>OY728151.1:305508751-308008751 GCA_963277665.1 Viscum album
TCATTATGCAAGGTATTCACAATATAGATATCATAATGTCAAATATCATGATGTCCAATATTAAGAATTTTCATCATTTATAATTTTTTTATATGTATCCAAGATATTGACGAGTTAATATTACCCATTGACACTTTTCTTTATAATGTAATGATTAAACAGAATGTATTACTAGTTATTTGTTATAATATATGATTAGTAAACATTAACTCATAATAACATTCATTTTAAGTAACCCTTACTAGGAATCCAGGATCACCCATTATTTTTTTGTCTTTTTTCCCAGGTATGAAAAAGAACATTGTGAATGATATCAAAGATAAAAGATTGATTCGTAAGATAATTATTTTATATTTACAATATAAAATGGAATTATATATGTATATAGTTTTCCAATATTTCTAAATCGATAATTCTTACATGGTGACATCCCTTGTATCGAGTACCAATGTAATATAGTAACCACCAACTCTAGAGTTACTGGACTTGGTTATTCTAAAAAAAATACTATTTAAACAAATTTTTTAGTTAATTAATAATAAATCATGGGTTTTATATTTTTTTCAATTCAAAAGAGAATTGAAACTTCCAAACATACCGTTAAATGAAAAGACCCAAATATATTTTTTATTTTTAATAAAATATAATTTATTTTTATAAAAGGCAACCATGGGTTCCAAAATTGAAAAAATGTTTTAAAAAACATAATTTACCTCTTTTAAAATATTTTTTTTGTCCTCAAAAGGGTTACATAATTTATGAATTCATTCTTACACAATAAAAATTAAATGAAAGTTAGAGTATTTGAAAAATTATAAATTTTACTATTCACCAAAAAAATCAATCATTTCATAAAAATATCAAAAATTCACCCTAATTTTTTTTATGATTATATAAAAAATTACATCAGTTTTATAAAATTAAATTTGTAATAGTGGAAGAATTTTTTTTAAAATCCATCCATAAAATGTAATAAAAACCATTTTGGATGAAAATGTATTTTTGATGCATAAAATTAAATTATTCTCATTAATTTTTCTAATAAAATTAATTAAATAAATTTTAATTATTTAAATTGGATATGTAATAAAAAAAATAATTCTAATCATTTTAAAAATTTAATCAATTATGATCAAAATCCATTGCACACATAAAAATACTTTTTTTATCTAAAATATCTCTTTTAAATTTAAAATATCTTACCATTATTTAAAACCAATTTATAATAAATGAATGATTCATTAAACATATTATTAATAAATTTTTTTAGATATATCTCATAAAACTATTATTATTATTCATACCCTCCAAACCAGTGGCTAATCATATTGGTCAAATTTAATTTATAGTATATCACGATTCATCTAAGATTTGTATTGTGTACACCACAAGATACCAAATACAATAAATAAAGAAATATATTCCAATATATTGGTGTATTATAATCTACCCCACTTAATGAAAATTCACCCATGTAATTTTATCTATTAATGATAAAATGGGTTTAATTTTAAATAAAAAATCTATTCTAGAGTGTTGAAGATAAAAATATTATCATTAATGAAAAAATAATAATATTTAAAAATACCATTGTTGAAAACCAACAACATAAAAATGGATAAGATGAAATTATTTAAAAAATGTAAAGGTATCCCGGAATAATACATAAACATGGTCCTAGATAATGAGATCATTGGTGCGAAGTGATAATTTTGTTGGAGGAAAAAAATAATGCCCATATAATAATAGTGAGTGGTAGATAACATTATCATTAAAAATTTAATTACAAGAAAACCAAAAATCAATAGGGTATAAAGAAGTTAATAAATTCATAAGGTAAAAGAATTAAATTTTCATTTCATGATCCTTATCCTATTATTGAGAGGTTAATTTACTATAAATATAGATAATGATAATAAATATAATTACTTTATTTATTTTTATTTCAAAGTAAAATTTCATATTTTGGTTGTGAATTTATCAATTTCCACATTTATATTATCTCTTACTCAATGAAATGAATAATCAAGATGAATTTTTCTTGATTAAAGCACTAAAATCAACATATAATGGATAAAAATATCGAAAAAATAAGATAAAGTTATTCATCTTGAATTTAAAGATTAAAAAACAAAAAATGTTTAGATAAGGATAAGATAATACACAATAAGAATAAAACACTATGTGAATAAATAAAACATTAATATTGAAATCCTCAAGAATATCACAAAAAATTAAAGTTAAATCAAACAATACATAACTAACCTAAATTTTTTTCAAAATATTCATAAACATGATTCAAACATAAATATTGGAAAGATTTGATCTTATATTCATCCATGGTTATCATAAAAGTTATCTCCAAATAATAAAAAATACTCATAAATTTATATACAATAAATATATATTCTAAAAATTATATAGTTACCAATATATTATAATCATTTAAAAATATACAAAATCTCTATAAATAAAAAATAAATTCATACATTCTTATAAAAGACAACTCAACCTTTAATCATAAAATAAAGTCTCATGTTAGCTATAAATATGTCCATTTACCTTGATCATATAATTATCCTAATATAGTGAACATCATCAATAATAAATTTTATCACTTAGTCACCAAATCATTTTTCAATCCAATGGAATTTTATAAGATAAAACACATGTTCATAAAACTTAAAAACCCTTTTATCCAAATTAACTATAATTACCTTAAAATTAAAGATCATATCAACTATAACAGTTATTAATATCTTTTAAAATATGTACATAAAATATAAAATCATACTTCTTCGATTAATCATTTCAATTCAATTCATGTTATACTTAATGATTACTTATACCTCACACATTCATAAAAACTCAATAAATGTCTCCCAAAGTAGTCCCATCACATAAATCCTCAAATGGGTGTCTATATATTTAAAATTATGATCAGACATAAACTCATTAACCCAAGTAGATATACATAACTCTTAAATTATCCTCATATAGAAACATCATAATCTACTATGTTGTCCAAACCCTTACTTCAATATTTACAATAATGTCATATAGCGTAAAAGCCTACAATTTAATGACTAATGAAAAGTGTTTCAGTGTTTCACTTATATTCCCATGATCTTTTAGGTTTAGTGTTTTATAAAATTTGGAAAATATTATTAAAAAATTGAGGATACTAACACACAATATCTATTTTACAAAAAAATAATTTATTTATAAAGTCATATAGAAATACATATTTTCATATAAGGATACTACAACTCTTAAAAAAATATTCCATACATAACATTAATATCCACACCAGAATCATAAAATTTTATAATCTTTGGAAACATGGATACATAAACAACATATTTAGAAGATATATATATTATCTACAAATATGTTCTTTATTACTATCACCCTTATTAAATATATCATACATAAAACCATTCTTTATAACATGGGGAAAGGAAATATAAGAATGGGTGAGATAAAATACATAGTATGTTTAAAAAAGGATATATCAATTATTGATTAAGAATACCATGAACAGAAGGGTATGAGAACATGAGTTTATAAGTTTAAAACCATACCTAGAATATCATATATTATAATTAGGAGTCATGGAAAATGTATTGGCGTCTCATAAGACATGAATCATAAAGAAATAAAATAACATGATCCATGAAAAAATAACATTGGCCTAATATATATGTTTTTAGAATACATATAATCATATAAAATCATTTCCTTAGTTGAGGATAATGGAAAAGACTATCATACTAGATTGGGTTCACTCCCCATTCAATCATATCCTTAGTCAAGGTTCACTATCCAGAAAATTATACTTGATAGAGTCCCTTACTAAACAAGGTTCAATTCCATTTATTTTTCTTATTATCTCATGATATATCTATCCTTAACAAATGAATTAGAGGGATATATAATTTTACTCCCACAAGTAACTTAATGAAAATAATACATATGTGCTTCAAAAAATCATAAATCATAAATCATAACATAACCCATTGAATAGAAATGGGTTTCATAAACATTTAATTATTTTACCATAACATAACTTGTGTAAAATAAACTAGTTTTACAAAGGATTCATCATAAACTAATTAACCTCTATAAAAGAAATGTTTTTTTTATAGAATCATCCTTAAATATCCATCATCATAAGCTATATATAGATTGAAATTTGACTGTATCATTGGACCATATCCCCTTTAGATCATAAGAAGCATAAATAGATATCATCTTAGATGAAAATTACTTAAAAATATTAGTAGAAATATTTTTTTAAGGAAAATAAACTTTTTATTTTGGAATTAAATAATTAAAATATTATAATTTACAAAATATTATGGAAAACAAATTCTTTGAAAATAACTTTGGAAACTTTTCATGTAATATTCAAATCATAGAGTGTTCATGATGGTTGGAACTTATATTCATACTATGTATGTTGAAACAATTATTTCATTCACATTTTTGGTAAAAATTCAAAACAACCTCATTCAGATAATGAAAAAAAACTTTCCCTTATAACATTTTATAAAAAAATTAAATTTTTTAAATACTTCATTAAAAATAGAATTATAATATTAAAAAAAATATTCAAAACATTTTAACAAAAAAAGTGACATAGAAGAAAAAGAATCTTGAAGAATAAGGAAATAAATTCTATTTTTCTTAAAAAAATCTCAATAATTTAAAGTACCAAAGAGATAAAACTAGTATAATTAGCTAAAAATTCCTAGAATAACAATATAAGAATAATATTATATATATTATTGAGTTTTATATCATGTAATATCAACTTTATAAACTCAATCAAAGACAATCACGATAAATAATTAGAATGTAAACATAAAACCATTACCTGAAGTAGGAATTGTTTCGTATGTGATATAACCTCATGATTAGTAAATATAAATTTATTATAATTATATAATATTATGATGTAAATACTTATAATATCATATAATATCCATTTTAATCATTTCAACAGCCATTTATTTATAATTCTTTCTTCAAATCATCCTTTATGGGTGTTAACTCTTTTTCATTTGTCCTGAGAATTTCGGTTTGTTATTTCTATTCCTTGTAAATTAATCATGATTAAATAATCTATAGAATGTTTATAATTATATTAAATAATTTATATTAGTTATATATATATATATATATATTCATTACCAATAGGTAGATATTGAAAAATTAATTTCATCATTTATGGAGATGGTAAACCATACGTACACATGAATGTTGTTTTCACTTTTAAATAATTTGAAAAAATGAAAGTTCAATACTAATTAAAATATATTGAATAATATTTAAATCATATATATTATACATATTTGTTAAATATATCTTTATTTCCATACATGTAAAGAATAAATGAAAAATATATCACATCGCTTCATTGAGGTGATAGTTCACACGTACACACGAGTGGCATTATCATTTTACCATTGATGGGATGTTAAGAAAGTAAATATAGTACTATAATTATAAAATCATAATTATTATTTAAATATAATATGTAAACTCTAATCCCATCATAATAACCATACATGAATGACGGTTATAGAAAATGAATTGTGTCGCTACATGGAGGAGGGAGTCCACACGTACACATGAACGATAATTTCACTTCCCATTTGTTGGGATAGAGGGTACGTTATGGTGGTTTCATAATAATAAGATCTTTTAATTGTATTTTTTATTGAAGTTATTATATTATTATAAATACTAAATATTTTGAGGTGGTATCAGAATAATTAAATTAAAAGAGATCGGGTAGGGTGATTAACTCTTCTTGGTAGACCACTTTTAGATCCCTTAATATGGACCAATATAATTGAATTTAAATAATATTAACACATTTAACTCATGGATAAGTATGTTTTGAAAATAATTTTACAGGGTTTTTATATACATATAGTCTAATTTGGTGTACAAAATTTATTGGAGGGGTGTCCTTTTATAATTGGGGGAGAGGACTCACATATAATTTCTTAAAATATTAAAATATTTTAATGAACTATTCAAGAAAAATACTTAAAAATGGATATATATTATATTTTTGGCTATTATGAGGTCTAAATATACTTATAAAATTACTTTTTGCATTTATAATTTTCAAACATAACCTTATCCCATCATATATCACTTGGGAAACCTATTTTAACCTTAATTAGGGTGATACATTTTTACTATTTTTAATATTCATTACGAAAAAAATGAAGGTTGATTCATTACTATATTTTGAAAATACGATTACAAAAAATTTATACATTTTATAAAATTCAATTAATTAAATTTAATGAATTAAATAAAAAATTTATTCCACAATACGCGATGAAAAGTAATTTTCCTAAAAAAAATTCCTTATTTTTAAAATGCATTTAAGACAAAACTAAATATAAAATCAATTGAAATGAAAATAATTGTATTATTCATAATCTAAATGAAGTAATTTTACATTTATAAAAATTAAAAAAAAATTAAATTTGTAAATTATTAAAATTATTTTTTAATAAAAATAACTATTTCTCACTATTAATCAAAAAACTAATCTTGTTTGAAGATTTTTAAAAATTTACTCTATTATAATTTTGATATGAATATTTAAAAAATGAAACTATTTTTTTTCAAATATATCTTCTATGATTTTAATAAAGTGATAATATTATTTTCTCACCAAAAAATCAATTTTGGGGGTAAATGTGTTTTTAAATCATATAATGATGTCACTAAAAATTGAGTACTTATTTATGAATTTATTTAATTTATCTAAAAACATTATCTATATTTGTTTTCAAATTATGGTTATTATTATTCACTCAACTAACTTAATACTTATCTTATTAAGGTATATTATATTATGGATAATTTTTATTTGAGGTTGTGTATATCAGAAGATTTTCATGAAATTAAATTTGAAGATAAAATATCAAAAAATATTTGGGTTTTATATTATACCACCATTAAAATGATTTTAACATGAAATTAAATCTCTTAAATAAAAAATAAGGATACATTTATTTCATCACATCCTTGGGATCCCATGTAGATTCTTTGAATTCATGATTCCTTTGTAGAACATTAACCAAGTGATTAGTCCTATTCAGTATCACTTTATCTTTGTGATCCAAGAATTATAGTTTTTTTTCTTCATAAGAAGGATCATACTCTAAAATTACAACTTATGATTTCAATGTATATGATAGATTAGACATGATATAGGTTCAATTCAAGCTCTAAGAGACAATATAACATCCCTCCTCAATCAAGAATTTTGAAGGGGCCAATATACATACATATTATCTTTCACTTATTTCATAAATGCATAAACCTATTCCATGGAAACATTCATAAGAATATTGTAAATTTCCCGACCCCAATATTCCAGAGTTGGTGGTTACTTTTTTACATTGGCATGATAAAAATAAAATTGCTTCTCAAAGAATAGATTAGTTGAGTGGTTTTGGAAAAATTGATATATAATTGAATCTTGCATTACAATGAAAAATATAAAAGTCAAGAAAAAAACTCTATTTAAAAAATAATTCTTCTCATATATTTACCCTACATATCAGTCATAATATAATTCTTGGTATTTTAGGAAAAAATGAAAAATAAAAAAGGGGTGAGATCAGATTCTCAGTATGGAAATGCATAAAATAGAAGATATCCTAATTAAACATAAATAATTATAGAGAGTATAATAACTGAAACACATTCCATTAAACAAATTACTTGAGAATAATATGGTTGGAATAAATGTAAATCAAATAATTCCACAATGACATGAACTAAAACCTATCCATGGATATAAAAAATAATCATATAATCATAATGTAACCAATAACTAATCTCATAACGAGAGGATGAATAATGAAAGACCTCATAAACATAATATCAAGTCTTCTACCAAGATATAATACATAAATGGGTAAGGCCTTAACCAATATCCAAACTAGCTTGTCTCATGAGACATACAAATGCATCGAGGGGATATAGTAGGCCTCACCTGTCACTTAATAAGTCAAGTTAATTCATCATATGAGATTTTTGAAACATAATAAACATATACATTCATATTTAAACTATCATATGAAATGTTAAAAACATTCCCCAATCAAAAAATGTAATCATAACCCATCTAATGTAAAGTGGTAAATTGTATCAAAATAGTATATTCCCTATAAAAATGATCATAAACCATTAAATAAAATATTTCAAGTGGTATCATAAGAGTTCAATTTCAATGAATCATAATATTCAACAATGTATGATGACATAGAGTAAGATAATTTATTAATATAATTGAAAAATTCTTAAGGAAAATATCCTTTTTTACTTTGAAATCACTTATAATTAAAACACATCACAAATACAAAATTAAACTTTTTTTGAAAATAACTTTCTAAATTGTAAAGTAATATTCAAAACATTAAAGAATAATTATTTTAGGAAAATACTCTCATGTATTATATGTTAAAAACATTCTTTCCATATTTTTGTTGAAAAATTAAGAAACCAACTCATTTGGAAAACAATTAAAATAATGTTTCAAACCATTTTATAAAATGTAAAACTTGAGTAAAAATGGTTTTAGATATTCCTAGGATATTATTAAAAAAATTAGAAAATATTCTTACATAACATGGACAGGGAATAGAATATTCCCAAGTGGGGACTTTAATATAAAAAATCTCAAATAATAATGAGATTATGGAATAAATCATTACCTTAGGTCCAATTTCGTTCATCCATGTATGAAACACATATATAATAAAATATAGTGTAATTATATATCAATTATGGAACCGTTATAATATATATAATTTAATTTTTGATTTAATTATATGCTTTTTTCACCCATTTAAAACAAATCATTAATAAATTACTATTCCTTTTTTTATAACTGCCTCATTGTCATGTATATTTTGATTCATAAGTCTCAATAATTGCACTTTGATCAGGGTTCCATAATATTAATAATGTTAATAATGTTATAAATACCATAAATAGTCATCATTTATATATTTATAGTAATCCTTAAAAGTTATAGATAGATAAATTAACAAAATAATTCATGGAGACGGTAGGTCGTACGTACATAAGAACTATATTTATATTTTTTGATGGATTGAATGAAAGAATGGTGAATAATAATTAATAAATCTAGAATCATATTTATGTCCAAATATCATATATATTTCTTATTTACATATTTATAATTATCCAAGTAAATTGGTGATCAAAAGTGAATTACACCACTATGCGGAGACTGTAAGTCGTACATATTCACAAATGATGTTTTCAATTTTTAACAATGGTGAAGAGATGTAAAATGGTTGTACTATAAACATATTAATATATAATTATATTTATTATACTATATTTATTATTTTAGTATGGGTAAAACACATGAATAGGATGTATATGAAAAAATAAACTTAGGAATGTTACTAAATATGATTACCTCTTCTTAAAGAATAATTCTTTGAGTATCATATTAAGGACTCTATGTTTGGTATTTTTTGAAGAAAAAGATCTCCAGAACATAGATAAAGATGTTTTTAAGATAACCTTTTTTGTTTTTGGTTGATCTATATGGACCAATGTGTAATTAATAAGTGTGAAACGAGGTCCCCTTTTATAATTAAGGTAATGGACAATTATGAAATTTCTCAAAAGAGTAAATTATAATAAATTAATTTAACATAACAAACACATCCAAATATAATGTTATTAGAAGATAAGATTGTATATGGATTTACTACCATCAATCAAAATAATTTATAAAATTTTTGACAGAATTTTCAAGCTTATACTTTTGATTAACCTCTTGTTAGTTATTTTTTACCTTAATCATGGTAACCACAATATTAATCATAAAGTGTTAACAATGTCACTATAAATGAAAAAATGGCTCATAAATAGAAATATAATATTTATTCAGTATATTACATTAAAATTTAATAATATAATATTTTTAAGAATTTTAAATATTTTAATAAAATATGTTATTTATAAATTATTATTAATGTCTTTTTTTGACCCTATTTATTTAATTTGACTTCAAAGACATCAATAAAAACATTTAATTATAATATAATTATTTGAAACTTATATATTAAGTCACATAGATATATATAATTCATTTCACAGATTAAATCATTCAAATTATTTCAAAATTAATATTTTTAATACCATTGATTTTATTTTTCTGTAAATTAAATAATTACTATATCGGTTTTTTGTAAGTATTTAAGGTAATTATTTACTTACTAAAAATTAAAAATAAATTTTAATTATGAAGATAAATATTTTATAATTCAAAATAATATTTATAGTCTAACTTATCTTCCTGATAATACCATGAAAAAATGTTACATTTATTTAAAACATGAATGTGGCATCTTTGACTTTTCATTAAATAAAATATTATAAAGATCATAATCACTTTCTGAGAGAAAACTATGGTAATATATTCAAACATTTAATTATTAGGGATGAAACATACTCATAAAACAAAATTGGGGCTAGTTTTAGGGTCATTTTATAGTCCTTATAATATTATTTTTACCCTTAATTACATGATTTATCCTTTACCGTGGTAACAAAAATTACTATGGTCAATATTCATTTTGATCAAATATTAAAGAGACATATTTAATAAATTTTTAATTACTTCTTAAAATTACGGGGTTAATAAAATTAAATTAAATAGAAAAAAGTGGAAAAAATTAATTCTAAAATAAGTGTGAAAAACGTAATAAAAATCGCATTTCCGAAAATGTTGTTTTTAAGAATAAAACCAGATTTATTATTATTCCAAGCATAGTGAAAATATTATATAAATGTTAAAATATTTTATAGAAATATAATAAAAAACTTTCCTTAAAATCAATTAATAATAGTGTATAATTCAATTTATTATGATATAACAGTATTGTATGCACAAAAATAGCTTTTCAAAAACAAAAACAGTTCTTTTATTAATATAATGATTATTTTTATTTTTTATTTCTAAAAAATCAATAAAAAAAGAATTATATTTTATAAAATTATAACAAATATATTTTTTAATTTATTTGTTCCTATTCATTCCCACCAAATTAATGGTTAGGTTATAATGGTCATATAATAATAGATCACAACCTTTTTGAACTTAGTATTGCATGCAATACTAGCTATTGAGGAGATTAAATTTATTTAAAAAGGGAAACACCATAAAATCTAGGAGTTTTGCATTGTTACCTACTAAAATTAAATTTCACCATCTAAATATTCATAATTTCACCTCATAAATAAATTCTGTAATCTTTCACCATAATTTCCTTAGGTTCCCACATTGCCTCTTCTATTTTATGATATTTACAAAGTAGCATTACCAACCATGTAGTTTGATTCCTCAACAGTTTTTCTCTAGTTTCCATAATCTAGAAAGTTTCTTCACAATATGATAAATCATTTTCCAATTATATTTCTTCATAAGTTAGAACATGTGTTGTTTCTAGCATGTACTTCTCTAATAAAGTGATATGAAACACATCTTGAACTGTATATAGGCTATGCGGAGTTTCAAAATGGTAAGACAAAACTCTAATTATATCTTGGATTTAAAAAGGTTCCATATACAAGGGGCTTAGTTTCTCTATCTTAAAAAATTCTTATAACACCATTCCATGGATATAACTTCAATAAAATGTGATCTACTTCTTGAAATTGTACAATTTCCCCTAGTTATCAGGATATATTTTCTCCATACTTTGGCATGCATTGATATGAGTTTGAATAGTATTGACCTTTTTATTTGTTTACTTAACATGTTCTTGTAATACAAGCTTCCTTTCACTAACTCCATCCCAATAAGTTGGTTTATGACATCTATTGAAAAATAATGCAACATACAATGCCATTTGAGTACTTGAATGGAAGCAATTATTATATATGAATTCTTCCAAAGTTAAATACTGATCCCATATACATTGAATGTCACGTGATAAGGATCTAAACATGTCTTATAATGTTTGCATATTTCTTTATGAATGACCCTCAGTTAATGGGTGACAAGCGATGCTCAAATTAAGCTTTGTATCAAGAGCCTTAGGAAGAAATTTCCATAATTGTGATGTAAATTGTGGATTATGATCATACAAAACGAAAATATATGAAACATGACTTCTTAAAACTTCATTAATATAGATTCATGAAAAGAGATCTAGTGGAAAATATTCTCTTATAGTGAGGAAATGTGCATATTTTTAATTTTATCTACAATTACCCATATTTCATTATTATTTCATAGAGTATTTGGTAATCCGGTGATAATGTACATAGTAATTTCATCTCATTTCCATGTAAGAATAGGTAAGGGTGTCATTAATCCTCTAGGATGTTGTCTTTCAGATTTAACTTTTTAAAAAACCAAACATCATGATAGATAATCAAAAATTTCCCACATCATATTATCCCACAAAAAATGTTCCTTAAAATATCTATACATCTTGTAGAAAAAATGGGGTATAGATAAATTCAAACTATGATCATCATCTAAAAATTCCATTTTAGCTCGGGTATAGTGGGAACACAAATACTCTTTCTAAATTTCATAATTCCATCTTCATATATAAAATCATCCAATTTCCCATCATTCCCATCTTTAATTTTCATATGAAAATCTCATAATCATACTGAGGACTTTTTATCTTTTCCAATAAATATAGTTTGTAAAAACTTTTAAAAATTAGTGATGTTTCTCCTTTCTTAATAATTTCCATATCTATCTTTACTAGATTCAAGAACATATGATCCTTGTTATTCATCATTTTTTTTCAACACTCTATTATCCTTAAAATATTTCCATTCCATGTTTCAAATCACCCCCTCCTTAGTGTTTTAAATCAATAATCATCATTGATATTCATCTCTTGAGAGATAATAAAAATCCATGACAAACTTCCCCCTTTCATTACTTATCAAATGCAAAAATATATTCTATAGGGAAATTATCCATTTATTAACTATAATTTATTTTTAGTCCCATTTAATTATAGAGGTTGTAGTCTCATGAAGTGTTCTAACATTCTTACAGTGAATTGTAGACCAGGCTACTCCATACGGGTAATGTTATTCCTTATAACTTGAGTTATTTTTACTAGTATAGTTATAATTTGTTTAGATCCAACTCAAACACCATTATCATACATACGAGGTAAATACCTACATGTATTACATGTGTGAATATGGTTTCCATTCTTTCCACTAGGTTCCATTTCTAAACAAGGTAATACACCATATGAGATTATAAACTATAATGTATAATTTAAAACTAGTAAAACACCTAACTTAAATTGAGAATTGATGTACAAATAATATCAAAATAAAAAGCTTGGTTACTTTGGGAAAATTCATTATCCCTCTTGTTGGGATAGGTTTTCCTAATTTATATTTTTTGAAATCTTGTTTCTAATATTTAAACTATACTTTCCTATGACACCAACTATAAATATCATGACCCTAGTAACTTATATTCAGCGGTTAATTTATTATATTTGAATAATAATCAAGGAATCACATCACAATGGACCAATTAGTTTACTAATTTTGTAAAACTAGATACATAATTGAATCTTACATTTAAACTAAAAATATGAAAAACAATATAGTAACTTTATTGAGATAATCCTTAATATCAATCATAATATACTTCTTGGAATCTTGGGGAAAAATAAAACATAAGAAAGTGTTCAACTTAGATACTCAATAAGTGTATGAATATAGTGGAAAATATTATAATTAAAAATTAAAAATTATGTAAATGTAAATAACTAAAATACAATCCATTAATCAAATAACATGAGTATAATATGATAACAATAAATTTAAATCAAATAATTAAATTATAACATGAACTAAAAATTATCCATGGATATCAAAACTAATTATATAATCACATGGAAATGAATAAATAATCTCATAATGAGGTAATTCATACTTTGAGATATCATAAATATACCTTCAAGTCTTATTCCAAGATATTATACATAAATAAGTAGGGTCTCAAACAATACCCACACTAGATTGTATCATGAAACCTACTGATAAGTCGAGGAGCTATACTGGTCCCCACCCATCACTTAATAAATCTAATAAATTTATCATATGAAATGGTTGAAACATAACCAACATATAAATTCATATTGAAACTAGTATATGAACTGTTAATAACTTTCCCAAATCAATATATATAATCATAAAACATTCAATTTAAAGTGGTGAATGGTATCAAAATAGTATATTCCCAATCAAACTAATAATAAACCATTAAATGAAATATTTTAGGTGGTATCATAAGAGTTAAACCTCAATGAATCATAATATTAAACAATTTATTTTTATATATAGAACAATTATTTACTTTTAACATTGAAAAATTCTTAAGGAAAATACCCTTTTTTACTTTGAAATCGCTTATATTTTAAACATTGTGCAAATATAAAGGAAATATTTTATCTGAAAATATCCTTGTAAACATGTAAAGGTATATTAAAAAAATAAGTTATCATGAGGTTGGGAAAATCTTCTCATGTTTTATATGTTATAAAAACAATCTCTACATATTTTTTTTCCATAAAAGTCATAAGGCACCTCATTTGGAAAACAATAAAAATATTCCTTTCGGACCATTTAAAAAAAATAAGACACAAGTAAAAATGGGTTTAAATATTAATATTAAAGTAGTAAAAATATTTTTGAAAAAATTATTATAGAATATGGACATGGAAGAGAAATATACCTTATTGGATACTTAAACATAAACATTCCTAAATAATATTGAGATTGTGAAATAGACCTTTACCCTTGGTCTAATTTCCTTCATACATGTCTGAATCTTCTGTATAATAAATTATAGTTTTGTAATATTTTAATTATAAAACCATTACCTTGTATATATTATAAAATATTATTTAATTATACCATTTTATCACCCATTTAAAACAAATATTTATTAAATTACTCTTTCGGTTGATAACTGCCTCATTTTCGTCTATATTTTGATTCATAAGTCTTAGTCCTTTTAATTTTATGAAGGTTACATAATCTATATAATTTTAATAATTATATAAATATCAAATATTCTCATTATTTATGTATTTATAGTAATCCTTAAAATATATAGATATAAAAATTAACAACTCCATTCCTGGAGATGGTAGGTCGTACATACCCATGAATGTTATTTCCATTTTTCAACAGATTGAACAAAATAAAGGTGAATATTAATTAATTTTTAAGTGATAAAATTTATATAATAAATATAATATATAATCATTAGTTACATATTTATATCCATCTAAGTAAATTTGTGATGAAAATAAAATTACCCCGCTACATGGCGATGGTAAGGCATACGTATGAATAAATGATGTTTTCGATTTTTTTGGTTAGTGAAGAGATGGAAAATGATTTTTAAATAAACTTTTTAACATCTAAGTTTATTTATGATAATTTTTATTAATTTCCTAGGATCATTAAAATACATGAATCGGAATTAGAAAAATAAATAAACTTGAAAGAGATGGTAAAGATGATTGCCTCATCTTAAAGAATCCCCATTTGAATATCCTCTTAGAGACACTAGGGTGGGTCTTTTTTAAAGAATATGACCTCAAAACTCGTCTATTTAATTTTATAATAGAATTTTGTTGGTTTAGATAAATATAGATGGCTCAATGTGTGGTGAAGAAGTAAGGGAGGAGGTTCCCTTTTATAACCGATGTGGGGGCACTTTGGTATTCTCTCAAAAGATTAAATTATAATAAACTAATTTATCATAGAAAATGCTTAAAAATAGATATGGATTAAAATATATGATATGATATAATTTTAATACCCTTATATTGTTTTTTTAAAAAATTTTGGAATCATTTTAAACCTTATCATTTTGATTAAACCCTTGGTTAGTTGTTTTTGACCTTAACGGTGGTGACCTCTATTTTAATCATAAAGGGTCGATAATGTTATTATAAAAAATAATTGAATCATTAATGGAACATTAATTATTGTTTAAAATACATTTCATTCACATGAATTAATATAATATTTTTTATGAATTTTTAATAATTTAATAAAATATTATTTTGATAAATTATCATTAAGGTCAATTTTTGACACTATTTATTTAATTTGACGTAAAAAAATCATGAAAATTTTGGAATTCAAATATAATTCTTCAAAACCACTATATTATGTCACTTATATCTATATTATTCGTTTCACACATTAACTAATTCAAATTATATAAAAATTAATATTTTTAAAATCATGTATAATATTTTTTGTTAATTATATAATTACCACATCAGTGTTGTGTAAGAATTTATGGTAATAATTTCATTACTAAAAATAAAAAATAAATTTTACTAATGAAGATAAATATTTTTTATTTATAGATACTATTTATAGTGTAACATATCGTCCAGATAACCTGATATAAAAATGTTATAGTTTTAAAAAACATGAATGTGACATATTTCATTTTTTTTAAATAAAAGATTATAAAGGTCATAATCACTTCCTAATAAAAAAAATGGTCATACATTCAAATAATTAATTATTATGGATTAATATTACTCATCCAATAATTTTTTTTTGAAAGTTTTAGGGCTATTTTATTATTCTTATCATATTATTTTTACCCTTAATTACCTGATTTTCCCTTAACCATAATAACAAAAATTACTATATTTACTATTCATTTTGACCAAAAATAAAACAGACCTATTTATTAAATTTTGAACTGTTGATTAAATATATGGAATCAATAAATACTTATAATTGGAAAAATTAATTTTAAAATAAGTTTTAAAAATTGGAATAAAAATTGCATCTTTGAAAATCCTGTTTTTAAGAGTAAAATTGGATTTATTCTTATCGCTTGTATTGTAAAAATATTAAATTAATGATAAAATATTTTATCAAACATATTGTATTTTAATTTCAATAAAATAATACAAAATTAGTGATAGATTCAATTTATTATGATATAACTATATTTCACACACAAGAATAGTTTTTTTAGAAAAAAACTTTTATTATTATTATCATAATTATTTTTTATTTCTAATCAATTGATAACCATTGAATTTTAATCTATAAATTTATAAAACATATTGTTTTTTTAAATCTATTTATTCATATTTATTAATACCAAATTGATGTCTAGGTTATAATGGTAATATAATAATAGATCATAGTCTTTTTGAACTTGTTACTGCATGAAACACAATCTATTGAAGAGATTAAATTTATTAAAAAAGAGAGATAACATTAAATATTGGGGTGTTACAAATACCTTTACACTATATTTTAAATTCATATTTCAGAAAATATTCTTAGGTTATTTTTTGACACTATGACATGCCTTGATGTGATTTTGAATGGATTTCAACTTCATTTCCATTTCTTCATCTAGGTAAGTTCCCAAATACTTTCTATCTCCAACTTCATCCCAGAACATTAGAGGTATTCCATTCCTTTATTATAGGGGTTTATTATAATCCATATGAATTCTCGATTGAAAGTTATTGTTCTTAGAAAACATGACCATTTCAAAGTGTTAATATCAACCACCTTTAAAATCTAAAGAATAAGACCTCAAGATAAACTACATGGATTAAAGGGTTCTATAAGAATTTCCATTAATCTAGGGATGATAAAAAATATTGAAACACAACTATTAATCAAGATATTTCAGAAGTCATCTCTAGAACTTCATGGTAAACCATGAATCTCAACTAGATACAATATAATTTGGTACTCCATTCAACCTCACCAGAAAATATGTATCATGTAAAAATACCTAAGAGGTATTTTTCTTGAAAACAATGAAGTGTTCAAACTACATACATCTATCAACTATAACATTAATTGTATTATATCCTGTAACTATTTTGGGGTGTTTTATGAAAAATTTATTGTGATGTTTTACCAATTACATTATAGAAAGGGTAATTATTTTTACATCCCCTCATAATTTGGTCTTTCAACTCTAATTTTCTGACATACCAAGAACTATGATACATACTCTGCAATATATATCTTTATATTATCCTAGAATAAATACCCTTTCAGATCTATATAGATCTTTTTACATCTCAGATAAATAAAGTATTATGAACTATGAGAATCATGAAATAGAACCTTTGTCAAATTTGGTATGGATGGGCTACATACATTGTACATGAATATTTCCATTCCATCATAATGGAGATTGAATTCATGAACATTTGTCACCTTTTTTGTTTATCTACATCATATTTTGTGCTTATTTAATATTCACTTGGGTAGATGGTTAAACAAACATTTTAGACGGATATTATTCATCCCCTTACTTCAATATTTCAAGATATAAGTTATTAAAATCCTAAAATATTAGATCATCTATAATCCATATCATAGATATTCTACCATTTATTATTTCTACTCAGATAATTTTCCATATTGTTTGATTTTATAGTGTGGTAATATATTGAGAAATAATAATATTTAATCAACCACAACCTTCTTCTCTAGATAATATTCGGTTATTTATGAGTGAATATATGATTTAATCATTTTTTTATTTGTATATATATCACAATATTTACCATAAAGATAATGGATCTATATATTTAATTAAAAAAATACAAAAGATAACTCCAAATAATAAGTTGGATAATTTTTCTCAGGAAAATTAAATTTCAATGAGTCATAAGCTATCATCATATCATTATAAATGAGGAAATATACCAATACCATCTTCAATGCATCACTATAGATCAAAAACCCTTCTCTACTATAGGGTAGTGCAAGAATTTGTGCATCGACTAACCTTTTATTCAGTTTCTTGAAATTGTTCTCATATTTTTCTGTATAAGGATCATGGTACCCCTCAGAGTTCACTTGGTTTGTGGTTTTGAGATATGTGTTAATTATCTAGAAATCATCAATAATATCCATCCAAATAAAGAAAAATATAGATCTAAATCACAGTGGTTGGACTCATCCAACATTCAATAACTTTCCTCTTTGTTGAATGTGACAATATACCCCTTGTTGAGATTATATGACCCAAAAATGAAACATTTTATAACTAAAATTCACACTTACTAAATTTAACTTACATCAATTATTTCTTAGGGTCTAGTAATCATCATGATATTCTTTCCTCTTGGAATATATGGGAATATCGTCTAAAATGACTACCAAAAAATGATCATGGTAAAATATAAAATACACAATTGATTAAATCCATAAAGATATTAAGGGAATCAGTATGAACAAATGGTATCTCCCTAAAATAATTGTATTTATACCTCATATCAAAGTCCATCTTGGGTATGTATTCACTTTTTACCCTAAACTAATATTATCTAGATAAATTTTCAATCTTGGAAGAAATTGAGCTATGTGTAATTGATAAAGGAAATCATAAATATGAGAAAATGGTTACTAATTCGAGATTATGATCTTATTATGTTCCTAATAATTAATGTAGTGTCACATTAATCTATATTTTTTCTTATCAATAAGAATATATCTACCCCATGGTGAAAATTTTGTCTAAATAAATCGCTTATCATGATTCTCCTTGAGTTGATTATTTAATTCCTTTAACTAAATAGGGTCCATTCAACATGGTGTCTTTGAAATAGGTGTAACACTAGGTTAAAGTTATATTGAAAAATCAAATTCACAATTTAGAGGATGATTGGGAAATTCTTCTCGAAAACATTAAAAAACTCTAGTGCAATATCCATATCTTTGATGTTGAGTTTCTTCCCAACAATATGAGATAAAACTGAATTTTTAAAAGGAATCTAGGCCTATATAATGGATGTAAATTACATTATGTGGTCATATCTATTATCTCACTAAAAAATGATCATGGGTTGGCTCAAAATATTGAAAATTACTTTCTTCCCACACAAATTGATATGGGATTTATGTAAAGAAATCAAATCCATGCCTATGGTAACTTTACCTTCCACATCATAGTTATCATAACTGACATCAACAATATTGATCATGTGATATTTCCATTTATCTCTAGTCTTAAGAGGTTGCTGATGTTGATCATCATCATTAACCTTTATATTTTATCAATTTTTAACATAATTACCATACTCTAAGGATTAGAAACACTAGATGTGGGTGGTGAATTTTTTTCTTTTTCTCAATCATTATATAACTTCTTATTCCCATCATTTCAACAATTGATTATCCGATGAACTTTTGTTCCAGAGTTCAAACATTTACAATCCTACTTAAGAAAATTTCAACCATTTTACCTTCTATAAATTGAACATAAATGAAATATTGTCTTCTACTCTACATTATTTTTATTAATAAATTTTATTTTTAATAACATATTTTGTTTCTTAGAAAAACAATGACATTGATGGGTAATGCCAATCTCTATCTCCAACTTTATCACACATCAAAAAATTACTTCATAGATACAAAATTCACTTATGAATAAAACCCTTTAGATACATGGATTTTAAGCCACTAAATAATTTACCAATATTACTTTCTCATTCAATGATAATACAAAAATCATACCTCAAAAATCATGAAAAAGTGTTCTCATATGTTCTAATGGATTTATCATCCTTATATTTTTTCTCCATAAATCCCTTATCTATTTTTTTAAAAAAGAATATGGGGAAAGTAATTATTGAAAAATAATATCCAAAAATTATATAACTCTATAGAGTCAATTTCATCACATTTACTCGTGTTCTTGATAAGAGACCACCATTGATATTATTTTCCTTATAAATGATAAACAAGCAAAATAACAGTTTCATGTGCTGAAAATTGGAGAACAAAAAATATCATTTCAATGGTACAGATTCATTTATTAGAAACTAAAGGATCTATAGACCCACTAAACGAAGGTGTATGTTTCCTCATTAAAGACTTAATAGAATGTTGTTACCTCATTTTTTTATTTGGATGATCAACATGATTCTTATCTTGAGGATGTTACAAAACCATATTAATGATATTTTTCATTCATTCCCACATAATATTTGGTTTCATAGGAGGAAAATAATTTAATTTTCCATAATATTTATCATTAAAAAGGTTTATTAGGTTTCCAATATTTTAATAATACCAAAAAAATTGTGTGATAAATATAACCATATTGGGAAACCACATAATCATGAAAAATAAATTATAGGATGTCTAAGTCATGACACCATATTTTCAATCTATAACACATGAGGTTTAACCTAGGTCATTAATGTCCATAATATATTAATGTCATTCATAATGGTTTATAATGAAAATATGAATTAACACAATTATATCTCTAATGATTTTTAAAATAGGTGCACAGTATGGGTACACTAACAGCACCATAGAGTAATGGGTGAGATATACTCTACCAAATCATTTAAATGTTATCACCCCAATATGAATCTATTAAAAAAACCATATCATCTTGTAATATCCAAATAATGATGTTTATATAAGAAAATCATAATCATTTCTTTACCATAACATAGGTTGTTCTCTTATATATATGATAATCCTAAGGGTTTTCACAAAAGATGCCATATCCTAGTTTCCAAAGGAAACCAAAAGCTTCTCTGATACAAACTATAGACACAAATACTTTTCATACATGGATATTAGATATTAATATTTGAATATTTAATAAATAAAATTATGATCCATTCTATTATTATATATGTTTAGTGTCTTTGGCATAACAGATATATAAAAAACATGTTTATAAAAGATATACATCAAATTCCACTATTTTATTTATAAAAATCACACTATATTGGCATATAATACATATAAGATTTCTTCGTAACATAGGGAAAGTAAATATAATTAAGGGTGACATCATATTCTCAATAAGGGTAAATAAGGGAGACATCAATTATAACAGAAGAATAACATGCGAATAAGGGTTTGGGAACATGAAATGAACATTTGAAAAACATAAAAAGTAGATAAAATATCATAATAAAGAGTCATGAAATAAATATTGTTTATTAATAAGACATGAATCATACAATAATAAAATAAAATGGGCCATTCAATAATAACATAGTAAAATGAATTATGTTTTTCACGTACACTTAATAATATAATATCATTTATCTAGATAAGGATCACTACAGAAACTAAAATAGTGGATTAGGTTCACTCCCCATTCATTTACATCATTACATATCGATCACATCCAATACTATTTTTATGGATAGATTTTCTTACTGAATTGGTCTGACACCCCATTCTAGTTCTTATTATCTCATGAGATTTATATATTTACCCACTTCATTAAAGGTCTATTTAATTCTATGTTCATACATCACATAATAAAAACCATATATATGTTTTTCATAAGGTCATAAAAAATTAATTATATAATAAACTATGAAAATAATATTGGTTTCAGAAATATTTAATCATTTCATTATATCATAACCCCTAGAAAAGAAAAAGGTTTAATAATCATTTCATCATAACTTAATTAACCCATTGGAAATAAAAGAGTTACATATAATCATCCTAATAATAATTATCATAAGACATAAAAATAATTAAAGTGAATGTAATTATTGTATCATATCACTAGTAGGTAATAAGTAACATCAAATGATTTAATTATAGAAGAAAATTATTTTAAAATATAACTTAGAATATTTTTTGAGGGAAAATATTTTATTTATGGAATCACATCATCAAAATAAAAAAATCCAAATTATTAAGGAAGAAAAATTATTTGATAATAAACAACTAAAATGTAAATGAATATTAAAATCATTGATCGGTTGTGATTGTAGGAAGTCCAGTTCATGTCTCATAAGTTAAAATAATTATTTCTTTCAAATTTTCTGAAAAAAAGTCATAAGTACCTCAATTAGAAAAAAATGAAGATTACTCTTGAATAATTTCATAAAAAATACAAACATGGGTAAAAATTGATCAAAATAATCATTAGGGAATATTTAAAATATTCTTGAAAATATTTTAAAGGAAACATGGACCTAGAAGAGAAAGTTTCACAAACAAAGAGGAAATAAGGTCTATTTTTCATAAAAATATTACTTCAATAATTTTATTAACCAAAAGAGAGGAAATTGATAATATTACATTAAAATTAAATAAATAAATATATTTTAATAAAACTGAATATATTATTGAGATTTATATAATTATATTTCATAGTAATAAACTTAATCATAAAAAATCTAGATAAGAAAAGAGATTGTTACAGAAAACCATTACCACAAATTCAACTTACATAAAAATTGCTCTACCCTCCTACATAATAAATTATAATTTATTATAATTATATAATAACGTAATTTAAATAATTTTAATATTATATATTATCAACTTATAAAATTTTAATATTAATTTATAAATAATTTTTTATTAAAATCCTTATTTCATGCTGTCAACTATTTTATTTTTCATGTGAATTTGGGTTTAGTAGATCCAGTCCTTGTACATTGAACAAGGTTTCAAAAGCTCCATAAAGTTAATAATTATATATATATATATATATATATTTATATATCATATATTTTAATTATATATATTTTTTTGGGTTATCCATAAAGTATGGAGATAGGAAACTGAATTACAGCATTCATGGAGACGGTTGATCATACGTATCATGAACACAAAATTAACTTTTCGATGGATGGAATGAAATAAAGGTAAATAGTAATTAAATATAAATTATTATTATTATATATTATATATCATATATATATTTTAAATATATCATTATCACTATCCATGTAAAATGGACATGAAAAATAAATTGTATCACTATGTGGAGGTGGTAGTCCACGCTACACACAATAAACACTATCGTTTTCCAATGAATTGGATGGCAAGAATGTATATATGAAATTTTAATTACATAAAAATAATTATTTCATAAATATTATATATAAAATACAAACCAATCATAAATTCATCCATGTATTATGGTGATGGAAAATTAATTTTATTACAATGTGGAGGCGGTAGTCCACACATATGCACGAGTGATATTTTAACTTCCCATTTGATGGAATATAGGTTTTTTAATGGTTGTTATATAATATTAATTAAATTTAAGTATATTTAGAATTTTGAAGTTATTATTTTATAATAATTTCCATATATTTTCAAGAGGAATAAGATGAAATAAATTGAAATAGGTCAGATATAATGATTACCTCTTCTTCCGCAAACATCCACCTGATCCCATCTTAAGTAACCATGAAATGGTATCCTAAAGACATAATAACATATAAGTTATGTATAGGGAAGTTTAAAATATATTTTTCATGGGTTTATAAAGCTATATGTATTAATGTTGTGTAATGAAGATAAATTAGTGGTGTCCTTTTATATGTGGGGGGTGAGGACATTCTGGGAATTTATTAAAACATTAAGATATATTAGTGTATTACTAATCCCAAATGCTTCCAAATGAATTGAGATCAAATTTTTAGATAGGATGAGGTTGAATTATGGCCGCACAAGAGTTTTTACTGATGTTTAACTAGAAAATAAATCCTTATCTTATGGTTTAACCCACAAAATAAACTAATTTTGACCTTAACTACAATGAAAAAGTTTTACTATATATACAATTTACAGTGACCAAAGATGAATGTTTCATCATTAATAAATTAATTCATTATGATTCCCAATATGTAATTGATTTTATAATATTCAATTACTATAATTTTAATAAGTCAATTTAAAATTAAACTCTCAAAACATGACAAAAAATAAGTTTTCTCAAAAGAATATTTTCTTATGGATAATTGTTTTACCATAATATAATGTAAAAATAATTATAATGACATTAATTAGATTATTAATAATATAAATAAAGAATTTTTTGTTTAAAATAATTTTCAAAGAAAATTAATCTTTTTAATGATTTTTAAAAAATAGTTTTCAATAAAAATCAGTATTTTTCACAATTCATCAATAAATCAATCTTTTAAGAAAATACACAAAAATTTACGCTAAGAAATTATTTTCACAATGATATTTAAAATAATGTGAATTTTTCTAATTAAATTTTTTATAAGTGTAATAATTTAATTATATTATTTTCATATAAAAATAAATGAAAAGCATTCACAGGAAAGAGTATTTTTAAAGCATATAATGACTTTACTAAAAGATGATTACTTATTTATCAATATATATTTTTATCCAAAAACTTTATATTTTTTTAATATTTAGTTATTACTATCCAGTACACCAATATAACAACTAGGTTCAAACTATAAACTATATTAAATTTCATTTATACTCATAGGTGTGTGTTTTAGAATCTATTGAAAAAACTATAATTGATGGAAAATATTTCATAAAATGTTTGAGTGTCACAAGACACATTTAAAATTTAAGATAATTCCTAGAACTAGATATATGAATTCATTAGCATTATTACTCATCCTTCATCAATATAAAAAATATTTGAATAGAAGGGACGAGAAGAAATGATCATTAAGGGATATAAAATAAAAATTAATCCATTAGTCCATTTGAAAATTCATGAAAACCCAAATTATTTTTTTCTTCATTATTATAATCATTGAGCTAAAATAATTTTTTATTAATCATAAAATAATATCAATTTCCAAGACATTTTAATAAAATTTCTCATAAAAAATCTTGTCAAAAAATAATAATTATGAGGGTTTATTATTAAACATGGGTATTTAGAAAATAATTTCATCATGAACATAACTTTTCACATTTAAATGGGGAATACACATTCTTGTAAACAAAATCTCCATATCATAACTTATAAATTAAAATTCATCCCTGGAAGAAAATTTAAATCCTAGAAAATTCATGTAGGTACCTTGGTACATCATCTTCATATCACACTTTAAAAAACTCTAAAAATCATCCTTATAAATTGAATAACCTACATGTATAATTAAAAAATAATTTCCCTAATATCATAATCATTACCCAATCAATTGAGAAGCTTTATTGAGCTCACACTTCATCATGAACAATTTTCAACCACCATAGCATACATAAAACACATATAATATTGAATAAAAATAATAAAGTATTTTAAATTATTATATTTCTCTTATATGAAGAAGAAATTTTGAGATTCATGTAAAAATATTTTTAAGAATAATTTATCATTAATTTTTCTTAAACAATTCCAATAATTTTGTAAATATAAGTCCTTTGAAAAAATTGGAAATAGTTATATTAATATTCTTAATAAATAATGATAACGATAGTTGGAAATTTTTTCCATTGCATATACATTACAAAAAATATTTGCTTCACACTATCATAAAATTTTCCAAAATATCCTATTTGGGAAGATTCATAAAAATGTAAAACATAGTTTAAAATAAAACTGAACAACATTTTCAGTATATTAATATCACATTTCAATCATTTTCAATAACTCTGATATAGAGGAAAAAAATTAATGAAAAAATTTCAAACATTAAAATCAATGTTTTAAAGAAAAATCCTTTATGATATTGGTTACTTTTGAATAAAAAGATTATTTAAGGAGAGAAAATGAAAAGGATTAATAAAATACATGAATTTCAGTAAATAAATGATAAAATAAATTATTTTGTCTATATATACATGAAACAAAAGAAAACATGTGTTGAAAATGGCATGACTATCAATGAAAGGAAACTGAAATGAGAAATCCATTACCTTAAGTCCGGTCTAGCTTCCTACATAATTTATTCAGAAAGATTTTTTAAATTTTTAATTGATTTATAACTTTTTAAGGATTAATTACACAATCATCATCCCTTTTATATCATTTATAAACATGACTAATTTAGTTTTGAATTCAATTATGTTTACATGAGACGTTTTGAGGACATTCTTTTCATAATCCTAAAATAGATTCAGAAGGTTATTCATGTTAAAAAGTGTCATTATTCTATCATACTGAGAAATTTAATCATGATATAAGTATAATTTTTATACTATAAATAATTTTTTATAAACATCCATGAAATGTTTACATGAAAAAACGAATCTAACTGCTTCGTGGAGGTGGTAATCCATACAAACACACATGAACAACATTCTCATTTTCCAACAGAGAGAAGGGTGTGAAAATATATGATATCATATCTTTCCAAAATTATAATTATATCATTATTATCACATTTAAACATTAAATTAATTATTATAAATATCCATTATACTAGGTGATGGAAAATGAATCACATTTCTTCAGGGATGTCATCGTCTACAAGTACACACGAACAATGTTTTCATTCCTTATAGGATAGAAAAGGATATTAATAAATTTTATACCAAAATACTAATTAAATATGAATATATATATATATATAAGATAATTATGTTATTTTTTATAATGGTTATAGAATATTACATGGTGGTAGAAAAAGAAATAAAATGAAAACTATCAGCTAAGAGTTATGCATATTCATTAAAAATACCGCATTGGATTACACTGTATGACTTCTAGGATGATATTTTAATGGTTATAGGGACTCTAGGTCATGGGGAATAATTTTGGGATGGTATTTTAGAATCTATTGGTAAACATATGATTCTACATACTCTATATGTTGGAATGAGAGGTGGTTCTCTTTTATAAGTAAGGGGAGTGAGAGTCTTGTAAATATTTAATGGTTTAAATTAATATCAGGTCTTACTCATGGTCAAGTTACAACAAGGGAAAAAATCCATGATAACATTTTTCTAGGTTGAAATAAACTAAATCAATAACATTATAAATCTGATGGAGTTATTTTTTGGCTTATATTATAGTTAATTCCCCTTTAATCCTAATTTAACTTTGACCATGATAACATAAATATTTACAATGATAAGTTAATTGTATGCAAAAAAATAAAATGTGCTTTATAAAGAAATATGGACATTTTGATTCAAAATTTATAACACCTCATATTATAAATCAATAAATGGAATAAATTATATTTAATTTTTGTATACAAAATAAATGAAAAACAATTTTAAGTAAAATACCTGATTTAAGGGTAAAAATAATTTTACATTGAAATCCAATGAAAGAAATATTATCATTAATTTTATAGGTTAAAAAATTATCAAATTACTTATTTATATTTTTATATTAATCTGAAAACCTAATGGGACCCTTAAACAATACCATTAAATGTAAATACCCAATACATTTTTTGAATTTGAATAAAATATAATTTATGTTCATAAAAGTCAAGCTTGTGTTCCCAAATTCCAAATAATCTTTAAAAAAAATATTTGACTCATTTAACATATCATTGGATAGTATAAATATTTAAAAATTTACTGATTTATTCTTACATCATTGTAATGTTATAAATGTGATAGTATTTGAAAAATATGTATTTTCACTATTCAACCAAAAGTCAACCATTTCATAAAAAATTCAAAAAATCACCTGAAACAAAATTTGATAAGAATATATAAAAAATGAATTAAATTTTATCAAATTAAATTTTTTTAAAAGTGGAAGAAATTAATTATAATATTCATGGAAAAATTATTAAAAAACATTTTTGAATTAAATGATTTTTTGAAGCATAAAATAAAATTATTTTTATACTTGTATAATAACCATAAATAAATGATTGTTAAATAAATAAATTGAATATATAATAAACTTATTTCATTATGAAAATATATTAATAGTAATCAATATAATATATTAATATCAAAATACATTGGACACATAGAAATTGTTTTATGGAAAATATATCTTTGAACTTCAAGAGATTTTATATACATTTCTAACTAAATAATAATTAATTTATGGTTGAATAATCTTTTTATGAATTATATATATATATATGTATGTATATATTATAATAATATTATTCTTATTCTTACCAACCAAACCTATGACTAAGTTTTAATGGTTGTATTTAAATAGTAGTATATTGTGCCCTGTTTATGATTGGCAATACTTATACCACACACTATTGAATATATTACCTAAATAAATAAATTCCAAAATAATTGGATATTATATGAGAGGTTATTTTGGGAGATTAATTTATGTTCCGTTTTTTTCTTTTTATTTTAGAGTTTATATACTTATGTGGTGTTGTTTATGACTTTAACTTTGGTTTATAATGTTATAGTTTAATGTTTAGTTTATTTTTTTGTTTTTATCAATTTGGATGTATCTTATTGTTGAAACTATTTACATATGATCATGTTGTTTTAAGCTATTAATACCTCATGCATTATTTCTAAGAATAATCTATCTTATGGTTTAGGTTTCTTTATAGGTGAAACCATAATTAATGGTAATATTTTACATATTTAGAAGTTTTTACATGCCTATGGGGACATAGAATGTTCTTAGAGACCAGTAGTTTACTAAAATGGGGATCATGGCCTATTTTACTAGGATATTTTTTAAATAGTACCCTTCCATGTCACATTAATATTCAACAATCCTATAAAATCACTCATATTCCCATTCGAATAAGTGAAAAGAACATTCTAACTATAAAAAATTATTTTGGACTTGAATTTAATCAAATATTGAAATTCAATTATCCAATTATAAACTTTAATATTAATAAATAATTTTTTATTATATTTCCACATATCCAATAATGATCAAAGAGTATAATCACTTAAATTCTTTCTCATTCCTCTCATAATATACTATGTAAAATTCAATTTTATATAATACGTACAAAATATCAATTAATTTTTTCAAAAAAAAGTGTATATGTAAATTAATATAATGATTTACCATCAAATAATGATGAAATAATCTTATAATCTATTAAGATGGAATCTCTCACAATTGGAGTCCATTAATTAGTCTCAAAAATGTTTTCTTTCTTCTATATAGATAATAATTTCCCATGTCTCATATGAGGTGTAAGATCACGGTTCTTCTTTGAGGTAAAAATTATGAGTTTTCCATATAATACTCATTTAATTACTTAATTATGGCCTAATTTGGATGCCCATTGGGGTCGTATATGTGTCTGGGGTGTTCAGGGATGGTTCAGAGCCGAGAACCCAAGTTCTAGGTGAAAAGTAGAGGCTGAAGGTTAGTGAAAACCGTGAGGATTAGGTAGCACAACCATGTATAAATGTCTCCACTTTTAGAAGACTTTACAGAGGAATTTGCATGGTAAGTCAAACCATGTGGGGTTACTGTGCGATGTTACCCAAACATCTAGTGAGATATTCACGCTTTCTACATAGTTAGGAAAACGGTGCACAAAAACCATGCGACTAGGATATTTTGGGTAAAATTAATTTTTTCTCCTTGAAGTGTTTTAAAACCTAAATGAGATTGTCTCCAACCTATTTTTGTGGTATCCATAACTTAAAGAGATCCCACTTAGGTTATATTCTCCCTTTTGATCATGGATCTCCGTCCGTTATCCATTTCGACCACTATTCGTCTCTATGGATCCACAATGGTAATGCCTAGATTCCTTTTTTAACCTTATTTGATTCTTCTGGATATTGATTGTGCTATTTAGATTTAGTCTCGTATGACCTAATATCACATTATTCATCCATTATTCATATTTCTCCCAAATTGGGGTGACTCAGAGACTGATATTGGGTGAGCTATCTAAAACGAGTCTAAGGTAGGTGTTCTCATGCCCTTCGTTGATTATCAATCTATTTATATATGATAGAGTGTCACGTGCCCTTTTTGGGGTGTCTCCCTGATCTCTAAATCATGACTATTGATACATTTTTCAGTTAGTTAATTAATTAAGTGTTTCAAATCATGTTTAAGTTTGTTTAACCAGATTAACGGTGACCCCCTGGGTGAGTGTCCATTTTGACCACTTTATGGTCGTTTGGTCTGGATACCTATGAGGTATGCCTTGAATATTTTTTTAGGTTATTTAAAATGTATTTTCTTATTAAAATTAATTTTCCATGTTGTTACATGATATTATAATTTGATAGGGTGCAGTATAGATGAGTTTTCCCTTTAACCCATGTTATACATTTTCTTAATACAATATATTTGGAATGTTTTGATCCAAGAATGAACTTTCCCACATGAGTTAATTAATGTTAAGTCCATGTAATAGTTTAATTTGAATGTAATGTTTTTTTAATGAGTTTCACCCATGTGAGTAATAATAGGCCAAGACTTGAATGTTTGTCCTAGCTTGAGACACCCTTATAGTAAGATGCTAAATGCTTATGGTTTTAACCCCAACATGTCTAATGAAATAGTTAAATGAACCTGTTATGGTTGAAAGGTATATAGAATGGAAAAAATCATGGATTTTGATGGAATTCCACGTATAGTCTTATATTTCTAATTAAACTTAGTCCCTTTAGTGAACCTTGGATTCTTTTAATTCCATGGATGAGTTCAATGTGATTTTTAATTAATGTTATGTTGTGAGTAAACGATGGATGCCATAAATGGGCTCGCAGAGGCTACGTAATGCCGAGTGAATCATGGATCCTTATAGGATCCCATGGTTGGTATTAAGAGGCATGGTTTATGTCATGTGTGATAATTGGACTCCCTATAGTACCAACAAGGATGGGATCTTTGACATAGGTTATACCACACCAAGAGTGATATTGAATTTTCCTCTATGAGGTTCGCTAAGGACAGGCTCATAGGGTGTCAGTGGATTTTCACCTATAGTGATACTTGAATTGAACTTTAGGAAAGTTAAGGATGAGATCATGGTTTTTTGATGTTAAAAGGTTTATGATGCATTTTACAAGATAAATCACAATCTTGATTTCGATCATTACCTATGATATCTTAGATGGACTTTTGAGGCATCTGTGGTGCTTACAACTATACAGGAGATCATTGGGCCTAGGGAGGATCTCAAAATTTATATAATTAAATGTATTTTAATTTTAAATTAAATGTAAATGGAATTTAAATGGAAACCAGTTCATATAGAATAATTATTAATGAGTACTTCCTAGCTTACTACATTTACTATAGTATACTACATGTTATATATATTCAATGAATGATTGGCACAGACCATGGGTGGTTGTCTGCTAGGTTTTAGTCTCACTACCTATTTGGGTCATGTCTTGGGCCCAAATAGATTATATGATTTTAGGTATTGATAAGGGAAAACACCATCCTATAGGTAATTGATATGCTTTTTGGGATTAGAAGATCATTGGACCAAGACTAGGCTTTCGATGCTGTTGGGTTACTTTTTTTTCTTTTTGTACCTTTTGGATATTGTACTGTATATGATATCACTATGAATTATTAGGATATTTTCTTAGAAACATGTCACATGCATCATTTTGCGTATGATATGACACATGGTTGTTTGTATTATTATTCTTCTATTGTTTACTTCTATTGTAAGGTATTACAACTTCCACTATCTATTTCTTATTTACACTACGTTACACTCTGCTAATGAGGGAATATTTTCCCAAATATCATACCTAGGTCCTCACTTCTAATAAAAATCCTCTAGTGTTTAATGATAAGTGTTTGAGGCCATATGGTCTACTGAGCTCGAAGCCCTGTTAAGTGCCATCTAGACCTAGGACATTACATGAGGTACTTAACTATCCTTAAAAATATGACTTACAACCCTACCATGAGTCCCCAAATTGGATTAAATTGACACATAATATTCATTTATGAAACCTATAATTGGTTTAATTCCCTGTTTTTATTTATAAGTTAGAATTAATGGAAATAATTTTTCACAAAACATTCCTTCTTATAGTAGATTTATGTGATAGCTAAAAATAGACATTTTCTTCAGCCATACTATTTCACTGCACTTAAAGCATTGTAGAGGTATTTAATATTAGATATCATATAATGATCCCTTGTTAATTTCCCAAAAAATTATTCAACCACATTTATGGGTATCTAATTGAATGCTTACCCAATATCTCTATGAATAAAATTAGTCACCATTTAGGTATTTTCAACATATTCCTATAATACAGCTACTATGTAAACAAACTATGTATAGGTAGCTTTAATAGAATAATCCAAATTTAAATAAATTATCACAATAAATTTAGAAATATTAAATCGATAAGTATTTGATTTTTTAATAACTATGTAAAATAATTTACTACAATAGAATGTTTCAATTCATATAACATAACTGACATGTTTTAATTCCAATAATATTGGAACTCTCAAGACCATGATGATTTCAAATCTTACTTATTGTAATTATAAATAATGATAATATAAAATATTTTTTTATAATAAACCTTCCACTACACTATCTTCAACCATATTCCACGAATTAGAATTTAGAACACATTGAAAATAAGATCAGAACCCTTTATTCAAGGTCTCAAAAATAAAAAAAAACCCTGATGATAAACTTAATTTTCTATGAAAATCCTCTATATGTTATATTATTTCATCTCCTAAAATTTTTTTATTGTCTTTATAATCAAATATTTATGCCATTTATACAACCCTAACTTTTCTTGAATAGCATCTCGTAAGATCACAAGTCCAGAAGGGTTGTCTAATATAAATGGAATTTTGAGTATTCAATTTATTAGATTGGAAAAATTTCAAACCAGGCATAAAACATTAATTATGATGTTTAAAACCCATAATGGGGGTTTTCTAGATGTGGTATAGAGGACTAATATTGGTTATAGGGGTTGATAAAGTAGTAGAGGGATGTTGGGATGGTCGAGTTATAGTCTTCATTAATAGGCTAACTTGTAGTAGTCCACTAGCTAGATAGTGGTCTTATACATAATTTAAAGTGGGTTTAAGAGGGGGAAATTCCATTTATCCCACCTTGAATTTTTAAGGAATCTATCATCTCCTCTCTATCTATTTTTTCCCTAACTCAATGAGGGGAAATCCTATCCCTTTTCCCCTTCTTCCCCTTGATGTTGGGGTGTTCTCAAGGATGTTTCTTAGTGAATCAATGTGTATATCTCTAGTAATAATCATTGATCATTTCAACCATATAGTCTAATTTCATCTTATACCTATTAGGTTTTTGGTTTTTATTGCGTTGGATCTTAGTTAAATCCATAGATCAAGATGGGTATTTTATTCTTCCATGAAAGGGGAACTCCCGATAGGTCATCTAGGTACGATCATTCACCATTTTAGAAAACCTACACATTCCACCAATTTGTTTGAGTTTTTACATGAAATTTAAATTCAAAGGATTATATATATGATAATTCTTGATATATCATTTACCTATAAGGATACAAGGAGTTTATTGGGGGCCTCTCATTTTTTTTCAATATTCTAGTGATGAGGCCATTGATAATCTTTTTAATGATTATGCCTCTTTAGAATTAATTTGATTAATTAGTTATAAATTTTATAAATAATTAAATTTGTTTTATAATAATAATTAGTTCTTCATTTGAGTTAGAGATGGATAGTGTAAAATGGATGATCTGGGGAAAATATTTTTGATCCTAAGAGGGATTTGTCTTACTGTGGAAAACAAGGAAAATATTTGAAAGAGGTAGTTGGTATTTGGTATTTTCCCAATGAATTAATGATAGTTGTCTATGATGATTTCAATTAAAATTCAAATCCATAAGGGTGTTGACCCCCTTGATTAAAATAGCTGAACTATTAAATTAAATTGAAATGACTATTAAAAGTTAAATGAGTTTGGATAGGGGAAGAAATTCCAAGGAAACCTTGCCCATGTGTACTGTCCTAATCAACATGGATGCTAATAGTTGATGCCATGAGTTTTTTTTGTATAAAAGTTTGACATTTGAACCCTTTGTGGGTGTGACTAGGGTGAGAATGATTGAGTAGACCCTATTTATGATTCTAAGTCATCTTCATATAGATGTGTGTTATTTTTTGAGTGGAACGACCCAATAAATCCAAGTACAAAACTTCAAGAGACTATAGAGCTGATTGGATATTTGATATGGGTTAGATCACAATGAATTGACTATGAATGAAGACCCATATTAGGGTACTCCTCATTTTAGGGGACCTTGGGGACCCGAGTAGGTACCATGATGACTTAAAACCCTTAGTGGGAATGTTATCTAAATTAGTAGAGATGGTTGTAGCTATCAACTTAGAACACACACAAATCATGTAAGACCAAGGGTTATATGGGGAATGAATATGGATTTAGGTTTTGGTAAAGTAATAGATATATGATTATATTTTTTTTATGAATTTTATGAAATTTTTTTCTAGACGTACAACCTAGTATTCTATTTATGGGTATTATATGATATAATTTTTACATAAGGGTACCTAAAAGTGCTTCATGAGACTTGTATTTTTATCTTCTTTTGATACTTATGTGATATGAATTGATTTTAAAGATATTTACATATATTCTTAGTGTGTATGATGGGATCTTTATATTGAACTTTGTGATGAATTGTTGGAATTCTAATATTCCACCTCTAGTCTTTATAGAATTCCCTGGATTCCATGGATCCCTAGCATTTCAATTTTTCTATGAATAATCATTTAGTATTATAGATTTTGATTAATATTATTATATTGATGATGAATTTTATTTTTATATGCCTAGTAAACCCCTAGTATTTGGAAAATTAATCCTTATGACATTACATAATGATTATAGTGCCCAATAAGCCTAGGATTTTGACACTTGGCATGGTGACAAGAAGATGATTTGGATTCAATGATTTCTTAGGGTGTCTGAGAATTAGACTTAATCAATTCATTATATTTTCTATTTAGAGATATTACTAGGATGCTTGGTATCTAGCCTTGGATCCATTTATGATTATTTTTTTCATTTTCAAGATAACTATTGGGATTCCTAGGTTACAGACTAGGATATAATATTTTTATTATTTATAGGATATTATAATGTTCTTAGAGAAACCCGTGAAATTAAAAAATATGGTATAGTCTATATAGATCATAGATTAATGATCGATAAATGTATCACATTGGGTACATTGGTTGGTATAGTCCATGAGAAGTTATTAGAGATATTCCAATATCTAATTGAAGCTGGTGATGTCAGTTGATTTATTTATTTTTAGTAGTTTATTTATTTAGAACATGTTATATTCACATATAATTACATCACTAGTTTGTATGAGACAATGTTGGTGGTTCTTAATAGAGTAATATAATCACACCCTTTTTAGGCCACTATTTCACTGAGGCACCCTAGTAGACTCTCACTTAGATACAGAGATAGGTTGGGTAGAGGATTAAGATAGATCAAGTGGGATAGATCAATGTATACTTGGTTCATGGGATGAGGTGAGCCTTATATTTGGAATTAGGTCCAAATTCATATTTCAATTCATTTAGTTTATTATTCAACATATTTGATTGACCTAGTGGGTGATTGAGTTGGTTACACTATATGTATGTTCTTCCCCCATATTATTATTGTACATACATTCTATCTATCTATTTATATTGATAGTTATGTATGGTTTATGATACATGGTAATTTTTTTCGTGATTTTCCAATCTGATATGGAGCATATAGTATCCCCATGATACATCATTAGGCTCCCGCTACTAGTCAGCAATGTATGATGTATGGGGAGGTGCATGTGAGGCCATGTGGAGAACTGGGCTGTTTCACTAGTCAAGCGACCATTAGACCAGGATGTTACAAAGTGGTATCAGAGATTTATTTTTTTATTCTATTTTGGGTAAGGTTTTTAGGAAATATTATAATTCTTTTAAGTCTATGATGGATAACAAGAGCATGAGTAATTAATATCTTTTTTGGTAGGATGTCCAGATTTCCAGGGATTGGATTGTTGCACTTGGTATACAATGTTATGGATGATATGATTTTAACATTATAGGACACACAAGTGGTTTGAGATTTATGATTAATAATTTATTTTTGTCTCTTGGACCATTGGAGAGAAGTCTATAACTTTGAATTTATCTCTTTGACAATAGTGGTAAGAGAAGTATCATGCATTATAATTCGACATGTAGGATTCAAAACACATTTAGGTACATAATAGTGTGTTTCTTATCACTAGATATTAAGCTTAAGTTGTTTTATATATTAAGAACTTATCATATGGAACTATCCAATATATATACGTGGTGGAATTATATCAATGTATAATGTTCTATACATGCATTCCCTTATGAATATGGGTTATGTCACTCTATAATAAGATTCTCATTAATGATGATTAAAAATTCCCTATATGAGTGGACATGTAGTGACCATTGTATGCTTGTAATGAATGCTATTACATATTGGGAAACACTTTTTTGGTCATTAGTATTTCAATTTTTTGGAAAATATTTCCAGTAACAACCTAAATGGAGTTTAAATATATAGCATGGAATAGAATTATACATAACCGAGCCTATGGTTGTTGTTTTTATTTGGAATAGATCATTTGGGATGGTGTTGTAGGCTATTATAGTATTGAAATATGATTTATGATTATCAAAGGAGAAGTTCTATAGGTGGATGATCGATGAGAATCAGTACCCTAGAAGGCTGATCACTTGGAACTAGGTTCCTAATATTAGTGTATTTGGAAACCAACGTGGCTTTTTCACACAATATGATATGTGATTTTTGAGATTGGTGTAGTGAGTACTATATTGAATGTTATAAACCTTCATGACACCTATTTTATAGGGATAATAGGGAGAATATAGTGACCCATTATATATTAATTGATCCTTAGGGGGTTGGGGTATAGTTTTCCTACTCATGAAACCAGAAAGAGGGTTTGACCCTTCCCCGAAAGTGACATAAATAATGAAATGAATGGGTGGATTCCTGGAGTTTGATATTTATTCATGAAAGGTTATTTAGGGTTGGATTTATATGTATAGTGATGTATTAGTACTATTTATGTGAGAACACCTTGAGTGTCTATACTTTGGAATGTTTGGATGAAGGGGTTACCTAGTATATTGGTTGGGGTTTATAAGGAATGAGTGATGGGTTGACATTCCCTGTTAATCCATGATACCTTTGAAAATTATTGGGTGGGAATTGGTAGACACATTTTATTTTAGTATTGTTCCAGTTGGAAGATAATAATTCCCGTGATATTGAAATACCTTAGTGGATGAAGGCAAGAGTAATTTATTTTATAATTTAAATCCTTTGTTTTATCCTAGTAAAAATTATATATATGGATTAAGGAAGGTTTCAAAAGAGTTAGAAGCTTGTTCGGATACTGAAGCTCTAGAAATTGGGGAGACAGATTGGGTCACATGGTTAGAGCACTGTTAGTGCTAACTATGTGACTCACCCATGAGGGGAACTTATTGCACAATAGGGACACACAGTTTGATCTAACCATTCAAGATAGTTCATAAGGCCATGTAATTTGTCATAGAGAAATTGAAGAGGATTTTATTATGGTCTGCGTATAGTTAGTCAAATCGTGCACCTATCCCATCATAGTGGGTTATTAGGTAGTATTAAGAGCACAATTCATGCACAACTTTTCCAACCATGCTGACAAACCATGAATCCCTTTATTTATAGGGTAATTTACCACTTTTAATTAAATATCTTAAATACCAATCGCTCTCTCTCTTTTGTTTTGTTTTCATTTCTAGTATACATTGACCTATTTTCCTCTCCCATTGAGCTCCCCCAAACCTATGCTAGGTTCATTGATAAATTCCTCATCTGATCTATTTTTTCATCATTTTCAGGTGTATTGGATCCAAAAAAGGGAGAAATATAATCCTCTTGCTTCCAATCTTCATTTATCTTTCCAAATTTTGTGCTATTTTCATGTGATATCATATGCCCCAGTTTTATAGAATTTTTCTGTTCTTCCATTTTCCTCTGTTCTACTTCAAAACAAAACCAATATCCAATGAGGAGTGGTCTATGGGCCTAAGGTATGTTGCATAGAAATTTTATCTAAAATTTTACATGTTTTTACAGAACATTACATTGTGCAGTAGTTCAGACCTTCCCACAGGTTTCCATAAAATGTGTTCTAACTTTATAATAAATTTACACCATATTATGATACTCTTTTAAACCCATTTTAATATATTAGAGGATATATACCTTGTTGGATATCACCCATTTGGGCATGCTAAATAAGATGACATCTTTTACATAAAAATTGATTGAAAAAAACATCCTCTAATTTATTTGGATTGAACTTGAAATGTATTTTCATTGATTTCATATTTATATAGTTAAATTAATTAAAAGAAAGTGAGTGTAATGGACATGTCACATCGTATCAATTGATTAAAAAATTGTATAACTTGGGATACACATGGATAGATGGGTATAACATATTTTAATGGAAATGTATTATTATTATGATTAGGCAATGAATATTGGTCAGTGGATATCAGTTAAGGGACTTTTGATCTTGGCATTTAATGCCCCCTTATATTCGGTGATGGGTATATAATATCACACTATTTACTCTTATTTGGATTATGGGAAGGATATTACACAATAAATTGCAATGGGTGTTGGGTACAATGAATCACCCCACTATCTCAAGTGTCGATCATGACATATCACATTATTATGAGATTCAAGGGTAGTACCTTGCTAGAGTCCATATCTCGTTAGAATAGACATGGATTCCTAAGTTACATTCCATGTCCATTTAGAACCTAGTATCTATGTATATTACTATATATTCCCTTACATATGTAGTGTATATACATGTATATATATTAAATATATACAAATGTACATGGTTACTGAGTTCAGACTTATTTTGGCCTATACCAAAGTAGGAAGAGTCCTCCAAGTGTCTTATAGGGACCTAATCATATTGGTATTTACTTTGAGAATTTTTTTATTTGTTTTAAATTAACACTATAATGATATATACACTGATAGGATTATTCTAGACACCATTGGTGGTGTCCTAGTGAGTTTATCTCACACCCTACTCAGACAGCCCTTGGCACATGAGTATAATTCATGAATACATGTGTGGTTAAGGGAAAACACCATATCTCATTTTCTTATTCTATTTGTCTTATATAATAGAGCATGGGAGAAGAGGACCAAGAGTAATCTCATGAAACTAGTGGAGATGTCTTTTTCACTTTTTTAATTTTATGTATAGTATGTCGTATATTCTTGTGATTTGTATCCTTTGTATCCCCTTCTTTTTTGTAAATAAGCATACATGAAATCATCTTGTATATGACATAGCCTATGAATTGATTATTATTACAATTTGTTGGATGGGCATATTTTTTATGTTGTATATTTACCATACTTCAGATGTGTTACTTGTCATCACATATTCATCTTCTATTTACTATGTCTATATATATCCCCGATACTACTCTGATCTAATGGTATAGTATCCCCACCGTACCACCTGAGACTCTTGTTTCTATTTGGCATCCTCTGGTGTATGTGGAAATGTCCTTGAGGACATGTGACCCACTAGCTCAAAGAACCATTTTACAATATCCTAGTACAAGATGCCACAAAATGGTATTATAGCTTTAATTTCATTTTTTCTTACTATTTGGAAATTAAAAAGGAGACTACAATGTTTCATAATTCAGTAATGGAAATGTTATTGGGAGTAGCTAAACCATGTATAGGGGAAGCCCAAATTATCTATGATGGGATATTTCTATTAGGATTTGTGCTATTAGTTTTATTGATTTCATATTTGGACGACACACATGTTTTGTTACATTATTAATATTGATATTATTACTATTATTGATTACATTTTTTTGGACTATTAAGAAAAAAAAACTTATCATCTCATGCATCATCTTAGGAACTTTAGGACTTATATGAAATACCTTGTTCAATGCCACATTTACTTATTACATGAATTTCCTATATTTACTATGATTTTTCTGAGTTATTTAATTGTTTTAAAATTTAGTTTTCCTAAAAACTTTTACAAGAATAGAACAATTGAGTTAATTAATATTCCTATATCTATGTAAATGGGTTTTCCCGCATAAATTGAAAATGGACCCTTAATTGTACAATTATACCATGCTGTAGGTTCTTGACCTACTGGTTTTATGGACCTAAATGATGTTAGTTTGTTTCATTATGTGAATGCCAATTGAAATTTATGAAGAAAGTATTTCTATGAATTTTGAATGTTAATTTATTTAATAAATTCATTTATTTGATTTTTTATATCTCGATAATGGGTGTATGGGATAGGTCATAGTTATATGAGATGCCAATTGAAATTTATAATAATTATAAATTTTATTACTTGAAATGGACACTCCATCTACTAGAATATCTACCGTGTGATATATGACCTAGACCCAAACTTGGACTTAGTAGTTGTTATTAAAGGGTGTCTCTAATGAATCTTATAGCATGTTATGGTTATCCTATATCACATAAACTTGTATTTTGAAGCTAGAATAGAGGTTAAATATTTTTCATAAGAAGGATATGTACCTATACAAAATGTCTATTTAAAATATTTTCAGCTATTGAATTATTTTATGAGATGTGAATCTTTCATTGTAGATTAATGACAATATGACAGATTTGAGTCATGCACCAGGATGGAGGTGATGAACATGCTCCAAAGGTGGTGGGACCCGAGTCACTAGTGATAACTCCCATAGTGCCACCAATAGAACCACATTATATTCATGTCATGGGCACTAAAACCCAGTTTCAACAGGGATTTCTACTTATGATGTTGTATATGCATGGTGTTGATCAACCTACCCCAATTATGGTAGATTTGACTCAGGAATTATAGTTGTAGAATCCTAACACTTACTCAGGGGATGGAGGACCACATGCTACTGAGACATGGATGGAAGCTATTATTTATATATTTGACCATTTAGACATGCCTCTAGAGTGGAGGGTCAAGCTTATTTCTTATGTGATATGAAGTCCTACCAAGTAATAGTGGAACATCATTTCCCAGGTAAACCAAAATTTGGATATGATCTGGAGGGAATTCCAAACATTCTTATATGATTGATTCTCTCCATATACAATAAGGGTGGATCAGGAAATAGAATTCATGAACTTAAAACATGGGACTATGTCTCTGTTGGAGAAGTCCTATAATTTTTATGAGCTGTAATGATTCAAAAAAAATTTATCCTAGGATGACCTCATGACTATGTGGTTATTTGAGGATGGGACTGGTATATGCCATCTGATCGTTGGTCAATGTCTTCTGGTTGAATAATATTTCGAAGATAATAAACTGGGCCCTCATTACTGATTGGAATTTGATAGAAGCCGATGGTGTGTGCTAGGGTAGTTCATCAATAATACCAAGAAGCGGTTATTATAGAAGAAAAAAGTTTAATTTTGAGGTTTCTCATGGGGGGAGTGGTAGTTAGACACATCATAGAGACAATTTTGTTGTCTGTGACCAATGTGGAATACCAGGACACCTAAAACCCCTGTGTATGCAAGAACTAATTGAGCATAGAGGATGAAATTTGGTGGGGGCATATCCATCATTTCTTTAGGACCTTACCACTAGTTCCTAGTGAGAAAGGATCTAAATAATCCCCACATTTTGGAGTGGGGATAATAGTATGTCAATAGGTATGTAGATAGAATATCATTGATCCCTAAGGCCAAGGTGGTGGTTAATGAAAATTGAATGAGACTCATGATTCATAATGCCAGCAGAGCGAGCCTGTTCAAGACAATCAGGTTGTGACTCATAGTCGTGGTAGAGGTTAGTTATATACTATACATCCTATACTGGGGGAGAAATGTACATGACCTTCTACTTTTCAGTTACTATTCTTGTAGCTTCTACTCTAATGTATGCTTTATTTGAAATAGGTGCATCCCACCCTTTTATATCTACTATAATTTTGGGGATTCTGGGCCTTGATATAGAGTAATTTTATGTAATGATGATGCTCGATACCCCATTCAGTATCCAATAAGAGAGTATTTTCCGATGTTATGAATTTTCCCTTGACATAGGTGGTTATCTAATTGTGTATAATCTCTTCATCTTGGACATGTCTAGGTTTGATGTAATTCTCGAGATGGACTGGTTAGTTATCTATCAAGAACATATCAATTTTTATCACTGGAGGGTAATGTTTACATCAAAAGTGGGTGGTGTACATGTTTACAATGGAGAATGGCATGTCCATGTGTCTCGAGCTAGAACTAAGAATCAAGTTATGGGTAGAGTGATAGCCCATATTACTTGTATTTTCATGGATAATCAAGGGATACGACCTACTATTTTTTCTCTTGTGGTGGATCGATTAAGGGGCATCTTCCCTGATCAATATTAATGGATACCTCCAGTGAGAGAGGTATAATTCAACACTTATCTCATGCATGAAGTGGAACTAGTGTCCATTCCTCCTTATTAGATGGGAACTACAAAGGTTTTGGATATTAAGAAGTAGTTGGAACACATAGAGTCTAAGGGTTTTATTCAACCTATTACCCCTTCATGGGATTCACTAGTCCTTTTTCCCAAGAAGGCAGATGGTATCCTCAGGATTTATAGTGATTACTAACGGCGGAACCAAGTCACAATTAAGAATTTGTATCCAATGCCTCAAATAGATGACCTATTTTATCATCTCCATGGAGAGATGGTGTGTTCATATATTTATTTGAGTATGGGATACCATAAGGTTCATTTTAGGTCATCAAACATACCACTCAAATATTTCTGAAGCATGTATGGTCTTTATGAATTCTTAGTAATGTCATTTGGTCTCATGAACATTCTATTTATTTTTATGGATGTGATGAAGATTGTTTTTCACTCATATCAAGATTCATTTGTGTTAGTCTTCATGGATAATATATTGGTGTATTCTCACACTTGACCTGACCATGCCCAACAACTTAAGATCATTCAATAATACACTAAGAGAGAACCATATTTATGAAAATATCAAAAAATGACAACTTTGGTTCCAAAAACTCCACTTCTTGGGTCATATAAGCTTAGATATAGAAGTATAATTAAACAAAAAGAATGTGAGAGATGTAGTTTCTAAGGGGAATAACAATAATGTTGTTGATATACAATGTTTTTTGGGTCTATCTGGGTATTATAGTTTCTTCACCTAAGATTTCTCATACCTAGAAGAACCTTTTATGGTATTGACAAAGATGGGTGTGAAATTTTTATGGTAACAAGATTATGAAAGATCCTTTCACACCTAGGGGTAGTTCTGATATAAGATGAGTGAGTCATTGCATACATACCTCATTAGTTAAGGCCTCACAAGCTGAATTACACTAAGAAAGTTCTCGAGCTAGCTTTTGTTGTTCATTCTCTACACTGTTGAAAAAATTATTTTCATGGGGACTATTTTATGGTATTCAATTATCCAAAAAGCCTCATGTGTATCTTGAAATAGTCTGAACGGAATCTCATGTAGTGTAGATGGCTCGAATAACTACAATCATTTTATTTTGAGCATGCCTATATGCATGAAAAAATCAGTTCAGTTTCCGATTCAATGAGATATAAGACTTATACACATGCAGTTTAGGAGGAAATAAATGAGTGGAATATTTTTAAACTATTCTTATAGATTCATATTAAAGATTAAAAGGATCATATTTAGTCAGTAATTATAGATTTACAAGGGAACTCTACAATTATATAATGTGTAAAGATGAGGAAACTTTATGATACTAAGGGCCTAGTCCTGATGGAACATATCTTAGCTAATAATTCATCTTCAAGGGAGATAGTGGGTGAAGATGAGACCATATGTATATATGGACATTTCTGGGTTACAACAAACATCTGTGATGAGTTGATGTGGGAATCTCTTGCCTCAACTTAGGATGTACATCCCGATGTCAACAAGATGTATCAAGACTTATATCATCACTAATGGTGGCTAGGAATGAAATGAGAGATAGATAGATTTTGTACTCGGTGTTACACCTATAAGTTGGTGAAGTAATAAGATTAGTGACTGATATGACTTTTACTGTTGTTGTCCATTCCCAAGTCAAAATGAGATGATGTCTTTGTGGTGTTTTTGAAAATTTTCCCGCGAGCACCTATAGGAAAAGATATAGTTTGGTTTGTTTTTGACTAGTTGAAAAAATTTGTCCACTTCATAATTATGTGATAAAACTTATTAGTAGACGATATTGGCAGGATATATGTTTGGTAGGCCATACACCTTCACAAAGTTCTGAGTTATATCTTTTCTGATAGGGATGCTAGTTTCATGTGTCGGTTCTAGTAGGGTTTGTAGAAGACCATGATTATGTAGGTACTTCTGAGCATGAACTATCTCCCTCAGAATGATAGTAAGACATAATGTATCATTCTAGTGTTAGATGAAATGCTATGTGATTATGTCATGGACTTTAGGTGTTCTTGGAAAAAAATATGCTGCTAGTTGAGTTTACATAAAATAATATATTTCAAGATACCATATAGAAGGATCCTTTTGAAGCCTTGTATTGTAGGTCATTCTGGTCACCTCTATGCATGTTAGGGGTAGGGGATGAAGCTCTACTTGGGTATTTTCTCATTCAAGATACATCAGAGAATATTTAGTAAATCACAAAGCACAAGTTGGCATCTCAGTCCAAGTAGCATTATTATGACAACTGTCATTGATGGACAATTGAATTTGAGGTTGTGGATTTAGTTTTCTTGCGTCTATCGCCTAGGCTAGGTCATTTATGGATTATGAGGTAGGGTAAGCTTTCACCTAAATTTTTGGACACTTTGAAGTTCTTGAGAGAATCATGCCAGTAGATTATATGATAGAACTTCCCTAAAGATACTGGTATATGATTGATTTTATTCATGTGCCTCAGCTTAGTAAGTATTATCCTAACCTGACACATGTTTTTTATCCTAAGTAGGTTGAGATACATATGGATTCTTCCTTTGATGAGTAACCTGTGCATATCATGAATAGGACCATGAAGAGTCTATGAGGATGGTAAGTTCCTTCAGTATGGGTTCTATAGAAGTACAGATTATTATAGGATAAGAACTGGGGTAAAGATGTTGTTGTACATTCCTAGTAGCCAAATATTTTCTCAAATGATCCATTACTATACTGAAATGTCCCACTTGGGGATGAGTTTCTTTGAGAAGGGAGGCTATAATGACCCAAATTTTCATGAAGATACAAATCATTTTTTCTTGTGTAAATCATTTTTTATCTCATTAAATGTTCTCTATACACTCTGAATGCTCTCAAAAGAATCCAAGTCTTGTTCAGAGTCTATAGATCTGAAAATTGGATAAATATATTGGGTATCATGGTTATCACACATTTAGTTCTAAAATTGTGACTCGACCATTTTGGGAACTCAGTGTATACCAGGGTTCATACGTTATGAGTAAACTGTCAAATCTTTGATGCAAGGACATACAATTTGTCTTATACATTTTTTTTAGGATTTTCTCATGGACTACACATGGTTATTCAAACAATGCACCTATCCTATGGGGGGGGGGGGGTTCTTCGACAGTGTTGGTAGAACGGTTGGCATTTGGTTTGGTCAAAAGTGAAACCAAAATGTGTAACCCTTTATTTGAAAGGGAATCATTACATTTTCGCAGAAATTTTTAAAAAACCTAGCACCCTATTATTTTCTTCACTAGAAGATGTGCACCACTTTTTCTCTCCCATGGAGGCCCCCACCCATAAGCTATGTTTTTCAATAAATTCTTCATATGGTCTCTGTTTTCATCATTATTATGTTCCTTGCATCCACAATGGAAATATATATAATGTTATTTCTTCCATTATTTGTTTATATTTTAATATCTTATGATATTTTGTGTCAAGATCCTATGCCCTTTTTTAGGGTATTGGTTTTTCCATCTATTATACTATAAATCTGAAGCTAATATCAGATGAGGAGTCATCTACAGGACTAAAGTAGGTGGTATAGTAATTTCACTTAAAGTTTTAGATGTTTTTATATAATATTACATTGTTCTACACACCATAAATTTCCAAAAATTTCCATCAAATGTGTTCTGACTTTGTAATAAATTTTCACCATGTAATGATACAATCATAGAACAGTGTTAATCCATTAGAGGATGTAAACCTCATTGGTTACCACCCCTTTGGGTGTGATAAATTAAATTCCATCTTTTATATAAATGTTGATTAACAAAAAAAATGTGTAAGTGTTTTGTCTTGACCATGAAATGGATTTTCCTTGATTTCTTATTAAAATGATTTAATTGGTTAAATGAATGTGAGTTGCAAGGCCACATCACATATTATAATTGACTAAGAAATTTTATGACTTGGGATACTCATGGATAGATGGGAAAAAATTATTTAAATATAAATTACTTATTATTAATATTATTATTATGAGTACATAGATATTGGTTGGTGGAAAAAGGTAAAGGGATTTATTGAGCATGGTGTTTCATGGTCCCTTATGTTGGGTGATTGACATGGTGTCTAACACTATTTACTGTCTTTTTTTTGACAAAGGGAATGACTCTACAAATTACCTTTCATTGGATGTTGTGTATAATGACTAACCAAACATTCTTGAGTGTCTAGAATGAATTCTCACTTTCTTATGATATTTAGGTCTAGTACCCTTCTTGGAGCTTATATCTTGTTAGATAAGTCATAAACGTATGAGTTATGCCCCGGTTCTAGCTAGAACCTAGTATCAATGTATATTTCTATAAGTGTAATTAGATATATAGTGTATATAAATGTATAACTATTATATATATATGAATGTATATAGTAACTGAGTTTAAAATTAACTATGCCTTTGCCGATGGAGGTAGAGTTTTCCAAGTGTCCAATAGGGACCTAAGCCGACTGGTATTTACATTTTATATTGTTTAAAATTTTTTATACCACCACCCCTAGTATGATATATACATTGACTGTATTATTCTATAAATCATTGGTGGTGGCCTACAAAGTTTATCCCATATCCTAATTAGGATACCCTTGGTACCCGAGTCCACTTCATGATAGCAGGTTTGGATAAGGGAAATAACCCTGTCTTGGATGCTTGATCTTTCATTCTTATAGAAAAGAACATGGTACAAGAGGACCAAGAATATTCTCTTGATATTATGTGTGATTTATTTAGGTCAATTATACTTTTTTTATAGTATGTTTTATATGCTTTTTTATGTATCATATGTATCCCCATTTTGAACATCAACATTCCATGACATCATTTTTTATATGACTCAACCTTTGTATTGATTATTATTATAGTTTCTTGGATGTGTATATTTTAATTTTCATTTATTACTCATTCTTCTAATTTTCTATTAGTTTTATTATATTCTTATAATATTTAATATATTTGTTTAAACCCTCTATACCACTATGATATTATGGTCTAGTCTCCCCACTGTACCACTGTAAACCCTCACTTCAAGTCGGAAGCCTCTAGAATGTGGGGAGGCGTTCTTAAGGCCATGTGACCCACAAGATCAGTGAACCATTTAGTGGATCTAAGATTTGGAATATTATAGAGAAATAAATTTTGTGTTATCAGTTTGGAATGTGTGTCTTAAGGGGTTACCTAGTATATTGGTTGGGGTTTACATGGATTGAGTGATGGGGTGCCTTGAATTGGTATTCCATGATACATTTTAAAGTTGTGGTGTGGGAATCAGTAGACACATTTGGTGTTAGTATTTCTCTAACCAGTGACTAAGAATAAAAATGATGTTGACATAAATCAGAGCATGGTTTGATGCTTTTTGTTTAGAAAAAACACCCATGTAGTGGGTTATCATGAAATAAATCATGACACAATTGATGTGACCCATGTTGAGGAGGAATTCCAAGGGTTCTCTGGTCATGTACAAATATACATTCTATGTATCATAGTCGACGTTTAAGCATGCATGCATAATTTTGGGGACATGAAAATAACTTGAGTGTGACTTAGTTTTTGTTATTTGGGGTTTTCTAGATTTCACAACCCTTTTTTCGGGTGATATTGAGATAACATAGGGATTTTATACATGGGTCCTTTTGAAATTTTGATTAGGGATGATAGGGTCTAATCCAATGACCAAAGGGAATTGATGACATGTTGTAAGAATAGTTTCTTGGAAGCTGTGATTAAATGATAAATGTACATATAAGGTATGGGAGACATTAAGAATGCATCAGGTGAGTGGGAATGACTGGCCAAAGTGGATTCCAGATATGTGTTTTCTAGGATAAAGGACAATTTCTCTAGAGGAATGACACGAGTGAAATGGTGTAACCTATTGAGGTTATACTCATGGAGAGTTATTAATAAGACAATGTGGTGGGGAGTAAACTAGTGGATAATCAAGGGTGGTGACCCTAATTATGAGTTGAAATTTAGTAGAGGCCATGGATGATGTTCATATGGATTGGGAATGGGTGAAAATTATGTTTTAGGATGAAGCTCAAATTTGAGTGGGTTAAAACATTTCCAGTCATTGTGTTCATGATAGTGGGGTAGTGGGAGGTGGTGATCAAATTTTTATTCCAATAATGTGATGGAAAGGTCACTCCTATGGTGTGGAGCATTATGTCTATCAAGGTGGTATAACCCTCATTTTTTAACGGTTATCATAACATGTGATAGGCCATTAAACAAACATTAGAGCACTTAGACATTAGTGGATAAATAAATTCATATAAAAATGGATTGTTTAGGTATTCATGGTATAGAATCTAATGTGCTAGTGGATAGAGTATGGGTTTTGTCTTTGAGCATAGGGTAATTTTGAAATGTTTTGAACATGATCATATTAAGATCACATGGTTTCTTATGTTAGGAGAATAACTATTGAATTGGGTGATTGATTATTCGCCTATATAATCACACCAGAAGTATGATTGAGACATTTATGGATGTATCAGGATGGTATTTATGTGAATATTATATTTAAGTAACTCTGATATGATAAATTGATATTATGTAAGATGGCTTGGTTGAGTGTTTTGAGGCCGATCAGCCCGAGGAGGATCGACTAGGAACCTTTTCATATTTTTATGTGGCATGCTAGAATCCACATTTTGGGGATCATTTTAGATTTTAAGATAATAGTTTTGGTAGTTGATAGGTATTTTAAGGAAAATTTGACATTCTCGTGTCATGAATGGATGATAGTGGCATGTTTTTTATATGGAATATTGAAACAAGAAAACATACCAGTGGTTAAATGTAGTTATTTTTTATTTTTAAGTGTAGTAAGTTTGAAACCATACTGTGTGGGTTTTATTGAATGTTATGATTGTGTTTAGGTAGTAAATTATAATGGTTTTAGTTTTATATATTTTAAATGACCTTTTCAACTATGCTATATGGTAAAGAGAACCCTAGGTTGTTTGATCAACCAGGTGAAGACATGTAGGGGTATTATGATGGATGGGTTTTTGGGAGTTCCATCTTGGTATTTTTATAATAAATTCATATTGTAGAAACTATAAGAGAAATAAGTGAAAAAATTTCAAAGATTAAGTGTAAAAGGGAAAAAATTAAAGAACAATAACAAGATCAAAAGACACATCAATTTATATGGACTGGGAAATAGTCCCTACGTCTATGAAGAGTTAGAGAACTTAACTTATTTTGGGGGAGGAATTACTTGATAAAAATCATTGTATGAAACCATATCTAGAAATTTACTTATGAGTATGATTACAAATCATTGTTAGAAACTACATTATCTGTCCACTGTGTTGTTGTAACTGGTGGTTGGATGTCTGTGGAGCTATAGTGACATGTTAGTGCATCCAGTTACATATTGATATCGTTACATGTTGAAGTACAAACAACTACAGCGTCCTATCACATGCTACTGTATTATGCCCAAATTGATATAGGGCCTATTTGGCCATTAGTTCTTCTATAGTGAGTCGGTGTTATAGCCTGGTGTAATGTTTGGTCCACCCACGGTTAGGCTAACATCATCCAGTGATCAAGCAATTCTAATCCAGTAATCTCTCACTCGGAGCCTAATATTGGATTTTAACAGGATTCAATTGTACTAACATGGACAACATTCTTTATCTGAGTTACTCCTCTTCTTCACTCATTGATAGGATATATTACATAAATTATTCTATTTTAAGATGAAAATTCATTAAATACAAATTATCATCACCTTCCATAATCGCATACTCTTCTTCCAAACTCTACCACTTAACTTACATTAAAAATGAATACTAAGAGAGGCATAACAGTGCTTCAATTTCACTATTAATATCTTCTTTGTAAAAATTTATAATGAATTGTTGGTTCAATTAATCTTCTTAAATTTCGGTTACCCATCTTATTGCACACCTTGAATAATACATTACAGAAACTGAATATGGTGTATCCAATTAATAAATAATGGTTTCTTTTCAAGATATATGGTACTCTGAATATCAGAGTGGAATAAATTTTTTTCTCACTTTACACTTAGATATTTCTAGAAATTCATCATCTAAACCACCACCTTTCTATAATATCTTATAGGAATTCATTCCAACTCTATGGTAGATAATTCCACAAACTTCTCTAATTGAGATCCAACTCACTATAGGTCCTACATAAGTGAAAAAGTATCATGAATTACCCCTACTAGTCTTGAAATCACCTTAATGGATGACATCCACATATCCCTATATTGAAATCTCATTCCCAAAGCATGGATATAATTCCTTACATCCATTTAAATGCCTCAGTATTGAATCCACTACTTCTTAATGTTTCTTTCTAGGGTTATCCGTAGGGATTTTCATAACTCCCACTACATGAGTAATATTTGGTCAAGTTAGAAAGATGGAATACATCAAGATTTGAAAAACTAATCCATATAGAACCTTTTCTACATACTCATCTGCTTTTACTACCTATTTTGAATTCTCCTTTAACAGTTTGAAATGTATTTCTAAGGGAATAAAAAACATCATTGCTTATAACATACTAAATATTTTTAAAACCCATCCAATGTAATCATCTTGTGATAACATCAAGGATATTAAGGTGATATATCACTTTATCTTCATCCCTAATGTTATTCTAGCTTCTTAAACAACATTCATATTGAACTCCTCAATTAGATTCACTTTTAGTGCAACCATCCTCTATATCCAAGATCTAGTGATGAGAATGTCATCCATATATAAATGTAATTTATTCATCACTAAAAGGATTTAAATTTAAATTTTGATATATAACACAACATTTGTATAAATTTTTTATCATTAATTAATCAAACTTATTATTAAAATTCTAGGGTTCCTACATTATCCCATATAAGGACTTGTAGAGTTATCAAAATAGGGCTTCCTTCATTAACACAACAAATACCTATGGATACTACATATAAATATAATAATCTATATATTCATTTATAAATCAATCCTTCACATCTAGATAATCAAGATGAAATACTTATCATGAAACAATAATATAAAAAACAAGGATGGTGGTTAGAATCACTATAGGTGAGAATACTTATATGAAGTCCAAACCTTCCTTTGGTTAATATACATTCTACACCAGCCTTGTCTAGTATCCCCTAATATTATCATGTTATTCCGTGGAAATAATACCTATTTATTATGAAATTGTTTCTTTACTTATGGAAAAGGTGTTATCTCCCAAGTATTTTTATCATGAAATGAAGAAATATATTCATTCACATCAATCTCACACTTTTTAAACTCCTTAAAAAAAAATTCCTATTTAAAAAATTTCAGTTTTACACCATCAGTTAATAACATATAATGTAAGGATGACTAATAATCTATACATTCCATACCACCCTTTTTTATCACCACAAATCCAATTGAGGAGTGATCTCTACTAGTTTTAGTGTCACATTATCAAGTATACCTTCATAATTCACTTTCTAATGGATATTTGATTCACTATCCCTAATGTCAACATTAGCTATATGATGGTCATTGTACATGAAACCTTCATTAAATATCCCATTTTTTATTTTGATGACCTTGTTGTTCTTATCATCCCAAAAGAGGTAACTAAACTTCTGTGTACCATATATAATGAATAAACAAGATTTGGACTTAGCATCAATATTTTAAATTGCATTAAAATCTATATGTACATATTAAAAACATCTAAAGACTCATAAATATGTGAATAATACCTCCATTATAGAATAAATATCATCAGGTATAAATTTTCTCATTGCTATAAAAGGAATCTTATTGATGAGATATATGGCCATGTTTAATTTCCATAACCAAAAGTCTTAGGTATCTTCAAGTGCATCCTCATGATCCTATTGCATTCATTAAGTTTCCTTTTCATCCATTAAGCAATAAAATTATGTTTTGGTGTACTTGGAAGAGTATCCTCCCACAAAATTCTGTTATTAGAATAGAATTCCCTAAACACATGACTTCATACTCTCCTCTATTTTCATACAATAATTTTTTTTTATATTTTCTCCATTATCATTCTCTTCCGTGGTCTTCCACTTTTGAAACATGTTAAACATATCATATTTTTCTACTAAAAGTAAACCCATAACTTCCTTATTAAGTCAATTGATGAATGTCACATAATATAATGACCCTCTAAAGAAATGTGTAGGTACAGGCACCCAAACAATAGTGTACACTATCTATAGTTTCCTAGCCTTTGGTGTTCTACCTTTTTTCTGAAAAGGATACATTTTTTGAATTTTCAAGGATATAATTTTCATAAAACCCATGATCCTCCAACCTTAGCTCAAGAAGTATTCCTTTTGTTTCAAGAACCTTCATCCTCTTATTAGTCATGTTTCCAATCCTATAGTTCAAGTATTATGAATCCCGAAAAAAATTATTGAGGAAATAATGTCCATAAAATTTTATTTCATGTGGTATATGGTACCATTATTTTAACCATGTTATATATACATATCTCCCTAGTCAATCTTCCATGAACAACTAGGGAATGTGGTACTAAAATGTAAATCATCAGTTTATGATAAAAAATATGATTTATCATTTGTCTATAGATATAACATACATTATCTAGTATATGAAAACTCCCACTGTTTCTTTTAATCTATGCATCTACCTTCCCTATAATCATTATGGGTTTATCATTAAGAATTTGTATCATTAAAAAATTTATAGAGACATAACTATATTAGAAACCTTTATCAGATGTGAAATGGAAATATGGCCCTGATACTAAAATATAAGACTTACTAGGGGGATCCATGCTCAACAACATTCCATCATCAATTCCTCCAAAATATTTTCTTGATGTATTAGTATTGAGAGTGTTTCCTTTTTCTATTAACTCATTTATGTTTTGTACTTTATTCCCAAAAATCCTATAGGGAGGAATATACCCCTTATATTTATCTTGAATATTTACACTACATTTTTATTATCTTCTACGAATATCTCACTAAAAATGTATAACTTTTCCTTCCAAATTTAGAGAGAAAATAAATAATCCTCTGAATTATCTTCTTTGAATTTTTTCATTAAGGATCAGTTCTTACACATCCTTCAGAATCAACATTGTATTCCCATAAGAATAACTCATGGGAGTCGTAGTCACTTACTAACATTCTAGTAACGAAGATAGTAAAAATAGACCACATACCTCATCATCAGATGTAATTATAATTGATAAAAAATGAATTGTGATGGTGTTTAATTCATTAACGTGATTAACAAAAAATATCAATTTAATTATTTTTGGATTGAATATTCATCGCATCATCTATAATTGTTTCGATGAAGAAGGATTCTCATAAATTTTTAGGAGAGATTTCATCAACCCATCCATATTATCCTCATCTCTAATGCTTAATTCCACGTTTTTTTATAATTCATGGTGAAAAAAATCCAAAGCACATTGATCCAATATCCCCCACTCTATGTTCTCCATATTTATTGATTTTTAACCCATAATAGATAAGTGAATTTGTTTGATAATGAAAATCCTTGATCTATATCCTCTATTAACTGAACTTTATTTTGTCAAATTGAAAAATATACTACTCTAATTCATCTATATCCATATTTTAAATTTATAAAACTAAAACTCAATATTTATAAATCATGATCTGATAATAGTTGCGAGTAACAAGTGAAAAAAATTCATAGAAGATGGATAAAAGAGAAAAAAAGAAAAATAACAAGATCAAAAGATATAGTGATTTATATGGTTTGATAAATGATCCATGTTTCCATATAAAGGTTCAAAACATCAATAATTTTGGGAGCATAAATACCGGGTAAAATCTTAGAGTATGAAATTATATCTCAAAATATGAACATAAACTGGACGATGTAACAATACCACAAACTATATCGTAACTTCATCATGTGATAATAATCATTGGATAAAAGTATCTGGAGCTAAAATGACATATTGATGTAACCATTCACATGCTGATATAGTTCCATATTGAATCCCACACTTCTAATATCACATGCTACTAAAATATTTTTGCCCTACTATAATGACCTGATGACGTCACTGGTCATCTCTACTACTTGGTGTGTAGTATGGTCCTCTAGTCATTACCCTGCCAACTTATAAGTGTTGGGATAAAACAATCCTATAACTAAGTGATAGATCTTGTTTTTTTGGTTGAGAAACTTAATCATTAAACTATTATTTATAGTTTTCTTGTGTGTTCAAGTATGATACTTTTTTGTTTGAATATGATTTTGTGAGCTAACTGGGTCAGAAATAATATTGAAGGGCTTGATGAGAATTATAAATAATGATATTTTCTATGATGAGGAGATTGTGTGATATCCCACTATAATGACCCAATGATATGTAATCAGATTGGTGGTTAATACATTTCCTCTTATGCTCCCCACAATATGTAAATAATTTCCGACAAGTAGTGAGGGTATTATGGGGTAATTTATGGGGACTGCATCGCATCTATCAAAGAGTACAATAAAAAATAAAATTACCACATATCATACATAAAAAATAAACATAATCATAAGTAATAAATAAAAATAGTAAAAAAATAAAAGTAATAGAGTCCTAAACAACTATGTTACATATAGCCAACCACCCTTTAGATAGTAACACACATATATACCATAATAAAATGATGATAATGATACAATCTATACAAAATCCCCAATCCATGCCTTATCCTCATCTATAATGTTATCTATGCTTTTCCACTCAATCATTTTATCTCATCCCTTAGTCCAAACTAGTGCATACATCCAAGTGACCATTTTATTAGGTACCCATGTCTAGTGGCGACCTTAGTATGGTGCGAGTATATAAATATATAGGGAGGAACCAAATTAGTTATATACCTACTATAAAATGTAGTGACATGTGTACATTACATTCTTAGTTGAAATTATAAATAACTATGTAAATGTAAAAATGCTACATGGTTTTCCCTAATGGCGGAATAACACTAATTACATCACAATGAATATTCCTACATAGTAACTAATGTTGATCATTTTATATGAGACCCTATATTACCATACCTTCTTCAGATAGTTATAGGGTATATATCAAAACATCATGTGGACCATTCCAAACAACATGGTTCTCTGGCCTATCCCCTAGTCATCAAAGGTGATCCGATAAGGTGATCTGCCTCCAGGGGAATCAAAAAATCCCATGGATCACTCTAAGAGTTTAGGGGAACAAGTGTAATATACTCCTTCATGTTACATATGGGATCATCCAACCAATGCTAAAATACCCATCTTTATGGCCCCATTGGGAATCGAGTGTAATTTACCCATCCATGGGCCATCCAGAGAACACATTCCAATGTAGGTAAGATAACTATCGCCCTGGAAAATTCATGTACTAGGGGTAAAATAACCATCCCCAGGAAATTCAAAGGGAAATGGACAATATGGTTAATATACATATCCCCATGTTATGAAGGATGCTCCAAAAAGGTAAATATACCCATCATATTGTCGCTAATCAATCAAACCTACCTCATCTAGTTCTGAATTGAAGACCTATCCATGAGAGTGAACCAAAATAACAATGGTGAAACCTCTCCTAGGGAGTAATCAGTGTTACATAGAAAATTAAATAAAAATAAGGGGTTTTCCATAGACCTAACTTGCCCCATCCACCTTGTTCATCCAGGTTCACAATGTGTTAGTGATTCTAAGGTGATATATATAGTCATCCCTACCCATTACCATGCAAAACAATATAGGGTTATTTAATTAATAGAGAACCCAATGGGGTCCCTCTAGGTCTAATTATAGTATACTAACTTCCAAATTGGCCCTAAATATCATATTAGCCTCTAGAAAACACCCAAATCTTTAGGAATTCCAAGTCCCAGGACACCATCAATAGGGTATCACGATCTCCAAGGATACATGGCGTCTCACCACAATAAATATATCCAAGAGATGTCCCATGTCCTGTCTCAATCCTCAGGGTCCCTTTTGGATGGTTTACTCACCAAACCCAATCAAGATCCTCTTATGGTCTATATACATGTGATTATCACGTAAAATATATAGAGGGTCACTTATCTCCTACCCTTCTTGATAACCCAATAGCTCAAATGAACAAAATGGGATTTCTAAAGTGAACACAGTCAAGGTCCTCTAGGTCCACACTAACTTATATCATGGAGGTGTGTTAATACCTTAACCATGTGATAGTTAATCTTACTTGGGCCTGGTAGACCTATAATGAGGTTTGGGGACCACCCAGTGTCTCAATAATTTGGACCTCACCCATCGGTTCCTGAGGCAACATACTAGTACACATGTAGTACCCCCAGTTTTGGGTACATAACCCCTTTCCTCATGTTTTTTTAAATGGCGTGTCTTTTAATGGGTTTCCATAAAATAGAGAGTTTCCATAAAATAGATAGTTTCCATAAAATAAAGAGTTTCAAAAAAATAGAGAGTTTCCATAAAATAAAGAGTTTCTATAATATAGAGAGTTTTATTATAGTTGGGTGTTTCCATAATGTTGGTTGTTTCTATAAAGTGGGTTGTTTCCATAAAGTGGGGTGTTTCCATAAAGTGGGTTGTTTCCATAAAGTGGGGTGTTTCCATAAAGTGGGATGTTTCCATAAAAAATGTGTTTCCATAAAAAGGGTAAAGATGAATGGTGGGATGGTTTAGGGGTTTTATAAGGGGTGTTGGTACCAAAAGGAATGTCATAAGATCCATACATGGTTGTCCCAAACCGTGTGGTCAAACCTTACGTAGAGGTCAAATCTAGATCCTAGTTTCTAGGAGCTTACTCATTTTTGATCTACATATTTCGTTTTGGATTTAAAACACTCCTATTAAGATATTAATCTCCCTAAACGGATAGAAAACCTTCACCACGTGAGTTGGAGAAAACCTAGAGCCTCCCCTTTGTGATTTCAAGCCCGATTCTTAGGGTAAGTGCCGATCTTCTTGGTTCTTTACTATTTTCTGTAAATTCCTCATTCTCTCCTTCTCATTTTCTTATATCTAACCCTATTGTGGGTAGATATAAGTTTTTTAACATAAATTTAGGCTAAATATGGTTTTTTATGATAGAGGAATAGATCTAAGCAGCATTCTTGGAATCTGGATCCGATTCATGATGTATGTCACTATTCTTTCATGTTTTGTCACGTTTTATTAGAACTGCTTAGTTCTACTTATCTGATCTGTATTATTTCTCAGATCTGAACCTATAGTGGGTATATATACGTTTTTTATGCCAAATAATTCAATTTTGAGTTGTTATCTTACTATGATAATAGAACTAAGGTTGTTTTGGAGGATCGACCCATCTTCTTGTGCGTTCTTTGTCTGTTGTCGAGTTTTGTCAAAACCTATGATGTAGGAGGCTTCTCTCTCGACTCGTCTTTGTAGAATTGATTGCCTTAGATTCAAATTGGTTTATTTAAAATAAATTGGTTGTCAAAATCATGGAAAATATTTTTTAGTGATGATTTATGGTTTTTGTGAAATTGCGTGATCTTGGTGAATAGTTGTTCAAAGGGGGTTTAGTTTCATGAATATAAATTTATGATTTTAAATTATGTATTTTTTGTAATTATAAATGGTTTCTGAAAAAGGGGGTTTTAATAGAAATTTATTTAAATAAAAACTTAGTTTTATTGAAATGGTTTGGTATTGAAATGGTTTTGATGGAAATTGTGTTCAATAAAAAAGGTATTTTTATTGAAATGGTTGTTTTGGAATAATTGTTGGGAATATGTGGTGTGTGTTTATGTTGAATATATGAGTATTGGGTAAAATATGATCTTATGATCAGTGCAAAATGGTGAATTCACATGGGAATTTCATATACGAGGTTTGGTTGAAATATGACCTTGTGCTCGATGACAAAGGGTTAATGGCACATGAGAAACAATTTCACTGTAAAGACTTGGTAGATTGATGAAAAAATTATCATGAGTGTGGAACTGTGATACATAACATGGATGGTTGGTTTCATGGGTTTGTGGAATGGTTGGGTAAGACAATAAAGGGATATCGTGAAATGATTTTAAATTTGTTTAGTTATTTTTCTGAAAAAATATCTTGCTGGGAAAATTTGTGTCAATTGCACTTGTATGATTTTAGTATCAGTGGTTTTGGAAACGTTTTTATATTTAGTTATAAACTGTTTTTGAGATTTTTTTTATTTAAACTATTTTATATAATAATTTCTAACTCTTCTATCCTAGTGGCATGAGTATGTAATTCATTGGGGGAAAACCTACTGAGATTTATACTCACCCGTGCTTTGGCACTTTGGTGTTTTTTCAGATGCTACCTTTCAGGACAAGGGAAAAGGTAATGTTTCACATGTGTTTAGCACTACCTCATGATGTTTGGGCTGTTTGGAGATTGTGGATATTGGAGCTTATGGATCAAGGAGTCTTGATGTATTTGGAGAGTCTTGTGTAGTTTATTCGCTGTGTACTTTGATACTTGGTTATTCTTCTGTTATTGCTTACTTTGATGAGGTTTTGAGATACATGAAGTTTTTGATTTGTCTTTCATCTGTTCATGCATCATATAGTGAATTTTTGGTTATAGTTGGTTGGTTTATTGGTTTATTTATTAAAAGGTAAATTGTCCCCCACATGTATTCGAAACGCTTCAACATTTATTCCTAGACTTTGGCATCATGGAAACGTAGCTTAAGGCCTAGTAATGACTCATTTTACTCTCAAGAAAATTAGAATTGGCAAGTCATTACAAATGGTATCAGCTTGTTTGGTACTTTCCTAACAAGTAGTCATCGATGTTTTTAGTTTTGGAGATGAAATCCCTTATTTTCTATTCATTTGGTGGTAATCTTAGAAAAGAGTAGGATTGTTGGAACTTGAAATGTATTGCATAAAAGGACACAACTAACAATTTTATGTTTAACATCAAGTTACCAGGGATCTTGGTACATAAGTGTTTGGACAAACTTCTAGGATTTTGGAATCTCATTGTTATGGGTTCAGCTAGTGAGATGAGAATGACAATCATTTTAGAGGAATGACTTCCCACTTGGATTGCATTTTACATTTGGAGTAATGATTTATGATATTGTGGAAAGGTGGGATTTTTTAAAAAATGAAGAATTTGCTTTCAAATGAAGGATTTTGAAAAGATGATATTTGGAATATTTTAAAAATGGTTTAGTTTTCAAAAGGAAGAATGGTTTTTCCAAAATGGTTGAATGTGGATAAAAGGTTGTTTTTGGAAAACAATGACGTGATAGTTGATTTGATAGAATTTTAAATGCTAAGCCATCATTTTCTAGGGAGTCAGACTTACTGAGGTTGTTGTTTGTTTAAAAATGGAATCTTATAGGCATTATAAGAACTAGTCAAAAGAGGATGTTGAGAATTTGGTTGCACTTGAGCCACAAGTGAACCACTAGTTGGTCCAAAACATAAATCAAATAGTTCAAACCGTTGACTTGGGACTGCAAAAAGATACCCCATTTATTATATTTGTCACTGTTGAAAATCCATGTAGAGGAAGTATGGTTGTCTTCACTAGAGTAGATGATAAATATCGCACTAATATGAAGGAAAAGTGGGAAACCAATCTTTATGTTCAAAACTGGAAATGATGCCTTATTTTTTGAAACTGAAAACTCCTCTTAGTGAAAGTGAATGTCAAGACTATTTGTGTAGAACATGTTCTATAACTTTTTGTGGAGTTGAGACTTCTCGATGTTGGATATGGATGCTTATGATGTAATCCTGGGTATGGATTATCTGAAAATGTTCAAGGCTCAAATCTACTGTTATAGGAGAACAATTAGTTTCATGACCGGGGACAGAATCGAGCATCTCTTTAGATGAGAGAGGATTGTAAAGAAGGGTGAAAAGAGGTTGTTGGCACCAATGGTGGGAATGATATTTTACCAGTTAAGAGCATTGACTTTGGCATCAATGGAATAGATCGAGGAAAATAGTTTTCTAGTAGTTGTGGATCAATTTCCAGATGTGTTTCCCAAGAACTTATCAGGGTTACCACCTCTAAGGGAATTGGAGTTTACGATTGATCTCCTTCTTGGGACCAGTCTTATTTCCCGTCCTTCTTATAGGATGGAATCAACAGAGTTACAGGAATTGAAAGTGTAATTAGAGGAGATTAAAAGAAAGTGTTTTGTAATGACCCAAACATTCATTAATGGAAATGCTATTAATCTAATTAAATGTTTATTATGGTTATATAAAATGTGAACTTCATTGGTTTTATGTTTATGGATTTTAAAATACTGATAAGAATTGTGAACGTTTCTAATATAGTCGTTGAATAGTGATCATATTATTAGTATAAATATAGGGCTTTAGCAAATCCAATTAACTCAGAAAAAGGAAGTGATGACCTCATCCAATAGACATTCCTCGTACGAAGCGCATTTGTTAGAGCTCAAAAAGGATGTGGAATCATTGGGCTTCTCTCTTGACCAAGCCTAAGTCAAGCTTTAACACGTTAAGATTGAGCAGAACCGATTATGGGAGAAGTGGAAGTCAATAGAGATTACCACCCGAGCGATGTTATCCGAACCACCCCAAGAGTCTGTCACCATTGCACACCTAACCCTTCAATATTATTAGGGTGTTATAAGGGGTTATGTAACAAGACCCTAGCTCTATTAATATGTACATTATTTTTTGATAAAGAATTTTCATTCATTTTATTATTATTACTTTGTAAATAGTTTTTAAAGCACGAATAGTATTTTTATGTTAATATTCAACTATAAAATCTATTTTTATGAATTAATGGATTTTTGAATTAAATAATATTTTAATAAAATATAAATATAATTAAATTACTTTTTATTAAATATAAATTATCATATAATTTAATGAATGCAATTGTAATTTTTATTAAGGTTTGAAAGCTGTTTTTGTCAAAACCCATGAATTTTTGGTAAATGTCGGTTTTTATTTTAAAAGTAAAAATTCAAATATTTATAAAATTCATTAGATAAAATGAATATTATATTTGTAATAAGGACATATAAATTATCCAATGATGAATTTTTCATAATTTTCTGAGACAGTCGAATTTTTGGGTAAAAGTTAAATACCGTTTAAATATATAATGTGTTTTATGACATGATAATGAACCAATAGTGATGTAATAAAATAATATATATATTAGTTTCGGCCAATATATGTTTTACCATTAAAATTATGTTATTTTGGGTGTGTTTTATTTATTTTACAAAGCTTTTGTGGATCCTTCAAGGATTATAAAAACATTTTGTTTTTTAAATTGTTTTCTTTGAGAATGTGACTCACCTCTACATAAGCAACCCTATTATTTTAAGAAGTTAGGCCATTGGAATTATAAAATATTTTTTTCTACTTCCATTTGGAAAAAACCATGGGAAAAAACCATGTTCTGGTTTGTGGGTTTGATTAGTTTAATGTGAGCTTTCTCAAACCTAAGTAATAAAAAATTCCAACTCGTTTCCCATATAAACCCACCAAAGATCCCACTTCTTCTTCACTCAAAGCCTTTGGAGTTTGACCAACCCGTGCCATCCTCTCTCTATAATCCTCCCAAGGTGCCGCAATTTTAGGATCCTAGGACACCCAGAGAGGGTAGGGGTGAATCAGGGAGTTAACTTTTTCTCTTAATGTGATGGATCTTGTCCCCATGTTGGTAGGAACTTGTAAAACTTGTATGATGGATATGATCAGCAATCGAACATTGACATGCAAAGAGTTGACACAACAATTTTACTTAGTTCACCACTAAGGGCTAAGTCTAAGGAGAATACGCCGAATGGTTTCCAATCGTACCAAAATCCACTAAACTTCACTAGATATGGATTTCAATGTTCGGGTACAGTCACTCTGTCCCCAGCTCCCTGCCTTTAAAAATGTTCAGTGATAGCCCAATGCATACCTCGGGTCACTCCCGTTGACTCCCCCTAGCTCACTACCTTTGTTGAACTCTCAGTTAGTTTATAGAAGTGAATGTCTCTTTAGTAGATTTGCATTGAAGTCTTTGTCTCTACTCAGCACGAGACTATGCTTGCATCAGAGTCCTGAGTTGATGCTCTTTTTTATTCAATATTCTAATTTAGTGCAATAACAGAATGCACTAAATCTCCTTCTTCTCTTCCTTTAATTCTCTATAACGAAACTTGAGTGTATCATTATATGTCCCTCTTTCTATGTAGATCTGATTTTAGATGCATGAATCATTCTTCTTGTCTTCACAAAACACAACTAGGGTGTTAAACACCAGTCATATGTGTGCCGTACTACTTCTCTTCATAAAACCAAATGGTTCACTATTCTTCCGTCTTCGCAAAGTAGATTTGAGAGTACTAAGCACCTGTTAAAGGCCTGCGGGACCCCCAAATTTTTCATGCACCCTTCGTGGTGCCTTGCGCGTAAAATTCAAACCTTGCACGTCAAAATATATTTTTGGCGCGAAAAAGGCTTTTCACGCAACTCTTCTTTTTCATGCAGAACTTCTATTTTCGTGCAACACCTTCTTTTTCGCGCAACACATCTTCTTTTCAGGCACCACTCTATACCATAATTTTTCCGCGTATCAGAGATCGAGATTTTTCTAAGTGTTGAGACACCTCGAAGGAGAGGGGTCCACCTCATATTTATAGGTGTGTATGATCCTGCATGTAAAACCTCTTCCTGCGCATAAAAATATCTATTAGTTCTTTGAAATACGTGCACCTTCCTTTTATTCTCACGCACTGCCTTGGTTTTTTTCGTATTTCATGACTTCTCCATTTTTCATCATTCTGAACATGAATCCTCTCTGGCGTGTAAAACTTCAAACCCCCTTTTTGCGCACAAACAATTTTTCACGCAGATGTTTGATTTTCTGCGCACATGGTACGAACATCTCATATTTTCCACGCACCTATTGCCTTTTCTGATTTTCAGTGTTTCCGATCCGAGACATGGTTTGTGCAAAAAACTAACCCAGCTATTTCGCACACAAAATTTTTCCGCGCACTGCTCTGGGTTTTTTGCACAACCCATGCCTTTTCCATTTTTCAACGTTCTGACTCTGAAAAAACTCTTGCGTGAAAAACCTTTCTCCACTATTTCATGCACCATGCTGTTTTTCACGCACACCACTTTTTTTTGTGCAAACCCGTTTTTTTCGTGTAACCCTTGATCTTTCGCGTACGCCTCTCAATATTTTTCACACCACTTCCTCTTTCCGCGCACTTCATTTTTCCAAAAACCTATGTCTTCATTTTTCAATTTTGAGGCCCAAAAAGTTTCAAACACTGGAAAGCTGTTCCACCTTCAATATATGCTGTGTCCATAACCTTCATGCTTCTTTTATGTGATTTTCCTTCTTCAAAAACTATTCTTCTTCAACCGTCATTCTCTACTTCAAGCAAAACATACGATTCAATTCTTCAAGTAGGCTCTTGCATGGTTCTCATGAAATCATGGAGAATTTCATGGTCTTAATCAAATCCTTATTCTTCTTTAATAAACCTTAGATGGATTATACCTCACCATTCTCCAATATTGTAAACAATGTGTCACCTTTGACACAAGTTCTTGCAATTTATGATCAGTACAATAATCATCTGAATTTCCATTCCTCCATTTCATTGGACTACTTCTTGATCTCCTTCATTTAGATCATCATTGACAACTATTTACAACAAATAAAACCTTATACAAAAATTGGTCCTAACACCAAGCTCCTAAGAATCCTCTCTCAAGCCTCTCCCAAGCCTTTGGGGTCACACTTCAAAGTATGGGATTTCTTCCTTTCTAATTTTTTCCAATTTTCTTTAAGTTGTTATGCCCTTTTGTTTTCAATTACAAATGTCGGGGTATGATTTTTCACCTCCCCCATACTGTCCTATTTATGTTTGGATGATGGGAGACCCCTTTCTCTCTCATTAATGCCTCCCATGTACACCTATTACCATGCCAAAATTCCTTGATGGATTTCTCTCTCCTCTTTTAGATCTAAGTAATTATTTGGTATTATGCATAAAAATTACATTAAGTTTGTTGAGAAATGTATCTATATGAACCCCTTAATATCCATTTCATGTATATATAATGAGACACCATTTTCACTCTCATCAACCAATTTCATGAATCCTTATGTCACGTCGTTATGCTGCCGAAATGGCACCGCGTTTTTCCAAGCCAAGATCATTGTGTAGTAAATACCACACCCATGTATCTATCAAGGGTATTCACCTTTATAAACATATACATATTGAATGGTACTTTCATGTATTTATTCCACATTACTAAATCTTGGAATAACTTATGATGTTGATTAATTCCATGATTAATGTGGCACACTTATGCATGAAATGAAATGTTTAAGAAGGGTGTGCCCTGATAGCGCTCCAATGAATTGGGTAAAGTATAGTATCATGATATGTCATGGGAAATGGGTGTTGACTCCGGCTAATTCAAGTGAAACAATGTTTTACTCGTTCTTCATATGCAATGAGGGTTTACTCATGCTCCATGTGCAATGATCCTTGGCTCATGCTAATTCCATGTTAAGTGTTGTTTCCACATTTCCATGTTATGATTATCATGATTTATCATGCCTTTATGTTCATGCTTCTCTTGTGCTCCATTGATATGCCTATTTTCTAACATTTATTGTCTTCCTCATGTTATTCCATGTTTATTCTCTTACTGGGCTTTATATCTCACCCTTTTCTTATGCATGTCCTCAGATTATCCCATACAATGCTAAGTATGAGGGAATGTAGTGGTCATATACAGGAAGTTTTCAATAAATATGTTGTGTGTTTTATGTTCTAAGATATTATGTAATGTTCCTAAGCCCTAAAGACACTAGACCTATCGATGTTCTATGTTTTATAAAGTGAATATTTTATGTAATAAATATGGTTTAAGTGTGTAATAAAAAGAAAGGTTGTTACAGTTGGTATCAGAGGATAGGTTTAGTTTTTTTTGGGATTAGGATTAGAAAACCCTAGTGAAGCCTTAGAGACTATACTATGTATAATAAAAACATCCCTATGTTTTTGTGGGTATTTATTAAGTGGTTTATCAAGAAAATACATCCATGTATGGATATGAGCAGATAAAGGCGGCTCTGGAACAGATGTACCTAGGGGTGAAAACCCCGACAAAGACTTTCAGGCTTGACCCGGGGTATCCTGGTACACGACAACGGACCTTGCTGCACTCTTTGTTATGAAACTCCCATGGGATATTCTTTCTTAAATTCACAAGCTTAGTATGAAACCTTATTAAGGGAATGACAAAAATTACCCTAATAATATATGTTTTAAAGTAGATCATGAATATCATAGATTGAAGCCTATGGATTAATAAGTTAATGAAATAACAGTTATATATAAGTCATCAGTTTTGTACATAGATTACCCTTTATGTGTCACTACTACCATTCCTTTTATTCCAGCCAATGGACTGTAATATGAGGACTTCGTCTAAAAACCGATGTGAAGATCAATGTGATGACTATGTTAATGAGATGCCCAATCCGATGGGAGCGGGAATCGTAAACTTTGGTAGGATTCTCTATCAGTTAACTCAAGCTTTGAATAGAAACATGGGTCAAGAGGAGCGTTCAACCCCCCCTAAGAAAGAACAAGTCTCTATCGAGAGCTTCATGAGACAAAGGCATCCTACTTTTAATGGATCATATGATACCTCAATCTCCGAACAAGGGATCAACCTCATTGAAAAGATCTTCTCCATCCTTCATTGTTCTGAACAAGAGAAGGTTCTCCTAGCTGTTATCATATGTAGGGTGAAGCAAATAAATGGTAGACGTTGATCCAAAATATGAAGCCCGAGGAGGAGATCGAGGCGTTGGAATGGAAGGATTTCTAGAAGATGTTTTTCAGTAAATATTTTCCGCACACCCTCCGACGTAAAATGGAAAGGGACTTCCTTGCCCTCAATCAAAAAAATGACGAATCTGTCAGAGCGTACAAGGAATACTTCACAAGGCTTGCACGATACGCCTCCGGCTTGGTTGTTACCCCCGAATGCAAGGTTGACCGCTTATTTGGTGGGTTGGAACCAAGCCTACAGAAAGCGTTGGTGATCCGTGACTTCGATAGCTATGAGTAAATTTTTTGATGTGTCCTCAAGGTCAAAATAGAGATCTTATAATCTCAGGGGTATCATTGGCATAAGAAGCATAAGGTGGACTTCAATACTGGTGGTCTGATGGATAAATCCAACGTTTCTAAGAAGATCCTGCACCCCACTTTCCAAAGGTGTGTAAAGAAGTTCCCCTAAAATTTCCTAAAGGGGATGAGGAAATGCTTTAGGTGTGGAAGAGAAGGGCACCTAGCTTTTAACCGCTGACAAGAAAAACCCATGGCTGTAATAGAGGAGAGGAACGCTCCATTAGAACCTCAATGCATTGTTCATTGATACAACATCAAAGAACCAGTGCATCTTGCAAATCAGTTCCCTAAGACAAGGGTTTTCGGAGGCAACCCACAACCTCCAAGGTAGCAAGGGAGAGATTTTTCCATCACTACATCCGAAGTGAACCCTGACAATGAAGTGGTGATAGGTACGCTAGTTATTCGTTCAAGAATATAAAATGTAATTTTTGATTCAGGTTATACACAATCTTTTATATACCAAAAGTTTAGTAGAATTATCCCAACACCACCACAAATCATGGAAGTAAATATGTTAGTGATTACAGAAAATGGGGTAATCACTGCATCCCATGAATATAACTCCTCCCCTATCATAATATATGGATTGAATTTCCCAGCGAACCTCGTCATACTCCCTCTAGTGGAATTTTATGCAATTCTTGTCATGGATTGGCTTTCCTTATATAGAGAAAAAATAAATTTCTGTGAGAGAGAAATCACTCTCCATGCGGGGAATCGACCCCCGATTCTATACCAGTTAAAGGAGGAAGATGAGTCTTCTTAAGATCCATCATTTCTAGCGTGGATATTACTACCCTATAAGCATGAGTATCTGGCTCAGATGATTGGGTATGAGGAGGCAACCATCCTTGAAGACATTCCTATTGTGAGGGAATTCGCTGAAGTGTTTCCCGAGGAATTTCATGGTCTTCCTCCTAGAAGAGATGTTGAATTCTCAATTGATCTTTTACATGGGACGTTTCCAATATCCACGAATCTGTATAGAATGGCTATTGTGGAAATTGAGGATCTGAAGAAATAACTACAGGAGAGTCTAGATAAAGGGTTTATACACCCAAGTGCTTCAACATGGGGTTCACCAGTCCTATTTTTCAAGAAGAAATATGGGTCAATGTGCCTTTGCATCGATTATCACGAGCTTAAAAAAATCAAGATAAAGAACAAGTATCCTCTCCCATGAATCTATGACTTGTTCAATCAGCTACATGGAGCACAATACTTCTCCAAGGTGGATTTACGGTCGGGATATTATCAAGTAAGGGTAAAGAAGAAAGATATCCCCAAGACTGATTTTCATACAAGATACATGCAATATGAGTTCATAGTAATTCTTTTCAGACTCACTAATGCTCGAGAAATCTTCATGGACATGATGAATATATTCATTAGGGATTACCTCAACAAAATTGTGGTAGTATTTATATATAATATTATAATATACTCCAAAACCAAGGAGGATCATGAAGAGAATCTAAGAACTATACTAGAGACCTTGAGGAAGGAGAATCTCTATGAAAAGTATAGAAAGTGTGGGTTATGGTTGAAGGAGGTCTCATTATTAGGCCATATCATCACAAGAAATGGGATATCTATGGATCCCTCCAAAACAGATGAAATTAAAGGATGACTAAGGCAATCATCAGTAACAAATATCCATAGATTATTGGGGTTAGATGGATATTATTGATGATTTGTGAGAAATTTCTCATGATTTTCCAACCCTCTTACCAAGCTAACTTAGAAGGGAATAAAGTTTTCTTGGAGTGATGAATGCGAAGAAAGATTCAAGGAGTTAAAAAGGAGGCTTATCACTGTGCCCGTGCTCACTTTACCCACAAGTGGATAAATTTCTATGGTATTCAATGATGCTTCGAAGAAGGGAATGGGATATGTGTTGATGAAAAATGAAAAAGTCATTGCCTATGCTTCAAGGCAATTGAAAGTTCATGAGAAGAATTATCTAACACATGATTTGGAGTTGGCTGCGGCGATCTTCGCTTTAAAAATTTGGCGGCATTATCTATTTGTAGAGAAGTGTGAAATATATACGGACCACACAAGCCTCAAGTATATATTCACACAGAAAGAGATGAACATGCACCAATGAAGATGGTTAGAGCTAATCAAAGACTATGACTTCTCAATCCATTATCACCCTGAGAAAGCTAACAAAGAGGAAGATGCTCCAAGTAAAAAGGACCCAACGATTCTATCATTGATGAGAATTGAGAAGGATCCAATATTCTTTGACTTGATGAATATGGACATGTGAATCATAAAGAAGGGAAAATCATTAATCCTTTCACAAATGATTGCTCAACCGTCTCTTTTGGAAAGGTTAAAGGATGCTTAAAAGGATGACGTGGGAATTCAGAAAAAATTGGAAGCTATCAGAAAAGGTAAATCCTCATAGTTCAATGTTATTAAAGAAGTAATTGTGATATTTTAGAAAATACTATATGTTCCATCAAGTCCAAAGCTAGAGAAGAAACTTTTAGATGATGCAGATAGTTTAAATTTCTCTATTGACCCAGGAAACATAAAGATTTATTGAGATCTCCAAGAGAATTATTGGTGGGATAATATGAAGAAGGAGATCACTGAGTATATGTAATTCCCTGACCCCATTTACCCAGAGTCGGTGCATTATTACATAACATTGGCATGATCACAAAAGACCAAGTCTTTAAAGACCGATTAGTTTAGTAACCTTGGAATCACTAGATACATTCATAAAGTTTACATTATGTCATAAAGTGTAAAACTACAACAACATCTTGTCTCCATAGACCATACTCATATCCCCTCATACTATCCCTACAGGTTATTCATAAAATAATTTTTCACATCCTGGAAAAAATAAAACATAGGAAGGGGTGAGATCAGATGCCCAGTAAAGATAAGAATATAGTAGAAACTTTTATAAATAAGCATAAACATTTAAGTCAATGTATAACTAAAAAAAGCCTTTTAAACATGAACTTCATCATAATATGGAAGAAATAAAATGAAATAATTCCATTTACTTATTCACATGGATATTCTACTAGTTGAATAATCACATGAAATATCAATAACCACTTTCATAATGATGGAATGTATAATGCCAGAATATCATAATTACATAGTCAAGGCCTTGTGCCAAGACAAAAAAATAAGATTTTGTAAAGGACTTGTTCCAAGACACTAGTTTGTCTCATGAGACCTACTGATGCATCGAGAATCTATAGCGGGCTCCACCCGTCACTTACTAAGTCCAATGCATTCCTCATATGAATAGGTTTAAAGATAACATAAACATTCATATTAAAACTAGCATACAAAATGTCTATACTTTCTCCATAAACCATGAATGGTATAAAAATAACACATCCACAGTCAAACATATCACAAAACCTTCAATACAATATGGAAGTTTTGTATCATAATAAATCAACTTTAAATAAGCTTAAATCCATCAAAGGATGTTGACATAGATGAAATCAAAACTATTTGAGAGAAATTTCTCTTTTTTTAAATCATTTAAAAGTAAAATAATTATAAAATAAAACATTTACATTGAAAATATTCTTATAAGTTTTTAGGGGAAGCTTCGATGATTTTATAATTAAAGAAAATAGCTGCACCTTCCATATAAGTTAAAAAAAGTCATTCTTACCTTAATTTTGTCGAAAAACTTACAAAGGACCTTATTTGGAAAATGATAGAAATATTCCTTTATAAATATCTTATCAAAAGTCAAAAAGGGCATAAAAGACTTTAATCCATAGTCTATAAAATATTAAGAATGATTTGAAATACATTTTTAAGAAACGTGGATGTGGATGATAGAGGCCCCAGTAGATAATTACATATAAACAACATCAGATAATGAAGAGATTGTGAAATAAACCTTTAACTTGTACTTTTACTTGGTTGAGGGTAGTTTTACCTCCTTTATAATGGTTAAATAAGTGTTACTAAATTATACAAGAATCATAAATATTAATATGATATCATATATGATCTTTTAACATTGATTTGTTAATAATATCTTAGTATTATCGTTGTTTCGGGTGTTAACTTACTCGTTTTCTTTTATATGTTTTGTTACATAAGATGTGTTTGTTATGGATAGTTTGTATATTATTCATATACAGAATGATATATAGTCCTTAAAAATTATTTTTAATCATCAAATGAGAATTATACTTGAATGGATACGATGAGGAATGAATCTCATCACGTTCGTGGAGATGGTAGTCCGTACGTACGCACGAGCGACAATATCATTCTTATGATATTAAAATAAAATATAATTGGATGGTATATCATATATATAGAATCATTATAATTTCATATTTATTATTTACTTCAATTACGCATCATTATCATACCAATCCAAATAATAATGTTTTGAATATAAATTACACCAAGACGTGGAGACGGTAAGTCGTACGTACAGACGTATGGTGAATTTTCATTCAAAGGATGGATAAAATACTGAATATGGTTGTACCATATTTATAATAACATCACAGTATATAGAATATACTGGATTTATTATTTTATAATTGAAATAACAAGGAAAGAAGAAGTGTAAGAAGAAAGGAACTTGAAAGAGGGTGGCGAAAACAATACCTCTTCTTCGGGTTCTTCCTTTTGATTTGATCAAAAGGGCTCCTTAAGTTGGATTTATGATCAAAATAATGCCTCTAGGTTGAAGTGAGGGAATTTGAGAGAATATTTGGGCAGGTTTTGGTCGAGAAAAAAGGCTTTGAATATGTGAATTAGAGAGAAGGGGGAGTGGCCTTTTATAAGAGGGGTGAGGGGCACCTTTGGAAAAGCTAGAAATATTATTTTATAATAAATTCATATTCGGTTTCTAATGGCTCCAAAGTGTATTATTTAAAGGTTAAGGTGTGGATAGGTCGAAAACCACTCAATGAATAGGTTTTAGATAGTTTTGGGTCACTATATTAACTTTATCTTTTTTATTTAACTCTTAGTTAAATAGTTTGGCATTTACCATGTCTCTTTGTATTTTTATATTATATAGTTAATAAACTTACTATATAATTCCTAGAGACCCCCAAGTGGACCATTAATGATACAAATATTATTATATAATTCCTTATGCCGATCCTTAAATTTTTAGGAATAGAATATCAATTAATAATATAATATTTGTTTTAAAAACTCCTTCATGTCAATTTTGAAACTATTTAATAATTGTTTTTTTAAGTTTTAAAAACTTTATTAATTCGAACCAAATTAATTTAAGTAATTATAACATGTAATATTAACCAATAAAATCTGTTTATGTCATCAAAACTTTCAAATTATATTTATTTTAACATTTATAATACCAATTATTTGATTCTTTCATTAATAAGGAAAATACTGCATCATTATTGTGTCATAAATAAATTTAATTATTAAATCTATAAAAATTATAAATAAAATTTAATTATGTAGGAAATATTTTTTTATTTATAATTAATATTTATAGTATAAAATAGAACATATATAACCCTATGTAAAAATTGTTTTTCTAAAAGATATATGCTTATTTCATTTTTGTATTTACTTTAACATAATTAATATAAAGTGTCATTATCACTTACAAGTGGCTCCATGGGGTCCCAAAATCGACCCAAAGATGCCCATGGTTGGAAATGTATCAACCAATAGGGTTAGGAAACGTTTTATAGTAATTTAATATCATTATAATATCATGTTTTTACCCATATTGACTGGATTTACCCTTTAACCATGGTAAATAAAATATTTACCGAAGTAATTATTCAAAATGTCTAAAAATAAAAGTTACCTATTTACAAAATTTGGACCTCCTGATTATAAATATGGAATCCATTTTTCTAAATTAATAACACATAAGTGGAATAAATTAATTTAAAATTAATTCCCATTGTCAAAACAAAAAGCGTGTTTTTAATAAATAATAACTATCAAAATATTGGCACTTGCTTATGTCCAGTTTAAATGTGAAATTATGTCCAATGAACAAAATTGGATTAAATGGTAAAAATGTAATCAAATTATACATTAAAATCACTCAAATTAATAATTTATCACTATTAATTATTTTTATTAAAAAAGTTATTTTTAATAAAAATTTAGTAATTTTCACTATTCATCAAAATATGAAAGTTATCAGAAAAGTATCAAAAATTCACCCTAAGCTAATTTCGATATTCTGAGTTCAAAAATGATGTCAATTTTGAAAGATAAAATGTATAAAATTTCAAAAAGTAGGTATTACTATTCATAACGGCTAGTTTGATTGGTTGTGGTGTATTAGAACTCGAAGTTACGTACAACACACGCTACTATATTATTCAAAGAGAAGCGTACCGTGGAAGCTTGGGGTATTAAATTCTTTCCTCCTTCAAATAATTTCATCCAAAAAATTTCTAGAATATTACTGCATGAAAAGACTCAGGTTTTTTTTCATCATAAGTTCCTTAGGTTCCCACATTACCTCTTCCATCTTATGGTTTCTCCATAGAACTTTTACCACACAAGTCATCCGGTTTCTCAGCACTTGTTCTCTGGTATCAAGAATCCTGACAGGATTTTTTCAATAAGACAGATCGGGTTCCAGTTCTACTTCTTCATAAGTGAGTACATGCATTGGGTCAGGCATGTAATTTCTCAACAGTGATACGTGGAACACATCGCGAACTTTGGAGAGACTTGGAGGAATTTCAAACAGAAAGCTACAACCCCAATTCATTCTTGAATTTTGAAAGGTCCTATGTACCTTGGACTCAATTTACCTTTCTTACTGAAACGTATTTCACCCTTCCATGGAGATACCTTCAATAAAACATGATCTCCTACCTGAAATTCCAAATCCATCCTTCAGTTATCAACATAGATATTCTACTTACTTTGAGCTTCTTTGATGTGGTTTTGGATTACCTTCACCTTTTCAATTGTTTCCTCCATTAGTTCTAGGCCTAAAAGGTTTCTTTCACCAAAATCATCCCAACAGGTTGGTGTGTGACATCTCTTTCCATATAACGCTTCATACGGTGCTATCTGAATACTTGAATGGAAGATATTGTTATAGGAAAATTCTACCTGAGGTAAATATTTATCCAACATACCTTGAAAGTCAAGTGAGCATGATCTCGACATGTCTTCTAAGGTTTGAATAGTCCATTCTGATTTTCCATCAGTTTGGGGGTGGTAGGAAGTGCTCAAATGAAGTTCAGTATCCAGGGATTTTGGAAGACTTTTCCAGAATCTTGATGTAAAATGTGGATCATGATCATAAACAATCAATATGGGTACTCCATGAATTCTCACAACTTCATTAATATATAGTCTTTCTAGACGTTCAAGTGGTAAATCCTCCCTTATAGTAAGAAAATGTGCTGACTTGGTAAGACGATCAATAATGACCCATATTGCATCGTTCTTTCTAGGAGTCTTTGGTAGTCCCATGACAAAGTCTATCAAGATATTATCCCATTTCCACTCAGGTATGAGAAGAGGTCGCATGACTCCTCCATGTGGTTGCCTTCCAGCATTCACTTGTTGATAAACTATACATCTTGACACAAAATCAGCAATCTCCCTCTTCATGTTGTCCCACAAAAAATGTTCCTTAAAATCTCTATACATCTTGGTGCTCCAAGGGTGTATAGAGAAATTGGAGCTATGAGAATCATCTAACAATTCCCTTTTTAAATCAGGTATATTGGGAACACAAAGTATCATCCAAAATTTCAAAACTCCATCTTCATACATAAAGTCACTCAATCTCCCATCATTCACAGCTTTAATCTTCTTTTTAAACTCTTCATCATCGGTCTGAGAACTCTTTATCCTTTCTAGTAAAGATGGTTTGGAAGCCATTTGAAAAATTATTGATGTTTCACCTTCCATTGTGATTCCCATATTCATCTTTACTAAATCCATGTATATAAGATCCTTTTCAACTCTAATCTTGTTCAAAACTCCATGATCCTTTCTAATCAAAGCATCTTCCACCTTATTTGCCTTCCCTGGGTGGTAGTGTATCGTGAAATCATAATCTTTGAGTAATTCAAGCCATATCCTTTTCCTCTTGTTGAGTTCTTTCTGTGAGAAAATATACTTCAAACTCTTGTGATCAGTATATATCTCACATTTTTCACTATAGAGATTAATTTTACATATATTCAAAGAAAATATTATAGTATCTAACTCAAGATCATGAGTAGGACAGTTTTTCTCATGAATTTTCAGCTGTCGTGATGCATAGGAAATAACCCTATCATTCTGCATAAGGACACAACCAAGTCCTTTCTTTGAAGCATCACTATAAATAACAAACCCATCATTCCCCGATGGTAGAGTCAATATAGGAGAATTGACTAATCTTCTCTTCAGTTTTTCAAAACATTCTTCACACTCTTTTTTCCAAATAAATTTAACCCCTTTACGTGTGAGATTCGTTAATGGGTTAGCCAATCTGGCAAAATTCTGGAAGAAATGCCGATAATAACCTGCTAAACCAATAAAACTGCATACCTCAGTTATACTTGTCAATTCTGGCCATTCTTGGATTGACTTGGTATTATAAGGATCAACAAAAATTCCATCCTTAGAGACAATATGGCCAAGAAAATAAATCTCCTGAATCCAGAATTCACACTTGCTAAACTTCCCATAAAATTCATGTCTTCTAAGAGTCTTTAGGATAATGCGCAAGTGATTTTAATGATCTTCGTAGCTTTTGGAATACACCAATATATCATCAATAAATACCACCACAGAATCATCGAGATATTCCTTGAAAACTCTGTTCATTAGATCCATGAAAACAGAGGGTGCATTAGTCAGCCCAAAAGGCATTACTGTAAACTTGTAATGCCCGTACCTGGTTCGAAATGCTATCTTCAGAATTACGTCCTTCTTCACACACAACTGATGGTATCCAGATCAAAGGTCAATATTTGAAAAGTATTGAGTTCCATGCATTTGGTCAAATAAATCATCAATGTGTGATAGGGGATACTTGTTCTTTATTTTTATAGCATTGATTTCCCTGTAGTCGATACATTACCTCATAGATCCATCGTTCTTCTTAATAAAAAGAAAAGGGGATCCCCATGGAGAAACACTTGGGCAAATAAATCCCTTATTACTCAATTCCACTAGTTGTTTATTTAGTTCAACAAATTCCACAATGTCCATTCTATAAGGGGTCTTCAATATAGGGCTTGAACTAGGAATTAAATCAACGGAAAACTCAATTTCTCATTCTGGAGGATATCCAGGTAAATCTTCCGGAAACAAATCTACATAATCTTTCAGAATAGGTACATCCTCTATTTATAAATTCCTTTCCTCACCCACAATTATTTCATTCTCTTCCTCCCCGATAATTGAATTTAGTTGAGCTACTAGGGTTGGATCTAGATAAGAATCAGGTGGTGATGATTCTGCCTTAAATATAAGTTGTTTTTTATCATCATCATCAATAATCGTAACCTCATTCTTCTTACAATAAATCTTTACATCATGGTCTGAAATCCAATCCATACCGAGGATTATATCAAATTCAATCATGGGTATGATGAGGAGATCAGCAGATAAAGACAATTTATGTGCTCTAATGGGGACTTATTCAGAAAACTTTGTTGCAATGATACTTCCCTTAGGAGTTTTGACTGAAAACTCCCTTGTTAAATCAAATTGGAAATATATAATTTTCTTAGCAAACTGGGAAGATATAAAACAATGAGATGATCCATAATCAAATAAAGCCTTTTTTAAACTTGAAGAAACCATTAAATTACCTGCCACTACATCTTTCGGAGCTTCTACCTCAGTAGTAGTGATAACATAAGCTTGGCCTTGATCCCTTGGCCTTTTCTGAGGTAATTTCCCTTGACAATTAGGAAGTTAATTTTCATAATGAGTTATCTCCCTGCAGTTGTACCATTGAACATCAGTAGCTTCTTTCTTCCCCTTGAAATCATTAGCTTGGTGGCCTTTTCACCACACTTGTAACAGAATCCCATTACTTTCAAGCATGTACCGGTGTGTTTTATCCCACATTTACTGCAAGATGGATAATCAAATTTTCCCTTATTCCCCTTATATCCATTTCCAGAGTGATCAGTAGATCTCTTCTTCTCTTGCTTTGCTTTAAAGTCATAAGACTTAGAGAATTTTTTTTCTGTATTAATAGCACATGATACAATATCTTTGTATGACAATAAGGATTGTGACACCAATGCTCGACGGAGAAACAATTTTAACCCATCAAAGAAATGATCAATCTTACTTCTTGGGTTACGTATATAATTTGTAGTATACCTCTTTAACCTTGTAAAGTTAGCCTCATACTTTGCGACATTCTTATCCTCCTTTTTCCTCAAACTCAGAAATTACCTTTCTATATCTAATCGATGGTCCCGAGGAAAGTATTTTTATAAGAAAATCTCTTTGAACTCCCTCCATTTCATATTTGATACTTCATCATCCTCCTTTGGGTTTTGAATCAATGACCACCATTTGTCAGCATCTCCAGTGAGGTGGTAAACTGTCATGATAACATTTTCCCTTTCACTACTCCCCAAGGCATGGAATATTTTCTCTAAGTAATTTATCCATTGATCAGCTACTAAGGGATCTGTACTCCCATTTAATGTTGGTGGTTGTTTCCTCATGGAGAGATCTAACATTGATCCTCCATGCTGTGGATCTGGGTGCTCAATATTGGCAAGGTTATTATTCATAACCTGAGTGAGTTGTCCCAGTATGGTGATTAGATGATCAGCACCGGTTTCATCACCAGCTCCACTATAATTATCTTGAATAGGAGGGAAATCCCTAAATGGAGTGAGTGCATTGATACAGTTTCCATTTCTTCCACTAGTCTCTATTTCTAAACAATGGAATACACTAGATTAATTTATGAATTGCAATACCTAAATCCAAACTTTTAAAACACTTAACATGAATTGAACAGTTTATGGATATAATCCATAATCATAAAAATGTTTTCTTTGAGGAAGTATATAATCATAAACCCTTCATAATGGTTTGTAAAGAAAATGAGAATTATCCTAAGAAATATCCCCCAGGAGTGTCATAACCAAGAGTGCAGCAAGGCCCATTGTCGTGAACCCGTTCCCGTTTGAGTCTACCTCAAAGTGGTGTTTTCGAGTTTTACCCCTAGGTACATCTGTACCAGAGCCGCCTCTACCTGCTCGTATCCATACAGGGATGTATTTCTCAGAAAACTTACAAAATCTCTAAAATACCAAAATTCTAGGAAGTTCTTATATACTAATCGTCAAAGTCCATCTTAGGTTAATGTACTCTAATCAGAGTTTATCTAAATCTAGCTTCCAAGGTTTGTACTAAACTTCCTATGATACCAACTGTAGTACCTGACCCTAGTTACCCAGAGTCGGTGTGTTATTACCTAACATTGGCATGATCATAAAAGATCATGTCTCGAAAGACCGATTAGTTTAGTAGCCTTCGAATCACTAGATACATTCATAAAGTTTACATTACATCATAAAGTGAAAAACTACAACAACATCTTATCTCCATAGAACACACTCACATCCCCTCATACTATCCCTACAGGTCATTCATAATATACTTCTTCACATCCTGGGAAAATAAAACATAGAAATGGGTGATCTCAGATTCTCAATAAGGATAAAAATATAGCAGAAACATTAATTAATAAGCATAAACATTTAAGTTAATGTATAACTAAAATAAATGCCTTTTAAACTTGAAAATCAGCATTATATGGCAGAAATATAATGAAATAATTTCATTTAATTATTCACATAGATATTATACTAGTTGAATAATCACATGAAATATCAACAACCACTTTCATAATGATGGAATGCATAATTCCAGACGATCATAATTACACAGTCAAGGCCTTGTGCTAAGACAAGAAATAATATTTTGTCAATTACTTTTTTCAAGACACTAGTTTGTCTCATGAGACCTACCGATGCATCGAGGAGCTATAGCGGGCTCCACCCATCACTTAGTAAGTCCAGTGCATTCCTCATATGAACATGTTTAAACATTACATAAACATTCGTATTAAAACTAGCATACGAAATGTCAATACTTTCTCCATAAAACTTGAATGGTATAAAAATAACACATCCATAGTTAAACATATCACAAAACCTTCAATACAATATGGAATTTTTGTATCATAATAAATCAAATTCAAATAAGCTTAAAATCCATTAAAGGATGTTGACATAGATGAAATCAAAACTATTTGAGAGAAATATATCTTTTTTTAAATCATTTAAATGTCACATAATTATAAAATAAAACATTTACATTGAAAATATTCTTATAAGATTGTAAGAGAAGTTTCTATGATTTTAGAATGGAAGAAAATAGCCACACCCACCATGTATGTAAAAAAAATACATTCTTACATTAATTTTGTCGAAAAGGTTAAAAAGGACCTTATTTGGAAAATGACGGAAATATTCCTTTATAAACATCTTATAAAACGTCAAAAAGGTCATAAATGACTTTAACTCATAGTCTATAAAATATTAAGAATAATTTGAAATACATTTTTAAGAAACATGGATGTGGATGATAAAGAGGTCCCAGTAGATAATTACGTATAAACAACCTCAGATGATGAAGAGATTGTGAAATAAAACAATACCTTGTAATTTTCCTTGGTTGAGGGTAGTTTAACCTCCTGTATAATGGTGAAATAATTTGTATTAAATTATACAAGAATCATATACATTAATATGATATCATATATGGTCTTTTAACATTTATTTGTTAATAATATCTTTGTATTATCGTCGTTTCGGGTGTTAACTTACTCATTTTCTTTTATATGTTTTGTTACATAAGCCATGTTTGTTATAGATAGGTTGTATCTTATGTATATCCATAATGATATCAAGTACTTAAATATTATTTTTAATCATCAAATGAGAATTAGACTTGAATAGATACGATGGGGAATGAATCTCATCGCGTTCATAGAGACGGTATTCCGTACGTACACACGAGCGACAATATCATTATTTTGATATTAGAATAATATATAATTGGATGGTATATAATATATTCATAATAATTATATTTTTATATTTATTATTTACTTCAATTACACATCATTATCATACCCATCCAAATAATAATGTTTTAAATAATAATTACACCACGACGTGGAGACGGTAAGCCGTACATACGCACATATGGTGACATGTCATTCAAAGGATGGATAGAATAATGAATATGGTTGTAACATATTTATAACAACATAAAATTATATAGAATATACTGGATTTATTATTTTATAATTGAAATAGCAAGGTAAGAAGAAGTGGAAGAAGAAAGGAACTTGAAAGAGGGTGGTGAAAACAATACCTCTTCTTCGGGTTCTTGCTTTTGATTTGATCAAAAGGACTCATTAGGTTGGCTCTATGATCAAAATAAGGCTTCTAGGTATAATTTATTGAATTCGAGAGAATATTTCGGCAGGGTTTATCTGATCCAAAAGGCTTTGAAGATGTGAATTAGAGAGAAGGGGGAGTTCCCTCTTATAAGAGGAGTGAGGGGAACCTTTGGAAAAGTTAGAAATATTATTTTATAATAAATTCATATTCGGTTTATAATGACTCAAAAGTGTATTATTTAAAGTTTACGGTGTGGATAGGTATAAAACCACTCAACCAATAGGTTTTAGACAGGTTTGGGTCACTATATTAACTTTATCTTGTTTATTTAACTCTTAGTTAAATAGTTTGACATTTACCATGTCTCTTTTTATTTTTGTATTATATAGTTAATAAACCTACTATATAGTTACAAGAGACCCCAAAGTGGTCCATTAATGATACACCTATAATTATATGCGTCCTTTGTCTGAACCTTAGATTTTTAGGAATAAAATATCAATTAATAATATAATATTTGTTTTAAAAACTCCTTTTTATCAATTTTGACACTATTTAATAATTGATTTTTTAAAGTCATAAAAACTTTATTAATTCAAAACAAATTCATTTAAGTAATCCTAACATGTCATATTAACCAATAAATTTTTTTTATGTCATCAAAACGTTCAAATTTTATTTACTTTAACATTTATAAAACCAATTATTTGATTCTTTCATTAATAAGGAAAATACTGCATCATTATTGTGTCATAAATAAATTTAATTATTCAATGTCTAAAAATTATAATTAAAATTTCATTATGTATTAAATACTTTTATCTTTCTAATTAATATTTATAGTCGAAAATATAACATATATAACCCTATGTAAAAATTGGTTTTCGAAAAGATATATGCTTATGTCATTTTTGTATTTACTTTAACTTAATTAATATAAAGTGTCATTATCACTTACAAGTGGCTTTATGGGGTCTCAAAATCGACCCAAAGATTCCCATGGTCGGAAATGTAACAACCAATAGGGTTAGTAAACGTTTTAGGGTAATTTAATATTTTTATAATATTATTTTTTTACCCTTATTTACCCGATTTACCCTTTAACCATGGTAAATAAAATATTTACCGAAGTAATTATTCAAAATGTAAAAAAATAAATGTTACCTATTTACACAATTTTAACCTCATGATTCTAAATATGGAATCCAATTTTTTAAATTCAAGACACATAAGTGGCATAAATTAATTTAAAATTAATTCCTGTTGTCAAAACAAAAATCGTGTTTTTAAGAAATAATAACTATCAAAAGATTGGAACTTTCTTATGTCGAGTTTAAATGTGAAATTATTTCCAATGAACAACATTAGATTAAATTGTAAAAATATAACCTAATTATAATTTAAAATCACTCAAATTCATAATTTATCACTATTAATTATTTTGATTAAAAATGGTTTATTAAATTAAAATTTAGTAATTTTCACTTTTTATCAAAATATGAAAGTTATCATAAAAGTACAAAAAATTCACCATAAGCTAATTTGAATATTTTGAATCCAAAAATGAAGTCCATTTTGAATGATAAAATGTATAAAATTTCAAAAAGTAGGTATTACTATTCATAACGGCTAGTTTGATTGGTTGTGGTGTGTTAGAACTCGAAGTTGCGTATAACAAAAACTACTGTATTATTCAAAGTGAAGCGTACCATGGAAGTTTGAGGTGTTATAGTATACATAATAGTTCCTGGTGTGTCAGAAAGTGAAGTAATAGAAGCAAAAGTCTAAGGAGATGATGGAAACATTTCCCATACCAACATGGTAATGGGAGAACATCACTTTGGACTTTGTCACCAAACATCTGAAGACATCCAATGACAACAATGAAATCTGGGTTGTTGTGGATCATCTTATGAAGTCTGCACACTTTATTACAATTTGGAAAGATTTTTCATTGGATCAACTGGCATGGATATATATCTTGAAAGTGGTAAGGCTGCATAGAGTACCACTATCTATTGTATCCGATAGAGATCCAAGATTCACCTCTAAGTTTTGGAAGGATTCAACATGCTCTGGATACTGAACTAAACTTCAGTACGGCCTATCATCCTCAAACTGATAGCCAATCTGAGCGAACTACTCAGACACTAGAGGATATGTTAAGATCATGTTGTATGGAATTCAAAGGAGGGTTCCACTGGTTGAATTCTCCTACTATAACAGCTTCCACTCAAGAATCTAAATGGCACCTTATGAAGCCCTTTATGGGAAGTGGTGAAGAAAATTGGCATGTTGGGATGAAGTTGGTGAACGTAAGCTGCCAGGATCAGAAATGGTCCAAAATGGTGGAGAAGGTGAAACCCATTCAGCATCATATCAATGCATCCCAGAGTAGATAAAAGAGTTATGAAGATAATGGTCGATGATGCATTGAGTTTAAAGTTGGAGACAAAGTATTTCTATGAATATCTCCATGGAATAAGTTCATGAGGTTTGGAAAGAAAGGGAATTTAAGTCCTAGGTACATCGGCCCCTTCAATATTCTTGATCGTGTTGGGGTTGTGGCTTATCGACTAGAACTTCCACCTACCATGGACAAAGTACACGATGTCTTTCATGTATCCCTATTAAAGAAGTATTTACCAGACCCTTCACATATAATCTCTTCAGAGGTAGTATAGCTATAGGATGATATTTCTTACGAGGACCAACTAGTAAAGATCTTATATCTTAGAGAAAAAGTTCTATGAAATAAGAAAATGCCCCACATCTAGGTGTTGTGGTGAAACCACGAGTTTGAAGAAGCGACGTTGAAATCAGAGGAAGTGATGAAGAAAAGTTTCCCACATTTGTTTTAGATTCGGAAAAGGAAATTTTGAGGGAGAAATTTCTTAAGGGGGGAAGATTTTAATGACCCAAACTTTCATTAATAGAAATTCATCTTGATCTAATTAAATTATTATAATGGTTATATAAAATGTGAACTTAATTGGTTTTATGTTTCTGGATTTCAAAATACAGTTATTAATTTTGACCATTGCTAATATAGTCATTGAACAATGATAACATGATTAGTATAAATATAGGGCTTTAAATGAACCAATTTACTTAGACAAAGGAAGCGATGGCCTCATCCAGTAGAGTTTCCTCGTATGAAGCCCAATTGTCAGAGATCGGAAAGGAGGTGGTTTCATTGGGCTGCGCTCTTTTCCATGACCAAGATGATCTTGAACACGTTAATCTTGAGGGGAACCGACTACAGGAGAAGTGTAATTTAATAGAGATTACCACCCGAGTGATGTTATCCGATCCACCCCAAGAGTTTATCACCATCGCACACCATACCCTTCAGTATTATGCGGGTGTTATAAGGGGTTATGTAATAAGTCCCTAACACTATGAATATGTACATTATTTTTTTTATAAATAATGTGCATTAATTTTATTATTGTTACTTTGTAAATAGTTTTTAATGCCCAAATATTATTTTTTGTTAATATTCTACTAAGAAATCTATTTTGATGAATTAATGGATTTTTTAAATTAAATAATATTTTAATAAAATATTATTATAATTAAATTATGTTTTATTAAATATAAATGATCATATAATTTTATTAATTCAATTGTAATTTTTATTAAGGTTTGAAAGTTGTTTTTGTAAAAACCCATGAATATTCGGTAAATGTCATGTTTTTTAAAAAGTAAAAATTCACATATTTTTAAAATTATTTAGATTAAATGAATATTATATTTGGAATCAGGATGTCAAAATTATCCAATGGTGAATTTCTCATAATTTTTTGAGACAGTTGAATTTTTGGGTAAAAATTAAATACCGTTTAAATATATAAGTGTTTTATGACATTGTAATGACCCAATAATGATTTAATAAAATAATATAAACATTATGTTCTGCCATTATATGTTTTAAAATTAAAATAATGTGATTTTGGGTTCATTTTGTTTATTTTACAAAGCTTTAGTGGACCCTTCAAGGGTTATAAAACATTTTGTCTTTTTAAATGGTTTTCCTTGAGAGTGTGACTCCTCTCCACATAAGCAACCCTATTATTTTAAGACTTTATGCCATTGTACTTATAAAATATTATTCTATAAACCACTTTGGAAAAAACCACGAGAAAAAACCATGGAATGGTTTTTGGTTTTGATTAGTTTAATGTGTGGTGTCTCAAAACTAAATAATAAAGAATTCCCTCTCCTTTAATATATAAACCAACCCAATATCCCACTTCCTCTTCACTCAAATCGTTTGGAGTTCGACCAAAACCTGCCCTCCTCTCTCAATAATCCTCCCAAGGTGCCCCAATCTCCCAAGAAGCCTCTCTCAAGCCTCTCCCAAGCCTTTGGGATCACACTTCTATGTAAGGGATTTCTTCCTTTCTCATTTTGTCCAATTTTATTTAAGTTGTTATGCCCTTTGGTTTTGAATTAAAAATGTTGGGTTATAATTTTTAACCTCTCCCATACTTTCCTCATTATGTTTTTATGATGTTATACCCCTTTTACTCTCACCAATTCCTCCCATATACACTCGTTACCATGCCGACATTCCTTGAGAGATTTCTCTCTCCTCTTTTACATCCAAGTCATTTTTTGTATTATGCATATAAATTCCATTAAGTTTGATGGGAAATGTATCTATATAACCCCCTTGCTATCCATTTAATTTATATATGATGAGATAACATTTTCTCTCACATCAACCATTTCCACGAATCCTTATGTCATGTCGTTATGCTGCCGAAATTACACCTTGTTTTTCCAAGCCAAGATCATTGTGTAGTGAATACCATACCCATGTCTCTATCTAGGGTATTCACATTTATAAACATATACATATTTAATGGTACTTTAATTTATTTATTCCACATTACTTAATCATGCAATAACTTATGATGATAATGGATTCGATGATCCATGTGGCACACTTATGCACGAAATGAAATGTTTAAGAAGGGTGCGCCTTGATAGCACTCCAATGCATTGGGTAAAGTATAGTATCATGATACGTCATGTGAAATGGGTTTTGAATCATTCTAATTCATTTGAAACAAGGTTTTACTCATGATTAATGTGAAATGAGGGTTTACTCATGCTCCATGTGAAATGAGCCTTGGCTCATGCTAATTCCATGTTAAGTGTTGTTGCCACATTTCCATGGTATGATTATCATGGTTTATCATGCCTTTATGTTCATATTTATCTTGTGCTCCATTGATATTCTTATCGTCTTACATTTATTGTATTCCTCATGTTATTCCATGCTTATTCCCTTACTGGGCTCTATAGCTCACCCTTTTCTTATGCATGTCCTTAGGTTATATCATGCAGTGCTATGTACGAGGGAATATAGTGGTCATGTAAAGTAAGTTTTCAATAAAGATGTTGTGTGTTTTATGTTCTAAGCTATTATGTAATGTTCCTAATCCCCAAATTCACTAGACCTCTCGATCTTCTATGTTTTATCAATTGAATATTTTATGTGATAAATCATGTTTATGTGTGTAATAAAAAGGAGGGTTGTTATAGGTTTCATTCGACCATGTACATCTATGTGGGCAGCACCGGTTTTGTTCACGAAGAAGGAATTTGGAACTATTTGTCTATGTGTTGATTATCATAAGCTTAACCAAGTAATTATAAAGAACAGATATCCACTTCCATGCATTTATGGTTTGTTCGATCAATTAAGGGGAGCCAAGTGGTTCTCCAAGATTGACTTGTGATCAGGATATCACTAATTGAGAGTTTAGAAAGGGGATATTCCAAAGATATATTTCAGAAGTAGATATGGCCATTATGTATATATAGTCATTCCTTTATGTCTAACAAATTCACCAGTATTATTCATGACATTAATGAATAGGATATTTTTACAATAACTGTATTATTTTGTTGTGGTGTTTGTGGAAATTTTTTTGGTTTATTCAAAGACAAGGGTTGGCCATGAGGTGCACCTTGAAACAGTATTACAAATCTTTAGAGATGATCTTTTTTAAGTCAAATTATCAAAGTGTGATTTTTGGTTATAAGAAGTACATTTTCTTAGCCATGTCATTTCTGATAAAGGCATGTTTGTTGATCCTAAAAAGATAGAAGTCGTTATCTCTTAGAAACCACTAAAGAATGTTTTTGAGACACGAAGTTTCTTGGTATAGCTTGTCACTACCGATGCATTGTGTGTGATTTCTCATGACTAGCTTCACCAATGACAACCTTGAAAAAGAAGAATTATACATTCCAATGGATAGAGGTATTTCATAAGTATTTCCAGGAACTGAAAGTTTTGTTTACAACAGCACATATCTTGATCTTTCCAGAATTAGGACAGGGGTATGTGGTGTATTGTGATGCTTTGGGATCAGGGTTGGGTTGTTTTCTCATGAAAATAGATCATGTGGTTTCTAATGGTTCAAGATAATTGAGGGTGCATGAGAAAAATTACCCAACACATGATTTGGAGTTAGCTTTAGTCATCTATTATTTGAAAACATGGAGACATTATATCTTTGGTGAGAAATTTACTATGTTTACGGATCACAAAATCTTGAAACACATTTTCTCACAGTGAGATTTGAATCTAAGTAAAAGGATATGGATATAGAATCTCCAAATTTTTTACTATGAGTTGATATACACACCAGGGAAAGGAAATTTGGTGGTAGATGCATTGAGTAGAAACTCATATGCTGAGTTGGCGAAAGACAATTTAGATGAATGGCAGTTGATATCGGTCTTAGCCTGTATGCATGTGGAATGTAAAGATCAAGGTGATGTTGTAGTTTTATTTTCATCTATGCTTGTTCTTGACTTAGTAAAAATGATTAAAGAGGAACAAACACCTGATGCAAAATGTCTGGTTGTATGTTCAAAAATCAATGGAGGGGAGACCATTGAGGGCTAGAAACCTAATGGGGGTTCAGTTTTGTGTTTTAGATATCAGATGGTTGTACCTATGGTTTTTTAGAAAAAAATACATCATGATTATAACCATTTGAGATGGTATGTACATCCAGGTACACAAAAAATGTATAAGGTATTTAAGGAATAATTTTGGTGGAGCGGCATGAAAAGGAAGGTTGCTGAGTTCATCTCACAGTGATTAACTTGTCAGCAGGTTAAAGAAGATCATCAGAGACCAACTATTATGTTACAATATTTTCCCATCCCAGTGTGGAAATGAGATTAGATATTAATGGATTTTGTTATAGGTCTTCAAAAAATGGTCTCGAAACACGATTCTATTTAGGTGACAGTGGATCGTCTAACCAAGTCGCTTCATTTCATCCCTATTCATGAAAACCATACGGTGGAGGATCTTCCAAAAATCTATATCCGAGAAGTGGTAAAGAGGCATGGTGTACCAGTTTCAATAGTCTCAAATAGATATCCAAGGTTCATGTCTCGTTTTTGGAAATCCTTACAGCAAGCCCTTGGGACACAGTTGACTACGAGAACAGTGTATCATCCACAGATGGATGGGAAATCTAAGTGGATGATACAAATGTTGGAATACATTTTGCAGGCCAATGTAATGGATTTTTGTGTCTCATGGTAGGATTATATATCCTTAGTGGAATTCCCATATAATAACAGATATCAAACTTCGATACACATGGATTCGTTTGAAACATTGTATGCGCATCCTTGTCATTCTTCACTATACTGGGTATAAATGGGATAAAATTCACTAGTTAGGAAATTCCTTGTCCAAGAAACAATAGAGAAGATCCACTTGATTAGAAAGAGTATGGAGATGGCTCAGAGTCATCATAAATCTTATGCAGTTAACCATCAAAGACCGTTGTCATTCGTTGTGGGTGATCCTATCTTCTTGATGATCTCTCCAAGGCTTGGACATCGTTATTTTGGGAAGTAGGGAATTCCATTTACTAGATACATTGTCCCTTTTGAGATACTAGAATGTTTTGGAGAGGTGGCACATCAGTTATCATTACCACCACAATTTAGCTCGGTGCATAATGTGTTTCATGTATCCCAGTTGAAAAAGTATCACCCTAATCCTGACCATGTGATCAGATGATATCACATTGACCTAGAAGTGGATGCATCATTGGTACATATCCCAGTGCGGATCATGGATAGACAATAGAAATTATTGCTTGGGAAAAGCATCGACCTTGTGCGACTTTTAAGGAAACATGGTCAGATTTATAAAGAGACTTGGGAACGTGAGAAAGAAATGAAAGTGCAGTGGTCAAAACTCTTTTTGGATAGGGAGGGTGTTCTATTTTACAAGGATATAAAGATCAATTATGGGGAGAATATAGTACCCCCAATTTTAGGTACATAACCCCTTTCCTCATGTTTTTTTAAATGGTGTATCTTTGATTGGGTTTCCATAAAATAGAGAGTTTCCATAAAATAGAGAGTTTCCAAAAAATAGAGAGTTTCCATAAAATAAAGAGTTTCCATAAAATAGGTAGTTTCTATAATATATAGAGTTTCTGTAATGTTTTGTGTTTCTATAATTTTGGTTATTTCCATAATGTGGGTTATTTCCATTAAGTTGGGTGTTTCCATAAAGTGGGTTGTTTCAATAAAGTGGGGTGTTTCATAAAGTGGGATATTTCCTTAAAAATGTGTTTCCATAAAAAGGGTAAAGGTGAAGGATGGTAGAGTACGTGGGTTTTATAAGGAGTGTTTTAACCAAAAGGAAGGTTGCATGATCCATACACAGTTGGCCCAAACTGTGTGGTCAAACCTTGCGCAGAGGTCAAATCTAGATCCTATTTTCTAGGAGCCTAATCTTTTTTTCTATATATATTTAGTTTTGGATTCGAAACTCCTCTATTTAGATATTAATCTCCCTAAAATGCTGTATAACCCTCCCCACATGATTTGTATCCAACATAGATCCTTCCCTTTACGATTTTAAGCCCGATTCTTGGGGTAAGTGTCGATCTTCTTGGTTCTTTTCTGTTTTCTGCAAACTCCTTCTTCTCTCCTTCTTGTTTTCTTATATCTACACCTCATGTGGGAAGATATAAGTTTTTAACGTCAATTAAGGCTAAATATGGTATTTTTCATTATAGATGAAGTGATCTAAGCTGCTTTCTTGGAATCTTGATCCGATTCTTGAGGTATGTCACCATTCTTTCCTGTTTTGTCATGTTTTCTTAGATCTGCTTAGATATACTTATCCAATATCCATTATTTATAATATATGAACATATATTGGGTAGATATATGTTTTTTAATGGAAAAAAATTCAATTTTGGGCTATGCTATTTCTAGGAAAAGATAACTAAGGTCATTCTTGGAGAATCGACCTGTCTTCTTGTGCGTTCTTCATCAATTGTCGAGTTTTGTGAAAACCTTCAAGGTAAGAGGCTCCTCTATCGACACATATTTATAGAATTGATTGGATTATATTAAAATTGGTTTAATTAAAATAAATTTATTTTTAAAATCATGGACAAATCTTTTTTAGTGATGATTTATGGTTTTTGTGAAATTTCCTGATCTTGGTGAATAGTTGTGCAAAGGGGGTTTAGTTTTATGAATTTAAAATGATGATTTAAAATTATGTATTTTTTTGGAATTTAAAAATGGTTGAGGAAAAAGGGGTTTTCAATAGAAATGGTTTTTAAAAAAATGTATTTTTATTGAAATGGTTTGGCATTCAAATGGTTTGGCATTGAAATGGTTTTGACAGAAATGGTTTTCAATAAAAAAGTGCATTTATTTAAAGGGTTGTTTTGACATGATCATTGGGAATATGTGGTGTGTTTTCATGTCTCATATATGGGGCTTGGTTGAAATATGACCTTTTTCTCAGTGCCAAATAGTTAATGGCACATAGGAATTGCATATACGGGGCTGGGTTAAAATATGACCTTGTGCTCGGTGCCGAAGGGTTAATGGCACATCAGAAATAATTACCTTATGGAGACTTGGTAGATCGATGAGAAACCGCTCATGAGTATGGAACTATCAAAACATAGAATGCAAGGTTGGTTGCATTGGTTTTTGGAATGGTTTGGTAAGCCAAGAAAGGGATGTTGTGAAGTGATTTTAAAGCTTGTTTAGTTATTTTTCTGAAAAATATCTTACTGGGAAAATTGGTTTCAATTGCACTTGTATACTTTTGGTAATGACTGGTTTTGAAAACTTCTTTATATTTACTTATAAACTGTTTTTGAGAAATTGATTTAGATAAAATATTTTATATACTTGTTGCTAACTATTTTATCCTAGTGGCATGAGTAGGTACTTCATTGGGGGAAAACCTACTGAGTTTTATACTCACCCCTACTTTGGAACTTTGGTGATTTTCTAGATGCTATCTTTCAGTACAAGGGAAAAGGTAATTTTTCATATGTTTTTAACACCACCTCGTGATGTTTGGGCTATTTGGAGATTATGGAGTTTGGAGATTATAGAGCATGGAGTCTTGAGGTCTTTAGAGAGTCTTCTATAGTTTATCCACTGGGTACTTTTATACTTTGTTATTATTTCGTTGTTTCTCACTTTGATGTGGTTTTGAGATATATAAATTTGTTGAGTTGTCTTTCATTCATTCATGCATCATATAGTGAAAGTTTGGTTATGGTTGTTTGTGTTATTAGTTTATTTATTAAAGGGTAAATCTTCCCCCACATGTATTTGAAACCCTTCGGCATTCATTAACATCCTTTGGCATCTTGGGGATGTCGCTTAAGGCCTAATAATGACTTGTTGTACTCTCAATCCAATGAGAATTGGCGGGCCATTACAAATGGTATCAGCTTGTTTGGTCCTTTCCTAACAAGTAGTCATCGATGTTTCTAGTTTTGTAGATGAAATCCCTTCTTGTATATTCCTTAGGTGGTAATCATAGCTAGGAGTAGGATTGTCGGAACTTGAAATGTATAACATAAAAGGACGTAGCTAACCCTTTTATGTTGAACTTCATGTTACGAAGGAGTTGGGTACATAAGTGTTTGGACACACTTTTAGGATTTTGAAATATCATTGTCATGGGTTTAGCTAGTGAGACGAGAATGAAAAGCATTTTAGAGGAACAGAATCCTACTGGGATTTCATATTTCATTTGGAGTAATGATTTATGATATTTTGGAAAGGTTGAATTTTTTGAAAAATGCAGAATTTGTTTTCAAATGAAATATTTTGTAAAGAGGATATTTGGCTAATTTTGAAAATGGTTTGGGTTTTAAATGGAAGAATGGGTTTTCAAAAATGGTTGAATATGGAAAAAGGTTGTTTTTGGAAAATAATGATGTGGTAGTTGATTTGATTGAATTTGAAATTCTAAGCCATCAATTTCCAGGGAGTGAGACTTACCGAGGTTGTTGTTTTTTTATAAATGGAATTTGATAGGCTTTGTAAGAACTAGTCAGAAGAAGATGTTGAGAGTTTGGTTTCACCGGAGCCATAGGTGAACCACCAGTTGGTCCAAAAACATCACTCAGACTATTTAAACCGTTGAGTTGGGACTGCAACCAGATACCCCATTTATGATATTTTTCACTGCTAAAAATACAAGTGGAGGAAGTATGATTGTATTCACTTGAGGAGTTGAGAAATCTAGCGCTAATATGAAGGGGAATTGGGGAACCTATTCTCTATCTTTAAAACTAGAAATGATACCTTCTGTTTTGAAACTAAAAACTCCTCTTGGTGAAAGAGAATGTCAAGGATTTGTGTGTAGAGAATGTGCAATAACTGTTGATAGAGCTAAGATAAAATGGGAATTCTCGATGTTGGATATGGATGTCTATGATGTAATCATGGGTATTGATTGGATGACAGTGTTCAAGGCTTAAATCGACTGTTATTAGAGAACGGTTAGTTTCATGACTGAGGACGACATCAAGCATCTCTTTAGACAAGAGCGGATCGTAAAGAAGGTTGAAAAGAGATTGTTTGCACCAATGTTGGGAATGATCTCTTACCTGTTGGTAGCATTGACTTTTGCATCAATAGAAGAGATCATGGAAAATAGTTTTCCAACTGTTTTGGAACAATTTCAAAATGTCTTTCCTAAGAACTTCTCAGGGTTACCACATCTAAGGGAAGTGTAGTTTATGATTGATCTCCTTCCAGGGACCAGTCCTATTTCCCTTCTATCTTATAGGATTGAACCAACAAAGTTACGGGAGTTGAAAGTTAAGTTATAGGAGTTGGAAATCAAGGGTTTTATTCGAGTATGACGCCTACATTCAGACACCACCCAATACCATGTATGATTTGTACCTAACATTCACTGAGGAAATCTATGTTACCCAATTCCATTTATTAATCGAATTGATATTTAATAGATGAATTTATAATGAATTATCCTCTGAACCAAATGACCAAACTTTGTAACGACCCATAATTTTATATATTAATTTTTTCCTTCTTATAAATAGTTTATGTAGCTTAATGAACATACATCACATAGAGAAACAAATAAGAACATCATTCTCATAAATGAAGAATGATACATTAGTCATCAAATAATCCAACAAGAATGAAAAATATTACAGTGGGACAATAAATAGATAATAAGATAAAAATAATATAAATTTTGGATCTTTATGATCTACTAGAATGACCACACTCCAAAACAAAGATGTTGAAATAAAACATTATATTAACAATAAAATATTCATTTAAAATATAAAATAATTTATAAACATAGGAGAAAATATATGTGACTGAGAAATAGAATAACATGTATTTATAGAAAATAGTAAACCCTTATGACCATTGGAAATCTGACTGTTGGAATAGTAACCTGACTATTGGAACAGTAATGTAACCATTAGGAATAGTAATATGTTTGTTAAAATAGAAACCTCACCTAAGAAAGTATTCATAATTTTTTTATATCCTATAAATTAAAATATGATATATCTATATCATAATATATGTAAATAAATGTTTTTATAAAGAAAAATTAAGTGTTGGTATTTTTGTGAAAAGTAAATGTTTATATACAATTTTATAATTAATATAATGATTTAAAGGAAAACTTATTTTTAAAAAATATATTAATAAATTAATATTTTCTTGTATTATAATTGTAAGATAATATTATGACACACTAATAAATTTTTTAAAGTTTCATAAAATCGATTATAATATTAAAACTGATATGTTTAAAATAAGTCACCATTTTACTAAAAAATTAAATTTCTCATCTTGAAAAAAATGTTTCCTAAAACCGATTCAATTTATGAAATCTAAATATTGAAAAATGGTTAGGGTATATTTTTGGGTTTTTTCTAGAATGGTTTAATTTTTAGTGAATAGTAAAATGCGGTAATTTAAGCTATTTAACATTATAAGTAAAAAATGAATTTTTGAGTCATAGATGATGTTTGGATGATATAACAACCCAATTTTTAGAAATATTATGAATCATTTTCTATATTTTGTCATAGGAGTCAACACTATTGGTGATATTGAGCCAAAAATAATAATAAAAATTAAAAATAATAAAAAACACCCCTCTCCCCCTATAAATAAAACCCCTCGCCACCCCTTTTCCTCACACCTAATAATCCAGGTATCTTATCTAAATTCTACCCAATTACATTACCAAATATCTTACTCACATACAAGAGAAACTGTTCTCAGCAAAAGACCATACCCAAGTTCCTTAAGAAGCTTATCAAGGAGACGATATTGAAGTGGTAAAATCCTCATTCTTTCTCTTTTAAATTCATTCATTCTTATACCTTATCCTTTCCTAACATATAAAAAAATTATAACTCCAATATCATATATATAATGTAATTTTACTATGTTAATGTAATATCCATCATCAAATCTCTTCTCCTCCCCTTTTATCTTAAAAATGAAAACATCATCTGCGATATGTCGATTCACTGCCTTTATGGATGAAGCTTTTTTGTTTTCCATTTCACCTTCATGGATAGTCATAAAACCATTATAATAGTTAATATATATTGTAAAATTTATATTATAAATTATTACATGATCTATAACTAATATATATAATTAATATTAAATATAAAACAAAACTCATTTGTGATGATCCAAAAACTGCCAACATAAATGAATATTTTATCATTAACATTTTATCAAATGAATCATCCTCATATTTGAAAAATGATATTTGGGACTATTTAGAATTATCTATGTACATTAATACCATTTCATACAACTTCTGCATTTTTTATTGAATTTTACAAGAACTCCCATAATTATACTCAAGGGAACCGACCCTAAAACCATGAAACGAATACTCCAAGAACAATGAAATTAAACTCTATAACCCACAAAAATAGACATAAATTAACTTAATAAAATTATATTAAATAAAATATATGTATAATATATTATTAATTAATTAACTAATCGATCAAATTTTATTATCCATGAAATTAAGTCGAATTGCATAATACATTCACACATAAGGAAAGGTATCTCTCTGAATATCCAAATTACCTTTGTGTTATGCTTTCTCTCACTTTACAAATATTTATTTCTTCATTATTCTCATGATACCCTCCCCACAATTTGTACCCTTCCTAGTCTGGAAATGTGATAATGGAGATAATTACCTTCGAGTCCTGCCTCTAGTAGGCCCCGGGTTGGTGACTAGCAACAAGGGTATTGTATACACAAAAATGGGACGCATTACCCTCTAAGAGAACACATGAAAAAGAGAGAGATAAGACAAACACAAACAAACTCTAAGGAAGATTGAAATATTAAATAAATATCATGTACACATATTTAATTTCATGAAAAAATACTACATCTAAATGGGAAAAAACTAAAAATACCCAAAAGAAAGTAAAAAGAGCAGCAACTACAAAGCCCAAATAGCTTCTGTAACCCCAAGCTAGTAGAAACCAACCTGATCTCCAACCTACTCTATGTGACCGAAAAAATAGTTTATGTAGACGTAGGGTGAGTATAACAGTATACTCAATATGATCCTCCCTAGAGACTCTCGTGAAAAAGTAAAGAAAGCATGCTAAAGCATAGTGAACAACAAGTGAAACTAACTCATCACCTAAATAGGTATACTATGTTCCCGAGATCACCACTGCTACTATCACCAAGTATCACATACAAGAGTATATAATATAATAAATAATATCAAGGGTAACCTACTACTACTTTCCCAGTGGTTTGACACTTTTCCCCATTGTCGCACGTCCTAAGACATATCACTCAAAAAAGGATTACCCATAGACACCTAGTAGAAGCACCACAACATGCATCTCAAGCAACAAAACCCCCACGTCCACATAAGAAAATTAACCAAGTAGTTTTCAAGATCCACCACAGCTCGCATAATGTGTATCATATATAGAGCATTATACCTCAAGCCATTACAACCCATACATCGAGTAAGGATCCTCAAGCCATCACAACCTATACATGTTACACCTATAGTAGTCCATAGGAAACTATATCCAAAATATATGTGTTTGAATAACCACAATCCATTAAAGCCCTCTACACACATTTATAGGAAAAAATAACCATTGTACCTTCCAGCACAAGTAACTACCAAGAGAAGATAGTGAGGCTAAAGGGGGTAGTCAGCCATGCATCTTCCCACCAAAATGTTGGGGAAAAAACCCCACAAGGCTCAGAATCCTAGGGGTGTTAGTTTCACTAACTAACATGGTGGAGTAGCATATAGAAACAAAAAAAATTATAGAATATACTATAGCTCACAACTAAACTATGGGAATAACCTAGTTTTAGACTCAACTGCATCTAACATCTCTTGGACTCCCAACTCCCACTTCTATGACTTGGTATCCTATAAGCACACAACCATTTAAATATTTTTATTACATTACTTCATTCACTTTTTATCATATGTGTAGAGACCCGAAGCTTATCGTACATGGACATTACATTACTTTTGCGGAATACTTAGTACATAACAAAAACACACACACAAGGATCGTAATAGTTTAGTGTCTTTGGAAACTCGGAACGTAATCTTCTAATCGTGGTGAAAGATCTTCAATATCTCCCATAAAGATCTTCCTTTTTTTTACCTAAAAACCTTTCTTTATATCCTGGGGAAAAGAAAACATAAAAGGGTGAGCTCAAATGCTCAGTAAGGGTAAACAAAAGAAATATCAATCACATCATATACATAAGAACATAGCCTTTGGAAATCTTAACCTGCAAAAGAGCTCATAATATCATAACATGGGATAAATCATAGAAGTGAAAATGAGATCCCCATAATCATAACATAAAACTTGAAACTTTGTGGCATGCACACATAATCATGGAAAATCATTTCTTGTTAGTCAAGACTCATTGCCAAGACTATCTTAGTGGACAAAGTCCCTTTCTGAATCGAGTAACCCTCGTTTCAGTCCTGTTTCACTGAACCGGTATAACCTACCGTTCCAGCCCTGTCTATCTCATGAGATATAAAATCTTTACCCAATGCATTGGAGGGAGATATAGGTCCCACCCATCTTATAATGAATCCTTTCTTATGTGTGCCACATAATCATAAAACATACATCATCGCATAACACATGTAACAAAAATGGGATTCTTGAAACATCATGACATCATAAATCAATTCATATAAGATAAAGGAATTCATAAAAAAATAATTCCATCACAACATGAACAAATAAATTTAATAATAGGGATAAAAACAGAACCCTTTATTATCTTAGATGAAAAATAATTTTGATAAAACACTTGAACTCCATTCTTGAGGAAAATATCCTTTCTTCATTAAAAACATTTTTCCTTTCATAACATGTCATACAACTTTAAAATAAAAGAAGTTGATTAAAAATAAACTTGAAAACTTGTAAAGGAAGCTTCTTGGAAACAATGTTTTAAAAATACATTCATGCCGTATAAGTTAAAAAAAACATTCTTCGTACTTTTGTCGGAAAAGTCAAAAAGTACCTCGTATGACAAAAGATTCCTTTCATAGATATTAATAAAAACTCACTGAAGGGTAAAAATGGATTTAAACAATTGTAGGTGGATGGAAATAATATTAAATATTGATGAAACATGGATGTGGATGATAAAATACACCCCAGTAAATACTTATGAATAAACAACCTCGGATAAAAATGAGATTGTGATATTTCCCTTACCTTAGGTCCGACTTGCTTTGTAAGTGTCCGTACCTCCACTTCTTTGAAGTGCCTCTTTGAGACCTCCTCTTAGGGAACTAAAATTGGTCTTTGAGGAAGACCAGAACCTCTAGGATGTTTCTAGGGAAGTGGAGAAGAGATTTTGGCAGGGGTTGGCCGAGCTTGAGTGCTCAAATTGGTGTGAGGAGGAGGGGGAGGAGGTGTCCTTTTATAAGGGAGGAGAGGGGCACCTTAGGAATACCTCAAAATATTATTTTATTTTAAAGTCAAAATCGGTTTATAATGGTTCCAAAGGGTCTTATTTCGAAGATAAAGTGGGGATGGGTCGAAATCCTATCAACCAATAGGATTTAGACAAGTTTAGGTTATTATTTTAACCTTATCAACTAGATTTAACTCTAAGTTAAATAATTTAACTTTTACCGTGTCTTTTTGTTTTCTTTCACTATATGGTTAATACACTTACTATAACATGCCAAACGAACCCCAAATTGTTTATTATTAAAATATATATCCTTATCTAAGTCATTTGGCAGAACCTTAGATTTTTAGGAATAAAATAACAATTAATAATATAATATTTGATCTAAAAACTATTTTGTGTCAATTTTGACACTATTTGATATATTATTTTTGTGAAAGTCATAACAGAATTATATGTTCGAACCAAGATGATTAAATCAACACTAAAATATCATAGTAACCTAGAAAATTAGTGTAATTCATAAAAAGTCTCAAATTATATTTATTTTGGTGTTTATAACATCAATTATGTCAATATTTCATTAATAAGATAATTACTGCATCATCATTGTGTCATAAATAAATTAAATTATTTGATGTCTAAAAATTAAAAATAAAATACCATCATGTAGTAAATATTTTCAGCTTTCTAATGAATATTTACAATCGAATTTATCTTATGTATAACCCCATATTAAAAATGATTTACTTATTAAACTTTGATTTTAACTATTTTAACCCTTCTTTTAATAATAAATGTCCTAATCTAATCCAAGTGGGCCTAAATGGTCATATTTTATTCCTAAGTTTGTTTTTGGTCGAATTACACTTGTCCAATAGAATTAGGACATGTGTTAGGGTAATATTAATATCATATTTACCCTTAGTTACCCTATTTACTATTAACCGCGGTAAAAAAAAGTAAAAAGTTACTATTCACCAAAAATTATTTTCATCTCATTGAACCACATTTTACTTACTGACATCAACCGTGTCTCTCGGATTTTTGAAATTCCATTCACAGAAGCGGTAAAATTAAGTTTTATGAAAAATTCAGTTTTTAACTACCACTTAGTAGTTTCACTATTCATCAAAAATTAATGTTTTTCAGAACAATGCCAAAATTTCGTCCTAAGCTATATTTCATATTCCGAATTCAAAAATGAAGTCTATTTTACCAAATTCATAACATAGAAATTGCATTAATTAATTTTATAATTAAATCCCGCTGTTAAAACAAATAGCGTGTTTTTAAGAAACAATATCTATCAAAAGATTGACACTTGAGTATGTCTGGTTTAAATGTGAAATTACATCCAATGACCAAAATTGTATTAAATTGTAAAAATATATTCTAAATATAATTTAAAACCACTCAAATTAATGACTTATCACTATTAATTATTTTGATTAAAAAAGTTGTTTTTAATTATAATTTAGTAATTTTCACTATTCATCAGAATATGAAAGTTATCCGAAAAGTACCAAAATTTCACCTTAGGCTAAATTCGGTACTCCGAATCCAAAAATGAATTCCATTTTGAAAAATAAAATTTACAAAATTTCAAAAAGTGGTTATTACTATTCATAACGGCTAGTTTTAATAATATTTTAATAGCATATCGTTGTTTAGTGAAACTCGGTATTGCGTATTACACACGCTATCGAGGATTGTCGCGATTGCGTGTAATGCAAGGCAAGTCAAGGATGCGTGTTGTGAAAGCTCCTTTTGGTGTAGCGTACAACACAAGACATTAGTGAAATTAAAAAGAATATTTTTCATAAAATCTTGGGCTGTTACATTCTACCCCCCTTAAAATGAATTTCGCCCTCGAAATTCGTCGGGGTTATAAATGGTTTACTATTCTAAAGTTTCTTTAATCAAAACTCACATCGTAAAAAGGAATACCAAAACTTGGCTTTAAAAACTAAAGTATGAAATGTAACGATTACCCAAATAAACTAATCACTGGGTTTCCATATAGGTGAAAATATGGATATGGAAGAGAAATCTAACCATCATGTTCTGATGGAGAGTGGTAGAGAACATGGCTATGGAAAAGCCAGTAATCACAAATCCATAAATTTGTGACGATCTAAGGTACCATCTGATTCATCAGGTATAAGAGAACTTGGACAACATTTTTGGTTTTCAAGATCATTTCCCTAAAGTTAAAGAATTTGAATTAGAATAAATACTTACTTTATTTTGGTACAATCTCACTGTTGTTCGTTCCTTTAACAATTTCCACTTCATCTCTTAAATAAATGAAGTTGAATTTGTTATTCGTGAAGTGTTAGCAGATCATGTGATAGAATGACGGGTCATTCCATCTGTCTCAAAAGGTTAGCAAAATTTATATACATAAGTCGATCTATAGTGGGATTAATCATATATGGTTCCTAAAATGGGCTTATACCTCATATATCATACTGCTTAATATAATAACACTAGTTTCTACTAAACAGGGACTTCCTGTAGGTCAGTGGTAGGCGATAAAGGCCAGTCGCACTTCGGTTGTGGGTTCGATTCCTACAGCCTTGTCCGAAGCGATGGGCTGTCGCCCGTCCCGCAGGTTGTCCTTTTTCTAAAACTATAACATCCCATCAAGAATATCGAAAAAACTTCTATCCTTAAACAATACTCACTTATGTCCAACATAATCCAGTCTAATCTTTAGGCTTATACATAATACTGAAGTCCACTCTCATAATATAGTGACAACGATTACCAGAGATTTAACACCATCGTCGATCCCCATATATCATAAGATATGTTTTGTTGGTCACATTCCAAACATTCAAAGTCCTTAATCATGTATTCTCTTGAATACCTTAGTGAAAACATGAATTCAGTTAAAAGTTAACACTTTCCACATACCAAAATCCTCAAAATTCTATATACTCAAATCATGATATCACTTAGTCCTTATATCAATCATGAGCTCATGAATACTGTTAAACATTTAATTTTCTCCTTATCCCTTCATTATGCCCATATCATCTGCATTCTAAAAATATCTGAATAACCTTTCCTGGATACTGGTAACATTAATAAAACACTTTTAAAACTCAAGAAAAGACAATAATGTAACAATCCTTAGATGTCTCTTTATTCCATAGTACCATGAGATTTCTTATACAACATTACACATGATAAACATGTAATCATTTCACTACATTCTTAAACCATTAACCGAGCTTCAACAATTCTTTCACATCACATATCATTTGTAGTCTCTTCATCATCATCCACATAAATACTACCCATACGACCATACTAATTCTCTTCATGAGTCTTTCCCTTAGGGCATTGGTTTGCATAATGCCCATACATTCCACATTTAAAACACTTAACCATTTTTGATGTCGTAGCAATACCATTATCCTCATCCATGGTGTTAACTGAACCTTTTCCTTTGCACTTACTTGCTTTGTGTCCTTCTTTTCCACACCCAAAGCATCTTCCAGTTCCCTTGAAACATTCTCCTTGATGCCTCTTCCCACATGATTTACATAGGGGAAATTGAACTTTCTTTCCTCTATGATCATCATGGAACTCCATCTTTCTCTTATTAGTCGAGTCAGGGAACTTACCAAATTTTACTTTATTGATCATATTATGAGACTGCTGATTCGGCATAATAATGATGTTTGGACATCCAAATCCCATTTCATTTGGTTGCTCATGAAGAATATCATTCCATTGTCCATCATATCCTCCATTATTGTGAATCATCTTGTTTCCAGCCATTTTCTAAAACCCAAAAAGAATAGTGTGAGAGGCAAAAATCATAATAAAGGGGGGAGTAACTTAAATATCCAACATCTTAGGTTTAATTCTATGATCGTTAGCGTAATTCTATTACTATAACCTATACGTATACTTATCCCTAGGGACATCCCTAGACATACCTTAGAAATATCTCTAGGGATCTCACTAACGTTTTCGCATCCTAGTTTCCAAAGGTTGACTAAACCTTTCCTCTGATACCAACTGTAGAGACCCGAAGCTTATCGTACATGGACATTACATTACTTTTGCGGAATACTTAGTACATAACAAAAACACACACACAAGGATCGTAATAGTTTAGTGTCTTTGGAAACTCGGAACGTAATCTTCTAATCGTGGTGAAAGATCTTCAATATCTCCCATAAAGATCTTCCTTTTTTTTACCTAAAAACCTTTCTTTATATCCTGGGGAAAAGAAAACATAAAAGGGTGAGCTCAATTGCTCAGTAAGGGTAAACAAAAGAAATATCAATCACATCATATACATAAGAACATAGCCTTTGGAAATCTTAACCTGCAAAAGAGCTCATAATATCATAACATGGGATAAATCATAGAAGTGAAAATGAGATCCCCATAATCATAACATAAAACTTGAAACTTTGTGGCATGCACACATAATCATGGAAAATCATTTCTTGTTAGTCAAGACTCATTGCCAAGACTATCTTAGTGGACAAATTCCCTTTCTGAATCGAGTAACCCTCATTTCAGTCCTGTTTCACTGAACCGGTATAACCTACCGTTCCAGCCCTGTCTATCTCATGAGATATAAAATCTTTACCCAATACATTGGAGGGAGATATAGGTCCCACCCATCTTATAATGAATCCTTTCTTATGTGTGCCACATAATCATAAAACATACATCATCGCATAACACATGTAACAAAAATGGGATTCTTGAAACATCATGACATCATAAATCAATTCATATAAGATAAAGGAATTCATAAAAAAATAATTCCATCACAACATGAACAAATCAATTTAATAATAGGGATAAAAACAGAACCCTTTATTATCTTAGATGGAAAATAATTTCGATAAAACACTTGAACTCTATTCTTGAGGAAAATATCCTTTCTTCATCAAAAACATTTTTCCTTTCATAACATGTCATACAACTTTAAAATAAAAGAAGTTGACTAAAAATAAACTTGAAAACTTGTAAAGGAAGCTTCTTGGAAACAATGTTTTAAAAATCCATTCATGCCGTATAAGTTAAAAAAAACATTCTTCGTACTTTTGTCGGAAAAGTCAAAAAGTACCTCGTATGACAAAAGATTCCTTTCATAGATATTACTAAAAACTCACCGAAGGGTAAAAATGGATTTAAACAATTGTAGGTGGATGGAAATAATATTACATATTGATGAAACATGGATGTGGATGATAAAATACACCCCAGTAAATACTTATGAATAAACAACCTCGGATAAAAATGAGATTGTGATATTTCCCTTACCTTAGGTCCGACTTGCTTTGTAAGTGTCCGAACCTCCTCTTCTTTGAAGTGCCTCTTTGAGACCTCCTCTTAGGGCACTAAAATTGGTCTTTGAGGAAGACCAGAACCTCTAGGATGTTTTTAGGGAAGTGGAGAAGAGATTTTGGCAGGGGTTGGCCGAGCTTGAGTGCTCAAATTGGTGTGAGGAGGAGGGGGAGGAGGTGTCCTTTTATAAGGGAGGAGAGGGGCACCTTAGGAATACCTCAAAATATTATTTGATTTTAAAGTCAAAATCGGTTTATAATGGTTCCCAAGTGTCTTATTTCGAAGATAAAGTGGGGATGGGTCGAAATCCTATCAACCAATAGGATTTAGACAAGTTTAGGTTATTATTTTAACCTTATCAATTAGATTTAACTCTAAGTTAAATAATTTAACTTTTACCGTGTCTTTTTGTTTTCTTTCACTATATGGTTAATACACTTACTATAACAAGCCAAACGAACCCCAAATTGTTTATTATTAAAATATATATCCTTATATAAGTCATTTGGCCGAACCTTAGATTTTTAGGAATAAAATTACAATTAATAATATAATATTTGATTTAAAAACTATTTTGTGTCAATTTTGACACTATTTGATATATGATTTTTGTGAAAGTCATAACAGAATTATATGTTCGAACCAAGTTGATTAAATCAACAATAATATATCATAGTAACCTAGAAAATTAGTGGAATTCATAAAAAGTTTCAAATTATATTTATTTTGGTGTTTATAACATCAATTATGTCAATATTTCATTAATAAGATAATTACTGCATCATCATTGTGTCATAAATAAATTAAATTATTTGATGTCTAAAAATTACAAATAAAATACCATCATGTAGTAAGTCTTTTTATCTTTCTAATGAATATTTACAATCGAATTTATCTTATGTATAACCCCATATTAAAAATGATTTACTTATTAAACTTTGATTTTAACTATTTTAACCCTTCTTTTAATAATAAATGTCCTAATCTAATCCAAGTGGGCCTAAATGGTCATATTTTATTCCTAAGTTTGTTTTTGGTCGAATTACACTTGTCCAATAGAATTAGGACATGTGTTAGGGTAATATTAATATCATATTTACCCTTAGTTACCCTATTTACTATTAACCGCGGTAAAAAAAAGTAAAAAGTTACTATTCACCAAAAATTATTTTCATCTCATTGAACCACATTTTACTTACTGACATCAACCGTGTCTCTCGTATTTTTGAAATTCCATTCACAGAAGCGGTAAAATTAAGTTTTACGAAAAATTCAGTTTTTAACTACCACTTAGTAGTTTCACTATTCATCAAAAATTAATGTTTTTCAGAACAATGCCAAAATTTCGTCCTAAGCTATATTTCATATTCCAAATTCAAAAATGAAGTCTATTTTACCAAATTCATAACATAGAAATTTCATTAATTAATTTTATAATTAAATCCCGCTGTTAAAACAAATAGCGTGTTTTTAAGAAACAATATCTATCAAAAGATTGACACTTGAGTATGTCTGGTTTAAATGTGAAATTACATCCAATGACCAACATTGTATTAAATTGTAAAAATATATTCTAAATATACTTTAAAACCACTCAAATTAATGACTTATCACTAATTATTTTGATTAAAAAAGTTGTTTTTAATTATAATTTAGTAATTTTCACTATTCATCAGAATATGAAAGTTATCCGAAAAGTACCAAAATTTCACCTTAGGCTAAATTCGGTACTCCGAATCCAAAAATGAATTCCATTTTGAAAAATAAAATTTACAAAATTTCAAAAAGTGGTTATTACTATTCATAACGGCTAGTTTTAATAATATTTTAATAGCATATCGTTGTTTAGTGAAACTCGGTATTGCGTATTACACACGCTATCGAGGATTGTCGCGATTGCGTGTAATGCAAGGCAAGTCAAGGATGCGTGTTGTGAAAGCTCCTTTTGGTGTAGCGTACAACACAAGACATTAGTGAAATTAAAAAGAATATTTTTCATAAAATCTTGGGCTGTTACAATATGCACTTTATGTTAATCAATTATTTAAACATTAATTAACCATTAATAATTTGCACATTATATTTCATTAGCATCACACCCAAAGTTCACTAGTAATTTAAATTTCAACCTTTGCATTGTGTCCCAACAAGCTCCAAACCCATGGGTTAACATCATTTATTCAATAATTTATTAACAACATTATTACATCCCCATATTCCTAGGAATTCTAGAAAAACATTCTATGCTACTAAACACAGGGGGCTCTACACGGTGAGTAGGTGAACTACCCGTCAAGTATTTTCCACCTATAGAAAGAGTGTAGACCCATCCCCTCTCAAGATTCTAAACACTGAAAGCACGTGGCATACCCCACATGTATTCACCCCTTTTTGTAAGGAGGGTAAGTATAACCAGCTTCCTTGAGAAGTGGGGAAAGTAAAATAGATAAACAACTAACAAGATCAGCAAGCATCCAAATATTCACATTCATCCTGTTTCATCATACTCGGTGTCCTCCCCAATTCCCACATGCATAAACTGATGCATCTCACCACTCTAGTCATCAAAAACCGCCATAGACAATAGGACCTTCTTCCCCACATATCCCAACAGCCTTCCAGGCTCACATCACAACAAAAAAATAGGAAAACAAATATAATATCAATCGGGATCTTGGCCCTTAAATAAGCAATAGGGTTACTCAGAACCCTAAAAGGAATTATATTTTATCAAACAACTAGTTATTTAATCCATTTTGAATTAACTGATTTATTATTTGTAGGTTCCAATAAAGGGAAACCTAAACATTAATCTATCACAAATAATTAAACATGCTTATTGTATCAATTTTATTAGCATAAAATTAAGTCAACAATAACTGGATTCATTTTCATGCCTCTTTATCCTTATCCATATAATTATCAATTAATTCTGGGTATAAATTATTTTCTAATTCCCATTAAGAACAAAAATCTAAACAAATAAATCATATATATCACACTATATAGCAAAATAAGAGGAAATAACATATGATCAATATCAATTTATTTATCAAGCTGAAATATTTAATATATCAATTCCATTGTGATCCAATGGGCTAAAACATGCTAACTCTATATTTTCAAATAATGGAATAGAGATGCAATTAATCCCCTACCTCAAAATATTTCCAATGATCTTTGAAAAAGGAGATCGCTAAATATATATCAAAGTTCCGGGTGTGCCCGAAAGTGAAGGCAGATAGGCAAAAGTATAAGGGGATGATGCAACCATTTCCCATACCCGAATGGAAATGGGAGAACATCACCATAGAATTTGTCACCAGACTTCCAAGGGCATCCAAAGGCAAAAATACAATATGGGTTGTTGTGGATCGTCTTACAAAGACTTCACACTTCATTACTATTTGGGAGGATTTCTCCTTGGATCAACTCACACAGATATATATCAGGGAAGTGGTAAGGATGCATGGAGTGCCACTATCTATTGTGTCTGACTGAGATCCAAGATTTACCTCTATGTTTTGGAAGAGTCTTCAACATGCTCTAAATATTGAACTAAACTTCAGTACGGCCTATCATACTCAAACTGATGTCCAATCCGAGCAGACTATCCAAAGACTTGAGTACATGAGGAGAGTGTGATCAATGGAATTTAAAGGAGGATGGGATCAATATCTTCATCTGGTTGAGTTCTCTTATAATAACAGTTTCCACTCGAGCATCCAAATGGCACCATATGAATCCCTTTATGGGAAAAGGTGCAGAACACCGATGTGTTGGGATGAGGTTGGTGAACGTAAAATGCTTGGACCAGAAATGGTTGAAGAAAGGGTGGAGAAGGTGAAAACCATTCAACAACATATCAAGGAATCCCAGAGTCAACATAAGAGTTATGCATATAACCATCGACGAGACCTTGAGTTTAAAGTTGGAGACATGGTTTTTCTACACATATCTCGGTGGAAGAAGGTCCTGAGATTTGGAAAGAAAGGGAAGTTAAGTCCAAGGTACACCGGCCCCTTAGAGATTCTTGATCATGTTGGGGTTGTGGCATATCGACTAGCACTTCCACCTACCATTTCCAAAGTACATGATGTCTTTCATGTGTCCCTCTTATGGAAGTACATACCAGACCCTTCACATGTACTATATTCTGAGGTGGTACAGTTGGAGGATGATATTTCTTATGAGGAGAAACCAGTGAATATCTTAGATCATAGAGAAAAAGTTCTACGAAATAAGACAATTCCCCTCATCAAGGTGTTGTGGCGAAACCACAAGTTTGAATATGCAACTTGGGAATCAGAGGAAATTATGAAGCTGAGTTACCCACATCTGTTTTAGTGTAGGAAAATGAAATTTCGAGGGTGAGATTTCTTAAGTGGGGAATATTGTAATGACCCAAAGTTTCATTAATAGAAATACCTCTTGATCTAATTAAATGTCTCTTTATGTAAAATGTTTATATAATATTTCAACTTCTTTGGTTTTATGTTAAGAATTGTGACCTTTTCTTTTATATACATTGAACAGTGATCACATGATTAGTATAAATATAGGGCTTTAACAAATCCAATTTACTCAGACAAAGGAAGAGATGGACTCATCCAACAGAATTGCTCCATACGAAGCCCATTTGTCAGAGCTCAGAAAAGAGGTGGCATCCTTGGGCTTCACTCTTGACCAATCCAAAGCTGAGCTTTATCATGTCAAGCTCGAACGGGGCCGTATACGGGAAAAGTGGGAGTTGATAGAGATTACCACTCGAGCGAAGTTATCTGAGCCACCCCAAGAGTCTGTCACCATCGCACACCTTACCCTTGGGTCTTATGCAACTGTTTTAAGGGGTTATGTAACAAATCGCTAGTAATATGTTCATGTATATTATTTTTTTTGTATATAATAATGAATATACCTTCTTTTCATTATTGATAGATTGTAAATAGTTTTTAAAGTACAAATAGTGTTTTTAGTTATTATTTAATTAAGAAATCTATTTTATTAAATAAATGGATTTTTAATTAAATAATATTTTAATAAAATATTATTATTATTATTAAATTAACTTTATTCAATATAAATGATCGTATAATTTTATGAATGCAATTATAATTTTTATTAAGGTTTGAAATCCATTTCTGTCAAAACCTGTGAATTTTCTATAAATATGAGTTTTTATTTTAAAAGTGAAAATTAACATATATATAAAATAATTTAGATAAAATAAATGATATTTTTGGAATCAGGACGTCGAAATTATCCAATGGTAAATTTTTCTTAATTTTCCGAGACATTCGATTTTTTGGGTAAAAATTAAATACCGTTTAAATATATAATGTGTTTTATGACATCATAATGACCCAATAGTGATGTAATAAAATACTATAGGCTTTATTTTCGGCCAATATATGTTTTACCATTAAAATAATGTGATTTTGGGTTTGTTTTACTTACTTTTCAAAGCATTAATGGACCCCTCAAGACTTATTAAACATCTTGTCGTTTTAAATTATTTTGCATGGGAGTATGACTCACCTCCACATAAGAAACCACATTATTTTAAGAAGTTAGGAATTTGGACTTATAAAATATTGTTTTCCTCTTCCCATTTCCCAAAACCATGGGCAAAAACCATGAGCTGATTTGTGTTTTGGATTAGTTTAATGTAAGGGGTACCAAACCTAAATAATAAAGAATTCACTCACCTTTCTTATATAAACCCACCCAAGATCTCAATTCCTCCTCACTCAAAGCCTTTGGAGTTCGTCCAACCTCTTCCCTACTCTCTCTAGAATCCTACCAAGGTTCCCCAAGCTCCCAAGAATCCTCTCTCAAGCCTCTCTCAAGCCTTTGGAAGCACACTTCCAAGTAAGGGTTTTTTCTTCCTTTCTCATTTTTTCCAATTTTCTTTAAGTTGTTTTGCCCATTTAATTTCAATTATGAATGTTGGGGTATGTTTTTGAACCTCCCTCATACTGCCCTATTTATGTTTAAATTATGGGAGACCCCTTTCTCTCTCATTAAATGCCTCCCATGTACACCCGTTACTATGACGAAATTTCGAAAGGAACTTCTCTCTCATCATTTACATTCAAGAAATAATTTTGTATCATGAATCTAAATTCCATTAAAATTGTTGGGAAATGTATCTATATGACCTCCTTACTTTCCATTACATGTAAATATGATGAGGAACCCCTTTCTCTCTCATCAACAGTTTTTATGAATTTTTATGTCATGCCGTTACGCTGCCGAAATCACACCGATTTTCTAAGCCAATGCCATTGTGTAGTGAATACCATGCCTATTTCTCCATCAAGGGTATTCACCTTTATACACATTTACTTATTGATTATAAAGTATAATGTATTAATTCCACATTCCTTTATCATGAATAAATGATTATGTTTTATGAGTCCATGTTTTATGATCTATGTGGCACACTTATGCATGAAATGAAATGTTTAAGAAGGGTCCACCCTTATATCACTCCAATGCATTGGGTAAAGTATAGTATCATGATGCGTCATGTGCAATGATTATTGACTCATGCTAATTCAAGTGCAAGGAGGGTTTACTCGTGCTTCATGTGCAATGAGGATTTACTCATGCTCCATGTGCAATGAGCCTTGGCTCAGGCTAATTCCATGTTAAGTGTTGTTGACACATTTCCATGTTATGATTATCATGCTTTATCATGACTTTATGTGAATGTTTCTCTTGTGCTATATTGATATGCCTATTGTCTAACATGTATTGTACTCCTCATGTATTCCATGTTTATTCCCTTACTGGGCTTATAACTCACCCCTTTTTTATGCATGTCCTCAAGTTATCCCATGCAATGCTAAGTATGAGGGAATGTAGTGGTCATGTAAAGGAAGTTTTCAATAAAGATGTTGTATTTCATGTTTTAAGTTGTTATGTAATGATTCTAAGACCCAAAGACACTAGACCTATCTATCATCCATGATGTATCAAGTGAATAGTTTATTTAATAAATCATGTTTATGTTTGTAATAAAAACATGGTTGTCATAGTTGGTATCAGAGGATAGGTTTAGTTATTTTTTGGGATTAGGATTAGAAAACCCCAGTAAAGCCTTAGAGACAAGACTAAGTATAATAAAAAAATCAATAAGTTTTGGTAAGTACTAAGTGAGTGGTTTATCAATCAAATACATCCCTTTCTGGATACGAATAGGTAGAGGCGGCTCTGGCACAAATGTATCCTAGGGGTAAAACCCGAAAACACCACTTTGAGCTAGACTCGGACGAGAACTGGTGCACGAAAACTGGCCTTGCTGTACTCTTGGTTACGACACTCCCGAGGGATATGTTTTGATAAATTCACAAGATTAGTATGCACCCTTATTAAGAGAATTAAAAAAAATACCCCTAAGAATATATGTTAGAAAGTAGATCATGAAAAACCTAGATTGAAGCCTATAGACTCATGAGTTAAGGAAATAAAAGTTTATTTATAAGTCATCAACTTTTGTCTTTGGATTTCCCTTTATGTGTTACCCCCTAACATTCCTTTTATTCCAGACAATGGTCGGTAATAGGAGGACTCATGCTAACAACCGATGTGAAGATCAATGTGATGACTGTACTAATGAGATGCCCAATCCAATGGGAGCGGGAATCGCGAACTTTGCCACGCTTCTCTCTCATCTAACTCAAGATTTGAATAGAAGCACAGGTCAAGATTAATGTCCAAACCCCCCTAAGAAAGAAAATAGTCTCTATAGAGAGCTTCATGAGACAAAGGTCTCCTACTTTTAGTAGATCATCCGATCCCATGATCACTGAACAATGGATCAACTCCATTGAAAAGATCTTCTCCATCCTTCAATGTGCTGAACAAGAGAAGGTTCTCCTGGCAGCTTATCATATGGAGGGTGAAGCTGATCAATGGTGGATGTTGATAAAAAATATGAATCCTGAGGAGGAGATCGAGGCGTTTGAATGGAAGGATTTCCGGAAGATGTTTTTTCGATAAATATTTTCTACGCACCCTCTGACTTAAGATGGAAAGGGACTTACTTTCCCTCAAGAAAAAAGATGAAGAATCCATTGGAGAATACGAGACAAACATCACAAGGCTTGCACGATACGCTTCTGGATTTGTCGTTACCCCCAGATGCAAGGTTGACCGCTTCTTTGGTGGGCTGAATCCTAGCCTGCGAAAACATTAGTGATCCGTGACTTCGACAGCTATGAGAAAATTTTCTGATGTTCCCTCAAGGTCGAAATGGAGATCCATGAATCACAGGGGTATCATGGGGACAATAAGAATAAGTTGGACTTCAATGCTGGAGGTCTGATGGATAAATCCAACGGTGGTAAGAAGATCCAGCACCCCACTTGCCAAAAGTGTGGAAAGAAGCACCCTAGAAATTGCCTCAAGGGGATGAGGAAATGATTTAGGTGTGGAAGAGAAGGGCACCTAGCTATAAAGTATTGTCAAGAAAGACCCGTAGCTGCGAAAGAGGAGAGGAATGCTCCGTTCAAACCTCAACACGTTGTTCATTGCTACAACTGCAAAGAACTGGGGCAATTTTCAAATCAGTGCCCTAAACCAAGGGTTTTCAGAGGCAACCAACAACCTTCAAGGAAACAAGGAAGAGTTGTTACCATCCCTTCTGCCGAAGCGAACCCCAAAAACGAAGTGGTGACAGGTACGCTAGTTATTCATTCAAGAATAACAAATGTACTTTTTGATTCAGGTTCTACGCATTCTTTTATATCTCGAAAGTTTAGTAGAACAATCCCAGCACCACCACAAATCATGGAAGTAAAGATGTCAATGAGTATGAAAAATGGGGAAATCATTGCATCCCATGAATATAAGTCCTCCCCTTTTATAATATGTGGATTTAATTTCCTAGAGAACCTCATCATACTCCCTCTGGTGGAATTTGATGCAATTCTTGGCATGGATTGGATTTCCTTATATAGAGCCAACATAAATTTTCGGGAGAGGGAAATCACACTCCATATGGAGAATCAACCCCCGATTCTTTACAAGTGTAAGGAGGAAGATGAATCTCCTTTAGAATCATCATCTCAAGCATGGATATTACTGCCCTATGAGCACACGTATCTGGATCAGATGATTGAGACCAAGGAAGAAACCGTCCTTGAAGAAATTCCTATTGTGGGAGAATTCGCTGAAGTGTTTCCCGAGGAACTGCTTATTCTTCCTCCTAGAAGAGATGTCGAATTCTCAATTGAACTTATACCAGTGGTGCTACCAATATCCAAGACTCCATATAGAATGGTTGTCATAGATCTTGGAGAGCTGAAGAAACAACTACCAGAGAATTTGGATAAAGGGTTTATATGCCCAAGTGCTTAACCATGGGGTGCACCAGTCCTCTTTGTTAAGAAGAAGGATGGTTCAATGCGTCTTTGCATCGATTATCGTGAACTTAACAAAATCACGATAATGAACAAGTATCCTCTGCCACGGATCGATGACTTGTTTGATCAGCTGCGTGGAGCACAATACTTCTCCAAGGTAGATTTGTGGTCGGGATATTATCAAGTAAGGGTGAAGAAGGAAGATATCTGCAAGACTGCTTTTTCTACAAGATACAGGCACTATGAATTCATAGTAATGCCTTTCGGACTCAATAATGCTCCAGCAATCTTCATGGACTTAATGAATGGAGTCTTTAGATATTACCTTGAAAATTTTTTGGTAGTCTTTATAGATGATATTCTAATATACTCTAAAACCAAGGAGGATCATGAGGAGCATTTAAGAACTATACTAGACAATTTGTGCAAGGAGAAGCTCTATGCAAAGTACAACAATTGTGAGTTCGGGTTAAAGGAGGTCTCATTCTTGGGCCATATCATCACAAGAAATGGGATATCTATGGATCCCTCCAAAACAGATGCAATTGATGGATGGCTGAGGCCAACATTGGTAACAGATATCCGTAGCTTCTTGGGGTTAGCGGGATATTATCGACGATTTCTGAGAAATTTCTCACGATTGTACAACCCTCTTACTAAGATAACTCGAAAGGGAATAAAGTTTTCTTGGAGTGATGAATGTGAAGAAAGCTTCAAGGAGTTGAAAAAGAGTCTTATCACTGCACCTGTGCTCACTTTACCCACAAGTGGGGAAATATTTGTGGTATTCAGTGATGCTTCTAAGAAGGTCTTAGGCTGTGTGCTGATGCAGAATGATAAATTGATATCCTATGCCTCAGGGCAGTTGAAAATCCATGAGCAAAACTATCCAATGCATGATCTAGAGTTGGAGGCGGTGATCTTTGCCTTGAAAATCTGGAGGCATTATCTCTATGGGGAGAAAAGTGTGATATATACAGACCAAAAGAGTCTTAAATATATATTCACACAGAAAGAGCATAATATGCGCCAGAGATGATGGATAGAGCTCATCAAGGATTATGACTGTTCAATACATTACCACCATGGGAAAGCGAACAAGGTGGTAGATGCCCTAAGTAGAAAGGACCCATCAATTCTATGAATGATGAGAATTTAGAGGGATCCAATATTCTTAGACATGGTGAAGATGGACATAGGAATCATAATGAAGGGAACATCATCAATCCTTTCAAAAATGATTACTCAACCATCTCTTTTGGAAAGGTTAAAGGATGATCAAAAGGATGATGTGGGAATTCAAGAAAAAGTGGAAGCTATCAAAAAGGGAAATCCTAGGAGTTTAATGTTAATGAAGAAGGAATTGTGCGATTTGGGAAAAGACTATGTGTTCCATCAAGTACAGAGATGAAGAAGGAACTTTTGGATGATGCACATAGTTCAAATTTCTCTATTCACCCAGGGAGCACAAAGATGTATCGAGATCTCCAAGAAAACTTATCGTGGGATAATATGAAAAAGGATATCGCTGAATATATATCAAAGTTCCTGGTGTGACTGCAAGTGAAGGCAGAGAGGAAGAAGTCTAAGGGGATGATGCAATCATTGCCCATACCAGAATTGAAATGGGAGAACATCACCATGGACTTTGTCACCGGACGTCCGAGGACATCCAAAGGCACCAATGCAATATGGGTTATTGTGGATCATCTTACAAAGACTTCACACTTCATTACTATTCGGGAAGATTTCTCATTGGATCAACTGGCACAGATATTTATCATGGAAGTGGTAAGGCTGCATGGAGTGCCACTATCTATTGTGTCTGACTGAGATCCAAGATCCACCTCTATGTCTTGGAAGAGTCTTCAACATGATCTGAATACTGAACTAAACTTCTGTACGACCTATCACCCTCAAACTGATGGCCAATCCGAGCGGACTATCCAAACACTTGATTACATGTTGAGAGTGTGCTCAATGGACTTTAAAGAAGGATGGGATCAACATCTTCCTCTGGTTGAGTTCTCTTATAATTACAGTTTCCACTCAAGCATCCAAATAGAACCATTTGAATCCCTTTATGAGAAAAGGTGCAAAACACCGATGTGTTGAGATGAGGTTGGTGAATGTAAGATGCATGGACAAAAAATGGTCGAAGAAATGGTGGAGAAGGTGAAAACCATTCAACAGCATATCAAGGCATCCCAGAGTCGACAGAAGAGTTATGCAGATAACCGTCGACGAGACCTTGAGTTTAAAGTTGGATACATGGTTTTTCTACGCATATCTCGGTGGAAGAAGGTCCTGATATTTGGAAACAAAGGGAAGTTAAGTCCAAGGTACATCGGCCCCTTAGAGATTCTTGATCGTGTCGGGGCTGTGGCCTATCGAATAGCACTTCCACCTACCATGGCCAAAGTACATTATATCTTTCATGTATCCCTCTTATGGAAGTACATACCAAAACCTTCACATGTAATCTCTTCTGAGGTGGTACAGTTGGAGGATGATATTTCTTATGAGGATCAACCAATGAAGATCTTAGATCGTAGAGAAAAATTTCTACGAAATAAGACAATTCCCCTCATCAAGGTGTTGTGGCGAAACCACAAGTTTGAATAAGCGACTTGGGAATCAGAGGAAATGATGAAGCTGAGTTACCCACATCTGTTTAGTGTAGGAAAAGGAAATTTATAGGGAGAAATTTCTTAAGGGGGGAATATTATAATGTCCCAAAGTTTCATTAATGGAAATTCCTCTTGATCTAATTAAATGTCTCTTTATGTAAAATGTTTATATAAAATGTCAACTTCTTTTGTTTTATGGTAAGAATTGTGACCGTTGCTTTTATAGTCATTTAACAGTGATCACATGATTAGTATAAATATAGGGCTTTAACAAATCCGATTTACTCAGACAAAGGAAGCGATGTCCTCATCCAGTAGAATTGATCCATACGAAGCCCATTTGTTGAAGTTCGGAAAAGAGGTGGCATCATTGGGCTTCGCTCTTGACCAAGACTAAGCTGAGCTTTATCATGTCAATCTCAAACGGGACCGTATATGGGAAAAGTGGGAGTTGATAGAGATTACCACTCGAGCGATGTTATCTGATCCACCCCAAGAGTTTGTCACCATCGTACACCTTACCCTTAGGACTTATGGAGCTATTTTAAGGAGTTATGTAACAAATTTATAGTAATATGTTCACGTATATTATTTTTTTGTATATAATAATGAATATACCTTCTTTTCATTACTGATACATTGTAAATTATTTTTAAAGTGCAAATAGTGTTTTTAGTTATTATTTAATTAAGAAATATATTTTATTAAATTAATGGATTTTTGAATTAAATAATATTTTAATAAAATATTATTATTATTATTAAATTAATTTTATTATATATAAATGATTGTATAATTTTATGAATGCAATTATAATTTTTATTAAGGTTTGAAATCCATTTCTGTCAAAACCCGTGAATTTTCCATAAATGTCAGTTTTTATTTTAAAAGTGAAAATTAACATATTTAGAAAATTATTTAGATAAAATAAATGATATTTCTGGAATCAGGATGTCGAAATTATCCAATGGTGAATTTTTCATAATTTTCTGAGACAATTAATTTTTTGGGTAAAAATTAAATACCGTTTAAATATATAATGTGTTTTATGACATCATAATGACCCAATAGTGATGTAATAAAATACTATAAGATTTATGTTAGGCCAATATATTTTTTACCATTAAAATAATGTGATTTTGGGTTTGTTTGACTTACTTTTCAAAGCATTAATGGACCCCTCAAGACTTATTAAACATCTTGTCGTTTTAAATTATTTTCCATGGGAGTGTGACTCACCTCCACATAAGGAACCCCATTATTTTAAGAATTTCGGACTTTGTCCTTATAAAATATTCTTTTCCTCTTCCCCTTTCCAAAAACCATGGGCAAAAAACCTGAGCTGATTTTTGGTTTGGATTAGTTTAATGTAAGGGGTCCCAAACCTAAATAATAAAGAATTCACTCACCTTTCTTATATAAACCCCCCCAAGATCCCAATTCCTCCTCACTCAAAGCCTTTGGAGTTCGTCCAAACTCTACCCTACTCTCTCTAGAATCCTCCCAAGGTGCCCCAAGCTCCCAATAATCCTCTCTCAAGCCTTTGGAAGCACACTTCCAAGTAAGGGTTTTTTCTTCCTTTCTCATTTTGTCCAATTTTCTTTAAGTTGTTTTGCCCATTTAATTTCAATTATGAATGTTGGGGTATGGTTTTACACCTCTCCCATACTGACCTTTTTATGTTTTAATGATGGGAGACCCCTTTCTCTCTCATTAAATTCCTCCCATGTACACCTGTTACTATGCCGAAATTCCGAAAGGAACTTCTCTCTCCTCATTTACATTCAAGCAATACTTTTGTATCATGAATCTAAATTCCATTACAATTGATGGTACATGGATATATATGACCTACTTAATGTCCATTACATGTAAATATTATTTGGAACCCATTTCTATATCATCAACCATTTTTATGAATTTTTATGTCACACCGTTACGCTGCCGAAATCGCACCGATTTTCTAAGATAATGCCATTGTGTAGTGAATACCATGCCCATTTCTCCATCAAGGGTATTCACCTTTATGCACAATTACTAATTAATTATAAAGTTTCATTTATTAATTCCATATTCCTTTATCGTGGAATAAATGATTATGATTTAGGAATCCATGTTTTATGATCCATGTGGCACACTTATGCATGAAATGAAATGTTTAAGAAGGGTGCGCCCTTATAGCGCTCCAATGCATTTGGTAAAGTATAGTATCATGATACGTCATGTGAAATGAGTATTGACTCATGATAATTCAAGTGCAATGAGGGTTTACTCATGCTTCATGTGCAATGAGTATTTACTCATGCTCCATGTGCAATGAGCCTTGGCTCATGCTAATACCATGTTAAGTGTTGTAGCCACATTTCCATGTTATGATTATAATGCTTTATCATGACTTTATGTGCATGTTTCTATTGTTATCTATTGATATGCCTATTGTCTAAAATGTATTTTACTCCTCATTTATTCCATGTTTATTCCTTTACTGGGCTTTATAGCTCACCCCTTTTCTTATGCATGTCCTAAATTTTCCCATGCAATGCTAAGTACAATGGAATGTAGTGGTAATGTAAAGGAATTTTTCAATAAAGATGTTGTATTTCATGTTTTAAGTTGTTATGTAATGATCCTAAGCCCCAAAGAAACTATACATCTTGATCATCCATGATGTATCAAGTGAATAGTTTATGTAATAAATCATGTTTAAGTTTCTAATAAAAGCCGAGTTGTCATAGAAACACTGTACAACCTCACTGGTCTGGACAAATATTCTATCTAGAAACACTGTAGAACCTCACTGGTCTGGAAGCACTGTAGAACCTTATTGGTCTGGAAACCTCACTAGTTTGGAAACACTGTAGAACTAGAAATTTGGAAAAGGAAATAGAGGCTGTTATTGGAACCTCACTATTCTAGAAACACTATTCTTGAAATCAATATTTGGAAAAGGAAAAATATGCTACTGTTAGAAAATCACTGTTCTAGAAACACTGTTCATGAACTTGAAATTTGGTAAAGGAAATAGAGGCTCTTGTTGAAATCTCACCATTCTGGAAACACAATTCATGAACTCAAAATTTGGAAAAGGAAATATAGGATGTTGTTGTAACCTCACCATTCTGAAAACACTATTCATGAACATGAAATTTGGAAATGGAAATAGAGGCTATTTTTGGAACCTCACTATTCAGGAAACACTATTCATGAACTAGAAATTTGGCAAAGGAAACAGAGGCTGCTGTTGGAACCTCACCATTCTGGAAACACTATTCATGAACTTGAAATTTGTAAAAGGAAATAGACGGTTCTGTTGGAACCTCACCATTCTAAAACACTTTTCAATAACTAGAAATTTTGCAAAGTGTTGTGAATAAGTACCCTTGACCTCCCAGAACACCTCAAACACCATATTTTAGTAAATTAATGGACCAAAGAGGTATATAATATTAAAATTATTGTTAAATAATTATTATATTTTTTTTGTAACTGTTCTAAAATTATGTATCTAGATTAATTCATACTTTTTTATGAAAAAATACATGTTTAAAAAGGTTCCCTTCTCAATTTCTCTCAATAAGCATGCCCGATTCAAGGGAACTTCCCACATTCTTACCCATTTTCAAGTACACCCCATAATATATTTTAATTAATCATTATTTTTATAAAATAACACATTTAATCATGAAATTATCTATTAGTTCATTTTTGGTTTTATACAAACAATTATGTATTTTTCCTTTTTAGAGACTCTTTAATATGTTCCCTTAAACCACACTGAAATAGATAATTTTTTAGGTCTCTTATACACTATTTTAACATATTTTCACTTAATTTGGACATAATTTAGTAGGAAATATGCCTATTTCCATTATAAATTTCCTAGTATGATTTAATTCCATTCTATCTTGTACACCATTATGATACTCTCATTGGTTATGTCATATAATATGATTATGATACCCATTTCATTCTATGGGAAACTCTTATGTTTGTTAATTATATTTGATTACTCTTTTAGAGCACATATGAATGAACATGTTATTATGGGTGTGTCCAAATATCACACCAATGAATTGGGTAATTTTTAGTCTCATGGTACTTTATGTATGGGATTATGGAGTAAACCTCATACATTATGAAAATCTTTACATCATGTGATATAGTCATGTTAGTTAGGACAGACTCATGTTTATTTCATGTTGTATGTTTCTAAAATATTCTATATGTTATGCTTCCATATTTTTATTCATTTTTCATGAATTTTCATGCCATCATGTCATGCCTTCTATCATATGTTCTATACTTCATTTCTATGTTTATTCCCCTATTATGATTTTTAGCTCATTCCTTTTGTCAATGTATTCCATAGGTTATCTGATGTAGATATAGGATATAAAATGATTTTAGAATCTCATTATGGAAGATTAATAAAGATATTTTTTATTCAAGTTCCATTTTTTCATTTTTATGTTCCATATATTCTAAAGACACTAGACTTTATGATCCTTGGTTTCTACTGGTGGATAATTATTCTTAAAATCATATGATAATATGTGTAAATGTCCACGGTTTCTAAAGTTGGAATCTGAGTATGGTGTTGTTATTTTTATTTATTATGACTAGAAATATTTATTAATTACCATAGAGATAATTCCATCACCATGGATAACCTAGATTTAAACTTAAGAAATCACATGTTAGGATATAGTTTTTATTTACAAGTTTATCCTTCTATGTTCAAAGTTTCAATTTTTTATAATTATTATCTAAGTATTCAACACCAACTAATTGTAATTTATTTTTATTGTTTAATCGATTGAAATTGGATAACCTTTATCAAAAATCAATGTGATATCAAATGTGACTATTTCCCTAATGAAGTACCAAATATGACGAGAATGGGAGTTCAAAATATCATGATAGTACTAAAAAAACTATATTAGGTTAGGAATAATAACTTGAATCTTGTAGAAATCTATCATTGTCCTAAGAAAGTTAATTTTTGATCGAATCCTTTATGTGATAAAGGAATCATATATTTAGTGGATCCTTTGATCCCATCATCACAAAACAATGGATTAACTCCATTGAGAATATATTAGTTGTCCTTCAATGATCATAATAAGAGGAAGTCATGATAATGGTTTATTATTTGGTTGGGGAAGCTAATTAGTGGTGGCAACTGATGGAAAACACAAAGTCTATAGAGGAAATTGATTCCATGGATTGGGAAGCATACAAGAAAATATTTTTCAGTAAACATTTTCCATAAACACTCTATCATAATATGGAGATGGACTTCCTCAGACTGAAGAAAACAAAAGATGAGTCTATCAAGGCTTATGAAGAAAACTTCCCAAAGACTTTCATGATATTCCTCCAACTTTGTGATGAACACTGAACGAAAAGTGGTTATCCTCTTTAATGGACTAAATCTGAGTCTACAAAAGAACTTGGTGATTTGAGACTTCAATTTCTAGGAGGATATTATCCTTGGTTTCATTATGGTTGAAATAGAGATCATATAATTTCAATGGTCTCATGGGATCAGAGCATAGAAGAGGAAAATAATGATTAATATGTGAGTATTAATAGATAAATACCATGATGGAATGAAAACCCAACATCATAGGTGTCAAAAGTGTGGTAATATTCATCCTAAGGACTGTATAAAGGGAGCTAGTAGAATCTCTAGTTATGGAAGAGAGGGTAATCATGCTAATTTTTACTAATGTGAAATAAAGAAACCCACAAATTAATAGGTGGAAAATAAATTTTAGATGAACAATATGCCTATTTTTCTATTCTTTAACTAAAACGAATATGGGAATTATGTGATGAAATTCCTTAGGCAAGGGTTTTCAGAGGTAATCAACATCAAAAACCTCCAAGGAATAATGTAAGCGAATATGTTGTCAATATAGTTATGGTGGAGACCAATAATGATATGGTGATTGGTAAACCAATTATTCATTAAAAAATAGTGATCATACTATTTGATTCTGGTTCAATGATAGTTTAGTATAAATAATCAAGCACCACCTCAAAATATGATTGTTGAGTAACTTGTGAGAACTATGAATGGGGAAATTAAAATATCTAATATATATAACTCCTACCAATTAATGTTTGTGGAATGAACCTACCAGGAAATATTTTCTTACTTTATTTGGTGGAGTTTGATTATATATTAGAAATATATATGATATATTCTTATAAAGAAAACATCAAATATCGGGAAAGTGAAATCACTATTCACCACTTGAGGCATCCCACAATTCTATTAATGTGTAAGGATGATGATGAATATGAATCAGAATCATCGCCTCAATTTTGGATATTACTTCCTTTAGACGATTAAAAATTAGCTCAAATGACTGAGATAAAAAATCATGCTCGAATAAATTCACATTGTAAGGGACTACACCAATGTGTTCCCTGATTAATTTCATGGTCATACTCTTTTTCGAGTGGTTGACCTCTCAATTGAACTTATTCCTAGATCTCTACCTATAAAAAATACTCCTTATATAATGTCCACCATTGAGTTAGAGGCATTGATTAATTAGTTACAAGATAATATGGAAAAGGGTTTTATATTCTTGAGTGCTTCACCATGGGGTGAGACAATCTTATCGGTCAAGAAGACGGATTGATCAATGCACTTATGCAATGATTATTGTGAACTTTAAAAAGTCATGATAGAGAACAATTATCCCCTTCCACAAATAGATGACTTGTTCAATCAATTATGAGGGGGGAAATATTTCTCTAAGGTGTACCTTTAGTTAGGATATCACCAATTAAAGGTTAGTAAAGAATATATTCCCAAGACTACCATTCAATCAAGGTATGGGCACTCTGAGTTCATAGTGATTTTTTTGGGCTAACTAATTCCCCAAAATTTTTTATGGACTTAAGAAGTGTATTCTTTATAGATCTCCTCAAAAAATTTGAGGTTGTCTTTATTAATGTTATTCTGATATACTTTAAGAGAAAGGAGGAACATGAAGAGAATTTCAATATTATACTAAAGACTTTATGAAAGGAAAAACTATATGAAAAGTACTTCAAATGTGAGTTTTATATTGAAGAAGTATCATTCATGGGTCATGTTATCACCAGATAAGGAATATATATAGACCCTTATAAAATAATGGAAATCGAGGAGTGGCCTAGAAAAATATCTATAATGGAGATCCATATTTTCCTTGGTTTAGCTAGGTATTATCAGTGATTTGAGAATAACTTCTCATGATTTTCAAACCCACTAACCTAGATAACTTGTAAAAGGGGAAAAGTTTTTCTTAACTGGTGAATGTGAAGACTACATCAAAGAGTTGAACAAAGGAATTATCATTACACCAGTACTAACACTACCGATAAGTGCAGAAGTATTTGTGGTATATAATGATACTTCAAAGAAGGATTATACCGTGTGATGATGAAAAATAATAATGTGATATCCTATAACTCAAGGAATATTAATTTTCATGAGTATAACTATCCCACACATTATTTGGAGTTGGAGGTTGTTATCTTCAAATTAAAAATATAGTATCATTATATATATGGGTAGAAGTGTGAGATATATATTGATCATAAGATCATAAAATATATATTCACATAGAAGAAGCTTAATATTCACTAATACAGGTGGTTAGAGCTCATAAAGGATTATAAATGTTCAATCCACTACCCTCTTGACAATGAAAATAAAGTGGTAGATGCTACAAGTAGAAAAAATACTACAACATTATCAATGATGATAATTGAGAAGGATCCAATATTATTAGACGTGAAAAAGATAGACATTGGATTCACAAAGGAAGGTACATCATTATTTCTTTAAAAATTTATTTATCAAACATCCCTTATAGAGAAAATAAAGGACACTCAAATAAATGATATGGAAATGAATTAGAAGGTGGAAGATATTAGAAAAGACAAATCCTTATAGTTCAAAATTAACCAGGAAGGATTTTTATGATTTGGGTCATGAATATGTGTACCATAAAATCTATAGGTAAAGAGGAATATTTTAAATGATGCACATAGATCAACCATATCCATCTAACTGAGGAGTACATAGTTACACCTATATCTTCCATAGAACTATTGGAGGGACACTATAAAGAAGGAGATCACTTAATATACATCAAAGTGACTAATATGTCAGCAAGTTAAGGATTAAATAAAAATTTCTAAGTTGATGATGCAACCTTTACCTTTTCCAACATAGAAATGAGAAAACATCACCATGGACTTTATAACTGGAATTCTAAAGATATCTAATAAAAATAATTCTAAATGGGTTTTTGTATATCATTTTACAAAATTAGACCACTTTATCACAATTTTTGAGGACTTTTCACTCAAAAAACTTGCATGGATAGACATAATAGATGTGGTGAGGATTCATGGAATACCATTATCAATTATATTCGGTGAAGATCCAATATTTACCTCAACATTTAGGAAAAGTATCCAACACTATCTAAACTTAGATTTAAACTTTAGTACATATTATCATACTTAAACTATTGTACAATCTGATCAGACTATTCCGACTCTAAAAGACATGTTGATACCTTGTTTTAAGGATATCAGAGGAGTATATGACCAATATCTACCTCTGGTTGAGTTATATTACAAAAATTTCTTCCACCCATGAATACAAATTGATCTATATGAAGACCGTTATGGGAAAAGATGTAGAACACCTAAATTATAGAATTATTTAGGTGAAGATAATTAGTTGAAACCTGAAATGGTCAAGGAATTATAAAAAAGGTCAAGACCATCCAACAACATATCTAGGCTTCCCAAAGTTGATAGAAGTGCGAAGAAGATAATCATCAATGAGAATTTCATTTTGAGGTTAGTGAAAAGGTATTCCTCTTTATATTTACATGGAATAGAGTTATGAGATTTAGGAAGAAAGGAAAGAAAAGTCTCATGTACATCATCCCTGTTTATATTCTTGATGACATCAGAGCTATGGAATATTGACTTGCACTTCCACTGACCTTGTATCAAGTACATGATGTGTTCCCCATATCCCTACTAAGGAAGTACTTACAAGATCCCTAATTTTTAAAAAATTCAGAGATGATACAGATGGAAATTGATATCCCTTATGAGGAGTATCCAATGAAGATCTTTGACCATATAGATAAAGATCTACGTTACAATACTAATCACATGGTCAAATAACTATAGAGGAACTCTAAGTACAAAGAGGCAACATGGGAAGTCGAGGAACTGATGAATGAGATGTACCCTCAACTATTTTCACCTTAGTATGTAAAAAAAAAATTTTATAGTTAAATTTAATGAGGTGGGAACAACGTAGTGGCCAATAATTTTATCATTGAAATTTTCCCTTCTTATAATTATGTAATGTAGTATAAAGCACATATATCACATAGAGAACCTAATAGAAACATTATTCTCATAAATGAATAATGATACATTAGTATTAAAATAATCCAATAATAATTCCAAATATTATAGTGGGACAATAAATATAGTATAAGATAATAAGAATATGAAAATTTGGATATGCTTGATCCACTAATATGACCCCACTCATAAAAAAAGATGTAGAAATAAAACATAATTTTAATAAAAAAATATTTACTTAAAAAAACAAATGTATATCTGAAATTTTGATAAAATATATGTGACTTATGAATGGAATAAGGGGTATTTATAGGAAGTATTAAATCCTTATGACCATTGGAAATATGACCATTGGAATAGTAACCTGACCATTGGAATCGTAATGTAACCTTTCGTAATTGTAATTTGGATGTTTGAATGTAACTGTACATAAAAAATTACAAATAAAATGTAAGTATCCTATAAATTGACATATGATATATTCATGTCATTGTATAAGTAAATACAGGTTTTAAATGTGATAAATCAAGTGTTGGTATTTCTATGAAAGTAAATGATTATTTAAATATTTTTAATTAATATAATGAGTAAAAATAAAATTTATTTTCATAAAATAAATTCATAAATTAATATTTTATTGTATTAAAATTATAATATAATTTTATAAGACCTTAATTAATTTTTCAAGGTTCCATAAAATCAATTATAATCGTAAAATTAGTATTTTCTAAATATGTGATGATTTTATTTAAAAATTAATATTCTCATTCTTAGAAAATTATTTTCCTCAAATGGAGTCTATTTTTAAAATATAAATATTGAAAATTGGTTTGATTGAATTTTTGGGTTTTTTCTAAAATAGTTGAATTTTTGGTGAAGAGTGAAATACGATAATTTAATGTATTTAATATTATAATTAAATAAATGAATTTTTGAGTCATGGGTGGTATATGGATGATATAATCACCAAATGTTTCAAACTCTTCCAAAAAATTTATTGTATTTAGTCATGTTTATCAACATAATTGATAGTATTGAGCAAAAAATATAAAATAATAATAATAAAAAACACCTCTCTCACCCCCGTATAAATACCACCACTCACCTCCCATTCTCCTCACACCACCTAGGAATTTTAGATTTTATAAATTATAAAAAAATTTAATCCCTATACTCTTTTTCATTTCCAAGTTCTACTTGTCACAACAAAAGACCAAGACTATGTTACTTAAGTACTTTCTCAAGGAGATGATATTCAAGTGGTGAAATCCTCCTTCTTTCTCTCTTAAATTCATTATTTCTTATAACATATCCTCATCTCCCATATCAAAAATAGAATTATAAACTCATAATATATATATATATATATAATTTAATTTTAATGTGTTAATGGAGTAAAAATAATCAAATCTCTTCTCTTCCCGTTTTATCTTAAAAATGGAAATATCATCTGTGTTATGTTTATTCACCGCCTTTGGGGATAAAATTTTTTCATTCCATTAATTCCTTCAAGGATGATCATAAAACAATTATAATGTTTAAACCATATTTTAAAATTTTTATTATAACATTTCCCATGATCTATGACTAATATATATATACATAATATTAAATAATAAAACAATACTAGTTCATGATGATTGAAAAACTTCCAAAATAAACTAATTGTTCATCGTTAAAGTTTCATCAAATGAATCATCCTCTTATTAGAAAAAAATTACATATGTGAAAATCTAAAAATATTGATGTATATTAATAATATATCATTCCACTTTTATAGTTTTTCTTCCAGTTTTCAAGAACTCTAATAATTAAACTCAAGGGAACCAATCGTAAAACCATGAAACGAACACTCCCTGAACAACGAAATTAAACTCCTTAACTCATTGAAATACCCATAAATGAACTTATTAAAATTATATAAAATAAAATATATGTTTAATAGGTACCAAATTAATTAATTAATGGATCTCATTTTATTATCGAAAAAGTTAAGTGTAATTGAAGAATACATTCAGACCTAAGGTAAGGGTTCTCTACGAACCTCCAAATTACCTTTGGGTTATGCTTGGTATCTCTTTAAAAAATAATTATTTCTTAATTATTATAATATAATTATTCTAAATTCAGTGTATATGTTCCAAAAAAATGTATCCATATCAATTCATACTTCTTTGTTGGGGAAATACATGTTTAACAAGATTCCCTTCTCAATTTCTGTCGATAAGCAAGCCTGATTAAAGCTAACATCCCAATTTCTTACCCATTTTCAAGTATAAAAAATAATCTATTTCAAGTAATAATTATTTTATAACATCAATATTTTAATCATTAAAAACTACCTTTTTTCATTTCTGGTTTTATAAAAAAAATTATACATTTTCCCACTTTAAAGAATCTTTAATATTTTCCCTTAAACTGCACTAAAATTGTTCATTTCTAAAGTTTATTGAACACTATTTTACTTATTTTTACTTATGATGGACATAATTTATCATGATATATGCCTATTTTACTTTATAAATTTCCATGTTTTATTTAAATCCCTTCTTTCTTATACACCATTTTGATACACCCATTGACTATTCCATATGATATGACTAGAGTTCCCATTTCTTTCCATGGGTAATCCTTATGTTTATTCATTATATTTTATTCTTTATGTGGTTAAAATATTCTTGAACATGTTATTATGGGTAAACCCAGATAGTGCTCTATTGCATTGAGTAATGTTTTGTCTCATGAGACTAAATGTATGGAATCAGGGAGTAAACCTAATCCACTATGTAACTTTATCCACCATGTGATATAGTCTTGAAAGTTAGTATTGAATAATGTTTATTTCATGTTGTGTGTTTCTCCCACATTCCTATGTTTTCATGATCACACTATCCCATGTTCTATACGTTATTCTTACATATGTTTATTCATGTTCTGTAAACTTTTTCATAATCATATTATACCATCTAATCCATGTTCTATGATTTATTCCTATATTTATTCCCTTGCTGGGTTTTTATCTTATCACTTTTTTAGATGTATTACCCGGGTCATCCTATGAAGATATAGTAGCTAAAAAGAATTTATAATCTCATTACGGAATATTAATAACGATATGTTTTAGTCTACTTATATTTTTTCAGTTTTATGTACCTAATATTCCAAAAACACTTGACTTTATGATCCTTGTTTTTTATTTATGGATATTTATGATTAATATAATGTAATAATATGTGGAAAAAGTCTAGGGTCTCTATATAATCACTAGAGGCTCATACTCTCATGACCGACATCTTGTTCCCCATTTTAGGAGTGTCACTATCATTGTACCACTGAGGAAATTTTCCGATCAACATGACCTATCCCCATTCCACCACCAAACATAATTATTGTAATGGTTGAACCCTCTCACACTTGATTAATGATAGAAAACATTATATAACACACATAACCACTTTTTTAAAAGAGTTTCCATGATAAAATATAAATTAAAAATCACAATGGGGGGTACCACCCTAAATCTACCACTAGTGTAATCACTACCATATGAATTACCCCAAATAGTCCATAAAGAACATTCTTGAAAGGTTACACTACCAACCATGTAATATAATCCTTCAGTTATGTGATCATTATTCTCTTGGGATACCATTCCTATAATGAATATAAAAAATCCCCTCAACCCCTGGCCCACACCTATCCTCTCAATGGACTTAACCTTAAATGGGAACTATATGAAATAAGCACATACAACTCCTATCACATTCTATATTGCATGTGTAAAATTCCAGAGCACCCAATTCATCAAATGATTCATGCATATTCATGTCACACATCAGCATGAATATTTTGGTTGTTCACCATGACACATTAGTATCATAAAAAGGATCTCCATTATATCTTCTGTTCAAAATGGAAACTCTACTAATGTTATGTCTAATCACAGTACCTCATGATTCAAATTTTTTGTCTTACTCCACAAGTATCCCTCTATTCCCTATGGCATGTCAACCTCATCAGCACACTTAATCAACACTCAGTATCATTCCAACGATGAATATCCATTCACTCTCTAACCATGCTTCTAAAAATGAATTTATATCACATAGGTACATACATCATTATAGAGAACCAATCTAAAATTAACATAAATAATAAATTAATTTTAGGATTTAAATTAAACACCTAAAAAATAGTTATAGAACCAAAGGATTTAATGTTTTAGTGTCTTAGATATTTTATACCTAAACAATATATTCTAAAATATTTTCTACATAATTGAACTCTTATAGAATCCCTTATAGACTTTACCCAAATTATTCTTATTATTATTACTTGGGGTAAGGAAAACATAAGAAAGGGGTGAGTGAAAACAATATTTAAGGGATTTCATATCAACACATCATATAGGGTCAGATCATAATAAAATGAGAATAAATGGGTTCTAGATGAATTTATTGTAAAAAATAACATGGAATATTAATTATTGTATATAAATATGGATAGAAGGACATGCTATCTCAAATATACAACACATATACCATGGATAATGTGTGTAGAATCATAAAAGAGTAAACAATAGTCAAGAAGTATAATCATAACTGTATAGAGATAAGAAATTAATATATCAATTAATTATTGGAAAAATTTATGTATATTGAAATTATAGCATTGTGAAAGAATTACCATGCTTTATGTTGTGATAAAAAAAATGCCTACTTTGGATGTTGTGAATAAAACATATGCTCACACCTAACATATTTTTCACATGATATATAAATCCTTAACCAATTCATTATAAAGTGGTATAGGACCCATCCCATAATCATCCATACAGATGTGTTACATTTTAAAATCGATCAAAAACATATCTTAATGAACCCATGGAAAGATAATGGGTTTCATGAAACTTTTGAAAAATCTAATTACATGATGTTTAGAAATAATAAGATATTAAAAATATTATTTTATAGATAAAATAATATCCTAAAAAAATATTTATGGTCATAAAAATATCACTTCATGAAGGATAATATATATAGGGTAAAGAGAAATAAATATATGAATTTTTAGTAAAAACATTTTAAAACATTAAAATACAGTGATAAATTTTTAAATGAAAAAATAAGAATTTTTAAAATTATATTGTTAATAGTTTAAAATAAAAAATAGTTTTAAATACATAAAAGTTATCAAAATAAAATGTGAAGTGAATGATAAAACTTTTATTTTGAAAATGATGGAAATACCTTTTGAACATTTTAAAATAACCTTTTTGAAAACCCACATCACTTAAAAATATTAAAAACAACTAGTTTAAAATGTGGTAAATAGAAATTTATGGTTACCAAATATATAAATATGATAATAAAATGATATAAGATTTAATATTAATGAGAGAAAAAATTCCCCAGATAAATTATCACAAATTAGAGATCTTGTTTTTTGGATTGATGTTGAATGTAAGTCCTTACGAATTGTGTAAAATTTAAATTTAAAAACAAAAAAGGATAATATCATTGAAATTGAACTTATAATACCATGAATAAAGAATTAATTAAGGATATACTATATTATATAACCATTATACTCCCCAATTGAATAAAAATTTATGTGTAATACAAAATATTTCTCAATAATGGGAAATCTAGAAGAGAATATCACATGTTGTTTCTTTTCTTACTCGATCATGGACTAATAACTTGTAAAAAATAAGTTCATTAATATCCTACTTTAGAACCATACTCAAAAATAGTAATCTTTAATAATCCTTCCATTATTCATTATTTTTAGAATATTATGATAATTTTTTTTTCAATAACTTTAAATTATTTACACATGGTTAATAAATTTGATGTTATTACCTACTATTTGACACTAAGTTCTTCATTAAAATATTTATTATAAATTTAATTATATTTTATATTGATTTATAAATATATAATATCAACCCATAAGTGGAATATTTTTTATATTATTTCTATGTTTTTAGTGAATGAAATAGATACTTAAGAATAATTTAAATATAAAATATAATATTTCTAGAACCATATAAAAATCATGTTTTTATAATTACATTATAATAAAATTGGATTTCATACTCCCATATTCATCCCAATTAGTGTTATTTATAACTATTAAAATAATGACCCAAAACATTTTTACATGGATATTACATTATTATGAAGACAAACAACATTGTAGTGGTATAATTCTAGGATTAAATTGTTTAGTGTCTAGGTAAAATTAAGTACATACATCAATTATAAATAATAAAACATAAACATTTATTTAAATCCTTCTAATTTATCCATCTAAAATATCATGTTCTCCTTACTAAACTTAATCACTTGAAGATATAAATCAAAGAATGGGATGATAAAAAATACTAGTAAGTGGAGAAATAAGGGAAATGAATCAACATAACATGTGTGAGAATAATAATAATAATCATATAATAATAATAGGATCATAAACCTAATCACGAGGTAAACATTTTATAAAGTAATGTAATGCAGAATTTTTATAAAAATGAAACCTCATGTTATAGTGGTCAAATAACACACATAATATTGAACAAAGCAGGCATCATGTTCATGCATAATATATGTGAATAATCACAAAATAATAAATGTGAACAAATACCACATAATAGTAAAAAATAATGCAACACCCGGATGTTTTTATGAAATAATTTATTTAAATAATTTTAATTATTCAGTATCTAGTATTGCATGAAATTGGGAGTTTAAATGATCCATGAGATGAAATTAGTATAAAATTACCATTATAGCATATCTGTTAGTTTAGTGGGACTAATTATAACTTACTTATGAAAATGTATTGTGAATTCATTGGCTATCAATTATTTATGAGAAATATAACTCAATTAGATATTTGTATTTTTGAGTGAATTACTATTGGTAATGAAATTAATGAGATATATATATATATATATATATTATATACTAAATAAAATATTATTAATATTCATCCAATGTATATTTTAGTCATAAGGTTTGAATACACCCTTCTTGATGTATAAAAACCTATGTTTTTTAAAAGAATAATTTTACTTCCTTAAATGGAGAACACAATTCAAATCAAGATTTTGACACATTAATATTTTTTATATGACTAAATAAACATGTTATTTGGAATTGGGATAGAAAAATTTACATTGGATAAGTTGCTGATATTTTTAAGATAACTTTCTTCTTTTAATGATAGTAAAAATACACTAAATTTTATGTGAAAACCACTTTTTTCCTCAAAATAATTTATATGATTAATTCATAACATTGAAAATTTTTAAATTAAAAATATAATAAATTTTTATAATTAAATATATTTTATTTCACTAGTATTAATATTACATTTAATCCAGATGTAAAAATATTTCAATCTTTTTCTATGTTATAGCTTTTAAAACATGTTCTTTCTTTTTGACAATGGGATTAACTTTAATTTAATTACTAAAAAATTTGTGTTTATATTTTTTAAGAATGGATTCCATATTTTTAACCAGTGGGTCTATATTATTTTAATTGGTTACTTTTATTTTTTGACATTCTAAATAGTAACTTTAGTATTTTTTTACCACGGTTAAGGGTAAATCGGGTAATTAAATGTAAAAATAATATTATAAAATTAACTTAACACCTTTAAAAATCCTATTGTAGGATTAAATTAGACCCTTATTATCTATGGTTTGAAATTTAATCACTTTATGGATAATTTCCCATTAGTATGACATTTATATTATTAAAATCAATGAATGTGACAAAATGTCCCACTCCCTTTTTATATAAGTAAATTAATTCTAATATAAGTGTGACACTCCGACCCCTCTAGACCAAAGCCGGTGCATTACTTTTTTACATTGGAATGTTTAGAAGGAATGAAATCCTGAAGGAACATGTAGTTTAATAGTCTTGAAGAAACTATATACATAGATGTAACTCAAATTACATTGTGAAATGTTACAAAATACAATACATAACAAAAAATAAATAAAAACTGCATCGAAAGACACCCAATAAATGACATCCTCTTCATTTACTTTTGAAGATAAAAAAAGGAAAGGGGTGAGAGAAAATACTCAATAAGGGTTACAAATAGAGGAAGCATGAATCAATAATAACTAAATCATAAGCAAATATGGCATGGTGAATAAATGAAAAACACACGCCATTAATAAACTTAGAAAAAGCCTACATCCGTAGATTTTTTCATAGTGAGAACTTCATGGATAGTTATTACTAAAAAAGAAAAAAAAATTATTATTAATTGGACATAACATATCCGGTACATGATACCATAATATCGTTAAAACAGTTTAGTTCTGTAGGTAGAAAACTGTCTGATTTTTGAAAACAAACTCAGAGGGTTTGTCGCCAACTGATTTGTCTCATGAGACCTACTGATGCATTGAGGGGAAATAGTGGGCCCCAACCCCAACTAAAATTCCAAAACGCTCTTTATACATATTTTTAATACAAGTACAATATACCTTCTTAATATTCTTATAGAGTAGATAATACAGATTCATTAATACTTCTATAGTTAAATTAACATTCAAAATAAACATCGTATGTAAAAGGGTATAAGACATAAGAAAATACTCATCTCCATTAAACTATAATATTGATATATAATATATTTAAAATATATAATGAAAAATGACCACAAATGGGCATTAGATACACCACACAAGAAATATTAGGTGCACAATACCAAGAACGTCTCAATGAAATTGAAATTGAGATGAAGACCCTTACCATATTGTAATAAATAGAATCATATGACCGAAAACAAATAATAACCAAATTAATCACAAAATAACATGAATATAAATATAATCATGTTATTATATATAAAATGGTAGAACATATATACCACATATAAGAAATAAGTGGCGAACAATGGAAATCTCAAAGAAATGAAAGTGAGATGAAAAATCCCTTAACTTATGCTCGAGGGTGTTATTTGTTTGTTTTAATGACCTGAATAATCAAATTTAGCTTCATTAATTACAATTTTGGAACCTCATATACATGTAATTTATTTATCCTAACCTTATTATATTCATTTATGGCCCTTTTATGGGTTTAAGAAGATCAATTTTATTGTTTTGGAAGCATTTTCTTCCATGGTTTGCACGATTTGTTTACTTGTATTCTGGAATGGAAGTTTTTTTGATGCGTGTTTAAAAAACCATAATTGTTAATATATATTATTAATGAAATTAAAAATATATAAATGATCTTATAATGATTTTTTTTATATATCATGATGACGATTCTTTAGTTTAAAGTTAATTACAAACGCTTGGATTTACTTGGCGGTTTTGTATTATTATTTTATATTATGAGTGTGTAAAGATTAAAGAATATTGAATAAGGTAAAATAAATATTTTAAGATCTGGTTAAACCATTAAAAAGTTATCATGGCCAGTCTTGAATATATTAATAGAAATTGAGAACCCGCCATCCTTGAATGTGATAATTTAACACATCTCGATGGTGTTTTTAGTATAAGAGGAGGGGAAAGAGAGATGGTGATGAAATATTCCCTTAGCATAATAAAATTACAGTTCATGTAAGGTACTGGTATTATCATAACATTTGGATGAGGTGAGATGAGGAAATAAATAGAAAATAAATGAACTCAAAATAGAAGAAAATTGAGAAATCTCTTACAAAAACTCGACAACCTAATAGTATCACATAAAGTTTCATAAAATAGTTTTATGAGAGAATGGTGGTATCTCATCACTATTACCTAATATGGACATAAAGGGCCATATTTAATGACATATCCCAAAATAATAAAATTTAAAATAAAAGATAAAACATAAAATAGAATCTTTAAAAAAGAGAAGGGTGGTAGATTCCCTTATTTTGAGAAGTAATTCCCAAAACATGAAGGTTGGGACCTTGAGGGCTTGAGGACACCTTGGTAGTATTATTATGGAGGTAAATATTCCAGATCTTAAAGGATTATGGACTTTGAATGAAGTTAAATGAATGTATGAGTGGGTATTTATAGTAAATAATAGGGAGTTTTTTTAATTAAAAGGGACACGACATTAGTGGTTTTTGTAAAACCATGGGCTTGACAATGGTATTTTCCCATGGTTTTAGCCACTTGGGACACCTCATGTAATATTTTACTATACCAAAGTTGGACAGTATTTTATATTTAATTATTACATCATTATAATGTCATTAAACTATCAAAAACTCAAAAAGTGTATTTTTACTATTCACGAAAAATTCTAGCATTTTAGAAAAATCCCAAAAATTCACCCAAACAATTGTTTGATGTGTGGAATTAAAAAATTAACTCCATTTTTGAAAATAATTTTCTAAATATTATTAATTCAATTTTTAAATAAAATCATAGTAAATTCAAAAAATAAAAATTTTAAAGGTATAATTAGTTTTATATCACATTGAAAAATTAATTAAGATCTCATTATCTTATTACCTTAAGAAAATAAAATATTATCATTATTTACTATTCATAAGGGTCATATTACTATACATATTACTTTTCATAAGGATATTTTACTATTCATAAAAAATCATGTTAGTTCTATCAGACTCCAAATGACTTAATGGTCACAACTCTAGATGACCGTTTTTCAAAATTCAAAACATAAAAGTGGATAATTTAGGTTTAATTTCTAGGTTATGATTATCTCATAAATAACCAAGTGCCGTTTCAAATTAACATAGTGCTTTATGAAATATAGGCTATGAATAGAATATATTTAATTAAACCATACCATAAATTGTTTGGGTGTTATATTATTCCCTCCTTTAAAAATTTCATCCTTGAAATTTAATTTATAAAGACCACCAAAAAGATGTGCGTGGTTCTTCTTCATAACATCCTCAGGTTCCCATGTTTCTTCTTCTATATTCTGGATTCTCCAAAGAACATTTACAAGACGAGTTGTCCGATTTCTCAATACCTGCTCTCTTGTGTCAAAAATCTCTATAGGCTCTTCATAGTATGAGAAATCTGGTTCTAGTTCTATTTCTTCAGAGGTGAGTACATGCGTTGGTTCTGGCATGTATTTCTTCCACAATGACTCATGTAACACATCATGAACTTTAGAGATACACGTAGAAATTTCTAAATAGTAAGCTACGACTCTGATTCTTTCCATAATTTCAAATGGTCTGACATACTTGGGGATCATTTTCCCTTTCTTACTGAACCTTAAGAAACCCTTCCAGGGAGATACTTTCAGAAAGACGTGATATCCCACTTGGAATTCCAAATCCTTTCTCTGGTTGTGAGAATAAATTTTCTGCCTACTTTGGGCTATTTTAATATGGGATTGTATTGTCTTCACCTTTTCGATGGTATCATCAATAAGTTCTTAGCCAATAAGTTTCCTCTCACCAACTTCGGCCCAACAAGTTGGATTTCGACATCTTGTTCTATATAACGCTTCATATGAAGCCATTTGAATACTATAATGGAAATTATTGTTGTAGAAAAATTCCACCAAATGTAAGTATTGATCCCACATACCTTGAAAGTCAAGAGAGCATGATCTCATCATGAATTCTAGAGTTTGAAAAGTCCTTTCAGACTGTGCATCAATTTGGGGGTGATAAGAAGTACCCATATGATGCTTAGTATTCAAAGCCTTATGGAGACTTTTCTATAATTTTGATGTAATCCCAGGATCTCGATCGGACACAATCTATAGAGGTTCATTGTGAAGTCATATAACTACATTAATATAAAGTCTTTCTAGGCGATCAAGTGGTAAATCATCTCTTATAGAATAGAAATGTGTTGATTTTGTGAGACGATCAACAATTACCCATATTGCATCATTCCTTCTAGGTGACCTCAATAGTCCCATGAAAAAGTCAATTGTAATTTCATCCCACTTACACATAGGAATAGGTATAGGTTTTATCACCCCTCGATAATTTTTTCTCTCTGCCTTCACTTGTTGACAAACTAGGAGTCTTGTCACGTAGTCATCAATTTACCGCTTCATATTATCCCACCAAAAATGTTCCTTCATATCTCCATACATTTTTGTGCTACTAGGGTGTATAGAGAAATTTAAGCCATGAGAATTGTATAATAGTTCCCTTTTTAGATTTAGAATTGATAGAACATATTATATCTTCCCAAATTTTAGAACTCCATTCTCATACACAATGTCTTCCAATCTCCCATCCTTAACAGAATTAATTTTCTAGTGTAGATTTTCATCATCAGATTGAGATCTTTTTATATTCTCTAGTAAATATGGTTTAGTAATCATTTGAAAGAGGAAAGATGTTTCCCATTCCTTAACAATTCCCATATCCATTTTAGTAGATCCATGAATATAGGATCTCTCTTAATCCTAATTTGAGTCAAAAGTTCATGATCTTTCATGTTTAATGCATCTACCACCTTATTTTCCTTTCCTATGTGGTAGTGTATTGAACAATAGTTGAGTAACTTGAGCCATCTCATTTTCCTCAGGTTGAGTTTTTTTTTGTGTGAAAATTTATTTCAAACTCTTGTAATCTTTGTATAATTTACATTTTTCACCGTAAAGATAATTTCTCCATATTTTCAGAGAAAATATTACAACTGGTAACTCAAGATCATGAGTTGTATAATTTTTCTCATGAGTATTAAACTATCTTGATGCATAAGATATAACTTTATCATTTTTTATATGGATGAAACCCGGTCCATTTTTTGATACCTCACTGTATATCATAGATCCATCATTTCTGGATGGAAGAGTAAAAATTGGAGAATTGAACAGTATTCTGTTCAATTCTTCAAAGCATTCTATACATTCTTTTTTTCATACAAACTTAACCCCTTTACATGTGACCTGGGTTAGTGGGTTATCCATACTGGAAACATTCTAAATGAAACTCCGATAATAACCTGCAAAGCCAAGAAAACTTTATACCTTGGTTATGTTTGTTGGCTTGGTATATTCTTGGATTTCCTTTATCTTCACAGGATCAACTAGGATTCCATCCTTAGAGACAATATGACCTAAAAAATAAACTTATCGAATCCAAAATTTTCACTTTCTAAACTTCCCATATAATTCATTTCTTCTAAGAGTTTTCAGAGTAATCCGCTAGTGATTCTCATGGTCTTCATAGAATTTGGAGTATACCAAGATATCATTGATGAATACCACAAAAAATTTATCAAGATATTCCATGAAAACTCTATTTATTAAATCCATGAAAATAAATGGTGCATTAGTCAGTCCAAAAGGCATCACTGTAAACTTGTAATTCCCATACCTGGTTTGAAATGTGGTCTTTAGAATATCTTCCTTCCACACAAGTAGCTGATGATATCCAAATCAAAGGTAAATCATGGAAAAGTATAGTGATCCATGGATTTGATCAAATAAATCATCAATTCATGGAATAGGATACTTATTCTATATTATAATAGCATTGATTTCCCTGTAATCAATTAAGAGCCTCATGTATCCATCTTTCTTATTAACAAAGAGGACATGGGATCCCCATGGAGAACCTCTAGGTCGAATAAATCCTTTGTCACTCAATTCCTATAGTTGTTTCTTTAGCTCCAGTAATTCCATAGTGTCCATTCTATAGGGAGTCTTTGATATAGGTGTTTCACCAAGAATCAAATCAATAAATAACTCAACTTATTTCTCTAGAAGATGTCTAGGTAAATCCTCTAGAAATACATCATTGTATTCTTGAACTATATATATATCTTCATTTTGAATATTTCATTCCTCTCCCATAGATATTGTATCCTCTTAATCTCTAAGAATTTCATTTAGTAGAGATACTGGGGGTGTATATAGATAAGAATTAGATGGCGAGGTTTCTGCTATAATGATAAGGGATTCTACACCATTTTCAAAAATTGTAACTTCCTTTTTCTTGCAGGTTGTCTTTGAATAATAGTTTTACAGCCAATTCAATCCTAGAATTATATCAAATTCATTCATTGGTATGATGATAAGGTTAGAAACTAAATCAAATTTATTTTTCATGAGGGGGATTGATCTATATTCCTTTGTTGCAAAGATACATCCCTTATGAGTTTTGACTAAAAAATAATTTATTAAATCAAATTGGACATGTCTAATTTTCTTGGTAAAATGTGAAGATTTAAATGAATGCGATGATCTAGAATCAAATAAATCACTGGATAAGTTTTCAGAAACAATTAAAGTACCTGCCACAACATCATTAGGAACTTCAACCTCTATAGCTGTAAATGTATAAACTCTCTCTTGCTCTCTTGGCCTTTTCTGAGGCATGTTTCCTTGGAGCTTAGGAAACTCATTTTCATAGTGTCCCATCTCTCTACAATTGTATCATTTAACATCATAGAATTATTTATTCCCTTTTCATTAATTAGATCAATTATCCTTTTCATCACACTTATAGAAGACTCCCATGAGTTTTAAGCTTTTCCTGAGATGATTCTTTCCATAGTTCTCACATAATGGGAATTTCTTTTTTCCCTTATTATTCATTGATGCTTCAACTTTTCCTTTATTATCAGAGTACCACTTCTTATCTTGGATTCCCTTGAACAAACTTGTTCTAGAAAATTCCTTCTCTGTTTTGATGGAACCTGATACAATTTTATCATATGATGAAAATGTTTGAGAAGTCGGTGCCCTTGGAAGAATGGGATTAAGACCTTCAAAGAAATGATCAATCTTGTCTTTTGAGTCTCTTATATAATATATGGCATACCTGGTTAGTCTTGTGAAGGTATCCTCATACTCTACAACACTATCTTCATCCCCTTTCTTTATGCTAAGGAATTTTCTCTTCATTTTAGTTTATTGCTCATGAGGGAAATATTTTTCAAAGAAAATTTTCTTAAGATTCCTCTATTATATATATTATATATCTTATTCCTTCTTAGTATTCTATATCAAGGACCACCATTGATCGGCGTCACCCTTAAGACAATATACCTCTAGTTCTACCTTTTCATTTTAATTGCATCTTAATTCCAAGAATATCTTTTTAAGGGACTTGATCCACCGCTCAACAACCACTGGATTAGTATTCCCACTGAATTATGGGGGCTTCTACCTCATGAAAGAATCCAACATAGGTGTGTCATGACTATTCATCATAACCTGAGTAAGTTTTCCCAATATTTTCATGATCTAATTTTCCCTGACACGGAATGTGTTGACTTACTCAGTAGGGAGATCCCTACATTTTCTATGAGTATTAATTCCCCTTATTTAATTAGGAACCATCTATTAATAATGGAATACACTAGATTAGGTTATTAATATAAAATATAAATGCACTTATCATAGATTCAAATTTGACGAATAACTAATTTCATAAAAATGGTTTCTCTGAGGAAACTTTTACATTAAAATCCTTTATATTGGCTTGTAAATAAAATTTTAATTATCCTAAGCATATCCCCAGGGAGTGTCAATACCAACAATGAAGCAATCCCATTTTTTTACTAGTATACTCTGGTTCAAGCTCGAAACTCCTTATCAAAGATTTCACTCTTAAGTACATCTGTGCCAGAGCCATCTCTACCTGTTTGTATCCAAAAATGGATTTAGTTTATAGAAATATCCACATAATATATTCCTTACCAAAATACCAGGACATTCTTATATGATTATCCTCAAATACTACCTTAGTTATTTGTTCCCCAATCTACATTTTCTAATCTAGTTTCCATGTTTTCAACTAAACTTCCTCTAATACCAACTGTAACACCCCGACCCATCTTGACCGAAGTCGGTGCATTAATTGGTACATTGGAATTGTTAGAAGGAATGAAATACCAAAGAAACATTCATTTTAGTAGTCTTGAAGAACCTAAGCACATATATGTAACTCAAATTACATTGGGAAAGGTTACAAAATAAAACACAGAACAAAAAAAAACTAAAAACTGCATCCACATAAACTCAATAAATAATCTCCTCTTTATTTCATTTTTAAGATAAAAAAATGAAATAGGTGATATAAAATTCTCAATAAGGGTTACAAATATAAGAAGAATGAATCAATAATAACTTAATCATAAACAAATATGGCATGGTGAATAAATGAAAAATACATGCCATTAATAAATTTAGAAAGAGCCTACATCTATAGATTTTTTCATAGTGAAAACCTCATGGATAGTAATAACTAAAAATGAATAAATACAATGATTATTAATTGAACATCACATGTATGTAACATGATACCATAATAGTGTTAAAATATTTTAGTTATGTGGGTAGAAACCCTTCTGATTTTTTGAAACAAACTTGAAGGGTTTGTTGCCAACTGATTTGTCTTGTGAGGCCTGCTGATGCATTGAAGGACTATAGAGGGACCCACCCGCCACTACAAGTCCAAATAATTGTTTATACATAGATTTAATACAAGTACAATATTCCTTCTCAATATTTATATAGATTAGAGAATAAGGATTCATCAATATTTCTATAGATAAAATAACTTTCAAAATAAACACCATATATAAAAGGTTATACGGCTTAAGACAATAATCATATCAATAAAATGAGAATATGAATATATAATGTATTTAACAATTAGAATGAGAAATTACCTCAAATGGGCAGTAGATGCACCACACAATAAATAATAGGTGCACAATACCCAGAAGGTCTCAATGAAATTGAAATTGAGACAAAGACCCTTACCATATTGTAATAAATTGAATCATATGATCGAAATTCAATAATCAAAAAATTAATCACAAAATACCATTAATATAAAAATAATCATGTTATTATATATCAAATCGTAGTACACATATACCACATACAATAAATAAGTGGTGAACAATGGAAATATCATAGAAATGAAAGTGAGATGAGAAACCACTTACCTTATGCTTGAGTGTGTTCTTTGTTTGTTTTAATGACCTGAATAATTAAATTTAGATTCATTAAATAACTATTAAAAAACCTAATTTACATTTAATTGATTTATTATGAACTTATTAGGTTCATTCATGTCCCTTTTTATGGGTTTAAGAGGTTCAATTTTATTGTTTTGGAAGCATTTTCTTCCTTGGTTTTCATGATCGGTTTACTTTTATTCATGAATAGAAGTTCATTTGATGTGTGATTAAACATCCAGAATTGTTAATATATATTATTAATGAAATTAAAGAAGTATAAATGATCTAATATTTATTTTGGGTTATATAACATGATGACGATTCATTAGTTAAAAGTTAATTACAACCATTTGGATTAACTTGGAGATTTGTTCATAATGAACTTGTTTTGTACTATTATTTTATATTATGAGTGTGTAAGGATTACAGAACATTAAATAAGATAAAATACATATATTATGATCTATTTAAACCATTAAAAAAGTTTCATGCCTATTATTGAAGATATTAATAGAAATTTAGAACCCATCCTCCCTGAATGTGATAATTTAACACATCTCGGACGGTGTTTTTAGTATAAGAGGAAGGGAAGGATTGATGATGATGAAATATTACCTTAGCATAATAAAATTTCATTTCATGTATGGTACTGGAATTATCATTTGATTTGGATGAGGGGATATGAGGAAATAAGTAGAAAATAAAGGAACTCAAAATAGAAGAAAATTGAGAAATCTCTCACAAAAATTTGACAGCCTAGCAACGTCACTTAAAATTTCATAAAATATTTTGATGAGAGAACGAAGGTCTCTTATAAATATTAAATAACATATAAATAAATGAGAATATGTAATAACATATGCCAACATAATTAAGTTGTAAATAAAATATAAAACATAAAATGAAAGCTTTATGAAAAGAGAAGGGTGGGAGATTCCCTTACCTTGAAGAGTAATTCCCAAAACTTGATGGTTAGGACCTTGGGGATTTAGAAAACCTTGGGAGGATTCCTTGGGAGGTAAAGCTACCATATATTTGAGGATTAGAGATTTTTAATGAAGGATAACGAAGGTATGAGTGGGTATTTATAGTAAATAAGAGGGAGTTCTTTTATTAATTAAAAGGGACACCTTATTTGTGGTTTTTGCAAAACCATGGGATTTCCCATGGTATATGCCCCTGTGTTTAGCCACTTGGGACAAATCATGTCATATTTTATTATAAAAAAGTCTTCCAGCCTTTTATATTTAAATATTACATTATTATGATATCATTAAACTATCGAAAACTCAAAATTGTATTTTTACTATTCATGAAAAATTCAAGTATTTTAGAAAAATCCCAAAAATTCACCACAACAATTTTTTGATGTGTAGAATTAAAAAATGAACTCCATTTATGAAAATAATTTTCTAAATATAATTAATTTAATTTTTAAATAAAATCATTGGTAATTCGAAAAATAATAATTTTAAAGGTATAATTAGTTTTATACCACATTAAAAAATTAATTAAGATCTCATTATATTATTACCCTATGAAAATAAAATATTATCATTATTTACTATTTATAAGGGTCATATTACTATTCATAAGGGTATGTTACTATTAATCAAAAAATCTAGTTGGTTCTATTAGACTCTAAATGACTTACTGGTCACAACTCTAGATAATCATTTTTCAAAATTAAAAACATAGAAGTGGAAAATTTATGTTTAATGGATAGGTTATGAATATCATCAAAATAACTTAGTTTTGTTTAAAAGGAACACAATTCTTTATGCAATATAGGCTATTAATAGAATATATTTAAGAGAAGCATACCATAACATTTTTGGGGTGTTATATTATAGGTAAGCAGGAGATAACTTATTCTATAGATATTATATGGAAATAAAAAAGAATTATTTACATAATAGAAATTTATTTCTAATTTTTAAAATTTAAATAATTACCATTAAGGATGGAACAACAATGACACAACAATTATTTTAGTAATCAAAATATCAAATAAATGATTTTAAAAATATTAAAATAAATATAATTTGAATTAATAAAGGTTCTACATGAATTTTATAGGTGATTATGACATGTATTGAGTATATTAAATATTTTTTTCAATTATATCTTCATGTGTGGATTATATATTAAATTAAAGAAATGAATAGTGTCAAAATTGACACTATAGATATTTTTTAAGAATAACATTTTATTAAATTATCTAAAAATCAAAAAATATTTAAAAATTAAAAAGTGATACTTGTAAGGTCTAAAATTTAATAAAATATTAATTTATCGTCAATTTACACCATATAAGGAAATATTTATAACCATTAATTATTTATAATGTTATTACCACAATTAAAATTAAATAGATTAAATAAGAATAAATCCATATTATAAGGTTTAAAATATAAAAAACATGTATAAATATTATTGGATGAGAGGATATTGAACTTTACTAATATTTTATTCTAAATAATCCAATTTTGAGCCATTTTAATTTAAAAATAACTTAATATTATTTTAATATTTTTGGTATTTCTAAAGGTTCCCATCCCCTCACCTATAATAGGACACCTCTCCTTCTCTTTTAATGACACCTATACAGCCAATTTTCTCATTAAAACCCTAAAAATTTCCTCTCCCAACTTTCCTTTATTCATCCTAGATTCCACACTTTGTGAAGAAAGCCATCCAAAGTAGGAATTTTGTGGAAATCAAAAGGAGATAATCGAAAAAGAGGTAATTGTTTTATCACCTCTTTCAAAATTCTTTTTTCATCTACTTAATATACTTATGTTGTTTCCATACTAATGTAATAAATATATTATCTTCCACATGCAGAGATGTTATTATAATTTTGGGAAAACAATATACCTTCTTTTATCCATCCTACAAATAACAATATTACCATATGTTCGAATATATAACTTTCCACCTCCATGCCATGGTGTAATTTCTTATTCAACAATTATTAATTTGGATGGGTATAATGATGAGTAAAATGGATTTATTTAATTAATATAACATGATAATTATTCTTTATAATTATTATACCATCCAATTACATACCATTTAATCATTAAGTGAATGATATCATGGCTCATGTGTACGTACAACCAACCATCTCCACAATGTGATGCAATTCATTCGACATAATCTTCATTAAACCAAGATTATATACATGAATTGAATGATTAAATATGATATATATTATACTAATATAATTTTATAAATGATTTAACTATAGCATAAGAAGTGTAACTTGAACTTATCTGACAATACCTGTCTAAGAACATAAAGCAGTTAATATCTGAATAGTGAGTGACAATGAAATGTTACGAATAAAAAGGTGATGATATAATCATATATGATATCATAGAAATTATTATGATTCTATAATAAGTCAATAAAATTATTTAAATCATTATACATGAGGTTTTAATACATACGAAGGATATCAAACCTAAGGTATTGGATTATTTTTTCTCACTTTTCTTTCGATGGGACATATGCCTTTTACACCGCCTATTTATTTTGTGTCGTGTTTATGCTGCCCATGAATATTTTTATAATTCTTATTATTAATATTATGATATGAATATAATTTTCTTAATTTTATGAGGCATATGGTTTGACTGATTAAAATTGGTAAGGGATAATATTGCAATCTCATTATTATCCAAGATTGTTTTTACATAGTTATTTACTTGAATATATTTATTATCCACATCCATGTTACCTAAATATTTAATAATATTTATTTTCTAATACATTTTTTTAAATTAAATTTTACCCATTGGTGAATTTGTAATAAACAGTATGAAAGGAATATTTTATTATTATTCGATACGAGGTTCTTTTTGACTTTGTCGGCAAAAGTATAAGGGGAATGCTTTTTAACTTATATGGAATGAATGGATTTGTACGCTTTCATAACAACATATTTCCATGAATATTCATCTACAATATTTCAAGTTTATTTTAAAATAAATTATTTTCTTTTAAAAATTCTTGTCATTTTAAGAAAAGAAAATGTTTTTGAAGAATAAAGGATATTTTCCTCAAGAATTAATTTCAAGTATTTTCTCAAAATTATTTTCCATATAAGATTACATAGGGTTATGTTTAAATCCCTATTATTAATTTAGTTTTATTGTGTTTGTGAGGGAATTATTTTATGAAATCCATTTATTTTATATGTATTATAATGGAATGATGTTTAAGAAACCCATTTGTTGTTCCTTAGGTTATGCTATGATGAATGGTCTACTTTATTGTGGAACATGTAAGAATGATTTCATTATGAGATGGGTGGGACCTATATAACCATCCAATATATTGGGTAAAGATTTATATCTCATGATATATACATGAATGGAATGGTAAGTAAATCAGGTTCAATAATACAGGGTGGAATGACAAGTAAACCAAGTTCAGTAATGGGCTTTGTCCACTATGATGGTCTTCACAATGAGCCTTGACTAATATTAAATGATTTTCTATTCTTATGTGTATTTCATAAAACGAAATGTCTTATGTTTTTTACTTTTGGGATTATGTCCATTAATTTTTATGAACTTCTATCCCATGAAATAATATCATGATATTTCATATGCAGGATAAGACTTCCAAATGTTATGTTCTTATGTATTATGATTATGATATGATTAATATTTATATTTTTTACCCAGACCAAAAATTTGAGCTCACCCATTCATAAGTTTGTCTTCCCTAGGTTATGAATAAGGGTATTAAGTAAGATATGTCAAAAAGGTGTTTAGTTATGACGAAATAAGTGGAAGACAATGTTGATGTTTTATAAACCAGTTATTTATGTTTTTCAATTTCTAAAGAAATTATACCTATACACTCCCTTCATGGATTTATTATATATTTTAATGAATATATATCAATTTTTAATCAATATCAATGTATGTAAAGTATGGGTCTTTATAGTTGGAATCAGAGGGAAGGAATAGTTAACCTTTGGAAACTTGGATGAGAAATCCTTTGTAAGAACCCAAAGGATTTATCTAAGTATATGTTACAATATTAGTGATTTATAAATTACCATGAATATCCTAGGATAAAACATAAAGTGTCATAAATTGAAATTTTATTCTTGATTATGCGGTTTTCCCATTCTGATTAGTGTTTGTCACAGTATTCTTCTTTTTATAGTCAATAGTTGGAACCTAAAGGAACCATTTTAATGTTTAATACTAGGGGAGATGTAATTATTTTCCTCCTAAGAAACTAAATGTCATGGTAACTGGAATTAACAATTTTATAACTATGATCACATAACTTTATCAAGATGTTAATCACACAGGACTTCCAAACGAGTAAAAGAGGGAGTTACATTATGTGGAGTTCTTTATAAGGTAGTGTCCACCATCTTTTAGTGGGTATTCAGATCAATTAGTGGAAGAATAATGGATAAGTACTGTAGAAAGGACATTTTTAGTTATACAATGTTCTAAACATGATAAATTAATCTTATTAGCTTATCATTTGGAAGGTGAAGCTGATCAATGGTGGAATCTTATCAAGAATACGAGGCAAATATATGAAATTGAGTCTATGGAATGAGATGAGTTTAGGAAATTAATTTTCAATAAGTACTTTCCTCATATTCTTTGAACAAATATCGGGAAGTATTTCCTTGAACTTGAGAAAAAGTATGATTAATATATTGGTACCTATGGGGAAAATTTTACAAGACTTGCAAGGTATGCTTCTAGAATTGTTATCCAACCTAAGAGTAAAATTGATAGATTCTTTAGTGGAATAAAACCATGTCTCTGAAGGGTATTAGTCATAAGGGACTCTAATAGCTATAAGAAAATAATTCTATGTTCCCTCAAGGTTGTGATGGAGATTGGAGTAACCCGTCAGTCCTATGGATTTGATAATAAGAGAAAAATAGAATTCAAAGGAAAATATAATGACCACACTGAAAATAAGATGAGTTTTCCCGTATCATCAAAGTGTGGAATGAATCATGGATGGAATTATATTAAAGGGACTAATAAATGTCTTATGTATGGAAAATAAGGTCATCAGGCAGTTGAATGTTTTTGTTATGGGAAAAATATGTCTAATGATATGAACAGAGAAAATTATAAACATAATGCACCTCCCACACATCAATGCTACTAGTGAAATTAAATAGGGTATTGTTCCAATCAATTCCAAAATCCAAGGTTTATTGATGATGATCAACATCAGAAAACTCTTAAGGCCAAAGATAAAGGATAGTCACATGTAATCACTATTGGTGATGTGGACTATGATAATGAAGTGATGAAAGGTACAATTAACATCCACTCTAATGTAGAGAATGTTTTATTTGATTCTAGATCCACCCAATATTTTATTTCTGAATAATTTTATAAGGTCATCAACATATTACCCCCAAAATTATATGTTTAATTAGCTATGAAAACTCTTAATGGAACAATGCTCCCATCAAAAGTTAATAATTCTTCTCTAGTTGAAGTTTATGGGAAATTTCTTCCCATAAATCTTGTGATCCTTCCTATAGTTAAATTTGATGTGATTCTTGGCATGTATTATATTTCTTTATATTTATCTCATATCAATTTCCAAGGAAGGGAAGTCACATTTCATATTCTAGGTCAATCTATGATAATCTATCGATGTAAGGATGAATATAACCTTCCAGTAGAAATTTATTCCCTCTTATGGGCCATGATTCCTTTAAATGATGATTATTTATCTCAAATGGCTGTGGAGAAAATCATGATTAAGAATACACCTATTGTATGAGAGTTTGATGATGTATTTATAATGGAATTTCTAGATCATCCACCAAATCATGAAGTTGAGTTTTCAATAGAACTCATATTGGGTGCCATTCCAATTTCAAAGACACCTTATAGAATTGTCCCAATTGAGTTGCAGAAATTGAAGAAGTAACTCCAAGAGAATCTTGGTAAGGGATTTATACACTCTAGTGTGTAACCTTGGGGAAAACCTATTCTCTTTGTTAATATGAAAGATGGATTAATGAGACTCTGTATTTATTATCAAGAACTTAATAAGATCACCATCGAGAAAAAATATCTTTTTTCCTGACATTGATGAATTATTCAACTAACTTCGCAGAGCTCAATACTTTTCCAATATTGATCTTCATTCATGATATATCTAATTAAGGGTCAAGAAATAGGATATTCTAAAGATTACATTTCGTACAAGGTATGGACACTTTTAATTTATATTTATGAAATTTGGTATTACTAATTCCCTCTATATCTTCATTAATCTAATGAATAGAGTCTTTATAGACTATCATGATCATTTATTGGCTATCTTTATAGATGATACTCTTACCTATTCAAAGATAAGGGAAGAACATGATGAACACTTCAGAATTGTAATAAAAACCCTAAGAGAGGAGAATATTTATGAAAAATTTACCAAGTGTAAATTTTGGCTTTAGAAAGTTTAATTTTTAGTCAAATAATCTCAAGAGAAGAGATATATGTGGATTCATCAAAAATAGAACTATGTGAAAGTTGGTCGAGATGAAAAACGGTAATTGAGATCTGATGTTTTCTTGGTTTGGTAGTATATTGTCAAAAAAATTTGAATGATATTTCATGATTATCTAATCTGATCACCATGTTGAATTATAAAGGAGTTATGTTAGTATAGATGAAGGAATTTGATGATAATTTCAATGAGCTGAAAAGAAGGTTAACCAGTGAACCTGCGCCCGCACATCATTATAGTGGAGAAAGGTTTCTGATCTATAGTGATGCATCCAAGAAGGGGGTGTGATGTGTTCTTATTCAAAAATATATGGTGATAGCTTATGCCTCACAGTAGTTTAAAATACATGAGAAAAACTACCTGACTCATGATTTGTAGTTAGCTACTGTAATCATTGCATTAAAGATATGGAGGCATTATATTTATGGTGAAAGGTGTGATATTTATAATGATCATAAATTTTTAAAATATATTTTCCCAAAAATGGATCTAAATATGAACTAAAGAATATGGTTGTAGTTGATTAAAGACTATGACTGCTCAATACATTACCACCCCAGGAAATCGAACATGTTGGAAGATGCTTTGAGTCAACAAGACCATTCTAGCCTATCCGTGATGAGGATCACAAAATATCCAAAATTTAGGGATTTCCCAATGATGGATCTTGAAATTTTAAAGGAAGGGGAGAAATCTTATCTTACTCAAATTAAAGTTCAATCATCTATACAAGTGATGATTAAAGAGGTGTTGAATAAATATGTAGAGCTAAAAAAGAAGGTGAGAAATGTTCCTGAAATCAACCTTGATTTTGATGAAATAATAAGGTTTAGGAACTGGGTTTGTATTTCTACCATACCGGAATTAAAGAAGGAGCTATTGGATGAGGATCATTGTTCTTAATTCCATATTCATCCTAGATGTTCAAATATGTACAAGGACCTGGAAGAGTATTTTTGGTGAAATGAAATGAAAATAATTTTTTCCGAATATGTCTCTTAATACTTGATTTTTCAAAAAGTTAAGGCTAAGAGATAGAAGTCTATTTGGATGTTACAATCATTATCCATACTAGAATGGAAATGGGAAAAAATAACTATGGACTTTGTCATTGGACTTCCCAGAACATCTGAAGGAAATAATTCTATCTGGGTTATAGTTGATTGCCTTATAAAGTCATAACAATACATTTTTATTAGAGAATATTTCTCTAATGACCACCTTGATAGGATATATATAAAGAAAGTGGAAAGATTGCAACGAGTGCCACTTTCCATTATATCTGATTGGGATCTGAGGTTTACCGCGAAGTTCTCGAGAAGTATGAAACTTTCTTTGGATACATAGTTAAGTTTCAACACTATTTATCATCTTCAGACAAATAGTCAGTCTGAGTGGACTATTCAAACCCTGGAACATATATTGATAGCTTGAAATATGGATTTCAAATTTGGTTGGGATCGACACCTATATTTAGTGGAATTTCCATATAATAATAGATTTCAATCCAACATTAAGATGGATCCTTATGAAGTACTCTATTAAAAAAATACATAACTCCAACTTACATGGATGAAGTTTGGGAAAGAAAGCTATTAGGAACTAATCTTCTTGATAAAATGGCAGTAAAGGTCATATCTATTCAAAATAACATAAGATCATCACAGAGTCAACAAAAAGTTATGATGAAAATTAAAGAAAAGACTCATAGATTGAAGTGGGTGATAAGGTGTTTCTAGGAATACCTCCCTAAAAAAGAGTAATGATATTTGGAATGAAATGAAAGCTAAGCCCAAGGCATATTTGTCCTTTTGAAATTATAGATTGTGTTTGGAAGGTATATTACCAATTGGAGATTACACAAAATCACTCTCACATTCATGATTTGTTCCATGTATATCTCATGAGAAAGTACATACCCTATCCTTCACATGTACTAAACTCATTATTCCTACCATTGAAGCAAGATCTTTCTTATAAAGAACAACCGATAGAGAATCTGAATCTTAGAGAAACATTTCTACGAAACAAGACCACTCGTTTGGTTAAATTTTTATGGTGGAACCCCTAATTTGAAGAAGATATTTAGGAACATGAGGATATGATTATGGAGAGGTATCCTAATCTGTCTATTTCCAAGTGATGAATTTTGGGGGAATAAATCAGTTTAAGTGGGGTAGATTGTAACACCCGAATGTTTTTATGAAATATTTTTTCTTTAAATAATTTTAATACTTCATTAGCTTTAATTTCAAACAATTGTGAGTTCAAACAAACCAAAAGATACCCTTAATATAAAATTACCATTATATCCTCACCATTCAATTACAGGGAATAAAGATAACTAACTTATCAAAATGTATTGTGAATTCATTGGCAATCAATTATTTATGAAAAATATAAATAAATTAGAGTTTTTTGAGTGAATTACTATGGTTAATGAATTTAATGAGTTATATATATTTAATATACTTACTTTTTTTTATATTCATCCAATGGATATTTACATTATAGGGTATGAATGAACCCTATTTGATGTATAAAAAACCTATATTTTTTAAAAAAAGGTAATTTTACACCTTTGAATGGAGAATCCCTTCTAAATAAATATTTTGACACATTAATAGTGTTTATATGAAAACATAAACATTTTATTTTGAAGTATAATGTAAAAATTTAGTTTGGATTAATTTCTAAACTTTTTTTTTCAAAACTTTCATGTTTTGATGAATTGTAAAAATACACTAAATTTTACTTGAAATTTTTTTTCATCAAAATAATTTATATGGTTAAATCATAATATTGAATATTTTTAAATTATAAAAATAATATATTTTTATCATTAAATATAATGTATTTCATTATCATTAATTTTACAATGAATCTAGATGTAAAAACATTTCAATATTTTGCAATATTTTAGCTTTTAAAACTCATTCTCTCTTTCCAACAACAGAATTAATTTGAATTTAATTACTGGAACTTCTGTATTAATTTTTTTTTAAAAATGGATTCTATATTTTGAATTAATGTTTTCAAATTATGTTAATAGGTTACTTTTATTATTTGGACATTATGAATAGTAACTATAGCAATTGTATAACCACAGTTATTGATAAATCCGGTAATTTAAGGTAAAAATAATATTATAAAATAACCTTAACACCTGTAAAAAACCAATTGGATGATAAAATTTGACCCTTATTATCAATGGTTTGAAATGGAATCACTTAATGCCCACTTTCCCATGAATATGACATTAATATTATTAAAATCGATGAATGTAACAAAATGTCACACTCTCTTTTTTATGTATGCATATTAATTCTAATATATGGATAAGCAGGAGAAAAAATCAACTATAGGTAGTCTATGGAAATATAATATAATTACTTAAATCATCAAAATTTATTTATAATTTATATAAAATAAAGAATTTACAATAATGATGACACAATAGTGATATAGTAATTATTTTATTAATAGAAATATCAAATAAATGAATTTAAAAATATTAATAGAAATATAATTTTAATTAATTAAGGTTATCTATGAATTTTATAGGTGATTATGACGTATTTGGAGTATATTAAACATTTTTTATCAAAGTTATCTTATGTGTATATTTTATTTAAAATCAAAGAAATGAATAGTGTCAAAATTGACACGATTGATTTTTTATAAAAATTAAATTTTATTAAATTAGTTAAAAACCATAAAAATATTTAAAAATTACAACGTGATAACTATAAGTTCTAACATGTAATTAAATATACATTTATGGTCAATTTAAAGCATATAAATAAATATTTATAACCATTAAATATTTATAATGTTATTACCATAATTAAAATTAAATAGATTAAATAAGAATAAATCAAAATTATATGGTTTAAAATAATATAAAAACATGCCTAAAGTTTATTATTTAATAGTATTTAGACCCATAATAATATTATAATCTAAATAATATACTTTTTATCCATTTTAATTTAAAAATAAACATATATTAATTTAATAGTTTTAGTATTTCCGAAGGTGCCCCTCCCCTCTCTTATAATGGGACACCTCTCCTTCTCTTTTAATCACACCACTAAAGCCTTTTTTCTCAGCCAAAACCTGCCCATTTACTCTACCAACTTCCCTCAATTCATCCTAGAGGCCACACCTTTGTAATAAATCCATCTTATGGAGATATTTTGTGCAAATCAAATGGAGATACTCGACATGGAGATGTAATTGTTTTATCACATCCTTCAAAATTATTTTCTTCTTATACTTCCTCTTTTTATTTTTTTCTATACTAAAGTAAAAAATTCTATATATTATACATTATTATATGATATTATAATAATTTTACAACCTTATACCATATTTTATCCATCCTATGAATAACAATATCACTATGTGTGCGTACGTATGATTTACCGTCTCCATGTCGTGGTGTAATTTGTTATTCAAAAATACATAATTTGGATTAGTATCATGATGATTATAATGGATTTAAATAAAGAATATAACATTATTAGTTTTATTTATAATTAATATTCCATGAAATTCAATACCATTTAGCCATTAATTGAATGATATCGTCACTTGTTTGTAAGTACGACCTACTATCTCCATGAAGCAATGCAATTCATTCTAGATAATATTTATAAAACAGCGATTATATACATGAATGGAATGAATAAATATGAGAAATATTATATTATTATAATTCTATAAATTACATAATTATAACTGAGGATGTGTAACATGAACTTATCTGACAAAACTTGTGTAAGAACATAAAGCAGTTAATATCCAAATAACAAGTAGTAATGAAATGTTACTAAGAAATATATGATAATATTATCATATATGATATCATAAATATTATTAGGATTTTACAAAAAGTCAATAACATTATTTAAATCATTATATAAGAGTTTTGGATACATATGGAGGATATTAGACCTAAGGTAAGGGTTTATTTTGTCTCACTTTTATTTCTGTGGGACATATTCCTTATACAACACATATTTCTTTTGAGTGGTTTTTATAATTCCAATGAATGTTTTTATGATTATTAATATTAATTTTATAATATTCATATAATTTTCTTAATTTTACGAGGCTTATGATTCAACTGATTATAATTTGTAAGCGATAATTTCTGAATCTCATTATTGTCCAAGATTGTTTATATGTAGTTATTTATTAGGGTATATTTATCATCCACATCCATGTTACCTAAATTTTTAATACTATTTATATTCTTATAAAAAAATTAAATTCAATTTTACCAATTGGTGAATTTTTACTAAATGGTATTAAAGGATTATTTTTTCATTATTTGATACGTGGAATTTCTTTAACTTTTCCAAAAAACGTATGAGGATAATTTTTTTAACTTATATGGAATTAATGGATTATTATGTTTTCATAATGCTTTATTTACATGAAGCTAAATTTAAAATATTTCATGTGTATTTTAAATTAAATTATTTTCTTTTAAAATTTCATGGAATTCTGAGAAAAGAAATCATTTTTGAAGAAGAAATGATATTTTCCTCAATAAATAATTTCATGTATTTTATCAAAATTATTTTCCATCTAAGATGACATAGGGTTATTTTTATGACCCTATAATTAATTATATTTGATTGTGTTTATGATGGAATTATTTTTATGAAATCTATTTATTTTATTTGGATTATGATGGAATTATGTTTAAGAAACCCATTTGTTCTTCATTGGGTTATGCAATGATGAATTGTTTTTTTGAAACACGTAAGAATGATTTCATTCTGAGATGGGTGGGACCTATATATCCCTCCAATGCAATGGGTAAAGATTTATATATCATTAGATACACATGAATGGAATGAAAAGTTAATTCTCTTCAGTAATTCAGGGTAGGGATGACATGTAAATCTTGTTCAATAATGTACTTTATCTATTATGATGGTCTTTGTAATGATCCTTGATGAATATGAATTGATTTTATATGCTTATGTGTATTCCAAAAAACACCATGGCATATTTTTTTACTTTTCGGGAAATTTATATTAATTATTATGAACTTTTATCCCATGACATGACATCATGATCTTTCATATACAGTATAAGACTTCCAAATGTTATGTTCTTATGTCATATGATTATGATATGATTGATATTTCCCTTGTTCACCCTTACTGAGTATCTGAGATCACCCTTTCATATGTTTATCTTCCCTCGGTCATGAATAATGGTATTAAGTAATATATATTAAATAGGATTATAGTTATAAATAAATGAGTGAGATATAATGCAGATGTTTTATGAACTAGTTGCTTATGTTCCCTAGTTTCTAAAGAAGATATACCTATATAGTCCCATCATTGATTTATTATATATTGTAATGAATATTCATCAATTTTTAATTAAAATCAATGTATGTAAAGTATGGGTAGTTTTATATAATACATATTATTTCATGGGATAGAAAACATTTACCAATTAATTATAGTACTATATATTTTAGAGCCCACCCATCACATCGTAAAATGATCATAATCATGCATGCCCCAAGGAAGGATAAAAATTGTATTCATAAAATAACCCATGGAAAATAATGGGTTTAATAAAATATTTAACATATCACACATCATTAAATGAACTTAATAATTCCTAAATTACTAAGATAGATAAGAAATTTTCAGAAAATGTTATTTTCTTCTTTGAAAGGAGAACCAACTCAAGAGAATTCAAGAGATGTTTTGGAAATTTGTTTTTTTTAAAGCATTGTAAATGGATTAGAAATTTTTTTAAAAGGGTAGAAACACAAACATACCCAAATGAAAAGGGAAATAATATTGAAAAGATATATTTTTATTATATAGAAATATCCTTACTAAGAAAATGAGAAATTTTAGATAACCTAAATGAAAGAGTTTAGGTTTGAGAATCCCCTTACCTTAAATCCTTATTTGTTTCATTGCTTTTCATCCTCCAGAATAATAAATATAGATTCTTTAAAACCTTGAACCAAAAGTATATTCTTTTCATTTTTTTCTCTAATTATTAATTATATTCATTGGATTATATATCTAATTTTTATATTGTTAAAGTGATGTGGTTTGATATCATGTTATCCTTAAAATATCCTATTTTATTTTGATTTCGCTATCAATCATGATGGTCATTTATATAAAAGTAATTTTAATTATTTTTTAACCAAAATAAATATATTTATACATCTATATATCCAAAATAATTTATTTTTAAAAACTATAAGTTTGGTGGAAATAAAATAATTGGAAATGTCCTCATTGATGTTTAACCGACAGTTATTGGGATCATTGTCCAAAAGAGGAGAAAATGAGGTATAAAATATAAATAATTCAAAAATATAAATTTTATATCATGTTAAAATAATTAATATAATATTAAAATAATTTATAAACAATCTTTATTGATTTTTCTTAGAATGCAATAAGAAAAAGAGAAGAGTGTAGGAAAATGAGATAAGAGTTTATAAAAACTTACTCTTTTGTCATTGTTTTTTCTCTTATATGACACTAGAATCCTTTAATGAATATAGTTGGTTTCCCATATAAATTAAATAATGCTTCTAAGTGATTAATATAGAGGATAATAGAAGATAATTGGATTTTTTAAGTGTTGGAGGAGTGTTTTTTCAAGGGCAAGGAGATGGGTTGTTTATACTTGAAGAGAGTGGTATTTTTATAATAAAATATTAAATATAATACGATATCCTTGGTAAACATTGTAATAGTGATATTTTTAAATTATTAATCACATATCAATAAAATGAAATTTATTTATAACTTTAAACACCTTTATAATCTGAATTAATTATTTTATTAAAAAGTAAAGTGGAAAAAATGAAAAATTGTTTTTTTGGGAATACATTAGACTATAGATATAGGAAAGTAATTTTCTATTATGGGAATCATTTTATATTATTTTAATTAAATATTTATCACATTAATTATTTTTCTTTTTCAATCCATAAGTTGTAGAAAGTATTAAGTCAATATTACATCATTAATCATGTGATTCATGGCACACGAGTTACCGAAAATACATTATTCTACTATTCATTTGAAAATTGAAGTCTTTCCCAAAATTACCAAAAACTAACCCTTGGAAAATTTTGACATTATATATTTAAAAATAAATAACATTTTACCCAAAAAAATTAACGTATTTTATTTTAAATTTTAATATAAAAATTATGTTTTTTACAAAATACCTTTAAATATTGTTTATTAAAAACGTGATTATATTTTATTTGAGTTTTTGATCATGATATTTATTTTTCTGAACTATAATATTTATATATATATATAAATTAAACATTATACATATTATATATATTATTTTTTATTATTTTTAGTTCAATTTAATTTTCCAATGGTTTGGTTACCATTTATAAGGCTCTGGTTAGTATTCCAGTGGTCACATTGCTATTAAAACATTCATATTACCTCTTATAAATACATATTAATTTTTTAATTAAATATTCACTAAAATTTCTATCGAGTTTCTATATTTAAATTTTCTAAAATAAAATCAGTTTACAAATATTTTGTTTGTTTTCCATAGTATTGTTCATGGGAGGGATGATTCTAGTTGATCAGGGAGATCCAAATTTTCTAATTATAATTGTTCTATTTTTGATTTCTTGTACACTTATAATATTAGGTATTTTAATGGTTTTATTCATTGAATAATTTAATAAATGTTCCCTATGTGTATAATACTTATATAATATAACACAAAAATATTTCAAGAAACAAATATCATTTATGAACTCTAGGTTGTTACATTATTCCACCATTCTAAAAATTTCATTATAAAAATTTCTACTCATATTCTTGGTTGGGAATTAGTTAGGGTACTTATTATTATTTATTTACTATAGTTCCCACCTCACCTCTTCTAACATATTGTTTTTTCACAATAATTTTATAAGGTGAGTTTCCTTGTTGAATCAAAAATTATCTCTATGGACCAATATTTTCATTTAATGATCCTTGTACGATGGGTTATTCACCAGTTATACCACTTCTAGATTTAGTACCTATAAGGGATTAGGGACACACTTCCTTAGTATAGATATATAGAATATGTAAAGACCTGAAATTTCTATGTAATTTTTTTTAAAATTATTTTTGATTTTTACGAGTCTGTAAAAAGAGAGTGAGCATGATTCTAAGTCCCGGTGTGCCTGGAATGAATTTATGAACTTTTTCTAAGGTATGTTTAGTAAACGTTTGGGTGATGTTTTCTATCTTTTGAATCAGTGCTAGGATTAAAAATTGGAGGGCACCGTTGAATCCGCAGTGTCGGGATTCTCTTAAGGGAAGATTCACTTCAACTGTAATAGGTCGGGAGAAAAAGTTAAATTTTGGACTTTACAAAAAAATAATAAAATAACTTAACAACTTATTTTATTTCTTTTTCTCTAATGGATGAGTATAGATGGTGAGTACAAGTGAATTTTCAAGCCAATTAATGTCTTGAATCTTCTTCTTTTTTAACCACACTCTTGGGAAATTAAGAGGTCCGTTTATTAAATGAACCTCATTAATTTCTCAGAGCATTACTCACCTTTCCCCCTCCTATTTAAATGGAGTTTGGGGTGAGGTTTTGGCATGAATTCTTCAAATGGGGAAACACTCATGAAGAATTTCGGCAACATCCTACAAAATAGGATGGAAGCTTGGCCATCAATGATCCGGTTTTGATGAATGTCGATGACACCATCCAATATGGGTGGTCCTCCCACCGCAACTGTGAGACCTCCAGTGAATCTTGATGTAGGGTTTTTTTGTTTTTGATATTATAAAATTCCTCCTTCCTCATTCATGATTTATACGAAGAACACGGATCAACCGACCAATGGGTTGATCCATAGATTGTTTCTTAAACATGGGAAGTTGATGCGGGGTTACAAGTAGATAGTTATTTCTAAATTCTCTGTTTATTTCTAACACCCCTTGTTAAAATGTTATTACGGAGGGTGTGGGAAAATACAAACAAGGTCTAGACCCTTCGCTGATCTTGCTGTTCTTGTGTTTCCCATTTGCGGGCGGGAAATGTGACGACAAGAGAGAGATAGGGGTAACACAGGGGTGGCAGTGACTCGGAAGCCTCATAGGTGCAAATGGAACCAAGAAAAGACCGCCGGAGTACGTCTGGCGGCCCACGGAAAGAACTCTCGGCATTCCATGCTGACGGCGGCCAATGGTGGCTGGAGGAGGCCCGCGTAAACTAGTCATAGCTGGTGGGAAGGTGGTTCACCATCACGCGCCACAGTGGTAAGAGGTAGCCACCCCTAGCTGGCCATGCAAGAGAAGGTTGGTTCCCAGAGGTGTCGCCGATAGCATCAGTCGTGGCCAACGTTCTGCGTCCAGAGGGGGCGGTGCAGCCCTGCACCACTCCATGTCGGCTGGAGACCGGTTTCCTCCCTGGCCGACCATTGCACGTAGTAGGGCAGTGCACCACCGGCTGGGTGAAACGGACCTGAGTCTGCGGGGCCATCTGGAGACAATGGTCCACCTTCAGGAGTGCCAAGTGGGACACGGCTGGCTAAACGGGCCAGACCCTCCCAGTGGGCCAAACCCGCGGCCCAGTGGGTTAGCAAGGGTGGGCTGAGCCCCATCCAGTGGGCTAGGCCAACTATGAACTGGGACTGCAAACCAGTAGGGCTGACCCCGACGGGCTGGACCCAGTGAACCGGGCTGACCCTTAATGGGCCGGAACCGAGCGGGGTCAGGAATACCCTAGGACCCGTTGCGTCAGGCTGACCGGACCGAGTCGGACTGGGCCCAGACTCAACCGGACCACTAATAAATAAATGCCCATAACTGACATACCGATTGTTTTTTTGGCACCCCATTAGTGGCATTGGGACCCCCTTTTGAGAAGTTGTCCCTTTGGCATATTCTTGCTGGCCCTACCGATCCGTCCCGAACTGAGGTGTGTTCACCTCCGTTTAACAGAAAGGGGTATAACTAACAGAACGAGTGTCAGATCGATGCGCCATCTATGGAATATGGACCCTTATTATAAGGTAGTCCTTTGGAGATACTATAAGTGATTTTTAATAGAGTTTTACATGATAAATGGGTTGAATCAGACTTGAATCCAACTGGAAGCTTTTTACTAAAGTGTCTATATCTCACATACCGAGGGTCCGATTGACGCACCGTCTTTCACATTGGGACCCCTATGGAGGGGATGTCCCAAGGGTATACTTTTTAAGTGACTTTTTACCCATTGAAATATAACAAATGACATGAGTAGAAGATTCTTATGGAGATTCGGTGGGCTTTTTGTGAGAATCCAATGGCTGACTCGGACATGAAGAAGAAGAGAAACCAATACGGGTCAAAATCAGAAACTCCAGAGTGGGATTATCCAACTGTATGACTAATCATCCCTACCACTGTACCAGTGTCAAATACGGGTCAGCACCAGCAGCCAATACGGGTCAGCACCAGCAACCAATATGGGTCACCCCCAGCCACCAATACGGGTCAGCACCAGTGACCAATACGAGTCAGCATCTAGTGACCAATACGGGTCAACATACAACAAACTATATGGGTCAGCAATAGAGTTACTACAGATAGGATGATTTGGCTTTACGACTAGTCATCCATATTCAAGTAACCCTGAAGTTATTCCTTTAGAGTGAGCTATCTCTTTTTCTTTGTTCTCCATGATTTAGATCATGCTTGTGATATTACCTTTGTGTTATTTCTTGTGATGTTTTCCTTTTTGGATTACTGAGAGACCTTTGGGCATCTCGGGGTCCCCTACTAAGTTGTTATACTCACCCCTGCATGGGCTCTTCCCGCACGTGTGTGTCTTGTGTAGACTGTTGATGCTTTGAGGCAGAATTTTGAGGTTCGGGACATGGTGGAGTTTTTTGCAACGGTAGCAGTCAATATCTTCTTCTTCAACTTCATACTTACATCTACTACCCTCCAAGTAGAGCTACAAGGAAGATGTGAAAGTTTTATACTTTCTTTCTAGTTTCTAGGGATTATATTTTGGCCGACTATTTTCAGTTTACAGTTTTACTTTTGGATGTACTTTACTCTCATGGTTATACTTTACGTTTTTAAGTTTTTTACTTATGTTTCCCTTTTTGAGTGTGTACATATCCCCAAGGAAATACCTTCCCTATTTGGAAAAGGAATTCAGGTTATATTCACCAACCCCTGGCCTATAAAAGGTGAGCTAGGGGTTGTCACGTCTCAGCCTCACAGGATAGGTCGTGGAAAAGTGGAATCAGAGGGTGGTTAGTTCAACCAAAATAACTAAGAGTATACTTTTAATGAGGCAATAGTGTTAAGTGTTTTGAGTTCGGTTTTCAGTATAGAGAGTCTAGTGTTGATGCGTTGGCCGACGTATCCACACACCAGGACCCTGAAATCTGTTTTTCGACTCTGTACATGAGAAAACCAGTTGCTTGTGTTTTGAAAATATTTCTTGATCTTTCATGAGTCAGCTCACCAGGTATAACTTATTGATCATGGAACATTTATTTCTTACAGGATTCATCCACGAAGATAGCTAGCTAGTATTCTAGTTAGATATCGGGACAGTGGCCCACTGAGCAATGATACATCAGTAGAGGGATCACTCACGTTGCATGAGTTCCAGGGATAGAGGCCACTAAGGTTTCAAGGTGAGACCAACCCCCAGGTAGGAGAGAACTAGATTGTGGTGGTTTTGGGGGTCTTTTGATTAGTAGAGACACCTACCGAACATATAGAGATTTTGGCCACTAGCCTTCTTCAGGGCTCGGAGGGAAGATCATGGAGATTGATGATCTAGGGGCATGAGGAGACAACCCTCACCTAACCGGACTTTGAGAGACTTTTTAGGGAAGAGTTTTTTCCAATGACAGTACACTCTGTGCGTATTAAGAAGCTACTGCATCTGCAGCAGGGAGGCCAAATTGTGGCTTAGTACTCAGTGAGATTTACTAACCTCTCCCAATACTCCACTAAAATGGTACGTGACCCTTTCATCAGGGCCCAGACTAATGAGCAGGGGATCCAACAAAATATTAGAGATGTGATAGTTTGTCTCAGCATCCTAGTGCAGGCTTGGGTGCTAGAGTGATATTTTCTAATGGAGAGGTTCCTTACTGAGTAGGCACTGACAGTGAGAGCCACTACTAGATGATAGGTAGCATATTTATCTACTGTTGGTAGTAGATAGACGACGTAGAAGACCATGTGGGCTAGACCTTCTGGAGGGTGACCCCGGGATATAGGGTCAAAGGTGTGAGGCTTGAGAGTCTAAGGGAGCCACCGGTGAGACATGATTTATTTTTACTACGGGGGAAGGGTCATAGAGCTCGTGACTATCTAACTCCCCGCATGGATGATCGGTAGATGGTGGAGGGGCCACTAAGGCATCGAAAATGGTAGAAGCATGAGTGTCGTCCAGGTAGCAGACGAGGCAGGGGAGAAGGTCATGCAGTAGAAGGTGATCAGGGTCACCCGAAACTACCACCACCACCCCAGGCGGTCCACCAGGAGCTCAGGGAGCAGGTGGATGAGGAAAAACCCAGCTAAAGGATGTACAAGCTCAGGATCATGACGTCCCTCAGATGATATGAGGTATGATCTGTATCATCTCTGCTTTAGCAGTAGTGCTTATCGACACAGGAGCTCGAAATTATTTCCTTTCCGTAGACTTAGTTTGGGACACTGAGATTTAGACTAAGATTTTAGCTCAACCATTTCATTTGGATACTCCTACAGGAGAAGCTTCAGTGGTGACACACTGGTTCCAGCAGTGTGATCTCACTCTCGTAGGAGATATTTTCATATGGGATTTTCTAGTAGCTGTGTTAAATCCCTATGACGTCATTCTAGGCATGGACTGTCTATCAACAGTTCACAAATAGATTGACTTCTTGGGATGTATAGTGTGATGTGTGAGTGGAGATGGAGGCTATTTTTCATTTGATGGTGAGAAGGAAAATAGAGCAGCATAAGATGGACTTGAGCTTAGGAGGGTGCAGGTGATTACATAACAGTTGGCTTGCATGAACTTCGACATGGGGGATGCGGCGAGTCCATAGTTCCCATCAGTGGTGGACAAGTATGAGTACATCTTTCCAGAAGATGTCCTAGGACTACCTCCTCATAAATATGTAGACTTCTGCATTAATTTGTACCTAGGAACAACACCAATATCTACAACATCATATCGGATTCCCCTGTGATGCTTCGAGAGCTTAGGGTATTGTTAGAGGACTTACAGAGAAAGGGATTTATAAGGTCCAGTGGTTCCCCATGGGCATCCCTGGTTTTGTTTTCCAAGAAGGAAGACAGAAGTTTGAGGCTATGCGTGGACTTTCGGTACCTAAACTAGGTGACCATGAAGAACAAGTATCCTCTGTTGAGGATCGATGATCTCTTCAACCAAAAGAAGGTAGATCATTGGTTTTCAAATATAGACCTAATATTACGTTATCAACAGCTCAGGGTATGAGATGAGGATGTACTAAAGACAGCCTTCAGATGTCGGTATGGACATTACGAGTTCTTAGTGATTCCTTTCGGAGTGACAAATTCTCTAGCAGTGTTCATGGGGCTCATGAACTAGATATTTAAGCCATACCTTGATCGCTTCATGGTGGTCTTCATCGAAGACATCTTTGTGTACTCAATTTCTGAGGAACACCACGTTATACACATGAGGATAGTTCTGGACACACTTTGGTGGCACCAGTTATATGGGAATCTCTTGAAGTTTGAGTTCTAGATATAGAAGGTCCAATTCTTGGGACACGTCATCCCAGAAGATGGAGTTGTAGTGGATCCAGTGAAGATCGAAGTTGTACTTTCTTGGAAGCCACCTAGTAGTGTTACTAAGGTTCGAAGCTTCCTTGGATAAGTAGGATACTATCAGAGGTTCGTGCCTGATTTCTCCATAGTATCATCTCTTATGACTACCTTGACAAATAAGTGGAAACCCTTCCTATGGGTAGATACATGCCAGCAGAGCTTTCAAAAGATGAGGTAGAGCTTGAGTAATGCTCCCATCCTGACATTTCATGAGTAGGGGACTGACTATGTGGATTAGTGTGATGCATAAGAATTATACTTAGTTGTGTCCTGATATAGGATGATGTCATTATTTCTTATGGCTCATGAAAACTGATTCCTCATGAGAAGAATTATGAGACTCACTACATGGAGTTGGCAGAAGTAGTCTTCGCACTGAATATGAGGTGACACTACTTGATGGGTGGGTGGTCCACTGTTTACTCAGAGCACAAGAGTCTCAGATATATCTTCACAAAGAAAGATCGGAATCTCAGACATTGATGTTGGCTAGAGTTCCTTTAGGACTATGAATTTTAAATAGTCAATAATCTTAGGAGGGGGAAAATAGTGGCAGATGCACTTAGCTATAGATTGAGTATGTAACTACTGAATGAGGCTTCAGAGCAGTTAGCCTCGCTTCAGAAATCCTACATGGATAGAGAAGAGATAGTCTACCTCCAGTCAATGGTAGTTTCCCCTAAACTCCTTCAGCGAGTAAGGGAGGCACAACTCAGATACAACAACTGAGAGACTATACGTTCTTAGATATCTTCAAGCCATGCACCTGACAGATATTCTAAAGGTGGGGAGTACGCTATCCTTTTCAGAGGACATAAAGTTGTACCAGTGGATCTTTGAGATGAACTATTGAGGGAGTTCCATACACCCTCTTGGTGTTACATCTAGGCGTAAGAAGATGTATCAGGACCTCCGACGTTAGTACTAGTGGCTAGGGATGAAGAAAGTTGTGGCAGAATTTGTTTCTAGATGAATCACTTTTCAGAAAGTGAAGGCTAAGAACCAAGTACCAACAGTCTTGACCCAACCCCTCGAGATAGCAGAGAGGAAGTGGGAAGGGATATCGATGGACTTCGTTATGGGGTTACCATGTACGTTTAAAGAGCATGATACCATCTGAGTGATCTTTGACCAACTAACCAAGTCAGACCACTTACTTGCTATTAGAGAGAAGGGTTCAGTAGAGATCGTGGGATGTCTCTATGTTCAAGAGATTGTACGACTTCATGGGCTTCTTTCGATGATAGTCTCAGACCGTGACACACGCTTTACATCCTGGTTGTAGAAAGGATTCTAGGAGGCTTTCGGGACTCAGATTCATTTGAGCACAACTTTTCACCCAAAAAAAGATGGTCAGACTGAGCGGACCATCCAGACTATGGAGGACATGCTTCGTGCATGTGTCCTAAATTTTGGCTATATTTGGGAGGACCACCTACCCTTGGTGGAGTTCGCATACAACAACAGCTATCACTACACCATTGGTATGTCCCCTTTTGAGATGTTTTATGGAAGACTATGTAGATCGCCCATGTGCTAGAAGGATCTAGGAGATCCACCACTCATGGGCCCAAAGATGGTAAATGCTACTATTGAGATGGTGTAGGTCATGTGAGTGCAGATGAAGACTGAACAGATCCGAAATAAGTCTTATGATAATAGGTGATAGATACCACTAGTGTTTCAGGAGGGGGGCCACGTATTCTTGCGAGTCTCACCTCGATGGGGACTACAAAGATTTGGACAAGGAAGAAAACTCTCAACGAGTATTATCAGACCATTCCTAATACATCAGAGGATTGGAAAAGTGGAGTACCACTTGGAACTATCACCGCAGTTAGAGAGGGTGCACAAAGTCTTCCACGTATCATAATAGAGGATATACGTGCCTAACCCATCTGACATCATCGACCATGGAGAGATGGAGATTGATGATGGGGAGACTTTTGTGGAGTACCCAGTGGAGATAGAGGATTGATAGGAGTGGATCCTTCGTGGGCGGTCGATTCCTCTGGTGCGTGTTTTGTGGCAGCACGGAAATCTCCAAGATAGAACTTGGGAAAGAGAGTCTCATATGAGTGCCCAGTACCCCTATTTGTTTGTGTATACTTGTTTTTCATTCGGGGATATAAAGCCCTAAGGTGGGGAGAATATAAAGACCTAAAAATTCCATGTAATTTTTTTTAAAATTATTTTGGATTTTTTTTCTAGTCTACGAAAATTGACGGCACATGATACCAAGGTTGCGTGTGTCCGAAATGAATTTCTGAACTTCTTTTAAGATACGATTAGTAAACACATGGGTTGCATTTTCTATCTTTTGAAATGATGCTTGGATTAAAAATCCGAGAACACCATTGAATCTGTAGAGCCAGGATTCGCTTAATGGAAGCTCCACCTCAACCAAAGTAGGTGAGGAAAAATGTTAAATTTTAGACTTTACAGAAAAATAATAAAAAACTTAACAAGTTATTTTATTTATTTTTCCCCAGTGGATGAGCGGCGGTGGCGGGGACCGGTGAATTTTCCGATGAATTAATGGCTTGACTCTTTTTTTTTGAAACCACACCATTGGGGAATTAAGGGGTTTATTCATTAAATGAACCACATTAATTTTTTGGTGCATTGCTCACCTTTCCCCCTCCTATATAATTAGAGCTCAGGGTGGGGTTTTAGCACAAGTTCTTCAAGCGAGGAATCTATGGCGAAGTCTTGCACCAACATCCACCGACGAAGGATGAAGGATCGAGCAGTAACGTTTCGGGATAGAAAAACACCGACAACTCCATCCAATGTGGACACTCCTCCCACCGCGATCGCAACACCTCTAGCGAATCTTGAGGTAGGGGTTTTAGTTTTTGATATTATAAAATTTATCCTTCCCTGTTCTGGATTTATACAAAGAATGTGGATCAACCGACCAACCGGTTGATCCAAGGATCGTTCTTTAAACACAGGAGGTTGATGCAAGGTTAAAAGTAGAGGGTTATTTCAAAATTCTCGTTTTTTTGTTAACACCCCTTGATAAAATGGTAATACGGATGGTGTGGTCCAATCTGAAAAAGGTCTGGACCCTCCGCCGATCTTGTTGTTCTTGAGTTTCTTGTGCGCGGCGGGGCAAAGTGACGGAAAGGCATGGATAGGGGTCACGTAGTGGTGGAGGTGACCTGAAAGACTTGTAGGCATAAAAGACACCAAGAACAGACCACTGGAGCACATCTAGTGGCCCACAGAAAAAACTGTCAGTGCGCCATGCCAACGATGGCCAGAGGTGGCTGGAGGAGGCCCTCGGCAACTGGGCACGGGTGGTGGGAAGGTAGTGCACCATCGCGCACCGTGGTGGCCAGAGGTAGTCAGCATGAGCTGGCCATGTGGGAGAAGGGTAGTGCCCATAGGCACCGCCTGCAGTAGAAACCGTAGCAATCGGGCCGCAGGAGGAGGGGGCGGCGCGACCCCACACCATGCCACATTGATTAGAGATCGGCCGGACCCCTAGCTGGCCATTGCACACGGTGGGCCAGCACCCCACCAGCTTGGTAAAATGGCCACGCGTCCATGGGTCCAGTTAGAGACAGTGGTCAACCTTTAGGTGGAGCATGCCAGATGCGGGCACTCCGAACTGGCTAGGCCCTCCCAGCGGGCTAGACCCAGAGCCTAGCAGGCCATCGCAGGTGGGCCAAGCCCCACCTAGCAGGCCGAGCCAACCATGGACCGGGCCCATGAACCACCCGAGACGACCCCAACGGGCCGGACCTAGTGAACTGGGCTAACCCTTAATGATCCGGACCTAGGTGGGGTCAGGTAGACCCCGAGACCCGTTGCGTCAGGTCGGGCTCACTAAGTCGGGCCAGGCCCAGACCCAACCACCCCATAATAAAGAAACACTCGTAACTGATGAACCGAGTGTCCGTTTGACATGATTTAAGTGGTGTTGAGACCCCTTTTTGGAAGAATCCCCTTTTTCATGTTCCGATAGGCCCAACTGTGCCGGGTCGGACCAAGGTGTGATCACCCCAATTTCATATAAAGGGGTGTAACTAACAGACCAGATGTCTAATCGACGCGTTGCCTATGGAATAAGGACCCTTGTGACAAGGCAATACTTCAAAGATACTCTAAGTGTGTTTTTATGGAGTTTTACGTGAGACCTGGGTTGGATTAGACTTGAATCCAACCGGGCCCTTTTTACAAAAGTGTTTATATCTAATAGACCGGGCGTTCGATTGATGCGTCGTCTGTCACATTGGGACCCCTATGGCAGGGTGGTCACATGGGTATAATTTTTGGGGGATTTCGTACTAGTTGAAATATGACCAATCGATTGAGAGACAGTGTCTTTCGGAGATCACGTGAGCTTCGTGGGGAAATCTAGTGGCTGGTTGTGACATGAAGAAGAAGAAGAGCGACCAATACGTGTCAACATCAGAAACTCGAGAGTGGGGTGATATAGTTGTATGACTAATCATCACTACCTCTGTACTATCGACCAATACGGGTTAGAACTAGTGACCAATAAGGGCCAACACCAGTGACCAATATGGGTCATCACCAACAACCTATACGGGTTAGCACCAGCGACTAATATGAGTCAGCATCTAGCGAACAATACGAGTCAACATATAATGGCCTATATGGGTTAGTAGTAGAGTTACTATGGATAGGATGATCTAATTTACGACTAGTCATCCCTATCCCAGTAACCTTGAAGTTATACCATTAGAGTGAGCTCTATATTTTTCTTTTTTCTTCCTGGTTTAGATGATGCTTGTGATATTACATTTGTGATATTTCTTGTGATGTCTTCCTTTTTGGATTACTAAGAGACCTTCAGGGGTCTCGGGGTCCCATACTGAGTTGTTATACTCAACCATGCATAGGCTCTGCCCGCACGTGTGTGTCTGGTGCATACTACTGACACTCTGAGGCAGAATTTGGAAGTTCAAGACTTGGTAGAGCTTCGTGCGATGAGAGTAGTCAAGATCCTCTTCTTCAACTTCAGACTTATAGCTACTACCATCGAGGTAGATCTCCAGGGTAGATGTAATAGTGGTATAATTTCTTTTTAGTTTCTAAGGGTTTTATTCTGGCCCACTATTTTCAGTTTATAAATGTACTTGTGGTTATACTTTACTCTCGTGGTTATACATTACTTTTTTTGGTTGTTTACTTCAGTTTCCCTTTTTGAGTGTGTATGGATCTCTAAGGCAATGCCTTCCCTATTTAGGAAGAGCTTTCAGGTGCTAGTCACCAACCCCCGGAATGTGGAAGGCGGGCTTGGGGTAGTCATGTCTAGGCCCTGTGGGACGGGTCGTGATAGAAAACATCATTATATCAAACCATATTTTTTATTATTTCATAAAACCACTTTTAGGGGGAAGTGGGAACCCAAACATTTTCCAAATTATCAGTGGTCGTGAAATTAAAAATTCAAAAACATAACACAGGGATCATGAAATTCAAAATTCAAAATCGATAGAAAAAGAAATCGTCACCAGGTACACATCCCGTGATTCCTGCGATCAACATCACAGTCATTCACACCATGTTGCTTTCGAACAATCCAATAATCATCATCGTCGTCGCCTATCGTAAAAGCTGAAGCGTCCTCACACCGGTGATCTTCTCTATTCGTCTACCAGATCACCGACGAGGTAGGCCACAAAATTCCATATCATCATCACCGCTAAAGCACCATTGCTATCAACTAAAAACACCCCACTGAACACTATAGTATGACAAGCACCTCCATAACCGCTATACAAAATACATCTTCTTCGACCAATACCGACCCCCAAAATAGAACAAACACTCAAAAACCGACAAAAAATCAAAGGTTCATCAAATAAATAACAGGAAAATCAAAAACATCTCAGAGCAGGGGGACCAAAATGAACGGGGGATGAAACCCAAGAAAAATCTAAATCCAAGAAAGAAGGAGACCAGGGGATGGAACCCTAGAGAGAAGGGATTAAGGAGCCATGAATATCCACGACCACCAAGCCTCTAATCCCATAACCTTAAGAATCCAACTCTCCCGAACCGACCTGGAGAGGAGTAGAGGAACTCGGGGTCAGAGCGAGGAGCTGTTGTCGGGGAAATGGCGTAGCGCCATCATCAGAGAGGACGAACCACAACGAGGAGATGAAGTGATGAGAATAAGGAGTAGAGAGGGGATTCAAGAGGAACCCTAGAAATGAGATGAAAGGGGAGCAATCACAAACCTGGCGAGAGCCGATTCGCCGCCGAACCAAAGATGGGGGAAACCCCAAAAGATCCCCCATCGATAAGAGATTGGGAAAAAAACCGGAGAATAGAAAGACCAAAGAAGAAGGAGGGAAGAATCATCGTCACCGGAAGAGTCGGAAGAAGCATCGTCACTAGAAGAGAAAGGATGTCAAAGTGGACAATGCACCTTGTGCTAAGATTCCATTTCTTCAAAAACTACATGAATATATTCCATGGTGATTTTCAATGGAAAATAGTATATCCAAATTATATCTCCAAGTCCCTTCGACGATTGTCCGCACATCTCTTCTCCCAACACTAAACAACTTTTATATGTTGGGGGATGGATTGATGTTTCCAATACATCTCTTGTACAAGATCATGTCCATGTGTCTTTTTTTTCTAACTTAATCCAAGAAAGTAAGAGATATAAATTTCTTCCCATGTAGGGCATCGCACATATCCATTTGAATACTTGAGTGGAAGTTGTTTAGGTATAAGAACTCATCTAATGGGATATGTTAATCCAATCCTCATTTAAATTCTATTGAGCATTCTGTCATCATTTCCCCAATTATTATAATAGTTCTATCGTATTTTAAATTATTTTAGCCCTGATAGTCCATGATGAAATTCAATTCTTTATTCAGAGTTTGTTGAATAACTCTTTCAAATTTAGAGGTTAACCTTTGATCATGATTATAGATGATCAAAAGTGGTTCCCAATGCAGGCTAACCACTTCCTTTAAATATATCATGGAATTTTTTTGAAGAGAGAAATCATCCCAAATAGAAATGAATTGGGTTGTCTTCGTGAGTCTATCTAGTAGAACCCATATCACATTTTTTAATTTTGGATGCATTCGAGAGACAAATGAAAAAGTCTATGGGTATGTTCTCCCATTTCCGAGTGAGTGAGGGTAATGGTTGCATCATCACCTTTGACTTCAGTTACAAAAATTTAACTTGTGGACATACAAAGCACTTTGAGGTATAATCAGAAATATATTTATTCATATTTTCAAACTATAAGTTCTCTTGGAGATCATTATAAATCCTGGTGCATCCATGATGGATGGAAAAATATGAGTTATTCACATCATCTAATTGTACCTTATTTATCTTAGGTGGTGAAGGAATATAAATACAAGTTCCAAATCGAATGAAACCATATTCATTGATTTAGAACTCATGGAACATATATTCCATTACTTATTTCACAATTCTTTGAAGCTCTAGACCATCCCTTTGTTCCTCCTTGATCTTCTATTGGATATATGGTTGGGAAATCATTTAGGAAATGTTGGATTTATTCCTAACATTACAATTTCTAGATACATCCTTTCCATATCCATGAATATGGGGTCTTTATCAATCCACATCATAAATAGAGTAGTAGGTTCTATTATATTAAGAAAATCATCTACCTTGTTTAGATTTATAGGATAATAGTGAATAGAGAAATCATAGTCCTTGATTAGCTCTAACCATTTCATTTGTAGAAGATTGATATCCTTTTATGTGAATATATAATTTCGACTCCTGTAATTGGCATATATTTCACACTTCATTTCATAGAGGTAGTAGCTACAAATATTCAGAGTAATGGTCATAGATTATTTCTCCAAATCATACATCAGGTTGTTTTTCTCATAGATATTTATATGTCATGAGATATAGGCTATCACCTTTTCATTCTATAGGAGTACACAACCCAATCCTTTCATCAAAGCATCACTGCATATAAAGAAACTTTCTCTACTTGATGCTACTGTAACAACAAGTGTAGTGATTGTCCCTTTTTGGAGCTCTTTAAAGCATTACTATAATTATCCTTTATTTACATACTTTAACCCTTATATGTAAAGTTAGTATTTGAATAGATATTCATTATAAATATCTCAAAAAACATTAGTAGTAACCCACTAATCCAATAAAAATATGAATTTCTATGAAACTAGTTAGTTTAGTTTATTTCTCAATTTCCCTTTTCATTTATGGGTGAACATAAATTAATTCACTTGTGAACATGTTCCCTAAGAATGGGACATAATTAATCCAAAAAACTAAAATTATTTAACTCAGTGTACATTTTATCCTTCCTTAATGTCTCAAGCACAATCCTTATAAGTTGTTCATGTTCCTCCATTATCTTAGTGTAATTTAGAATATATTTGATTAAAACAACCACAAATTTGTCAAGGTAGTTTTTAAAGATTATATTAATGAAATCCATGAGGTTCACAAGGTAATTAGTATGTCCAAAGGGCATCACTATGAATAAATGGTGCCCATACATTGTACAAAATATATTTTCTGAATATATTCCTTATTAACCTTCAAATAATTATATTCGGATTCAAGATGCAAATTTGAGAAGTACTAAGATCCTAATAGTTTATAGAACAAGTTATCAATACTTAAAAAGGGATTTTTTTTGTATTGATAATTTTGAGATCTCAATAATCTATGCAGAACTACATTGATCCATACTTTTTCTTTACAAAGAGTACTAGATCACCCTAAGGTGATGCACCAGAGATTATGAACCCTTTTTTCAAATTCTCTTTCGGTAACTTCTTTAACTCCTCCTATTGTATAGGGACCATCATATCGAGGCATTAGGATATTGGATTTGCTCTAGGAATAAGATAAATTGAGAACTCTACATCATGATATGGTGGAATCCTAAGATACTCTCTAGGAAATTCAAAAGTATATTCCCTTATAATGTGAATTTTCTTTAGGTTCATACCTTCCACTAAATAAACTATTTGGTAACTATATACTTCTTTAAGGGTATCAATACCCACAACATCGATGGATTTTCCAAAAGAGACACATGATCGTCCTTACATTTGTAGAGGAGCATTGGATGGTTAAAAATATATAAATAGACTTGTTTTATTGATATTTTTTAACTTCTCTATATAACAAGATCCAATCCATTTATAGTGTAGTGTCAAATACCACCAAGCGAAGGATTATGAGATTTACTAGAAGAATCTTACCAAATATGCTAAAAAGAAAAACGTTCAAAAGTTGGGATGAAATTATCACACCACTAAGTGTTTTTACAAATATTTCTACTTAAAGGTATCATGGATTTGAATCAATAGTTCTAGAAAACATGAAGGATATAAATAAATGATTAGAACTTGAATCAAATAAATATTTCACATTATTAAGTGTATAGTAAGTATACCTTGTATGAATTTATTTTCACACTACACTTCAATAGTAGTGATGGAATGAACATTCCCTTCATTTCTTGGCTTTAGTGGTTACTAATGAGGATTTCCCTTAATGACTCATGGTTTAGTGCACTGGTTGGCATAATGTTCTTTCTCCCTACAATTGAGGTAATTAACTGTGAGAGGTTCATTAGAAGGTTCCATCCTTTCCTTTATTAGTTTGGATGACTTATTCATGTATATTTAATATTCATGATCTTAGTAGCCTTATGTCACTCAAAAGAATAATTTCCATGTCCTTTTGGGGAATTTTCCATGTTGCTTCTTCCCACATTTTTTACATGTGGGCGGTTGGATCCCTTTTCCTACCTTTTCATTTGAAACACCAACTTGAAACTCTATTATTATATTGATATCTCCATAAGAATGGGACCATTCTCTAAGCTCCATCTCTAAATTGAGAGAAATAAAACTACTTCTTTATAACACTTAATGCTTCATATAGATATATCCTTTCATAGGTCAGGTTTTAAACCACCAAAGAATCTATCTATTTTGATATCATTGTTGATAAAAAAACACAAGGTTTATCTTTTAATCCTTGTGAAGTTTTCCTTATAATCTATGATATATTCATCCTCCTTTTTCTTAAGCTGTTGGAATTATATCTCCATATTTATTTATAGATTTTGAGGAAAATACATGAGAATAAATATTATCTTAATGTATTCCCACTCTATCTCTTCCATTTCATATGTTATCTTGGTGTAATTTATCAATGACCCCAATTTCTTTTCCTATATTTAAAAATTATATATTTCCATAGAAACCTTATCCTTCTCCGAATATGAATGCATGGAAAAGATCTTCCCTATTGAGTTAACCCACTGTCCTATGAAAACAATATCAAAATACCCCTAGAATGTTGGTGGTCATTGCCTTATAAAAGTCCTGATATATATTTTTAACTTATTAGGTTAAGGTATAGGTTCTACATAGTTCAAGTTATTATTAATATCTCAAGACAACTAGTTAAGCACCATCATGATGATTTTAATTCTCCCTTCTATGGAATTATTGATGTTGTTTAGAATTTTTTTTCATTTTCCCCCATACAAGTTATTGGTCTAGTTTCTCCTAGTTACCAAATTTTTATAAAATGTATAAGGTTTGAATAAATAATATGTAAAAACCTATTGAATGAATACCTTGTTATTATATTAAACTAACTATGATGATTTATCTTATGGGATCCCTATGTCTATATTTTTCTAAAATGATTGTTCTAGGATTTTTTTCATATACATAAACTTATACTAATGTTTTTTTAATAATGTTTAATAATCACAATTCACAAATTAACTAAACTATGATTGGATACCAACTATAATTAAGGCAGTTCTTCTAACATCACTATTAAATTAATTTTATGATAAAAACCTAATAGGGATACTCACTCAAAATTAAATTTTTATTATCAAACACTTTTAAGGAAGAAAGTGAGAAACCAAATGTTCAAGCACAAAAATATGACACCGACTCAATAAAATGAAATTTCAGCCAACCAGATTTTATCTCCTTCAAATATTTCCATGAGATAGTGTTTACCTAAGTTTATGGTTCCTCTATAAGAAAATCTTAGAACCATAACACCATCTTGTACTAATATTGGATATACTCTTCTCTGTTTATCTACCCTTTATTGAATCCTTGTATGAAAATCAGGTCCTACTTATCAATCCATGTGATTTTATCCTCATTGGGAGGACCCTTAAAATCCTTTCCATCATTCTTTCAGCCTCTACATCGGGAGCATTAATTGTTACGACATTTTTGACCTTTACCTCTTCTGTCCTCATAAGAAATTCTAAAGGATGTTTCTGTACGACATCAGATTCATCTAGTTATGTCTCGTGCTACTAACTAGGAGGGGGAAATCCCCCTTTACCATCACCACATCCTCCGATTACAGGATTTCATCCCCTCATAAACCCTCTAACATATTTTCTACATCCCCATGGGGGGTCAACAAGCCTTTCAGGCCATTTGTCATTGTGACCTTCTTGTTGATCTCTTGGGACCTGGTGTCTCCTACTAACTGACCCACCCCGCCAAAGGTTCTCTATCTAGGGGAAATTAGGCTCATACCTCAATTGTACATAATATAAATAAACATTTACTTAAATAATTATTCTTTATCCTTATAAAATATCATTTTCTCTAATGTACAAGTAATTATCTGTGGATATACATCAAAGAAAGGGGTGAGATAAAAGCCCAGTAAGAATAAGAATATGGGACATGAATCAATAGGGAATGGGTGAATGTAATCATCATCATCATATTACAAGCATAGAAAAATAATCACAATCAAGAGGGAAAAATTTTATAAAGGAATGAAATATAGAATGTGAATAATGATGGAACATTGTATCATAGTTTTCAAATACAAAACATGATTTTGAACAAATATAACATCATATTTATACATAACTTATGTGCATAATTATATCATCATAAATACGAACAAAGTTAGGATCATGTTCATGAATAACATACATTATTTCATGAGATAAATCAAATTACCCATTACATTGAATGAATATATAATTCTAATCTCACCCTCCGTATAAAATATTGTTTACAATCATTCATCCCACATAGAAGGATGAAAATCATAGTCATGAGACAAACCTTATCAATGAATGGGTTTAAGAAAATATTTCAAATATCATACTCCATGAAATGAGCTTAATTAATCCAAAATTAATAAGGTAGATCATAAATTGGAATAAAATATTATCTTATTCTTTGAAAGGATAAACAACACAAGAGAACTCAAGGGATTTTTGTAAAATAGAAGACTTTGAAAAAAGCATTTTAAATTCCGTAGAAAACATTTTAGAAGGAAAGAAACGTGTATATCCCTAAAATAAAAAGGAATGAATATTTAAATGGAATATTTATTATATTATAGGAACATCTATACTAAAATAAATTTGAATTAGGATATAACCCAAAGGAAATATTTTGGGTTTGAGAATCCTATTACCTTAAATCCCTATTTATTTCAACGCTTTTCCCCTTCTAAATAATTAAAATTGTTTCATTAAAACAATAAAACGAAAGTGTATTATTATAATTTTTTTCTCTATTTAAAATTTATAATAATGGGATAATATTTTTTAATTTCCTATTGTTAATGGTGATATGTTTTGATATCATGTTTTCATTAAAATATCCCATTTCTTTCTCTATTTATAAACGTCATTTATACATAAGTCATGTTAATTAACATACCTTAAAATAAATATATTAATAAATTTATTTATCAGAAATAATTTATTATAACCATCCATAAGGTTGATGATAAAAAAATAATTAAAAAAGTCATCATTGGTGTTTAACCGACTATGATTGAGAACATTTTCAAAAGGATGGGTAAGAGAAGTATAAAATATAAATATTTCAAAAATATAAGTTTTATAGTTGGTTAAAATAATTAATATAATGTTAAAATAATTCCTAATTAATATTAGAATATTTTTTTTGATAGAAATTTTGAAAAAGAAAATAGGGGAGGAAAATGAGAGAAGAGTGGATAAAAACATACTATTTTCTCAATGTCGCTTGTCTTGTATTACACTAGGCATCCTTGATGAATGGAGTTGGTTTACTACATCACATCTCTAAAGTTTCCAAGGGCTTAAGAGAGAGGATATTGGTATGTATTGGGATTCTTTAAGTGAGGTAGGATCAATTTTCCAAGGGGAGGGAGAGGGGTTATTCATACTCAAAGAGAAGTGTATTTGTAGAATAAAATATTGAATAAAATACTATATCCAAGATAAACTGTGTAATAGTGATATTTTGACTTTATGAGTCCTTTATAAATAAAAAAATTTATTTATTACATTAAAACTCTATTTTCACCAAACTCATAAATTTAATTAAAGCCAATTTTTAATAAATGAAATCCTATTTTTTTAAACAGAATTGTTTTGACATCAGACTTTGGAAAGTAATTTCTTGGATTAGAAATCATCTTCATTATATTTTAATGCCTCATTTATCAATTTAAATTTTTTTAGTCTACCCAGATGATCAATAAATGATTAGGTCATTATTATATCATGAATTATGAAATTAAAGATACACAAGTTACGTAAAAATGGTATTACACTATTCACATAAAAAATGAATTACTTTAGAAAATTTCCAAAAAAAATCACTCTTCATAAATTTATATGTTTTCATTTATATAATTAAATTAATTTTATCAAAATAATTTTCTAACATAGTATATTTTAAATTTTTATGTAAAAAATATGTCTTTTATTAAATACCTAAAATTATAGTTTATTAAAAATATACATATATTATATTTGAGTTTTTAATAGTGATATTTATTTTTTGGAATTATAATATTTATATTTAATGTAAGTAATCATAATAAATATTCTTTATATTACATTTTATTATTTTTAGTTCAATTTTCGATTATAATGGTTAAGTTACTATTCTCAACTATCATGTTAATATTCTAACGGTCACATTAATATTTCAATTGTCATATTACCTCGTATAAATACCTATTCATTATTTTATAAAAATTTAATTAAAATTTTTATCAAGGTCATAAATTTTAATTTTATAAAAATTAATTTTTTTACTAATATATTATTTCTTTTCCATATTGTTTTTTGTGGGAGGGGTTATTCAAGCTGATTGGGGTGATACAAATTTTCCTATTATTGATTTTTTATTTTTTATTTTTTCCCTCCTTGTTATTTTTGAATTTTAGTGGGTTTATTTATTGGATAATTTGACTATATTCATTAATAAAATAGAGTGTTGTTGGTTTCTTTATGAGAAATATGTGCATAATTCATATATAATATAATAAAAATTTATTTTAAGAAACAAAAACCATTTGTAAACTCTCTGTTAATATAGTTCATTTAGGCTGTTTAAGCAACACAAAAGTGAACATAATTAAATTATATTGGTGAGTATGTTTAAAGATTTTTTTCTATCTGATATAATATTTATTGAATATAATAATAATTATATAATTTAAATTATCTTATGATGTTTGTTCCAAATTTAATGATTATTGGATAAAGAATAAAAAACTATAATAAAAATAGATAAAATGATTCTTCATGGAGGCAGTTGTACATGAACACATACAATTATTTTCCCACTATTTTTCTAGGTTGATGGAAATAAATAAATAAGGGGTTTCCGTTAATTTAGGAAAAAATAATTTTTCTAATGATACTGAAGTTATCATAATATTTTTATGATAAGATATTAGTGATATTCGAGAAGAAAAACATATGAAAAAGGATAATATTTATATTGGAGACCAGATTTTTCCTTAGAATATCCCTTTAAATTGAATGGATTGGGGAAACTATGAGTGACCATAGGGTTAGGTTTATATAATGGTGACCTATTTTGAGTACGTTGTAAAAGTTTTAATGATTAAATAAAATTATTGGTATTTATTTTAAAGGGTGTAATTGATCCCCATTTATGGGAGATAAAAGGGAACTTTTGGAAATAACCATTATATTTTAATAATGAAATGATGTTATTCCAAATTCAATAGATTATGTTGATCCCTCTGGGAATCTAGTTGTTTTATTATATTTTGATAATCCCAATTATGATTATTTGTATTTTGATAATCCCTATTTGATCAATGGTTAAATACTTATTTGGGAATCTAGCTACTTATTTGATTTAAGTATTGTTCTATTATTTTATGTTTAGATACTAGACTTTCGGTTACTGGATGTTTGTACACTCTGACTTAACCTATTCTGCCAATAGAATGCTTAAACAGTATAGAGCTACCGATACAGTTGAGTCTACCGCTACATGAGAGCTACCGTTACAGAACAGAGTTACCGATACACACAAGTCCACCGATATGTTGAAGCTACTGTTATCAAAGGAAGTCTACCGATACATCAAAGTCTACCAATACAAGATAGAGCTACCACTACCGATATAAGAAGGTTACCGTTACATCAAAGCCTACCGATACTCGAAGGTCACCGATATGAAAGTCTACCGATACGCGGAAGGTTACCGATATACTAAGCCTACTGATATGAAAATGTTACCGATAGAAAGGCTACCGTTACTCAAGTCTACCGTTACACAAGAAGTCACTGATACAAGCAAGCCTACCATGACATCTACCTACCTATATCCAAAGCTACCGTTCCAGAGAGAGAACCCGACACTACTTTAATTTCTTTATCATTATTTAATCTAACCAACGGTCATATCAGGTATATTTTAATACACTGACATTTATTTAATGTGTGTTGTTGGATGTTAGGGAATCCTACCTCGTACTTGCAAAAAGAAATCATTTCTTTTTCCAGAGCTCGTGCTTTAAATGAATGAAAGATGTGCTTCTAAAAAAAGAAAAAAAGGGGCATGAACACAGAGACATACATACCACGAGGTGTGCTGAAAGAACAACCGAGTGTGAATACAAAGAGACGACTAAACTTATACGAAGAACATATACATTCCTGCATACCAAGAAAGAGAGTTAAGAACGAGAACATCAACACAAGAACTTCATCGACTACCTTTTTCTCTGTCTATACACCTGGAAGTCAAGGAAGCAGACGACACTCTGTTTTCTAGACAAAAACCAGAAGAGGATTCAGAACCAATTCTGATCAATCCAAAGGAGTCCAGAGCTGCACTGCAATCACTAGATCCATTTCTAAACTCTAAATATTTGCCTCTGTGATTTGATTTTTACATTTAGAGCAGTGTGTGTTATCTGCTATATTTAACACACACACTGTCTTCTGTAGTTTAACTGGAGGATCTGTAAATTCTCACTCAAACTCTTACATCTTTTACTTCCCACTGGGATAGTGGCAGAGGTCGTGCGTAACCTGGACAGCGGGTTTGCTGTTGTTTTTGTTCCCACAGATAATAGTGGTAGAGGTCTTGGACCTGGACAGTTATATGCTATTGTAAACCCCGATCCAGGGTGTGGATCACTTTTATATAAAGTTTTGAGAGGACTAAGTCTCATCTTGAGACTGAACCTCTTGGTTAAACCTACTATGCTTACTTATTTTCAAAGTTATTTTTTATTCCACTGCAAACTACTTTAAAACCAAAACTATTTTAAAGTCACCTTGATAATTAAACTCGCAAGTGTTTATATTAGTTGTAAATAAGTAAGTTAGTTTCAAAAGTTAATCAATTCTTATGATTTGATTAACTGGGAAATAATCAATCCTTTGAGAACCTAACAGAACCTTTATTTTGATATAAATTCACTACAGTTTAATTCTGTGTTTTATTTAGGGGATTTTAAGATAGAGTTTTTAAACAGAAATTTTAATTGGAACTCAATTCACCCCCCTCTTGAGTGTCCACTCTGACCAACAATTGGTATCACAGGGTGTTTATAATATTTTCTAAAGTACTCTGTTTTTCAACTGTGATTTTAGTTGTATTTTAAAGTTCATAAAATTTCTATTATTTCTAAATTTTTATCTCTTTAAAATCTTTGCTTTAAGTAAGCTATCATTGATAACAGACTTGAAGGTGTTTCTACCAATAGACCACCATTTTTCAATGGCACTAACTATGATCAGTGGAAAATCAAGATGAAAATTCATTTAGAGAGCATGGGTTTTGATATTTGGACTGCTATAGAATCAGAATATAAAATACATACTACTATTAGATCTACTTGGAATGAAGCTACTAAGACAGCCTACAATAATAATTGTAAAGCTATAAATGCTCTGTACTGTGCTTTAGGAGATGAGGAATTTAATAGAATATCTTCTTGTAAAACTGCTTATGAAATTTGGGATACCTTACCTGTTTCTCATGAAGGAACAACTAATGTTAAGGAAATGAGATTGAACCCTTATACTATTAAGTATGATAATTTTAAGATGAGTCCTGATGAGCCCATTTCTAACATGTATCTCAGGTTCAACGAAATTGTCAACATAATGATCTCACTGGGAAAGGATGTTCCATCTAAGGAACAAATCATGAGAATTCTGAGATGTCTACCTGAAAGATGGAGAGGAACTTCTGTCTCAATTAGAGAATCATGTGATATTGGTGAACTGCCAGTCAAGGAACTAATTGGCAAGCTAATGATTTATAAAGAAGAACTAAAGGTAAATAAAGAAGAAAAAGATGAACCTAGAAGGAAGTCAGTTGCTTTCAAGACTTCAACTTCAAAGAACAAGGATAAGGAGAAGCTTTAATCTATAAATGAGATTTCAAGCTGTGATAACAGTGAAAGTTCTTCTGATAGTGATGCTGAGATGGCTCACATTGCCAGAAGGTTTAAGAATTTTTATAGGAAGAAGAAGATTTTCAGAAAATCAAATTACAAAGGTAAGTATGACAGCAAGGGTCATTGGAAGAAGTATTGGAAAAATCCAGATAAAAGTGATGAAGATGTCTGATATGAGTGCAAAAGAAAAGGACATATAAAATCGGACTGTCCAAAACTGAAGTACAAGAAGAAGTATGAATACAAGGAAAATAAGTATAAGATAGCCATGAAGGCTACCTGGAGTGCTTTTGAGGATATCTCCAGTGAATCTGAAATTTCTGAAACTGAACACAAAAATAAGGAAAACATGTGTTTTATGACAAACACATCTGAGGTAACAGCTGAAACTCCTTCTTTAAATTCATATTATTATGGAGATTATTCTGACCCAGAAAACATGTCAAAAACTGAACTGTTTGGATATTGTGATATGTTAAAAGAAACCTGTAATGAGCTGAAAGACAAATACAAAGGTTTAAAGAAACAGTTTGATTTAACTGTTAAACATAAATATGATCTTGATATTGAAATATAAAACAATGCTCAGTTGCTTAAAGATAATACTGAACTAAAAATATCTAATGAGCAATTTAAGAAAGACTTAGAAAAGTTCACAAATGGTAAAGATACTCTTACTCAGATTCTAGGTAAGCAAATAGCACCTAGATACACTACTGGTATAGGATACCAATGAGGACAAAGGAAAATTACCAAAACTAAACTCATTACTAAATCTGGATAGAATGTAGCTAGTTATGGAACTTCATATGCTTCAACCAGTTATATTCATAGTTACGGATCTAATAAAGTTTATCTTTCAAAATCTGTTGATTCTGCAAATTTTATGAGACCCATAAGACAAATTTGGGTACCTAAAGTTTTATTGTCTAACATGTTTGGACCAAAGAAAATCTGTGTACCAAAATCATTTCCTATCTAAATCTGGGTTGTAGGGAACTTTCTTGAAGAGCTCATGTAGAAAGACTTGGTATTTGGACAGTGGGTGTTCAAGACATATGTCAAGAGACTTCTCATGCTTCAAGAGTTTAGTAAAAGTTGATGGAGGCTTTGTCACCTTTGGTGATAACTCAATAGGAAAAATCATCGGCTTAGGCCAGATTGGTAACCCTGACTCAGTATTAATCTCTAAAGTTTTATTTGTTGATGTACTTAAATATAATCTGTTAAGTATTTCTCAGTTATGTGATGATGGTTTTTATGTTATATTTGAAAACGATTCTTGCAATGTTTTTCATTCTAAAAATGCTTTAGTATTTTCTGCCTTAAGAAATGAAAATGTTTATGCTGTTGATTTAAATTCATTAGCTAAGCCAAATATTACTTGTTTAAATGCTTTTCATAAAGAGTCTTGGCTTTGGCACAGAAGATTAGGACAATGCAATGTAAATTCACATAGAAAACTTACTAGGAAGAACTTAGTTAGAGACCTACCCAAACTTGAATTTCCAGCAGAAAAAGTATGCAATCCCTTTCAAAAGGGAAAGCAATATAATGTTTCTTTTAAATCAAAGAAAGAAGTGTCAACTTATCAACCTCTCGAGTTTGTTCACATGGATTTGTTTGGACCTTATAGAGTTTCTAGTTTAAATGGGAAGAACTATGTCTATGTTCTTGTAGATGACTATTCTAGGTATACTTGGGTATATTTTCTAGCTCACAAAAGTGAAGCCTGTTCTTACTTTGTTAAACATTCCAGATCTGTAGAGAACCTTAGTGGACTTAAGATTACAACTTTGAGAAGTGATCATTGTTGTGAGTTTGAAAATCATGATTTTGAATCCTACTACTCACACAATGGCTATAGTCACAATTTCTCTGCCCCTATGACACCCTAGAAGAATAGTGTAGTGGAAAGAAGGAATATAACCCTTCAGGAAATTGCTAGGACTATGCTTAATGAGTATGACCAACCTGTTTATTTTTGGGCTGAAGTTGTAAATACAGCTTGTTATGTTATCAATAGAGTCTTAATCAGACATGTTCTTAAGAAAAGCCCTTATGAGTTGTGGAACCATAGGAAACCTAAGGTTAACTACTTCAGAGTTTTTGGTTGCAAAGTCTTTATTCTTAATATTAAAGATAATCTTGATAAGTTAGCATCCAAGAGTGATGAAGGAATTTTCCTAGGTTACTCTATTTCTAGTAAAGCCTATAGAGTTTTTAATAAGAGAACCAAATGTGTGGAGGAATATGTTCACATCAAATTTGATGAAACCGATCCACATGAACCTAAGATCTCTCTTGAAAATCTTGAAGATGATCTCTATGTTTTGAACCTTAATGATAAAGACAGTGGACCTGTAGTTAAAACATCCAGTTCTGGAAATTTTCCAGAACCAGCTTCTGTTGAACCCCAACCTATAGATGAACCTGAAATCTCTAGTCCTACCTTTTCTAGACCAACTAGGACTCTAAAGAACCATCCTTTAGATGCTGTTGTAGGTAATTTAGATAGAGAAACACAGACTAGAGATTCTCTAAGAAATCATGTTGAACATCAAGCTTTTCTTTCAAAGTTAGAACCTAAAAGTATCAATGATGCTATCAATGATGAATTTTGGGTAATGGCTATGCAAGAATAACTAAATCAATTTGAAAGAAATAAAGTCTGGGAATTAGTAGAAAGACCTAAGGACACATTAACCATGGGCACAAAGTGGGTATTTAGAAATAAAGTTGATGAATCTGGAAACATCATTAGAAACAAAGCTATGCTAGTTTCACAAGGTTAGAATCAAGAAGAAGGAATTGACTATGAGGAAACCTTTGTTCCTATAGCTAGATTAGAGGCTATTAGGATCTTACTTGCCTATGCATCAAATCTGAATTTCAAGTTATATCAAATGGATGTGAAAAGTGCTTTTCTAAATGGTGTTATTGTTGAAGATGTTTTTGTAGAACAACCACCTAGTTTTTCAAATCCTCACTTTCAAAATCATGTTTTTAAACTTTCTAAAGCTTTATATGGTTTAAAAAAAGCTCCAAGATCTTGGTATGAATGACTTACCAATTTTCTTATTTCAAAAGGATTTTCAAAAGGAATTTCTGATCCCACTCTTTTTATAAAAAGGATTTAAGAAGATGTTTTAATAGTACAAATCTATGTTGATGATATTATTTTTGGATCATCGAAAAATTCTTTATGTACGTATTTTTCAAAGGTTATGCAAAATGAATTTGAAATGAGCTTAATGGGAGACCTTAAGTATTTTCTTGGATTTCAAATCTTTCAAACTAAAGATGGAATTATCTTAAATCAAAGTAAATATACTAAGGATTTATTAAAACGTTTTGGTTTGGATAATATTAAGGGAAGTGATATACCTATGAGTACCACCTGTAAATTGGATATTGATGAAACTAGGAAACCATTTGATCAAACTAATTACAGAGGTATGATTGGGAGTTTACTTTATCTTACTGCTAGTCGACCTGATATTATGTTTAGTGTATATATGTGTGCTAGATTATTGGCTAACCCTAAAGAGTCACACTTACTTGCTGTTAAAAAGATTTTCAAATATCTTAAAAGTACTGCTAATTTGGGACTGTTGTACCCAAAAGAATAATCATTTGATTTAATAAGTTATTCAGATGCTGACTTTGCAGGATGAAAGTTAGAAAGATAGAGCACATCTAGAACATGTCATTTACTTGGAAAATCCCTTGTATCATGGTGTAGTAAGAAACAGAACTCAGTTTCATTATCTACTGTTGAAGTAGAGTATATAGCTACTGGTAGTTTCTGTGCACAGATTCTGTGGATGAAACACACTTTACTGGACTATGGATTTAATTTTAACCATGTTTCAATTAACTGTGACAACACTAGTGCGATTAACATCTCTATGAACCCTGTGTATCACTCAAGAACGAAACACATTGATGTTATACACCACTTTTTAAGAGATCATTATCAAAGAGGTGATATAAAACTTGAATTTATAAGCACTGAACTTCAATTAGATGATATTTTCACTAAGACTTTATGTTTAGAAAGATTAAGTTTCATTATACATGAATTAGGAATGATAACTTACCCTTAAACCATTAGAAACCTCACCGTTAGGAGACCTCACCATTAGAGAATCCTCACCGTTAGAGAATCCTCACCGTTAGAGAAACCTCACCGTTAAGAGACCTCACCATTATAGAATCCTCACCGTTATAGAATCCTCACTGTTAGAGAAACCTCACCATTAGGAGACCTCACCGTTAGAGAATCCTCACCGTTAGTGAATCCTCACCATTAGAGAAACCTCACCGTTATGAGATCTCTCTGTTAGAAGACCTCACCGTTAAGATACTTTACCGGTACATCTCGCGCTGTTATAAAATTCTGTATTTAAGACCGAGACTTTGAAAAAAAATTATGATTTATTTTATTTGTGAATCCTAAATGATATTAAAACCAGATATTAGACTTCACTCAATCTCACTGCGAACTCGTCTGTTCGAATCCCTCCAACCTAAACCTCTCAATCCGCAAAACCCTAAACCTAGAATCTATAATGGCCCACGTCAAGAGACCCCAGGTTACAGATGGGAGTGATGAGCCGCAAGAGAAAAGACAGAAAGTAACGAATGCTAGTACCAGTGGAAGTGGAAGTGGAAGTATCACTCGAAAAAATCCAGTAAACCCTCATCTCTCAAAGCGAGAGATTGTCGTTGAGAAAGAGGTGTGTGCAGAATGGCTCATGGAGAGAAAGTCCTTGGTTCTTAAAGTTTTAGAAGAACAAGGATGGATCGAGTGCTTCGCGAAAAAACATTGGACCTTATTATCCAGGAATGGTGAAATAGTTCTATGAATTCATTCTTTTTGAGAAGACTGAAGAAGAAAGCATAATGATTTCTTATGTGAATGTACAGGAAGTTTCTTTTATTTCAGTGGAATGGGTTGGGAACTTAAGAGTTCCGCATGAAGGAGATTGTGCTTTCTATTCAAAATATGTTCCCTCAACCAGTGATGTGTTTAATTATGAAGATGCTTTGTTAGAGATGACAGGAGATAGAACTCCTAGAAAGGTCATCACTATAGAGATGACAAGGGAGGATAAACTACTTTTCAAGTTCATTCAGCATGTGATTAGTCCAAGGAAAGGAGATTTTTCTACCCTCTGATTTCAAGACATTTATTTGTTGTATCTGTTAAAGCATGGAGTTAAGGTAAATCTGTGTAGATTGATTATGATTCAGCTTGAGGATATGACTAGACCGAAGTCTAAGTCAAATGAACTGTTCTTCTCAAAGTTGATTTCTGTTTTGATGAAAGAAAAGGAGGTGGATGGACCTCAGGATGAAATCATAGTAGTTAAGGATAACTTCTTCATCACCAGGACTGTCTGTAAATGCATGAAAGTCAGTTGGAATCCTTGGAAGAAATCATGGGCTAATGATAATGGAAAAATCTATGACATGTATACTCTTGTGGATCATCCTTTTAGAACAAAGTATGTGAAGGATCCTGGTCTTGGACCAGAGGATCCAGAACCGGTCTACAGTGATAATGAAACTGAGGAGGAAGAGACATCGGTCGAGGAAGGATGAGACCCTGATTTACCTCCTAGTCCTTTGCCTCAAAATATCTCTTATAGAGCAGCTAGCCCTCCAAAAGAACTGCCAAGAAGAGAAACTATTTTGAAGGACTGTGACTCTGAGACTGAGGAAGAAGGAGAAGAAGCATGTCAGTATGTTGTTAAGGACACCTCTGAAGAGGATGAGGAAACCGAATCCGATCATGTTTTTAATGAAGAAAAGGAGGCTTCTGGTGAAGCAGATGATAAGGAAAATGAAGAAGAAGAGCTCAGTTTGAGCCCTCTGATAGACAGTACATTCAGGACAATGCCTGATCAGGAAGGAGAAGCTGCATCTGTCGATGAGAGAGGCATTGATGACTCAGAACAAATGGGTATTGAATCTACCGTAGTTGTAGAAGAAGTTGCAGAATTACCTCAGGAAGTACCATTGGAGGAGATACCAGAGGAGAATGTTCCAAGTGAAGGGGAGAATCTTGGTTCAGTATCAGTGCTATATGAAATTTAAGGTTGGACATCAGATCCAGTATATATGGTTCTTGGAATTTTTTATGGAGATTCAGATGAGGAAGACCAGCCCCAAAAGGAATCAATTATCCTACCTGCTGTGGCTGAAAATGTGGAAACTAAGGAGGACCTTGAGTCCTTAAAAGCTGAATTGAAAGAAGCATTAAGGAAATCAGTGGTAGATATGAAGAAAAGTATGGTTGAGGAGATGAAAAGCATGGATCAATCCCTTGAGTTATCCATTGGATATGGTGTATCCAGTCCTGTGAAAGAAATGATGGATGAAATTAAAGTGTGACACACTCAGATTGAGAGTTGGACAGGAGCTGTAGTTTCCTTGAGACAATCGATTACTTCTTTGACTTCCATGAACAGCTCTCAAACCCAAGTGCACACTGACATTCGATATATCAAAGAAGTGGTCAAGAAATTTGTGGACGTTTTTGTGGCCTTTAATAAGTCAGTCAAAGAACATCTGAATAGTCAAGATACACTTGTTCAGAAGGTGGTGAGTAGTCTGACTCAATCCTTCAAGGAGACAGTGGCCTTCTCAATGAAACCTCTTCCCTCATCTAGCTCCAGTGTGAACCTTGAATAGATCCGCACTATTATTCAGGAAGAATTGGCTAAGGCCAGTCCCATTGGTGCATCAGATACACAAATTCTTGCTACCACTAAGGAAGTTAGTAGTTTTGTTCGTGATCACCTGCGGGCAGCTACTGCTTCTCAAGAGGAAATCAAGAATAAGGTGGATGCTTATTTTGAAAAGGTTTATACCAAGCATCAGCTGACCAACCATTTCAAGCTCTTAGTGGAAAATATGAAGTTGCCTTCAGTTACCCATGCCTTCAGAGAACAGGTTAGTAAGCTCAGGGAGCTTACTCATGCTTTTGATAAATTCATTGAAAATCGAGATGATTTTGTGTCTGCAATGGAGAGAGGAGGAAGAATTATAATGGATTTCAGGAATCTGTTGCTGCCCTTCCTGCATGTGGATGCCAGGCTAGTAATTGTACCTCCTCCCCTTCCTGCTTCTGCCTCTGTAAGTACCCCTCAATTGACTCCAATTCAAGCCATCCGGAGCTTGAGACTTATGATCACTCAAAGGAGTACATATTTCAGATCCGGTATAGTTTCTGTAGCTGAACCACCAGTTGTGCCTTCAGCTATTCTGAAACCCTCTACTGATCTTAAGGGAAAGACACCTGTTCCAGAGGAGGATTGAGTGTCTCTAGATCTTTTTTATAGGATTCACTTGTATTTTTTTGTTCTGATTTTATCAGTGTATCTTTTTTATATTAATGAAATTCCTCTTCATTCTCTGCTTTACTGAGTTTCTATTAATTGGTCATTTATTCTCTTCTAGTCTTTATCTTTTCTCTGCTACCCTTCTTTTTGTTAATCACAAAGGGGGAGAAAATATGAAAATGATCCACTGAGAGAAAATAAGAAATGAGACCTAAGAGTTAACAAATGGGGAATGAGAGCAAATAAGAAATGAGACCTAATTTCTTTTCCACTTTTTCCTCTGATACTATTTCATTTTTTTGCATAAGTTGTGATTATCAAAAAGGGGGAGATTGGTGAACCCTCTGGGAATCTAGTTGTTTTATTATATTTTGATAATCCCAATTATGATTATTTGTATTTTGATAATCCCTATTTGATCAATGGTTAAATACTTATTTGGGAATCTAGCTACTTATTTTCTTTAAGTATTGTTCTATTATTTTATGTTTAAATACTAGTCATTCGGTTACTGGATGTTTGTACACTCTGACTTAACCTATTCTGCCAATAGAATGCTTAAACAGAACAGAGCTACCGATACAGTTGAGTCTACCGCTACGTGAGAGCTACCGTTGCAGAACAGAGCTATCGATACACACAAGTCCACCAATATGTTGAAGCTACTGTTATCAAAGGAATTCTACCGATACATCAAAGTTTACTGATACATAAAAGTCTATCGATACAAGATAGAGCTACCGCTACTGATATAAGAAGGTTACCATTACATCAAAGCCTACCGATACTCGAAGGTCACCGATATAAAAGTCTACCGATACACGGAAGGTTACTGATATACTAAGCCTATCGATATGAAAAGGTTACCGATAGAAAGGCTACCGTTACTCAATTCTACCGTTACACAAGAAGTCATCGATACAAGCAAGCCTACTGTGACATCTACCTACCGATATCCAAAGCTATCGTTCTAGAGACAGAACCCGACACTGCTTTAATTTATTTATCATTATTTAATCTAACCAACGGTCATATCAGGTATATTTTAAAACACTGACATTTATTTAATGTGTGTTGTTGGATGTCAGGGAACCGTACCTCGTACCTGCAAAAAGAAATCATTTCTTTTGCTAGAGCTCGTGCTTTAAATGAATGAAGGATGTGCTGCTACAAAAAAAGGAAAAAAGGGGAATGAACACAGAGACATACATACCACGAGGTGTGCTGAATGAACAACCGAGTGTGAGTACAAAGAGACGACTAAACTTATACGAAGAACATATACATTCCTGCATACCAATAAAGAGAACTGAGAATGAGAACATCAACACAAGAACTTCATCAACTACCTTTTTCTCTGTCTCTACACCTGGAAGTCAAGGAAGCAGACGACACTCTATTTTCCAGAAAAAAACCAGAAGAGGACTCAAAACCAATTCTGATCAATCTAGAGGAGTCCAGAGCTACACCGCAATCACTAGAGCTATTTCTAAACTCTAAATCCTTGCATCTGTGATTTACTTTTTACATTTCGAGTAGTGTGTGTTATCTGCTTTATTTAACACACACACTCTCTCCTGTACTTTAATTGGAGGATTTGTAAATCCTCACTCAAACTCTTACATATTTTATTTCCCACTGGGATAGTGGCAGAGGTCATGCGTGACCTGGATAGCAGGTTTTCTGTTGTTTTTGTTCCCATAGATAACAGTGGTAGAGGTCTTGGACTTGGACAGGTATATATTGTTGTAAACTCCAATCCAGGGTGTGGATCACATTTATATAAAGTTTTGAGAGGACTAAGTCTCAGCTTGAGACTGAACCTCTTGGTTAAACCTGTTGTGCTTACTTATTTTTAAAGTTATTTTTTATTCCGCTACAAACTACTTTAAAACCAAAATTGTTTTAAAGTCACTTTGATAATTAAACTCACAAGTGTTTATATTAGTTGTAAATCAGTAATTTAGTTTCAAAAGTTAATCAATTCTTCTGATTTGATTAACTGGGAAATAATCAATCCTTTGAGAACCTAACAAAACCTTTATTTTGATATAAATTCACTAATGTTTAATTCTGTGTTTTATTTGGGGGATTTTAAGACAAAGTTTTTAAACAGAAATTTTAATTGGAACTCAATTCACCCCCCTCTTGAGTGTCCACTCCAACCAATAGATTATAAGGTTAAAAATAAATGAGTGTGGGGTATAGTTAGGTTGATAAATTGAAAAAAAAATTCCTCAAATGTTTTAGACAAGTTATACGGTTTTTTACCATTATGTTTTTATATTTTACTCTTTTACTTCTATACAAGGTAAATAATTTTTAACAATGTAATTTAATTATATAATTAAACATATAATGTAACCCAAATAAATAAATATTAATCTTATGGAACTAAATTTAAAATATATTCATTCCACTTCAATTTTTAGATTTTCTAAAATTAATTTCAAAATTAAAATAAATGATGTGTTGAAAAACTCCCTTAGTAGAAAAGAGGAATTCTGACTATTATGGAACAATAATAATTTTCATATTTGTTAAAAATTAAATGAATATTGATATATTTTCTTATTGTAATATTTATAATATTATTTTAATTATTTAATGTAGTTAAATTTAATTGAATCGATATCAATTTATTGATATTAATAAACCGATAATTCTTAAAATATTTTTTTCACCATTATCTTGTTAATTAACATTAACCTAAAAATTAAATTGAACATAGTAAATAGAATGGATGTTTTTAAATAAAAATTTATAATATTTCTAAAAAAATTACTTTCAATGTATAGTGAAATTAATCTTAACATCAAAACATGTATCACCTAAAAACCCATCTTTCAAAAAAGTTTTTTAAGAAAAACGATTTATGATTATGTTTGAATTAACAACATAATTTATTCTAATGAATTTATATTATTTTTTATCATTAAAATAGTATTAATTTAACAATAAAATAAATCAAAAACTTTATTTCATTGTGTTATAATTAATTAAACAAAGTAGTCAAAACCAAGTTTTCAGTAAAATGATACATAGAATTTCAAAATCTCGAGCATGAGTTTATAAATTCAACATAGTTTTTTAAAATTAATTATTATACTTTATAATAATTTGTTTCATAGGAAAAGGTTTCAAAGACTTCTATTTCATATGAAGACTATGGTGTTATCAATATAAATATTTTCAGCATTCAAATTAAAATTAATTATTTTATAAAAATATAAAAAATACATGGTAAGCTAATTTCATAGTGAGGAATTAAAATGAATTTTAATTTATAAATTTTAGTATATTTTTTAAAAAAAATTATCAATTATTAAATAAAATTTTATAATATAAATAAAATTATTTTAATTAAAATAACATTTCAATATTAACTCATATTAATTATTTACCTTCTAAAGGTAATAAATACTAATTGTTTACTATTATATTATTTATTATAGTTGTATTGTTAATTCCTTCTTAATTTGATGTGGTTTTTTTTGTTTTATCCTATAACACATGTTTCATTAAATAATATGTATTTTTAAGTATCTAAAATCTCATGTCGATATAATAAACCCCCTATAAACTAAACATTTCCTAAAAATTTTAATTATAACTTACCAAAAAATATAGTTTGGGGTATCGTTATAATTTAGAAGATCTAAGAGATAATTTATAAGGTGATATCAACATTACTAATTCGAGTGAGTTTTGAAACTATTTTATTCCATCCTAATATGCATAACCAAATATTTATTTTATTTCTAACCAATTGGGTTCAAGATACCTCATAATTATATATAATAACTCCTATAATGGAATTATTTTTCTTATGGGGTTTATAGTCATCATTATACTAATAGATAATCTTATTTTTTATTGAAATATAAAATGTGATTTTACTATTTGTTTATTACTATGTATTCCCTATGGAGATAACCCATAAATTTCAAAAATCACACTTAATTTCTCCAAAGTATGGATAATAATTCCTATATTAACATCAAATTGAGATACAATATAAATTTAAGGTAATATAAAGTCATTATGATATTTATTATATTACCTTAAAAACCAAACCTAGCCTACATTGGTGTCTGGAACTATATTCTAATTAGATATCCATAAATCTATAATAGATTGTGATTATATTTTACCCTTATATTTCAAGATCTATATTAATTAGCTAGGGTAGCATAAGATTTCCCTCATTTGAATTGTTCATAATGTTGATAATTTTTGTTAACCTTATTAGCTATTGAGCTTGAGAATCTTTTTTATAGTTCCCAAACTCCAGATATATGAGGAATTCTAATTCATTCACCTCTATTTTATGGGTCATCATCTTCATCATAACATTACCATTATACCCTCACAATATAATCCTTCAACACTTGAAAAAAAATTATTTTTCCATTGAGACATCCGATTGGGTGATTCTTACCATATATTGGATGAGTAGGGAGTTGAATATTCATTACATAATTATAATTATCACATTATCATCTATGAAAATTCTTCATTATCTTCATTGCGGAGAACAATTGTATAGAATTATTCAATTTCTTAATAATAAATTAAGATAGTTTGGTGAGTATAACCACTTGGTTTTCAATTCCAACTTCTATCCCACATGGCTTATTATTAGAAAATTTTCCATTAGGTCCATTATTTTATAAGTTTCCCCCATCTCTATCCATTTATAAACACAAATAGTTAATCACAAGTGATCGATATTTTTACCGTAAGGGAATTATGAAAAAATGAAGCCAAAAATATGTTACTCTCTGAAACCGTCACATTATGTTTTAGTTTAACATAAATCACTATTGGTTCAATATATATGATTATTTAGGTTAGGTTCTCTCATATGTATCCTTATTTCTTTAGATAATTAATCCCTTATAATGACTTTTAATGAGAATCTGATTAACAAAATAATATCCCTCGGGAGTGCCAAAGCAGGTGCGTGGTATGGTGACATTCTACATGCACTAGAATTATGGTAGAGATAAACATGACCAACTATTTTTAGGTTTATAAATCATAGATTCATATTTTAGAAAACTATATTAGAATATTTTATTTAGAAAGGGATGTATTTATTATAAAACCATCTACTCGTAAAATTAACAATAATTTTGGATATCAATAAATATGTAGACTCATATCTATGGTTTTTACTATAGTTATGTAATAGAAACACTAAATATAATTAAAATAATATAAAAAATAACTAAAATAATATCTAAAATAACTAAACCCTACTTTGGTAAAAACTATAGAGACTTAATCTACACATGAAATAATACAACATTAATTTAATGATTTAAATAATACATCTAATAAATAGTGGGATAACTAAATGAGATATATTTGTACTGTCTTTTATATTATCTACATTAACATATCAAACTATAACCATTTCAATAAAATCTAACTCCTCTGGAATCCCTCTAGACATCAAAAAAATTAAAAATTTTCATTATAACATATAGAATTGAAAACATAATAAAGGTGTGGTCTTAAACACTTGGTAAGGGAAAAATTATCAATATTTTATGAAGGGTAAGATCATAATCATATGAGAAAACATGGGAAATAGAGTAGTTTAATATTAAAAATAAAATATAGAAATATAAGTTATCTATAAATCATGATATAAGTATATGTTACGTCAAACATGAAAAAACATATACCATGGAAAAAGTGTGTGGAATATTGATACAGTAAACATTATTTAAGGATAAATATAAGAAAATATAAATTATTACATTTTGGATAAAAAAATTCCCATGATTCATGTTGTGATAAAACAATTCCCAAGCTTCATGATGTGAACAAAAATATCAAAAACAATCTTGTTTTCAACAAAATATTCTCATGCATAACATCATATTTTCATGATATATAAATACTTAAAAAATAAATTAATGGGATATATATTACACCCCCTATCAATATCCATAAAAATATATTCTATTTAAAAATAAATTACAAAAATATCATACTGAACCCATATGAAGAGAGTGTATTTTTTAAACCTTTCCAAAAAATCACATATCATGAACATACGAAATAACAGGATATCAAAACTCCCATTTTATAGAATAAATCACATGATAATAACATATAGTTGGTTAAAAAAACTTTACCTAATGAATCATATACCATGAAGAGTAAATATAAATATAAATATGACTTTTTTTCAAAAAAACATTTTAAGAAATTATTTTATAAAAATATGTTTCTGAAGGGAAAGAGATAAAATTTTAAAACAATATTATAATGAGTTAAAAATAAAAGTTCCTTGTAATTTTATTTATTTATAAAAATAAAATAGGGAGTGTGTGATAAAAAATTAATTTTAAATTCATGTAAAACCATTTTGGACATTTTGAAATTACCTTCTTGAATACCTGCATCAAATAAAAGATTAATAAACATCCAACATAAAATGAGTTAGAGTAAAATTTATATTTCCCCAAGATATCTATAAGAGAATAAAGTAAGATAGTATTTATAAATAATTAGTATTCAAATTATCTAGATGTACTAGCATATTTTACATATATTGATTCATTCAATAAATTTAAAAAAAACCTACATGGCTTGTGTAACATTTAAATAAAAACTATAGAAGGATAATAACCATGAAATTAAACATATAATACAATGAATGATGAATAATTTCAAGATATAATATATCATATAGGTATTATTAACACCACTTAAATAGAAAATTTTGAATAATAAAAAAACTATCAATGAAGAGAAATCGAGATGAAAATTATAACACCTAGAGATTTTGTAATTTTTTTTCAAATAAATTTAATCTTTACAATATTTTTAATTACACACAATATAATTTTTTTTAACTACAAACAAGATTGATTTTTTATATAATTACATGTAACTTTGGTTTTAGCTTGTGTTATAGTCAACACCATGTTTATCTTGCATTAAACACAACACCAAGTTTGAACAAACCATGACAAACAATTAAAATTATTATTTAAAAAATACCATTATTAACTAGCCATTAATTTTTTTGGAATAAATAAGAATTACTAAATTTTATATATTTTTTATGATTTTTTAATATATAAAACATATTGATAAAAAAAAGTAACTTATTTTTCAATAATTGCTTTATATTTTTCGAAAATACTATTTTCTCAAAAAACTATATTTTTACTTCCTTTGGTGAATAATAATAAAATTAATTTTTTTAATTTTATAAATTGAATTTATAAAATAAAAGTAATTTTTTAAATCATAATATAAAAATTATCATAGTTTTAATTGTTGTGAATTTTATGAATATAATAATTTTTTTGATGAATATTAAAAATGCTGAATTTCAATTGAAAAATGAATTTTTAGTATAATTATTTATAAAGATAAATTATATTTTCAATTAGTTTTAAAGTAAAATTAATCATATAATATATCTATTAATAAAATTTATTTCATTGTTATAATTTTTCATACTGAATTATGATATAAAAACATGGTAAACTTTTTAATATTTTCTATTTGAAAACCAGTTTTCTAATCACATTTGTGGGATTAATTTCAAATAAAATATTTCCACTTATGTGAATGAAATTTCTAAAAAATTATCACATATATTGAATCTATATAATTTTTAGTAGATAATAATGTAATCTTAATTTTTTACCTTAATTATTAATGAAAATCATTAAAAATTAATTATCATGATTAAAGCTAAAACAATATTTTTTTCTTTTACATATCCATGTGTTAAAATTAACATTCCAAAAATGGAGTTATTTTATATCATGTTTTTATTTAATATTTATTATATTGAGGTATAAATTATATAATAATTATATTTTTATTTTAGGGTTAAAGAATATATTAACTAGGTAAAAAAATAGTTACCGTGGGGAAAATTAAAATGGTAAAAGTTAGTAAAACTTAAAGGTAAAGGTATTACATGCTTAAAAATTTGTATTATTCGTGGTGAAGTTTTATTAGTACATATAATCTCTAACCTCAATTATTTGTCAATTTTTGGCCACAAGATGTGAGAGTGACCTCCCATTATTGAATACATTTGGGTATTTGTAAAAATATCACTCTCAATTATAAAAGGACACCACATTTCCTCTATTCATAACACCATAAATAAATTTTGGTTTGGAAAACACATGAAAAAATCACTTAAAAAATTCATTCCTATCATATTATAAGCCTTTTTTTAAATAAAGACATTCTAGGAAGGATTTTGGGGCAAACCTAAGGAGGTTACTCAAAGAAGAGGTAACATTCTCTAATAAGGACTTTTATTTTATGTATTTCTACACCAATATAAATATTTATTAAAATTTCATGATATAATAACATAAATATATTATTAATAATAATATGTATTTATATTATTTTAATTTCCTATAACCATCCCAACTTCCATCAAATGGGTTATTAATTCATTATTCATGTGTGTGGAGGACTACCTTTTCTTGAATCAATGCCTATCATTTTTCCATTACCACCTCTAACAATTGGGTATGAAGACGAGACTAAAGTATATATATATATATATGTGATATTTATAAAATAATTTTACCTATGTATTTATTATATAATATAAACCTTTTTAAATTCAATTCCATTGCAGATACAATAAAATCACTTGTGTGTACGGCAGACTACCACCTCTTGAAGAAACATGATTTGTTTTCAGAAACACTTTAAATGGAATATAATAAAAAAATGTGATATAAATTAAATAATTATGATATTAGTTAAAGTTTTAACATTATAAAAATATAATACATCATTTTATTTCTTACATTTTCACTCAATAAAAGATGATAACATCATTCACATACGCGTGGACTATCACATTCACAAAGTGATGTGACTCTCTCTTTTCATCACCAAAACACATAGACGATATGAATAATTATATTTAAATAATTAATATGTTATTTATGAAATGATTATAATTATTTAAAGATAATAAATTACTAACCTTATTTCCATAATGATCTTTGAAAATGGAAATGTTACTCATGCGTACGTATGACCTACCATATTCATGATCATAACACACTTTATTTTTCAAAACATTTGTTCATCCTTGGTATTAAAATTATAATTAATGTATATATATGATAATTATTTCATGATTATTATTATAAATTTTATATAACCATGATCAAAGTAAGATATGTGAAAATAAAAAATCAAAACATATATGAAAAACAAGCAGCTATTACCCAAAACATGGCTTTAACATGGAATTTTTAATAAACAAGTAATAAAAGGTTATATGTAAATAATATATTGTATGATATATATAATTATGGTTCAATAATACATTTATAATAAACTTATATTTATTTTCTATGTGATTTTAATGTGTATGAAGGTTGTTGAGCCTTATGGTAAGGGATTTATATATCGCTTTTCTACTTTATTGAGATATGAAATATTCATGATTTATATTCTTTTATGTGGTGTATATAATACCCATGAATGTATTTCATGATTATTATCCTGAAAATAATGGGAATTAAATATCCATATTATAATATCATGGTCACGGGGTTTAAGATTCAAACGTTACCAAAGTGGTAGGTTATGGTTATCCCAATTTTCATTCTCTGATGCATATGTTATGTTATGAACCTACATAATTTTATTAGTTGTATATAAAACACCAATGAATTTTAAAATAGTGAATTTATTTATAATCACAATGTTTTTTTTCTTTAATTTATATTCATTCTTGTTGTAGTATCGTAGGATTTTCGTTATATTTATCTGCATCCTCAGAACTGTTGTAATATGTCTCAAATGTTAAAATCATATAATCTAACTCTCAAAATATTATATGAGTTTTCTCATACCATATTTATTCATTATATTTTCATCTAATAGTACCATTTTCTATTATTTGGTACATAAAATAATAGATATTTTTTTAAATATAATACGACATTATTTCTCTCTACGGTCATAAATTCTTTTTCTTGAAAAATAATATTATCTAAAAAAGTTTTCAAAAAATATCTACTACAATCCAATGTTTTTTTAAATTTATTTTTCCCATGTTTTAATTTTTTACAAACTTTTTTAAAAATAATATTCATATCATTTTCTGAACAACTCCCAATAGATTTTACCAAAAAATGTGAAATAAATATTTATTTTTAATATATATCACCTGAGTAGCATTTCTCATTATGATAACCACTCAATGATTATAGGAATTCCTTAAATGTTGTCAAATATCATTTAAAATAAAAAATTTACACCAATATTTTCAAAAAATATATATTTTAAATAAATTATTTAAAAGTAAAAAATAGATTTTGAAAATGTTTTAAAATGTTTTTTTAAATTAGAAAGGATATTTTACTCAATAAATGTTTTTAATTATTTTAAAAATTCATTTATAATTTTTCAATTTTATTTTAAAATAAAATTATTTTGAGGTTGTTTTTTTGTTTTAAAAAGTGGCTTTAAAAGGAAGGTAAATTTACATAAGAAATCTTCCAAGAGATATTTCAAAATAGTTCTCCATCTAAAATGATATCCTTTGAAGTAAATTATGATTTATAAGGAATATGAACCAAGGATACCATTATTATTTATTATCAAAAAAAATTATCATGATATGATATTTATCAAACCCATTTAAATTATATTGGTTATATCAAAAAAAAATTCTTATGAAACCAATTTATTTTTCAACGGGTTGTTCTTTGACGATACGATGAAATGATTATGAAGATTATCTATTTTTATGGCATACAAGATGATAAAATGTTTATGAAACCCATTTCATTTCATGTGTTATGATATGATGAATTTTTTATGATCTTATGAAAGGAATATGTATAATTTTCATTATATGAAAGGTGAGACATATATATCCCTCCAATGTAATGGGTAAATATTTATATCTAATAAAAGAAAAAAGGTGAACAAGTTGATGGGATTAATCCCCTATGGGAAATAGGTGTGTCTTTTTCCACTATGGGAAACATGTGTGTTCTTATCTACTATGTTGAATTGGTTTATCATGATCCACTATGGGAAATATGTGCTTCCTAATCTACTATGGGAAAGTGGTGTATCCTAATCCACTATGGGGAATAGGTGTGTCTAGTTTCACATTGAGAAATGTGTGATGAGTCCTGGTCCACTCTGTTGATGGTCTTGAAAGGTAACCTTGACAAATGAAATGATTTTCAATATTTATTATAGTGACACACTTTTGTGACATGATATTTGTAACACCTCATGCTTCCACGGTACGTTTCTCTTTGAATAATACAGTAGCGTGTGTTGTGCGCAACTTCGAGTTCTAACACACATCACAACCAATTAAACTAGCTATTATGAATAGTAATACCCACTTCTGGAAATTTTATACATTTTATCGTAAAAAATGGACTTCATTTTTGGATTCGTAATATCGAAATTAGCTTAGGGTGAATTTTTGGTATTTTTCTAAAAAACATTCAATTTTTGATGAATAGTGAAAAAAACAATGAGTTATAGTTTAAAACCGAATTTTTATTTAAATAATTATTTATTTTATTTAAATTTAATTAAGGTCAAAATATATACATAATACCTGTATATTTTCAATGTAATTCATTGGAGTTAGTTTAGAATAATTTTAGATATATAAAAATTTTATTGAACTTTTCACCATCTTTTACCCACCTACTAGAAGAATTTGGAAATTCACATAAAACATAATTTTACCGCTTATGTGAGTGGAATTTTAAAAATACGAGAGAAACGGTTAATATCAAGGAGTAAAATGTGGTTTAATAAGCTAAAAATAATTTTTTGGTGAATAGTAACTTTTTACTTTTATTTACCATAGTTAAAAGTAAATATGGTAATTAAGGGTAAAAATGATATTAATATTACCCTAACACATGTACTAATTCTATTGGACAAGTATATCTCGACAAAAAAACAACCTTAGGAATAAACTATTATCATTTAGGTCCACTTGGAATAGATTAGGACATTTATTATTATTTAATTCAAAGAAGAGTTAAAAGAGTTAAAATCAATGTTTAATAACTAAATCATTTTTAATATAGGGTTTTACATAATATGAATTAGATTTAAATATTCATTAGAAAAATACAACGATTTCCTACATAATGTTATTTTATTTATAATTTTTATACGTTAAATAATTTAATTTATTTATGACACAATGGTGATGTAGTAATTACCTAATTAATGAAATATTAAAATAATTGATATTATAAATATCAATATAAATGTAATTTGACACTTTTTATGAATTCAACTAATTTTCAAGGTTATTATGACATATTATTATTGGTTATATAAATATTTTTCTAAGTAATAATTCTTTTATGAAATTATCAAAAACAAAATACCCAATAGTGTCAAAATTGACATAAAAGTGTTTTTAAAACAAATGTTATATTATTATTCATATTCAATTCCTAAAAATATAAGTTTTGGAAAAAGGACTTATATAATGATATTTATATTATTAATGAACCACTTCGGGTTCTCTTGTAGTTATATAGTAAGTTTATTAACTATATAATATAAAAATACAAAGAGACATGGTAAATGTCAAACTATTTAACTAAGAGTTAAAAATAAATGACAATGTTAATATAGAGACCCAACTTGTCTAAAATCTATTTTTTGAAAGGATTTAGACCCATACCCACCTTATCCTTTAAATAATCCACTTTCGAGCCATTATGAACCGAATATTAATTTATTATAAAATAATATTTCTAGCTTTTCTAAAGGTGCCCCTCACCCCTCTTATAAAAGGGTACTTCCACTTACCTCTAATTCACACCTTCAAAGCCTTTTGGCTTGGCCAAACCCTACCCAAATATTCTCTCAACTTCCCTCACTTAAACCTAGAGGCCTTAGTTTGATTATAAATCCAACCTAAGGATCCCTTTTGATCAAATCAAAATGAAGAACCTGAAGAAGAGGTAACAATTTCATCACCCTCGTCCAAGTTCCTTTCTTCTTCAACTTCTTCTTTCTTTGTTTTTTCCATTCTAAAATAATAACTCCAGTATCTTTTATATAATTTGAATTAATTATAAATATTTTACAACCATAATCAGTATTTTATCCATCCTTTTAATGACATGTCAGCATACGTGTGTACGTACGGCTTACCGTCTCCACGTCATGGTATAATTGTTATTCAAAACATTATTATTTGGATGGGTATGATAATGATGTGTAATAGATGTAAATAATAAATATAACATGATAATTATTCTTTATATATATTATATACCATCCAATTATATATTATTTTAATATCAAAATAATGATATTGTCGCTCGTGCGTACATACGGACTATGGTCTCCTCGAACACGATGAGATTCATTCCCCATCGTATCCATGCATGTCTAATTCCCATTTGATGATTACAAATAAATTTTAAGGACTTAATATCATCTTGTATATGAATAAAATACAACCTATCCATAACAAACATGACTTATGTAATAAAACATATAAAATAAAACGAGTAAGTTAACACCTGAAACGATGATAATACTAAGATATTATTAACAAAGAAATGTTAAAAGATCATATATGATATCATATTAATGTATATGATTCTTGTATAATTTTATAACAATTATTTCACCATTATACAGTAGTTTAACCTACCCTTAACCAAGTAAAAGTACAAGGTAAGGGTTTATTTCACAATCTCTTCATTATCCGAGGTTGTTTATATGTAATTATCCACTGGGACCTCTTTATCATCCACATCCATGTTTCTTAAAAATGTATTTCAAATCATTATTACAATTTTACAGACTATGGGTTAAGGTAATTTATACCCTTGTTTACTTTTTATAAGAATTTTAAAAAGGAATATTTCTATCATTTTTCAAACAAGGTTCTTTTTTAACCTTTTCGACAGAATTAAGGTAAGAATGTATTTTTTAACTTATACGACGGGTGCGGCTATTTTCTGCCGTTATAAAATCATCGAGTCTTCCCTTAAAATATTATATGAATATTTTCAAAGTAAATGTTTTATTTTATAATTATGTGACTTTTAAATGATTTTAAAAAAGAGATATTTCTCTCAAATAGTTTTGATTTCATCTATGTCAACATCCTTTGATGGATTTTAAGCTTATTTGAATGTGATTTGTTATGATACAGAATTTCCATGTTGTATTGAAGGTTTTGTGATATGTTTGACTGTGGATGTGTTATTTTTATACCATTCATGGTTTATGGATAAATTATTGACATTTCATATGTTACTTTTAATACGAATGTTTATGTTATGTTTAAACCTGTTCATATGAGGAATGTATTGGACTTAATAAGTGACGAGTGGAGCCCGCTATAGCTCCTCGATGCATCGGTAGGTATCATGAGACAAACTAGTGTCTTGGCACAGGGCCTTGACCAAATCTTATTTGTATTATTGGCACAAGGCCTTGACTATGTGGTTATTATATTCTGACATTATGCATTCCATCATTATGAAAGTGGTTATTGATATTGCATGTGATTATTCAACTAGTAGAATATCCACGTGAATAAGTAAATGACATTATTTAATTTTATTTCTGCCATATTATGTTGAAGTTCATGTTTAAAAGTCTTTTTTTAGTTATACATTGCCTTAAATGTTTATGCTTATTTATGAAAGTTTCTTCTATATTGTTATCCTTACTGGGCATATGAGCTCACCCCTTTATATATTTTATTTTACCTAGGATGTGAAGAATTATTTTATGAATGACCTGCATGGATAGTATGAGGGGATATGAGTGTGGACTATGGAGACTATGTTGTTGTAGTTTTCATTTTATGATGTAATGTAAACTTTATGAATGTATCTAGTGATTCCAAGGCTACTAAACTAATCGGTCTTTCAAGACTTGATCTTTTGTGATCATGCCAATGTTATGTAATAATGCACCAACTCTGGGTAACTGGGGTCAGGGTGTTACAATATTAAGGTATATAATTTATTTATGATGGTTCTCACTTTATTAGGCCATGTTTTTTGAAATAATAATGTTTTATTCCATGACACATGTTTATGATCTTTAATAGTTTGGGTAAGATCTTTGTAAGTTATTTTCATGATCACAACTCCCAATTATTATCATATTATTTCATATGATCATAGATTGATATATATTATGTTTACCCTTAATGATCATTTGAGCTCACGTTTCACATGTTTCTTTCCTTATGTTATGAAAAAATATTTTGTCAACTGTTAGAAACTAGGATGAGAAAAAAAAATTGAGATCTCTCAGGATATTTAAAAGTACATGTATAGGGATATGTCATAGGATAATTATAAGGATGTGTCAAAGCACAGGAAAATTTCATAGAATTTTGGAAAATTATGAAGAAAGTGGTTTATGGAAATTAAATTCCTATATGGATACTACAAGCATATGTAGTTCTATAACAGAGGTACTTAGGAATAATAACTCTAAAAAGGGAACATTTAGATAGACTTGATCATCACTTGGGGCCTAAAAATAGTTCTTACTGCATACCATGTATGACACTATCAAGGGATACGTGTTGTAAAGTCACAAACTCTTTAAATTCCATCACAAAAGTTTTTAGTTGATAATAACCATGAATGACCTAGATTTAACCTTTTATTTCCTAAATTATAAATATATTGTCACAATCTACTAACCATATAAGTGATGTTTTCATAATTATGTGTTTCTCCACTATGATTAGTGGTTCTCAAACAATGATTTTTGTTTTATTATATGGACAGAACCTAAAGGAATCATGTCAATGCTGAGTGCGATGAACAATGCAATGGTTGTCCTCTTCAAAAACTAAATGTTATGAGATTTTTAATGAAAAATATTACCACTATACTCACAAAAATATTTCATGATATGAATCGCGATGGAATTCCAAATGATCAAAGGAGGGAACAATGTTTTGTCAGTACCTTCATGAGGAAACTTCCACCTTCTTTTATTGGTTACACAAATCATATAGTTTATGATCATTGTATCAATACAAATAAAAAGATATTTTATATTGTTTATTAGTAACAAAATGAAAAAGTCATTTTTTCCATTTATCATTTGTAAGGAAGAGAAGATTAATGGTGTAATCCCATCAATAATACATGGGAACATAATCAAATTGACTCCATGGATTTTTATGAGTTCCCAAAATTATTTTCCAATAAGTAAATTTCTCTTATTATTCATAATAAGATGGGTAAGGTTTTCCATTATCTAATGAAAAAGGATGATCATTCCACAGGTACTGATGAAGGAAATTTCAAAATACTTGTTATGTAAGCTTCTATTATTATCATTTAACCCGAAAGTAAGGTTGATCGATTATGAAGTTGAAAAAAACTAAGTATCTAAATGGAATTATCCATAATAGGATTCAGTATCTACTGAGAAGTTTCTTGACATTCACTGATGGTAGAAATGGATATTTGATATTCCCAACATTCCCACGATTTTTATATGTAAAGGAAGACCAAGTCTGATGAAAAATTAAATAAATCACTTGGTGGAAATTCTTTCTATCCATATACATGTCAGAAATGTGGGAATAAGTATCATGGGAATTTCATGAATGGAATTTGGAGGTTCATTAAATGTGCAAAGGTAGATCATAAATCCCATTAATGTAGAAATGTGATTAATATGATGGATAATAAAATATAGGAGAAGAGGACACCGACTAATGCAATGGAAACACTATATTTCTTAAAGAGAATGGATTTTTGTAAATATGTGAATAAATTCCCCAATATAAGGGTTGATGTTAATGATAATACACAAGAACCTCTGATGAAAATAGATAAATGGAAATATTATTCAATCATAATGGATGAAGTGAATCATGATAATTAGGGAACACTTAATCTTCCCTTCTTATTTTGGAAATTCATGTTTGTTTTCTTATAAATAAACCCTATGAAAATATATTTTTTCATCCTTTAGTGATATTTCATGTGATTATATCCCTTTAAATAGATTCTAGATTAATGAAATAAAATTTTATATTCTATCAATAAAAGGATGAACCCAAGATTCCAATGATTGTTTTCATATAACATAAGATCCTATAAGGGTAATAATGGTTGAATTAACTTTTATAAATTTATATCTCTCTATTTAAGATTAAATTAAGTGTTATGGATGCCACTACAGGTTTTTGAGTTTAAGGGTGATAATAAGTTCATTTTCATTGGGACTCATTCCTATGTTTTATATGACGATATATTATCAAGATTATAGATATTTTAAGCGATATTTATGGAAATAAATCCCTTTTTTTAAATGTTTTGTCAAATAAATTAGTTAAGGAGGAATTCCTTTACACTTTGTAAAAATATGCTTAAATTTACTAGTAAACTTTAGGGTTTATATTATCTTTGATGTTGTGGTAATTATTGGATTTATTCAGCCACATTATGAAGTCATAACACTTAATTTCTACTAGGGAATATTTTTATTTGGATTCACATTCCAAAATATTTATTAAAGTGGTAAGGTTTCATATATTACCACATTCAATTATATTTTATCATATTCTGTTGTTTAACTAAATGTTTTTGTGAATTCATCAATAATCTCTTCACATAGAGGTGAGTTTCTTCACTGAGTATCATCCTCCGACAAATGAACAATTTGATAGAATAATTCAAACCCTAGAGAATATGATAAGATCATGTTCTATGGATTTCAAAGTTTTTTGGGATAAAAAACATCCATGAGTTCAGTTTTCATGAAATAATATCTTTCAATCAATGATTCATATGTCTCTTTAACAATATCTCTATATAAATAAGTTTATTTCTCTAATGAACTAGAATAAAGTTGTAGATAGAAATCCATTGGGACATTAGTAAGATGATGAGATGACAAAGAAGGTTAGGGACATTCAGAAACATCTAAGGACTTGAATAATTTAATTGAAATTGTTATAATGATAATCATTAAAATGATCTAGAATTTTATGCTTTTAATAAGGTCTTTCTAAGAATTATCCAGGTATTAAATAAGCGAAAACTAATCTCTATGTATATCGATCCCATTAAAAAACTTGATCATATTCGGATAGTATCTTATAGTCTTGTGTGTCCACCAAAACTCTCTCAAGTTCATGATGCATTAAATGTATCACTATTTAAAAAGTAAAAAAACATATCCATCACATGTGAAAAAATTAGAGGTAATACCATTAGATCATGATATTTCTCATTATGAACAATTGGTAGAAATTCTTGATCGAATAAAGAATGTTCTATGAAAAAGACCACTCACCAGGTCAATGTTTTGTGAAAAAACTACCATCTTGAGGAAGCTATTTGAGATCTTGAGGAAATAATTTGGTAAATTATCCTTATTTTTTGGTACCAAAGAGTTGATTTTTGGTGGTGAAGTTAATTTTTAGGGTGGTAAAAAGTAACACCCCAAGATTTTGTTAAATGTTTTTTTTCAAATAAATTTAATCATTTTTTATATTTTTCATTACACACGATATTGAGTTTAGGTTGAATTAAATGAATCACCATGTTTTTCATGATTTAAACATAAAATTGGGACTACCTTTTGTTTCATGAAACAAAAACTTTATCTTACGTTACACATTATAATAATTTTTAATGAACCGTGCAAAAAAAACAATGTTATTTTTTTAAAAGACCATTATTACTTAGCTATTGAATTGGATGAATAAGTATAAACAAATAAATTTTAAATGTTATGTACAATTGTTTTATATAATTAAAACTATTTGATAAAAACTATTAAAACTTTCATTAAAGACTTTATTTGTTTTGAAAATACAACTTTCTTAAAAACTAGTTATTTATTTATTTTCTTGAAGGATGATGAATTTAAATTGTGAAACATTCATAAAATTAATTTTATAAAATATAATTATTTTGTAAAATGATCCAATAAAATTATCACAGATTTAATTTTTTATTATTTCATGAAGATACAAATTTTTTGACAAATAGTAAAAAAATCTGAATTTTAATTCAAAAATTCATTTTCATTTAAATTATTTATAAAGTCAAATTATAAATTAAAATGGTTATAAAATAAAATTATTTCAATTTTTTATATAAATAAAATTTTAGTCATTGTAATGATTTTAATGTTTAATTTTGATATAAAAACATTGTAAACTTTTGATCATTTTCTCTTTAAAACCCCTTTTTCTCATTGCATATGATGAATTAATTTTCATTAAAAAATTTAGACTAATGTGAATAGAATTTTAAAAAATATATTCCATATTAATAATCATAATAATTTATATTTTATAAAAATGGGAACCTAATTTTTTTAAAATGATGATTAATAATAACAGTTAAGAAGTAATTACCATGATTAATGTCAAAATGACATTTTCACATTACATAAGCTTATGTTAAATTAACATTCCACACTCATAGGATTTTTATTTAATTATTTTTATTTAAAATTTAGAATAATTAGGTATAAATTATCTATTAATGAAATTTTAATTCTATGTTTAAAGGATAAATTACCTTGTTTAAAAGAACTAGTTACTATGGTGAAAATTAAAATGTTAAAAGTGAGTAAAACATAAAGTTTAAGGAATGACATGTTTAGAACATATGTTTTTTGTGGTGGATTTTTTTATCAACCATATCATCCATAACCTCCACTATTTATCAATTTTTGAGCCACGTGAAGTGATATTGACATCCCATTATTGAATGTTATTGGGTATTTACAAAAATACCACTCCTCCTAAATTTTAAATTTCCACCTCCCATCCTCTCATATTCGCACATTAAAATATTTTTTTGGATAATACTTTAACAAATCACATCAAATATTACCTAAAATCATTATAAATGAAATTTTATTGGTCATAAATCCAACCTATGATGGATTTTGGTGAAATTCTATAGAAGTTACTAGAAGAAAAGAAAATTTTCTCCAATGAAGGATTTTATTTTATTTATTTCTCTACGTCATTAAATTATAATTAAAACATTATGCTATCATAAACAATTTATGTTAAGTATAACATGATTTTTTTATTAATTACATGGAATATAACCATATACACTCTCATTAAATAGTTTACAAAATCATTGTTTCAGTGTATAGTAAATTACTGCCTCGCGAACCGATGTCATTCATATTTCTATTACCACCTCTCATGGTTGGGTATGAAGATGAATATTGTAACAAACCAAAGTAATATCAATGTAAATTCCATTCATAATGGTTTTTTATATGGTATAAAAACATATATAAAACAATACAAGCTTTATAAATGATGAATGAATGAAAGAAAAAGTATTTCTAAAAGTTAAAGAGCTTATACTGATGAAATAGTAACTTGATCTTTGGAATAGTAATGTGACCCTTGTGAATAGTAAACTTGACAATTAAATAGTAACCTCACCAATGATAGTATAAATAAAATTTATCCATCATATAAGTGAAAATATGATATAATTATATCATAGTATAAGTAAATAAATATTTTAAAAATTATTAATTAATTTTTTGTAATTTTATAGGTCATAAATATTTAATTATATTTTTTTATTAATTTAATAATTTAAAATATTTTTTTTAAAAAAATTAGTCATAAATAGTTATTTTCATTTCTTATGATTATGAAATAATTTTATGTGACCTTAATTAATTTTTCTAAGTGTTACAAAAGTAGCCTTATTTTTAAAATTTCTATTTTCCAATTATATGATGATTTTAATTAAAAATTAAATTTATAATATTTAGAAAATTATTTTCATAAAATTGATTTTATTTTTTAATTCTAATCATTTGGGCTTTTTCTAAAATACTTTAATTTTTGGTGAATAGTAAAATATTGTAATTTATAATAAATGTTAAATACATGAATTATGGAGTCATAAATGATGTAATGATGATGTAAACCCAAAATCATGAAACATATATCATTACTTTATAATATATTTATGATAATTCTCAATATATTAATAGTTTTGAGCCAATATAATAATATAATGAATAAAATAATGAGAAAACACCCCTCCTCCACTATAAATAGAACCTCTCACCACCTCTTCTCGTGACACCTCTCAAGACTTGATGCTTGTCAAAATTCTAAATAGTAATCTTTCCAAACCTATACCCCATATCCAAGAGGTAGTTTTATTAAGAAAATACCAAAACCAATCAACTATGGAGGTTCTCAAGAAGAATGAATCAAAAGGTAAAACCCACTTCTGTTTCATTTTAATTTATTTTCAAGTTCTTTTATTTTATTATCTTATTCACACTTACAGTTGAATATGTTTCAAGAAAACTCTAATATCTTATATATACTTTAATGTTATAATGTTTATGGAATAATTCTTCATCAAATCTCTTATCCTCTCTCTTTAATTTTAAGAATGAAAATATCATTTGTCAGGTGCCAATTTACCATCTCCATGGATGACTTGCTTTCATATTTCAATTCCATATTGAAGGATTGTCATAAAACAATTTATATGGATGAAACAGATTATAATATATCTATTATATCGTATTTATTATCCAAGAATCATTTTTTATAGATGATATTAATTTATAAAACAAAATGAGTTCGTTGTGATCGAAAACTGCTAAAATAAACAAAAATGATTATCATTAAATATTTATCAATTGGTTCATCCTCATGCCATAAAAATGATATATAATACCAATTAAATATATGGAGGATTGTTAATAACATATAATTTAAATTCTATATAATTACACCCACTTTATACGACAATTTGTACATGAATAAAAGTAAACCAATCATGAGAATCGAAAACCCAATGCTCCCAAAAGAGGAAATTGAACCTCTTAACACAAAAAAAAGACACAATAAATGAAAATAATAATGTTATAATATATAAAATATATATATATAAGGGGTTATATAATTATTAATTAAGGAATCTAATTTGGTTATCCAGGACATTAATATCAAGAGAAGAACACATTCAGACTTAAGGTAAGTGATTCTACCCAAACCTCCATTATTCTTTCAGGTTACTATTTCTCTCTTTTTAACCAAATGAAATTATATTTAATTTTTATGTATTTATTTTAAATTTTTTTATATATTTCAAAATCATGTATCAAGATCCATTCGTCCTTCTTTTTTGGGATATACATGTTTTTAAAAGTTTCTCTACTCGATTCTTCTCGATAAAAAATCACGATTTAAGGGAACTTTACGAATTCTTACCTAATTTAATGTTCACTCTATAATATATTTTAAAACACCATTATTTTTATAAAATCACTAATTTTATTATTAAAATATCCCTATATTCTATTCTAATTTTATACAAATAGTTATTCCTTTCTCTTCATAAAAAATATTTAAATTTTTCCCATAAATCGTATTAAAATGTCTAATTTCTAAAATTTATTATACACTATTTTAACATTAGTTTGACATAACTTATCAAGATATATGCCTATATTTCATTATTATTTAAATATATCCTTCCATTGAAACCATTATGAAATTCTATTTTGAGAATCTTTTTGGCATGATTATGATACCCTATTCTTTCCATGGGTTACCCTTATGTTTATGTTTGATTACTTATGTATGATTATTTATGTGGAAAACATGCTCATGTACATGTTATTATGGTTTAAGATAGATATTGATCCAATTAATTAGGTAAATTTTAGTCTCATTAGATGTTAAGTTCAATGGTATTGGTGTTTATCCTTGACTCGTTCCCCATGTGTAACGGTCTTAGTGGTTAGCCTCAACTCTTGCTCCTCTATGTGCAGTGAGACTTGACTCTTGCTAAAGTCATGTTTTATGTTTCTAAAAAATTAATATGATTCCATTATCATATGATCCCATGTTTTAAATTTTACTATTCCTTATGTTTAATCATGTTCCATTCCTTTTTTATATCATTATTAATTTCCTCCTAACGCATGTGATAAGATTTATTTTAATGTTAATTAATTTACTAGGATTTTTAGCTCATTACTTTATTCGTGTAATCCCCAGGTTAACCTTTGTAGATGTAAGTTATAGGGAGATTTTAGTAACTGTTTTTTAATTTAAAAAAAAATATATTCTTATTTTGGGACCATAATGTTTAATTATGTACCAAATCCCCAAAACACTAGACTTTTCGATCCTTGGATTTAAATTTGATTTTTAATTATGATTAAAATCATGTAATGATATGTGTAAAAGGATAGGTTCACTATAAATTTAAAGTATATATAGGATATTTATTACATAATTATACCTCTGGAGTAATTATTAATTATATAAATCTTTTACTTACTATTCCGTAGTGGATATGAAAATGTTTCTCATGTGTACACTGACTATCGCCTTGTGAAGTGATATGATTATTTTTTCAATAAAACAGTACATGGGATATAATAAGAATAAAATTATGTGATATAAATGAAATATTTATTATATTATTAAAATATTTATTATTCTAAAAATATAATACATCCTTTGATTTTTTACTTTTTCACTCACTGAAAGCTGACAACGTCATTCGTGTACGCATAGATTACCTGATATGACTCTCTCTTTTCATCACCACGCCATATGCATGATATATATAAGAATATTTAAATAAAAAATATTTTATTTTTAATATTATTAACATTATATAATGAGAATATATTACTTATATAATTTCCATAATGATCATTGAAAAATGGAAATGAACTCATGCATACGTACAACCAACCGTCTCCATGATTGTAAAGTAATTGATTTCTCAAAAAAAAACATTCATAATTGGTATTAAATGTATCATTTATTTATAAATATGATAATTATTTCATGATTTTTATTCGAGATATTATGGAACCATGATAAAATAAAGAGTACCAAGAATAAAAAATAAAACATATATGAAAAACAAGAGGCTCTTACCTGAAATGTGGCTTTAACATAGAATTTTTAATAAACGAGTAATAAAATGACATAAGTAAATAATATATGGTATGACATATATAATTATGGTTCTATAATAGATGTATTATAAACTAATATTTATTATAAATTATATTTTAACATGTAAGAATGAAGTTGAGACTTATGGTAAGGGATTTATGTCTCGCTTTTTTTACTTCAGTGAAATACATGCCATATTCACCACCTATTTCTTTTATATATTGTATATAATTATAATGAATGTATTTCCGGATATTTCTATTGAAAATTACCCTTAATTACATATACATTTTTGGATCTCTCATTCATGGGGTTTATGATTCAAAAATTACCAAATTGTTAAAGGATTTTTGTGTCAATTTTCCTTCTTCAAGACATATGTTATGTTCTACATCTACATACTTTTATGGGGTATGTATATAGAACCTTTGAATTTTAATATCATAACTTTATTTATAATCATGATATTTTATGTTTCCTATAATTATATTCTTTCATGGGGATTACGTTTCAACGATACCAAAGTGGTAAATATTTTATCTTACAATCTCACCATTTATTTGTATTGTTTTTTTATTAAGAATACAATATTGAAATCTTATAATCTGAATCTAAAATATTCCCTCTAATTTTCTTCTCCCATGTTTATTCATTATATTTTAAATTACTATTAAATTTTTTCCACTCTTTGATATTTAAAATAACAGAAAAAATAATTTAAGAAAATCCTACTTTTTTTCTCTCTTCAGTTGAAAATACATTTTCTTCCAAAACCATTCTTTTAGAAAAACTTCAAAAATGTTTTATTCTCCTCCTATTATTCTAAAATACATTTTCCCCATGTCTTAATTTTTTAAATAAATGTTTTTAATGAAATATTCATGTTATTTTCTAAACAATGGTCATTTGGATTTTACTAAAAATGTGAAAAGAATCATTGTTATTAACATGAACCAAAGGAATAATATTTCCCACTTTAAGTAATGATCAACGACTTCAACATTACTTATGTAGTTTTAAAATTTCTTTTTTAATAATAGGGTTTCATTAATATTTGGTAATTTTTTATTTTTTAAAAATATGATTTCAAAGTAAAAAATGTCACATACAAGAAATATTTTAAAGGTATTTTTTATTTAATTTCTGGTTATGCATTGTTTTTGGGGATCACTAAGGTTTTATGGATGAATAGGTGGGTTTTAATGAATTGGGCCCAACCGTGAGCAAAATTCCAGATTGAAAAATAAATTTTTTTCTTTTATAATATTTTCATTTTTTAATATTTTTTACTCATTACAATTTTTAAATGTACTCCCTTGACATATTAACACAAAAATTAAAATTTGGAACCTTTAGAAATACATAAACATGGCGTATTTTAATTTTTATTTAAGGGATTGGGCCTGCCCGGAAGCCCATATCCAGTTTTAAAAATGAATTGTATTTATTTAATAACTTATTCAATATTGAGTATTTTTCGGTGATTAGATGTCTCACACGAGCCCATTGCATCCATCCACGTTCCCAGCCCTTTATCCTCTCTTTGGAGCTCTTAGGCATCGCGATTTAGGGACTAACTTCCTAGGGTTTCTCAAATTGTCCAGATTTGAGGAGGTAAGTTCTTTCCATTGTAACTCTTTCAATTCATACTCTTTTTATCCCCCTTTCCATTAAGTTTCTTTTCATTTTTTTGAAGTACCAAATTTCCATATGGTAGGGTTTCGAACCTAGGGTTTAACCTTTTGTTTTCTGGGTCACTTCTTATGGTTTTAAGATTGATCTCGGTCCCTCTTGGTGCGATGGTGGGGTGATTTGATTTTTCGCACAAAGGATTCAAGGTTTATACAAATTTGGTTGGTGATTTCACTTTTTATGAAATCCTTGTGACATAGCTACTGATATTATTATATTTTCTTGTTTAAAACATTGATTTAGTGTTTCAAAAATTGGTTTTAGTGGTGTTTGTAATGCAAGTGAATTTTAGGGGCCAATTTCATGTGAAATTTATGTTTTTTTCATACAAATCATTTATTGGTTGATTAAGGGATTACTTTTAATTATTTAGTTGACCGTATTGAACTATATTAGTGATGAAAATAATGTTTTATATGTTATTATTCTTTGTTTGTTTCTGCGAAATTGGCTTTGGGTGACGTTTGTTAAGAAAATGGTTTTTAAGTACCAATTTAGTGTTGAATTGGGTGTTTTATATGGGTATTCTATGAGATGCTTATTGGGATTGTTTTATAACTCATGTAATGAGTTTAATGAAATTTTTATGGTGTGTTTTATTCTGTTTTGATAAATATGAGTATGAATATGGTGTTTAAGTGGGATTTTCAAAGAGTTTTGGGTGCAAAATAAGGAAAGATTTGGAAAAGTTGTTTTATTGAAACTGAAAGTGGTTTGTTGTGTGTTTTAAATGGTATAAAATGTTTTTATCTACTATAATAATTATATGTGACTATTAGTGGTGTTTTATTTGAATATGGATATATGTATCATTCTGAAATTGTTTGAGCACAAAGGGGGTAGCTCGGGTACCTAGGTGTGGCGGATGTGTACTAGTATGGCTAGTGGACCAGATGAGTTTTGTCCCTGTTTCACCTAGAATATGGATAAATAAAACTCTAAATAAACTATGCGGATTATTATTGGTGACCAATAGGTTATGGGAATGTTCCCTATTAGTGTCTCGTGCACGAGAATGGATTTTACTATGGTTACTTTACACTGAGGTATGAGGTACATGGGGCATGAGACTATCTTGTGCCTAGAGGTGTTCCCAATTTTTTTTCTCATTGTGTTTGTGGTATTTTCCCATGTATTGGGGTGTTTTGGTAGTAATTTACAGTAGCTAACATGTCTATTTAAATGTGTTAACATTCTGAAACCTTTATCTTGAAAACTGTTTTCAATTGAAAGTTGCATTTCTTGGATTTTATCACTGCTTTTCTTCGCGTATTAAAACTGCTTGATTTTTCACATTGTATTACATTATATTTGGAATCATTTGGTGGTATACTATTGTTATTAGGCTCACATTCTACTTACACCCCTTGGGTGTAAGTAGACTTGGTTATGTTTGACTCCGGTAAAGGAAAGGATAGGGGTGATGGCGGCTCAGGGTGTTAGTCCCCATCCTTGGGGTGGAGTTGTGGATACAGCTTGGGGGTGATGACCCCTTGTCATGTGGAGTCCATGGGGATGTTTTGTTTTTGTTTCACTATGTCTTTGGACCTTTTGTATTGCATTTGAACTTATATATTCAGTTCTAGATTTTGGTATAAACTTTGTTGGTATGAATTTTTTAGATTCATTTTATCAAATATTTTTGATGTTTTAAGTATACAGATTCGGTTAAATTGTTCCCAACCCAAGATAAATGATACCCAGGAACTTATTCTAGCGCGTTGGGATAGGGAACACCCTTCAGGCCTTGTCACTGGCTGGGTTTGGTGCCTGTATTGGTGGAGACCAGATTTAGTTCGTGACAAAATGGTATCAAAGCAGGTTTTTGTTTTTCGATTATATTTCTATTTTGGGATGAGTCTGGATATATAGGATCATGGAATATCAGGTATTAGGGTTTTGTTTGTGATTAGGGTTCCTGGCCCGAACCTATCGTGGCAGACCTTGAGTCACCAGGGGACGTTGGAATTTACGGATTGACTTCACTTCCAGGTGAGACGTGTGGGCTGCAGACCACACGTGGACATCGGGCAGAGGTGAAGTAGTAATTTCTTTTATTACTTGAATGTGTTTAGATTATTTATATTTTATTTATTTGTTTAAAATTTCCTAAATTGTGTTATTGATTATTGTTTCATGACTATTTCATTTTGTAGCAACATGCCTCCCTAGAAAGCTCTAACGCGCCCACAGGAGGAAGCCAGAGAGAGTTCTCCCACACTGATCGATCAGAGGCTAGTTGAGGATGTGGTTCAAGATATCCAATCTCTAGGGTAGGGACCGAATCCTACTTTTATTCCTCCTAGGGCAGAAGGGATGGGTCCTAGAAAAGATAAAGCTCAAGAGTTTCTGAAAAACAAGCCTCCTAACTTACAAGGCAGCTCAGAACCCTAGTAAGAAGTGGAATGGATCGAGATGATCGAACGTATGTTTGAGTTCCTAGAAACACCCGAGGAGCTCAGGGTGAAGTGTTCCTCCTTTATGTAGGAGGGTCCCAGCCTTAAATGGAGGGATTCAGTGCTTTAGGCTGGGAAGAATAAGTAGATACCCTGGGGATATTTCAAGGTTGTCTTCAATGAACAGTACTACCCTGAGGTGTTGGCTTATGCTAGGTCCCAAGAGTTCATGGAACTTGTTCGGTGGAATCTATCTGTTATGGAGTACGCCAACTGTTTCGCTGAGTTGGTTCGGTATGCTACAGAAATTTTCTCTAATTAGCAGGCGAAGGCCTAGAGGTTTGAGAAAGGCTTTTGACCGGATATATACTCCCAAGTGTTCTTGTTTAAGGTGAGGACCTATGCTGAGGTCATTGATCAGGCGTTCATGGTGGAGATTGATAGGAAAGGAAGGTATGGTTGCTATGGTTCAGTATCAGTAGTGGGAAGTGGAAGCTCCTCAGAGAAGACAATGATGTGAGAGGATCATGTGAAGAAAGGAGGTGGCAGTTCAGGGCACTCTTCAAGGGAGTTTTCATCTGCGGCTTCTGATGCGAGATCGGTCATGTACCACCAGTGTGGGAATCCTGGGCACATCTGACCAGCTTGTCCACTTCCTCCAAATCCTTTTTACCAGTGCAGAGGTATGGGGCATTTGTAGCGTTTCTGCGGTGTGGCACGTCCACTTCCAAGTGGGGCAGGGTCAGTGGCTTCAAGAGGAGTGCCAGCACAGTCTGAGCCGTCAAGGACTGGGTGATCTCGATTTGGCAGCCGTGGTGGTAGGGCTAGGTCATCATCTAGGCAGAGCTAGTTCAGGGCACAACCACAGACTAGCGTTCATCCTCAAGCAGAGACCATACATCTCCATGCAGTGGATTCGGTACCAGCAGGATCAGAGGCGGGGTCGTCAACAGTTTTAGCTACCATTCTAATCGCATATTCTATAGCCGCTGCTCTTTTTCATACTGGTGCCTCTGTTTCATTAATTTCTATCTGTTATATGTACATGCTTAATTTATCAATAGAGTTTTTTTCTTCTGTGATGTTGTTTGTGGTGCCGTTGGGAAAGAAGAAGGAGAAGGGTCTCAAGTGCCTGTTCTGTGTACATTTCGTGTCAAGGGTTGAGATTGAGTGGGACCTCTTGGTCTTAGACATGGATCTTTTCTATGTCATACTTGGCATGGATTAGCTAGTACACTTCCAAGAACACATCTATTTCTATAGGCGGCGAGTGAGTTTCACAACACCTGATTTGAGTCATCGGGTTTTTCATGGAGAATGGGATCCTCGGTTAGGTTGCGCAGGACCTGCACTCCCAGAGTTTGGAAGTATTAACTTCCAATTATCGTCTCTCATTCTAGATCATGATGGTATTTCCCATGGAGGTTCACTACCTCATGTAGTGAATGAGTTTCCGAAGGTATTCCCGTATGATTTCTCAGGTTTTCCCCCAGAGCATGGTGTATAGTTTTCAATTGATCTGGTGTCAGGAACACAGTCGATATCTCTTCCCTCTTATTGCATGGCCTCCACCGAGCGGAGGGAATTAAAGATATAGCTAAACAACATATAATCTAAAGGATTTATTTTCCCGAGAATCTCTCCTTGGGTGGATCATGTGTTGTTCACAAAAAAGGATGACGGATCCCTCCGGTTGTGTATTGACTACCAGAAGTTGAATAAGGCAACAATTAAGAACAAATAACCTTTTCCTAGAATAGATGATTTCTTTAATCAGTTGAAGGGGGAAAAGTGGTTCTCAAAAATAGACTTTCATTTGAGTTATCACCATCTTAGGGTGAAGGATTCAGATATCCCTAAGACAACCTTCCGAAGCAGGTATGGCCACTTTGAGTATTTGTTCATGCCATTTAGATTGACCAATGTCCAGGGGTCTTTATGAAACTCATGAATAGGGTGTTTCATCACTATCTCGATTCCTTCATTGTGGTGTTCGTGGATGACATTTTAGTATACTCTGTCTCTATGGAGGAACATGAACATCACTTGAGGATCATCTTGGGAACTTTGAGGGATCACCGCCTCTATGAAAATTTGTCAAAGTGCACTTTTTTGGATCAGGGAAGTGAAATTTCTAGGGCATGTTATCTCTGAGAAGGGGGTTTCAGTGGACCCTGAGAAGATTAGTGTGGTTATGTCATGGGAGTACCCGAAAAATGTGTTTGAGATCAGGAGTTTCCTTGGCCTGGATGGTTATTACAGGCAATTCGTTTGGGATTTCTCGCGGCTTGCTTCACCAATGACCGCACTCACCCAGAAAGGGGTGAAATTTGTATGGGGTCCAGAATGTTAGGCATCTATTTAGGAGCTAAAGAGGTGGTTGACTACCACCCCTGTGTTGATTTTTCCAAAGGCTAGAAAGGGCTATGTGGTCTATTGTGATGCTTCAGTTATGGGTCTTGGGTGTGTGCTTATGCAGGATGATCACGTGGTGGAGTATGGCTCTCGCCAACTCCGACCACATGACTTGGAGTTGGCAGTGGCGATGCATGTTTTTAAGACTTGGTGTCACTACCTCTTTGGAGAGAAGTTTGTAGTCTACTCCGATCACCAAATCTTGGACTATATATTCTTGCAGAAGGACCTCAACATGAGAAAACATCATTGGATCGAGTACTTACAGGGGTTCAAATTTGAAATTTTCTATACCCTAGATAAGGGTAATGTGGTGGCCGATGCTTTGAGCAGAAGAGTTCCAGATCATGCTTTGAGGAATTCCAGTGATGAGTGGACTTTGATGGGGCTCTTTTCTCAGATGCATGTTGAGACCAGGGAACACAATGGAGGGGAATTCTTGGCGAGTATCCAGTTGACTCCTTCTCTATTGGAGTTGATTCAGCGAGAATATCCCAGTGATGAGATTTGTCAGCGGTTGAATAAGTTTCTTCTTGGTGGGGATACAACCTTTGATTGGTCGTCATCTCCTGAGGGAATATTATGCTTCAAGGGCCATTCAGTAGTGTCGTTATCTCTACGAAAGGTGGGGATGGAGGATAGACACCATTCTTTGTGGGGTTTCCATCCGAGTGCCACCAAGATGTATTATGACATCTGTAGGAAGTTCTGGTGGCCTGGTATGAGACGAGACATATCAAACATTGTTTCGAGATGCTACACCTTCCAGCAGGTGAAAACGAAGCATCAAAGGACCTATGGTCTGCTCCATCCATTACCCATTCCTACTTGGAAGTGGAACAAGGTCTCCTTGGACTTCATTGTTGGATTACCTCATACACCTCAGGGTAAGAATTTCATTTGGTTGGTAATTGATCATCTTACCAAATCAGCCCACTTAATTCTGATCATAGATATAGCTAAAGTGGATGAGTTTGGATGTTTGTATCTTCGAGAGGTGGTGAGACTCCATGGTGTTCCATCGGAAGTTTCCTAAGATAGATACCCATGTTTCATTTCTCAGTTCTGGGAAGGCCTTCAGAAGTCCTTGGGGTGTCAGATTAAGATGAGCACGACATACCATCCTCAGACGGACGGTCAGACAGAGCAGACGAATCAGATTTTGGAGGACACGCTCCGTGCATGTGTCCTAGACTTTTGAGGTTCATGGGATAGCCATTTGGGTCTGGTTGAGTTTTTTTATAATAATAGTTACCAATCCTCTATTACAATTGCTCTTTTTGAGGCGCTCTATTGTCGGCCTTGTCGGTCCCCCCTCTGTTGGACTGATGTAGGTGAGACCTCACTGTTGGGGCCTAGTCTGGTGCAGGAGATGTCTAAGAAGGTTAAGTTGATCAGGCAACATTTAATGATATCTCAGAGTCTCCATAAATCATATGCTAACTAAAGGCGGAAAGACCTAGAGTTTTCTATGGGTGATAGGGTATTCTTGAAAGTGGCCCCTCGTTTGGGCCATCGTTGATTGGGGAAGCAAGGGAAGCTGACGTCGTGATATGTTGGACCTTTTGAGATCACCGAGCATATTGAAGAAGTGGAATATAGGTTGGCCTTACCTTCTCAGTTGACATCCATCCATGACGTCTTCCATGTCTCCCAGTTGATGAAATACAACCCAGATCTGTCTCATGTGCTGAGTTGGGAAGAACTAGAAATAGGGCATGACTGGTCAGTTTTTGAGTAACCAGTGCAAATAGTAGACTCACAAGACAAGGTTCTTCGAGGGAAGTCTATTACACTAGTCTGGGTTCATTGGCAGCACGGTAATGATACATATGAGACCTCGGAGTGGAAGTCATGGGTTGGGGAATATTATTTGTTCCTGTTTTCTAATCAAGCTTCAGGTTGACTCTTCGGGATGGAAAGATTTCATGGTGGGGAGAATAGTCACATACATAAAATATTTTAAAGGTATGTTTCATTTAATTTATATTCATGCTTTGTTTTGGGGGGTTCCCAAAGGTTTTATGGAGGAATATGTGAGTTTTCATGAATTGGGCTAAACCGTTAGCCAAATCCCAAATTTCAAAATAAATTTACTTTCTTTTAAAACATTTTCATTTTTTAATATTTTTCACTCATTACAATTCAAAAATGTCCTCCCCTAACATATTGACACCACAATAAAAATTTGGAAACTTAATAAATCTATAAACATGGTGTATTTTGGTTTTTATTTAAGGGATGTGGCCTGCCCGGAAGCCCATATCAAGTTTTAAAATTGAATTTTATTTATTTAATAACTTATTCAATATTAAGTATTTTTCGGTGATTCCAAGTCTCACATGAGACCATTTCACCCAGACACATTCCCAGACACATTCCCCCCTCTTTAGAGCTCTTAAGAATCTCTATTTAGGGATGAACTTCCTAGGATTTCTCAAATCGTCCATATTTGAGGAGGTAAGTTCTTTCCATCATAACTCTTTCAATTATTACTTCTTTTCTCACCTTTACATGAAGTTTATTCCCATTTTCTTGAATTAAAAAATTTCCATAGGGTATTTTTTCTATCCTAGGGTTTAAACTTGTGTTTTCTGGGTCATTTCTTGTGGTTTTAGGATTGATCTCGGTCCCTCTTGGTGCGACGATGGTGCGATTTGATTGTCACACAAAGGATTCAAGGTTTATACTAATTTGGTAGGTGATTCCACTTTGTATGAAATCCTTGTCACATATCTACTAATTTTATTATATTTTCATGTTTAGCCCATTGATTTGGTGCTGCAAAAATTGGTTTTAGTGGTGTTTGTAATGCAAGTTAATTTTAAGGGCCAATTTCATGTGAAATTTGTGTTTTTTTCATATAAATATTTTATTGGTTGATTAAGGGATGCCTTTTAGTTATTTAGTTGACCTTATTGAACTGTATAATGTCTTAAAATAATTTTTTAAATGTTATTATTCTTTGGTTGTTGTTGTGACTTTGGTTTTGCGTGATGTTTGTTAAGAAAATGGTTTTTGAGTACCAATTTGGTGTTGAATTGGGTGTTTTACATGGGTATTCTATGCCATGCTTATTGGGATTGTTTTATAACTCATGTAATGAGTTTAAAGAAATTTTTATGGTGTTTTGGATTATTTTTTGATAAATATGAGTATGAATATGGTCTTCAAGTGGGGTTTTCAAAGAGATTTGGGTGAAAAACAAGGAAAGATTTGGAGAAGTTGTTTTATTGAAACTCAAAGTGTTTTGTTGTGTGTTTAAATGGTATAAAATGTGTGTATCTACTGTACTGATTGTATGTGACCATTAGTGGTGTATTATATGAAAATGGATATATGTATCATTCTAAAATTGTTTGAGCACAAAGGGGGAAGCCCAGGTACCTGGGTGGGGCGTATGTGTATTATTACGGCTAGTGGACCGGATGGGTTTTGTCCCTGTTTCACCTAGAATTTGGATGAATGAAATCTGACTAAAATTTGTGGGTGATGATTTGGGACCAATAGGTAATGGTTATGTTCCCTACTAGTGGATCATGCACAAGAACTGATTTTACTATGGTTACTTTACACTGAGGTATGAGGTACATGGGGACCGAGACTATCAAGTGCTTATGGGTGTTCCTGATTTTGTTGCTAATTGTGTTTGTGGTATTTTACCATGTATTGAGGTGTTTTTGAAGTACTTTATAGTATCTAACATGTCTATTTAAATGTGTGAACATTCTGAAAACTTTATCTTGAAAACTGTTTTCAATTGAAAGTTTCATTTCCTGGATTTTATCACTGCTTTTCTTTGCGTATTAAAACTGCTTGCTTTTTCACATTTTATTGCATGATATTTGGAATCATTGGGTGGTATATTATTGGGATTAGTCTCACACCCTACTTACACCCCTTGGGTGTAAGTAGACTTGGTTATGTTTGACTCGGGTAAAGGAAAGGCTAAGGGTGATGGTGGTTCAAGGTGTTAGTCCCCATCCTTGGGGCGGAGTTGTGGAGATGGCTTGGGGTGATGACCCCTTGTCATGTGGAGTCCATGGGGATGTTTTTTTGTTGTTTCATTGTATCTTTGGACCTTTTGTATTGAATTTGAACTTATGTATTCAGTTCTGGATTTTTGTATCAACCTTGTTTGTATGAATTTTTTTGATTCATTTTATCAAATATTTTTGATGTTTTATGTATACATATTCAGGTAAATCGTTCCCAAACCAAAATAAATGATACCTGGTCACCTGTGACATCCTTTAACTAATTTCTACCACAAACTCATCTTTCACTCTGAAAGATAATAGAACTTAAAAAAATATTCTATTTATCCTATTCGTATAGGGTTCCAAAAAAATGAATTTATAATTCATCTACTAGACCTTTAAAATACTACATTATTCAATCGAGGACATCACGAGGGTTAGTGGTAGGAGATACGCCCTTGTCACCCTTCGGTTGTGGGTTCAAGTCTTGTGGCCTTGCCGAACGTGACGGGTTGCCGCCCGACCTCCGGGTTTCCCTTTTATGGCAATCCAAAAATAATCTCAAACTAGAATTATCCAAAATACTTCTGTCCAAACTCACAGTCCAAAATTTATAAGGAAGTTAAACACAATGAAGATCCTTTTTTCCACGTAATAACATGTGAACACCTTCATCGTGTATTCTTTTAAAACATTTCAACATCCTGAATTACCATAAAACCTTATTGATTACATTCATTCTCCCTTATTCATTGTAGAATACTAGATATACTCCTTCTATCCAAAAATGTTGTAAACTCAAACAATGATGGAATATACAAATATTAATCAGTTTCAAGGTAGTTAAGAATATCCAATATAATTTATCCAAATAAAACATGTATTATTACGAAATCACTACCTCGGTATCAGAACCACATTATGGTTTGTCTTTCTCTCACCCATATATTTTCAAAAAAAATAACCTGCTATTGAGTTACTTTTCTTGGTTCCACACAATCTCAAGGGCTTAATGAAATTGTACTATAGTACAATCCTTATATACTCCATAAATATTATAACCAGTACATCGTTGATACAACAATCAAATGACATAATTATTTAATAACATCATAATAACTCTAATCATTCATCCTCATCTGTGGTAGTATCATAACTTGATTATTATCCAATAGCAACATTTGGGGAATACTCTGATGATTTGGAAATTGGTTTGCGTAGTGTCCCAACTCCTTACAGATGAAGTATTGTACATTTGAAACCCTTTTCTTACCCTTGCAGTCACATACATGGTGTCCTTTTTCCCCACACTTATAACAAACTCTCATTCCCTTCAGGCAAGTTCCTGGGTGTTTCTTCCAACAGTTTTCACATATGGAAAAATTCTTCTTTTCCAGCTTCCCTTTATCTATCTTTCTCTCTTCCATCCTTTTCTTCTCTTTCTTCCCTTCAAAGCCATTGGACTCATAGAATTATTTACTTTTTTTATTAACACATGATACTATTTCTTCATATGTTGAGAATACATGGGAGACAATTTCCCTCCTAAATTTTGGCTTAATATTGTGAAAGATATGATCCTTCTTACTCTTTGGATCATACATATTGCTGGAGTTCACATTCCTTCTACTAGGTGACATTTCTATACAATGGCATACACTAGATTAGTTTTTGAATCTCAATACATAAATCCAAACTTATAAAAAACTTGACATAAATTGTAAACTTTATGGATATAATCCATAATCATGAAAAAATACTTTCTTTAAGGAAGTATATACTCATAAACCCTTCAAAATGGTTTGTAAAGAAAATGAGAATTATCCTAAGCAATTCCACCGGGAGTGTCATAACCAAGAGTGCAGCAAGGCCCGTTGTTGTGCACCAGTTCCCAATCGAGTCTAGCTCAAAGCGGTGTTTTTGGGTTTTATACCTAGGTACATCTGTGCTAGAGCCGCATCTACCCGCTCGTATCCAGATAGGGATGTATTTCTCGGAAAACTCACAAAATATCTACAATACCAAAATTCTAGGAAGTTTTCTATACTAATCAAAAAATTCCATCTTAGGTCTATGTGCTCTAATCAGAGTTTACCTAAATCTAGCTTCCAAGGTTTGTACTAAACTTCCTATGATACCAACTGTAACACCCTGACCCCAGTTCCCCAGAGTCGGTTCATTATTACATAACATTGGAATGATCACAAAATATCAAGTCTCGAAAGACCGATTAGTTTTGTAGCCTTGGAATCACTAGATACATTCATAAGTCTTACATTATATTATAAAATGAAAACTACAACAACATATTATCCATAGTCCACAATCATATCCCATCATATTATCCCTGTAGATTAGTCATAAAATACTTCTTCACATCCTGAGAAAAATAAAACATAGAAAGGGGTGAGCTCAGATGCTTTGTAAGGATAATAATACAGCGGAAACTTTCATAAATAGGCATAAACATTTTATGCAATTTATAACTAAAACAAAATCCTTTTAAACTTGAAATTCAGCATAATATGGCAGAAATAAAATGAAATATTTCCATTTACTTATTCACATGGATATTCTTCTAATCTAATAATCAAATGCAATGTCAATAACCACTTTCATAATGATGGAATTCATAATGCCAGACTATCATAACCACATAGTCAAGGCCTTGTGCCAAGACTACAAATAAGATTGTGTCAAGGCCTTATTCCAAGACACTAGTCTGTCTCATGAGACCTACCGATGCATTGGGGAGCTATAGCGGGCTCCACCCATCACCTAAAAAGTCCAATGCATTCCTCATATGAAGAATTTTATACATAAAATAAACATTCGTATTAAAATTATCATATGAAATATCAATAATTTCTCCATAAACGATGACTGGTATAAAAATAACACATCCACAGTCAAACATATCACAAAACCTTCAATAAAATATGGGAGTTTTGTATCATAATAAATCAACTTCAAATAAGCTTAAAATCCATCAAATGATGTTGACATAGATGAAACCAAAAGTATTTTAGAGAAATATCTCTTTTTTGAAATAATTTAAAAGTCACATAATTATAAAAGAAAAAATTTACTTTGAAAATATTTTTATAATCTTATAAGGGAAGAATAGATGATTTTATAATGGAAAAAAATAGCTGCACCTTCTGTATAAGTTAAAAAGACATTCTTACCTTAATTTTTTCGAAAATGTTAAAAAGGACCTTGTTTGGAAAACAATAGAAATATTCCTTTATAATAATCTTATAAAAAATCAAACAATGGTATAAATGACTTTAACCTATAGTATATAAAATAGTAAGAATGTTTTGAAATACATTTTTAATAAACATGGATGTGGATGATAAAGAGGTCCCAGTAAATAATTACATATAAACAATCTCGGATAATGAAGAGATTGTGAAATTATCCCTTACCTTGTACTATTACTTGGTCGAGGTTAGGTTAACCTCTTTTGTAATGGTGAAATAATTGTTATTAAATTATACAATAATAATAAGCATTAATATGATATCATATATGATCTTGTAACATTGCTTGGTTAATAATATCTTTGTATTAACATTGTTTCAGGTGTTAACTGATTCGTTTTCCATTATATTATTTTCCACGTAAGCCAAGTTTGTTATGAATAGGTTGTATCTTATTTATATCCAGAGTGATATTAAGTCTTTAAACATTTTTTTTAACCATAAAATAAAAATTATTCTTGAATGGATACGATGGGGGAATGAATCTCATCGTGTTCGTGGAGACGGTAGTCCGTACGTATGCACGAGCAACAATATCATTATTTTGATATTAAAATAATATATAATTGGAATTTATATCATATATAAAGAATAACTATAATGTTATATTTATTATTTACTTCAATTAAAAATCATTATCATACCCATCCAAATAATAATGTTTTGAATAACAATTACACCACGACGTGGAGACGGTAAGCCGTACGTACGCAGGTATGGTGACATGTCATTCAAAGGATGGATAGAATACTGAATATGGTTGTACAATATTTATAAAATCATCACATTATATAGAATATATTGGAGTTATTATTTTATAATGGAAATAACAAAGAAAGAAGAAGTGGAAGAATAAAGGAACTTGAAATAGGGTGGTGAAATTATTACCTCTTCTTCGGGTTCTTCCTTTTGATTTCATCAAAAGGGATCCTTAGGGTGTATTTTTGATAAAACTAAGGCCTCTAGGTTTAATTGAGGGAAGTTGGGAGGATATTTGGGTAGGTTTTGGCCGATTAAAATGGCTTTGAAGGTGTGAATTAGAGAGAAGGGGGAGTGCTTTTATAAGAGGGGTGAGGAGCACCTTAGGAAAAGATAGAAATATTATTTTTTAATAAATTCATATTCGGTTTATAATGGCTCCGAACTGATTTATTTCGAGGATAAGGTGGGTATGAGGCGCAAAAAAACTCAACCAATAGGTTTTATACCGGTTTGGGAAACTTTATTATCCTTATCTTTTAGTTTTAACTCTTAGTTAATTAGTTTCACATTTACCATGTCTCTTTGTAATTTTATATTATATAGTTAATAAACTTACTATATAATTCCAAGTGACCCCCAAGTGGTCCATTAATGATACACCAATTCTTATATAAGTCCTTTTTCCAAACCTTAGATTTTTAGGAATATAATATCAATTAATAATATAATATTTGTTTTAAAAACTCTTTTATGTCAATTTGGACAATATTTAATAATTGATTTTTGTTAAAGTCTTAACAACTTTATTAATTAGAACCAAAATCATTTAAGTAATACTAACATGTCATATAAACCAATAAAATTAGTGTATGTAATCAAAACTTTAAAATTATATTTATTTTAAAATTTATAATACCAATTATTTGATTCTTTCATTAGTAAGGAAAATACTACATCATTATTGTGTCATTAATAAATTTAATTATTCAATGTCTAAAAATTATAAATAAAATACCATTATGTAGGAAATATTTTTTTATTTATAATTAATATTTATTGTTGAAAATATAACATATATAACACTATGTAAAAATTGGTTTTCTAAAAGATATATGCTTATGTCATTTTTGTATTTACTTTAACTTAATTAATATAAAGTGTCATTATCACTTACACGTGGCTCCATGGGGTCCCAAAATCGACCCAAAGATGCCCATGGTCAGACATGTATCAACCAATAGGGTTAGGACATGTTTTAGGGTAATTTACTATTATTATAATATAATTTTGTTACCCTTATTTACAGGATTTACCCTTTAACCATGGTAAATAAAATATTTACCGAGATAATTATTCCAAATATATAAAAATAAATTTACCTATTTACACAATCTGGACCTCCTGATTCTAAATATGGAATCCTTTTTTTTAATTAAAAACAGAGAAGTGTCATAAATTAATTTAAAATTAATTCCCGTTGTAAAATCAAAAAGCGTGTTTTTGAAAATATTAACTATCAAAAGATTGACACTTGCTTTTGTCTAGTTTAAATGTGAAATTACATCCAATGAACAACATTGTTTTAAATGGTAAAAATATAATCTAATTATTCTTTAAAACCACTCAATAGTGTAATTTAGAACTATAAATTATTTTGACTAAAAAAGTTATTTTTAATTAAAATTTAGTATTTTTCACTATTCATCAAAAACTGAATGTTTTCAGAAAAATACCAAAAATTAACCCTACGATAATTTTGATATTTTGAATTAAAAAAATGAAGTCTATATTACCAAATTTAAAACAAACAAGTTGCATTTATTAATTTAAAATTAATTTCCATTTTCAAAATCAAAAGGTGTATTTTTAAGAAATAATATTTATCAAAAGATTGACATTTGTTTATGTCCAATCTCAAAGTGAAAATACTTACAATGACCAGCATTAGATTAAATGGTAATAATATATTATATTTTTACTTCCAAACCATTAAAATGTATAATTTAACACTATAAATTATTTTGATTAAAAAAAGTTGTTTTCAGTTAAAATATAGTATTTTCACTATTCACCCAAATATGAATGTCATCAGAAAAGCACCAAAAATTCATTTAAACTAAATTCTTATATCCCGATTCTAAATAAGAAGTTTATTTTGTCAAATATAATATATAAAAGATTCAAATATTGTATTTAAAAGGGGTTCATCATTAAAAGGAGGTAAAAGTTCATTTTTTGAAATAAATACTTCTTTTATCTGAAAAAATGAATTTGTTCTTACATTATGTCTAAGAAACTCATAATATGGATTTTAAAATTATAAGGATTATATATAGGTCAATGTTCAGTTAATACTATTCATAACCGCTTTTGAATGGATAGTTTGGTAATCTTGTGGTGCGCTCAAACCTGGTGTTGCATGTAGTGAAAGTTATTGAATTACTTTGAAGAAGTAACAAACTATGAAATCTTGGGGTGTTACGTTCTTCCCTCATTCAATAAATTTCATCCTCTCAATTTGAAATTATTCTTCTAAAATAAAAGGTTGAAAATAGAAAATACCTTTGTGAAAACCCACATTAGAAATTGGGTTAATAAAATTTAGTCTTAATAAGAGGAAAAGGAAAATGAATGGGTCACCACCAAATTATGATCTCTATTAGAAGAACATTGGTGGTTATTAGAGACATATAATTGGTGGAAAACATAAATATTTATTAGTAGTTATTGAGGTCATCAATCACAAACAAGTGTAAAATTGAGGGCCCTAAATTCCTTAATCTATGATGATTTTAAATGTCATCAGTTCAACAAAACATAAGGTAATAGTATAACACATTTTTTGTTTTAATATCCCTTCACTGAAGTTTAAGAATTAATTTATTCATTGAATAAGAGAAGAAGAAAACTATATACTTGACAAGTAGAGTGTGATCCTTTAACTAATTTCTACCACAAACTCATTTTTCACTCTAAAAGATAATAGAACATAAAAAAATATTCTATTTATCCTATTCGTATAGGGTTTCAAAAAAAATGAATTTATAATTCATCTACTAGACCTTTAAAAAACTACATTATTCATTCCAGGACATCACGTGGGTTAGTGGTAGGTGATACACCCTTGTCGCCCTTCGGTTGTAGGTTAAAGTCTCGTGGCCTTGCCGGATGCGACGTGTTGCTGCCTGACCTCTGGGTTTCCCTTTTATGGAAACACAAAAATAATCTCAAACTATAATTATCTAAAATACTTCTATCCAAACTCACAGTCCAAAATTTATAAGGATGGTAAAAAAAATGGAGATCCTTTTTTCCATGTAATATCATGTGAACACCTTCATCATGTGTTCTTTTAAAACAATGCAACATCCTGAATTACCATAAAACCTTATTGATTACATTCATGCTCCCTTATTCATTGTAGAATACTGGATATACTCCTTCTATCCAAAAATGTTGTAAACTCAAACAATGATGGAATATACAAATCAATAATCAGTTTCAAGGTAGTCAAGAATATCCAATATAATTTATCCAAATAAAACATGTATTATTCCAAAATCACTACCTCAGTATCACAACAATATTATGGTTTATCTTTCTCTCAACCATATATATTTCCAAAAAAAACTAACCTAGTATTAAGTCATTTTTCTTGGTTCCACACAATCTCAAGTCCTTAATGAAATAGTACTACTGTATAATCCTTATATACCCCATAATTATTATAACCAGTATATCATTGATACAACACTCTAATGACATAATTCTTTAATAACAACATAAGAACTCTAATCATTCCTCCTCATCTGTGGTAGTATCATAACTTGATTATTATCCAACAGCATCATTTGGGGCATACTCTGATGATTTGGACATTGGTTCGCGTAGTCTCCCAACTCCTTGCAGATTAATCATTGTATATTTAAAACCTTTTTCTTACCCTTGCAGTCACGTACATGGTGTCCTTTTTCTCCACACTTATAACAAACTCTTATTCCCTTCAGGCAAGTTATAGGGTGTTTCTTCCCATAGTTTTTACATATGGGAAAATTCTTCTTCTCCCACTTCCCTTTATCCATCTTTCTCTCTTCCATCCTTTTCTTCTCTTGCTTCCCTTCAAAGACATAGGACTCATAGAATTCATTACTTATCTTATTAACACATGATACTATTTATCATATGTTGAGAATACATGAGAGAAAATTTCCCTCCTAAATGTTGTCTTAATATCATGAAAAATATGATCCTTCTTACTCTTTGGATCATACATATTGATGGAGTTCATATTCCTTCTACTGGGTATCATTCCTATACAATGGAATACACTAGATTAGTTTAAGAATAGCAATAAATAAATCCAAACTTGTAAAACACTTGACATAAATTGAACAGTTTATGGATATAATCCATAATCATAAAAAAAATGTTTTCTTTGAGAAATTATATACTCATAAACCCTTCGTAATGGTTTTTAAAGAAAATGATAATTATCCTAATCATATCCCCCGGGCGTGTCGTAACCAAGAGTGTTGCAATGCCCATTGTCGTGCACCAGTTCTCGTTCGAGTCTTGCTCAAAGCGGTGTTTTCTGGTTATACCCCTAGGTACATATGTGCCAGAGCCACCTCTACCTGCTCGTATCTAGACAGGGATGTATTGCTCAGAAAACTCACAAAATCTCTACAATACCAAAATACTAGGAAGTTCTTCTATACTAATCCTCAAATTCCATCTTAGGTCTATGTGCTCTAATCAGAGTTTATCTAAATATAGCTTCCATGGTTTGTACTAAACATCCTCTGATACCAAATGTAACACCCCTAACCCGGTTACCCAAAGTCAGTGCATTATTACATAACACTAGAATGATCATAAAATATCAAGTCTCGAAAGAACGATTAGTTTAGTAGCCTTGGAATCACTAGATACATTCATAAGACTTATATTACATCATAAAATAAAAACTACAACAACATAGTCTCCCTAGTCCACACTCATATTCCCTCAGACTATCCCTAAAGGTCGGTCATAAAATACTTCTTCACATCCTGGGAAAAATAAAACATAGAAAGGGGTGAGCTCAGATGCTCAGTAAGGATAACAATATAGCGGAAACTTTCATAAATAAGCATAAACATTTAAGGCAATGTATAACTAAAATAAAATCCTTTTAAACATGAACTTCAGCATAATATGGAATAAATAAAATGAAATAATTCCATTTACATATTCACGTGGATATTCTACTATTTAAATAATCACATGCAATATCAGTAACCACTTTCATAATGATGGAATGCATAATTCTAGACCATCATAACCACATAGTCAAGGCCTTGTTCCAAGACTACAAATAATATTTTATCAAGGCCTTGTTCCAAGACACTAGTTTGTCTCCTAAGACCTACCGATGCATCGAGGATCTATAGCGGGCTCCACCTGTCACTTACTAAGTCCAATGCATTCCTCATATGAACAGGTTTAAACATAACAAAAACATTCTTATTAAAATTATCATAAAAAGTGTCAATACTTTCTCCATAAACCATGAATGGTATAAAAATAGCACATCCACAGTCAAACATATCACAAAACCTGCAATACAATATGGTAGTTTTGTATTGTAATAAATAAACTTCAAATAATCTTAAAATCCATTAAAGGATATTGACATAGATAAAACCAAATCTTTTTGAGAGAAATATCTCATTTTTGAAATCATATAAAAGTCACATTATTATAAAAGAAAACATTTTCTTTGAAAATATTCTAATAAGCTTGTAAGGGAAGCTTCGACAATTTTATAACAGCGGAAAATAGCTGCACCCACCGTATAAGTTAAAAAAGACATTCTTACCTTAATTTTGTCGAAAAGGTTAAAAAGGATCTTGTTTAGAAAATGAAATAAAGACTCCTTTATAATCATCTTATAAAAATTTAAACAAGGGTATAAATGACTTTAACCCATAGTCTATAAAATTTTAATAATGTTTTGAAATACATTTTTAATAAACATGGATGGGGATGATAAAGAGGTCTCAGCAGATAATTACATATAAACAATCTCGGATAATAAAGAGATTATGAAATTAACCCTTACCTTGTACTTTTTCTTGGAAGAGTGTAGGTTAACCTCCTATGTAATGGTGAAATAATTTTTATTAAATTATACAAGAATCATATACATTAATATGATATCATGTATGATCTTTTAACATTGCTTTGTTAATAATCTCTTTGTATTATCGTTGTTTCAGGTGTTAACTGATTCGTTTTTTTATATGCATTCATATGTAAGTCATGTTTTTTATGGATGGGTTGTATATTATTCATATCCAGAATGATATTAAGTCTTTAAAAATTATTTTTAACCATCAAATTAAAATTATTCTTGAATTGATACGATGGGGGAATTAATCTCATCGCGTTCGTGGAGACGGTAGTCCTTACGTACACACGAGTGACAATATCAATTGTTTGATATTAAAATTGTATATAATTGGATGGTATATCATATATACAGAATCAATATAATTTTATATTTATTATTTACTTCAATTACACATCATTCTCATACCCATCCAAACAATAATGTTTTGAATAACAATTACACCACGACGTGGAGACGGTAAGTTGTACGTACACATGTATGGTGACATGTCATTGAATGGATGGATATAATACTGAATATGGTTGTACCATATTTATAATAACATCATAGTATATATAATATATTGGAGTTATTATTTTATAATGTAAATAACAAATAACCAATAAGTGGAAGAAGAAAGGAACTTGAAAGAGGGTGGTGAAATTGTTACCTCTTCATCAGGTTCTTCCTTTTGATTTGATCAAAATGCCTCCTTAGGTTGGATTTATGATCAATATAATGCCTATATATTGAATTGGGGAAAGTTGGGAAGATATTTGAGCAGGGGTGGCCGATCTAAATGGATTTGAAGGTGTGAATTAAAGAGAAGGGGGAGTTCCCTTTTATAAGAGTGGTGAGGGGCGCCTTAGGAAAAGATAGAAATATTATTTTAAAATAAATTAATATTAAGTTTATAATGTCTCAAAACTGATTTATTTTGAGTCTAAGGTGGGTATGGGTCGAAAAAAACTCAACCAATAGGTTTTAGACAGGTTTGGGTCACTTTATAAACATTATCTTCTAGTTTTAACTCTTAGTTAATTAGTTTCACATTTACCATGTCTCTTTTTATTTTAATATTATATAGTTAATAAACTTACAATATACTTCCAAAATACTCCCAAGTGGTCTATTAAAGATACACTTATGATTATATAAGTCCTTTGGGAAAACCTTAGATTTTTAGGAATAGAATATCAATTAATAATATAATATTTTTTAAAAAAACTCTTTTTTGTCAATTTTGACACTATTTAATAATTGATTTTTGTTAATGTCATATAAACTTTATTAATTAGAAAAAAAATCATTTAAGTAATACTAACATGTCATATTAACCAATAAAATTCGTGGATTTCATAAAAACTTTCAAATTATATTTATTTTAAAATTTATAATACTTATTATTTGATTCTTTCATTAATAAGGAAAATAATGTGTCATTATTGTGCCATAAATAAATTTAATTATTAAATGTATAAATATTATAAATAAATTACCATTATTTATGAAATCTTTTTATCTTTACAATTAATATTTATAGTCTAAAATATAACATATATAACCCTATTTAAAATTTGTTTTTCTAAAAGATATATGCTTATCTCATTTTTGTATTTACTTTAACTTAATTAATATAAAGTGTCATTATCACTTACAAGTGGCTCCATGGGGTCCCCAAATCGACCCAAAGATTCCCATGTTCGTACATGTATCATAAAATAGGGTTAGGATAAATTTTAGTCTAATTTAATATTATTATAATATTATTTGTTTACCCTTATTTACAAGATTTACCCTTTAACCATGGTAAATAAAATATTTACCGAACTAATTATTCATAATGTCTATAAATAAAAGTTACCTATTTATAAAATTTTGACCTATTGAGTATAAATATGGACTCAATGTTTTTAAATTAAAAACAAATAAGTGGCAAAAATTAATTTAAAATTAATTCCTGTTGTCAAATCAAAAAGCGTGTTTTTGAAAATATTAACTATCAAAAGATTGACACTTGCTTTTGTCTAGTTTAAATGTGAAATTACATCCAATGAACAACATTGTATTAAATGGTAAAAATATAATCTAATTATAATTTAAAACCACTCAATAGTGTAATTTATCACTATAAATTATTTTGATTAAAAAAGTTATTTTTAATTAAAATTTAGTATTTTTCACTATTCATCAAAAACTGAATGTTTTTAGAAAAATACCAAAAAATCACCCTAAGATAATTTTGATATTTTGAATTAAAAAAATGAAGTCTATTTTACCAAATTAAAAACATATAAATTGCATTTATTAATTTAAAATTAATTCCCATTGTCAAAACTAAAAAGCGTATTTTTAAGAAACAATATCTATCAAAAGATTGACATTTGTTTATGTCCAATATCAATGTAAAATTACATAAAATTACCCGAATTGGATTAAATGGTAAAAATATAATCTATTTATACTTTCAAACCATTAAAATTTATACTTTAACACTAGAAATTTTTTTGATTAAAAAATGTTGTTTTCAGTTAAAATATAGTATTTTTCACTATTCACCCAAATTTGAAAGTTATCAGAAAGGCACCAAAAATTCATTGAAACTAAATTATTATGTCTCGATTCTAAATAAGAAGTTTATTTTTTCAAATAGAATATATAAAAGTTTAAAATATTGGATTTAAAAAGGGTTCATCATTAAAAGGAGGTAAAAGTGCATTTTTTGAAATAAATACTTCTTTTATCTAAAAAATGATTTTGTTCTTTAATTATGTCTAAGAAACTCATAATATGGATTCTAAAATTATAATAATTATATAGAGTTCAATATTCAGTTAATAATATTCATAACTACTTTTGAACAGCTAGTTTGGTAATCTTGTGGTGCGCTCGAACCCGGTGTTGCGTGTAGTGCAAGTTATTGAAATACATTGAAGAAATAATGTACTATGAAATCTTGGGGTGTTACATCATGGACTGGGTTTAGTGATAGTATTGGTGGTGACTAGATTTGGTTCGTGACAAAAAAGGTATATTGAAAATGTTTTAAAAAAGTGTTTTTTTTTCAAAGATGAAAGGATAATTTCTTTAAGAAATGTTTTAAATGATTTTAAATATTCCTTTATTAGTTTTAAATATTATTTTAAAATAAAATTATTTTGAATATGTTTTATGTTTTAAAAAGTGATCTTCCAAGAAAGGTTATTTTCCTTAAGAAATATTCCAAGGGATATTTTAAAATCATTTTCCATCTAAGATGATATCCTTTGATGTAACTTATGCTTTGATGGGGATATGAGCCAAGGATAGAATTATTAATCTTTAACTTTTTTTTAATCATGATTAGATATTTATGAAACAATTATCTCTTCCATGGGTTATAACATGAAAAAATGATTATAAAACCTGATTATTTTTCCATGGGTTATGCTTTGATGAGATGATGAGATAATTATGAAACATGTCTGTTTTCTGCAATTTATGATATGATGAAATCCTTATACACCCCATTTAATTTCATGGGTTATGATGTGATGAATGTTTCATGAACTTTTTCTATTCAAATGTATGATTTTCATTATGTGAAGGGTGATACATAAATCTATCTCCAATGTATTTGGTAAAGCTTTATAACTCATGAGATTACAGTGGAAAACAAGTTGATAGGATTGATCCACTATGGGAAATAGGTGTATCCAGATCCACTATGGGAAACAGGTGTGTATCGATCCACAATGAAAAATAGGTGTGTCCTAATCCACTATAGGAAATATATGTTTCCTGATCCCCTATGGGAAACATGTGTTTCTAGATCCATTATATGAAACTGGTGTGTCCTGATCCACAATGGTTAACTAGTGATGAGTCTTAATCCACTATGTTAATGTTTATTGTAGTTAACCTTTTCATATGATTTTTTTTCAATATATATGGTGGTTAAAACACTTTTATGACTTTATATTATGGTTCATGACTGATTTATGATGTATCTCACTCTATCATCCCATGTTATATGAAATATTAAAGGTCTATTACATGACACATGTTTGTGATCTATGAAAGGTTGGGTAGTAAATTTTCTAAGGTATTTCCTTGATCAAAAACCATTATGATAATCTTATCATTTAAAATAATCATATATTGATATCTCTTAATCCAACCCTTACTAATCATATGAACTCACCAATTCTAATGTTTTATTCCCTAGGTTATAAAGGGATGGGTAGGATATTCCTAAGGGGAGTAATATATGAGAACATGTTTTTGGGATATTTTAAGATATTTCAACATATTAAAACATTTGGTACATATTCTCCAAATTCACTAAACTATCATTTCCCTTAGGTGTGTGTATGTCTAATGTAATGAATATTCATCTAAAAATATGTAATATCTATGTATAAAAAAAATGGTTTGCTATAAAAATACAATACCTTTTTTTGTTAGTTTATGTCCCTCTATACTTCTTTAAAACAAATGTAAATACAATGAAAATTTATTTTAAACCTTAATACTAAATATTACCCTTTAATAATCAATATTACATTAATTAGTTATAGTGTATTATGACAATCTAATGTTAATAATGTTATCTACATTATGCATAATTAAAAATGTTGTTTTCATTACCAATTATTTGACTAAAATTACATCATTAATTTATTTATGATACATTAATATATAAAATATATTTATTTATAAATATATTATAACATTTTATAAGTGGAATCATTGTTGTCTTATTTCAGTTTTCTTAGATAATGAAAAGGTTACTTAATAATAAGTAACATACTTGATCAAATATTTCTATGGCTGTATTCCAACCATTATTTTCTTTTTATATTATAATAATATTATTTTTAATGATTCTATATTCATCCATAATAGTGTTTTTTATCACTTTACATCTTGGTGTAAAAACTAACTCAAACTTGAACACGCTTCAACTCGATTTGTGGGTATGGTTAAGAAGGTGTTTCATTTTCATCAATTATAATTATAAAATAATAATATTGATATAATATTGATTTTTATGATGTTCAAACATATTTTATGATGTTTTAATAAATAATAAAATTCTAGTTTAAAAATTAAAAAACCATTCTTCGTGGAGGCGGTAGTCTGCACACACATAAGAATGATGTTCCATTGTTTTTTTTTTGTGAATAGAAATGAAAAAATAAGGGTTATACCATTAACATATAAAAAACTACAAATAATACCTATGATAATGGATAAATAATAATATTATTTTATATGAAATCAAAGGGAATGATATTATGATGAAGACCATAGAAAGATATAATACATATTAAGACACTTTATTTCCCCTTGGAAGATCCCATAAAAATGAAGGGTTTAGGATAATGGTGAGTGAAAAATGGATTATTATTATTTGTTAGGGTTATAGAGAGATTATAATTATATATCTTTAAGTTGTAATTTTATGGTAAATTTTGTATTTTGAAGGATGTCAATGGTCCCATTTTATAAGGGAGAAAAGGGGTTTTTTTTGGAAACTCCATTTATATCTCAATAATTCCATGACACAATTCAATGATCAACATCAACATTTATTTAAAATAATGTAGTTTGGGGTATTATTAGGCCAAAAATGTCTCAAAAAAGTGTTTCATAATATGTTTTAAAAATTTTATAAGGTTTTCACCATTATTTTTTTACATGTTACACTTGTACTTTAAAACGAGGTCACTAGTTTTTAATTATGTGATTTTATTATTTTATTAAACATTTAACCCAAAAATTATAACAAAATTTTAGTTTATAGAAGTAAATTAAACATATTTAAATATAATTAAATTTATAAATATTATAAAATTAACTTTCAAATTAAAACATATAATTATTACAAAAAGTTTTATAGTATAAAAAAATAAATTTTGACCATTTTAGATTCCAAATATTTTATATTATTTAATATGAACTAAATTAATATTAAAATAATTATTTATGTGTTTATAAATCATATTATATTCATTATTTAATTAAATTTAAATTAATTTATATGATATAAATTCAATTATATTAAATAATCCATAATGTTTAAAATAATTATTTCACTATTATGGTGGTAATAAACATTAGACTTTTTAATCTAAACTTTATAACTAAAAATTAAATTAGAAAAATTAACTAAGATAAAAATTAATATATTAGATATAAGAATCAGTTTATCAAATTATCATTCCCTATTTATAGAAGTTAATATTAATGTTAGTCCATGTATTGTGTAAACCCATTTTTCAAATGAATTTATTTTTATGAAAAAGGATTTACAATTAGGATATATTAATGAATGAAATCGATTCTGTTGAATTTAAAATAGTTATTATGAATCAATTAATATTTATTTAATAATAAAATAAATTATAAATTTCAGTTCATCATGTTATAATTAAATAAAAAAAGATTATAAATTAGTTTTAATTAAAACACTCTATAGATTTTCAAAATAGTAACCATGAGTTTATTAATTCAACATAGTATTTTAGAATTATTTATAATATGTTATAATATATTATTTGATAATAAAGGTTTAAAAAATATATATGTTGTAAATAATTGACAAAATCAAAAAATTAATTATTTTCACTATTAACTTAAAAAACTATTTTATAAAAATATCAAAAATACAGCCTAAGCTAATTTTGTTGCGAGGAACTCAAAATAATAAATTTTATATAATCAAATTCAATTTATATTTTTAATATTTATCATTTTTTAATGAAAATATATATTATGATGAAACCAAATCTTAATTAGAATAATCATTTCAATATTAAATCATATTAATTATTTACCATCTAAAGGTTGTATTAATAATTAATTCATAATGTGTTGTAGGTTTTTCACATTTTATCCTAGTACAAATGTCAAATAACATTTTACATATTTTAATGGATCCAAAATATTGGGTCATTATAGTTACTATATTTATACCCTCAAATCAACACCAAGACACCTAAGGCATCATTACTCAAGGTTCATGTCACCAAAAAAATCAAGCCATCTCCATTATTAAGTCATTAACCTAGTGTCACTTAGTGGGAACCATTCCAACTATGAATCACCTATCATTTATTCCCATATACAAGGACACACATGATTTCCTAACCCCTCACTCAAGACTCTATCGACTATACCTGCAATGAAATCACTAAAAAACAAGTTTCATTATAAGGTATCTTTCTCATTTGTAACACCATGATATTTTAATATATATATATATATTTTCAAATAAATGTAATTTATTTTATAGATTGTGATGCAATCAAACCCAAGAATAAATTAACTGTAATATAGTATACCATTATAACATGGTAGTTAAATTGGAATAATATATAGGAATAATGAAATTTTTAAAACAACTTGTATAAAGGTTCAGATAATTAAAATATATTTTTAAACAAGTACTAAATTTTTATAAATTTTTTTATATGCTTTAACGATACATTTTCCCTCAAAAGTGGTTTGTCATTCTTTCTTTGAGTAAATAATAATAATATTTTCTCCCACTTTTAGTAAATATATTTGATTAGATTAATTTTTTTTAAATTACCATATTTTAATTATATTATTGTAAATTTGTTATAATTTTATGAAAAGAATGATTTTTTCATGAATGGTGAAAAATATTGATTAATATTAAAAAATGTTTTTTCTAACATTAATAAAGTTTAATTTTTTGTTTTAAAATGATTTTAATAGTTAAATTAGTATATTAATATTATTATTAATATAAATAAGTTAATTATAATTAATTTTATCATGGATTTTGGTATAACAACTTTTTATACATAAGAAAATAATTTTTATGCAAAAATAATTTTCATCATGTTTTATAGGTTCAATTTAAAATTAAATTCTAATAATTCTGTGAATTAAAATTTATAATATATATTATGTTTTTATAATAAGAAATATAAAATTTTTTAATGTGTCAACTTTCATTTTTGGTCATATTTAATAGTAAAAATATTAAAAACTTTTCACTGCAGTTAAGGTTAAAATGAGTTTATTGGAGGGTTAAACAAAAAGATAAGTGTACGTTTTACAAAAAAAATTCTAAATACTGTTTTAAATAAATAATTAACCCTCACCATATCTTACCTTTTAATGTTAATGGAAATATTTGGATTTATTGTGAAATCATTATATATTGATATTTTATAAAATTACAACTGTTTTCTCTCCCCCACTTATAAAAGGTCACCGCATCTTTCAATTTTATATAGTACATTGAGTTATGTAGCTCAAAAAACCCTATCAAATTTTATTCTAAAATTCTCTATCTATGAAATTGATGTTTAAGAATTATTATATGTCCATTCAATGGATCCTTAATAAGGGATATAAAGAGGCATATTGAAGAAGAATAGATCATCATACGAACCCTTTCAATTTATTTATTGTTCTACCTCCCCAAATTGTATGGTATTTATCATAAAGTAATAATTTTAGTATATACAATATATTTAAATGTTATTATTATTATGTAACCACCATTATTCACCCTCCTTTCCATCAAATGGTTAGTGAAAGTATTGCTCATTCAGACATGTGTTGCACCTCTTCCATATAGTGACACAATAAATTTTCGATCAGCATCATTCATGGGAGGTTTTTATTATGGTATTATTATTTATATATGGTATATATATATTTGAAACAATTATGCTTATGGAATTTGAATATCATATATTCTTTCTTACCTTTCCTTCTATTGTAAAATGATAATATCGCTTGTGCATACGTGTGGACTACCACCTTTTGGAAGAGACATCAGCATATTTTTATTTCTTATTTAAATGATTGGTCATAAGGATATATTTAATGAATATTTATGATATATAATATAATATTGATTATATAAAGGTGTATTATTAATTATATTTCATTAATTCCATCCAGTTAAAAGTTAAAAAAACTGTCATGCTTACATGTAATGTCCTGAACCGGGATCCAATTAACCCATGTCTCGAGATGGTGGGTCACATGGCCTTAAGAGAGCCTCACCATATGATAGAGGATGAAAACTAGAGGTGGGGGTGTAAAGATGATACATTGGGGAGACTATACCCTCACGTCAGAGTGGAAAAAATATATAATCTGATACAATAAATAGAAAAATCATTTTATAAACTGATTGAAGTAATAACTAAATGATAAATAAATGACTAAATAAATCATAATTGAAAGAAAATAAATAAATTATCAGCTGATAATAATAAAAAATCCTCTAAAGTAATTTCTGATACATGGATTCATGGTATGATGCAATACAAAATGAACAGGAAGATATATCATGTTATCCAATGGTATAAAAGAAAAAAAGGAAACATAACCCTATAAGAATCTTGAGTCTAAGCCTGATCATCTTCCCCTAAGATCCAATTAGGTAAGAAAGTCAACAACCTATAGTAGGGACCTTGACCTTTTCAATACCTACAAAAGGATTGTCTTTCTGGGTACCAAAGGAATCCCAGGTAGAGTGTGAGATAAAATATTAGTATGCCAACACCAACAGTGTCAACATGTAATCTGAGTAGTTCTCATAACTAAAATGCATGTAGGTATAATAATAATAATAGTAAAACAAGGCTAAAATTAATTACCAACCCAGACTGGTTCCTATAGGACACCTGGTGATTAAACCTGTTTCGGACCATAACTTGGAGGAGTGTTTGATCACGTCACTATATATATAATTGGTAATAATGTATTTTTATATATATAGTTTAGATTTAAATTGAATCCAACAATATGAACCATGTGTGTGTAGATTCTTAATAGACATATACCCGGAATACCAGTGTTGGATTGACAAGGGCGTAACTTAGACATCCATAACTAGTCTAACGAGCCTAAAGTCTCATGCAATAGGGTACATTCCCTACATCTCAATAGAGTGAGAGATGTATGGTAACAACAGTGATGGTGGTGAGTGAGATTCCATGGCAACACTATAATCATGGTACATGGTGACTCATACCAATTCCTATATAGTATCACATGAACAAGATTCCATACTCAACACTCGATGTAAGGGAGGGTGATTTACCTCATGGATCAACACCCCTTACCATCATATGAAACCTTGTAAAAGGCATATTATAATTATAACCATCATGGTGTATTACCTCTCATACATTTATTTCATATATCCCATATACATATAAGAGTCATAATCACATTTATCAAAACAATAAATGAGGCATTACCTCTCATATATCCCTTTAGTAATATTCAAAACCAATTCAAGCATTACAATTTAAATAAGAATTAGTAAGGCATAAAAAAGAACTTATTTTAATCATTCAAAAAAATTTAACCATTTAATACATTCAATTCATCTTAAGAATGTAAACTCTTCATGCATTATCCATTTTAGTCAATTCAAGCCTTTCAAATCAACAATGCATGAAAATTTCCATTACTAAGTCTCGACTGTCAAGGGAAGGTGTCATGGGAAATTAATTTATAGGATTCCACCATCATGCATAATTCATAAATAATGGTCAATTTCATTTAACTTATTTAATTTACTTAAATGTGGGGAAACCCATTTATAATATCAATTGTATTTAATGAGGTAACATTCTCAAAGAGGGAATTTCCTACATGGGAAATTCCATGTCTAAGATGACCAAACACGTGGAAGGGACCCTTAGTTCAATCCATAATTCATATTAAAAGTGTAATTCAACTTGAAATATAATCCAAAAGGTCTGTGGGAGTTCCAGGAATTTTGAATCAATTGGATAAATTGGCCAATACTACTTGGGACACCCATGGGGTGACCATATAAGGTATGTACAATCTCAAACCCACCAAAAAAGGATCAATAGACATGTGTCTGGGTGAAATGGTCAATTAGGGATAAAGGAATAAATATAAAAGAGATGCTCAAAAAAGTCCAATTGGCGACACGAGGGAATAATTATGAAACATTGAAAACTCAATGAGAAAACAATGTGACCACCTACCTCAAGTCCATATGTGAATCCTCATTGATATTATCCTTAGAATCAGAGTAGGTTAGTATAGTTTTTAGAAATGGTCCTACAGAATAAAAATTGGGAAAATGAGCATGTACCTAAATAGAATAAAGAATTCAATGACTGACTTTAATAGGATTTGAGAGAATATAGGTGATTACTAAGATGGATCCAGTGCTTCCAACGGATTAAACAATGGACATTGAATGGAAGAACTCCTTGAATTCCAATATTTAGGTCTTTTTTATCTCCACTACTACAACTTGGACTTTTATCAGTGCTAAAAACTGGCATTAATAGTGCTAGAAAAGCGCTGTTAATTCCAGCGTAGATAGGGGTCCCCTTTATCAGCGATTCGAAAAGCGCTGAAAAAGGACCCCATTTATTAGCGCTTTTTTAGCGCTCATAAAGGTAGAATTTATCAGCACTTTTAGGAGTGTTGTTAAAGTTGTCCTTTATCAGCGCTCAAAAAAACGCTAATAAAGGCACCTTCCCCTACACCTGCAAAATAGAACCTACACACCTGCACACCTGCACAAAACAGAATACCTACATAAAATAGCACATGCACACCTCCACAAAATAGCACCCGCACACAATATTTTGACAGACAATGGTATATACATTTACTTAACATCATGAATACAAAAACACACACTGCTATATACATTTCAAACATTATTTTACATGGTTACAATTACAATTATTCAAAAATAGTTATAAACATTCATGTTTAATCTTTTTATATCCATGATCCGCTCTAAAAAATTGTCGTACATGGTATTTTTTGTCGAACAAAGCATCCAAACTCAAGGAAAAAAATTCACCTATATAAGAAAACAAATATTATGTTAGTAATACAATAATGAAATAAATTAAAACATTAATATGAAAGAATACATTAATATGGAAATGTGAAAATAAAATATGAAATTTTAAATTCAAATGTTTTCATTCTGATAACAATGAAAGGGAATAATGTAAAATCAATATGTTTTTGTATGATTTATCTCATTTAATAAATACTGATTCTTTATCTAATGAAAAGATTTACCGGTCACACCATGCATCGGATTGAGGTGCGGTCAATTCTTACACGTCAAAAATTACTAATAGATCGTTGTCCTAAAGTTTCAAAACAATCCGAATGTGTTTGCTTGGTTTGTTGTATGTCACTTGTGTTGTTTTCTAAAGTTTATGTCAATTTGAAACTGATATCAGACACTTTTAGCCATACTATTCACACCATGCATTGGATTGGGGTGCGGTCGAATCATACTCGTCACAAATGACTCATGGATCATTGTCCTAAATTATCAAAACAATCTGAATGAGTTTACTCAGTTTTCCATATGTCACTTGTGTTGTTTTCTAAAGTTTATGTCAATTTGAAACTGATATCCGACACTTTTAGCCATATTGGTCACACTGTGCGTCGGATTGAGGTGCAGTCGATTCTTACACATCACAAATGACCCATGGATTGTTGTCCTAAAGTATCAAAAACAATACGAATGCATTTGATCAGTATTCCATATGTCAGTAGTGTTGTTTTCTAAATTTAATGTCAATTTCAAACTGATATCAGACACTTTTAGCCATACCAGTCACACTGTGCATCAGATTGAGGTTTGGTTGATTCTTACATGTCACAAATGACTCATGGATCGTTTTCCTAAAGTATCAAAACAATCCGAACATGTTTGATTTGTATTCTGTATGTCATTTGTGTTGTTTTCTAAAGTTAATGTCAATTTCAAACTGATATCAGACACATTTAGCCATGTCGGTCACACCGTGCGTCGGATTGAGGTGTGTTTGATTCTTACATGTCATAAATGACTCATGGATTGTTTTTCTAAAGTATCAAAACAATTTGAACACGTTTTCTTGGCTTTCTGTATGTCCCTTGTGTTGTTTTCTAAAGTTTTTGTCAATTTGAAACTGATATCAGACACTTTTTGTAACACCCGAGACTTTTATGTGAAATATTTTGTTTTTATGTTATATAAATCATCAAAGGAATCTTTTACTACACACAACATTAGCTTGGCTTTCTTTACACGCAATCGCGACCTTCCTCGATAGCTTGCATCGTACGCAATACCGAGTTTCACTAAACAACAATATATTATTAAAATATTATTAAAACTAGCTGTTATGAATAGTAATAACCACTTTTTGAAATTTTATAGTTTTTATTTTTCAAAATGGACTTCATTTTTGGATTCGGAATGTCGAAATTAGCCTAGGGTGAAATTTTGGTATTTTTCTGAAAACTTTCAATTTTTGATGAATAGTGAAACCACTAAGTGGTAGTTAAAAAAAACTGAATTTTTCATAAAACTTAACTTTACCGCTTCTGTGAGGGGAATTTCGAAAATACGAGAGACACGGTTAATATCAAGGACTAAAATGTGGTTCAATGAGATGAAAATAATTTTTGGTGAATAGTAACTTTTTACTTTTATTTACCACGGTTAAAAATAAATAGGGTAATTAAGGGTAAAAATGATATTATTATTACCCTAAAACATGTCCTAATTCTATTGGAAAAGTGTAATTCGACCAAAAACAACCTTAGGAATAAAATATGACCATTTAGGCCCACTTGGATTAGATTAGGACATTTATTATTAATTTATTTAAAGAAGGGTTAAAATAGTTAAAATCAAAGTTTAATAAGTAAATCATTTTTAATATGGGGTTATAAATAAGATAAATTAGACTATAAATATTCATTAGAAAGCTAAAAATATTTCCTACATAATGGTATTTTATTTGTAATTTTTATACATTAAATAATGTAATTTATTTTTGACACAAAGATGATGCAGTAATTATCTTATTAATGAAATATTGACATAATTGATGTTATAAACACCAAAATAAATGTAATTTGAGACATTTTATGAATTACACTAATTTTATAGATTAATATGACATGTTATTATTGATTTAATTAACTTTTTTCGAACTAATAATTCTGTTATTATTTTCACAAAAATTAATTACTAAATAGTGTCAAAATTGACATAAAATAGTTTTTAAAACAAATATTATATTAGTAATTGTTATTTTATTCCTAAAAATCTATGGTTCGGCCAAATGACTTAGATAAGGTTATATATATTAATAATAAACAACTTGGGGTTCGTTTGGCTGCTTATAGTATGTTTATTAACCTTATATTATAAGAACACAAGAAGACACGGTAAAAGTAAAATTATTTAACTTAATGTTAAATCTAAATGATAAGGTTAAAATTGATACCTAAACTTGTATAAATTCTATTTTATGAGAGTATTTCGACCCATCCCCACCTTATCCTAGAAATATATCAATTTGGAGCTATTCAAAACCGAACTTGACTTTATAATAAAATAATATTTTTAGTTTTCCCAAAGGTGCCCCTCTCCTCCCTTATAAAAGGGAACCTCCTCACCCTCTTGCTCACACAAATTTGAGCCTTAAATCTCGGCCAACCCCTGAACTTTCCTCCTATCCACTTCCCTTGAGACATCCTAGAGGTCCTGGTCTTATTCAAAGACCAATTTTAGTTCCCTAAAAGAAGGTCTCAAAGAAGCACTTCAAAGAAGAGGTAATGTTCGTTACCGATTCTTTCATCATTATTTCTTCTTCCACTTCTTCTTCTTTAGTTGTTTCATTATGAAGTAATAACATCAGTATCACTCGTATACTGATATGTTATTATAAGTATGAAACAACCCTATTTCACCATCTATCCATCCTACGGAAAAAGAAATCACCGCGCGTGCGTACGTACGGAATATCGTCTCCACGCCGTGGTGTAATCTATTTTCCACCACCACCTTACTTGGATGGGTATAATGGTGTAAATAATAACTATATATGACTATTATAAAGTGATACTGATTCTGAAATAGTATAGATACACTCCAATTCAATTCCACGATCATAGGAACGATATCATCACTCGTGCGTACGCACGGAATACTGTCTCCACGATGTGATGTGACTCGTTCTACATGATATTCATTTCATAATGATTATATAAATGAATTGAATGAATGAATATGATGTATATTACACTAATACCATTCTGTAAATTAGGTATCTATACCCTAAAGAGCAGAATAAGAATTTATTCGACAAGACACGCATAAGAACAAAAAGTTATAAACACCCGAATAACAAGTAGAAATGAAATATTACTACTAAGAAGCTAAGAATATGACCATATATGATATCATAAAAATAATTATGATTCTGGAATAAGTCAATAACATTATTTAAATCATTATACAGGAGTTTCGGACACTTACGAAGCAAAACGGACCTAAGGTAAGGGAAAATATCACAATCTCGTTTTTATCTGAGATTGTTTATACTTTGGTATTTACTGGGGTGTATTTTATCATCCACATCCCTGTTTCCTCAATATGTAATATTGTTTCCATCCACCTATAATTGTTTAAATCCAATTTTACCCTTCGGTGAGTTTTTAGTAAAAGATATGAAAGGAATCTTTTGTCGTTTTTCGTACGAGGTACTTTTTGACTTTTCCGACAAAAGTACGAAGAATGTTTTCTTTAACTTATACGGCATGAATGGATTTTTAAAAAATTATTTCCAAGAAGATTCCTTTACAAGTTTATTTTTAATCAACTTCTTTTATTTTATAATCGTACGACATGTTAAGAAAGGAAAAGTGTTTTTGAAGCAGAAAGGATATTTTCCTCAAGAATGGAGTTCAAGTGTTTTATCAAAATTATTTTCCATCTAAGATAATAAAGGGTTCGATCTTTATCCCTATTATTAAATTGATTTGATTATTTTGTGATGGAATTATATTTTTATGAATTCCTTTATCTTATATGAATTGTTTTATGATGTCACGATGTTTAAGATTCCCATTTTTATTACATGGGTTATGAAATGATGTATGATTTATGATTTTGTGGCACACATAAGAATGGTATCATTATGAGATGGGTGGGACCTATATCTCCCTCCAATTAATTGGGTAAAGATTTAATATCTCATGAGACAGACATGGCTGGAACGGTAGGTTATACCGGTTCAGTGAAACAGGACTGAAATGAGGAGTGAACTCGGTTCAGAAACGGACTTTGTCCACTAAGATAGTCTTGGAAATGAGTCTTGACTAATAAGAAATGATTCTCTATGATTATGTGTGTATGCCACAAAGTTTCATGTTTTATGTTATGATTATTGGTATTACATTTCACTACTATGATTTATCTCGTGATATGAAATTATGATCTCTTTTGCAGGTTACGATTTCCAAAAGTTATGTGCTTATGTATATGATGTGATTGATATTTCTTTTGTTTACCCTTGCTGAGCATTTTAGCTCACCCTTTTGTATGTTTTATTTCCCCAGGTCAGTAAGAAGGTTATTAAGTAGAATATTCCAAAAAGGGACTCTAGATATGATGAAATAAATGGGAGGCAAAGTAGATTCTTTATGAACCGGTTGTTTATGTTTCCCAGTTTCTAAAGACACTATACCTATACGGTCCTTTCTTGGTTTTGTTATATGTTGTAATAAGTGTGCTTCAATTCTGAAGTAATAACAATGTATGTAAAGTATGGGTCTTTATAGTAGGTATCAGAGGAAAGGTATAGTCAACCTTTGGAAACTAGGATGTGAAATCCTTAGTAAGAACCCTAAGGATAATTCTAAGCATAGAACACAGTCTTAGTGTTTTAGAAATGGCCTTGAATAACCTAGGATAAGACCTTATGTGTGAAATCTTATTCTTGATTATGTGGTTTTCCTATTATAATTAGTGTTTCTCACACTATTCTTCTTGGTTTTAGTCAATAGCTGGAACCCGAAGGAATTGTGTTAATGCGGAATGCGACGGGAATGCAATGATTGTCCCCCTGAACAACCAAACATTATGGGAGCTGGAATGAAGAATCTTGTAGCAATGCTCACAAAAATTTCTCAATCTATGAATCATACAGGACTTCCAAACGAGCAAAGGAAGGAGCAACATTCTGTTGAATCCTTCATGAGACAGCATCCACCTTCTTTCAACGGGTCTACTGATCCATTAGTTGCTGGACAATGGATTAGTACTACTGAAAAGATATTTTCAGTTCTTCAATGTTCTGAGCATGATAAAGTCATCATAGCAGTGTATCGTTTGGAAGGTGATGCTGATCAATGGTGGAATATTGTTAAGAATATGAGGTAAAGGGATGAAATTGAGTCCATGGAATGGGACGAGTTCAAGAACTTATTTTTCAATAAGTACTTCCCTCGTATTCTCCGAACAAATATGGAGAAAGAGTTTCCTGAACTGAAGCAAAAGGATGATGAATCTGTTGGTACCTATGAAGCAAATTTTACAAGACTTGCAAGGTACGCTTCTGGTATTATTATCCAACCTGAGAGTAAGATCGATCTATTCTTTAGTGGCTTAAAACCAAGTCTTCCAAGGGCCTTAGCCATAAGGGACTTCAATAGCTACGAGGAAATCGTTCTATGTGCTCTCAAAGTTGAGATGGAGATTGGAGTAACCCATCAGTCATATGGGTTTGATAAGAAGAGGAAAATGGAATTCAAAGGAAAATCTAAAGAGCACACTGAAAAGAAGATGAGCTTTCCCATATGCTCAAAGTGTGGAAAGAAACATGGGGGGAGCTGTCTTAAAGGGACAAGTAAATGTTTCAAATGTGGAAAGGAAGGTCATCGGGAATTTGAATGCCATGATGATGGGAAGAAGATGTCTAATGGTGAAAACAAAGGAAGGAATACACAGAATGAACCTACTACACTTCAATATTTCAAGTGCAAGGAGATGGGGCATTATGCCAATAAATTCCCTAATACAAGGGTTGATGATGATGGTTGACGTCAACAAACTCTTAAGGCTAATGACAAAGGAAAGTCACATGCAATTTCTATCAGCGATGTGGAGTACAATAACGATGTGGTGAAAGGTACACTTACCATCCACTCTAAAGTATCAAATGTTTTATTTGATTCTGGATCCACCCACTCTTTTATTTCTGAAGAATTTTCTAAGGGTATCTCTATATTACCTCAACAATTAGATGTTGAGTTAGCTGTGACAACACCTAGTGGCACAACAGTCGCATCAAAAGTTTATAATTCTTCTCCGAATGAAGTTTGTGGGAAAGTGCTTCCTTCAAATCTTGTGATCCTTCCTATAGTGGAATTTGATGTGATTCTTGGAATGGATTGGCTTTCTCTACATGGAGCTCATATCAATTTCCAAAGAAGGGAAGTCACATTTCATATTCCAGATCAATATATGATCATCTATCGAGGCAAGGATGAACATAACCTTCCAGTGGAAATTTATTCCATTTTATGGGTCTTGATTCCACTAAATGAAGGTTATTTATCTCAAATGGTTGGTGAGAAACTCACGATTAAGAATATGCCCATTGTACGGGAGTTTGATGATGTCTTTCAGAGGAATTACCGGGTCTTCCACCGAATCGTGAAGTTGAGTTTTCAATAGAACTCATACTGGGTTCTTTGCCTATTTAAAAGACATCTTATAGAATGGACCCAATTGAGTTGCAGGAATTGAAGAAGCAACTCCAAGAGAATCTTGATAAGGGATTCATATTCCCTAGTGCGTCAACTTGGGGAGCACCTGTTCTGTTTGTTAAGAAGAAAGATGGATCAATGAGGCTCTGCATTGATTATCGAGAACTTAACAAGATCACTATCATGAACAAATATTCTCTCCCACGCATTGATGACTTATTTGACCAACTACGCAGAGCTCAATACTTTTCCAAGATTGATCTTCGTTCAGGGTATCATCAATTAAGGGTCAAAAGGGAGGATATACCAAAGATAGCTTTCCGTACAAGGTATGGACACTATGAATTTATAGTGATGCCATTTGGTCTTACTAATGCCCCTTCTATCTTCATGGATCTGATGAATAGAGTCCTTAGAGACTATCTTGATCAATTTTTGGTAGTCTTTATAGACGATATTCTTGTCTATTCAAAGAGAAAGGAAGAACATGAAAATCACTTGAGAATTATATTGAAGACCCTGAGAAAGGAGAAGATTTATGCCAAATTTACCAAGTTTGAATTTTGGCTTCAAAAAGTTTCATTTTTGGGTCACATAATCTCAAAAGAGGGGATATATGTGGATCCAACAAAAAAAGAGGTTATCAAAAGATGGTCGAGACCAACAACAGTGACTGAGATCTAAAGTTTTCTTGGTTTGGCTGGATATTATCGACGTTTTGTGAAAGATTTTTCATGATTATCTAATCCACTCACCAAGTTGACTCGGAAAGGAGTTAAGTTTGTTTGGATGGAGGAATGTGAAGAGAATTTCAAGGATTTGAAAAGAAGGTTATCCAGTGCACCTGTGCTCACACTGCCTTGTAGTAGAGAAAGGTTTGTGATCTATATTGATGCATCCAAGAAGGGATTGGGGTGTGTTCTTTTGCAAAATGATATGGTGATAGCTTATGCCTCACGACAGTTGATAATCCATGAGCAAAATTACCCAACACATGATTTGGAGTTAGCTATGGTAATCTTTGCATTAATGATTTGGAGGCATTATCTTTATAGAGAAAGGTGTGACATTTATACTGATCATAAAAGTTTAAAGTATATTTTTACACAAAAGGAGATGAATATGCGTCAAAGAAGATGGTTGGAGCTGATTAAGGATTATGACTGCTCAATACATTTCCACCCTGGGAAAGCAAAAAAGGTGGCAGATGCATTAAGTCGACAAGACCATGCCAGTTTATCCATAATGAGGATCACAAAAGATCCAATATTTATGGATTTATAAAGGATGGATCTTGGAATTATAATGGAAGGGGAAAAATCTTATCTTTCTCAAATGAATGTTCAACCATCTATACATGTGAAGATTAAAGAGGCACAAAAAGAAGATGTCGATTTACAAAAGAAGGTGAGAAATGTTCCTGAATTCAACCTTGATTTTGATGGGATAATAAAGTTCAGGAATCAGTTTTGTGTTCCTCCCATCCCAAAATTAAAGAAGGAGCTGCTGGATGAGGCTCATAGTTCTTCATTCTCTATTCATCCTGGAAGCACGAAGATGTATAGGGACCCGAAAGAGTAATTCTGGTGGGATGGCATGAAATGAGATGTTGCTGAATATGTCTCTCGATGCTTGCTTTGTCAGCAAGTTAAAGCTGAGAGACAGAAGTCTAAGGGGATGTTACAACCATTACCCATACCCGAATGGAAATGGGAAAACATCATTATGGACTTTGTCACAGGACTTCCTAAAACATCCAAAGGAAATAATGCTATCTGGGTCATAGTTGATCGTCTTACCAAGTCTGCACACTTCATTGCTATTAGAGAGAATTTCTCTCTGGATCAGCTTGCCAGGATATATGTAAAGGAAGAGGTAAGATTTCATGGAGTACCACTTTCTATTATATCTGATCAGGATCTGAGATTTACCTCGATGTTCTGGAGAAGTCTTCAGCATACTCTGGATACAGAGTTGAGTTTCAGCACTGTTTATCATCCTCAGACAGACGGTCAGTCTGAGAGAACAATTCAAACTCTAGAAGATATGTTGAGAGCTTTCTCTATGGATTACAAAGGTGGTTGGGATCAGCACCTACCTTTGGTGGAATTTTCTTATAATAATATATTTCACTCCAGTATTCAGATGGCTCCTTATGAAGCTCTCTATGGAAAGAAATGCAGGACTCCAACTTGCTGGGATGAAGTTGGGGAAAGAAATCTATTAGGACCTGATCTTGTTGATGAAATGAAAGAAAAGGTCAGATCTATTCAACAACACATAAGAGCAGCTCAGAGTCGACAGAAAAGTTATGCTGACAACCGAAGAAAAGACCTAGAGTTTGAAGTGGGTGATAAAGTGTTCTTACGAATATCTCCCTGGAAGAGAGTCATGAGATTTGCGAAGAAGGGGAAGTTGATCCCTAGATATATCGGTCCTTTCAAAATACTGGATCGTGTCAGGAAGGTAGCTTACCGATTGGCGATTCCACCGAATCTCTCTCAAGTACACGATGTGTTCCATGTATCTCTCCTGAGAAAGTAAATACCTGATCCTTCACATGTACTCAGCTCAGAAGTTGTACAGCTGGAGCAAGATCTTTCTTATGAAGAACAGCCGATAGAGATTCTGGATCGTAGCGAAAAAGTCCTACGAAACAAGACCACTCGCTTGGTGAAAGTTTTATGGAGGAACCACCAATTAGAAGAATATACATGGGAGCTTGAGGATATGATGAGGGAGAGGTATCCTCATCTGTTTGTTACAAAGTGACGAATTTCGAGGGCGAAATTCATTTCAAGGGGGGTAGAATGTAACACCCGAGACTTTTATGTGAAATATTTTGTTTTTATGTTATATAAATCATCAAAGGAATCTTTTACAACACACAACATTACCTTGGCTTTCTTTACATGCAATCGGGACCTTCCTCGATATCTTGCGTCGTACGCAAAACCGAGTTTCACTAAACAACGATATGTTATTAAAATATTATTAAAACTAGCCGTTATGAATAGTAATAACCACTTTTTAAAATTTTATAGTTTTTATTTTTCAAAATGGACTTCATTTTTGGATTCAGAATGTCGAAATTAGCCTAGGGTGAAATTTTGGTATTTTTCTGAAAACTTTCAATTTTTGATGAATAGTGAAACCACTAAGTGGTAGTTAAAAAAAACTGAATTTTTCATAAAACTTAATTTTACCGCTTCTGTGAGTGGAATTTCAAAAATCCGAGAGACAAGGTTAATATCAAGTACTAAAATGTGGTTCAATGAGATGAAAATAATTTTTGGTGAATAGAAACTTTTTACTTTTATTTACCACGATTAAAAGTAAATAGGGTAATTAAGGGTAAAAATGATATTATTATTACCCTAAAACATGTCCTAGTTCTATTTGACAAGTTTAATTCGACCAAAAACAACCTTAGGAATAAAATATGACCATTTAGGCCCACTTGGATTAGATTAGGATATTTATTATTAATTTATTTAAAGAAGGGTTAAAATAGTTAAAATCAAAGTTTAATAAGTAAATAATTTTTAATATGGGGTTATACATAAGATAAATTCGACTATGAATATTAATTAGAAAGATAAAAATATTTCTTACATAATTGTATTTTATTTGTAATTTTTAGACATTAAATAATTTAATTTATTTATGACACAAAGATGATGCAGTAATTATCTTACTAATGAAATATTGACAAAATTGATGTTATAAACACCAAAATAAATGTAATTCGAGACTTTTTATGAATTCCACTAATTTTATAGATTAATATGACATGTTAGTATTTATTTAATTAACTTTTTTCGAACTAATAATTCTGTTATTATTTTCACAAAAATTAATTACTAAATAGTGTCAAAATTGACATAAAATAGTTTTTAAAAAAAATACTATATTAGTAATTGTTATTTTATTCCTAAAAATATAAGGTTCGGCCAAATGACTTAGATAAGGTTATATATATTAATAATAAACAACTTGGGGTTCTTTTGAGTGCTTATAGTAAGTTTATTAACCTTATAGTATAAGAACACAAGAAGACACAATAAAAGTAAAATTATTTAACTTAATGTTAAATCTAAATGATAAGGTTAAAATTGATACCTAAACATGTCTAAATTATATTGGATGAGAGGATTTAGACCCATACCCACCTTAGCATCTAAATATATCAATTTGGATCTATTTAAAACCGAACTTGACTTTATAATAAAATAATATTTTTAGTTTTCCCAAAGGTGCCCCTCTCCTCCCTTATAAAAGGGAACCTCCTCACCCTCTTGCTCACACCACTTTGAGCATTCAAGCTCAGACAACCCCTGAAAATTCTTCCTCTCCACTTCCCTAGAGACATCCTAGAGGTCCTGGTCTTATTCAAAGACCAATTTTAGTGCCCTAAAAGAAGGTCTCAAAGAATCACTTCAAAGAAGAGGTAATGTCCGTTACCGATTCTTTCATCTTTATTTCTTCTTCCACTTCTTCTTCTTTAGGTGTTTCCTTATGAAGTAATAACATAAGTATCACTCATATACTGATATGTTATTATAAGTATTAAACAACCCTATTTCACCATCTATCCATCCTACTGAAAAAGAAATCACCGCGCGTGTGTACGTACGGAATACCGTCTCCACGCCGTGGTGTAATCTATTTTCCACCACCACCTTACTTGGATGGGTATAATGGTGTAAATAATGACTATATATGACTATTATAAAGTGATACTGATTCTCAAATAGTATACATACACTCCAATACAGTTCCACGATCATAGGAACGATATCATCACTCGTGCGTACGTACGGAATACCGTCTCCACGATGTGATGCGACTCGTTCTACATGATCTTCATTTCATAATGATTATATAAATGAATTGAATGAATGAATATGATTGATATTACACTAATAAAATTCTGTAAATTAGGTATCTATAACCTAAAGATAAGAATAATAATTTATTCGACAAGACACGCATAAGAACAAAAAGTTATAAACACCCGAATAACAAGTAGCAATGAAATATTACTACTAAGAAGCTAGGAATATGACCATATATGATATCATAAAAATACTTATGATTCTGGAATAAGTCAATAACAATATTTAAATCATTATACAGGAGGTTCGGACACTTACGAAGCAAAACAGATCTAAGGTAAGGGAAAATATCACAATCTCATTTTTATCCGAGATTGTTTATACTTTGGTATTTACTGGGGTGTATTTTATCATCCACATCCATGTTTCCTCAATATGTAATATTGTTTCCATCCACCTACAATTGTTTAAATCCAATTTTACCCTTCTGTGAGTTTTTATTAAAAGATATGAAAGGAATCTTTTGTCGTTTTTCGTACGAGGTACTTTTTGACTTTTATGACAAAAGTACGAAGAATGTTTTCTTTAACTTATATGGAATGAATGGATTTTTAAAACATTATTTCCAAGAATCTTCCTTTACAAGTTTTCAAGTTTATTTTTAATCAACTTGTTTTAGTTTATAATCGTACGACATGTTACGAAAGGAAAAGTGTTTTTGAAGTAGAAAGGATATTTTCCTCAAGAATGGAGTTCAGGTGTTTTATCAAGATTATTTTCCATCTAAGATAATAAAGGGTTCTGCTTTTATCCCTGTTATTACATTGATTTGATTATGTTGTGATGGAATTATATTTTTATGAATTCCTTTATCTTATATAAATTGTTTTATGATGTCATGATGTTTAAGATTCCCATTTTTATTACATGGGTTATGAAATGATGTATGATTTATGATTTTGTGGCACACATAAGAACGGTATCATTATGAGATGGGTGGGACCTATATCTCCCTTCAATGCATTGGGTAAAGATTTTATATCTCATAAGATAGACATGGCTGGAATGGTAGGTTATACCAGTTCAGTGAAACAGGAATGAAACGAGGAGTGAACTCGGTTCAGAAAGGGACTTTGTCCACTAAGATAGTCTTGGCAATGAGTCTTGACTAATAAGAAATGATTATCTATGATTATGTGTGTATGCCACAAAGTTTCATGTTTTAAGTTATGATTATTGTGATTACATTTCACTACTATGATTTATCCCATGATATGAAATTATGATCTCTTTTGCAAATTATGATTTCCAAAAGTCATGTGCTTATGTATATGATGTGATTGATATTTCTTTTGTTTACCCTTAATGAGCATTTGAGCTCACCCTTTTGTATGTTTTGTTTCCCCAGGTCAAGAAGAAGGTTATTAAGTAGAATATGCCAAAAAGAGACTCTAGATATGATGAAATAAATGGGAGGAAAAGTAGATTCTTTATGAACCATTTGGTTATGTTTCCCAGTTTCTAAAGACACTATACCTATACGGTCCTTTCTTGGTTTTGTTATATGTTGTAATAAGTGTGCTTCAATTCTGAAGTAATAACAATGTATGTAAAGCATGGGTCGTTATACTTTTAGCCATACTGGTCACACGATGCTTCAGATTGAGGTGAGGTCAATTCATAAACGTCACAAATGACTCATGGATCATTTTCCTAAAGTATCAAAACAATACGAACATGTTTGACTGTTTTTTCGTATGTCACTTGTGTTGTTTTCTAAAGTTTATGTCAATTTGAAACTGATATCAGACACTTTTAGCCATACCGGTCACACCATGCATCTGATTGAGGTGTGTTCGATTCTTGCATGTCACAAATGACTCATGGATCGTTTTCCTAAAGTATCAAAACAATCCAAATGATTTTTCTTAGTATTCCGTATGTCAGTACAGTTTTTTTCTAAAGTTTATGTCAATTTCAAATTGATATCTGACACCTTTTGCCATACCGGTCACACCATGCATTTTATTGTTGTGTGGTCGATACATACACGTCACAAATGACTCATGTATCATTTTCTTAAAGTATAAAAACAATCCGAATGCATTTTCTCAGTATTCTGTTTGTCATTTGTGTTGTTTTCTAAAGTTAATGTTAATTTCAAACTGCTATCAAACACTTTTATCCATGCCGATCACACCGTGCATCGGATTGAGGTGAGGTCAATTTTTACATGTCACAAATGACTCATTGATCGTTTTCCTAAATTATCAAAACAATCCTAATGCATTTGCTAAGTTTTTGGTATGTCACTTCTGTTGTTTTCTAAAGTTTATGTCAATTTGAAACTGATATCAGTCACTTTTAGCCATACCAGTCACACCGTGCGTCGGATTGAGGTGTGGACAATTCGTACACGTTAAAAATGAATCATGAATCGTTGTACTAAATTATCAAAACAATCCAAACGTGTTTTATCAGTTTTCCATTTGCCACATGTGTAGTTTTCTAAAGTTTATGTCAATTTGAAACTGATATCAGACACTTTTAGCCATGCTGGTCACACCATGCATCGGATTGAGGTGCGGTAAATTCGTACATGTCACAAATGACTCATGGATAGTTTTCCTAAAGTATCCAAATAATCTAAATGCGTTTTCTCAGTATTCTGTAAGTAAGTAGTGTTGTTTTCTAAAGTTTATGTCAATTTCAAATAGATATCAGTCACTTTTAGCCATACCGGTCACTTCGTGTGTCAGATTAAGGTACGATCATTTCTTACACGTCAAAAATGACTCATGGATCGTTTTCCTAAAGTATCAAAACAATCCGAATGTGTTTTATCAGTATTCCGTATGTCACTTGTGTGGTTTTCTAATGTTAATATCAATTTCAAACTGATATTAGACACTTTTAGCCATGATGGTCACACCGTGCATCAGATTGAGGTGAGGTCAATTTTTACAAGTAAAAAACGACTCATGGATCGTTTTCCTAAAGTATCAAAACAATCTGAACACGTTTTCACAGTATTCCATATGTCACTTGTGTTGTTTTCTAAAGTTTATGTCAATTTGAAACTGATATCAGACACTTGTATCCATACCGGTCACATTGTGTGTCGGATTGAGGTGCGGTCGATTCGTACACATCACAAATGACTCATGGATCATTTTCCTAAAGTATCAAAACAATCCGAACATGTTATATTGGTATTTCATATATCATTTGTGTTGTTTTCTAATGATAATGTCAATTTCAAACTGATATCAAACACTTTTAGCCATGCCGGTCACACCGTGCGTCGGATTGAGGTGAGGTCGATTCTTAAATGTCACAAATGACTAATGGATCGTTTTCCTAAAGTATTAAAACAATCTGAACGTGTTTACTCAGTTTTCTGTATGTCACTTTTGTTGTTTTCTAATGTTAATGTCAATTTCAAATGGAGTAGTAGGGATTCACTAATCTAAGGATATGAAACATAATAAAGGGTGATCATAGATTCTCAATAATTGTAAACAAGGGAGATATCAATGACCATATAGAGATAACCTAATTATTATAAATTCACCTTCATTGTCCTATTTCTTTACATTCTTCCATCATGTATGTTTCCCATTCATTTCTAAACACATTTATATCATCTTCTGAAAATGAGTTTTTGCGACAGTCATAGTAGTACTGAAAAAATATAAATACACAAAGGATTAATAATTATTTTAAATGAAGTAGTAATTATTTTCAAAAATACCTCTTCAGGGATGCTAGTTTGTTCATGAAATATGATCTCTTTCATAAATTTACAAACATAATAACCGTAGTCCTTGTCGTTTGTTTGTTTCGGACACTGCAGAACCCTTGAGAAAAATAAGTAATTTGTTTTGATACGTATTTGGATAGTGAAATATAATTATATATACCTAGATACTTCTCTATTTTTATATCGTGTGTGCATTGTCGTCCTTAGGCCCTGGATTCATTCCAGCCTTTAGACGATATTCATACACCGCCCTATAATAATAGAATCCTCATTAAAAGATAATATAAATTATATAACTAGATATCTAGTTCTAAAATGTTGGATCTAGTGTATTATGAATTGACAATCTCCATCATGTTTGGTCGGTTTGTTGGATATCTAGGCATTGAATCCAGAAAATAAATTTTTGGAGTATCCAAATTGACTATAATGAGCATCCAATGTTCCCTAAAAACAAAAAAAAGAATACGTACTAATAGAAATGGAAATATAATTGATATGATTAAAATGCAGATTTTTACCCCTACAACGTTGGTATTAAAAAGAGTATGTCAGTTGTAATTCTGTTTTGAAACATTCTGAGCAGATTTGACATTAATTCAGCCTGAAAATACGAATCTATTTCTTCTCGTTGTGTAGAAATAGTGTGAGGACTAATGAGTCCAAATTTGTATTCATGGGAAAATCCCTTCAATTTTTTTTTCATATATACGCCTGTGAAAAATATGAAATGTATTTAGCCATAATTATCATAGTATATCAGCTTCTATAAAATCGAATCATGAAAACATACCTCATGTATACATTTATAACTGAGGCGCCTAGCCAGTCTTATGTGATGATTTCAGCAACAACGTCAGCACTAAAGAAATCTAAGGTTTCCTTTCCGTACATATCTTTTTCAAAAATAATTGTGTGACTCTTGCCGCCTATCATTTTCGTATTCACGTGAGCTTGAAATGATATTAAATGTGGATATAGAATGGGCGGGGTGAACGCGCTCTCAGTAGATCATTTTTCTTGGTTGGTTGATCCTTTTGAGCTGCTCTTTCATTTTAGCTCCTCTATTTTGTCCTTATTTAATAACATTCATCAGTTCAACCATTTTCTAATTTAATGTTAAAGGTTCTTCTTGAAAAATGAATTGGAAATGAATACCTCCTGGTCGACATGTTTTTTTACAAGATTCAACATCCATGCAATGAATGTTCCAATAGCTTTTTCCACCGTATGAATTTCGTCATCATCATTTGGCACTGGAAGCTCAGTGCTCGGCTCATGAGCTACGTTAACCGACAGTTTGACATGACCGGCTGGAATTGGTCTGGAGTGTAGCATGTCATTCTATATATTGAACACCATAGCCCTCGCTACAAGGCGATGGGTGGGAGTTGACAGATATAAATCACATTCATTTTCACCCTATTGAATATCATTACAAGAAAGGTATCAGTGTCTATGGGATTCACATTTCACATAAACGAATATTAGAACATTTATTACCTCGGTTATGTCAGGTCTTTGAGGGGAATGGCTCGCCTCAAAGCTGGTGGGGGTGGGGCGGGATCTTCTCGTGCGTGTTGTTCTTGAGTTGTTTGTTCTCTTAGCCTCTCCTTCATCAAAGTTGCTAACATCTCTCCCTAACTTTGTAATTTTTCATCAAGGGTAGCTACTCTATCTCTCATTACTTTAAATTCTTTAGTTTTTTCATCCTTTTTTTCTGAAAATATGCCCAGGGTGTCACCCCAAACCCCACACCTCTAACGCGACCATACTGTTCTGGCTATTTCAAGGCCGCTAAAAGTATGTCTGCATCCGGTGCGGGTGTTTTTGATTCCTATGACTATGTAAAATAGAAAATATGGAAAAATAAATAATCATCATTATGTAATAGTGATTTAAAGAAAAACAGGCTTAAATTATGTCATACATACACATGTTTCATACACTTTTTGTGTGTTTTCATCTACCAGTTTCCCCTCTTTATTAACACAAGCCTCCTTCCATAGCACATGGCGTGGAATGGAAGTGGCTTGGGATTTTGATTCATCAATCTGCATATAAATAGGGAAACATGGTTACAGTGTTGTTTTGTGTCACATAAAAGTATTACAGTGCTTTTAAAATACGTACCAATTGTTTTTCAATTGAAGCGTACCCCAGCCTTACTTTAAAGTTGGGGTACGCTGGTTTTGCTGCCTGTTCTTTATTTTCAGCACTCAGTTGTTGTTTCATAAATAAAAAATTATCAATCAACATGATGAATACAAGCAATGTTAAACAACGTATAACCAAACATAATGTACCTAAAAAGTCTGTTCCGCACGACAGTTGCAAAATGCATCCCATGCTCCTTGGGATATCAAGTGTGCATAAAGAGGAGGTGGGTGCGGCTTGATTTTACCTTCAACATCTTTCAGATGATGTTTTGTTAAAATGGTGTGAAAGCTTATATGAACCCTTCCTGCCAGTCTTAATACATATTCTTTGTGCGAAACATCTACTATAAATACACTCTGTAAGAGATGATGAAGAGTTAGTCAATATTTTAGTATTTTATTTTATTTTATTTTAATAAATTAAATAAAAGATATTGTAATGTTATCATAATCTCTTCCCACATTAATGTTTTCAGCCCACAGATAACATGGGGCCATGACTCTACATCAATCGGCACGCATTTCCGAGTGACGATTCCAATATAACTACTGAACATGGATTTGTTGGGGTTTACATGTTGGCCTCATTTATTCCATCCCACCACATATTTGACACCTTTCTCTTTTTTCCTTAAGGATTTTGGTGAAAACTATCAAACTACAGTGAGTGAAGAAGGTTTCTCGACTCGTTTACAAATTCAGGATACTCATGATCAATTCTCTTCGACTGAGGAGAGTCTTCCGGGTGACGTAGTGTCCCATATTTAATTCTTGTATCTGCATGCCATGTTAATTGTTATGCAGTCTCCTCACTTCCATATAGGAGCCTAAACCTTGGAATGATTGGAAAGTACCATACAACTTTAGTAGGACTAGATTCATCTTTCTTGTATCGAGGAGTACCACACTTTGGGAATTCTTTAAGTGATTTGTGGTCCTTGCGAAATAGTATACAGTCATTCGAAAAGGCGTGTATTCTTTTAGAGATCATACCAGTCAAGCATAGCATTCGTTTGGCATCGTATGTTCGTCTCAGGAGCTCATTTTCTTCTAAGAGAATGTCATTCATGAGAGAATGTAGTTTCGTAAAACTGGCATCACTCCACCCATTGTCTACTTTCAAATTATACAGCTTCAGTACGGCTGACAATGCTGTATATTTAGTGTAACCAGCATACAATGGAGTCTTTGCACAAATTTTTAACTTCTCAAACAATTATGGGAAATCACGAAGTTCATCTTCGACAGTACTTGTCATTTCCTCAATACGATCTTCATCATCATTCACATCTGTAATCACATCCTCCATACGGTCATCTTCATTTTTCATGTTTGTAATCATATCAGATGATCCATAAAATGCAGTGTCATCCCGGCCACTACCTACATTCGTTGTTTCCCCATGTTTATTCCAAAATGTATAACTCTGATCTATTCCATGATAGATCAAGTGTTCTTCCAACTTCTCTGGACTAATTTTTTTGAATAACAATAGTGTAAACACGTACAGATGATCTGAGAAGGGTCACATGCATGATCTTTTACAAACATGATAAACTCTTTCACTCCTTCTTCATACTCTTTTTTCAACCGACTGGCATTCATCCATTATTTATTTATATTCATATTATTTTAAATCCATAGGATGGGTATATAGTTTTGGGGAGAAGGAATATGAGTATAAAATAGATAAAAATCTAGATACTTAAAAAAGGTGGGGCGTGCTCATTAATATAAAATCTTGGGTGGTTCTTGGGATTCATCCAATATCTTCCTCTCTTCGATCCCCCTAATGAGGGGTGGTTCTTGGGAGTTTTTTATAGTGTGTTAGTGATTTCTTCCCTCATACTTCCTCCATTAATATTATCCATTATTTTCCTATGATTTGGGATGATTTTAACTAGGATTTGTGTGATGATTTCACTATATCATCTTCAAATCAATTCAGATGATGTAGATTTTGATTGTATTGTCTAGAGGTTATCCTCGTATGATGAACACACCATGTTTTGTGTGGTTTAGGTGGTTTTGTGTTTCCCAGTGAGTTTTTAAAATATTATTCCTAATTATATTAAGATGAATAATTAATAATAAGTTTCGATAATTAATTATTTGGGAATTGTGTCTTGAGATTAGGTCTCAATCATTGGTACAAGATTAGATAAGGCATGTATAGTCATGGTTGAGGATGAGTTGATCTTAGTGAGGGGGTTAATACATTTTTTGAGGTAGGTGGACCCTATAATACAAAACCATGTTCCAATTTATGCATGATTGTGCATTCATCCATGAGTATATGTGTTCCAATGAAAGGGATAGAAATCAAGAGCAACCAAGGTAAATAAATAAGGTGTTTTTTATCCACCAAGAGATAGAGTGAGGGTTCTATTGAATGTTTGTGATTTTTTGATCATCCAGAGATTATGTCTCCATGGTGTAGTTGTGTTTATGAGAAGATCCGGTTTGGTATGAGATTTATATAGCCTAGTTAGGTTTTCTAAGTCAATTTGAGTAGGTATTAGATTCTTATGCCTAAAAAGGATGGATCATATAGTTTTATATCTCACAAATGATAAGGAACACCCTGTTAAGGATATATAAGAGTCATGGTGTGATAATATGATGTGAGATATAGAAATGGGGATATATATAAACCAAATAGAGAACACAACAAAACCAAGAGGATCCATAAGCATAGAACATAAAGAATACATAAACATGATCTATATACAGCGTCAACTGAACAAAATAGAAACTAAAAACAAAGATATAATAAATCAGAACCCGACTAGATATCCTCGTGACCTTTGGGTTACCACTAACTATAAGACCAAACAGCTTTAGAGGAAACCTAAACAAGAAAACCGAACCTAAAAACAACTTGGCTCTACTGATGTTGAGTGTCACAAGTAGGGTGTGAGCATAAAACAACGTAGTAGGTAAGCACCATAGAATCCATACATTACCTTTCCTGAAATAATACAAAAACACTAGTTTTAAATACATTTATAAAATAGGTTTTTATCATATAATGAACCAACACATATTTTTTAGAAAATCCATTTTAAAAAAATCACAACTTCCCTTTTTAAAATTGATATCTAGTTTAAAAAATGAATTCAAAATTCAATATAAGAATCCAAACAAGGTGATCACAGAGCCATGATGAAATTAATTAAAACAATAAAAGTAGAAAAATACAAGAAAAGTAGATAAGAAAAGTGCAGAAAAATAAATAAGAATATATAGATCAGTAATCATTAGAATTACCTAAACATACCTAGAAGAAATCCCTAGACTTACTAGGTTCAGACTCACCTGCCGACATATTGTGTACCTACATAGTAAACAACAAACATTGATGCTCCATTATAGTAGTATACCAGAGAATGAATAGGCCATCACATGCATGGTATAAACCAATAACACATAGATGACTCTATTCATGTCTTTATCAAGCTCCAACAATAACTATGTGGAAAACCTCTCCACAGAGGGACAACCATAGAGGTTCCCATCACATATCAAGTCACACACAAGTTCCAACCGGGCCTATACATCCCATGAGTTTCAAAACCAATTTCCAAAACACCACAAAATACCAATAGATATTTAAAATTTACAAATAAAATTCCATTTTCAAAACCAAGGGGAAAACACCATGTAAGCTCTGAAGATTCCAAACGGGCCTTAATTCCATTTAAAAACCAAACCGCACCTCAAGAAGCCAAACGTACCTAGATTTAGGGAACACATTTGAAACTAAATTTGAAATTTGGGAACCAAGGATTGATTTTTGAAACATTGGGGTTTTATAAGAACCATTTGAAAGGATGGATAAGGAAAATAAGGAGGAAAGGAGGGAAATTGTTTCGAAATCCAGGGTTTAAAGTGAGCATCATTTTATTAATCCATTATAATTTGTGTACCAATCCATATTTGCACCCTCTACACATATGAATATTCCTACAGCCAATAGTTCACTTATAGAGGCCAAAATAATACAAAAAATTCTAATTAAATAAACACAAGGGGAATTATAATTAACCACAAGGGATCACACAATGAAACAAATCATAAAAGGCACCAAAACCCACTCAAAAAGATCAATTCACAAGTAAACCAACTGTAAGTGGGGAGAACTAATCAAGATCAAACAAGTAACCAAACACTTATACATGTGTCACACACACAATCATCACACACAATAATCATGCCAAATCATAATTAATCTCAATATTGACAATAAATTCAAACATAATTAATTCATTCAAATTCAATTTTACTCACCCTAAGGAGGAGGACCCGGTGGCGGAGGAGAAAGAGGCATCGACAGCGGAGGCAGCCGAGGAAGTGTGGGAGGATGAGGAGGAGGAGAAGGATGAGGCCGTGGTGGAGGAGGAGTAGGAGGATTCACGGTGGAGAGGAGGCAGCGGAGTAGGCGGCGGAGGAGGAGGAGGAGGAGGCGCTGGTGGAGGAGGAGGAGGAGGTCGCGGTGGAGGAGGGGGAGGAGCAGTGGCAGAGAGGAGGTCGTGGCGCTGGAGGAGGAGGAAGAGGAGGAGCTGCAGTGGAGGAGGAGGAGGAGGATAAGTAGGCGCTGGAGGAGGAGGAGGCAGCGGCCGCGGTGGCCGTGGCGGAGGAGGAGGAGAAGGAGGAAGCGGTAGTGGCGGAGAGGAGGCATTGGTAGATAGGAGGCAACGACACCGAGTAGGGCTTCCACAAAAGCTTGACAAGGTGTGGGGAGGAGGAGGAGGACCCGATGGATTTTATAAATCCTGCATGGACCTTTATGAGTGCTAGTAAAAACCGCTGATAAAGGGGGTATTTATCAGCGCTAAAATGAAAAGCGCTGATAAATACCACCTTTATCAGCGCTTTTTTTTGCACTGATAAAGAGTGACTTTATCAACGCTTTTCAATTTAGTTCTTATAAAGACACTTTTTATCAGTGCTTTTGCAGAGCAGATAAATACGTAGTTTATCAGCACTAATAAATGAGCTGATAAATGTATAAATTTAAGAATTTATTTATATTATTATATATTTATTTAAATCTAAATATATATATCTCTATTTTTACTTATAAAATTATTTTAAAGGTATATTTATATATATATCATTGAAAATATAATAAAATATATATTTATTTTTTAAATATCATTTAATTTTAATTATAAGTGTACATTTTTTATAACTTATATATTATATGGGTAACATAATGAATTATAATCTATAAATGAACATTATTCAATATGCACATATATATACGCATGTATGATATATTCATTGACCCTAATTCATTGGAAAACACATATATATACGCATGTATGATATATTCATTAACCCCAATTCATTAGAAAACACATATATATTCAATAATTTTAATTATACATATATATTAAAACGTATTATATATTTAAAAAATAAAACAAATACATTAAATATAAAGAAATATAATAAATAAATATATTAAATATAATGAATTAATAAATCTAATAATTATAATGAAGTATTAAATCTAATAAATATACAATGAATTAATAAATATTTTAAATATTTTAAATCTAATAAATTTATTTATTATTAATATTATAATTATTTAATTATATATATATATATTAAGTTATAACATGTGTTTTTATTTAATGTATACAATAAATATTATCAGCTCTAAGAATAGCGCTGATAAAGGGATATTTAAAGCGCTGGTAAATGTGCCCTTTATCAGCGCTTTTCCGTTAGCGCTGATAAAGGCAGGCACCTTCCTTTCCCAGTTTTGTGGTAGTGCTCAAAGAAAGAAGAAACCCATGGCTGGCCACTGGGGAACAAGGGATAAGAGAAATAAGTCTTAAGTTTTAAGTGGAGGGAAAAGTGACATTTCACCCCAAAATATCAAAGCGCACGTTTAGGTTCATAGTTAGTCAAACTATCCGCAAAACATACAAAATAATCTATAAATAATGGAAACCCGCAAGGTTAGGTGCATAGTTTCACTAACCATGCACAAACCATGGAGAATGGATTTGTCCCATGTCTGCAACTGACCACATGACCTTGCAATCGGGGTCCCATTGTTGCAAAAAAACCGTACAACCCAGTATAGTTTTTCCATTTTAGAGCTTATGGCTCTGAATGATCCCTAGATGCTCTCATGAGATCCATTAATTAATTAAACATATTTATCAGCTACATTTAAGAAATTAAAATTGAAAAAAATGATCAATTCCTTTATTGAGAATATATGTCATTACAAGTTCCCCACCTTAAAAAAATCATCCCAAGTTGGCAGTCTGAGGGTAAAGAGGTAATGGAAACAAAGAGTTTCAGCCACTGAGAACATATATCAGCTTCAAATTCCTAGGTATTGTCTTGTACTTGAATGTTCTACCATAACACCCATTCTAGAGTAACAAACCTTCCTCTGAGTGTCTTCATGCTATGATCAACAATACAAATGGGATACTCCTTAAAGGAAGCATCCATATCCAATTTAACCTCATCATTTTGAAAGACATATTATGTTTTTGGATAGTATCAACAAACCTGAGATATATGAAAGACATCATGCATAGACCATTATCTCTGAGAAATTGAAAACTGGTAAGCCACTGGTCCCATTTGTTTCACAACCTCATATGGTCGAACGATCCTCTATGAGAGCTTAACTTGCTTTCTAATACATCTATGTCATGACCAGGGTGAGACTCTCAAGAAAACACATTCTATGACCATGAAATCAAGTGGTTTATGACCTCTATTAGCATATGACTATTTTTTAGACAAAGCTGTCATCATACACTTCCTGATCAATTAGACCTGCTCTATAGTCTCTTACATGAGACGTGGTCTAATAATAACTAATTCCTCTTCCTATATTTATCACTGGGGTGATTGGAAATAAATAATATATAAGGCTTCATATGAATCCATCTCAATGGTATCCTAAAAGATGTAATTATAAGAGAACTCCATAAGGAGAATGTGTTTCTCCCTATATCCCCCAAAGTCAAGGAAACATGCATAGATCATGTCCTGTAGAACCTGGATAGTACGCTCTATTTTTCCATCGGCTCTCGGTGATAGGCCTTGCTTAGAAATACATGTATACCCAAGGCCTTATATAACCCCTACCAGAACCATGAATTAAAAATGAGAATCTCTATCAGAAATGATAGAATGTGGATCTCCATGAATATATATAGCCTTTATAACGTACATCCTTCCTAGGTCATCTACCTTTATGGCCTCATGAATATATAAGAAGTGTGTAACATTTGTCACATGATCAAAATTAAATCACACTATATCATTTACATGAGGTGATCTGGGTATAAAAATCATTAAATCCATTGAATCATCGTTCCATTTACACTTGTGAATGAAAATAGTTCTAGGAGTAGAGTTGGTCACAGATGTTCTACTTTCACCTACTGATAGGTGGAAAACCAGGTGATGAAGTCGACAATGTCATGTTTCATACCAGGCCACTGTTACTGGATCCATAGATATTGATATAATTGTATGGCACCGGGGTTAAATGCCCATTCTGAAGTGTGGAATTACCAAATTAGATCCTCTATGATGTCTGATAGGATCCATACACACCCATGGAATATTAAGGTATCAACCCCATCCGCAGTCCGACTAGAATATGTACCATCATATGAAACTCTTTCCCTTTGGACAAGGACTTCAGAATCAGATAAATGCCTCATTATTACTCATTATAGAAGAGTAAAATTCACTACTAAGGCCAAAAGGATCGCTTGAACGCAGTCCTTCTAAAACATAACATGAATTTTTGAGAATAAGGCCATAATATTTCATTCGTCACAGGATTCTTTAACTACATTTGAATGAGTTTTTCGACTCAATGCATCTGCTATTAAATTCCCTATTCCTGGTGTGTAGGAAAGCTCGAAATCAAATTACTGTAGGTACTCCACCAACCAGTGTTTACTGATGTTGATATCCCACTGTGTAAAGATGTATTTGAGGATTTTGTGTTCATTGATTAACAAAAATCTCTCTCCAAGTATATAATGTCTCCAACAATGTAAGGCATTCACAACAACATCAATCGTGAGATTTTTCATCATTTAATTATGCTCATCAGGCCTCAACTCACGAAACCCATATGTGAAAACTCGATCCTCCTACATCAGAACAGATCAAAGGTCAATACATGATGAATAATAGTAAATATTATAGCTCATACCTAGCTTCGGTAGAATCAATATCTGTGATGAAGTAAAACGACCCTTCAACTCCTAAAATGATGCTTCAAAATCTTATGTCTATAGGAATTTCACACCCTTATTTATCAAGACCACAAGTAGCACTGGAAGGCATGATAAATCTAAGATGAATCATATTTAATATAAAAATATCCGCAAGAAAATATGAATGTAATTTACATTCTTCGGATGCTCTAAGGAAACTATATCTCTCGCTTTCTTAGGGTTTAATGAAACTCTTGACTCTGAGATAATGCTACCCAGAAAGTGGACTTGGTTGAGCCAAAAGTGGAATTTATTGAGCTTATCATTGAGCTAGTGATATTTTAGTGTATTCAAAATGATCTTTAGATGGGTTACATGGTCATTTATGGAGTACTAATACACAAACAAATCGTATATATATAAAAAATTATTGAGTCCAGATATGACTGGAAATCCCAATTTATAAGAGCCATGAAAACAATGGGTGTGTTCATGAGTCCAAATGGAACAACCAAGTACTCATAGAGACCATACCTACTCCCAAAATCTGTGTGAGGTATGTATGAAGTCCTTGCATGAATATGATGATATACAAACCTCAAATTTATCTTTGAAAACACTTTAACTCCTTTGATTTAATCAAAGAAGGTGTCCATTCTAGGAAGTGGATACCCATTCTTTACTACAAGTTGGTTCAAATAACAATAATTTATGTGGAGCCTCAGGGTAATGTATTCCTTCTTGGAAAAAATAACTGGTGAACCCTGAGGAGAAATACTGGGGTGTATGAATCCTTTAGCTTCTAGATCTTCCAATTGCTTCTTGAGTGCCACAAGATCTTTAAGTGATATCCTATAAGGTGGAATGGTAACTGGTAATGCTCTTAGCACCAAATCAGTAGTAAACTCTACATCTCACACTAATGGTAGACCAAATAATTTTTCATGAAATATGTCTCTAAAATGATCCACTATAAGAGGAAAAATATTGGGTTGTAACCTCTGGTTGTTTATGAAAACACTGGAAATCTTCATTTTTACATTACCTTGCCTCTTCTACTCAGGTCCTGATAATGTGGTGATGAAATCCCATTCTACCTTATGCACATGTGTACTACCATATGGAGATCTAAAAACCACCCTATAATGATATTAGTAAATGTGGGAATGATAGGGAACTAATCATTCCATCCTAATCGTTATGTCAAATCCAATCATATTTAGGACGTAAATATTTCTTACAAAATGGTAACAACCTATCTCAGGTGGAAAATTACTAAAATAGTGAACTCCTTATGAACAGATTCCTAATAGTGTATCTATCATTATAACGTGATGATATTTTTCAATCTAGAGGCCCAAGATTCCCATTATAGACTAAGATATAAATGAGTTGGATGTGCTTGTGTTAAATAAAGTAGACACTAAAGTGGAGAAAACTAGAATAGTACCTTATACAGTAGAAAGTATGGCACTCTAATCCTACATAAAAGTATGAAATGCATGTAACTATCCTATACCATGGCCTTAAGTCACTTCTTAACTTCCATGATCAAGACCGATTTGCTGGCATCACTACCACAAAAATAGTTTTTCACAGCACCAACCTTTATCAGTGCTAATGAAAAAGCACTGATAAAGGGGGGGTGCCTTTATCAGTGCTAAAAAAGGCACTGATAAAAGCACCCCTTTATCAGCGCTTTTTTTGGCGCTGATAAAGGTACCCCCTTTATCAGCACCTTCTTTAGCGCTGATAAAGGGTCGAATTCAAAAAAAAAATTAAAAATAATATATTAATATATAAATATATAAATATAGTTATACTGTTATAAATATAATATATAATTTTTAAATATATTTTAAATAAGTATAAATATACATTTACACTTAATATAATTAATATATAATATATTTAGTGAAAATGGCATATAAAAAAATAAAAAATATATATTTAATTATTAAATTTCTAATTATTATGGAGTAATAGTCATTTAATAACAATTTTAAGAGTAAAAAAAAACTAAAAAAAGATCCAAAATATGTTGAAAACGTAACTCGAACTTGAAAAGACCATAACTTTTGATCCGGGTGTCTGCTTGAGCTCTACCACATATAAAATTGAAGCCTGCAATGAGCTCTATGTCGCTATGATTGGGGGGATCCCGTTCAAAGTTTTTTCGAGGCCAAAAAAGGCCCCGAAGGCCTCCAAAACTAAGTTTTTAGTCGGGGTACCCCAATTTTTTAACATTTTGTGGATTTTCAGCCTCGTTTAAGGGGGTATTATTTTCTTTTTTGGTGAGGAGTGAATTTATTCCAAGGTATTACATTCATATTGATATTATTTCTTTGAAATTTCATCATTTTTTATAATGCACTTCTATTTTCAATCAAATATATAAGAATATCTACATATTTTTTTATATATTCACACATAAAAATTTAATTATAAATATAAATAATAAAATATATTTACATATAAAATATATTAGCTTTATCTATATAATAACTAATATCTATTTTATTTAAAATACAAATATATGAATATTTATATACCTATATATTAATCTAACTATATATATATAAATTAATCTAACTATATATATATATTAATATAACTACATATATATATATATTAATATCACTATAAATATATATATTAATATCACTATATATATATATTAATATAAATATATATTACTATCCGAATAAATATGACTAAATATATATATTTATATATAAAGATATATATTAATATAACTATATGTATATATTAATATGACTATATATATATATTAATATAACTATATATATATTAATATAAATATATATTACTATACGAATAAATATGACTATATATATAAATAGAGATATATATTAATATGACTATATATATATATTAATATAATTATATATATATTATAATATAACTATATATATATATTATAATATAACTATATATATATTAATATAAATATTTATTACTATATGAATAAATATAACTAAATATATAAATATATATATAGAGATATCATGAATTGGAAAACAAATCAAAATAGAGGAGTGGTAAGAGCTTAGGCGCTCAGGGGGGAGGTCTCAAGTTCAAATCCTGGTGGAGGCAGGGGCGCACACACATCAGGAATATGGGAGCAAGCACTGTTAAAGGGTGGAGGGGGTTTGTGGGGCGCTGTAGGGGGCGAATAAAGCGCTATAAAATGGGGGTCTTAAACGCTATAAATCCACCTGATTGGCAGTATTTTTTAATTTTTTTTAATTTTTTTTAAATTTTTTAAATTTTTTAATTTTTTTACCTTTTATCAACGCTTTTAAAAAAGCACTGATAAAAGGGGTCCTTTATTAGCATTAAAACAAAAGCACTGATAAAGGAAGTGCTCATAAAGGGGTCTTATATCAGTGCTAAAGCAAAGCGCTGATAAAGGACCTGTTTATCAGCGCTTTGTTTTAGCGCTGATAAAAGACCCCTTTTATCAGTGCTTTTTTTAGTGCTGAAAAGGGGGTCTTTATTATCACTTTTTAGAGCACTGATAAAGGGGACCCCCCCCCCCCCTTATCTTTGCCGGAATTACTAGCACTTTTCTAGCACTATTAAAGGCCATTTTTAGCGTTGATAAAAGCAGTATTTTTAGTAGTGCATTGAAAATCGAAAGCCTTACCACCTCTATGTTGACCACCACCTTGGCCTGATCTACTAGTGGTATTCAAGATACCTGCCAGATGTGATCCTACTAACCATGCCCCTGAAGGAAGAGTATGCATTGATCTCCGATATCTAGGAACTAGAGGGAAATTCTAGTAGAAATTATAGATATGGACCATCCTACTGCAACCACTACACTTGATTGGATCTTGTTTACATTGAGACCTGATGTCTCCAAACTTCTTATACTAGTTGAAAATGAGAAAACTCTTTGAATGAAGAGACTGACTACTACTATCTTCACAATTAGTCTCAAAACAACTCTTTCTTCAAGAATAATAACCACTGGAATCCCTTGGTTCCCAACCTCCCTAACTCACACCCTTAACATTCCTCAAGTTACGCTCTTTAATAGAGGTCTAGTTGACTATTTTAGAAATGGTCATCAACCTAAACACGTTGACCTATGAACGAATGGCATAAACCAACCCATATATTAATTTCATATTGGTAATAAGATTATTAGTATCTAGAGTAGGAGCGATTCAATTCATCTCCATGAAAGGAACATAGTATTCCATAATCAGCATGCTCTCCTAATATAGGTTCATGAATTCTCTAGCTCTATCATCCCTCAAAGTCTAGGGAATGATTTATTCATATAATATTGTCTAAAAATTATCCTAGACCACATCACGATGTAGATATACCAGGGTGATGACATCCAAACCCATCTTGGAGGAATCATGTAGCATATACACAACTAGATTGATCGTCCTATCTAGAGGCATCTTCAGTATAGATAAGATATCCTCGAGCTAAGACTCTAAAACATGAGGTCCTCCATCACATGAAATGTTAGGATGATATTGTTATTGAAACTCATGAGTCAACTACACCATGATTAGGGTAGGTCAGACTACACCTTGCATAGACTATAACATACACATAAAACCCTCTCAGAATTGGGAATCGGTTCCAATATCAGGTATAAGAAGAGGTTCCATAGGTGGAACTATTGGAGGAATCATTGAAGTCTCGATGCCCACCATTTTAGGATTATGGTCTTCACCTCCTTCAAGGCGTATAATATGAGGATGTCATGGAGGAATGACAATACAATTCCAAACAAAAACCATATAATATAATTAATTAAGTATAACAACTACATATGGAAAAGTAGGACTGGTGTAAATCCTTCCTATATATATGATCAAACCTCTCTGGCTGCTCAGAAGACAGGTATAGATTGTAGAACAGACCATAAGAACACAAGAGATATCCACTACTAAGGCCAAATTTGGGTCAAAGTCTCTACATATGACATATATAAGATGGATCTTTTCAATTTAAAATTAATATTCATTTCGAATTTGTGCACGTTTAAACATTTAAATCACCAAGAAAGGATGAATTAGATGGTCTACCATTTTTCAATCCCTATGGGCCCATACTCCTTATGAATCAAAACATGACAATTCACTTGAACCACACCCTAACACGTTCCAGCTCATGCGACCAATGACCCATATCTCAATGTTCCATAATTGAATACTTAAGGTATCTGTTTTAACATATTCAAAAATACACTATTAGGTTAAGGTAAACACTTTATCTATCAATTATGTTTTCCCAATACTTGTAAGTAGTTTCAGTACAATTGAATATAATCAAGGAACTAATAAATATGAAACAAGAAAATGAATGGTAAAACTAAATGTGGTATGGAAAAAAACATGGCTTATAAATCATAATGTGCCTATAGTGATGAATATACTAATTAAAATACCTACTTATATTGGGCCTAAATAAATAACATTTCAAAAACATTAATAATGATAACATCATAAATCAAGTGCATCACCCAATTTTGAATTCGTATCAACCTTAACAAGTGAAAACATAACAAAAATTATAAATTTTGAAACATGGCCTTTACCCTAAAGATGGGTTCATGACACCCAAGCATGACTTATGACAAAGTCCCAAGCATTCCCAAATCACCAATATATTTTCTCCAAATAGTAAACCAAGAAATTAACCCCTCTAATACATCTTTGTAACATCTCGACTTGGGATCCACTTAAACCTTGTCCCGAGCTAGTGGATCACATGGCCTCAAGCATGCCTCCCCATACTCAAGAGGTTGTTGACTAACATTGAGGGTATAAAGGTGGTATAGTGGGGATATTATACCCTAATATAAAAGTGGACAATAAAATCAAATACAATTAATAGTGGATGAATAATATAAACTGATAGCAGGAATAACCAAATATGGAAGTGTAAATAGATTACTAAACAAGTAATCAGTGAAACATAATAAGTAATTGATCAACTGATAATAATAAAAAAGACTCTACGATACTGTCTGATACATGGATGCATGTAATCCTGTAATACAAAGGGAATATGGAAATACAAGCATTCTATCACTACAATAAAACAATTTTTTAGCAGCAGTTTTTCCACAGCGGTTTTTAAAACTGCCGTTAAATGTTTTTCGATCAAAATTTTGCGGCGGATTTTAAAACCGCCATGAAGAAATCATTGCAATTTTTTTTTATTTTTTTTTATTTTTTTAGAATATATTTTAAATAAAAAAATTTCATATTTTTAGCGGTGATTTTTTAAAAAAACCGCCTCGAAATAGCGGTGGTTTTTTCAAAACCACCGCAATAATCTAGAAAATTTAAAAAATATATTTATTTATTATTTCTTATTTACAATCAAATATAGTTTATTATTTATAATTTTAAATATTTTAATGTCTCAATTAATTAATATTTATAATTATTAGTTAATAATATTTTAAAACTAAAAAAAATCTTCAAAAAGTAGAAGAACAGACTTCGGCATCAAATGACCTTAACTTCTGATCCGAGAGTCCGTTTCAGCTTCACAACCAGTCAAATCAAAGTTTTTCAAATGATCCAAAATAAAGTGAGATTTAAATCATGTGATAATCTAAGGAAAAAATATATTCAAAAGTCAAAAGTCGAAAATCGAACTCAGACTTCAAAATGTCATAACTTTTAATCTGGGTGTCCCGTTTGGTCTCTACCACATATCAAATCGAAGCCTATGACTAGCTCTACGCTTCTTAGGTCTGGTACCAACTCTTTGAGTATAGTACTGCTTTTTATTCATCTAGAATGGCCCAAAAGGCCACCAAAGCTCATTTCATGATCTTCGTTTTGACCGGTTGTGGCACTAAAAAGGGAGTCTCGGATCATATATTATGGTCATTTCAATGTTTTTAGGGTTTTCATAAGTTCTTACCTTTTTATGATTTATTTATTTACTTATTTAATATTTATTTATTTGTTACTTATTAATTTATTATTAATTAATTAACTATTATTTTTTACCTATTATTTATTTATTATTTATTTATTTAATATTTAATATTTAATATTTAATATTTAATATTTATTTATTTATTTATTTATTTATTATTTAGTAATTTAGTTATTTATTATTTAGTTATTATGTTCTCATTAATTATAAATTTATTTTAAATTAATTAATTATTTGTTTTTTTATTCTTTATTATTAGTTAATTATTCATTTATTATTTATTTATTTATTTATTTATTTATTTATTCATTACTTTTTTTATTAATTATTAATAATTAATTAATTAATTAATTATTATTATTTATTAAATATTGAATATTGAATGTTAAAAATTAAAAATTATTTATTTATCATTTATTAATAATTATTAATTATTAATAATCAATTATTAAACATTTTTTATTAGTTATTATTAATTATTAATTAATTATTTTTTATTTATCTATTTATTTATTTATGTATTTATTTATTTATGATTCATTATTTATTCTTTATTCATCATTATTTATTCTTTATTCTTTATTCTTTATTCTTTATTATTAATTTATTTATTTTTAATTTACTAAATATTAATTTATTTGTAGTTTATTATTCGTCAATTATTTATTTATTTATTATTTATTGATTTTTTATTAGTTAAATATTAATTATTTATTAAATATTAAATATTGTCTATTGAATATTAATAATTAGTTATTATTTATTAGTTATTATTTATTATTTATTTATTTATTTATTTGTTTATTTAATATATAGTCTTTAGTCTTTATTATTTATTATTTATTATTTATTATTTAATAATTTATTTTTAATTTATTAATATTAATTTATTATTAATTTATTATTCAGTTATTATTCAGTTATTATTTATTTATTCTTTATTTATTTATTCATTATTCATTATTTTTTAATTTTTAATAAATTTATTATTAATTATTTTTAAATTTTTAAATATTAAATATTAAGTATTAATTTTTAATGGTCAATTATTAATTATTAGTTATTATTATTTATTATTTATATTTATTAATATTTAATATTTATTATTTATTATTTACTATTTATTACTTATAATTTATTTTTTATAATTTATTATTAATTATTTATTATTCATTATTTATTATTTATTATTTATTATTTATAATTTATGATTTATTATTTATGATTTGTTATTTATGATTTATAATTTATTATGTATTTTATATTTTATATTATTTTTTATTAATTATTTATCATTTCTTTATTATTTCTTTATTTATCTATTATTTATTAATTTATTATTAATTTGTTATTTATTTATCATATATTCAATTACTTTTTAATTAATTTATTATTTATACATTACTTATATATTATATGTTATATATTATATATTATATATTGTATATTATATATTATATATTATATATTATATATTATATGTTATATGTTATATATTATCGATTATATATTATATATTTTGCAATATACAATATACAATATATATTATATATTATATATTATATATTATATATTATATATTATATATTATATCTTATAAATTATATATTATATATTATATATTATATATTATATATTATATATTATGTATTATGTATTATGTATTATGTATTATGTATTATGTATTATGTATTATGTATTATATATTATGTATTATATATTATGTCTTATATATTATATGTTATATATTATATATTATGTCTTATATATTATATGTTATATATTATATATTATATATTATATATTATAAATTGTTAATTATTGATTATTGATTATTGATTAATCATTATTGATTAATAATTATTGATTAATAATTATTTATTGTGTATCTATTTGTTATGTGTCACTTCTTTTTCCAATTAATATATATGTGTATAAGTATATTAAATTCGATTTGTTGACCACATGAAGAGCCTGGTGGAGTGGTAAAGTCTTTGGAGAATAAGCATGAGGTAAGGGGTTCAAATCTCACCCAACGTATAATTTCTATATATTGCTTGGGCATGTGCATGGACATGGACTTATGCTTGGATATGGGAATGAGTGTGGTAATAGTAAATAAATAAATAAATAACCAAAATATATAAAAATAATAAATAAATAAATATATAAATTATGAAAATATATATAAATAACAAATAAATAAATAATAATAAATGTATATATAAATTACAAAAATATATAAAATAAATAAATTAATTAATAAATAAAATAAAATAAATCAAATAATAAATATATAAATATATAAATATATAAATAAATCAATCAATCAATCAAATATAAAAAAATTAAAAAAATTGAATAAAATTGAATAAAATTGAAATAAATTAAAAACAATTTAAAAACAATTTATCGGCAGTTTAAACCGCCGCTAAAAACCCACCGCTAAATCATTCTACGATAGTTTTAAAAAATCACTGCAAATTATTTCCCAGCCCACGATTTAACGACTATTTTCCAAAACAAAAAAAATGCTGCGAAATACAAATTTTGGCATAGTGTGTGTGAGTGAGATAATCTATAATGAAACCCAACTTGGTATCAAACACTTAATAATGTATTCTATAGAACCTCAAGGTAAACCATAGATCTTGATCAGATACAATAGAGACAGTTACACTATGTAGTCTTACAACTTTATTATATATATCTTATCAAGTTGGTCAAGATATAAATTTTATTATTAATAAAAATGAAATGTGTATAATTTTTAAGGATATTGAATACCACACAAATGGAATTATTACATTTATATGTACAAGAGATCCCTACAACAAAACTCATGTTTATGTTTTCCAGATTTTATACCGTAATAAGATATGGTTGAATCATAACCTAGGACTACTATCATTCAACCTTGACTCATTTTCATACCAAACATCAAGATAAAAAATCTACAATATCCCTCTTCATGTCATCACACTAACAAAAATCTTCATATATATATATATATTATTCAAGGATGAATAGGGAATAATGAGTTCTACACATCATCTGGAATTTCTCTCTTCATTCCCAACTATGATGGAATACATATATAGTTTCCAAACCATATAACTCCATCTTTATTAATGTTGAACTCCAAAATATTATCTACCTACATTTTTAGCTCCTCTTCATCTTTTTAGGCCTCTTGATCCTATCAAAAATGGATGGTTGAGAACTGATTTTTGAAAGGTGAGATGACACTACTGGAAATATGACCTTTCCCAATGCTTCTATACCAACGGTTCGTAAAAACCATTGGTATAGGTTCCCTTTCCCAACGGTTTGGCCAAACCGTTGGGAAATCCCACTTTGAGGCCACCTTTCCCAATGGTTTGGCCAAACCATTGGGAAATCCCACATTTTAGCCACCTTTCCCAACGGTTTGGGCAAACCGTTGGGATAGTTATACCCTTTCCCAACGGTTTGGCCAAACCGTTGGGAAAAGTCCAATTTGTGGCCACCTTTCCCAACAATTTGTCCAAACCGTTGGGAAAGGGTATACCTATCCCAACGGTTTGCCCAAATCGTTGGGAAAGGTACCCCACAAATCAACCTTCCACCCAGAGTCAAAATCCAGAATCAAAATCTATACCAACAGTTGTCAAAACCGTTGGTATAGGTATATACCAACGGTTTTGACAACTGTTGGTATAGATCCTTTGATTTTTTATTATTTCTTCTTACCCTGAACATTATATAAATCAAAATTTAAAATAATTATGAGAATACATATATATATATATTTTTGTAATTATATACACAAAAGTCATGTTAGGTTAGTGGTTAAGTCGTTCAATAATAAACTAGGCGTCCTGGGATCAAATCCCAGTGAATGTTTTTTTTTTGAAATACATATACCAACGGTTCCATAACCGTTGGTATAAATTTTCATATTAATTATACCAACGGTTTCCAAAACCGTTGGGATAGGTCTATACCAACAGTTTTGGGAAAATCGTTGGTATAGACCTATCCCAACGGCTTACTTCGGAATGGTTCTCCAAACCATTGGTATAGGCTATACCAATGGTTTGGAGGCCTATACCAACAGTTCCAAACTGTTGGTATAGGTTAGTTTTCCAGTATTGTGAAGTCCTTCTTTTTATTAACATGTCCATCCTTTCCATGTCTATGGATATTAGATCCCTTTCAACACTCATCATGGATAGAATTACTGGATCATTTTTACTTAGAACATAAACTATAACATCCTATCCTGGTATCCACTAAACCTGTACACTGAGCTGGTGGGTCACATGGATTCAAGAATATCTTTCCATATTCTAGAGGTTGTTGACTAGTAGTGAGGGTGTAATAGGGGTATAGTGGGGAGACTACACCATCTTATCGGAGTATAACAATAGTTATAAAATAACCAATCAATAGCTGAAGCATGATATAAACATACATAATAAATTAGTAGCAAAAGAATCGATAAAAAAACAACTGGATAATAATCAAAATCCACTAGGTAGTGTCATATACATGGATTCATGAAATACAAATATACAAAAGGGAAACATGGGACATGTATTTAACAATATGCATGACAAAAACTAAAAATATAAAAAATGATTCTCTACTAGGATCTATAGAATACACTTAGTCCTCTACTCTAATGATCCATCTCATGGTAATGTATATCAGATATATATATCAGGGTTCTTTCCCTTCTCCATACCTATAGTAATATAATCTTCTTGAGTACCAAACGCAGCCTGAGTAGTGTGTCAGATTAAATCCCATTTGGCCACCACCAATGGTGTTTATAAGTAATCCATGTAGTTCTCATAGATAATCAGTGTGTAGGTATAAAAAGAATAAGAAACAAGTGCTGAAATAAATAACCAACCTGTTCAGGTTCCAATAGGTCACCCAGTGGCTCTACCTACTTCGACTCATCGATAGAATAAATGTCTAATCGGTAACCATATATATAATAATATATATATATATATATATATATAGTTTAGTTATATATTTCATCCATCTATATGGACAAAATGTGTACAGATGGTAGTGGCTATATACCTGGAATACTAGGTGCTAGTTCGACTAAGGTATAACTCATACATTTATAATCGGTCTAAACGATTCTATAAGTTCAAGTGATTGGGAAAATTCCATAAATCTTATAGTAAGTAGGATACTTCATGCTCTTCACTCGAGATGGTGAGTGTATCATCATTCCAAAACTCAAAACAAGGTATGTGGCACATCATTCCCACCATCCAAATAGTTTTAGTGGTGTGAGACGTTATGCCCAACACCCGATGTAAGGGAGCGTGAATCATCATTCCCAAAAAAACCCCTACCATTATACCATAACCTATATCAAAGTCATAATAATATTTATATTAATATACATTATTCATTACCTATCACAACTAATACTTTATCAATCCCATCATAACCAATGCATAACAATTCAATTCTAGAATTTTAATAAAATATGAAATAGTTGGCATGACCTTTCAACCCTTTACAATTCAATTCATTCAATTCATTTAAAGAAATATGATCATCATGAATAATCCAACCCATGAAATCAAACCATTTAATTCACTAAAACATGGCTATTACATTTATAAATCTCAAAGGGGCACTTGGGAGGTGTCATTTCCAAGAGTAAAATTACCTACAAGGGTATATCCACTTATAGTTGGTCCATGCACTTTGGAGGTGTCTTGGGTTCATTAAACATGTATATAATAAAGATAAAATCACTTTATATCCATATATAAACACTTATTAGGTGCTCCAATTATGTAAACAGTTAACTATAATGGGAAAATTAAGCCATCACACCCATGGTGTCTATAACTATGGTAAGTAGCATGTATCATGGTGTGTAGATTAATTTAATATTAATAAATTAATTAAATAGTGACGCATGATAAAATTCGGTGTGTGTCAGAATAGAAAAACTAAAAAACCACTAAAACTCTTTGGGAAAATATTGATACCACTTACTTTAGGGTCGTTGATGACTCCACTTCTGATAGAGGCTTCAGGTTTGTAGTAGGTTGGGAGAAATTGAAGAAATGGTACAAAGATCTATATATAGGGAAAAATATCTATCACCTAAGTAGTGCAACGAAACTGAAGGTAAAATTAAATAATAAAGGAAAATAAGGTGGATCATACCTCTAGATATCCAACCCTTTTGATGGATCTTGATCTAGAATTCATACATGTGTGTTATTAGAGAACCTAGGTTGAAGTACAAGTTACCTCATGGGAGAAGGAAAAATGGTTCATCCAATGGAATGGGAGGAGAAAGAAATAAAATAAGGTTATAAGATTAATGAGGGTGAAAATGACATTTCACCCCAAAATACAGGGGCACATGGTTTGGATGCATGGTTTGGCCAAATCGTGCACATACTATTCTCATCCCACTGCATAAGGGATAACCCCACATGGTTATAATGCATGGTTTCCATAAAGATGTGAAAACTATGTGAAATGCCTCTATTAAACCTCAACAGTTTTATTACAAGGGTCTATGGCAAGGGTTATAGGGTTGTAGAAAAACCATGTGTCACATATTGCTCCTCAATCTCACCATACACTTTTATTAGAGATTGTGCAGGTAGTGTGGCATGGTTTCTACTAACTATGCATCCCAGTATATTTTCCAAAATCATGGAGTTCTGGGAATAGAACAAGACTCGGACACCCTCATTAACTATTTGACTCCATTGGGTAACAATATATGGTCAATTTATAGTGATTAAAAAAATAGGCATACCTTCATCAAAGTACGGGTCATTGAATCCTCCCCTCTTTAAAGAAACTCATCCCCAATTTGTCCTTCTACGGGTAAAGAGGTATCACTAAAAATGATTTTAATCCACTAATCTAGTATATTAGCTTCCCACTCATAGGTATTTTCCTATACTCATTCGTGTTGTCATAGCACCCATACTAAAAGAACTAACCTTATTCAAAGTATCTTTGTACTCTAATCTACAATAAGAACTGGGTACCCCTCAAAGGAAGCATCCACATCAAACTAGACCTCATCAGGATAAAATACATGTGATGAGTCTGGATAATATCGACGAAGCCGAGATGTGTGAAATTCATTATGCATGGACTAGTATATCTAAGGAAGTTATATCCGATAATCCACTTGTCTGAATCACTTCAAAACCTCAATGGTTCTAATGAACCAAGGTGGGAGCTTACCCTACCTTTTAATATGTCTATGAACCAAATTGGACAAGACTCATAATAAAATCCATTCTCCATCCTCAAACTAAATAGGTCACCAACATTGATTGGGAAATGATTAATGTCTGGAATTGTCTATCATCATGTGTTGTAAGATCAACAGGAACCACTATGTAGTCTCCAACAAGAGACATGGTCCAAGTATAGCTACCTCCCCTGCCTCTATCTACAATAGAGATTAATTGAAAATCCTACCATATAAGGATTCATAAGGTTCCTTCTCGATGGAATCATGAAATTTTTTATTATAAGGTAAATCAATAAGGGATATGTATTTCTCTAAAGAACTCATAATTTCAATGACACATTCATGGAGCGTTTCATCTAACACCTGATTAGTATGATCTGATTGTTCATCGATTTATGGGTTTTAGGTCGTTCTCTAAACCACCTAACTACCCAAGCACTTATGAAACCCCATCCAAAACTCTTATGAAAGTGAGTGTCACTATCTGAAATGATGGATCATGGAGATCTATAAATATGTACAACATCCCTAATGTATAGCCTCCATATGTCGTCTATTGAGAAGGTCACTTACACAGGTAATAAATGTGTGACCTTCGTTAAACAATCAATGAAAAAACACATTGTATCACTTCCATTTTGGGATCTATATAAACTAGTCATAAAATACATCAAAAAATCATCTCATTTACACTCAGAAATAGAAAACTTCTCTAAAATCCCAACAGTCACTGATGTTATGACTTCATCTGTGGATAGGTGGAACGTATAGTGATGAATCTGAAAACCTTCTATTTCATACCATACCACCAATACGGGCACTATAAATATCGATACATCTTGGTGACACTAGGATGAACATCCTATATAGAGGAATTAAATTCCCACATCAGATCCTCTTTGATGTCAACTAGGACCCATACACACCCATGGAATAGTAGAGCATCATCCCCATCAACAGTTCATACTGAAGATGTACCATCATCTAAGATGTTTTTCCATAGGAAAAGGCCTTCAAGATCATATAGTTTCTACATTCATACACATTATAGAAGATTAGAAGTAATTTATAATTATCTGATACTGTTCTAACCATGATCCTCTTGAATCCCAATGTCCATCTCTGAGAATATGGACATGAGATTCTATTCTTTACTAGCTTCCTGAACTGCCTGATTCTGAGTCTTCTGGCTCAGTGCATCAGCCACTGCATTTCCTTTTGTAAGCATGCAGGAAAGATCAAAATCAAATTCTTTTTGGTAATCAACCCACATACCCCATCTATGATTTATATATTTCCATGTAAATATTTCCTTGAGGATTTTGTTATCTACGAATAAAAAAAATTCTCTCTAAGTAGATAATGTCTTCAACAGGGTAAAGCATAAACTATTGTAGCTAGCTTGAGGTTTTGTGTTGGGTAATTCCGCTTGTGAGGCCTCAACTGAAAATACCTATATGAAATGACTCTATCATCCTACATCAGAATAACTCTAATCTTGATACCTAATATGTCACAGTATACAATATAGCTCATTCCTATTTCTAGGAGAATCAGTATTGGAACTAAAGTTAAATGACCCTTAAACTCCTAAAAGGATATTCCATAATCTTATGACCATAAAAATTTCACACAGTTATTTTTCAAGCCCGTAAGTGGGGCTGAAAGATATGAGAAATCTTGGATAAAGTGTCTATAAAACATGGCTATCCCCAATAAACTCTAAATTATAAAAACATTCTTAGGATTCTCATAAGAAACTATATATCTCACTTTCTATGTGTCAAATGAAACTTCTACCTCTAAGATAGTTTGACCTTGGATGTGGAATTTGTTGATCCAAAAGCCACATTTATTGACCTTAGCATAGATCTGATTATCTCTTAGTATATTAAACACTATATCAATATGATTGGCATGGTCATGTTGATAATGAGAATACACTAAGATATTGTCAACAAATACTTCCACAAATGAATCCATATATGGGTGGAAACCCGTATTCATTAGATCAATGAAAAAATATAGTGTGTTTGTGATGCCAAAACACATGAGAAATTATTTGTAAAGACCATACCTACTCCAAATAAATATGTGAGGTATGTATAATGACCTAAAATGCACCGGGTTATAGCATGATCTCAAATCTATCTTTGAAAATACTCTTCCTCCTTAGAGATGATCTAAGAGGTCATTTATTATAGGTAGTGTATATCGATTATTTACTATTAGTTGGTTCAATAAATGGTATTCCATGAAAATCATAAGGGTTTCATTCATATTTTTGTGGAAAAAGTACTGGATAACCCTAACGAGATTTATTGTGGAATATAAATCCATTTTCCTCTAGATCCTTCGACTAATTATAGAGCATTATAAGCTCATTTTGTGTTATCCAATAAGGAGGAACGGTCACTAGTGAAACTCTTAGTACAATATTGAAGGTAAATTCTACATAATTCACTAGAGGCAGACTAGGGAGGTTATCAAGAAAGGAATCCCTAAAATTATACAGTATTGGATGGAAAAAAGTGGGTCGTAACCCCTGACCTTCTAAGAAAAAAATTGGGATCTAAGATTTTACACTACCCAACCTATGATGCTCAGGTCCATATCTAGTTATACTGATATAAAATTATTTCTTATACATGTTCCTACCATTCTATGGTGATGTAAATGTCAACGTATGATGATATAATTCAATAAGGACTCAATAGAGAAGAAAACAATCTGTTCTGAGATTATATTGAATCAAATCATGTTGAAGATGAAAAGATACCATATGAAAAGGTATCCACATATCTCAAGGGGATATCCTTACAATGATTAATTCCCTGTGATCGGATACCTAAAGGGGTATCAATATTCATAACACCATAGAAGTGTTTAATCTCGTGGCCTACAATCCCCATAAAATTATCATATATAAATGAGTGAGACACACCTATTTCAAATAAAGTAGACACTAATGTGGAGGATAATAGAATAGTACCTTGAATGGTAGAAGTTAAATAATTATACTCCTCTTTCATAGGCTGGATTACATTCATCTAACATGTACCGCTTCCCTAATTCACTGGCTGACTTCCTTGAGCAAGCCCGGTCTTATGGTGCAGAGAATCTTCTGTCAAACCAAAATTTATTCGACTGCCACCTTGTCCTGAGTTGTCAATGGTATTCCATCAGCCTTATTAGCATCATCCTACTAGACCCACTCCGAAACATGGGGTATTATTTGATCCACACTCCCAAGGAACTGATTGAAAAGTTTTATAGAAATGATGGATATGGACCATCCATCCATGTAAATTGCATTCTATAATATGACTTATTCACTGAGGTTTTGTGTAACCTGACTTCCCGCATTGGTGACATATCAAGGATCCATCAGTGTAAGGAGTATGACTACACGTACCACCAAGAATTTCCTCAAAACGTATCTTTCAATCTAAATATATAGCACTGATAGGTTGAACAATCGAACCACCTTGACCTACACCATCATCTTCCCCCAAATATCTCTCTATAATATAGACTTGGTTAACGATTTCAGAAATGGTAGTTAGTATGAATACATTTCCTATGATTGGATTGCGTATACCTACCCATCCTTTAATTTTCTGGCAGTCATAAGTTCATCACCCACAAGATTTAGAGAAAACTAATGTTTCTTGATAAAATGAGTGGATTATTCCATAACACACATACCTCCCTATTGTGGGTTCATGAAAACTCAATATTTATCATCCCTTGGAGTTTGGAGAAATAAATAGTCATAAAAGGTAGTTTAGAATTTTGTCCAAATCATATATCTTTTCTGATCTTCCTAGGTAAAACATCCCACCACCGCTTAGTGTAATATTAAACCCTATACGTAGTAAGTTTGAACCTCTATTATAGGGGTGTCTACTCGAATATAGAAAGAATTTCTTCAAGACAATACTCAGCAGTGTGAGGTATACTATCCCCCAATAAGGTGGTAGGATGTTGTTGTTGGAACTCCCAAGTCAACTCTTCCATAATCAGGGCAGGTCGCACAACAACTTTCATATTTTATAACATATGTATAAATGACTCTCATAATTGGGAGTGAGTTCCCATATTAGGAATGGGACAAAGTTCCACAAGTGGAACTATGGGAGGAATCATTGGTGGATCAAGGCCTTACACCTCTGGTGCATGGTTGTCACCTCCATTAGGGTGTATAACTAGATGATGTCACAAAGGAATGATACTACAATGTAAAATTCACACCTTAGAATAGATTTTAATAATTGAAAAGGACATGTGTGTAGACTTCCTATATAAATTTTCATTACTCTCTTCTATCTTCAAATGTTAGGTCTAGGTAGTATAAGAGACCAAAGTATCTATAAAAACATAATAGATACCCCACTACACTCTACTAAGGTTGTGTTTTGGTCTAAGTGTCTATTTTCATACATAAAATAACTCTTATTTTAAAAGTGATATTCATTCTTGAATTTGTGATCATTCCAATATTTAAATCTCTTTAAATGGTTTAATTAGATGGATCACCATTTCCAATCCATAAGGCCCCATACTAATTATGAACCAAAATATAGTTTCTACTTAACCCACATCATAACATGTTCTAGCCCATGCGACCAATGCTCCATGGCTCAAAATTCCATAATTAACTGCTTAAGGTGTTTACTTTACCCTATATTAGAAAACATTGTTAGGTTAATACAGGCGCTTTATTTTTCAATTATATTTTCCATACCCTATAAGTAAATTCATCATAATTTCATACATAATCAAGGCACCAGTAATATGAAACAAGAAAAGAAATTATAAGAAATAGATGTGACATGGAAAAATGAATGGAATATTAATCCTATTGCACCAGTAATGTTGAAAGAATAGATGAAATTCCCTCATTTCATTGGGAATCAGAAAATAAATCTCATTTCAATTATACAAATAATAATAATAAGATAAAATAAGTGTTTTACCTAATGATAAAGTCATATCAACCATAATATGTGTAATCAATAATAATGATTCCCCATCCCCGATAAGTTGGGTTTACTCTATACATGGGTTAACTATATCTAGTAATAGGGTCCTTTAAAAATTCCTTTCACTCCTAATCTCTTTTCTAATACCCTAATAGTGATACAAAGGAAAAAATATCTTATACCACTTTGTAGAATACCGAACTAGGATCCACTAAACCCGTTCTCCGAGCCAGTGGGTCACATGGCCTCAGGCGTGCCTTCCCGTACATCAGAGGCTGCCGACTTGCAATGATGGTGTAAAGGTGGTATGGTGAGGAGACTATACCCTCTTTTCAAAGTTTCACAATGGATATAAATATGAATAATCAACCAAAGAAGCCTGATATAAATAGACGTAATAAATAAGAAGTGAAATAATAGATAACAAAACTACTAGATAGAAATAAAAATATATTAGGAAGTTTCATACAAATGGATACATGTCATATTGATATATAAAAGGGGAATATGAGATTGGCATATAAAATCATACTATACAAAAACTTCAAAAAAAAATATCAAAAGTCTACTCTGCTATCATCTTAATCATATGATTGGTACTCTACTCCAATGCTCAATCTAATGGTAAAGAATATTAGATATCTGTGGCATGAAACTTTTCCTTCTCCATATCTGTATTCATATAATATTCTCAGGTACCAAAGTAATCCCAAATAGCATGTGAGATTAAATCCAATTTGGCCACCCCCAATGGTGTCTACAAATAATCTAATAAGTTCTTGTAGTTAATCATTGGGAAATTATAAACAGAATAAGAAACAAATGCTGAAATAAATAACCATCCTGGTCAGGTTCCTATAGGACACTTGGTGGCTCAACCTTTTTCTAATCATGACCAAAATAAATGTATGATTGATAAACATATATATAGTAATAATATATATAGAGAGAGAGAGTGTGTGTGTGTGTGTGTGTGTGTTATATATTCCATCCACCTATATGGACCAGGTACGTGTAGACTATAGTTTCCATATACTTAGAATACTAGGTGTTGTATGGATAGGGGAATAACTCAGACATCCATAACCATTCTAAATGAGTCTATAATCTCAAGCGATAGATTACAAGGCCTGAATCTCAAAGTTATTTGGAGACATCATGCTCATCACTCTAGATGGTGAGTGTTTCATCATGTCAATACTCAAAACAAGGGATATGGCATGTCATTTCCACCATCCAAATAGTGTCATTATCGTGAGACCTCATGACCAACACCCGAATTAAGGGAGCATGAATATTCATTACCAAAAGATCCCTTACCATCATACCACATACTTTATCAAAGGTTTAATCAAATTTATAATAATATACATGAGAAAGTACCTCCCATGCCTTATATTTTACCAATCACATAATAACCAAGGCATAACAATTCAATTATATAATTTCAATAAAATATGAAATAGATGTTGTGTCTTTCACACCTTTTATAATTCCTTACACTTAGATCACTCAATTAAATTAAATAAAATAAACCCACTGTGAATAATCCATCCCATGTAATCATACTACTAGATTCATTAAAATATGGAAATTATATTTATATGTCTCAACGGGAAACTTGGGAGGTGTCATTTCCAAATAGGTAATTACTTACATGGGTAACTCCACATATAGTTGGTCTTGGAACCTAGGAGTTTCCTTGGCCTCATTAAACATTTATACAATAGTGTGAAAACCATTTTAAAACACAAGTAAAACACTGAGGAGGTGTTCCATATATTTAAAAAAGTAACTATAAAGGGGAAATAATGTTACACACCCCAGGTATGTCCATAAGTGAGTTAAACATCCTATAACCTAGTAAACAAGGACCAAAGTGTGTATATCATGGTTTATAGATAAATTTTATATGAATAAATCTAGTAAATGAAGATGTGTGAAAAAATATGGCATTAAGAAAAATAGAAAAGCTACAAAAACACAAAAAACTCTTGGGGGAAATAACGAGGTAACCTAACGTAGGGATGCTAATGACTCCTTTTATAATGGAGGCCTCATATTTGAACTAGGTTTCGAGAAATTGAATAAACAGACAAAATATCTTATAATAGGGAATAATATCATACACCTAAATAGGGAAATAGATTCGAAGATAAACTAAAATATGAAGGGATATGAAGGTAGTGCATACCTCTATCAATCTAATGCCTTTGACAGATCTCGATTTGGACTTCATTAGTGTCAGTTATTGGACGATCAGGGTTGAAGGAGAATTTGGATCATGGGAGAAGGAAAAATGTTTCAACCACTAGAATGGGAGTAGAATTAATGAAAATAAGTTTAAAATATTAATGAGGGGAAAGTAAAATTTCACCCTCAAATATAAGGTCGGACGGTTCAGTCACATGGTTAGGACAAACTATGCTCATCCAACTGCATAAGGGAAGACCTTGTATGGTTAAGGAAAATAGATTCCCTAACTATGCATAAACAATTTGAAATGCCTCTATAAAACCTCTATATTTTTTTCCCTTAGGCATACTTCTAGGGTCACATGGTTGTATACATAATGTGCAGCTATATCTTCTCCTTTATCTCACCTCGCATAGTTATAAGAGACTGTGTAGGCCGGGATGCATGGTTTCTAGTAACCGTGTGACCCAATATATTTTCTAAAATATTGGGGTTCAAGTATTCGAATAATCCTCGACCCCCCTTGTTACCCCATGAATCCATTGGTTAACATTATAGGGTTCATTTAAATAATTTAAACCCAAAAAAAATGATTCATAGATTCATGAAGTTATGGGTCATTACAATTACCACTTTTCAAACATCCAATGATGGTAATGGATTAAAAATTATAATACTTGATTAGATTTAGCCTTCTTAATTAGTTCATATTGAGACACTCTTTTTTGAATATATACTTTAGGATTTATTTATCTATATATATTTCAGACTTCTAATTGTAAATATAATTTCACCAAATCATAAATTTCAATATTACTTGTAGAAAATTAAAGATCATTGGTTGGGAAGTTCTTCTTAAAGATATTTAATTAGTGGAAGACATAGGCAATCACTTTTTCATATTTTTTGAGTATAAAACACAAACTATTTTTGGATGAAACAGTGTAGATCACAAATTCATCCCCAGGGGTGGGTAATGTGAGTCTAGGATCAGATATTATCCTCTAATTTAACTTTTAAATCTCTCATCACATTCATTGGTCTAGAAAACATTTACTCCCTTTTGATTTAACATGGTTAGTGGCCCTAAAAATAAAAAAAAATTCTAAAAACTTAACCATAGTACCAAGAATATAAAAGAAAATTATGGATCTTTGTAACGTATGTTGATCGAGGACACACTTTAATTTCTTTTGACATAAAAGCATCCACAAATATCCCTTCACTGGTGATAATATTCCCCATGAATGCTACTTTCTCTATCCAAAAATCAAATTGGTAGTACATTAGATACATCGTCTTCTTTATGAAGGTATTCATTACAACATTGAAATGATACACATGTTCTTCTATATATTTAGATTAAAAAAATAATATCTTCTATAAATACTACTACAAATTTATCAATGTCATTTAAAATAGTATATTCATTATGTCAATGGATATAGTTGGATAATTAGTGATTCCAAATGGTATCATTATGAACTCATAATTCCCATACCATGTACGAAAAGTTGAATTGGTGATATACTCCATCTTCACCATTGTATGATAATATCCCGTCCATAGATACACCTTAGATAAGTACTATGATCCATATATTATACTGAACAAGTTATCAATCTTGGGAAAAGGATACATTTTCATTATCGTGATGATGTTAAGCTCATGATAATCAATGTTTATGTGCATTGACCAATCCATATTCTTGATGAAAATGACCGGAACACCACATAGTGAAACACCTGGGCATATAAATCCTTTATATAGATTCTCATTTAGTTTCTTCTTCATCTATTCTAGTTGAAAGAATTCCATTATATATAGATTATTGGATATTATAAAAGCATCGAGTATAATATTAATTTAGAACTCAACTTCTCAGTAAGGAGAAGGACCAAAAAATTCTTCAGGAAACACATCAATTTATTCTCTTATAATTTGTATTTCATCTAAGATGATATTTTTCTTATTATAAATTATTTGATCTAGATATGCTTGATCATAAGGAAATAATATCTATTCTTGATATTATGATCCCGAAGGATATCCATCATCATCCTTATAATTGTAAATAATTTTAGTGTGATTCACGATATGGATGGTGATTTCCCCATCCTAATAATTTATTTAGATCTATATAAGGTAAGTTAATACATACCTATAAAAGCATCCAATTACACTAAATGGGGTATCTTAAGGTTCGTTAGGAAATTTATCCCAAAAATATTGACAAGTGGGAAGTTATATATTTTTTATATAATAATTTCAAAATTTTATATTTTCATTGATAGCTCGAAGTCCATGTTTTGATGCGGTTTTTGAATAGTTACACTATATTGGTAGGTATTAAATAATTCATATAACTAGAATAAAATAGCACGTTCATTATCCTTGATTGAATAATTATCATACCTATCACCAATTTGTTGTAAGTATCCACCTCAGCAGTTCTGATGACATATCCTCTAAATTTATCTTCAGGGATTAGAATTTTTTTCACGAGTTATCTTCAAAACCCTTAACTTAGTACATTATTTTTTATAGTTTCATTATTTCTTACAGTTGAAAAATTGGATGGTAGGTTTAGGATTTAGTAGAGAATTTCATTATCTAATTATATAGGTGGGTTTCTCCTATCAGCATTCTCTTGCTATGTTCCCCTCCTTCCCACACCTAAAACATTTCTTTAACCCCATCAAAAAATTTCTTTTATACTTCTTCCAAAAATTTTGAAATTTTGGGTTTTGGAATTTCTTAACCCCACATTATTTATCTATTACACTAATAGAATTAAACTTTATTCTCTACTACCTATCTTTTGAATCAGGAGACTCTTGAGATTCACTGCTCTCTATTTCAACTTTGAGGTCACATCATATAATTTCTCCATAACTTTAAAATTATAAAAATTTCAAATATTTGTGTAGATTCAAATTTATCCCACTAAATAATAGGTCAGTGTTAATTTAAAGAAAAAGTACAAAGATAGAGGCATATCATGAAAGTATTTGGATGTTTTTATCATACACCGTAATACGTTCATCATTCTTTTTCATGAGGTAAAGTAAATCCATCTCCATTTTAATTTAAAGGGTGATAGGAGAGTATTTATCAAAAACAATTCATGATTTGTTTCCACTACATCACTTAGATCTCTTCCTCATACTTAACATTCATAATCAACATTGAAAATTGATCAAAATCTCTCTTTATGAAATAAATATCCAAAACAAACTTCTATTTATCGTATAATTAAAGGAATGAGAATATCTTTTTAATGGGGTTTATTTATTGTTATTAAATTAAGGGATTAGAAGATCCACTAAAATTCAAAGGCTTTTTCACATAAAATTATCAATTGCACCATTATCTTTCTTAAGGGGGTGTGAATTTTTCCCCTGATTCATGTTTTTTTCAAAACCTGTTTTAATAAAGAATTTATTGTCATAAATTTCTTGAATCCTACTCTCATTGGGTTGGGAATGTTATTTGGGAATTAATTATATTTCCCAACTCATTTGTTATTGACTCAATTCCCCATATTTTTATCCATTAACTAAAATAAAGGGAATATTAGGGATGATAATTTTCAAACTATAAAGCACATAAAATGTAATATATAAACATTAAAGGGATAAATAATAGTTGAAATATATTCCTTAAATTATGAATTTCTAGGTTTCAATCTATGTTTTCCATTTTGTATTTCAGAACATAATATTTTATAGGCATTTCATTCTATTCATAGTGGTTCATAAAGAGCCTATTAATTTACTAAATAATATAACATGAGAGTATAAAAAAATTAATAAGGCCTCATTTTCATGAAAATGGTGATGGTCAAGTAATACCCAATGCACCCTTTTCAGGGTTATTACCCATAGGTACAACTATTCAAATTCTGCGTATAATTGTAGTATCCATACCTTGATTTTGTTACTTGAAAACCACTCACTCTATACCTTTCCAAAATTTATGGATGTTTTCTTATGTTTTTCATTAATAATGGTTTCCACAAGGTTTTATAATCATAATTCCAAAAAAAATAAATAAATATTTCTGTGTTACCAACTATGACAACCCATATCTTTTATACACTATTTCATGATATATTACATTAGGATTGCCATAATAAAATCCAAAAAGTTAAAAACGACTATTTTAATAGGGTAATTAGATACATATAACAATAAATTGAAATAGGGATACAAAATCATTATTTAAAAACACCATAACATTTCCTTAAAATTACATTGACCTTCAAAAATTGTACAATATAACCAAGAGATGTACATAAGAAAGTAGTGAGATATAAAGCCCAATATGGTAATAATAAAAGAATGGAATAATTAAAGTAATAAATGTGAATCAAGATTTATATCAAGGTAAAATAAAGGGTGATAATCAGAAACATGAACATCAAAGCATGATATAAAATGATAACATCAGGGAAACATAGGAATATGGAAACTATATAAAGCAAGACATAATAAGAATAAGTCAAGGATAAATTCCAAGATATCATAACCTAGTGTTCCTAGGATAACCCAACATGCACTATAAATAGTATCTCATGAGATAAAAACATTACCCTTTACATAGAAGGGATATATATTTCGGGCCCATGCATCATATTCACATTATGTACATGCATTAGTGTGCCACATAGATCATGAAAAAAGAGAATAGATTTCATCACATTTAATACCATGATTAATTAGTGTGGGTTCTATAAATATAAGTAAAAAATAAATTAAGGATAGGTACATCTTGTAGAATAACCTTTTGTTTAAATAGGGATAGGTTTTCACAATATAAAATTTTGGCATGAAAAATCATGGGATAATTTTGGAAGCAAACGAATGTACATAAAGGTTCAAGAAATGGTTTAATGAGACTAAAAGGTGGTATCTAATTACTTGATGTAACGTCCCAGACCCGGGTGCCACTCAACGGTGCCCCAAACCTGGTTTTCCATATGACCTCAAGCACATTTCTCCAAACTCCAGAGACTGCTGACTAGCAGCGAGGGCCCATGTCTGATAGTGGGGAAACTATGCCCTCATTTTTCAAAGTGTAGCACAGTGGAATGTAAGTAAAACATACAACATACAGCAGAAGCAGTAAACACACACAGCTGAATAAACTACAGCAGTGGATATGACCAACGATATATAAGTGATGATGCTACATGTTTCAAGTTCTAAGAAAACAGCCAGAACATGTTATACATCAATAAAGTACATCAAAATGCAGAGTACAGCGAAACAAATCAAAATATCTGGTAGTGGCATCGCAAGCCTAGGCTCAGTCCTATGCCCTCCTACTCCTTAGGAACAGTCAAGTACCTGTATAGGGACTCTTACCCCTATCTACACCTGCAGCAACGTAATCTGTTTGGGCCGAAAAGCATGACCCAAACAGGGTGTGAGAAATATATCTCAGTAGGCACCCACCAAAGGCTCGTGCCCAACTGGGTGTAAGCATGCAACAATAGTGCAATAGTAAAATGCAATAAACCAAGCAGTACTCAAAAGTAACTAACTTATCAGTTATATTTCCATTTAATTATTTATTTAATCCATTTAATTTAGTATCATTTTGTGCTCAATAGAACCAAACCCTCAGGCCAACCAGTATCTTGACCTCAGACTAATATAGTAAACCACGCCCTCAGGATATATAGAATCAAACCCGTAGGTATTTCCCCCAAGTGTAACAGAAATTTCCCTCAGGCATAGGAAGTGTCGCCCTCAGGCACATAAGTCAAGCCCTCAGGCACGAAAGGATTCCCACAGGCAGAATAATGACAGCCCTTGGGCTAAAATAGTCACGCCCTCAGGCTAATAAAGTACAGTGCCCACAGGATAATAATAAAAACACCCTCAGGCTAAACAGGTAACCGGGCCATGCCCAACATATCAAAATGCAGTAAACAAGAAATTCCTCTCAAGGAAATTCTACAATTACTACATTAAAGGCATACCCTCGGGTATCCTGGCCAAACGACTAAACAGTAGAACACACCCCGGGGGTGGTTCTGGATCCAATAAACGATCCCAACCAGCATTTTATTATCACAATTTAATCACCTATGAAATTCTAGGCATTAAATATAGCAACGGCCACATCAACACGACACCCCAACATGGGTTTGTGGCACGAAAATGCACAAAAACGCACGACAGTTGGAAAATAAACACAAATCCACCTACCTTATACGCCAACGAACGTTATACCCGAACGACGACTCCAGAAACGCCCAAGAATGGCGGAGATCTGACGAAGAAAAAAACCCATTCAAACGTAAATAACTTCCCCTCGGGAAAGAATTGGTAAGAACAGTACTAGGAGAGGAGAGGGCTTACCCGTGCGGTTCCAACGAGATTGTTCGAAGCCGAATCGGATTCCAGACGAACACCCGACGGATCTTCAAAGGTTTGGCCTTCTCCTTTGGCTCCAAATCGGCTCAAGTGTCTCCTCTACCAAATGAGGAGGCTACTACCTATTTTAAGCTGAAAAAACAAAGTACACGGCATGTACTATTGAGTACACGACGTGTACTTCTTTCATTTAACTGTTCATTTGGAGCCACCGCCACACTGTTCATCCGTCGACATGAGTACATGACATGTACTCCCAAGTACACGGCGTGTACTGTCGCCCAGCTGGCAGCGACTCCACCGCCTTACTGTTTAAGCCTGTCGACTGACTACACAGTGTGTAAGGTACCACTACACGGCGTGTAGTCGGTTCCTACACCCCTCGTCGCTGACATGGCTACACGACCCGTGTACTCATCCCAACACGGCCAAAAGTACACGGCGTGTGGAAAAGTACACAGCGTGTAGTTCCAAAATTTAGGATTTTTCCCCATTTTCCATATTTTCTCAAAAACACATAAGGAAAAGGAAAAAGAAGAAGACCACACCTCAAAGCTAAGAACCGGGTTCTTACACTTGAGAATAATAATTACAATAAATTTATGTATAAAAACACATTGAAACATGAATAATTACAAATATAAATTTTTATTATAAATAAATTACCTCAATAAAAAGGAAGTGGATAGAATCACTTACCATTAAAGGGTGCTTCTAAAAGATTGTGAGGAAATTATTAAGAACATATTAACACCTTGCATGGTATTTAAAGAGTAATAGATATAGTAACTTTGTGATAAATTGGTTTTTAGTTAAGAGGATTTTGTTTTTGTATTTGTATTTATAGAAAAATAGAGGGGTATTTTTTATTAATTTATAAACAAATGTTTTGGATGCTAAGTGATAAAAAAATAAAAACCACAAATCTTCTCATAAATTTTCCAATGGTTTCTATAAAATATTAATGGTTTTAAATATTTTATTTGGATAAGAATTTAACTCCCTAAAATAATACCATTGATGATGTAGAATTGGGTCATGTTCATATAGAATTGTTTTTAAAACATTAAAATAATATATAGGTATTGGAGGATTCAATAAATATTCGTAAAATTAATCAGATATATTCCAAAACACATTATAATAAATAAGAAATTTGTTTTTTATCTTTAATTTCCTTTATAGTATTCATTAAATAACTTTTTTATTATTTTGTTGTCATAATACAAGCCAGATTTTTCTACCATATTTAATTTTTACCCAAAATTTCAATTGTCTTCAAAAAGTATGAACAATTCACCAATAACTAATTTTTACATGATTGTTTAAAAAATAATATATTTTTTATAAAAATAATTTTTAAATATGACAATTTTTACTATTAAAATAAAAATCACCATTTAATAGAAAATATTTTCTTTTTACAACACTAAACAGCTTCAGAACCTCATAAAAATTACATTTTACATCATTAAGTTATATTATCATTTATATTTAATATGAATATTTCTTGAGAAGAATATTTATTTTAAAAAATGTTGAATTAATCAATAATAATATTTTAATTGAAACTAAATATTTCCCAAATATGCATTGTTGGTTTTTTCGTATCAAAATAAAATTTTTAAGAAACTCATTATTTAATCATATATTAAGTAATAATGAAAAACATATAAATACAATCATCATTTTATTAAAAATATATATATAAATTCATACTACTTGGTTCTAGATAAATAACCCCTTATTACACTTATGTATACCCTAGGGGTAAAACTTTTTATGATGGTAACTTCTTGGGGTGGTTCAGCGAACATGGTTTGGGTGGTGATCTCGATAATCTTGAAATTATCCCATAAATGGTCTATCTCAAGTTTTAGTTGTTGAATCTAAACATAATATTAGTCAATGGAAAATTCCAATGATGTCATCTCCCTTATAAGATTTAATAAATGGGCTTTATAGGATATTATCTTACTGGTCAAGGTTGTCGCTTCTTCTGTATATGCCAATTATACTTTATTATAACCCCTAATTTATACTAATGACAATTTTCTCTGTAGAAATAATTTATTATCTATATCATGGGTGCTTAATAGTATTTTAATTATGATCAAAATTGTGTACCAAATTTATAATGGACCAAAATAACAAAATGGAATGCATTGCATGTGTTTTCTATTACTAAATTTCTTAATAAATCACTTATTCAGTAAAAGGGAATAAAATTTATAAAATTTTAGGTTATTAAAAATTACCTGGAATATTTTTCATTGGATATAAAAATGTAATCACTCCTTCGGACAATATAAAATCCCAGAAAATAGGTCATCTCTCCCAATGCTAACATCTCAAAATATCTTTTTTATCCATATGAAATTATTCAAAAATATATTATTTTTCACCTAAAAGTAATTTTATCAACATATAAAATGAATATAAGAGTAAATGTGGACATATAATTTAAATAAAGGTAGTTATTAACCTTTCAAAATGAATTCCATGCTTTCACAATATTCATTGGTCCTAGAATAATAGTATCCAAAGACCTATTTCAAGATAATAATTCCTTCCTAAGCCTCCACAACATGCATCCATATTTATCATGGATAAAACACTAAGGTTGTTCAATGAAAGAATCCTCTTCAAGGTCTCCATTTAGGAAGGTATATTGCACATAAATTTGATTAATCTAGTAATTTATAGGTGTTTTTACTTACAATAACATCCAGATAGTTTGAATCTTATCCACTGGTTAAATTTTTTCATCAAAATCATATCCTTCTATTTGGTAGTAGGTTTTATAAAATAATTTTTTTTCGGTTTATTATCACTTCTCATTTTTCATTAAATTTCATTTCTAAATTTTCGTTTTTTATTGATAATATTTTTTTATTTAGGTCTTCAAAAAAACTCCCAAGTGGATTTCTTCTCAATGTGATCACTCACGTCATTCATAAAATTTATCCATTTATCATTTTCAGTAGCCTCCTTTATAGTTTGTGGTATAAATTGTTTTTGAATAAAAAAATTATTAGTTTTTGTATCCTTTTGGGAATCATTCATATCCAATTATATTTGAAAAATATCCCACAATGTTTCCTTCTTCATTTTTTTCTAATAAAATCATACATGTGTGCCATTAATATTCACGTCACATGGGATACTAAATACATTAAAGTACTCCATAGTTGTATATATTTTATACCATATATAATATGAATTTATAAGATATTCAGGTCTCAGTAAACACCTATTTTGAATGTTCACAATAGTGAAAAAAACTTCTGTCTAAAAAAATTTAATCTTTTTTATCAGGTAGCATAGTCTTAGCAATTTAAAAAATGATCTAATTTTTATTCTCTAGTGCATCAATGTTTTATCTGGTTCATGGTGTTTTATATTAATTTTTTATCCCATCCTTTACTAAATAACACTCAAAGGGATTATAATAGTATTCCTTTCCATTTTTTGATCTCACCTTTACATTATAACCCTCAATCTCCTTGTCATCCTATCTTATAAATGCTTTGAAAATTTTTATATATAATCACATGTTTTTTGTGATTAATAAATTTTTCATTTGTGTGTAATAATAAATTAAGGTAATTAAATAAAGATCCCCCTTGGTTTACTTGTGCCTTGTATGACCACATGCATCTTAATGAATGATTTGTAAAGGTCTAGTGGACTGAATTTTCACTCTTTGGTGCATCCTTAGAAACATATTCCCCTTTTGACAAGTGTCAGAAGAATATTAATTTTATCTTGAATTGGGTGAGGTATCTCTTCATTTCATGTATTATTATTTTTATCATGTTTAATTGTACATTTTTTTTTATTTTTTCTATTCCATATATTATTTTCATATTTGGCACTCAATTGGCAAGAGTTTGGTGTATCACCTATTTGAAAAAAAAATACAATTTATTCTCTATCGTATAGTAAATTCCCATCCATATTTAGTGTTCTTTTTATTTCATGAGTTATTCTTAAAGAAAACCAAATTTCAATTATCAAATAGTTGGATCAAATTAAGAATTTTACATTTCAACACTTCTATATAATCATACATTGGCATTTTAACTTCATTAACTCGATATTATTAGTTTTAAAGCCATCAATTCATAAAAAATTTCATTGAAAAATATTATTAGTCCTCCATCATGTTATTATATTTATTTCTTGAATTTAATATCCCTATTCATTTGTTAGGAACAAACACTATTAAGGATCCATATATTTCCTTTCTTGAAATCTTTCAGTGTAACCTCAACAAAACAACCTTATTCTTTATATTTTTTTCATTTCAAGTACTTTATTTTTTTATTTATAGAAAATTTTATACTATTAAATTAGTCATACATTTGTCGGCATAATATCCTTTCATTTTATATCCCATACATATTTTCTCTAAACATCCAAATTTATTTTGTGAAAACATATTTAATAATTTGCTGATAAAAGCTTACTTTCTTTTAGTACCTTTTTTATCTTCTCATATTTTATCCCCATTGATTTATACCTATATCCACATAAGGAATTTTTTTTAAGAAATTTAAATAATTATAGATAAAAATTAAACATTACTTGATATACTAATTGACTATGTATTTTTTAAATTAATTGAAATTTTTTCTAGAAACAAACTATATATAATTCTGAATTTGATGAAATGTTTATCTCGAATTGAATCTATTTGGGAGTTGAAGAACATATTGAATTTATTATTTCTTCCTCTGATTTGGTATAATGTTTCTTAAAATTCTTTCTAGATTAGGATTTTCTTGATTAAGAATTATTAAAAACAAAATTAATCAAACTATATTAATAATTTTATTTTTCATCAACATATTTAACCTGATTTTTATGGATGATTCTTTGAGTAATTTAAAGGTTTTAATATTGAATTAAATATATTATATGATGTTTTATTTCATATTTTCTCATTTAGATTTATCTGAACTATACTATTCTTGTAATTTTATCAATTTGTCATGATTAACAATTAGTTTTTTTATGATATTCTCATTTAAAATAACATTAATCTTTTATTTTTTATGTTCTTAAATGATTATATTATTTCATTTGATAAACAATTATTTTGGATCACCTTTATATCTATATCCCTTATTTATTAACTTTATTTCCTTCTTGAGATTTGTATTCAACTCATATTATGCTTCCAATTTCGATCTGAGCATGTGCTCCATGTATATTTCATTTCCACCTTCCCTATTACTACTTGACGATAATTAATAATTCTAAATATTTTATATAAAGTTAGTGGTTTTTCTAGAACTTCATATTTTAATTAGTTTCTAGAGTAAGTATATCAATCTTTATCTTTACTTTTAAAACTTATTATTTTTCTTCTTAGTAATATAATCTTGTTTTGAACAAACATGTTCAATATTTTAAAGAACCTTCCTCATTTTTTCTTCTAAGGGTTTTCATCGTGATCACCATACTCAAGCCCATATTTTTCTTCTTTGGATGGTTTACTATAAATTTCTAATGGATATAAATTTTTTATAATTTCAATTTTAGTTCCCCATTAAATCTACACTTTCACTTACAAAAATATTTTCAGATAAGAGGCATGATTATATTATTGTCATCATCATCATCATCAGACTCACTAGATTATCTATGTTCTTCTTCTTCTTTAAACTTTAAATTTCTAATGGAATAAAAATAAACATAGTCTTTAACATTATTTTTAAGGTTGGATGTCATTTTAATTTTATATAAAATGAAAAATTTATGTAACTCATCTATGGAAAGATAATATAAATCACAAAATAATTATATTTTTAGATAAAAAATATCAAGGAAATTTCTTATAAGCTTCTTCACAATAATGGAATCATAAATATTTTCTCCATAACCTCTAATGTTCCCACAATTTCATTGAGTTTAGTAAAATAGTTAGTATTTTTTTCTTCTTCAACCATTTTAATACCATAAACCAAATTCTCTATATTTTCAAATTAGTTTCTTTAACTTTTTCATTTCCTTCATAACAAATTTTTTATTTATCCTAGACTACATTGATAGTTTATAATCTCATGAATTTATTCATAGTTTTTTTAGAAAGGGATATGGGAATAGTATTTAGGGATTTTCTATCTACTAATGCATTTTTTTATTAATAAATTTCATATATTCCCCCCTTTAAATAGGTTTAAACAAAAGATTGAAATTGCTTACTACATTTAGATTAGTGTTTCTATTTCTTAGAAATGAAATCATAGGAACGTGTATTTTCAAATCTCTTTATCTGTATTTCTTCAACATTACCTTATTCTTCATTTCACTTTATATTATCTTTCCTAAACATGACCTATTATATTTCTCTAGACCTTAACATTATTTCACTTTAATATTTTTTCCCAATAGGTTTCCAAATTAAATTTCATATCATTTTTTGTATACCTAAAATGGCATCGTGTATGATATAACAATCCTAATAACAGAAATCAAAATGGTAATATAACCATATTTTTATAACATGGTCTTTTTGAAAATCGTAACCAAAAATGATGTGTGGGATAGTCTCACATAACCTCATGAAATTTATACAAATACCGTTATCTTCATCCCAAATGATAAATAAAAATACTCTATTAAACAGAAATGGTGATCCCAATATAGAAAATATTTCAAAAATAAATAAATTACTGAATTCAATAAATAAATTTAAATGTTATTCTCTTTATTTATACTAAATCAAAATCAATTATAATTCCCCCCAACCAGCTCAGAGTATGATAAAATATCTTATAACATAATTTTTTTTTCAAAATTCATCTTCTTGAAAAATCATCTTTAATAATTAAAATAGTTTTTTAATGTGATTTTAGAACATAGGAACATCACCACATCATCACACATGCATTCCTGAGATATTCTCTGGAGTTTCTTCAAAAACATACTCAACTTCATTTAATTCCTCCCTATAAAACTTTTATCTAGGTTGATATTGTTGTTATTGATGTAAAGATAATAATGCATTCATTCATGTGGAATCAAAATTTACTTGAATTATTTTAATCAATGATGAGAATGTTTAAAATCATTTGTTTTTAATTATTTAAAATAAATTATTCCATAAATTTTCTCAAATTATTCTATGTTTTTTACTCTATATTGGTTGGGAAATAACTCTAAATAGATGTACTCAATGAATATATACCCTATGATGCATTATGCTCAACCCAACGAATTATTTCTAAACCATATGAAATTCTAAGTAGGTTTCACGAACCTTACTAACATCATCAACCCTATGAAGTTTAAACCTATTAACTTAGTCAAATCTTTGAAGTTATTTAGGGGAACCATAAAAAGTCCCAATGTAGGCTTCATGCCTTTGAAAAAATATATATTCCATCAAATCAAGAAATATCAGCTGAAACATTATTAAAATCACAAAAACTATGAAGTCTCGCATTCAACTATATGAAAACATGTAGGGTTCATGAATTTATAAAATTTCAGACTTCTGCTCAAGTTTGCATAAAATCTACATGATTTATATACTCAATGTTGATCAATAAACTAGGAAAATGAGAGTTAACTCTATATAGTTTATCTCAACTTTATGAAGTGTGTAGAGTTCAAAACTTTGTAAAAATTCTAGAATTACATACTTCATAAAACATTCATAGAACTTCATAAAATCATATCAGGGCCTATAATATCTTATCAAGAAAATTCTATACCAATTTGGAACACTTCTCATCATAATTGAATGATTTTAAAACATGGTTGAAAACAAATAAAACCCTTCAACAAATTCATTGGTCACATCAATATGTTGTATATTAGAAAAACATCCACCATACCATATAAAATATATTATGTGTCACAATGTAGATACAATATTTATTTACATATAATACATATAATTTTAGGTATTATAGTGAGATATATTTATTTTCCAATATTTTTTTCTCATAAATCCTTAAATATATCATGCATTTGAAAATTTTCAGGTCCAACTCAAGATTCCATAACATCTCCAAATCTGCTCAAAACCACTTCAAAAATTCTCATACATTCTTTAATCACTATAATAAAACTCAAAACAACTCAAATTAACTTAGTAATATATAAAATCTACTCATAACTCGTCAACACGATTCCCAAGGCATATTGTGTCATATGTGTACTCCATTTGTGTTTTTCATTGTAACTACACTGCCTCATCAATACTCGACATCAAAATCAATATTATCTAACAAAAAATTGAGTTTGTAATTCCTTATATCTAATATAATTAATTATTATTAACATAGGGTCGGGTTCTCACTTTAATTCATAGACATATTTACTAAATTCTTATAGTATCTATATTTTCAACTTCATAAGGCAGATTTTTAAGAATATTTTTTTCATCTTTCATATTTACTTTTCACTGATTCTAATTAAGATACTATCAAAAAAATACTAAAATATATTAATTTACTTACTTGAATTTTCATACACAAAAATTCAAGTAGAAATATATATTTCCCTTTGTCAAGGGAAATATCTCAACCTCCATCTCCATTACCAAAATATGAATGGATTTCTAAAAGACAGTGGTAGTAATAATTATATGTATCTTATTGGAATACTATTTTTATCTCCTACATATCTAATGAGTTATTAAATTCATACTTTCATGGTACTCCACACAAATCATGCAGTCTTTCAAACTCTTGAATCATTAGGGTCTTTATCATTTCTTAATATATTTTACTTTTCTTCTCATTAACATCTTGACAACAAATAAAATAACTTCAATAACTTGGAATTCTGGTTATAGAGGTTCTATTTCAAGATAGAATAACAATATATATGCACATATTGGAATTCCTATTTTCTACCTTTGACATTTTATGAACAGACTCTAATAATGTTGTGCATTTTTCTTCAATATGTTATAAGAATGTATCTATAAATCACTTGCTTTAGTTGTTAAATGAATTCATTTATACTAATTTGTATTTTTTTGGTATATTAAAAGGAGTATATGGATTCTATATATAATTTTATATTAGGTACAGATTCATTCAGAGTATAATCGTTGGGAAGTACTCATAGTGACATGAATTTTAATATAATTTCCCTAATTTGATTAGACCATCTTAGGTCGTGACTTGGTATACCCCTTACCCTAGCCCTGGGATAGGTTTATGCCTTGAATTTGAATATGTATATTCCTGGATGGGATTGGGGGGGTGAAATTACTATAACTATATTGGCATCGATACTAATATTTATAATAGTAAAATCGTTAAATAAATGACTCTCATGGTATTGGGAGTTATTCAGTTTAGTTATAAATTATAAAATTTTTATTATCATGGGCATGTTTTTCCTTGTTATGATTTACTTTTCCATAAACTGTTAGCTTAATGGACATGACATTGTGACATGTAATTATGGTAGGTTGTAGGGAGATGGGGGAACAATAACTCCTTGAGAATAATCACTCCATACACTCATCCAATGTAAAAGCTTATATTAAAAAACATACTTAAGATATGAATATATCTATTTGCTAGATCCTATGATGCAGAATAGTTTCTTCATTTTATTGGAAAAAGAGTTTTTCTATTATCTACCTACTCATGAGTAATTTGAATTTGAACTCATAATATTCAAATTAATAACCACACAAGACTCCATGATTTGAAATTCAGAAGAAAAAACCCATAAGAAAAAAGAAACACAAGATTTATCATGGTTTAGACAATGAAATATATCTATAGGATAATAATGAAATCATTTGTCATTTCAATAGATAAAAGTGATTAAAAAACACTCTCTCACCTTCTATCCAAATTTTGTTCTTAGAAAACTAATTCAAAAACATGCACTACTCACATAGGTGTCACTACACATTTGAGACCTAGTCCAACACCTCTTTATAGAGGCCTTCATCCAATATAAAAGTTTTCAATAATCTTAAATCTTTGTGTTCAACCTTCCATAAACTTTCTCAACAAATATCCATTTTTTAATAAAGATCCATAAACATGTAACGGTATTCATATTGATGCGAAATGGTACCCATGTAATGGTAACCTTTGATCATCAACTGATAAAAGAATGCATCTGATGATATTCATTTGATCATATTCATTAAGAAAACACATTATGATGACACTACATCCATTGATCACTAAATAATCGAAGTTCTATCTGGTGATGAACTATCCATCTGATAAAATAAATATAATTATATCCATTAAAAAACTATTTTTGGAAAAAACTAAAGAATAATTCCATAAACCACATAATCCCCTAGATAGAAATTTCTTTTGGATTTTTTTTATTTATACATTAATTAAAACAAATTAATCCACCTTTTGAAATAATAAATTTCTTAATCTCTATTTAATCATATGAACCCCATTGAGGAGCAATATTTCCTCATAAATTCTTGGACAAAAACCTTTTTGATCATATATATAGGATTTTTATTCCATTAAATATTCTAAAGATCTAAAAATTTATCCTCTCAAAGAATATAAATTATATGATAATTCAGGTATATTTGTTTCTTCCTTACCATAAATTGATGGGTAGTGAGAAAGATGAATGTAACTTTTACTATCATGTAATAACAATCATCTTTCTGATCCCCTTCTGATTCCATTCAGAAATAGCACCAAGAATATTAGTTCCTTCCCTACTTAAGTTATAGTAATGTATTCCACATGTATTTTATATAATGTAACCATTGATTTTAACTAGAAATCCAACTTACTATTGTTCCACCAAAATTAAATAAAAAACATACAGTACTCTTTCTTGAATCTATGTCACTAGTAAAATATCCATATGAAAAACCATACAAGAGATCATTATTATTGTAACAGAAACCATCATCCTTCATCCCTTTCAAGAATCAAATGACAAATTTCATAGCTTCCCAATGTTCTCTTACAAGATTTTTCCCGAAATGGTTGACAACATCCACTGATAAGGAAATATATATTCAAGTTAAAACCATTTCATACCTAAGACTTCCTATAACCAAAGAATAATGAACCTTTACCATGTTATGAAATTCTCCATCCATTGATGGTTCCTATGTTTTTCTAATTTTGATGTGTTTAATGAGGGGGGTTGAGGAAGATTTACATGTACTAATTAAAAATATTTTAATGACTTTCCTAATATTATTTTGGGATAAAACCAACAAGTGGTATTTTTATCCCTCTTAATTATCACTCATAATATTTTCTTATCAGGCCCATGATTCATCATTTAAATACTTCTTGAAAAATTATTCTTTGGATACTTAATCCTCTATAACTCTAGACCAAAAATAAATATATCGCCCACATATAAAAAACATATGAGATATCTTATATATTAACTTTTAATAAAATAGTGATCAGAATCACATTGAAAAAAACATTATTTAAACATGAAAGTGTTTAGATTTATATTCCACTATCTTAGAGCTGTCTTCAAGCCATAAAGATATTATTTCAACTTATAAACCAAATCATACTTCTGATGATCTTTATAACCCTTGGGAAAAAACATGTAAATTTATTCAACAAAATATAACTTTATAAAATCCAATTTTACATTCATCTACTCCTAGTGTAAATAATTAGATGCAACAATAATGATAACTATCTAAACTATTACGTGTTTCACAATGATTAAGGAAATTTCAGAAAAGTGAATACCCTCTGTTTTTTGAAAACCTTTCACAACCAGTTGTACTTTGTATCTCATGCTTCCATTAACTTCAACTTTAAAATGAAACACCCATTTTTATTCTAGAGTTCTATTTTATTCTAAGATCTTAGCTAAATCCCATTTATTGTTGAGATTTAATGAACTCATTTAATCATCCATGGATAACTCCCACTATTAAGAGTATTTAAGAGTAGCTAATCCTCTAGACTTTCTGGTTCCCCTTAATATTTTAAAAGTAAGAGGTTTATATCATCTATAAATAACTGAATAGGTTTATTGGTATATGTGGATATCTTAAACACAGCCTATGGTTCATCCATTTTAAACCACTTTTTCTAGTAGTAATTTGAAAGATAATGGTATTTCTGATCATTGTCTATATGGTTCTTGTCTATCTAAAATTAATCTATTTATCAATGGTATGTCTAGTCTACCTCTATACAGTACCTTGACTAATGTAGTTCTAGTCTCTTATGTTATATATGAACTTTATAGATTAAATTTTTTCTGATAACCTTTATCTGATCATTCTGAACTTTAGTAGTTGAACTATCCCTAACTTTCTTCTCAACCATGATTCAATATTTCCATAGAATTTATTTATCTAAAACAACATCAATAAATTTTATGACTTATTTATTTTCATCATCCCGCAAGTGATATCCAATGTTATTATTACTATATCGAATAAGAAAACACAGTTTTCATTTTTCCTCAAACTTAACTCTATATTTAAGTATCAATATGAACTTATGTGAAATATAAAAATATCTTGAGATGGTTTACCTATATTATATTATCATACCAAAGTTCCTTAGGAAGTTCATGTACCATAGTTGAATCTATACTTCTATTTAAAAAGAATTTTTATTCATTAAATTTTCCTAAATTACCTTAGGTATTCCAAACTATACCGCACACTCAGAGCTCTATCAGTTAGTGTATTATTCATATTCTCATCAATTCCATTTTTTTTATCCTTTAAAATATATTTATCATCCATTATTCCACTAATATTAAAGATTCTATAAAATATGCATTTGATGTATTCACCAACATTGTCTATCCGAAAACATTTAAACTTTATTTAAAACACATTCTAGAAAAAAACATTCCACTAAATAAAATCATAAAACACATGAAATTAATTCTTCGTAAAGTATATCCATATGTTGGGAGTACCATCATCAATGAAGGTTACAAAGTACAATGATCCTCCATAGAAGTAGATAGGAGATGGACTCCATACATCAGAATGAATAAGTTTTAACTTTTGGTTCCTTGTATTTCTTCCATATAGGTTTAAGGAAACTCTTTTTTGTTTCCCAAACATAAAAATATCACATATTATATGGGCTATGTGATCATGTTTATGTATTCCATTCCCCATTATAAATTCAATATTATTTTCAGTAAGGTGACCGAAAATATAGTGAATCTTTGTTAGACCAACTGATGAAGTCATTCAAATAGTTTTAACTTTATCACTCTATCCCATACGATACAATGTACCATTTTTTACTCCTTCATAAATCACCATGGAACCTTTTCTATTCTTCCAGAATCCATTAAAAAATTCAATTATAAACCTAAATCATCAAGTTATCCCATAGATATAACTTTTATCAATAGATATAGAATGTGTCTAACATCTTTTAACTTTAAGTCACTTACACTTTTCATTTGAATGCTCCCATCACCTTTCTCAATGTTATTTAGAGATTCACCGTCTTCTAGGTATAATATGACCAAGATTCATGGTATATATTCAACCATGAACCCTCACTTTCCAGTTGAATGGGAAGATGTATCTAGGTTAATAACCCATGACACTTTGTGAATAATCATACACCATATCAATTTAGACCCTCCATCTGTTATAATGGCCGAGTTTTTTAACACAAAATTTGTATCCTCTTACATATTTTATCAATATTTTCTTATATGTCCCATTTTCCATCAAAAAACATATAGGTCCTAAACATTTTGATTTAATTCAAATTTTTCTCTTGGACTTGTCCTCGAGGATTTCTGTAAATCCCAAAAGGGGATTAGATACCATGAGAGGGGGTGAATTAGGGTATGGGTATTATATTTTAAATTCTTCTATCCCCATGGGATCTTTACCTCTTTTTACAAGCTTCACCTAATTTTATATTTAGTTTTTATATTTATCTTATCCTTACAAACTTTATCTGATTATGATGTGTATAATGTAAATGAGGAAATAAAGCACCAGTACATAAGGCTTTTATACTTGGTTCACCCTCATTGGGATAAATATAAGAAGAATACAATGTAAATGTGATGATATTTAAAATACACATAGTATAATTTCCAATATAATGTTAAGGATATATTATAGAGACCCAATCTTATTTCACATATTATTATATGATTTTAAGAATAATTAACAAGAAAATTACAATCCAATGATTGTGAATCTAGTGTATTGAGATGATTAGGGACATAGAACTAAAGACATTGAAATAAAATAAAAAATATTTATTTTAATCATTGATAAAGAGATCATATATTCAATTGAGTCCCTAAATCTTTATAATATTACCTGGAGAATACATAAACAAAAGGGATAAGCTAAAAATCCAAGTAAAGGTATAATCAAAGGAATAATACAAAGCACCTGGGTTAGAAGTCATAACATGATGACATAAAAAGTGATGGATAATGAATAAACATAAGGAATAATAACATATAGAGAATGGGTATATATAATCAAGGCATCATAAAAATTTGAAACAACACATGAAATTACATAATCATGATTCAAGGCTAACTACCAAGACCATTGCACATGGCGTATAAAGTCCCATAAATGAATTCGGTTCACTCTCTGTTCTAACATGATGTCTCATGAGACTAAAAATTACACAATTAATTGGAAAGCTATATGTTTTTACCCATCATAACATATTCAGGCATATGTGTTCCACATAAAGAATCAAACACAATGTTTACCCACAGAAAAAATTGGGTATCATGTCATAGAGCATAACAGAATAAAATATCATAATGGTTTCCATGAAATAATGTATTTAATTAATAAATGTACATTATTATGGTAAAATATTAATATATAATGATAAGTGATGTCAAATTGGATTGAAAACATGTAAAATTACTGTTTAAGAGTCATTAGAAATGAAACATTTTAGTGCAGTTTTAGGAAATTATTAAATAGTGTTTAAAGAGGAAAATGATTATTTATTTTCATAAAACATGAAATGAACCAATATAGTTTTTATTGATGAAATTATTGATTTAAAAAAATAATTATGGATTAAAACATATTATGGATTTGACTTAAATATGGGTAAAAAATCATGAAGTTCCCTTTAATTAGGATTTATTATCAAGAAGAATTTATAAGGGAACGTTTTTTTAAAACATGTATTCACCCATCAAAGAAGGATGCTATGATCTAGATACATGATTTTGGAACATATAAATGGAATTTAGAATAATTATATAATAGTAAAGATGAGTTACATTAGGATGGAGAGAGAGAATGCGTTACCTGAATAAAAAATGGTGGTTCAGAAAGAATCTCTTATTTTATGTCTGAAAGTGTTCTTAACATGAACTTAAAGCCATATAAAATAAAATTAAATACATTAATTAAGTAATTAATAACCTTTTCTACATTTATTTGGTTTATTATAATTTTATTATGTTCATTTACGTCTTTTTTAATGAGTTATATGATACAATTTTATCATTCAAGAGTGTTTGTTTCAATATTTTTTATGATTGGTTCACTTGTATAAATGTTTGAAAGATCATTTAAAATGAGAATAAATATATAGAATTTATGGTTTATGTTATTATTGAAAATCGATAAGATTAAAGTTTTATATAAGTCATTTTGTTATATGGGGTGAGAATGAATCATTAGATAAGATGTTTGGGATAATGGTTATATTATTTTGATGGTTTTTTATCATCACAAACTAGTTTTGTCTCATTATTCATTATTTTGTATAAAAGTTAGTTTTAGAACATAAACTGGTTTATATAATAAATTTTACAATTTTTAACGACCATTTTAATGGTTTTATGTTCATCCTCAATGGAATTAAAGGAAAATGAAAACTTTTCTTCTTCAAAGGTGATAAATGAACACTCAGGGATGATATTTTTATTCTTAGAATAAAAAGATGAGGAGAAGTGACATAATACTGGATTTTCCATTAAAATAATAAAGTTTTAGTATATATAATATACTGAAGTTATCATGAATGTCTGTATAGAGGATGTGAGGAGATTTTAGGAAAATATAAGAAAGTGAAAATAAAATAAATAGAAATAAGATTTTACCTCTTGAATTCTTCTATTGAGAACCTCCTTAGGGAAATTGGATTTGTTCTTTTGTGGAGACCAAAAACTCCTAGAAGTGGGAAAGAGACTTTGGAATAATATTGAGTAGAAATTGTATAACCATCAAGGCTTAAGAGTTTGGAGGAGAATAGGTGGTGTGGGGTGGTATTTATAGTGGAGGAGAGGGTGTTTTATCATTATTTTATTCATTAATTTATTATTTTACCTCAAGACTATGAATAGTTATAGAATTATCACTAAATATATTAAAATATTGAATGGTAATTCGATATTATTTTTATTACAACACAAATGACCTAATGAATATTGTATTTAACTTATAATGTATATACATCCTAAATTACTGTATTTTATTATTCACCAAAAATTAAATTATTTTATAACAGTCCCAAAAATTCACTATAAGCATTTTTCAAAGTGTAGAATTTAAAAAAGGACTCTATTTTATTAAAATAATTTTCTAAATATGATAATTTTATTTTTTTTAATTAAAATCATCATTTATATAGAAAATAAAAAATTTGAAATTTTAAGAGCTTTTATAACACTTTGAAAAATTAATTAAAGTCTCATAAAATAATATTGTAATCATAATATAACAAAATAATAATTTATGAATACATTTTATGAAAATAAATTTTCTTAAAAATCATTTTATTTATTATAAAATTTAAAATAAACATTCATGTATTATAAAAAATATCAACACTTAATTAATAATTTCTAAAACATTTATTTATTATACTCTTATATAATTATATCATATTTTCATTTATAAGATACCTCAATTTTATTTATACTTTAATAGGTGACCTTACTGTTATATTGGCTAGTTTATTATTCATAAGGGTTATATTACTACTCCAAAGATCAAGTTACTTTTCCATTGGTATATGTTCCTTACTTTCTATAAATATCCTTTATTTCATTCATTCATCATTTATAAAGTTTTTATTGTGTTCTCTATGTGATTTTATGTGATTTATACGATATGGAATAATTATATGAAGGAGATTTACATTGATATAATTCTAAGTTATCACATTCTTCCCCACTTGTGAAATTTCACCCATGAAATTTCATTTTACAAACTATGGTGAAAACAAATGAGGGTAATTATCCTTCATCACCTCATTAGGTTATCATGTTGCCTCTTTATACATATGGTTCCACCATAATACATTTACTAGTTGAGTGGTATTTTGATGTATAAATTTACTCTATGATCCAAGATCTTCACTGGTTATTCCACATAAGAGATATCATTTTCCGACATTACCACCAATTAATTCAGTATATATGAGGGATCTGGTTTGTAATTCCTCAAGAGGGGTATGTGGAATACATCATGTACTTGAGAAATTGTTTGTGGAAGTTCTAGTTTATAGGACACAACTCTAATACTATCAAGAATATTGATGGGTTCTATCTATTTAGGACTTAGCTTTACATTCTTCCAAAATATCATGATTCTCTTCCATAGAGATATGGAAAGGAATAAAATGTATCCAATCTTAAAATCAAAGCCTCCTCGATGATTATATACAGATATATTTTGTCAGATTTGGGATTCGTTGATGTAATGTTGAATGATTTTTATCTTTTCTACCATTTCTTTGATCATTTTAGGTTCTAGAAGCTTACGATCACCGACTTCATCCCACCATATTGTTATTCTACATTTTTTCCCATAAATGACATAATATGAATCCAATTGGATGCCTAAGTGGAAAATATTGTTTTAAGAAACTCAACTAGAGGTGTGTGTTTGTCTCATCCTCCTTTCAAGTCCATAGAAAAAGCTCCCAACATGTCTTCTAGTGTCATAATATTTGACTCACATTGTCCATTAGTTTGAGGATGATAGGTTATACTAAAGTTTAACTTATAGAATGTTGGATGATTTTTCTAGAATATCAAAGTGAATCTATGATCTCGATCAGATTCAATCGATAGAGGTACTCTAAATTACTTACCAATTTTTTTATGTATATCTTTGTAATTTATTCGAGTGATAGTTCCTCTTGAATTGCGATAAATTGAGTTGTGTTTGTGATATGATCCACAACAACACCTATAGCACTGTTTTTTCTAGGTGTCTTCAGATGTCTAGTTCTTGGATGGATATGCGGTGATGATGGCGGTGAAAATAGCGTTGTTGGAGTTGACGAGGCGCTTGACTCGAGGTTTAGGGGAACCAAGATAATGACGAGGATTTTGAAAGTTATATTTTGAATTGAATGAGCATTTTGTTTGAATTGTATGGTTTCCCACTTTCCTTAAAGAGGCTTTTGAAAATGGAAAAAAATGGTTTTCATCCATGTTGTTGAGGGTAATAGTTGCATCATCCCCATTGATTTTTCCCTTATTTACATCAGTTTCTGAAATACCATAAAATTGGATGTATATTCAGGGGTCTCTTTCTTCATATTGTCCCACCAATAGTTTTCTTAGAGACATTTATACATATTTGTACTCCCTGGGTGAATAGAAAAGGTTGAGATATGTATTTCATTCAGAATATCCCTATTTATCTCTAGATTGGATGGTATATATCGTCACGACCCAAATCTCACAACTCCTTCCTAATAAAGTTTAAACTCAAAGGATTCCCCATTTTTAATGTATTACACCTTTTTTTTAATTTCCACATCATTTCATGGATCATTCTTTATTTTTTTCATGAAGGGTGTTTGAGCGATCATTTGATAAATGATTGAAGATGTTCCATCCTTAATAATTACCATTTTCATTCTTTTCCATTCTAATAATATTAGATCCTTATCAATTCTTCTCATTGATAAAGATACAATTTCCTTTCTACTTAGAGAATATCCCACCTTTTTTTATTTCCTTGGATGGTAGAGGATTGAGAAGTAATAATATATAATGAGATTTAACCAGCTTCATTGGTTCATATTAAGCTTCTAATATATGATTATCTATATTTTTCTCTTTTGATCAGTATATATCTCAAGATTCTCCCTATAGAGATAATATCTATAGATTTTAAACACAATGATCATAACCTCCAACTCCAGATCATGTGTGGGATATTTTTTCTCATGAATTTTCAGCTTCCATGAGGTATAAGCTATCATTCTATCATTTTTCACTAGTAAACTTTCTAAAACCCTCTTTAAATAATCATTGTACACCACAAATAATTCCCCACTTAATTTTAGTGTGAGAACTGCTAAATTTGTAAGCCTCTTTTTCAACTCTTTGAAGCAGTATTCACATTCACTAGTCTAAAAACATTTATCCCTTTTAAGTCAGCTTGGTTAGTGGGTTTGAGAATAATGATTTACTCTTGACAGATAATTATTAATACCCATATATACCAACGAAACTATGGATCTCTATTATAGATGATGGTATGGTCCACTCTTCAATTTTCTTTATCTTGGAAGGGCCAAATATATTCTTTTATTGGTGATAACATACCCCAATAATGATACCTCCACCATCCAGAAATCACATTTATTGTACTTTGCATAAAGTTTCTCCCTTCGAATTTTTTTGAATATAGTATTCAAATGCTCTTAATGTTCCTCCTTTCTATTTTATTATATCAAAATATCATAAATAAATACTTCCACAAAAATTTTAAGGTAATATTTAAATACATTATTCACTGAATCCATTAAAATTTCTAGAGGATTAGTGAGTTAGAAAGGAATCACAATGAACTCATAGTATTCATATCTCATTATAAAGGAAGTCTTAGTAATATCTTCCTTCCTCACCTTTAATTGGTTATATCCTAACCAAAATTCCACCTTTGAGAAATACATTTCCTTGTGCAGTTGATCCAAAAATTCAACTATATATGGAAGGGGATACTTGATTTTTATCATGATTTTATTAATCTTATGATAATAAATTAATAGGAACATTGATCCATCCTTATTTTTTATAAATAGGACCATCACACCCTATGGTGAAGAACTAGGTCATATAAAACCCTTGTCCAGACTCTCTTGTAACTACTTCATCAGTTCTTCTAGCTCAAGGGTGGTCATTCTATAAGTTATGTTTGATATCAGAAAATATCTAGGAATAAGATCAATTGATAACTCAACCTCTCAGTCATGAGTAAGTCTACTTAATTCATCAAGGAACACACCGGTATATTCCATCATAATGGTCATGTCTTTGAGAATGATCATATCCTTTGTCATGATCATTTGATCCAGATATTCTTTCTCATACGGCAATAACAATAGATATAATTATTCTAATGGAGATTCATCCTCCTTATAATTTTATAGAATTGTAGGATACCTTGGGATATGAATAGTGATCTTCATTTCCCAATAGTTTATGTTGGATTTTTATAAAGATATCCACTACATGCCCAATATATCATCAAACAAAACCAAAGGAAGTAAGATAAGATTTTTTGGGAGGTTTATTCCACAAACAATAATCAGGGAGGAGTTATATACATTGGATTCAATAATTTCACCATTTTATATTCACATAGATAACTCAACCTCTATATTTTGAGGTGGTGTTTGAATAGTTTTATTAAACATACAACATATAAAATAATGTATAGAACCCGAACCAAATAGTAAATTTTCTATTCTTAAATGAATACTAATAATAATACCTATCATATCATCATTTTCGGGCACCACATCAATATTATTGATAGTATATTATCTTCCTTGCAACTTTGGAGATTGTTATTGTTGATTTCCCCCAACAACCCTTATCTTGGAGAAATAGTTCCCATAATGCCCATGTTCCTTGCATTTGAAATACAGCACTAAATGCTGAGTTTTGATATGAACCTTTAATTATTATGAAACATTAGTGAGATTATTTATATGTCTTTGATGATTTTTATCCATATTCCCATCTCTTTAACATTTTAAGCATCTCTTGGTTCCCTTTAATAAGTATCCAAGATGATTCTTCCCACACTTTAGACATGTGGGGTGTTGGTTTTTCATTCCATTGTGGGATTTATCTAATTGTACACCCTTATTAAACTCAATTTTCTTCTTTTTATCTTTGGGTCCATGAGACCACATAGAGTCTTTGATTTCCATTTTAACCTCAAGGTCAGAATGAACAATCTCCTCATAGTTATCAATGTCTCAAATCACAAAATCGTTTCATAAACTCGACTTTAATTTTCTAAATAAGTGATCCAAATTGCTTTAGGTGTTCATGAAAAAGTTGAAGGCGTATCTTTCCCGCCTTGTGAGGTTTTCCTCGTACATCCTGGTAGACTCATCTTTCTTCTTCTTTAGTTCGAGGAATTCTCTTTCCATCTTAATATGGAGGTTTGGGGAAAAATATTAATTGAAAAATATTTTTTTTAATTCCTTTTAATCCAAAGAATCAATTTCCTTTTTAAACATTGTATTCAAGATTAGTGTCCACCACTAATCAATTTCCCCATCAAAATGATTGACCACCCTCAAAATTTTCTCTTCTTATAAGAACTGTAGGACAAAGAATATTTTCTCAATGGAGTTGGTCCATTTTTATATGACGAAGTGATTGGAGGATCCACTAAACATGGGAGGCCTTTATTGCATGAAGGATTCAACTAAAAATTTCTCTTTATTAGAAGGATGTTGTTTCTCCAGATTCAAGTTATTATTCATTACTTGACCATTTGAGAAAATATTATCATGAATGTTTTGGCACACATTGACATCATATTTGGCATATCATTAAAGAAATCATCACTTTACATATCACATTAATTGTAGGCACAAATTATTCTTATTTCCATCCATTTACTAAAAAAAGTAATGTAAAATTATTGGACTTGAATACTTATCTAATAATCATATAAAAATAAAAAATTGAACATTTAAGGATAAGCATGTAATTGAAAAGAAAGTCCTAACTTGTAATACCCTAAGTTTCAATATTGGTTATTCATTGTGACATAATTATACATATGGTTCTTAATAAAGTGGTTTATTCGATATCTATAAAAATTAATATACCTTCCAATGAAACGAACTATTGTGACCTAATCCTTTTATATATATTATTACATGATTTTAAGAATAATTACCAATCAAATTACAAGACAAGGATAATGAAATATAGTTTCTTTGGATGATTTGGTACATAAAATTGAAGACACAAAAATAGAATAAAACATATTTATTTTAATCATTATCGAGATCTTGTATCTTCCATTAATATCCTACATATAAATAGGATAACTTAGGGAATAAAAGAACAAAAGGGGTGAGTTAAAAACCCATTAAGAGTATAAGCATAGTAATAAAACAAATCACATGGGTTAGAAGGAATAACATGATGACATAAAAAGGCATGGTTAATGAATAAAAATATAGAATCATAACATGTAGAATATGGGAAAATGTAATAATAATATCATAGGAATGTATAAACAACACAAAACATTACATAAGAATGATTCAAGGATAACTGCCAAAACCATTACACAGGGAGGAAAAAGTAACATAATGGTATCAGGTTCACTCCTTGTCCCAACATGATGTATGATGATAGTAAACATTCCCCAATGTAATGGATAACTATATGGGTTCACCCATCATAACACATGCATTAATATGTCTTTCACATTAATAATCAAGTATAAGGGTTACCCAAGGAAATAATTGGGTAACATAAACATTTCATAGGGCATAAAAAATAGAATAAAACATAATTATAACAACCCTACTTTTTATTATACACTTAAATATGATTTACTACATAAACTCTTCACTTGATACAACATGAAAGATCGAGTGGTCTAGTGTTTTTAGGGATTAGAAACATTATATAACAACTTAAAACATAAAACACACAACATATTTTTTGAAATATTTCTTTACTTAACCATGACATTCCCTCATACTTAGCATTGAATGGGATAACATGAGGACATACAAGGGGAAAGGGTGAGATATAAAGCCCAGTAAGGGATTAAAAAGGAATAACATGAAGAATAAAATACATGTTAGAAAATAGGAATATCAGTAGAGAGTAAAAGAACATGAACATAAAGGCATGATATAGCATGATTATCATAACAAGCAAAAGTGGCAACAACCCTTAACATGGAATTAGCATTATCCAAGGATCATTGCACATGGAGAATGTGTAAACCCTCATTGCCCTTGAATTAGCAGAGTAAATCCACATTTCACTTGAATTAGCATGATTAAATCCTCATTTTACTTGAATTAGCATGATTAAACCCTCACTGAACTTGACATATCATGATACTAATCCTTACCCAATGCATTAAAGTAATATCAGGGCACGCCCTTCTTAAACATTTCATTACATGCATAAGTGTGCCACATGGATCATACAACCTGGAATCATTCATCATAATTTATTCCATGATAAAGGTATGTGGAATAAATACATGAATATTTATAATAAATAAGTAAATGTGCATAAAGGTGAATACTCTGGATAGAGAAATGGGCATGGTATTCACTACACAATGATGTTGTCTTGGAAAATCGGTGCAATTTCAGCAGTGTAACAGCGTGACATAAGAATTTATAAAAATGGTTTATAAGAGATAAATGGGTGTCTCATTATATATACATGAAATTTATAGTAATTGGGTAATATATATACATTTACCAACATATGTAATGGAATTTATATTCATAATACAATATAATTTCTTGAATGTAAATGAGGAGACAAAAATTTCATACGGAATTTCGGCATTGTAGCGGGTGTACATGGGAGGCATTGATGAGAGATAAGGAGGTCTCTCGTAATTTAAAAAATAATTAGGGGAATATAATGGAGGGGCAAAATCATACCCCAACATTTTTAATTTAAAGTAAAAGGGTATTACAACATGAATAAAGTTGGATAAAAATAAGAAAGAAAGGAACCCCTTACTTGGAATTGTGATCCCAAAGGCTTGGGAGGGGCTTGAGATAGGATTATTCAGATCTTGAGGTGCCTTGGGAGGATTATAGAGAGAGGAGGTAAGGTTTTGGTCTATCTACAAAGTCTTTGAGTAAAGAGGAAGTGGGATATTGGGTGGGTTTATATAGGAAAGGCGAGGGAATTCATTATTATTTAGGTTCGGGTTACCACATATTAAACTAATACAAACCACAAACCAACCCATGGTTTTTTCCCATGGTTATTGAAAAAGGGTAGTGGAAGAAAATATTTTATAAGTCTAATTGTCGAACTTCTTAAAATAATAGGGTTTTTTATGTGAAGGTGAGTCACACTCTCAAGGAAATCAATTCAAAAAGGTATAATGTTTTATAAATCATGAAGGGTCCACTAAAGCAATGTAAAATATATTAAACAAAAATAAAATCACATTATTTTAATTTTAAAGAATATATTAGCTTAACATAATGTTTATAGTATTTTATTACATCACTATTGGGTCATTATAATGTCATCAAAGACATTATATATTTAAACGGTATTTAATTTTTACCCAAAAATTTGACTATCTCAGAAAATTATAAAAAATTCACCATTTGATAATTTAAACATACTAATTCCAAAAATAATATTCATTTTACCTAAATAATTTTCTAAATATGTGATTTTTTACTTTTAAAATAAAAAACTGACTATTATCAAAAATTCATAGTCTTTGACAAAAAATAGCTTTCAAAACGTAATAAAAATAACTATCGTATTCATAATAATTATATAGTCATTTATATTATATAAAAAGTAATTTATTAATAATATTTAATTAAAATATTATTTAATTCAAAAATCCATTAATTCATCAAAATAGATTTCTTAATTGAATATTAACTAAAAATATTATTTGTGCTTTAAAAACTATTTACAATGTAACAAAAGTAAAATGAATGTATATTCTTTATTATATACAAAAAAATGCAGAAAATCATTGTTCTATTGTCTTGTTACATAACCCTTTAAAACACCTACATAATACCATAGGATAAGGTGTGTGATGGTGACCGACTCTTGGGGTGGCTCGGATAACATCGCTCGAGTGGTAATCTCTATAAACTTCCAATTCTCCCGTAGGCAGTTCCCCTAAAGATTAATGTATTCAAGATCTTCTTAGTATTGGTCAAGAGAAAATACCAATGATGCCACCTCCTTTCTGAGATTTAAAAAATGAGCTCCATACGGGGCAAGTCTACTTGATGAGGCCATCACTTCCTTTGTCAAGGTAAATTGGATTTGTTAAACCCCTACATTTATACTAATCATGTGATCACTATTCAATGACTATATTAGAAATGGTAACAATACTTAATGATATTTTGAAATACAACAACATAAAACCAAGGATGTACATATGTTTTACATAACCATTTTGCATAATAAGACATTTAAGTAGACCAAGAGGAATTTTCATTAATAGAAGTTTGGGTCGTTACAATCTTCCCCCATTAAGAAATTTTACCTTCAAAATTTCATTTTCCCACACTAAAACAGATGTGGGTAACTCTTATTCATCACTTTCTTTGATTCCCATGTCGGTTCTTCAAACTTTTGGTTTCACCACAACACCTTGACGAGGGGAATTGTCTTATTTCCTAGAACTTTTCTCAATGATCTAGGATCTTCACAGGTTGCTTCTCATAAGAAAGATCATCCTATAGCTATACTATATATTAAGAGAGTACATGTGAAGGGTATTGTATGTACTTCCTTAAGAGGGATACAAGAAAGATATCATGTAATTTGGCCATGGAGGGTGGAAGTGTTAGTCGATAAGCCATAGCCCCGACACGATCAAGAATCTCGAAGGGGCCAATTTACCTAGGACTTAACTTCCCTTTCTTTCCAAATCTCATGAACTAATTCCATAGATATATGCATAGAAATACCATGTCTCCAACTTTGAACTCAAGGTCTCATCGACGGTTATATTCATAACTCTTCTGTTGACTTTGGGATGACTTGATATGTTGCTGAATGGTTTTCACCTTATCCACCATTTCTTTGACCATTTCAAGTCCTAGAAGCTTATGATCACTGACTTCATCCCAACACACTAGTTTTCTACACCTTTTCCCATAAAGGTATTCATATGTTTCCATTTAGATGCTCGATTAGAAACTATTATTATAGGAGAATTCAACTAGTGGAAGATATTGGTCCCATCCTCCTTTGAATTACATATAACATGATCTTAACATATCTTCAACTGTCTAAATAGATCGCTCAGATTGGCCATCTGTTTAGGGATGATAGGCCATACTGAAGTTCAGTTCAGTGCTTAGAGCATGTTGGAGACTTTTACAGAACTTCAAGGTGAATCTAGTATCACGATCAGATACAACAGAGAGTGGTACTCCATGCATCCTTACCACTTCTTTGATGTAAACCCATGCATATTGATTTAATAATAAGTCCTCTCAAAACATGATAAATTTAGTTATCTTCGTAAGATGATCAATAATGACTCATATAGCATTGTTTCCTCTAGATGTCCTTTGATGTCTAGTGACAAAGTCCATGGTAATGTTCTGCCACTTCCATGTTGGTATGTGTAGTGTTTGCATCATCCCTTTAAAATTTTCCCTATCAACCTTCACTTACTGACATACCAGGCATGTTAATGTATATTCAACAATCTCTCATTTCATATTGTCTCACCAAATGTTTTCTCAGAGATCCTGATACATCATTTTGGTCCCTGGGTGAATAGATAAAGTGGAGTTATGTGCGTCATTAAGAAGTTCCTTCTTTATCTTTGGATCAGATGGTACATATAATCGTGACCCAAATCTCACAATTCCATACTTTTTAACCATGAACTCTAATTATTTTCAATTTCAGATAACTTCCACCCATTTTAGAATATCCACATTTTTTCTTGGAGCATCCTTTATTATATCCATGTGGGATGGTTGTGGAATCATTTGAGAAAGGATTGACGATATTCCTCCCTTAAGGATTCCCATGTCTGTCCCTTGTAAATATAAGAATATTGGATCCTTTTCAATTCTCATAATTAATAAAGATGTAGGATATTTTATACTTAGACCATTTTTCACCTTATTTGATTTCCTAAGGTGGTAATGGGTTGAGAAGTCGTAGTCTTTGATCAACTCTAACCATCTTCGTTGGCAGATGTTAAACTCTTTCTATGTGATTATGTACTTGAGGCTTTTGTGGTCCGTATATATTTCAAACTTCTCTACAAATAGTTAATTCCAACAAAATTTTGAAGCGATGATCATAACATCCAACTCCAGATCATGTTTTCGGTAGTTTTTCTCATGAACATTCAATTTCCTTGAATCATAGGCAATGACTTTTTCATTCTACATCAGTACACAAGCCTGGTCCTTCTTCGAAGCATCACTGAATACAATATAATGTTTTTCACTTGTGGGTAATGTGAGCACATGTGTAGTAATAATCCTTCTTTTTAACTCATTGAAGATCTCTTTTCATTCATCACTCTAATAAAACTTTACTTCCTTCCATGTTAGATTGGTAAGAGGGTTGGAAAATCATGAGAAATTTCTCACAAATCGGTGATAATATCCAGCTAACCCCAGGAAGCTACATATATCCATTACTAATGTTTGGCTCATCCATTCCTCAATTATAGTTCTCTTAGAGCGATCCACAGATATCCCATTGTTTGTGAGGATATGACCCAAGAATGATACCTCCTTCAACCATAACTCACACTTACTGTACTTTTCATAGAGCTTATCCTTTCGCAAGATCCCTAGTATAGTTCTTAGATGCTCCTCATGATCCTCCATGTTTTTGGAGTATTTTATAATTTCATCTATAAAGACTACCACAAATTTGTCGAGGTAATATCTAAAGACTCTATTCATAGGGTCCATAAATATTTCAAGAGAATTATTGAGTCTCGAAGGAATTACTATGAATTCATAGTCCCCATATCTTGTATGAAAATAAGCCATGGGGATATCTTCCTTCGTCACCATTAATTTATAACATCCTAACTAAAAATCTACCTTGAAGAAGTATTGTGCTCCATACAGCTGATCGAACAAGTCATCAATTAATGGTAGAGGATACTTGTTCTTTATTGTGATTTTGTTAAGCTCACAATAATAAATGAAAAGGCGCATTGACCCATCCTTCTTCTTAATGAAGAGAACTGGTGCACCCCATGGTGAAGCACTTGGGCATATAAACTCTTTATCCAGATTCTCCTGTATTTGTTTCTTCAACTCATCAAGCTCCACAACAACCATTCTATATAGATTCTTGGATATTGTCAATGCCCAAAGTATAAGGTAAATTGAGAATTCAACATCTATTCTAGGAGTAAGACTAGGCAATTACTCGAGAAACACTTCAGAAAATTCCCTCACAATAGTCATGTCTTCAAGGATTGTTTCCTTCTTAGACTCAATCATCTAAGCCAGATACTCATTATCATAGGATATTAACATCCCCAATTGAGATGATGGTGCTAAAGAAGATTCATATTCCTCCTTTCACTTGTATAGAATCGGGGGTCAATTCTCCATATGGAGATAGATTTCCCTATAATGGAAATTTATGTTGGATCTATATAAGGAAAGCCAATCCATGCTGATAATTTCATCAAATTCCACCAGAGGGAGTCTGATGAGGTTTAGTAGGAAGTTCAATCCACCGATTGTAATAGAGGAGGAGTTATATTCATGGGATGCAATGATTTCCCCATTTTTTTAACTCACCAACATCATTACTTCCATATTTTTTGGTGGTGTTGGTATTGTTATACTAAACTTTCGGGATAAAAAAGAATGTGTACAACCATAATAAAAAAGTATATTCATTATTATTTAATGAATAACTAGGATACCTGTCACCACTTCGTTGACGGGGTTCACTTCTGTGGTAGTGATGGAAAAAGCTCTCCCTTGCTGCCTTGGAGGTTGTTGGTTGCCTCTGAAAACCCTAGGCTGGGGGCACTAATTTGAAAGGTGCCCTGGTTCTTTGCAGTTGAAGTATTGGAAAATTCTTTGAGAGTTGAACGGAATATTCCTCTCCTCTATCACAGCTGCAGGTTTTTATTGTTGGCAGTTAATGGCTAGGTGCCCTTCTCTTCCACACCTAAATCATTTCTTCATCCCCTCCAGGAGATTTTCTAGGGTGCTTCTTTTCACACCTTTGGCCAGTGGGGTTCTTGGTTTTCTTAGAACCATTGGATTAATCCATTTGACCACCAGAATTGAAGTCCACATTACACTTCTTATCCCCATGATACACCTGAGATTCGTTGATCTCCATTTTGACTTTGAGGGCACATTAGAAATTTTTTCATAGCAATCGAAGTCACAGATCGCAAGGGCTTTCATTAGGCTAGGTTTCATCCCACCAAAGAAGTGTTCAAACTTGCATTTGGGGGTAACGACAAAGCTAGAGGCGTATCATACAATCCTTGTGAAGTTTACCTCATATGCTCTGATGGTTTCATCATCTTTTTTCTTGAGGGAAAGGAACTCCCTTTCCATCTTAAGTCGTAGGGTGCGCGGAATAGATTTATCGAAAAACATTTTCCAGAAATCCTTCCATTCCAATGCCTCGATCTCCTCCTCAGGCTTTGTTTCTTGATCCTTTTCCAACATTGATAGACTTCACTCTCCATATGATAAGAATCCAAAAAAACCTTCTCTTGTTCAGAAAATTGAAGGATGGAGAAGATCTTTTCAACGGAATTGATCCATTACTTGGTAATTGAGGGATCATATGGACCATTAAAAGTAGGAGGCCTTTTTCTCTTGAAGATCTCTATTGCAACTTGTTATTTATTAGGGTGGGTTGAACATTCCTCTTAACCCAAGTTTATATTCAAATCTTGAGTTAACTAGGAGTGTATCATGAAAAATTTCATGATTCCTGCTCCCATCGGATTGGGTATCTCATTAGAATAGTCATCGCATTGATCTTCACATCGATTTTTATCCTGAGTCCTCCTATTATCGGCCATTGGATAGAATAAAAGAAAATTTAGGGGTAACACAAAAAGGTAATCCAAGGACAAAAACAGATGACTTATAATTAACTTTTATTTCCTTAACTTGTGAATCTATAGGCTTCAATATATGTTATCCATGATCTACTTCCCAACATTTTTTCTTAGGGGCATTTTTGTATTCCCTTAATAATGGTTCATACTAATATTGTGAATTTACCAAAGAATATCCCCCAGGAGTTTCATAATCAAGAGTGCAGTAAGGCTTGTTGTCATATACTATGATACCCTAGGTCAAGCCCGAAACTCCTTTTCGGATTGTTCACTCCTAGGTACATCCATGCTAGATCCACCTCTACCTACTCATATCCAGATAGGGATGTATTTTCTTGATAAACCACTTAGTCAATACACACAAAAATTTAGGGGTGTTTTTATTATACTTAGTATTGTCTCTAAGGCTTCACTAGGGTTTTCTAATCCTAATCCCAAAAATAACTAAACATATCCTCTAATACTAACTATAATAACCCTGCCTTTTATTACACACTTTAACATGATTTATTACATAAACTCTTCACTTGATACAACATGAAAGAACGAGAGGTATAGAGTCTTCGGGGATTAGAAACATTACATAACAACATAAAATATAAAACACACAAAATATTTATTTAAAACTTACTTTACATAACCACGACATTCACCTATACTTTGCATTGCATGGGATAACCAGAGGACATACATTTGAAAAGGGTGAGATATAAAGACCAGTAAGGGAGTAAATAATTAATAACATGAAGAATACAATACATTTTAGAAAATAGGTATATCAATGTAGCATAAAATAATGCGAACATAAAGGCAAAACATAGCATGATTTTCATAACATGGAAATGTGGTAATAACATTTAACATGGAATTTGCATGATCCAAGGCTCATTGCACATGGAGCATGATTAAACCCCCATTATACTTGAATTAGCATGAGTAAATCCTCATTGTACTTTAATTAGAATGAGTAAATCCTTATTGAACTTGAATTATCATGAGTAAACTCTCATTTCACTTTACATATCATGATACTAATCTTTTCCCAATGTATTGGAGTGCTATCAGGGTACACCCTTCTTAAACATTTCATTTCATGCATAATTGTTCCACATGGATCATACAACATGGAATCATTTAAAATAATTTATTCCATGATAAAGGTATGTGGAATACACACATTAAACTTTATAATCAATAAGTAAATGTTCATAAAGTCGAATAACCTTTTTTGAGAAATGGGATGGTATTCACTACACAATGACATTGGCATTGAAAATCAGTGTAATTTCGGCAGCGTAACAGCGTGACAAAAGAATTCATAAAAATGGTTGATGATAGAGAAAGGGGTGTCTCATCATATTTTCATGAAATGGATAGTAAGGGGGTCATATAGATACATTTCCCAACATATTTAATGGAATTTGGATTCATAATAAATAACAATTGCTTGAATGTAAATGAGGATAGAGAAATTCCTTACGGAATTTTGACATAGTAATGGGTGTACTGGGAGGTAATGGTGAGAGAGAAAGAGGTATATCATCATTTCATACATAAGGAGGGTAATATAAGTTATGTTTGAAATCATATCCCAACATTTTTAATTAAAAGTAAAATGGTATTACAACATGAATAAACTTCAATAAAAATAAGAAAGAAAGGAATCCCTTACTTTGAAGTGTGATCCAAAAGGCTTGGGAGGGTCTTGAGAGAGGCTTCTTATGAGATTGGGTCACCTTGGTAAGATTCTAGAGAGAGTAGGGAATATTTTGGTTGAGCTCAAAAGGATTTGGGTAAAGATTAAGTGGGAGATTGGGAGGGTTTATATTGTAAAGGAGAAATAATTCTTTATTATTTAGGTTTGAGTCACCACACATTTAACTAATCCAAACCACAAACCAGACCATGATTTTTGTCCATCATTTTTCTAAAAAGGGATTGGAAAACAATATATTATAATTCCAATGGCATAACCTCTTAAAATAATAGGGTTTCTTATGTGGAGGTGAGTCACACTCTCAAGGAAATCAATTTAAAAAGGTAAAATGTTTTATAAGTCTCGAATGGTCAACTAAAGCATTGTAAAATAAATCAAAGAAAACTAAAATCACATTATTTTAATGTTAAAACATATATTTTCCAAACATAATGTTTATAGTATTTTATTACATCACTATTGGTTCATTATGATGTCATAAAACACATTATATATTTAAACGGTATTTAAATTTTACCCAAAAATTTGATTGTCTCAAAAAGTTATAAAAAATCACCATTGCATAATTTAGAGGTCCTGATTAGAAAATTAATATTAATTTTATCAAAATAATTTTCTAAATATGTGAATTTTTACTTTTAAAATAAAAACTGACATTTATCGAAAAGTCATGGGTTTTGACAAAAATAGATTTCAAAAAAAATTCACATAATCATAGTTCGAGGGACTTGTTACATAAACCCTTAAAACACCCACATAAGACCTTAAGGTAAGGTGCGCGATGGTGACAGACTCTTGAGGTGGCTCAGATAACATCGCTCGAGTGGTAATCTCTATCAACTTCCACTTCTCCTATAAGTCATTCCGCTCAAGCTTAAAAAATTCAATATTGTCTTGGGCTTGGTAAAGATCTAATCCCAATGGCACCACCACCTTTCTGAGCTCTGAAAAATGGGCTTCATACAGGGAAAGTCTACTAGATGAGGCCATCACTTCCTTTTTTTGAGTAAATTGAGTGAATATGTTTTAAATAACCATGGAAGTGAATGTGTTTTACATAACCATTTTTCATAATTAGACATATAATTAGACCAATAGAAATTTTCATTGATAGAAGTTTCGGTCGTTACAAAAATGGTGTCCATTAAATAAAAGATTTAAACCATACATGGACATTAATAAGGTAAAATATGAATATTTCATGATAATTTTTGTCAAAATATAGTTTAAACATGTAAAAAGAGTGTTTAAGAGTCATTAGAAATGAAACATTATAGTGCCATTTAAGAAAAATATTAAAGAGTGTTTAAAACATAAAAGTAATATTTGTTTTCATAAATATAGAAATGAACCAAGATATATTTTTATATCAAAATGAGTGATTTTATTAAAATAATGGTGTATTACAATAGATTATGGATATCACTTAAAATGAGTAAGAAATCAGGAAGCTCCATTTAATTAGGCTTGCTGATCGGGGAGAATTGAGAAGGGAACTTTTTTTTAAAACATGTATATGCATATGAAATAAGGATGATATTATATGGATAAATGAGTTTGGAACATAATTTCATAATTTATAATATTTATATAAAAACAAAGAGTATTTACATTTTGGTATAAATAGATAAAGTGTAACCTGAAGGGAAAAATGGAGGTTCGGAAAGAATCCCTTACCTTATATCTGAAATTGTTTTGAACATGAAATTAATGTACTATTTAATAAAATTAAATACATTAATTAATTAATTCATAACCTTTTATACATGTATTTTGTTTATTATAATTTTATTAAGTACAATTATGTCTTTTTTGATGAGTTATAAGATACAATTTCATTGTTCAAAAGTGTCCATTTCCTTGGTTTTCATGATTAGTTCACTTGTATAAATGTATAAAAGATTATATAACATCTGAATAGGTATCTAGAATTTAAGTTATATATTAATAATGAAAATATATAAGGTTAAATGGCTATATAAGTCATTTGATTATTTGGGTTGAGGATGAATCATTAGACAATACATTAGTGATAATCATTTAGATTATTTTGATGGTTTTTTATCCACCCATACTAGTTTTTTTTCATTATTCATTATTGTGTATAAAATTTAGTTTCAGAAAATAAAAATTGTTATAAAATATATTTTAAAATATGTACCAAAAATTATAAAGGTTTTATTTCTAGACTTGAAGGTGGTAAAGTAAAAAAAGAAATCTTTTAATCCTAGAAGGTGATAAATCAACACCTCGTGGATGATTATTTCATTTCTATAATAAAAGGAAAAAGAGAAGAGGCTTGGTGTTGTATTTTACATTAATATAATTATATTATATTATATATAAGATAATAGAGTTATCATGAATTTTTCTATATAGGAGGTGAGGATATTAAAAGAATATAAAATAAAGTGAAAGGAAAATAAAAAAGTGAAAGAGGATTTTACCTCTTGAATTCTTATCCCTGAGAACCTCCGTAGGGAAAATATTTTTTATATTTTGTTGATACCAGAACCTTCTTGATGTGGTTGAGAGAATTGGGAAGAAATTTTACAAGCGTTAAGGCTTAATAGTTGTGAGAAGAAGAGGTGGTGAGGGTTGTATTTAAAATGGGCAAGAGGGGTATTTCACATTATTTTACTATTTTTTCCTTCAAAATATTAATAGGGTGAGAATTATCACTGAATATATTAAAATAATGCAGTGAAGTTATAGATTATTCTAATTACATCATAAATGACTCAAGTAATAGTGTATTTAACTTATAACATATATACTGTAAATTACTGTATTTTTTTATTCACCAAAAATTCAAGTATTTTAGAAAAATCCCAAAAAATTACCTTAAGCATTTTTAAACATTTGAATACCAAAATGGACTCCATTATATAAAAATAATTTTCTAAATATTATATGTTTAATTTTTAATTAAAATCATCATTTACTTGGAAAATACAAATTTTAAAATAATAACTGGTTTTATAAGACTTTGAAAATTTAATTAAAGTCACATAAAATTCTATTTTAATTATAAGACAAGAAAATATTAATTTATTAAAAAAATTATGTTAATCAATTTTCTATTAAATCATTAAATTTATTATAAAATTGAAAATAAACATTTATGCTTTATAAAAAAATATCAACACTTAATTAAAAATATCTAAAACATTTATTTACTTATTCTATGATATAATTATATCATATTTTCATTTATAATATACCTAATGATTATTTATATTTTCATTGGTTATTTTACTATTATATTGGATGGTTTACTATTCATAAGTGTTATATTGCTACTCTAAATTTGAAGTTACTATCCCATTGGTATATTTTTCTTAACTTCAATAAATGGATCTCAATTCACTCATTAATAATTTATAATTTCTATATTGTGTTCCCTATGTGGTTTTATGTAATTTATACTATATGGAATAATTATAAGAAGGTAATTTCCATTGATATAATTCTATGTTGTTATAAAGATCACTTTCATGCCTAGTTTCATTACCTTAAAATATTTAGGGAGAGATCACTACTTCCCAAGGGTCACTCTATTGAACATTCCTTCCATGGGTCACTGATAGTAGAAAAAATATACTTCTTCCTATTTATTTGATCACTGCTACAAAAACAATTTACAAAGATTTTATGGTCATGTAGGTCCCTTCATTTTCAATAATTAATACATCCTCGATTATAGGTAGATTGTTTGTTGAATAACATATTTCATCCACTTGATGAATATCAAATTAGCATAGTTTTAATACGAAATAATTTCTGAACACTTTTCTGATTCTCACTACCTTTGTGAAGCTCACAAATCCTTTATGAAACTACCCAATTCTTCACAAGTACCTGATGCCTTCACGAACCCCACAACTTTCCTAATGTTCACATTGTTTGTGCAGATCAACAATAATTAGTGAAGTAGACACCTTCCCAAATGATAAAACACTTCAATAAAGATCACTTATCTATGATAACATCACAAATTTTCATCATATTTTAATATCCTTTGTGAAAATCAAAACATTCATGATGATTAAGAGTTTCGGTCATCTTTCAAATCCGTCATGAAATTTCTTTATTCGTGAAATTTTTCAGAAGAATAACACTTAAAAATCACCTTCACAAATACAGATCCTTTTAATCTTCATTAAGCCTTGATTTATCTATTCTAAGGGGGTAGAGACCTATTTATAGGAATTTCTTCCCATTACAAAATCTTTCATCATCGTCATCACCTTTTTGTGAATCTCTCCAAACTCATTCACAAATCTACCCATTTTTATGAATCCCTACGAAAGTTTCCCATTCATGGGGCTTCTTATAGTCAAAGATATTTTCCATCAACCCTTCTCACAATCTCAATTATCAACTTTTCCTAGAAATTGATATTTACTGTCAACCCTTCATGCATTCGCGATGCTTTACTTCTTCACAAAACCCAACCTTCATGACATCAGATTCCTTTGCAAATATCCTTACCTTTGTGAAACTCCAATAGTTATGAAACTCATGAATTTTTCATATTTTTATGATACTTTTATAGAAATAAAAATTTCACTATGATAGAGAAAACCTCCAATTTTTACACCATAGAAATTTTTCAAACACTAGGAAATAGTGTCGCCTTATTTATGCAATTTTCTACACCACCTCGAGAGAATACATTCCATTGTCTTGGATATTTTTAACAGATCATGTAAAAAATATTTATAGAACTCTATAAAAGACTTTAAAACCTTCTTTTTCAACAAACAAAATCAACCCAAAAATACTAAAAAATTACCGTGAGGGTTTATTGCCCAATAATTTCCCTATTTGGGTTTATTGAAAACTCTTCACATTTTGATACCTTATTAAAGATTCTTCTATATTCTACCAAAATTCACTTCTTTAGTTTTTGATAGAATTCAAGGATTTACTCAACACACACTCAAATCCCACATGATCCATGCTCAAAGTGATAAACAAGAGTAGAATGAAAAGTTCATCAATGAATCACTTCACTCAAAAAACACTCAACTAATTTCATAATGAAACATATCTTCCATGATATATAACCTTTGATTGATCGGCTTTAGCATCATCAGATTTAAAAATCTTCCTACTTCACTCCTACCCCTATCTGATTCTCACCATATCTTGATTAATACATTCTATCCCCCTTTTATTGCCATAAATTATCCTACATTTTCAAGAACCCTAAGGTCACTCTTTAATGGTATGCAATAGGGTAAAAAACCTAGATCTGTACTTTAGGGAAAAACATCATACCTTAGGAAAAGGGTGTCCCACATCTACACTTTTTCAAGAATGGGGAGTCAGCTAAAATCCAAGAGCCATTCGGTTCCATTAAAATGATTATTTGGGAAAGTCCGTCATCAGAATGTCTGCAAATTATAGTTCTATAGGCACATACTCAAACATCACAATCCCATGCTCGAACTTCTCCTTGATAAAATGATACTTTATTTCAATGTGAATTGTTTTTTAGTGATGGAATTTATTTTTTCTAAGGTTTATATCACTTTAATTATCGCAATGAGTACTAAGTATAAATTTCACTTAAATTCCCCTGTCTTATAGAATTCAATAAGGGGTTCTTTCATTTATGAAGTTTATCCACCTTAGTCAATGATTTATGTGAATCATATTTTCAATAATCTAAAAAATGATGAAGGGATACACATTATTCTTTTTTCTCCTAAAATCCAAATACTGAAAAATTAATTTCCCTTTTTGATCATACACTTCTTATTAGTCCATGAGACACCATAGTTAGACATTCGAATACCACCATGATATGTCACATATTTTTAATTTCACTTTTTTCTCCATTTATCAAATTCATATTGATGCACTGATATTTTTAGCAATTTTCAATATCAGATTCATATTCTTCTTTATAGATTCACACTACTGTAATATTTTTAGAAATTAAAATTACCACATGGAATTGAGTCATATAAAAATTCTCTAACCCTACTGAGTGATAACACCTTGTAGGCAATAAGATTTTAAGCCAATAAATTCTAATGTTGTCTATGTCACTCACCTGCTTCAATGGATTCTTATAGAATGACTTTACTCAATTATTTAGATAACTTCTCTTTTTAGATGAGGCTATATCATTTAGATTTCTTATCATAATGTATCTATAAAGACTTCTAGATTTTTTATAATAATAAAATAGTCATCTAATACCACATTATAAGAACAAAATATATAATCTTGAAATACATGAATGTTACTACTTCTCCCCCAATCAGTCTTCTCTCTATAAAAATATAATAGTTGAACAGTGGTATGATACCAATGGTTGAATATTAAATGTGACTTGGAATCACTTGATCATTCAATTGTAGCTTTTATAGCTCTTCAATTTCACATCATCCTCTTCAACATATAATCTCTATTTTCCATACTATTCTATTTTGAGATAAAAAATTAAAAAAATATTTTTTTTGTAACACAACTTATTGAATTTGATACCATGTTTGTGTTTAAAGAGTTTGGATTCATCTTGTCGCATATATATCTATTAAACATATGCTCCCATTCCCTTTCAACACACACACACCCTATGAATAGTATATCAGCCTTCAGCCTATACCAATTTAGACACATATTAAAAATAGTTAATTCATGGAGATAGGGGTACCTATGGTATTATCAAGGAATGATTTTAGTAATTCTAATAGACCAACCATTGGATATTTTCCTCCAAATCATTGTACTTTTCATGTTCTTATTCCAACTATTTGGCCAACTTTAACTATTCTGGCCATATAACTAGATATTCACTGCCCACATGCTCAATCTTCTTCTAATATGTTAGTTCGATAGGTTTGGACTCTTTTAGAATTTCAGGTTTAAATTCACTGATAAAAATTTCTTTATTTTTTTCTCCATTTACTTTGCATTTTTCATGTTGTTTTCTCTGAGTATGAATATTTACAATGGTCATATTATCTTTCTCCTTCCTTTATTGGATGGATATTTCTATTTCCTTAACTTATCTCTATGTTTTATGACACATAAACTTGTTGAGGTGTTATTTAATCATTTTTCCTTTATCAATTATTCAAGTCAACTCAACCTGATATGGTTAGAGTGAATCTTTCACTGAACGTGAAATATTTTTACCCTCAAATAGAGTAATAATTTGTGTTTCAACCAATTTTTAAACCCATTTTTCAACTTAGTAGGTTTTCTTTGAGTAAATATTTCTCATTATACACCACTCTTATTGGGGATCTCCTGTTGAGTTCTTTTTTCTTCTTTACATTCTTCCAGCTATAATATATTTCCAAATTCTTGTGATGAGAATATATCAAATATATCTAATTAAAAACATGATTTTTATCATCCTATATCTATTGAGATTTTTATTCACCCAGTGCTCTTCTTCATAAATTTATCCCTTTGGCTTCTTAACACATACTCATAGTGTGTCATTGTCATTCAAAATAATATCATTTTATGGCTACTTTCTTCTGAGAGACATTTCATTCAGACTTTTCATGAAGATTCTTCTTATTCCAAGATTTAGCAACATTTCTATATTCAAAATATGAAATAAATTCAAATTCTTAAAATAAAAAACTTGAAATTAGTCCTTGAATCACACTAAAAGAGAATATGTTTTCATTACTTCCTATAAAATCATTTTTCATTCTATTTCTATCATATGTAATATTTTTTCTATTTCTATAATTGTTCAGGGTTATATTCCTCCCATACGTGAGAGAGAGTTCATCATATCAAATACCAAATTTTTCAAAACTTCATGAATTTGGGATGAGACAATATTTTCATGTTTTTTCACTAAATTAGAATATTTTATTTTCATTTAATTATCACGTTCTAAAAGATAATCAAATAGTAAATGGAAAACAATTCCTTAATTTGGGCTTCCCTTTGGCATTAGATTGCTCCATGTATTTCTTGACTAATTTAAGATCTTCTAGAAATTGTTTAATATTCATATCCTGTTATTCTGCATCATCATTAAGCTATCTCAATAGATTCTTCCTTCTAGTCTTCACATCTTCCAATTCCCATGAGAGTTTATCCACCATATCATTATGCTTTTTTATTTTAAAATTCCACTGAGAAACAGAATCCTTAAATCACTCATTATGTTTTTATATCCTTTGATTCTCATATACCAGTTCTTACCAATATGTAGCAAAATTTTCATTTCTTAAATAAAAATTCAAAATTTTTTCTGATTTGGGATTTGTACCCATTTTATTAGCTTTAATATTTTATAGTTATTCAGGTTGGGAATCATTATTCTATCTTAGATATGTGCCCACTTTAGTAAACCTTTTATTTAATCCCATTAGATTTTTGAATTCAGTTTCCTACACTTGGATAAAGATATATTTATTTTTATTTTCCTCATCCAATTTCTAACCCAATTTCTCTATTTCAAGGAGAACTCCCACTTTTGGCCTTCTAGAAATTTCTTCATCATCAATAGTTCTAAAAATCACATTGAATATCTGGATCATCACACGTTACTATGATATCACTAAGATATTAAATATTTTAACTATCTGATTCATTAAATACAAAATTTAGTAAACTATTTTTTTCTTCAACTGAATCACACTCTTTTTATAGACACTTTCACGTTGAGGAGTTCTACCAAACATATAATTTTTCATTGATGTTCTTCCCATTGACATTGTACAATGAGATAAGATCATACTAAACCATTAATTTCAATAGTCCACTGAAGCAAGTCATAGAAGACAAATATGTTAAAATAAACCTTACTCTGATACAATTTTTCAATCTCAAAATTGTCTCAGATACCCTGAGGGGGGTGAAATGGGGTATGCATATTCTTTTTGAAATTATTCATTCCCCACTAGATCTAGATATCTTTAATATAATAGTTACCTTATTTTAACATCAGTGTTTATATTGATCTTATACTTTCCAAATTTCTCTGATGATGATTCATATAATGTAATGTAGGGAAAAAACCACAAGGACACACATACATTTTAATTGGTTCTCCCTCATTGGGATACGTCCAAGGAGAATACAAAGACAATGTACTAATAAACCGAATCCACTATGAATAACTACCAATAAAAGGTTCCGGATAGATAACTTATATATCTAGGATCACTGCATTATAATATTTTGGGATAGTTCACTACTTCCCAAGGGTCACTCCCTTAAAATTTCTATAAATAGATCACTTCTGGGGGAATGAATCAATTTCATCCAATTTCTTTTCTCACTTATCTAGAAAGAATTCACACACAGTTTATGGACATGTATATCCTTTCATTTTAAATAATGAATGAATCCTTAATAATAGGTATATTCTCCATTTAAGTTCTAATTTCATCCATTTGATGAAGTTCACATTACCATTTTTTACTAGGAAATCATTTTTGAACACTTTTATAATGCTCACTATCTTCTCGAATCTCACACTATCTTTATGAAACTATCGAATTCTTTAAAAATATATACTTCCTTCACGGACGCCACAACATTCATGAATCTCACCTCTTTTATAAATATCAACTATCCTTCATAAAGAAAACTCCTTTTATGAATCTTAAACACTTTCACAAATATCACTTAGCCTTCATGAATCTCACAAATTTCAGTTATCTTTTTATAGCCTTCACAAACTTCAATACTTTCATGATTAGTAAAACTTTTGTTTAACTTTTATAGCCTTCGTAAAGATCCTTTCTTTTTGAACTTTTTAACAAGAACAACCTTTGTGAATCACCTTAATTAATTCAGAGCCTTTGAATCTTTGTTAATTATTTCCCTATCTTTTATAATGGTGTAGAGTCCTATTTATAGGTGTCTCATATGATTCCAAAATCTTCCACCATTATCATAAACTTTTCTAAAAGATCTCCAATATCATTTTCAAATCTCTCTATTTTGTGAAGTACCATCAGAATTTCATGTTCCCAAAGTTTCTCGAAGTCAAGGAGATTTTCCATCAACCCTCCATGCATTTGCGATACTCCACTTCTCATAGTCATGGAGATTTACCATCAACCCTTTCGCATTCATGATGCTCTACTTCTTTATGAAACCTAGCCTTCACAACACAAGATGAATTTACAAAGATACTTACCTTCATGAAACTCTAATATTCATTAAACTCATTCCTCTTCCATATTTTTACAAGGAATTCATAGAAATCCAATTTTCATGATGATTGAGCCAACCTCTAAATTTTGGACCCCATTATTTTGGAAAACACTAGGAATCAAATCCACCTTTTATAAAAAAAATTAACCACCTCCATAACATCAAATCATTTGTCTTGGATCCTTTTCAACATAATATGTCAAAAATACTTCTAGAACTCCACAAATGACCTTCTGAACCTTCATTTCGAAAAAAACAATCAACCCGAAAACATTTTAACGTTACCTTGAAGGATTTTTCCCAAAATTTTCTTCTTCTAATGGTTTTTCTATTGAACTAACCCTATATATCCAATAGTATTCAGATCAATTCCAAATGGATTTTCAACTTCATTATTCCTCAACTATTAATTCAAAATCATGTTTTTAATATCATCAAACACAAGATCTAGCTACTTGTTGTAGTTTCCCACTATGATCAACATGGTATCCCTATTATATAGAAGTAAGGGAAGAATAATAAAAGAAAAAAATCATTTATATATTTTATCTTCATATATTCAAGCTTTCATCGGATCATATTGAAGTTAGTCACACAATTATAAGTATTTTATCCCTATGAAAACATTAAATTGAATAGTCTTCACAATATGAAAACTGTGTAAAGAGTTTTTTTATTCTAATAAGTTTAATTCAATTTTTTCATAAACCATACAGTGGTTTTAATATATATAATGTTGATCATGAAATTGTTTCCAATATAACTCTTTATTAAGGATAAATTCTTCATATCTTACCTCCCCCATTCCATACTGACCATTATTTCAGGACACTTTTAATATAAAGGTTCATCAAGAATTTTTTCATCAAAATATCTTCTAGCATCATCCTCAAAAAAGAAAATTCTATTTTATAAAATATATCAATATGAACTTTACCTTCCTCAAAAATCATTTTTCTTAATTACAATAAACCAACTAAAATTAAATAACTTATTAAATAAGGGGGTAAATTACCGAAATATTGTGAGTGAAGTAGAAAATTAATTATACCAAACCTCATATGAAACCACTTGTAGGGAGATGATAGACCAAGAACTATTTGATAATTAGAACTCTCTTTATTTGACAAAAATTCGAACCTGGTATAATAAAAATCACATGATAGAGGTGCGTTCCCATTTTCTCCATCCAAGAAAATGGAATATCCTCTTAAGTTTATCATACTGAGAGTTTTTTCAATATCCAACTACTCTCAAGTAATGTGCACTGGAACATGGAATAGCCAACCAAATCACCACATAAGACTCCCTCATTTTAGATTCAATCAAAAAAATTAAATAAATGAACACACAAATGATTACAATACACACTCTATATTTATTTAAAAATTTGAGTCTCAGACATTTATATTAGAAACACACACTATTTATACAGGTGTTGTTACACAACAGAGAGCTGGGTTACAACCTCTTTATAGAGGTATTCATTTGGAAAAATAGTTTTTACCAATCATATAATGTGGCAGAAAAACTTTCATTGACTTGAGAAACAGTTGATACCCATTTGTATCTTCCATAAAAAATTCCAATTTCTAGTCATCAAGAATGATTCACTCTCATGTAAGGGTATTCTTTCATTTGTGAAAGGGTAAACACATAAGGGTAACCTTATATCATCAAATGGTAAAATAATTCTAAACAAAACTTCATCTGATCATCTCCATCCAAAAATTCATTCCAATGACATTACACTCATTAAACACTGTTCAATGGTAGTTTTATCATGTGACTAACTATCAACCCAAAATGCTTTAAATCCATAGTAGGATAAAATAATTCTAGTATGTTTGATAATCTATGTTTGATAATATCTATCTGTAAAAATTGTGTCTAATGAAACCTATAGATGGATTCCATAAACACAACATTGGGGTGGTGATTACTGACTGAGTTACCAAATTCACACCCTATACTTGTCCCTATGGGATGTGTGTAGACTTTATTTCCCATGGACTAGTTAAAGTGAAATCATTAGATAATAGGGGATATGACTTTATAGATTTATGTGCCTGAGAACCAATTTTTAGTGATTTTTAGAGTGTTATAAAGATAATTAATGATGATTTTTTTAAGAATTTAACATAGGCATAACCACAAGGAAGACTTCTTATTTTATCCCTAAGGCCTCATTTTTTTTTGAGTCCTTTTATGTATAATAATTTTTTCCACATTTTTCTACTTTATAGAATTTATGTATATTTTCATATTAGAATTGGTAGGTATTAAATCCTCATATATCTATTGGGTCTCCAATTGATATAATTTATAGTGAATTTGTATAGCCTCAGAAAGTACTTATATTTAGGCATGGAAATCTGTCAACCCTTAAGGTTATTCCAAATATTCATTGTGACAACCCTTTTCATTTCTTTTAGTTTTCAAGGAGGGATTCCATCTTCCATCATTTTTTAACTTAACCCCGAGATTTTACACCAAAACCTATAAATTAAGATGTGTTCTTGAGGTGTTATAGATACCCAACCAAATATCATTCGGTTAATTAGTACATTGTCACTAAAAATACTATTAGATCCCAATTTAGGGGGTTTTAGGTGTGATACATGAGAGTATCCAAAATTTATGATCTTCATGATTGGAGAAGTATCCTAGAAATATGTATAACCAATAAAACTATTGAAAATCCTAAGTTTTCGAAGGTATTCTAGAATTTCTTTTCCATTCTTTAATCATTTCATTGATTTTATTCTTGGTACTTTAGTTTTAGGCATCATATTGGGCAATGTTAAATTGTCACATGTAGGGATGCATGTCCTCTCATATTATTTCCTTTGGTTGATTATATTATAATTGGTGTTAATTATAGGTTCATATAAATGGAAACTATAATATTAAATACATAATATATCCTTATATATTTATATATCTATTTTGAATGATTAGGTAAATATGAAATGAAAATTATCTCCTTCATTTGAAAGATTTTTTATCTACATTGATAAATGGACTTATCAATATTTTATAATTATTTTTAGAGAATGACTTATATGATTTTTAATTATATACAAATCTTTTATTTAAAATAATGTTCATGCATGTATGATTAAATTAAAACTTTTAATTTTTTTTAAATAAAAGTGTTTTAACAAATAATGGTCTAAATGAATATTAGAAATAGATAGGGATAGAAGTAGTATTTTAATGTATTTTTTAACATTGTGTTTTATCTTAAGGTGGTAAATCTATGTTTTCCTCTACTATATTATAGAGTAAGCCACCAAGATGGCCACAAAATGTTGAGTAGAAATGAGAGTATGAACATGATCTTTGATCTTGAACTATGGTAGATCCTCAGTTATAAAGGGGATTGATTAGTTACTCTAAGTTACTAGTTTAGGGGTTCCTAAAAAACAAATATATTCTTATTCCATGAAATACTTTTAATGTCGACATCCTCTAGTCTTCTGAAGTAAGGCCTCTATGAAAGAATCTATAGAATAGATAATTCACATCCACCATATATTTGAGAGCACAAATACTATTGAACCCTTGTGAGGATGATGTTGTATTTCGTGTCAATACATCTTATTCATGTTTTTAGAATGGTTATAGATTTTATAATGAGAGTTTAAAAACTATCGAATTTGATAGCTAAACTCCAAATTTTTTGATGTGAATCTATTTAAGTATTGATTAGTATGTAATATGATTAAGAGAGTTTAGATAGAAAATATAGAAAGGTATGTTATCTTATAAAATATGTATGATATTTGGTTCATAATTAGTATTTCTGGTTCAACATTAATATGTTCTGGGGGGATCAGAATTGAGAAAATGGAAAAGAAGGATGATACTTATGATGTTTGGATGATACATATGAAATACATTTCATATGTAATATTTTATCTCATAAAATAGTTGAAATGTTTAATAGTTCATCATATTATTTATAATTCATATCCTATATGCTTAAGTGGAAATTTATAAAGGAAATGATGTGTAAGATGATGATATGTTAGATGTTTGAGAGACGTGGCAGAGAATTGAGAATGATTATCATCTATTGAATGAGTTGTCAAAGGCTTGTAATATTATTATATATATAATGTTTTTCTGTAGGCTATAAATACTTTAAAGGGAATCATTTTATTAGTACGTAATATTTTTAGTGTTTATATTTATTATACATAAGAATTTATACTTCTTACATAAGTTTTTATACCTAGAGAAATATAAGATAATTTCAAATATTTAACAGTATGATATTTCCATAATTAGATGTTATAAATAATTATAAATTTAAACTAGATGGTTATATGTTTATATTCATTGAATAAACATCACAAAAATTCATAAGGGTTTTGATTCTGGCTGATAATGAATAATAAGATAAAGGATGTTTTTATGAAGTGTGAGGTAGTTGTGGTCTAAAGATTTTACCATGTTGTGATGATTTATTATATAAGGGATGTGAATATATATTCACACTATAACATGAAATTACATATAATAAACATTATTATTACAAGGTAAGTGAATATTCATTGATTTCATGATGTAAATGGTTCCATCATGATGACTGATTCATGTGAACATGTAGGTCAACATCATATGTATTAATACCCATGGATTTTTTTGGAAGAGGGTCATGATATTCATGAATATATCATGGAAAATAAAATTCCAAATTTATTATAATTTTCAATGAAGATATATTCTAGTATTTTGATGAAAATAAAAACCAAAATTAAATAACTAGAAGATAAATTGGCCAATATTCAAGGTAGATTTATATATTCAAATATTGAAAAATTTTATCATGATTAAAATATATAAAAGAGGTGATATGGGAATATAAGAGTGTATTAAATAATATTATACTATGTCAAAGTTTCACATAATAACTATTTCAAAGAATGAATAAGAAGAGTATTAAAGAAAATAATAATGAAAAGAAAACAATAATTAATATTGAGTTGAAGAGAAAGATCACATCCACTCAGTCCTTGTGACATGTGCATTAAATGGTGATAGTTATTCAAATATTTAATCTTCTAAATTGTAATAGTGAGTTTCGTATTTCATGAAATATTATTAAGTACCAAAATTTAAAAAAATTCAAGGTCATACCCTTACCAAAGTTACTTCTTAAAAAAAAGAACAATGTGTGTATGGGATAAAAATCAACACACATTGGGGATGTATCCATCCGTTATATAGGTGATCATCATTTATGTTATGATATGATTTTAGTTCAATATAATTGTGAGTTTAAGGGAGTTATTCTCAATAAAATTTGAGAGGTATATATTTGGAAGAAAAATTATAAATATTGATTTAACCCCCTGCCCCTCCCGGTGTTTACCTCATCCTGATTGATACTAACAATTAATATCAAAGAATCAACTCACACTTGATTATATCACTTGAATATTGTTATATATCAACCCAATATAGTGAATAAAAAGGTCCATATAATTTTTAATTGAAAAGGATTATATTTTTTTAAGGAAATAATAGTACCCTACCTTTTATATATGGGTCATGATGATCTTGATTTGATCTATCTAGGGTTTATTACTCTATATGAGACTTCAGTATGATCTTCTATTGATAAAAATAAAATTTAATGTGATGAAAAGGAAATAAATAACTTATTTTATTTCTTATATGAGAAGGAAGTTAAAAAATTCAAGGGTTTCATTACTGAAAATTCAATTTGGAAGAAATTTTATAACATTTATGAAGGTAATAAGAAGTTAACAATGTATACAATAGTTTTAAGATCTATGAATTAATGAAAATGAATTAGTTGATGAATTTTTAGCATAGTTAATATGGTTTTAATTTTAATTCATGTATTTGGAGAAACTATTGATTTTTCTACTATGCTTAAGAAATGTATGAGATTCCTACCAAACAAGTTTGATTCCATGTTTTCATCCCCTGATGATATAGATCTTGATGATTTCATGAAATTTATATTTTTCTCACCAATTATCAGATGAGATGAGGGGAATATATGAAGATAAATTTTAATAAATAAATGGATATTTTATTTAAACATTTAATTAATTTAAATGTTTGAAATACCTTCTCTCACTCTGATAAAGATAATGATATAGTGGGCTTTTATGAGACATTGTCTCTGATGTTAAGAAGTTTCACATGTGGGAATCGGAATTAGGGAAGTAAGGTGAATTTTAAATGTTTATTTATATAATGGTTTGATATTTCTCTACTGATTATCCAATGAAATAAGAGGTGAGAGAGAAGATAACTTAGTGAGTAGAAAGGTCACTAATAAAGAAAGTTATCACATATATATTAGATCAAACAGAAGGAATATTATTTAAAAAATGTTTTATAGAATAAATTTTATATTAGTTTAAGTGGGTATATATGATAGTGAAAAAAATTGGTGGTAATTAATAGATTTCAATGGAATCTTATTAAATGGTTCTCATGGATCAATAAAAATAAGTGATTTATTAAAATATGAGTAACAAGTCAACAATAAGATTCCAATTGAGGAGTGATAATCATCTTTTGACATCTGAGCCTCAAATATAGTACGTGAAAATTCTATTTAAATAAAACTATAATAAAGTAAAAATTTCAATTTTAAATTATCATAAATTATAATTAGATAGTATGAATATTGATTCTGAACTTACTTAGAAAAAATAACCCTAGAATGAATTTTTGAAATCTTTCCATTAGAAATAAGATTTTATGAATTGTTGAAAAAGTAGCATTTAACTATTCCAAATTTTGTTAATAAATTTATAAAATAATTTGTATAATTAGTAATATGTTAACTATAAATATTATATAAATAAATTTAATATCATTTAGATGTAAAAATGGCAGTTTCACGGAAAACTATTTTTTTCAGAAATCTATTTTTTAAAAGAAATAATGTCCAAAAATATTAATTAATTAAAATAATAATTAATGATGAATTGTTTAAATGAAATTTATATATTATAAAAATAAATGTATCAATTTATATACATATAATTACAATTAATAGTCATATAATTTATATAATATCATATTATTCTTGAAAAATGCATTTCTTGAAAAACTATTTTTCAACCTAATTTTTGGGTTTAGTTTTAAATTAAAATATACCAATTTTATGAATTTATTTTGATAAAATCAATTACCTATTTGGAATCATAATAACTAAAATTATGTAAAAAATTCAACTTAATTTTTTGTTGTAATTATTATTAAATATAATAAAAAATAATTATCGTAGTTAAGGTTAAAATAAGGTTTTTCACATTGCATTATCTTGCATTAAAATTAATTTTTATCATAATTTGAATTTTTATTTATATTTTATTTTATATTTATAATAATTTTATCTAAATTATATAATAAGGATACTTTTATTTTAGGCTTAATCGATTAATTACCTGGGTTAAAAATATAATTACTATGCTAAAAACTAAAATGGTAAAATTGAGCGACCTTGGACGTAAAGGAAATAACATATTAAAAATATATTTAATCATATTTTTGGAGGTTTGGATAGAAATTATCATCCCTACACCACATTATATATGAATTTTGAATAACTTGGATTGAGTTTAGCTTCCCATTATAGAATCGTATTGGGTATTTACAAAAAAGGACACTCATCCTCAATTATAAAAGGACAGTCAGTCATATCAATTATTCACAAGTCTCAAGACATATAGATCTGTAAAACTATACAAAATATTCTCCCCAACATCATTATACAAATTATATATCTTATTTTCTTCCTATAATACCTACCCTCGTGTCCATATGAAGTGATCCAAATGAGTTTTCTCTAAGAGAAGGTAATTGTCTTAACGAAGCACTACTTTTTATTTACTATTTTACCACCTAAAATTATTTCTTAAAACCTATAAAATAATAACATAATTTTATCATATATAATAATATTTTATTGTTTTTATGTAATAATTATTATCTATCTTCATCTCTATAAAATGGAAAAGTCATCACTTGTCTGTACAGTGGATTACCGCCTCACGAACCGATGTAAATTATTTCCAACAAAAAATCACAAAAATAGCCATATATAGAAATAATGGATATATATAATACATATAAAATTATATTAAATTTTTAAAATTAATATATAATCCACTTTATTACACTTTCTCCAATTAAGGAAATGATATCGCCTATCATTCATACTTATGGCCCACCATATCCACGAAAAAATTTGATTCATTTCCCATGTCCAACATTAAATAATAATTATAAAAAGCTTTAAAATGAAAAAATATGAAATTTATAATATTAATTTCACTCCATAGATTATTAAACCATATATCATGCACAATAACTTAAAATTTCATGATAAATATTCATGATAATATAAGGCAATTAAAAGACGAAACAAGGGTAAAAATGATATGTTATTAATGAAAGGGTGATAATATGTTATAAAAGGATCACATATGATATTATAAATGTTAATATAGTTCTATAATAAAAGAAAAAATTATTAAAACCATTGTACATGAGGTTAAATCACATCCAAAAAAATTAAAGGTTGAGCAAAGGGATTTCATCTCAATTTCCATACCATTGAGAAATATTTTTTTATTAAGAACATATTCACTTTTATATGGTGCATATACTAACTATTTGATATATTTTACATAAATAAATAATTATTCATTCTGATAAATTCTACAATTAATTTCTATTCCTTCAAGGGGTTATAATTTGGAAGTTACCAATGAGGTAAGAATCTATTTTAAAATCTCACTTTATTTTGGGATTGATTTTATTTAATTTAAGGAATCTTATAATTTATCTATAATAAGATAAAAAAAAATCTTTTCTAGTGAATAATTATGGATTTTAAAATTTTTTTCTTCCAACTTTTTTTCTTCTTTGTAGTTTTTTCAAGATAATAAATGTTTAAAATAAAAGTCTATTTTGCTTATCTTTTAATTGGATATATTGTTCTTCCATGTCCATATTTTTAAAAATTGTTTTGAAAATGTCCATTTATTTACTCAAATGATTTATTAAGGATATTTAATGTTGACATTGACTTTTAAAAACGTTTTGAATGAAATATTTATTCTATTTTTTTAAAGGTGTATTTTTTACTTTCATTAAAAAAGTCCTAAGTAATGTTTTTTAACATATATAGTGATAATGGAATTCCTCTATACTATAATTATTTTACAAAAATTATATAATTATAAACATTTTCATTGGTTTTTCAAAGAAAACTATTTTATAAAATATTATTTTAATATTTTCTTTCAATTCTATTTATTCTTCTAAAATAAATGAACTTATCTCAATATCTATGTCATATGTCATTTATTTTGTGATTTTTAACATTATCTTGAAACATTCATGTTCATGTGATCATTAGACATTAAATTTTTCCAAAATATATATATTATTTATCATTTATATTCTTATTGATTAAAATATATATCACACTACCAAAAAAATACTAATGTTGTTTTATTCATAGTAGTTTTAATCACCATTTCAAAATATATCCCTTTTCCAAAAAATATAATATATAACCAATTCTAATAAACCAACACAATTTTTTTAAAATTTTACATTTAGTGGTGGTTTTATTAAAATTACCACCAAATGTTTTTAAAAACCTTAATTTTTACCCCCTCCCTCTCCTGCTTCTACACCCCCCAAGACCCCTAATCCCTCCCTACCCTCTATCATCTCTCATCGTCGATGTTCCCCACATCTCCCCCTCACCATGTACTGCTAGGAACCACCTACATTTCCCCCTTATCCCTTGATCCCTCACTGATCGTTTCCCCCTTGCTGCTCGCCTCCCCCTCAGCCCTCATCACCCCCTTGCCATTAGCCACTCCCCCCTCACCGATCATTCCCCCCTTCTTCCCTAAGAATCCCCATCTCTCACGATCCCTCACCACTTCCCCATAGTCACTCCTCCTTACTACTAGCCACAGCCACATTATCCCCCAAGCACACCCTCTCCATCAACCCTAACTTCCATACCCCTTTCCCCATCACCACTGTACCATGATACGTGCACCTAAACTCTCCCTTTCCGCCTTGCAGCACTCATTACCGCTCACTTTCCCCCTTGTACCCAATCCCAAAAGAACCCTAATGACCACTACCCGAGCCATCACCACACCTTATAAATCATTGAAATTGGTAAAATCTCCATATTTTTTGATAGTTTGGTTCCTATAGGGTTTTGAGTTGATTTATTATGTACCTTATGGGTTTAATTATTATAAATATCAATAAATTTTATGTTTAATTATCTAAATTATTAATAAATTCCATGTTGAATATTATTTACTAATATTAAATTATATTTATAATTAAATTTGATGTTTAATCATTAAAATAATGTTTCATAGTTAAATATATTATTATGTTGCATTTTTTGACTATTATGAATATTCATATAACGTTATAATTATTAATAATATCAATAGGTTTAATATTAAAATTTAATTACATATTTTATTTTATAATTAGTAATTATGGATTAAAATATGTTACAATAATGCATTAATACTAAAACGTTCATTTAATTAATAGTTCCACTAGTGTTATTTTGGATTTGATTGATACAAAATGAAATTTAGTTTTGATAGAAACTATGGTTTGTACTCCAATCATTTTAAATCATTTATTTTGTGTTATGTTAAATGTTTTAAAGAATTTTTGGGAATTTTTATATTGTATTCTATTTTATTTCCTTGAATTATTTTAAAACCTTATTAGCTTTAAATATTTGTGTTTTATGTATCAAATGTGTTTTCCTCTTGGGTAAAAAAGAATATTTCAAGAATAGTTTTCATATGAATGATTTTTGAAAATATTTTCAAATAAACATAGATGATTAAATAATAAAATTCTGGTGGTATTTTAAAGAGGAAGTGGAGTTATAGAAATTAATTTTTTATGGTTTTCTAAATGATACAAAAATATTTTATGTTTGAAAATGGGGAATAATTTTTATGGTAAATTTCTATTTATGAAATATTTTTTGAACCCTTTATTTATAGTTTTTTTATTTAACTAGAAACAAAAAAAAAATCAATGGTGTTTAAATTTTTTTTTTCTAGAAATTTTTCTTAGTTTAATTTGGATTCATTTCATTTAAGTCATTGAGTATTACTTCTTTGAGACTATGTTTTGTGTTATTTTTATTTTTCTCTCTAGAATTTTCATAAGGAAAATGGTGGAAATAATTACTTTATGATAGTCCATATGGTGATTAGTTTTTCCATATAGGTATAGTTTCATTTTAAAAAGGTTTTGGTTATTGTTTTTTGGCACTATTATTCAAGATCCTTGAGTATATGAAGTTCCTTTCGTAGTTCTTGATTTGTGTGATGTTTTTGGTTTTCTCCATGATTTTTTTATCAATACAATGTGGATCACCTTGTTGATGCATTAGGTTTTATCCTTTATTTTTAAATGTATTTACATTTACCGTGAATATATTTTATATTTTATGAAATCAATAATTTTTAAGCTAGAATAAAAGAGACTATGTCATAGGATATCACAATGTCAAGTTCTTATTTTTGAGATACAAAAAATATTGATTTTAAAAATTATAAAAAAAGGGATATCTATAGAGAAAAAAATATTTATAAAACATAAAATAAAAATTGATAATATGTAAAGAAAAAATGATTGAGACCTGTTTTTTTATTGAATCATTCTGATGTTGAATTTTTTCTATGTCGAAATAAGACCCAATCATGGTCAATGATGATGTCAGGTGATATTTAATTTTTATTATACTTATTTGATTAACCATGTGTGTATTTGTATCTGAATTTATAGGGAGGAGAATTAAAATCCAATACCTATGTATAACTTTGGAATTAATTTACCATGAAAGACACCTCTTCATTCTAAGGTTTCAGAATAATTTTTAGATTATGAAATTAAAAACCGATCAGTGGATGGTAGAACAAAATCCTTGTGTCCTAATTGTAAATCCATGTGATGGTTGAATACAAATGATGTTTATAAGAATTTGATATTGAAAAAGTTTCTTAATTGATATTTATGTTGGTTTTGGAAAGGTTAATAAAATTATATGGAAAGTTAAAATAATGATTGTATTATCAATGAAACCCAAAGTGACCCAAAAGAGAAGAATTAGGTTCAGAATTTGTTAAATGATTCATTTGGTTTTGAAGAATACAATTTCCATGTTTTTAATATATAAACAGTACCTTCAATTTATCAAAAGAAGTTTAATCTTTCTTAAAAATTTAGTGACCAAAAAAATGAGTATTATGATTTATTTGAATAAATATAACAAGAATTGTATGTAGGGTGTGACAAATATTCAATGTTGTATTTTCTACTTACGTTGTATCATATCAAGTGTCTCTATGTAATTACTGAAAAATAAATTTCCATGATTTTAGGGTTGCTTCATGATTCATTTATGAAGATAAGACCACTATATAATTTTTTAAGAAGAATAAAGTCATCAATAATCTTCAACATGATTATACAATGACACATGAATTCCCTAATGGTTATATGAATTATTAAGGAGAATAAAATAGAAGATAAGAATGAAAAATATATCATATAAGAAGATGGACGTCAATATACATAAATGAGAGTACAAATCAATGAAATCGTTGGAAGAAAAAAAGTAGAAAACTCCTATAAAATAATTGAATTAATTTCTTCTAAAACCAAACATGAAAATATTATTCATGTCATCTAAGACTATATACAACATGAAGTGGCATGCTCAGGATAGTAACAACAGTTTTATGAGACATCCAAAATATTAAAAATTAAATAATATGTGTCATTATATATATTTATTTATTTATTTATTTTAATCCTAGGAATGTGCATTTAGGGTTGGATTTTTATGGTTTTAACTATTTTCGAACTTTAAGTACTAATTATTTCATTCGTTTTGTTTTTTTTTTGATCTGCTATAATCTACCTCCATAGACGTGTATGAAGAAGAGTTAATTCATTATTTCAGTGATTATTCCAAGAAATCAAATGCATGGAAATTTCATTGATGTATACCTTCAACATCTAATCAAATAATTGAGATAATCTTGTGCTGATGGCCTAGAAACATATGATGCTTCAATGAGACAACTATTCAAAATGCATGTTTCTTTAATGTGGAAAATTAGTGACTTTCCTAGTCTAGGAAATTTATATAGTTCAAACACTCATACTAGTTTGGATTTTCCAATTTTTAATTTTGATTATGAATCTTAATGATTATATCATATAATAAAATAGTGTTTTATGTGCCATCGTTGATTTTTTATGCTTCTCATAAATTCATGTTTAACAAGACACAATTAAATGGAGATATTTAAATGAGAAATTCACTGAAGGTGTTATCAAGTTTATAAATCTTGGGACAATTGTTAAATTTCACTGAATAATTTTAAAATGTTATCATTTTAAAGAAGGTGGAAAAGGTTATGCGATATAGTATCTGAAGTAGCTAGAACACAAAAATAGAAGAAAAAGAGTATATTTTATAAACTTCCTTATTGGTAGTTTAATTTGATACGTTATACTCTTGATATAATTCATATTGAGAAGAAAATCTATGATAATGTAAATTTTATATTTCTTAATTAGCAGGATAAATAGAAGAATTACCTTAATGCTCATAAGGATTTGGAGTGGATGAATATAAGGAATGGTTTGTGGGAAAATGATAATGGAAAGTATCCTTTGGCTATTTTTACAATGAAAAATCATGATAAAGGACTATTCCTTCAAACATTAAAGATTGTAAAAGCGCCAAATGGATATTCAAGTAACATATTGAGCTGAATTTACTTAAAACACCAAAACTTACTTGGGTTGAAAAGTCATGACTCACATATTTTGATGGAGCAATTGTTGTCATTGGCATAGCATAATATGTTACTTGAAAAAAAGTAATTGTTGTTATACTTGAGTTTTTTACCTTTTTCAGAGAGAATTGTGGAAGAACTCATAATATAATTTAGCTTGATAAACTTCAAGAAATAATTTTGTTTACACTTTTTCATTTAGAGAAGTTATTTACCCCTTCATTCTTCATAGTCATGATTCATTTGACTGATTATTTAGTTCGAGAAGCTAATCTTAGAGGATTTGTACACTATCGATGGATGTATCTAATTGAGAGGTATGTTGATATTATTTTTATTTTCATTAGTGTATTAAATTATACCAATCATTGTATAAAAAAAATTTAAATGTTTTTTCATTTTTTCCTCAGATACTTAGATCATTTGAAATCCTATGTAAAGAATAAATCTCGTCCAAAAGGAATTATTTCTGAAGGTTAAATAATAAAAGTTTATTGAACTTATCCTCTAGGTATTTGGATGGGAATGAGAATAGATTCAATAATTATGGTTGTGCTGATGAAATCTACACTATTTTTTATTCTAAAAATTAGTCATCGGTATATCCAACTATTATATGACCAATTGAAAAGGGGTCAAATTTTACACTGAATGAATTGGATTTTCTACAAACACATAGATATGTGATACTAAACAGTGTTATTGGAGATCCATTTATTGATGAATTGAAACTGAAAACATAGAGGTGATTAAGGGTTTAAGCTCGGAATGATATGGAATTAACAAAAGGTTTAATAAATAGATTATCTAATGGTTCACCCATCGTGTAAGTATATACTCATATTCATATTATTGATGTGTATTTATTTTTTCTATGTAAAATTTAACACATTATATATTTTTTCAACATAATGAATTATGAAAATTGAGCTGAAATATCAAATGATTTGATGTTTTTAGCTCGAGGTCATCTGAGAAGGCGATGATATTTGAAGCCTACAATATTCATGTCTTCAGGTTTTGTATAATTTATCATGAATAAGACTTTAAAACTCAAAATAGTTGGGTATTTACACCTATGAAGGATAGATATTATGGGATGATGAATGATATAATTGATTTAAACTATCATGTCTAGTTTTCAGTTGTCTTATTCAAATAAAAGTTGGTCAAAATTTATAGGGGTATATAAATGATTCATCACATTTTAATTATGTTATCTTCTATCACTTTATAGATACCGATGAGCATGAAAATCATGATCCATTTATCTTAGATTCACAAGTGAATATGGTTTATTATTTTAATGATGAAATACCCAAAGTTTGGAGTGTTGTTTTACACATAATGCATAGAGACTTATATGATATGAGAAATGAATATCAATTGGTTCTTTGTGATAGTGAACCTTATTAACCAAAAAATATTAAACAGTTTTTTCTTGAGAATATCAAAATACTAAAACTTTCAAGAGAGAGTGAAAATGAAGGAATCATCATAATAGAGGTTTATAACAATGAAGATAATTAATATTAAGATAATTGAATCCATAAATTGGTAATGAAAATATATTAAAATTTCTTATTGATGAGTTTTTCATACATATATACATTATTATAGTTTTTTTTTCTAAAAATATTTTAGTTTTTCATTTTTTATCCATTAACCGTTAGAAATGTTGAAATGTTGAGGACGAAAAAATATTCAGGATCCTAGCTGATCAGTATATCAGAGTACACCACCACTACTGTCATCTTATTTATATACTAATGATTCCATTATATCAGAGACTACTAGTGTTCTAGACTTTTTATAATATGTCATTGGTATCCCATCACATGACTCACCTCCGGTGATTGAGTAGTTGGTCACCCATCCATCTAGGGAATATTGGTGAGTTACTCTTACTGGTATGTATGTTTTTTTTCAAAAAAACTATATATTTTATTAATTGTCTAATTCATTAGTCAAATAGATAAATACAACCATATAAGGGATACAAATATGAAACCGTGAGATGTATGGGACCTCAAGGAATTCAAAATTATCATTCCATTTGATGAGTTCATGGTTCCTATAGGTGTTTCTGCTGAAATCTATGGGAATATTTTTGGGAATATTTCTTGAAATATGGTGAGATTTATCATTAATAATAATAATAATAGGATGCATATTCCTATAGCTTTGAAAAATGAGGTCTTTTATACTCAAGTAAAGGTAATATTAATTTAAAATTCCTTGATTACAAATTTAAAATACATGATTATATTTTTTTAATATACTTATAAAGTGTTATGTTTTTTATTCTATATTTTTTTCATTTGATGTCCTTGACTCCATTTATCACCCATAGACTTTGAAAATTTTTGGGTTTGAAATTGAGAGATTTAAAATGTTGATTATGGAATGAGTTTAATGAAACTTATCTGAGATCATGATAGAAGTATGAGAATTTTCCTGAATGAATTTATCATGAGAAATGGAAGCTCTTTTTTAATATCAATAGAGATGGATATCATGAGGTATTTTCATATATTAAAGTATCTTAATAACATAAACATAATAAAATTGTAATTTTTATTAATGTTTCTATTTTTATAAGAATTATATAAATAAATATTATGAATCATGATAAGAAATTTATTACTCACATCATTGTGTCTCTGAGTTTTTTGAGAAAAAGAACAATTCTGTTTTTTATTTTATTCAATATTATTTATATCATTTTATTATAACTTAAAGTTTTTTAAAAAAAGTTTATATTTTTTTAGGAAGGAGAATGAATCAGGTTACTTTGTTGGTCGAACATATATGTGGTATATAGTGTATAGGAATCCTAATGGTAGTTTTTTAAATAAACCTACCAAATACATTGGAGTAAGTAATTTTATTTACCATTTTATTTTATTTTATTAATATAAAAAAATGAAAAAATATTATAACAACTAACAAGACTTTAAACAGATTAAATGGGGCCATCTACATGGATCAAACGACGCCAATTTAATATGATTTTATACATCTATCTAGCCACAATTAATTCAGTTTAAGGCTTGTTTGTTGTTATAATATGATTTTAATTATTAAGTTTCTATAGAAATTATGTAAAGATAAATAGTAATGAAAAATTTATTAGTTAGATAATATTATGAAGTTCATATATTTTCAAAACTCATTGGTAATATTTTATGTATTAACGGGTTAAAATTTAAGAAGTTTGGGATGTAAACCCTTCAAACATCATATTCCCAGAAAGATTCTGATAGAATTTGTTTAGGGGAGGAGCATGAAATATGTGTACATGGGATAGATTAAAGGCCTACTCAATCATCTATATTTGTTAGGGGGTTTCAACCATTACTTATAAACCTAGTGATGGTTTGATTTGTTCTGTTGTTTGGAAATCACAAAGAGAAATTAAAAGTTTAAAAGAAAAAGTAAAAGAATAAGACTCTTATAGGAAAACACAAGATCATTTGTAGTCAACAACGGAAAATTTTTTGGTTTCTATATTTCAGTAGACGACTGACATGATCCATGAGGATATTTCCAGCCATATAGCTCATCTCACTAAGGTAAATTCTAAATTCCATAGATTATTCAGACATTTTCAAATAACATATAAAACATCTATAAACAAAACTAAAATGAAACTTTAATATAGGAAACAAGTATTATGAGTTATACTAACCATACCTTCAGTTAGATTGATGTGTGGTTGGTTCTTCCATGTCAAAAATGAATTACAAATCATTATACATAAGTTTGAAAATAAATCAACCTTTTTTCTCATTTTTGACTTAGTAAACACTTCTTAATAGTACAATAACCTTTAATAACATGTGTTGGGGGTTAAAAAAGAGTAAAAAATATCATATTTCCATAAAACCATAGGAAAATGATCATATATTGAATTGTGAAATGTAGTAACTTACAGGACATCTTTCTAATTTATGGTTTTCTTGGGATAGACATAAATGAATTTTTCATGTTTTAACACATTATAATGTGCATGTAATAGTGACTACCATATCAAAATAGCTCATATTGGCATGGAATCATGAGGAAACCAATGTTGAATTAGTTTTTATGTGTAATCGTAGATAACATGTCAATATAACATGTGGTGTGTTCAGAATAACTCAGTAAACACTTTTAAAATGTATAAAAGCCTTTAAAAACATGTGTTAGGGGGTAAAAGAAAGAAAAATATGTTGTATTTCTCTAAAATAAGTGGGGAAATGCCAAATATGAAAATTTTAAATATAGGAATGATGTTACATCATTCTAATGTGTGGTTTTCCTAGGATGGTCGTAAATGTGTTTTTAGTGTTTTAAAACACTAAAACATGAATTAAAAAGAGAAAAAAATAGAAAATGGAAACATATTAATGTGAAATAATGGGGAAAACCCATTGAGTTATTTTTGACATGTACGTATAGACAGAACATAAATCTGGTGTGTAGTGTGGTAATAATGACTAGGTAAACACTTTTTAAAGCTACAAAAACCGTTAAAAACATGCATCGGGGGATCAAAATTGGGAGAAAAATGTCAAATTTCCCTCTAATTATAAGACAACGATCATAGATTTAATTTTTAAATTTATAAATTAGTGGAAAGTCATTTCGAATTACAGTTTTCCTAGGATGGTTGTAAACAAGTTTTTAGTGTTTTAAAACACTAAAACATGTGTGCAATCATGAAACCCTATTAAAAAACACATATTGATTTGTAATCATTGTAAAACTACTATTGAGTTAATTTTGACATGTATGCACTTACAACAGATCAATTTGATGTACGGTGTAGTCGAAATCACTCGGTAAACACTTCTTAAAGGTACAAAAGCCTTTAAAAACTTGTTTTAGGGGGTAAAATTTATAAAAATGATGTCATATTTCCCTAAAATCATAGGAAGACAACTGTAGTATGAATTTTGAAATATAGGAACTTAAGACACATCATTATGAATCATTTTTTTTCCAGGATGGTCGTAAATGTGTTTTTAGTGTTTTAAAACACTATAACATCCATAAAATAGTCAAAACCCTAGAAAATGACCCCACATTGATGTGGAATCAAGGGAAAACCCACTAATTAGTTATCAATTATGTGTATGAATATAAAAACATCAATTTTATGTGTGGTGTGGTTAGAATGATTCGATAAACCCTTCTTAAAGGTACAAAATCCTTTAAAAACATGTGTCAGGGTCAAAATCAAGCACACAATGTTGTATTCCCCTAAAATTATAATAAAATGAAAATAGATTGAAATGTGAAATGTAGGAACCAAAAGAACATCATTTTGAAGTACAGTTTTCCTGGGATGACTATAAACAAGATTTTAGGGTTTTAAATCACTGAAACATGTAAGGAATGGTGAAAACAAAAGATAACGGCCTCTGGTAAATTTTGAATCATACGAATACCATTGATAATTAATTTTAGAAATGTAAACATAGAAAAAACATCAAACCTATGTGTGGTGTAGATGGAATGACTTGGTAAACACTTCTTAAAGGTAAAAAAAGATTTTAAAAACATGTGTCAGGGTCAATATATGGAAAACGATATCAATTTCACAAAAATCAAAGAAAAATAACCATAGATTGAAATTTAAAATTTAAGAACTAAAAACATGTCATTCCTAATTATGGTTTTCCTATGATGGTAGTGAATGAATTTTTGTTTTTTTAAAACACTATAAAATGTATGGAATAGTCAAGACCATAGAAAAAGAACTAATATTAACATATAATCATGGTAAAACCTACTATAAATTTTTTTTTGTTCACATAGAAAACACATCAATCCGAAATGTGGTGTGGTCGCAATGACTCATTAAACACTTCTAAAAGGTACAAAATCATTTAAAATAGGTATCATAGGATCAAAATCAAGAAAACAAGGTGATATTTTCCTAAAATCAGAGGAAAATGACTATATATTGAATTCTGAAATGTATTAATGGTTGGTACATCATTCTGAATTACGGTTTTCCTTGGATGTAAGTAAAATAAAATTTAGTGTTTTAAAACACTAAAGTTTATGTGGAATATAAAAAACCACATAAAACTAACTTATATTGACATATAATCATGGTAGAACCACCATTGATTTATTTTTAAAGTGTACGTGTAGACGAAACATCAATCTGACATGTGGAGTGGTCATAGTGACTCAGTAAACACTTCTTAAAGTTACAAAAGCATTAAAAAACATGTTATGGGGGGTCGAAATCAAGTAAATGACATCATATTTCCTTGAAATCAAGGGATAATTACAATGTATTTAATTTTTTAAATATAGGAACAAACAACACATTATTATGAATTATGGTTTTCTTGGGATTTCCATAAAAATCGTTTTTAGTGTTTTAAAACACTATAACATGGGTGGAATGGTCAAAATCAAAGAAAAAACTCATATTGATGTGGAATCACGGTACAACCACTTCTGAGTTATATTTGACATGTATTCATAGACAACATGTCAATACTATGCTTTTTGTGTTCAAAATGACTAGTTAAACACTTCTTAAATGTACAAAACCTTAATAACTTATTTGAGAGGGGTCAAAACTAGTAAAAAATGACTTATTGTCTTGAAATTGGATTATAATGACCATAGATTGAATTGTGAAATTTAGGAATTGAAGACAAGTCCTTCTGAATTACGGTCTTCCTGGGATGACTGTAAATTCATTTTTATTATTTTAAAAAACTAAAACATGTGTGGAATAGATAAAACCATGGAAAATAACCTTATATTGAAATAAAATCAAGGTGAAACAATTGATGAGCTATTTTTGACATGTACAGAAAGAAAACATGTCAATCTGAGGTGTAGTGTGGTTGGAATGACTTAGTAAACACTTCTTAAAGGAATAAAATCCTTTCAAAAAATGTGCTTCAGGGTTAAAACTAGTAAAATGATGTCGTATTGACCTGAAATTAGAGGAAAATGGTTGTATATTCAATTATGAAATGTAGTAATTGACAACATGTCGTTATGAATTATGATTTTCCTATGATGATCGTAAAAGTTTTTTTAGTGTTTTAAAACACTATAACATGTGTGGAATGGGAAAAGATGTAGAAAACATTCTCATATTGACATAGAATCATTGGGAAATCAATATTGAGTTATTTTTTATATGTGCATATATAAAACACATCAATATAACATGTAGTGTGGTCGGAATGACTCGGTAAACACTTATTAAAGTTACAAAAGGCTTTAAAAACATGTGTGAGGGGATCAAAATCAGAAAATGATGTCAAATTTACTTGAAATCAAAGTAAAATGATAGTAAATTAAAATTTTGAATATAAGAACTAATGGAAAATCATTCTGAATTATGGTTGTACCGAGAGGCCTGTAGATGTTTTATTAGTGTTTTAAAACACTAAAACGTGTGTGTAATAATAAAAACCATAGAAAATGATATCAAATTGATGTGGAATCATGGGAAAATTACCAGTGACTTATTTTTGAAATATATGACATATTTTGATATCAATGTTTTTTTAAAAAATTATTAAGTAAATTTAAAGCACAACGCACATCGATTTAAATGTTAATTAGAATAATTACTTAACCCTTTTCAGTTTAAAGTGTTGAATCATATTTTAAATAAGAAATTTTATGTCTTTAAATTGTTTTTTATTATATATTATTTTTTTAATGTTAAAATGTCTTTTGTTTCATTAAAAAATAATAAATTTTATGTGTAACATTTTGAATATATTATGTGTCGTTTATTCTTCACATTTTTTTTCTTAAATGTTATAGTTTTCTTTATAGGTGAAATATGTCAAAAGTAAGTACGAGTTCAAACATTTTTATCCCTGACATCCTTTAGAAGACATTAATGATGGTTCTTCATTTTCATGGTATATTGAAATTTTATCAATTTTTCTTCTATAATTATATTTTATTATGTTAGTTTTAATTTTTGTTTCCTTCTTTCTATAGTTGATGAGATGGAATGGTTGGTTTCAGCTGATGATATGATTTGGAGGAATGCGAATACAGTAGAGGTCATGAGGTGGATTTATATTGGGTATGGTTATTATTGGACATATTGAATATGTCTATATTGATGAATAAGGTATTCATCGATTAATGTATGGGTTGACTGAGACTGAGGTTATGGTAACTGTGGATGTTTTTATATATGACTTTGGATGTATGACATATAAATGGTGGATTTATCATACATTTATGTTTTAGTTTATTACATGTGTGTTTCTTATATTTATATATTTTTATTAAATATTTTTCAAAAAATGAGTTACCAGTAGCTTTTAGTAACTGTTTCTAAGTACATTAATTAAAATATATTTAGCATCATTTATTCTTAACCTCTAATAAAAAATCATTATCAATATATTCAGAAGAAGTTAGTTTAATTTTATTTATCTTCCCCCTAGGCATTTTTTATAAAAAAACAACCACTAAATAAACAATAAACCACCGCTAAATCCTCCAAAAAAGATTCATAACAAAACTTATATAAAATTAGAGAAACCTCCACTAAAGTACTAGAGATTGTTTAATACACAATAGTTTTGGTAAACTATTCTATATTATTATGCAGTGGTTTAAACCGCCACCAATTCATGGAAAAAATATCTCTAATGCCCATTTTTTGTAGCGTCATTTCTACATAAGGTTTTTTACATTGATATTTAATAGATTGATTGGGGAAATCTTAGTAAATCTTTATTTTTTACTCAATATATATAGTTTTTATTGAGGTGCATTTTTTACATATTAAATTAATCATTTGATATATGTGGAATTCTATAGAGAGGCAGTGATATGTGGGGCCCAGAATTATATATCCCATTGATTCATAGATAGGTCTTGTGAGAAAAATTAGTTGGCCAAATTAAATAATTTTTTGCCCAGAGTTTTAAACTATCTAGGCACAAGGTCTTAATGGTATATATATCATGATGTTAGAGATAATGTTTTCTAATATTAAGCATTTCCTTGACTGTGAATTTATTTATTATTATCAATTAGATTATTTCATTTATATTATCCATGGATGTATTTTTTTATAAAGTTATTGATTAAATGGAATGTGTTTTTAGTTATTTATATTTCCATATTGATTATTCCTTATTTTCTCATGATATCTTCCATTGTATGTAACCCTTATCATTTAATCTCATCCATATTTTTTTCATTCCCTAAGATATGAAGAATAATTCTATAAATAAGTTCTCAGATGGTGAATGTTTTCAATTATTTTTTTATTCTATTACCAATGTAAAATTTGTATCATGTATATATATGTCTCTCTAAGTATACTAAACATATCAATACTTGGTGACATGATCAATTTAATTTGTGACAATTTAATTAAGTGACCATCAACTCTTGGTTACTATAGTCGAGGTTTTAATAGTTGGTATCAGAGAAAGTTTCATCAAAACCATGGGAACAAGATTTTGGAAAACATAGAAAAGGGAACATAACCCTATGATTAATTTTTAGTAATTGTAAAATTGTGTAATAATATCTCAATTTTTTAGTTGGGTAGAGATTATGTAGTCATTCTAACAAAATAAATCCTTATTTGGATTCTATAAATAGACATAGTTCTGGAATAGTTGTACCTAGGGGAAATGACTCCAAAAATATCACATTATTCTTGACTCAATCATCACCTGGTACAGGACAATAATCCATATTTCATACCTTTTTTGAAAATCCCAGGGTATATTCTATGGCTAATTCAAATTTTCTCTATAAACAATTATGAAGGATATGATTTTTTTTTTGATTTAAAGATATTCACAAAGAGACCCAATTGATCATTTTGATATTAACAATGCATATATTTTCAATTTTTGTTAACTCATAAAATACATTTAGAATTATAAATTATGGTCTAAAATTCATAATTTTATGTGATAATCTAGTATATTACATTGTTTAGAAATTGATCCTAGAATAAAGAATAGTATAAACACTGATGGTCAATGTAGATATTTCCCTAAAAGTAAATCCAATATATCTAGTATTCAAAATGAGTATATCATAGATATATTAGGAAATCTTAATCAGGTTATGATAAATAACCTCACCTGAATGACGAAACTTTTTGTTCAACATCATGATTCTCCTATTTTGGACCACTTCATGCAACAAAATCTCTAATCATTTAGTGAGGCTATTAATCTAGTGGTAGATGAGAAATGGATTAAGTACCTGGAAAATATATTTTTCGCCCCAGGATGTGATGAAAAGGAAAAGGTTATACTTGTAGTATAGTGTCTCAAGGGAGATTTGGATCAATGGTGGTCATTGATCCAAAATAATAAGGAGGAATAAGAAATAGAATATATAGATTAGAGAGATTGAAAAAAAAATTATGTGAAAAACATATCTCTCTTGAGGAAAAAATTTAAATGAAAAAAAAAGTTAATCAACTTAAATAAAAAGGAAACATGATGTTTTTGGTAGTAGGAGGATACCTTTACAAGACTATCCAGGTTTGTTACAGATTAATTACAAAATCTGTAATGCAAGGTTTACCTTTTCTTTGAAGTGATTCAACAAATTCTATGAAGGGATTTAGTTTCTAAAACTTTATCATCATATTATGAAATATTATAATGCACCATGAAAATAGAGATGGAATTTTCTAGATCATTTATATTAAAGTGAAATCAAGAAAAGTAAAATTCATCTAAACACCAAGAAAAATATAACATGTTGAATAATAATAAGAAAATGATTCAATTTTCATAATTTGAAAATTGAGTAAAGAAACATCTTAAAATATGTTTTAAGGGATGGGAAGATTGTTACAAGTGCAGTGATAAGGGTCATCTGGATAATTATTTGAAGGGGAAGAAACAAATAAATGATGACCAATGCATCAAATATAGATAAATGGGTAGTTATTCACACCAATTACCTAAGTATCAATATAACATGCCAAATGAGAGTATGAGGGGATATTTCCAAGATTGTACATTCACCACATATGAGGTGATGTTTATAATCATATTGTGCATGGTACTTTAATCTGGGCATCAAATTTAGATGATTATTTAGTTCAACTGGATCCTCGTACTCTTTTATATCTTCCATTTTTAAGAAGGTATTTGTTAGTCAAAACAACTTTTGTAAATATTAATGCAATTAGAATGTGTCAAGAAGTACCCATTTTGACAAATAAATATGATCTATTTCCATAATTTGTTATTATACCTATGTTTTAATTCGATATAATCCTTGGTATGGACTAGAATTCAAAATATGATGAAAAAAATATTTTAAGGAGAAGGAAATTATAATTTGTGGTGAAGATTTAGAATTCCTTGTCATTAGATCATATACCTCATCATCTCAATATTGTATAGATCCACCCTATGTATCTCTTATAAATGAGATTATTAGGGAAGAAGAGAAAACACAATATATATATATGGAAAAGGTAATCTTTAAATTGTTGATGAACATATTTTATATGTATACATAGATGTATATTCTAAGTAATTACATTAACTTCCACTGGATCCATAGGTTGATATTTCCATTGAATTAATTACCAATTCAAGACCTATATCAAATACTCCTTATAAAATGGACATTATGGAATTAGTGTATTTGAATAAACAACTACAGTAGTATTTTGATAATTTATTTATACAACCTATTATTTTACCTTGGTGAGCCACTATTCTTTTTGTTAAAAATAAACATGGATATTTGAGGCTATGAGTTGATTATAGGAAAATCAGTGCTATTATAATAAAGAAAAAGTATCCACTACCTCACATTTATGACTTATTCAATCAAATTCATAGGGATCAATATTTTTCAAAAATTAAACTTCATTCTAGGTATCTCCAATTATGATTAAATAGTGTAGATATTCAAAAGATATCATTTTGTATGAGGTATGTGCACTATGATTTTATATTAATTCAATTTGGTTTAACTAATGCACCATGTATTTTTACAGATCTAATGAAAAAATTATTCAAAGGATAACTTTATGGTTTTTTGTGTTATTCATTGATGATATATTAGTGTTTTCTAAGAACTATTAGGACTATAAGAATCATGTAATAATCATTCTTCAAACTCTTAGAAGAAAAATATTTATATGGGAAATTTATCATGTGTGAAATATGGATTAAAAAGGATTCTTTTTCTTGGCCATATTTTCTCCATGGATAGAATCTCATTTGATCTTGTAAGGGAAAATGCAATCAGATAATGTCATGCACCAACTAATAGAACTGAGGTACAAAGTTTATTTGGTTTTTTTGGTCACTATCGGTGATTTATTTAGAATTTTTCCTTATTTCCTAACCCATTAACAAATATTATATGTCAATGGGATAAGTTTATATTTACAAATAAATGCGAAGAATAATTTGTAGAATTGAAGATAAAACAGGCCAGTGACCCAATTTTGACTCTACAATCAGGAAATGATGGGTTTATGATATGTAGTGATGCATTAAAAAGAGAAATCATTTGGTTACATATGAAAAAAAAGATAATTTTATTTCATATTCATCAATGTAGTTAAAGACTCGTGAATGAAACTATCCAAACTATGATCTTGAGTTAGCAGTTGCAATATTTTATTTTAAGATATGGTGACATTATCTCTATAGTGAAATATGTGATATATATACAGACCATAAGGTCCTAAAATATATATTTTAAAAAAAATAGCTTAATATGAGTAAAATTATATGGGTCAAGACACTAAAGGATTTTGATTTCTCAATACACTATTACCTAAATGATGAAAGTAAGGTGGCAGATGCATTGAGCAGGAAAGATCATGGAGTTCTAGCCCAAATAAGGATTGATAGAGATCCTATGTTAATTGATATAATTAATATGGATATTAATATTATTAATTAATGGGATACATCAATCTATTTTAAATTTATTTTCAAACCATATTTGTTGTAAAAGATGAAAATTTCCAAATATGATGTTGATAATTTCAAAAAGAAAATTAAATATGTGTATTATGGGAAATTGGAAAGCTTTGTTTATGAATATAGTGTTATTAAATTTTAAAAGAGGATATGTTTTATATTTATACCAAAGCTATAAATTTAATTTTCAGATGATTCCAAGAGCTTGAATTTATCTATAAAACATGGTATCACCAATATGTATAGCGATTTGAGGGAACATTTTTGGTGGCATAACATAAAGTACAAAATTACTGATTATGTATCAAGATGCTTGCTTTTGAAAACAATGAAGGATAAAAGATATAATCCTATATGATTCAAAAAAAACTATTCCTATTACTATGTGGTAATGGGATTACATTACTATGGACTTTTTCACTAGAGTACCAATGACTTTTATAAGGAATGATACAATATGGGTTATTGTTGATCATCTCCCCAAATCTACATATTTCCTCACTATAAGAGAACATTTACCTATTTAGAGCCTCACAATTAAATATATTAATGATTTTTTAAGACTTTTTGGAATACCTATTTCAGTTGTGTCTGATAGTGATCCCAAAATTACATCAAAAGTTTGTAAGAGCCTTCAGAAGGTTTTTGATACTGAGCTTCATTTGAGCAGTGCCTACCATCCTCAAACTGGTCGAATGTCTGAAAGGACTATTCATACATTTGAAGAAATATTTAGGTTATTATGGATTTACTTTCAAGGTATTTTGAATCATTATTTATCTTTGGTAAAGTTTTAAAATAATAATAGTTTCCATTTTGGTATTCAAGTAGTGTTGTATGAAGAATTATATGGAAAGAGATTTCGTACTCTAATTTTTTAGGATGAAGTCGGTGAAGGGTAAATTTTTATCCTATAACTTTTTGATCAAATATTGATAAAGGCAAAGAATATTTGGTATCATTTTAAAGCTGTGTAAAGATGGAAAAATAGTTATCCCTCTAACTTGAAGAAAGATTCGGAATTTTGAGTGGGAGATCATGTTTTCATGAAAGTATAACCATGGAAGGGTTAAATAATGTTTGGTAAGAAGTGAAAAATAATACAAAGTATCATGACCCGACCCGCTAAGGCCCACATAGATATTGTAAATATATTCTGAAACAACCACAACCTCTCCTCTATAGGCCATGGGATGATGAAAAGCATTGAAAGGTATAACTAAAATGGTGGCCTTTTCCTATGGTAATGGTACACATGCACTTAATTATATCCATGAGGAGGTGCATATTAATAATAATAAAAGACATTAATATCTAGATTAAAATCTGTGAATGTAATAACCTCTAGAAAATACAATAGAGTGTCACACTTAAATATGAAAATTAAATAGAAAAATACATACCATGATAGAAAAATTTCCCAGACTAAGAATAACTTGAAAAGAAAGAAAGATGTGAGATCTAGACCCTTACTATCCATGACTAACAACTATTTTCATTCTATGAACCTGATTATCCCTAGGATCCTCTGAAATTATTGATACCCTATCTATCATCTTCATAACATGCGACATGTGTGAACAAATCGAATGCAAGGGTGAGTATATACATACCCAATAGGTCACCCTGAAAAATTAAGGGGGAGAAATAAAATACATGATATAAATATTAATATTATCCCAATAAAGGTGGGAATGAAACCCAACAATGATGATATATCTGCTCATAAATGAAACCCAAATGGAAGGGAAAGAGGATCTATGTATCGCAACCCATCTTAAAATAGAGTCTAGAAATAGTTCCAAAGGTTTTTCATTTATGCTTATAATATATCATTTATGTACAAAAAATAATATAGAGTACATACCCCTTGGTGAGATAGGGGCATCCCATCTCCATGGATAGAGGAACTCTTCCCTTGTGTGACAGGGGAGGGTCACCTCTGTATCTATATAACAATTATAGTGGACACATGCCCTGGTACGATAGGGGAGTAATATCTCTTTAGAAAGAGTAACTACACCCAATTTTGATAGTGGAGTATCGCGTCTATATATGTACAATGAGTATAGAGGACTTTTACCATAGTATGGAAAGGGAGTACTATCTCTGTCGATAGAGGACTTGTTCCCTAGTTATAAAGGTGAGTTCCACCTCTATATCTGTACAACGAGTATGGAGGAACCACACCCTGGTATGATATGGGTGTTTCATATCTATGAATATAGGACATGTTCCCTAGTATGAAAAGAGAGTGCTTCATATATATCTACATAATGATTATGAAGGACCCTCACCCTGATACAACAGTGGAGTAACATCTCCTTGGATGGAGTACTCACACCCAGGTATGATAGGGGATTATCACTTCTATATTTGAACTCTTTAGTGATCCTTCCTGATAACTATCATTGTCGAGCACTACCTAAAGAATCTCTATGCTTATAAAATCTCACATTATATCTCAAAATTCACTATAAAGGCAACCATCATATTATATAGGTAAGAACACTCAGGATAGGCTACTCATAGGGAAAAATCAGAGTAAAAAAGAAGGATATATGAGAGTTATAAGTTTCATAATAAATCACATGATGTTTAATGGATGGTACATGGTTTGTGACCTAACCTGGACTTCTAGTTATGTCCTCTCCAATGCATAACTTATCTGTCCATGTACTAATACACAACACATAGTGTAGTCACATGGTGTGTCTCGACCTCTTAGGACCTATCCATGCCCTCATAGCCATTACTACAACCTTTGGTTCATTCCCATGTACCTGACCGTGTACCTGACCATATCTCATTCCTTGTAATTAGGATGTGCCTATGTATTTGGTCATGTAACAGGTAATTTCTGGTTACCAGTACATGCACACGTACCTGGATATGTCTACGTGTCTAGTTGTGTTGGTGCATGTGTACCCTCAGAGTACACTCTAGGCTTCCGGCACTAGATCACATGGTGTGTAGGGGTCCTACACGGGGTGTGATATTTATCATCAACTGGAAACCCTATCTTCTATAGCTAGGGGACTAAACATCGTGTTTTCATTGTAGTACACATCATGTAATCAAGATTTTTTAAAAATTACTGGTTCTCTATTAGGATTCCATATCCAACACTCACACAAACAAATATGTCTGTTTACCATAGGGAATCCATTGAAAATTAAGGAACAATCACCGACCATCAATTTTCAGGATCTAGTGGCTAGAAATCAAGAATCTAAAATACCTATTCAAGGTCGAAGAACCTCCCACATTTCACCCATCATGATCACTATTATAGATCCAAAATCCATCAAGTATCTACTACGTTACATTTTGATCTATTAGTAAACCATTTATCTAGTCATTTTTCGCACATCCAATGAAAATTCATCAGTCCGATCATGTTTTGGCCTTCCCGACAATGTCAAACTGTAGCCCTGTAGGGAAATGGTTAATAAGATAAATAACAGTGGGGAAAATCACAAGAAATAATGTTTAAAAATAGTTGGTTAATCATTCATGGAAAAAAATTATAATCAAAGATAATGGTGGCAAAATCATGCCATGGAAAAATAGAAATATAATAAAAAAATTATTCGTCACATGAATCTTGTGATGGGGGAAAAATATTTAATGAAAAGAAGATTAAAATCGAATCTTCAAATATTTAATAAAAAGGTGATGAAAATCACAATAGGTGATCCATGTCTTGATATTTTATCTTTCTATAGTGAAGAACGTGCTCACTAGGTATGGGGTAGAACTGTTTTATTTGATGTATATCAACCCACCATGATCTTGTCTCTAGTGGTCATCCTATCTTGATCTACCAATGAATAGTGATGGAACCTCCTCTCAACAATCATAAGGTTATATGGTTAACCATAGAGATTTTCCATAATAGAATACTTATAGAGGAAAAATGGTTTTTCACTAAATGAATTAATTAATTAATTCACTTAACATACTAGTCAATGGTTTCCTCATTCGAACATTAAATGCTGACCAAATTTAGGTTATGCCAAGGGTAAACCTCATGCTATAGGTTCAACCATTGTCTCATATTTTTTATCTGGGTCTCTGCTCATGATATATTTGATAAAAAACAATTTTATTGAATATTTTATTGATAATCTATGATATAATTTCCTCAAATTATGCTAAATATGTTCAATTATTATATATTTGGGGTTATATCATTCATTTGCAAATTTTATGAAAATTCTAGTTTTACACTTTTAAAATTCACTATAGTATTTCAGGAATAAATATTTTTATGTAAATTATTTTGACTTAAAATTTTGAAATTGTGTTCCTGACTTAATGGGATGCATATTATATTCAGAACATGTGAGCTAGATCATGCATTTGAGTGGAGTAAATTTTCCATGAAGACAAAGATGGACTGAACTATCTAGATTGGACATCACTTCACCATTTGGATCGTATCTTCTTCATCTAGGCTTGGATGGGGCCCAAAATTTGAGGTAAGATCTGGGACATGATTATACACAAATCATACTGCAGGAAGGCCGGACAATTCACACGTTTTGAAGGTAAACAATACGGTGAAAGTGGGATTAAAATATTTGGCGGAATTCCCCTTTCACATTTAATAAATTTTTGTAACCCTATCCCTCCACAACTCTATTTAAAGGATGTTTTCACTATTCGGGAGGTGAATTTGATGATTTGGGAAGGTGTTTCCAAAAGGTTTTCTCTTGGGAGCCCTTCAAAACTCTTGGAAGAAGCAAGGCTTTGTGAAAACATCTCTTCCAAAAAGACTCTCCTCTCCCACCTCCTCTTTGTAATTCTTTTTTTCATGTTTGTATCTTGAATTTTTCTTCAATAAATATTCTATGTTATTCCCTTTTCTTCTTCTCTTAATCTTCCTAATTGGTTTGGAATCAAGTGTGGAGACTATATTGAGTTCTACCCTTTCAATCCTTTGCTCATGAAAAATGTCTCCATGATGACCACACCACCCATGGAAGAGTAGTTTCTTTAGTGATCGATCTATCCTCTACCATATTCATTTAAGTGTTTTGAATCATTGATCTATAGTAATTAACTTAATATGATTCATGAATTGAGTTTATAAATTTTTAGAAACTAAGAAAGAAATTGAACAATTGACATAAAAACGCGTGAGGTCAATATTTTGTGTAAATTGTGAGAGCGTGAACTTAATCAGTAATACAAGACCACATGGGATAAGTTTTTAGAGTTGAAATATAATCTCTAAAATACAATTAATCCCCATTTCTAGAATGTATATGTTCTATAATTAACCACTGACCATAATCTAACCTTAGGACAACAATCAAAGCAGGGTGTTGTGATTGCGTGTTCTGAAGCTAGCCTAGGGTTTAAGTAAATAATCTTTTTGGTTACACTACTAGAAATTTAAGCTATAGCCATAGACCTATAGGCATGGTTTTATAGGTATGTGGATATATATGTTTTATTACCATGGTTTAATTCATCATCCATGGCTAAATCCATATTACACCGCACGGGTGTCTTTTTTTTTCAATCTGTATCGGGCTCCTCCTCCTCCCCCAATTCGCAGCCCTATCTCCACACAACCCTACTCCCCAATGACATCTCCTCCTCCCCGCAACCCTCCTTCTCCTCCCCTGATTCGTAGCCCTATCACCGCATATCCCTCCTCCCCAATGACGTCTCCTCCTCCAGGCGATATCCCTAACGATCTCACCATGTAGCCCTCTCTCACAACAGTACCCTCTTCCCCTGCGAACTATCCCACAGTGGCGCTCTCCTCCCCAATGACCTCTCTCAAAGTGGCTCCCTCCTCCCTGAAGACCTCTCTCACCAAAACTCCCTCCTCCCCAACGACGTCTATCACCATGGATCCCTCATCCTCGACGCTTTCAACGACAACACAGGTCGCAAAACATGCATATATATCTAAAATAGGATCATTTTGATCGATCTAATATGATTATGTAAGGATAAAATCAGTTCCCCTTATGTGATACCATTTATCAAAGTAACTCATAGCCCCATTAGTGCATGTATTGCAAATATGGGCAAATGGATCAAATGGCCTCTGTACAGTTTGGGTTTGAAGATAAACACATATAATTATTGTATTTTGGGTTACATGAGTGGGGGAGGGGGTGTCGTCAACAATACCAGTGGATTAGTTATGTTGGAATTGTCAATTCAGTTTGGAACTCGTGATTTACTATAAGCCAAGGCTAATGCTCCGACTAGAGGTCTCACCATTTGCAGGTAGAAGCATATTTCCCTTCATGCAATTGATATTGATTCTCTAATGGTCACCAATTCCCTTCTCGGGTGTAGTATCACACCATGGAATACTGAATATACCATATGAAAAAGAAAAATATTTATGAAAGATATCCTAGAGGTGCTTCATGATTGGAATGAAAGGAACACAGTGGTGGAATTTCTAGGTTCAAAGGTGAATTATGAATAATAGTTTACTCTGTTTGTAGATATCGGATCACTTCCAGGGGAGGGGGAAAAGCTGGTCATCACAGATGCTCTTGATCTTCACCATTACAGGCCTATCTAATTCCAGGTGAGAGCTTTTTTTCTTTCCCTTTGTTTGATTATTTTCTAAACATGGTTTTTACCATCTCAGAACTCTTCGATTTATTTTAAAAAGTATTTTTTGGATCATGATTTATTCATCCATGGAAAACAGAACCGAACCTTTACCAAATTTGATATCTGTAATAATATTTTTATTTCAAGTCTTGTGTGAGGTACATCTTCGATCCAAAAACCCAAAATTGGGAATGTATATATCATTCAAAGAAACATTAGATACATTTTCCTTTTGACACCATTTCACCTTATTCTTTTACCATTGAGGGACTTCTTCTAATGTTTGATTCTTATGAGGATCTTTTTGTTCGGAACACTCCCTTTCATCCTGAAAAACTAAAAAACATTTATTTATATTTGTTGGAAGATGTTTTAAGCTACCTATGTCCCTATTTATGGGTCTTAGAAGTCACCTCTCATTGTACCCTAGTGGCATAGTAGGCATCCTTGTGTCTACATCGAATCCAATCTTTTCCATATAAATTATTAGAATATTTTTAAAAAATATATTGAAAATTAATTATTAATTTTATTCATTGAGATTAGATATATAAAACATTGAAATGGCTATGAAACCCATTCCCACTCAGGTTTACCCTTCCTCAATATCTTAGAAGAATCTTGTTACACACAAACCTCTCATGAACAACTCAAAGTTATGACTATTCTCAAGAGTGGGAAAACTATTTTAAAACATAAAACATTGATTCCTAAACCATTAGAGTCTTCAAAATCATAGGAAAAAATTGAATAACCAACATTAGAAACTGAAAAATCAGAGCTAGATAATGAGTGAATTGGTTAGGGAATATTGAAATTCAATGAGAGGAGCATGGGGAAATTGTTGATGGGTGTTAAAATTTGGAGAAAAGTGAATTTCTATTTTCAAAAGAGAGAAAATTGGAATCTTGGAAAGATTTTCCTAAATATTATTGTATTATTTATGGGAGAGTGTTAAGAAAATATAGGAGATTCTAGAGTTTAGATAAACACATAAAAACCCTTAAAGATAGAAACATGTAACCCATCCAATGAATAATGAGATTTATCTATCGATACTGAAATAATAGGTGGAAGATGGCCTTGATGTGGCCATTATATAAATAACCTCATTCCCACTTATAAATAGATTGATCTCAAACAAAATTATAATATGTAATAATGGTTTTTGATTTGTTAATTTTTTTATATGGTGATGATGTTTAGACTACTATGGTGTGGTTGAGGAGACATCCCACATCAAAATCCATGGATTTAAATGAATTTTTATTTTCATTTCTCTAGTGTTATTTTCATGAAATCAGATTGTTTCCATATGAGTAGTAGATTATTATCCATGCACCTTTAAATTTTATCATGGTTTTATGTATTAATTTAGATTACACATAATACTACCAAAATTTTCATTAATTTTTAATATGATTTAGGAGAGTGAGGGGTGATAAAGGCGTGATTAAGCATTCTCAATTACTATGGGTAGGTGAAAGTAGTGTATCAAAATCGTTTTTTTTTTCACTACCTAACCTAACAATCTAAAGAGAGAGTGAATGGATTGAGATCTTGAGTCATTCTAGGGTATTATTTAGAGGGTGAATTTATTTTATAAGAGATTATTATATAATTAATGAGAGAATTATATAAGGTCACCCTTCATTATATTTATCATTTTCACTTTTCTTTTATTTCTTCCATCAAGTTGTGGTTCCACTCATTCATTATTTCATTATTTTAAAATTAATAGTGTTATATTAGTGTAGGTGTGAGGAGAATGAATGATTATATCCTTCCATGTACTTGTGGTTCCCTACCTCTTTTAACCATAAAATTTAGTATTTTTAATTTTCTATTGTATTACATTTCCAGATTGGAGTTACAAATTAGTGGAAATCATGTTTTGGTTCCCTATCTCTTTTCACCATAAAATGTAGTATTTTTAATTTTCTATTATATTACATTTCTAGATTGGAGTTAAAAATTAGTGTCAATAATGTTTTGATTTATTAATTAGATATACCTATTGAATTATAAATCACCTGTGTTTTTCATGGTTCACTTTGATAATTCTTTTGGAATCATGGTTTTGTTTAAGGACATTCTTATTGAAGATTATCTGTTAATGCTTATATGATAGAATGATTTAAATTTATGTTTCATATAATCATTCTTAGTTGAATCTACATTTGGTTAACTTGAATAGAGGGTTGGACAATGATTATTTACTTGATTGTCAAGTTGGTCTGAGAGGAATATGAAGACTTTTTGTCTATGAAGTGAAACACTTCTAATTATAGAAGAGTGGAAAAGTGGATGTTGAAACAGGATTTATTTTATGGAGTTTTTCTATTCTTTTTGGCTCATATGGTGACTCCTTTTTCTCATTATATGAAATTTTATTATAATTCATGTCTATATCCTCTTTCAATTACTTGATGGTGCATGCTCATTGCACCTCATGTTTTCATTGTATCTTGAACCTTCAATTTTTTTCCTAGGGTATGGGTTGGAAACACAACTCTTTTATTTTTTTCAATATTTTAGTTCATTCATTTTTCATTGAATATTTGCCTATTAAAAATAGTGAGTTTAAAATGGGTTTTGTGCAGCCTGTGGTCTATGGTTTTCATTGCTAGCTTCAAAAGGGAAATTTCGACTTCTGATTGTCTGCCTGTACAAGTTCATCTTTTTAATTGATATGTTGTTAAACCTAAACCAGGTTTGATGCAAAATTATGAGTTACCGATGATGAAAAATAGGTGAATAATGGGAACTACAACACCACTGAGGGTCCATGAGGTTAACATATTTTCTTATACTGTGTTTGGAGAAACCTGGTTATGGTGATTCTTTCTTTCCAATTTTGTGAAGCACATAAAAATATCAGTGTCCTTTTTAAGATTTATTTACTGCTTTATATTGATTGGTGTTGTTAGCTATCACTTATATTTGATCTTTTTCTCTCATACTAATCATGATTTTTGATTTGGTGTTAATCAAAATGGTTATTTTAGTTTCTGTTCAGTATGTTAAGCTGCTATAATTTTTACATGAATATATTCCATGTAATGTCTTATTCTTGTGAGTTTATATTTTTGAATAAATATGTATAGATTTTATTTTATTGTAATACATTTCAAGATTTTTATTATTCAAGTATTCATGATTCTATGTTCTATTTATATAATAATACCTATATTGAACTGTTGTTTTGAAAATTTTAGGGGGGCTAGTGCAGGTTAGGGGAGTTGGGGCTGTTGTAGGGGGTAGGGGATGGTTGTGTGGGAGGGAACTGGTTTGGGGAGGGAGGGGGCTAGTTTGGGGGAGTCTAGTATAGGGGATTGGGTGGGGGTGGTTCAGGGGGGTTTGTGCAGACTAGGGGGCTGGGGGTGGTGTAGGGTGGAGGGGACTGGTTTTGGGGGGAGGGTACTAGTTTGGGGGGAGCCTAATTTAGGGGAAGGGTGGGGTGGTACAAGGTGTTAGGGGGCTAGTGGAGGGGTGGGGGTTGGGGGGATGGTGCATTCTATGGAGAGAACCAACAACAAAACATTGTCCATGATTATGCATGTTACCATATATATAAGGATCCTCTTGTGCGTCGCTTTACACCTTTGAGGTAGAGTCCCTCTCCCAGCCTCTTTAATTACATAATTTTTTAAATTTCATTTAAGTGCCTTATGTATTTCTACTTGTTTATATTAAATTTCAATTCTTGATCAAGTTTTAGTTAAAATAATTGTTTCGTTTTATAAATAAGTCATAGTTTTGTAATAAAACCCCTCCAACGGAGGTGCACTGTCTGGGAGAACTCATAGAGGTAGTTTATGGTTATATAGATTATTTGACCTTATTGAATTTATTTTTTCCATTTTAATCCTTACTCATCTCAATTGAGAAACCATGGGAATCTCCAAAAATTTATTTGACTCACAGGGGGGCTGGTTCAGGCTTGGGGGTGGTTCAGGGGGGTATGGTTCTGGCTAGGGGGGTGCAAGGGGTGCAGGGGGGGCTGTGCAGGCTAGGGGCTGGGTGGAGGGGGGCAGGGGGCAGGGGGGTAGGGGGCAGGGGGCAGGGTGAAGTGGGGATACACCAATCCAACATTAGTTTTAAGATTTTGAGATTTGGGGTTTAACATCTAGCCTTATTGATTTTTAGATTCTATGATTTATATTCTTGGATTTTTAGTTTTAGAATTTATAGTTTCGAGTTTGGGGTTTTAAGTTTTAGAATTTTAGTGTTTGGGGTTTTAAGATTTACGGTTTTAGGGTTTATATGAATTTTGAATCCATGAAATTCATTTCTATCAAAATAGGTTGAGCTCACTTTCATCCTATGAAACAGGTGCAAGAGTGACATTAAATGAACAAACAACCATTTTCATTATCATTCCCACCTGATTTTTTAAAAAATATTTTGTCATTTTGTTTTATTTTCAATCTTATCTTTTTATATACCAAAATAATTTTTTAAACCTCACTTATTTTCCATTTTGTTTGCCCCTTTTCCATGACACACCTCTTTCCCTTCCATTGAAATCACTTGCAATATTCTGAATGAAGCATTAGTTTTTATATCTTAATATCTAATGTTCTGAAAACCTTTACAGCATTTCTTTCGGTATTTTACTGATTGAACACCTATATAAATTCTTGATCCTCAGGAAACCTCAGTTGTTTGGAACTTCAAGTACATAGGTACAACTCAAAATGGTTTCAGATGCTCATTTAAACATGCAGCTTTATTCATCACCCCACCCCCCCCCTACATTTTGCTTTTGTTTTTTCATTTTTCAAAGCAGATTATGAATTTGGAAGGATTCAAGAAAGGGATGTTTTACAACATCTATGTACAAGCCCAATATCAAATGCATCAATTGACGTTTTCCGGGGAAACTGGTGTATTGAGGTGCATCCATTGGGTGTTACGAAGGTAATTGGACTTAACCAAACATGTTATTTAGTTATTTAATGGTTTATTTTTACTGCCTGCATTGGTGAGCCACCACTTAAAATCATAAGCTTTCACTTAATGTGAGACTCAATCTCTCTCCCAGTGCACTTCAAGTTAAACCTATTAATGTTTTATTTAATTATGATAAATTGAAATAAAAAAACACTATTGTTTTTCATGACTAAATGGGCCTTAACATTTCACTTTGAAATATTAATTTTGTTTTCTTTTTAATGTATGTTAAGTAGGGTGCACCGATTGATCGCATATTGGGAGAAATAGTTCACAACAACTCGATGAACTCACCGATTTACTATGTCTTGTGCATTGGGAATTACCTTGAGAAGGTATAACTTTCCATTTATCATAGTTATAATTAGTTATGAACCTGCAAATAAAGTCAGCTATAATTATTCATGGTAGTGATTATGCACGTATGGGGCCATGTGTTCCCATGTATAAATATATAAATTCATATGCAGGTGAGTGGAGACTGGTATATGCATATAAGCATATGTGCAAGGATCCCCTTGCACATGCTCATGGCCATACGGGTGTGTACATAGGGGCTAGGTGTCCTTTCATGTGTTTTAAGGTGTGTATACCCAGTGGGGGAGTAGAAACATTTAGTTAGAAAGCTACAAGAGCCGAAGTGGATGGTTTGGTTCCACCTTGGGGTAGGATACCTCTTCTAGCCTCTTTAATTCAAGAATGCTTTAAATTGAATTTAGATTATTTCTTAATTTTTCTTAATTATATTGAATTGCATATCTTCAATAAGTGTTATTTAATATAATTGTTTCATTTGATATAAAAAGTCATGTTTTTATAAATAAAGTCATGTTTTTATAATAAAGCATTGCCATGATTCTATAATAAAACCCCTCCAATGGAGGTGCGTTGTCTTCTAAACCAAAGAGTAGAGATAGTTATTTGTATCATGTTTAGATTTGGTTTGAGTCTTTCATATGCCTCTTGTTAGTGTTTGTTTTGTGTATTGTTAGTTTTTATTTTCTTTTAATAATATAAATTGGTTTATAATACTCGTTTAACTCAAATGGCATTGCCTGAGTAGGCATTTTCCTTGACCATGACACTTTCTTTTTCACTATTTGAATATTATAAATAAAATTTCCATGTTTAGGCAGAGTGAATGAATTTGTAAATGGTTTGTGTAGAGTGTATGATTCTTTTCTGTCATTTTTTTCCCTTTATAAGTTGCGTCATTGTGCCACTCGCTACAACCTTCTCTTACGATCCCTTGTTATAGCATATTAAATAGTTGATCTGTTCTATCATCTTCTGCTGAGGCAACTATCGGAATGTTGCCCCACCTCCTCCCGCTCCCTTCGCTCTTGGTCAGAAGATGCTTCCTGCGGATTTCACTGGACTGGTTCACGTCACGGCCACACCGTGGTCACACCGTGGTCACGCCACAGTAATGCCGTGATTTGGCCATGCTCCAGGACAACACCATGCGGCAGTTCGTATTGATAGTATTCTATGAGTCTTGGGATCAATGTTGAGACTAACTAATCACAATTTCTGCTGGCAGGGCGACGAATGGAAATTTTCCTAGCCTCCTCCCACTCCCTTCGCTCCTAGCCGGAAGATGCTACCCCCGCAGATGTCGCTGGATTGGACCAACACGCCGCGGTCACACCGCTGTCATGCCGCGGTCATGCTGCTGTCACGCCATGGTCACACTGCGATAATGACATGATTTGGCTTTGGTCTAGGATGACACCCCGTGGCGGTTCACAGTGATAGTATTCCATGAGTCTTGTGATCAATGTTGAGACTGACAAATCACAATTTCTGCCGGTGGGGCGACGACCAGAATGTTGCCCTGCCTCCTCCTACTCCCTTTGCTCCTGGTCGGAATATGCTGCCCCACAGATGTCACTAGATCAGGCCAACATGCCATGGTCACACTGCGGTCACGCCGCGGTAATGTCATGATTTGGCCCTGGTCTAGGATGACACTCCGTGACAGTTTTCAGTGATTGTATTCCATGAGTCTTGTGATCAATGTTGAGACTGACTAATCACAATTTCTATCGACGAGTCGATGGCCGGAATGTTTCCCCGCCTCCTCCTTCTCCCTTCGCTCCTGGCCGGAAGATGCTTCCCTGAGGATGTCACTGGACCGGGACAAAACGTCGTGGTCATGCCACAGTAATGCCGTATTTTGGCCCTACTCCAGCCACATCCAGCTCACACCATCCCCCTTCCACCTTCATTTCAGCCCACTACCACCAACATTCTAGCCTGCAACAGCCCCCCCTTCCACCTTCGAATCAACCCGCACTATCCCCCCAGCACCTGCAACCAGCCCCCTTCCACCAGCATTCCAACCCCATTCCACCTGCATTCGAGCCTACACAAGCCCCCAGTGACCTGCAATCCAGCCCGCACCAGCCACCACACTAGCCACCACCCCCCAGCCTCCTGAAAAAAACTCATGTCAGCCCTCTGCCACCTGCAAAACAGCCCCATCCACCAGTTCCAGCCCTCAATAGCCCCCGGTCTCCTATATCCTAGCCCACACTAGCCCCTGCCACATTCCCAACAACCCCCAGCCACCTGCAATCCATCCCACACCAACCCCTTGCCACCTATTCCAACCCGCACTAGCCCCCTTCCATCCTCCTACCTCCTGCCTTCCCACCCGCACCAGCCACTCCCACCCGCACCAGCCACTGCACCAGCCCCAGCCTTTTTCATTTTAGGATGCGCAAGAAAAACTCCATTAAAGTGACAAAAAGGAAAGGCAAAAGAGAATCCCATTTCCTGAGCTCTCCTTCCCCAAAAAAGTAGCCATGTAAACTACCATTAATGTTCACCGAGAACATTGGGGTAGAGACGCATCATTTAACCCAAGACGAGAACCTAGCTGGAAAGCCGAGCAGATCTAAAGCATCCCATAAGAAGTCCCACCTGACCGAATCAAAATCCTTGAATAAATATATCATGAAGTTACACCTAGGAACCCCAGAATCAAGATGGTATCCCCACAATAATTCTTGGGTAACAAGATTCTTAGGATGAATTGGTTTTGGTATAGAAGGTTGAGGATATTTTTATCCAGGTTTAGATTTATGAGTCTCTTAAGGTTATTTTTGTAACCATCCTACTAGAGGGTCCGAGTTATAAGTGGTGGAAGTCTATTATTCATACTAAGCCAGAAAAAGACTATTCTTGGAAAAGTTTCAAGGCATTGTTCATTTAGAATTATTTCATAATGAAGTGAAGGTACTGATGGATATAGAATTTTCTAGGAGGGGTTGTCTATGTGGGGTGTCCAAGGGCTGTCCCAGGGGGTGTCCGGGGGTGTGCAAGGAAGGGGGAGGGTGCAGGTGGGGTGTCTATGAGGGGATGTTTGAAGGGTGTCTAAGGGCTGTCCAGGGGGGTTCTACAGAGCAGGGTGCAGGTGGGGTGTCCAAGGGTTGTTTGAGGGTTGTTGGGGGTCTGTAGGGAAGGGGGGAGGGTGCAGGTGGGGTGTTTAGGAGGGGCTATTTAGGGGGTATCCAAATGCTGTCTAGGGGGTTTTGAGTGGGTCTGTAGGGCAGGGGGTAGGGTGCAGGTGGGGTGTCTATGGTGGCTGTCCAGGGGGGTGTCCAAGGGCTGTCCGGGGGCTAATTTGAAGAGATAAACCCACGAGCAATGGGACCTAACCTCATAGCAATAATTTTGATAATGATTATTGGAAAGGTATTCCCAATAACAATAGGTTTGAAATCCTTTACATCCACAACATTTTCCCTCTTTAGGATCATGGCAATAAAATTGGAGTTGATTCCATAGGGCATTGAGGCATGGTTAAAGAAATCCCTCATAGCATTAAGGAGATCATCACGAACTATATCACAGTAGAACATAAAGAATTAATTTTTGAACCCATCAGGACAAGCCACACTCTCAAGATTTAGAGAAAAAGGTTCACACTTAACCTACTTCTCATCAAGGGATGCAACAAAGAATATTGTTGGATTGGTGTAGCTTGATCTGGTTGGAACATGTACCTTTGAGATACAACCATAACACCAAGATCATTGAACTCAGACTTGGTAGTATAAACATCCTTAAAATATCTAACTAGTACATTCACATCCTTAAGCTCTTTGAAATTTACTTCAGAAACAACTTTTTGAATATAAGGAAATGATTGGAGATTCCTAATCAACTTTGGTTGGGTAGTCGCTAAGCCAACCAACTTGTCAAAATCAACCATGGGAATAGAGGACTTCTTAAGATCTCTAATATCATCATTTTAATATTTTAACTCCCATTTAATCTCATTATAATCTCCTTAAATATTATCAAACTCATTTATAATATCAAAGGAAAAAAAATTACATTTTATAACTTTATGAGATCTTACTAATAGAGGGTGATTCCTCATGCACAATATGAGGTGGTGATGGTATAGTAGAGAAGCCTGGAGCTCGTCCTAGCGAGAGAAATCATATCTCGGGAGAAAGGGGGAGGGTGAAGATGGGGTGCAGGGGGGTGGGAGGGTGCAGGGGAAGGGGGGAGTGTGCATGGGAGTGTACAGGGGCAGGGGGAGGGTGCAAGGGGGAGGGTACAGGGGGCAGTGGGAGGGTTCAAGGGGTGAGCAGGGGTAGGAGGAGGGTGAAAGGGGCGGGGGGGTCTGCAAGGGGTAGGGGGAGGGTGTAAGGGGGTGCATGGGGTGTGTGGGGGGTGTATGCGGTGTGCCAGGGGGGTAGTGTTAATCCCACCTATTAGACTATCTTGTCACATCTTCTTTGATCACATAGTCAAACAAAGTCATATTTTAGATATTTGAATACTTTTAGGAAAGACTTATGCACAAAATTTTCATATGACATTATAAGTCATATGATTATCAATGTTGTACAACATAACCACTATTTCCATACCATTTTGAGCGCTTTTCAGGACTTCACTCCCAATGAAATACCTTTCTTCTTGACACTGTAGCATCAAGTAGTTAATCATCATGAAAAACAACCATCTCCATGGCCACAGCATTATTTAGTCATCCACCACCTAAACAAATATTTTCATCTTTCACAACTCTAATATGTCAACCAAAATGCCCGTAGAGGGCTTTCAGTTTCTCATAATTTTGGTTCAAAGTTTTCTCATAATGTTTGAGGGTGTTTATATGAAGATCATATTCAAAAGACTTGGTATCATTTCACAATGATTTTCAATTATTTGAATAAAACCTATGATGCATACGTGAAAGATGTAGATTATTGTAAATATGCACCAAAGTATATGACATGATGTAGTAAAAGACATCATCTTGTGGTTTGTGTTATCGGGTGATTCATGATACCACACCTAGGCTTGATTCATGACACCACACCTAGGCCACTATGACTCCCTACACCTGAGGTCTCCATGTGTTAACCAGGATACCATCATTTCTACTTTAGTGTCATTCCAAAATTCCACCTGCAAGGGGTGGTGCAAGGGGGTGGTGCAAGGGGTATGGGGGGGCTGTGCAGTGGGGTTGTGCAAGTGTGCAGGGGGGTTAAGGGTGGGGTGCAAGGGGGATGTGTAGTGGGGTGTTGGGGTGGGGGGTGTCTGTCCGAGGGGGTGTGCAGGGGGGATGTGCAGGTGTGCAGGGGGTGCAGGGTGGGGTGCAAGGGGGGTTGTGCAGCAGGGTGGGGGTGTCCAGTGGGGTGGTGTAAGGGGTGTCCAGCAGGGGGGGTTGTTGTTCGGGGGGGGGGGGGGGGTCTGTCCAGCGGGGTTTCCAAGAGGGGGGGGGTCTGTCCAGGGGTGTCGAGAGGGTCTGTCCAGGGGGTGGAGGGGGTACTGTTTTCTGGGCGAGCTATCCATGAGGGTTTCCAGGAGGGAGGGGGTGTCCAGTAGGGGTGGTGCAAGGGTTGTCCAACGGGGGGGGGCTGCTGTCCGGGTGGGGTTGTCCTGGGGGGGGGGGTCAGTGGGGGCTACTGTCCAGGGGGGGCTGTTGTCCAGGTGGGGTTGTCCAGGGGGTCTGTCCCGGAGGGAGGGTGGTGTCTAGGAGGGGGGAGGTTCTATCCAGGGGGTTTCCAGTAGGGGTGGTGCAAGGGGTGTCCATCAGAGAGGGGTTTCTCTCTGAGTGGGGTCGTCCAGGGGGGGTCTGTCCAGGAGGGTTTCCAGGAGGGAGGGGGTGTCCAAGAGGGGGGCTATTTGGGGGGTCTGTCCAGGAGGGGGGTATGTCCAGGGGGGTGAGTGGGGTCTGTCCAGGGTGGGAAGGGGGGCTGCAGGGGGAGGGGTGCATGGGGGGCTTTAAGGTGAAGGTGGGGTGCAAGGGGGAGAGTGGGGGGATTTTTAGGGGTGGTGGGGGGATGCAAGGTGCCAGCATTGGCTGAACGATGCTGGGTTTTTTTTACGAAATGTGTAGGTCTATATCCATGGTTTTAAACTGTATCTATAGGTATATAGCCACGATTCCTAACCGTGGCTATATTTATATAGCCACGGTTACAACCATGACTATAGGAGATGAGTGATTTAAGCTGATGCCATGGGTTGAAAACCATGGCTTTAGGGTTGTTGCCACAGTTGGAACCGTGGCTATAGGTTTTACCATATAGCCATGCCAATACTATCCATGGTTATGGGAACCGTGGATATAACCTATATCCATGTTTTTTGGGCCTATAGCCACAGTTAAAAACCATGGCTATAACCTAAATTTGTGGTAGTTTTAAGTTAACTCTCGTAGGGTTTGAGGGTTAACAAATTATAGGATCATAATTAAGTGGATATTGATTTAAATGTTAATGATTAATAAGTAAATGAAGAGGTAGAGTTAGATCGATTACACCTTTTAATGTATTTAAAAAAAACATCTTCTTGTTGCGTCTTTTTAATCAAACATCATTTCAAAATTTAAAAAAAATGCAATCTTCTTCCAGCAAACTTCTTAAAGTATTATAAACAATAAACAACCCCCCCCCCCCCAATACTTTCAAATAATGTATTAATTATTTTATATTTTATTTTTAGAATACATTTAAGAAGTTTTTTTAATTTACTTTCTCCTTTGAGAGACAACCTTGGTTAGCCACTATGTTGCACCAAAGTACCCAAAAACCACTAATCATTTGAGGGCTCCCACGAAAACACCATTCAAATTGGTGTCATTTATGAGGAGGTAAATAATTATTCCAACCAATTAGAGGTATTTATTTTATTTTACATTTTATTCACTTGCTCTCTTCTTTCTTCCTTCATTACCCAATCTGAATTCTTTTTTATTCTTCTTTTATTTTCTTCTACTTCTTTTTGAACCATCAACTCAAACTTCTTCTTTTTATTTTACTGTGGTATACTTTCCTAATTTTCATTTTTATTTGATTTATGAAATGAACTAATACTAAAGATCTCTTAGACCTTGACCCTGAGATTGAACACAGCCTTAGGGCTCAAATCAGACATTCTCAGTCTACGGGATGTTTAAACATTCAAACAGTTGGATAATTTCTCCACTCCAAGAACATTGAAATTGGAAACACTTCTAATTCCAACATAAAAAAAGAACCAATGGATGAAAATAATGGAAATGAACTTAATAAAACTATTCGAGAATTGGTTTCACTAGATATTAACTATCAATCAAATTGTATTGCATACCCGAATCTCGAATCGAACTTTGAACTGAAATCTGGGTTAATTTATCTTCTTCCAAAGTTTCATGGATTATTTAGTGAGGATCAAAATAAACATTTGAAAGAATTTAATGTTGTTTTTTCAACCCTTAAACCCAGAAATGTTTCTTAAGATCAAATAAAACTAAGTGCATTCCCATTTTTACATTATGGAGCTGTGAAATATTGGATGCTTAATTTACAACCCGAATATGTAACTTGTTGGAATGATTTGAAATGTCTTTTCTTGCAGAGATTTTTTCCAGCATCAAGGACCACATCCATTTGTAAGGAGATATCGGGGATTAATCAAGCCCAAGGGGAGTTAATGTATGAGTACTGGGAGCGATTCAAGAAGTTGTGTGCAAGCTGCCCACATCACTTAATCAGTGAGGAACTCCTCATCCAATACTTCTATAAAGGACTCACACCTATGGAGAGGAGAATGGTGGATGTCGCGGCTAGAGGAGCAACGGTGGATAAGAAACTAGTATTTGCATGTGCATTGATCGACAAAATGGCCCAAAACTCCCAAAAATTTGGCGATTGAGGTTAACCACATGTCAAGGAGTGCATCAGGTATGTACATATTCTCTTGAGAGTCATTTGATTGATACCAAGTTAGAAGAATTCACAACAATGGTGGGGTAGATTGATTTGGAAGAAAATTCATCCCAACCCGCTCCTTCAAGGCCTTGTGGAATTTACACTAAGACAAGCCACCCAACTAACAGTTGCCCAAAACTACAAGAGATAGAGGATTGCACAACAGTATTCACAGGGAGACCATATCAGCAGCAACAATAGACATACCCCCAAAAGAAGTTTGATTCATTTTCTCCGACACACAACCAAGGGTGGAAGGATCAATCGAACATGAGGTATGGATCTGGACAACAACAAAGTCCCCCTTTTCAACAAAAATTCCAGTAGCCTTTGCCTTACCAGTAGGGTTTTCAACAACCCCAAAGGAGATTTGAAGCCCAAGCATTAATAAGCCTGCAATAAGGGAATCCACCACCCAAGGTAGATTCTAACACTCATGATCTTTTGAAGCAAATTGTTCTTAATCAGTAGAATGAGCTAAAGAGTCAAGGTTTGGAGCTGAGGGAGTTGAAGAGTCAAATGAGTTTGACTGCCACTGCCCCCCATGAACTAGTAAGTAAGAATTCTAGAAATATACCATCCCAACCTACTCCAAATCCCAAGGGGAATGTCAGTGCCCTCACATTGACAAGTGGGAAGAAAACAACAGATACATCTACACCTATCGTTCCACCGGGATTCACCTCAAATATGGAGAATCTTCATTCCATACCAACGAATGAGGAATCCAAGGAGAAAGATAAAGGTAAGAAAAATATTGATGATGTTCCTCCTAAATCCCTTCCATTTTCAAATAATGTTGTACAAAACAAGAAGATGGCTAAAGAGGTGATGCAAAAAGATTTTTTAGATACATTCAAGCATGTGGAGATCAAAATCCTTTTACTTGAGAGGATCAATCTTGGAAGGAATATGTCAGCACTCATTACACCAACTCTAGAAATGTCGACAAAGTGCAAGGATCCAGGGACATTCATTGTCCCATGCACCATAGAGGAGTTGCAATTTTCTGATGCACTTTGTGATTTGGGGGTTCCATAAATGTGTTGCCTCACTCTGTATTCTCTTCTTTTCAAGTTGGTGAGCTAAAACCGATGTGAGTAGTGGTGCAGTTGGAAAATAGAGATACAACATATCCAGTGGGAGTCCTTGAGGATGTACTTATCTGGGTAAGAGACATGATCTTTCCATCATATTTCTATGTTCTTAACATGGAGGATGATCAGGTAAGTTCTCATGCTCTTATTATCTTAGGTAGAACCTTTCTCAAAACTGCAAAAACTATCATAAATTTCAACGAGGGTACACTTTCCATGGAGTTTGGGGATGAAGTTTTGATATTTAATGTTATGGATTCCATGAAGTACCCCTCATAGGATCATTCTGCATTTGTTATCTCCCATTTTGAACCACCTAATAAAAACCCCATGGAATTTGATTGTTCTATGCCTAGGGAGATTATGAGTATTGGTTCTAGTTTTCTATCTAAGAGTACTTGCAAACCTATTTCTAATGCATAAAACTCTCTTATATTTGATTTTGAACTGGAATCATATTCTGATTTTGATCATGTGAACTCTAATTATGACATGGCTATTGCGTATGCTGATGGATTTGATGCTTTATTATCTGATTTTGATGATGTATATTCTGATACTGATGCTCTTTGTGCATATATTTCAGTTCCTTCTATGTCTCCATCCATACACCACTTCCCTACACTGGAACTCAGGCCATTTCCACCAAATATCAAATACTCATACTTGTTATGTGGTGATAAATTACTTGTTATCATTTCTAATAATCTCCCTTTTGAACATGAAGAAAAACTTTTGAATATTTTGAGGGAGAACATCAGAGAAATTGGGTGGACCTTGGGTGACATATCAGGTATTATCCCCTCCATTTTCATTCATAGGATTCTTTTGGAGGATGGGGCTAAACTGGTTAGGCATCCACAAAGGAGACTCAATCCCACACTATTGGAGGTTGTTAAAAAAGAGGTTGAAAATCGCTTGAGGCAGGTATAATCTATCCCATTTCAAATTCCTAGTGGGTGAGTCCTATTCAGGTTGTGACAAAGAAAAGTGGTGTTATAGTTGTAAAAATTGATAAAGAGGAGTTAGTTCTGATGAGGGTACAAAACAGTTGGCGTGTGTGTATTGATTATAGGAAACTAAACCAGTCCACTCGCAAAGACCATTTCCCCCTCCCATTTATTGATCAAATGCTTGAGAGACTAGCTGGGAAGACACACTATTGTTTCATGGATGGATTTTCTGGATATTTTTAGGTTCCTATAGCTCCGAAGGATCACGAGAAGACTACATTCACATATCCCTTTGGCACATTCACCTATAGAATTATTCTATTAGGACTTTTCAACTCCCCATGTACCTTCCAGAGATGCATGGTGAGTATTTTTTCTGATTTTATTCAAACCTTCATGGAGGTTTTCATGGATGATTTTACAGTGTATGGATCTCCATTTGATGAATGTCTAAGTAGTTTGGGAATGGTGTTGAATCATTGTATTGAGAAGAATCTGGTCTTGAACTTTGAAAAGTATCATTTCATGGTAGAGCATGGCATTGTCTTAGGGCACGTAGTGTCAAAACATGGGATAGAGGTTGATAGATCTAAGGTAGATATTATTTCATCCTTTCCATATCCTTCATGTGTAAGTGATGTTAGATCTTTCCTAGGGCATGCAGGATTTAATCGGCTCTTCATCAAAGATTTTAGTAAGATTGCTCTTCCTATGTCACGATTACTTAAAAAGGATTTGGATTTTGTGTTTGATGATTATTTCAAGAATTCCATTTATGATCTAAATAAGTATCTGACCACTCCACCGATCAAACAGCCCCCACTGTGGTAGATTCATTTTGAGCTTATGTGTGATGCCTCCAACTACCCAGTTGGAGCAGTCTTATCTCAGAGAGTGGAGTGACATTCACTTGTGATTGCATGTGAATCGAGGACACTAGATTCAGCCCAATAAAACTACACAACCAAGGAAAAGGAGTTTCTTATTGTTATATTCGCTTTAGATAAATTTCATTCATATTTATTGGGATCTAAAGTAGTTGTTTTTTCAGACCATGCAGCTCTGAGGTACCTCTTCAAGAAGCCAGACGCAAAGCCTAGACTAATCTGATGTATTCTCATTCTTCAAGAATTTGACATTGATATAAAGGAAAAAGGGGTCAGAAAACCTATTGGAAGACCACATGAGTAGGCTTACTCACACACTAGAGGATGACACCATGGACCAGGTACCACTTCGGGACAGTTTCCCCGATGAGCATATTTATTCCATCTCAAGTATGCATCCTTGGTATGTAGATTTAGTGAACTACCTTGTTGCATCTGAAATCCCTAAAAATTTAAAGAAACATAAAGTCCAAAATTTAAAGAGTGAGTCTAGATTTTATGTGTTGGATGATCCCTATTTATGGCACTTGTATAGTGACCAAGTTATTAGGAGATGTGTTCCTCATTATGAGTTTGAGTCTGTTCTACAATTCTGTCATACACATTCTTGTGGTGGAAACTTTGGACACAAACGGATTGCTAGGAAAGTTTTGGACTCTGGATTATATTGGCCTAGATTATTCCTTGATTCCCATGTGTTTTGTATGTCATGATCTCGTTTCCAGCACACTGGGAACATTTCTAGGAGACATTAGATGCCCCAACAACCCATACTATTCTGTGAGATTTTTGATGTTTGGGGAATAGATTTTATGGATCATTTTCCTAGTTCATTTGGTTTCATATATATTTTCTTTGCCATTGATTATGTGAGTAAATGGGTGAAGGATAAGGCCACCTAGACTTATGATTCTCATGTTGTTGTGGACTTTGTCAAAGTGAAAATATTTTGCACGTTTGGAGTACCAAAGGGAATCATCAGTGACCAAGGGACACACATATGTGATCAGAATTTGGATTCCCTCCTTCAGAAGTATGGGGTGACACACAAAACATCAACACCATACCATCCCCAAACAAATGGCCAGGTTGTGGTTTCAAATCATGAGTTGAAATAGATTTTACAGAAAAACATGCATCCAAATAGGAAGGATTGGAGCAAGTGCTTGTATGATGTGCTATGGGCATATATGAAAGCATAAACAAAATCCCATCGGTATGTCCCCATTTCGGATTGTTTTTGTGAAATTGTTCCATCTCCCTATGGAAGATGAGAATCATACTTATTGGGCTATAGAGAAATGCAACATAGATTTGGACCAAGCTGGAATCTAAAGGAAGCAGCAAATTCAAGAGCTTGAGGTGATTTGATTGTCTTCTCATGAGAACTCAAGTCTCTATAAGGAAATATCCAAAGTATCTCATGACAAAATAATCCAACAAAGGGAGTTTCATGTTGGAGAGAAAGTCCTTCTCTACAATTCAGAACTGAAGATGACGTCTGGTATGTTCTGTTCCAGGTGGTTAGGTCCTTATGTTGTGACTAATGTTTTTCCTTATAGTGCAGTGGATATCACACAAGAGGACACAGGAAGGAGCTTTATAGTCAATGGGAATTGTTTTAAGAGATACATTAAGGGACTTTCTGCTGATGAAGTGGATTTTATCACACTGTATGACCCCATCACCACTTGATCATATCAGGCTGTTCCTAACCCTTTAACTTTTTTATTCTTTTTCCTATTTTAAATTATACATTTCATGTGTATATATAATCTCAGGGGTTCACATTTAGTACAATGCAATATTTTAAGTGTGGGGGAGGGAACCTTTTAGTTTAGTAATTTCAATTGTTTTCTTGTTTTAAAAAAAAACAAAACAAAAAAATTGTGTTTTTCAAATTTTGTGTCTTTATTTTTCAGTTTTTTGTGTGTTTTTGAAAATTTTGAGCTGAAGTGATTCTCATCACCATTTTTATATCCATACCAATAAGTGAAACAATTTATCCCATGAAATAGAGCTTAAATAAATGATGAAAATAACTTTGTTTCAAATTCAAATCTTTAGTAATTTCATGAAAAGTACTCTGAATTTTGAATCTCATGACACATCTCATTATCTTTATATTTGAAATCACTTTCCTGTGAGGCTTTAGAACCATTCTTTTTATATTCTTAACGTTCAACTCACTTCTTGAGAGAACCAAACCATGCTTGATTTTACCAGAATTTGATTTATTCCTATCAAAACTTGAGGGTTTGAGGTACTTATGTTTAAATGATTGAGGCATTTGTTTGGTATTAAAGCCCCTATTTCAAAGAATCGTTTTTTATAATGGCCTAACTTGAATATTTAATCCTTGTAGCCCTTATAATCTATGAAAAACCTATTAGGTTAGCCACATTACAAGAAAATTTCCCTATCCAATTAACTCTTAAAGTGAAATTGCATAATCTGGTTGAACTTAAGTGTGGGAGAAGCTATCTTGTGTTGTGTTATGACATTCAGTGATAATTTGGGTGGAAATTTCAATTCTTAAGAGATGTGTTTTTTTCTGAAAAATTCATTCTATTTAAAGTTGTGACTTTTCTGGAGCTTTCATGACAAGTGAAGTTGTGCCTTTCTAGATCTTATAAAAAGAAAGAAAGTTGTGCATATCTGGAGCTTTCATGAAAAACTATTTTAGAGAAGATTGACATTTTTGTTGCTGAAATGATGAATGATGTAAACTTTCCATGACTTTTCATGATGATGGAGCTGAATTTATGATAAGGGTATTAATGAGGAGACCATATTTAAGTGAAAATTAGATTAATGCATTTTTTCTTCAAAAAGAGTCAATCCATCCTCATTCAGGCTCAGAGTATTTCACATCTAAATCCAACCAACTGAAAGCCACAGAACAACCCTGAAAAGTACTCATGATAAACATATGTCCTTGACTCACATCAGGTGGTGATGTAGGAATTTATCAAGACTATGGTGATCCTTATATGAGTTTGGATGAGAAAGACATTGCTAAAAATTGATATTTGTGTGATAAGATAAAATTCAAGTGAGGTAAGTGTTTTGTGCATGGGAGGATAAATGAAGTCGAAATATAATGAATTATATAAATGAAGAACTCTAAATAATGGTTTTTTATGAGGCATGATATCTTTTCTTTCTTGGTGTGTAATTGTTGTATCTCAAGGATATGTGTTTTAAAATTCGTTTTGATTTGATATTGATGTTTACTTGATATGAGGTTTTCCCAGGAGTGCAAAATGGTAAGTGTGGGGGAGTTTATAAAACACGATTTATTGTATATTTCATTGATAATTGATGATATAATTTTCTCACATTATGATAAATATGTTCAATTATGAAATATTTGGGGTTAGATCATTCATTTGAAAATTTTAGGAAAATTACATTTTTACCCGTTTAAAATTCATTGTAGTATTTCGGGCATAAATTTTTAACTGTAAATTATTTTGACTTAAAATTTTGAAACTCTATTCCCGAATTCATGGGCTAAAAATAATATTCATAACATGTGATATGGATCGTGCATTTGAGTGGAGTAAATGGTCCATGAACACAAATATAGACTGAACTATCCACATTAATCGCTTCACCATTTTGGTTGTATTGTCTTCATCCGGTATTTTATTGAGCCCAACTTTTGAGGGAATCTTGGGAAATTTATTATGCACAAATCATCCTTCTATAAGGTCGGCTAATTCACACGTTTTGGAGGTAAACTATGCGGTGAAATTGGGATTAAAATATTTGGCCGAATTTCCCTTTCACATTTAATAATGTTTTGTAACCCTATCCATCCAAAACTCTACTTAAAAGATGTTTTCACTCTTTGGGAGGTCTATTCAAGGCTTTAGGAAGGTGTTTCTGAAAGGGTGTCTCTTGGGAGCCCCTCAAAACTCTTGGAATAAGTAAGTGTTTGTGAACACATCTCCTTCAAAAAGGCTCTCCTCTCCCACCTCCTCTTTGTAATTCTTTTCTTTCATGTTTGTACCTTGAATTTTTCTTCAATTAATATTTTGTGTTCTTTAATTTTATTCTTCTATTAATCTTATTAATTGGGTTGTAATCAATATTGTATGTGATATTGGGTTCTACTCTTTCAATCCTTTGCTCAAGCAAAACATCTCCACGATGACCACACCGCCCATGGAAGAGTAGTTTTTTTAGTGATCGATCTATCTTCTACCCTCTTCATTTAATTGTTTTGAATCATTGAGATACTATAATTAACTTAATATGATTCATGAATTGATTTTTTAAATTTGAAGAAACTACTAAAGCAATTGAACAATTGACACAAAAACACGTGAGGTCGATATTTTGTGTAAATTTTGAGAGCACGAACATAATCGGTAATAAAAGACCACATAGGATAAGTTTGTAGAGTTCAAATATAATCCCTAAAACAAAATTCATACTCATTTCCAGAATTTATATGTTCTATAATTAACCACTATCCATTATCTAACCATAGGACTACAATCAAAGTAGGGTGTTGCGATTCCGTGTTCCGAAGCTAGCCTAGGGTTTAAGTAAATCATCTTTGTGGTTAAGTTAACTCTCATAGGGTTAGAGGGTTAACAAATTATAGGATCATAATTAAGTGTATATTGATTCAAATTATAATGATTTATAATTAAATTAATAGTTAGATTTATATTGATTATACCTTTTAAAATATTTTAAAAAAAACATCTTCTAGTTGCGTCTTTTTAATCAAACTTCATTTAAAAATTTAAAAAAAATGCAATATTCTTCCAGAAAACTTCTTTAAGTTTTATAAACAATAAACAACCCCCCATACTTTCAATTAGTTTTTTAAATATTTTCTATTTTATTTTTAGAACTCCTTTAAGAATTTGTTTTAATTTACTTCCTCCTTTGAGTGATGACCTTGGTCAGCCACTCTACTGCACCTAAGTACCCAAAAATCACTAATCATTTGAGGGAACCCATGACAGCACCTTTAAATATTCCATTTTATTTGAAAAACTTTTTTAGTGTGATATAAAATATATTTAATCTTTTTATAAAATTATTTTTGATCTCACTGAGCCTTGAAATTACATATTTTCTCGGTGCATTGCTCGAAAAATATTTCCTAATATATGTCAAAGATTTACAAGGAAAAAATATAGACTCTATATTATTACATCCTTCAATATTAAAATCCCTAAAAATAAAAAACTAAGTAAAAATTTGGGGTTATTGAGACCACATATGGCTTTCCCACCCCTAGGTTCTCTCTTGTATGCTCCCATGTTTCCACAACACATAAACCAAAGAAATATTCCGTCCATACCAGATCCTCTTCTATAGTTACTAGATCTCCATTTAGTACTCTATAAATTTGGATCCATCCTTGATGTCTATATCTCCTCATTCAATAACATGTGTAGGATCGTGCACGTGTCTCTTTAGCTACGATAGATTCTAGATTTCATCAACCCACTCCAATTGTGGTTGTAAGTATAGATGGTAAGAAACCTCCACAACCCTCAATAGGATCCAAAATATCCTGATGAACCTTCGGGATATTGGTCTCACCCAAATATTCCCTAAGGTATATTTTTTCTCTTATATCATAGAAGGGTCATCGAATCCTTAGAAATGTAAGAAGAACTTGTGGAAACACATTCTATAGAGATGGATTTTGTCTATGAACTGTCAAACTTTGGTTTATTTGGATATAGTTTAAATGGACACTAAGATACCTAAATGAATTCAATTTATAATTATGTGTTCCTATGTTATTAAAAGGGATGAAATGGATGAATTTACTTTTAACTGTTTCAATTTATTAGACCTGAGAGTGATTCATTTGATGAGATCAAAAACACCACCATCACTTAATGGTTTAATTTTATAAAAAACCAATTATATTAACCTATACACTTGAATGATAATTTTTATGATCACTCTAAGGGAAGCTTTGTATTATCACTTGAAGTGTTCATCATTAAAATTTAATCAGGACAAATAATGATTAAGATAATCAAGTGAAATTATAAATTAAAATAAGTGATTAAACATTTATAGAGTGAGAAATAACATCTAATATATCCCTTTATAATCCCTTGGATCATCCCATAAATGTGTTATCCTTCCATTAATGATTTTCTCTTAATGGAATATGGGAGTATACTCCTGAGGGTGGAAATAAATAAGTAAAAACAATAAAATAACAAACACTCCAATGTTGTTTGAATGATTTCTCTATTCACTCTATGAAAAAATTCACTCCATAATGAAATTATATCAACATGTTAACAATAATAATAAAAGATTAGAAGAAGAAGAATAAATTTTATTAATAAACTAAATTGAATTAAAAGAAAGTACATATGAAATAAAAACATTGTATAGGAAAAGTGATATCATGACATTACAATAAAAAAACACAACTTTCCTAAAAATCCTCCACAAAAAATACCTTACATAGTAATTTTTAAATCCTTGGGTTGATCCCCAAATAGTATAAGTTTCCTAATTAATGAGGGTATGCATATGTGGGTGGAATGTTAAGGGAGAGTGGACTTTTATACCCTTAACAAAAAATAGAGCGAGCTTGCATCCATCTAGTAGACCCACGATCTAACCGAATAATCCCACAACATCCTCTATTAGGGCCCCAAAGGTATCATTTGTATAAATATCTTCATGTAATTTAGATTCCAAACTTTTGAACTATCACTTTTTTTCTATCCTATATTATTTTTTAAATATCTTATGAAAAAATAAGTTATCAGTATATAAAAATGAAATAAGTTTTTTCATATTAAATTGTGTATCTATAAACATGACCCTCCATTATCCTCATGAGGTTACTATAGTGACATAATAATCCTTAAATTCATGATAATCACTTATATTAAATCATTTTTTCTTTTGTATTCCTTTCATTTTAAAAATTAAAAATAGATTCAAAAATATATTTTTTAAAACAAGTATAAAAATTATTTTTTCAAAATTAATCATTTAATTCATAAAAAATAAAAAAATGATAATATATGAATGTTATTGAAAGTAAATAATATAATATACATTAGGTGTATTGGATTACATACCAAAAACAACACACACACACAAAATCTCCCTAGTGGTTCAAGTCTCATCCCTCCCCACAAGGAATAAAAAACTCAAACTAGAATTATATTATTACATATTAATTCCCCTAGAGGCTCAATGTCTTGGAGGCCAATACATGTCCTGAAGTCACAGGTGGTTGTGTCCCAAGTTAATATCATGCATCATGTCATATCCCTAGTATTAAATTCATGCCTCCCATTATAAATAGACATAACACCATGATATTAGTTTGAAAGATGTGTCACTCCCCCAACCTCAATGAATCATTGAATCATGATAACCACTGAATCATTGTGATAGGGAACCCCTCCAACCACTATATGAGAGAAGGTTTAGATGATAAGTTTCAGCACACCCATCTCTACTTTTATCTTCCAACCTGAAAATTCCTTAGTGAAACCCTAATACAATTCTTACCTATTGTGCCATGTCATCAAACTAGTCTAATTGTGTAGATAGTAACATTGAATGGAACCCATCCATCTTATATTGATAACATTAGAATTAAAGGATAGTTTATATGCATCAAAACACCAATATCTAATTTGATTACACCCACCTAATGGAGCCTATATATAGTCTTGTTGCACTATCTCTATGTTTTCTAGATACAATCAACTTGTCTCTGCCATACTGCCTAGTTTTCCACTAAATATGGCCCATATACCCTAAGGATAAAAGTTATAATTTAATGACATGTTGGACCTGTGTTTTGAAGGCCCATAAACTAATAGCCCAAAGGCAACAGTGGTTTAAAGGACCTAATTTCATAGCCTAGAACCCCATGTCTAATGAATAATATTATTTCTACATCGCCCCATTATTGTACTCCTATAGTAATTATAGATACCGAAATTCAAACCTTTGTCATTTGGATATAGAGGTCACGGTTTAGTTCCACTCAACAACATCTTAGTCTATATAAATAATGTAATACATACATAATTGACAAGTTAATTAGTGATTTAATATTAAGTTATTTTCACCATCAACCATATCATTATTTTATTCTATTGTTACTTCTTCTACTTTATCAACCCTTAAAAGATTAATAATCTCAATATCATCATGGAAAAATAAGTAAACTTCATACCATTTATGTAATTCAATGTTATAATTTAATTTTTCCACTTCATCACCCATATCATACAAATCTCCTTATTTCATGTGCATAACTACACTCCACCCATGATCTAATGAATCATTCATATAATATTTCATTTTCACTTGTGATGTAAAGATATATTTATGATTTTATTCACAGTAACCAACACCTATCAAGAGATATAATTTCAAAAAATAAATTAAAATGAATTTCTTTTAATACCCCTAGTAATATTTACCAACTTTATTTGGAATAAAAAAAATAAAAATGATTTGTAGTTTAATTCAGTAATATCATTCAACTTTAAAAAGTATCATAGTTTGGAAACTATAATTATAACATTATTTTAAGTTTTTAAACCATATTCTTGTTCTCCTATATGAAATTTTAATCTATTCACATTTTAAGAATTGAATTACCTAACATAATTTAGAGAACCCCAATCCAAAAAACATAAATATTTTGAAACTTCTACTCAAATAAAGATATCCTTGATCAAAAAAATTAATATAAATTATTAAATTTAAAATATATATATATATATCAAACTAGTATATATATATATAATAATTTTTTTTATTTATAAACTACCTGATGTTAAATCCATTATACTCACTCTTTATTAATAGTTTTAGTTATATTTGTCTAATTCTATGTTGAAATTCTCATGATTCTATTTTTATGTATCCTAAAATATTCAATGATTGGATCTATAATCTGAATATTTAGTAGAATATATCTATATTCATGTAATAATTAATATTGTGTCATTTAAATATTTAATTTCCTCCTAATAAGTAGGCCTATAGTTTGAAAGACTACAGAATTATTGTCTCATTGAGATTTAGTAGAGATGTCTTAAAAAATCCAAATTGATTCAATCTTGTATCAATATTATATAGGTATAGAAAAAAAATGTAAGAAACTTCTCTTCCAGGTATTCAGAAATAAAGCCTATTGGTTGTGATTTACTTGTCACATGTGATTTCAAATGATTGAGGTATTTATAAAACAAAATGAATGAAACATAATTAACTGTGTATGTAATAAATTATAAATAACGTTTTAATTAACAATAAAAACATATAAATAAAGTTCCTATTAATTGGATACATTTATTAATAATTTATGGGACCTACTAATTTAATTTTTGTGAGAAAATTCATAATTACATATATCTTGATAGTAAAAAATGATTTGTAAAAGATCATCTCCATTATAAAAATATTTATAACAATTCATTCTAGAATATTTTCAAGCCTAATTAGATGTAGTTTTTTCCTACAAATATTTTTGCTGAATATGAAAAACTATTCAAAAACTACATTTATCATTTTAAGAAATAATTTATGCAATCCAAAATGTAGTAACTACTCCATAAAAATATGTGAATCGTAAATTTTCAATCTAGGTGACCAACAATGTTTTAAGTGAAAACATCTTGAAATTTTATTTTATTACCTATAATTTACTTTCATGAGTTTTAATATTCAATGGAATATATCATTATCCATATATTTCATTGAAAAAAATAATTTCATAATACTTTCTATTAATATATAGACATATATCATTCTTTATATTAATTAATTTTATGTCCTTACAATAATTAACATGGTTCTTTGATTTTATAATATCATTAAATAATTTTAAGATAAAATTATCACAAATAATTTTCTTAATATTCATAAAATTAAGATTATGAAGCAATAAATTAAATTCAAAATATGTAAGTATGAAAAATATAATTCTTTTCTTCCAATTTTGTGTTATAATTTCATCTAATTATATACTTCAAATGCATTTCCCATTATCAGTAAAAATATGGGCCTTCCCTAATTATATTTTTACATTTACTAGTTTCACCAATATTTTTAAACAAATCAATAACTTTAGAGGTTTTCTAGGATCAATGACTATTAAATTTTTACTTGTTTAACCAAAATATATAAGATTCATAAAAAAATTAATGATTAAAAAATAATTTCCATTATTTTAACGTAGTTTTTCAATCTCAAAATCAAAGGTAAAAATAATACATGAAAACCCAATATGAGTGATCCAACTTGATAAGCTCCAACCAATGGGGAAGTCACCCATAGTTCACATTAGAGTATTATTCATTTTGAATGTTTTTATAGTATAAGTATCGTATATATCAACATTGTTGTTCCATAACTCTAGAAATTATTAAATTAGAGGATGAAGGTATACATAAATGTCATTTATAGGATTTTTTTACTTAGAATAATCATTGAAATGGTGAAGTAATTATAATGCATACACATATTTAGAGGTAGACTGTAATTGAAAAGAATAACTATCCAAATACTATAATTGGTAATCAATGTCCTGAATAGGTTCAATCCATTGATATTCGATCCCAATATCACATCCCTATAATTGGATTAGAAATATAGATATAATTAATCAAATGTTTTTTGTGTTTTTTAATCTCTTGGTTGTCACATTAACCCATAATTATTATTTTCTATAGAGTGCCACTTCTCGTTATCTATAGTTTAAGATGACATGAATAAATATTGTAAATTTGGTTTAAAAGAGACGTAACACATAACCTTAATATGATTATTCATTTTATGCTTATTTATAGTGATATATTGACTTTAATCATTACTCATTTATTTCCATCTAGAAGCTGGACCTTTTTTACAATCTGGCCTACTTGTATTATCTCCCAAATATAACTTATAATCGCTACTATGGGCGTGTATCTTTTTATAATTTATTTTAGGCTTAATAAAAACATTATTCATGTCATAAAAAGACTCAGGCATCTTAAATTTAGGAAATGTGTCACAAAAAAATAAAAATTCATGGACATTGGGTTATCTGCAATTCTACAAAGGCACTTGATATGGTACAACTTCAATAACCAATAATGATTTAAATTCTTGATAAATCCCCCATATAGATTATTATTTACATCTTAAACTAAATAATTAAATACAGTTTTATTCTTAGGAAATGTTTTCTCTTGACTTTTTCCACAAAATTGAGAAGAGGGTCCGCTTATATGTTAAAATCATGATATGGTTGTGTTGATGTTCCAAAATCATCATTTTTCAAGTTAATATCTACACCAACTTAGACTGGTTGTACTGATATGGTCTGGTGATGATAATGTTATCATGCAATGTCAAAAGCATCATTTTTCAGGTTCTAAATTTCATTCTCCCTAATCTAGGAAGTTGTATGCTTATTTTTTTTATTTAATTCATTACCAAAACATTATGTAACATTGAATTCAACATTCCAAATCTAACACACATATTAAGTAGATATTTGTTTTGATATCAATTTTTCATAAACATCATGTATCTTTAATTATCTTATGAATTTAAATTGAGGACTTAGAAATTTTATTCTCCCTTCAATGGATCAATTTTCAATTATAAAATTTAAATTATCCTCCAAACCCTTATCATATCAAGGTATGTTCCCAAAGTACTTCGATCTAACATTATCCACATATCACAAATTCTTACACTCTTAGAAACAAAATATAATTAATTTAAACATCCTATAATCCTTTAACATTCAATTATTGTTTGAAATAAATTTAAAAAATTAATTTTAATTTTCAAATTATAATTTGTAGTAATAAACTTGAATTTTTGACAATGAGAATAATTTGAAAACACAAAATCCTTTTTTAAATTTTCAATAAAAATATTTTTTTAGGATCCTTTAGTTTGTACCATAATCATAAACTAATACTATATGAAAAAAAAATAAAAAAAAATTGACTACTTGTGACTCATAGAATAAAAGTGTAGTGTAATTTTCAAATAAAATTGCACAATAAAAACTGATGTGTGTAAGAGATCACCTACCTCACACTAGGTGAACTATAACCACCAAGATAAAATGATATATTCTTTTTTGATCACTTGATATTACTTATAGTTATAAAAACCTAGCAGGTATTTAAACTAAAGGTACAACATAATCAAAATACAATTCCCTTTTAGGATCAGTTAATTAGATTGTGAAACATGTTTTAAAACATAAATTTTATGATTTAAAACATATAAGTGAAGGTATCTGATTACTAAAATGAACCATGTATAATAAAATATATATATTATAAATGATATCATCATAAATAGTTTTAAAACATGATTTGGTTTATAATTTAATATTAATTAATTATTAATAAACCACATAAACAATAATTTAATATCTAAAGTATATAATTTATAATTATTCTTAGGTATATAAAAATATTATTTATTGAAACTTTTCCTAATAATTAACAAACGAGTTTACTAGAAATCATTTTTTGATATTTTATAAAGTGAACAGAATTTAACTTATTCAATTAATGAAAACTATGACAAGTAAATCGAAGAAATTTTTAAGGAATTTCTTATGGGTTAGAACCATCAGTGTTTTGTATATCATCAATGATCCTTGTTATATCAACCCCTCTATCCATATCCAAAACCATCATTATATAATTACCCATGAAAACAAAATCACTATATAAAAATGTTAATTAAACCTAACTAAAAAATATTCATAAAAACAATATTATTATTCTAAATATCAATCAAGAGAAATAATTGATATAAAAAACCTAAGAAGACCTAAATCAAATACTCAAATGATGAAAATAAAATAATAATAATTTCATAAATGAATCTATAAATAACAGGGAGAAAATGATAAAAAATCTTTCACTTAGTTCTTCTATTACTCAAAAAAAGTGTACATGTATTTCAAGTAAGAATAAAATTTACCAAGTAATATCTAATTTATTGGTTTCTAATTTCCTAAATATCAAATAAACAACAATAAAAATAGATATATATCTGGGAAATAATTTTATAACTTCAACCTATATAGGGATTTTCAATATCTAGAAACATCTCTCACTATTCGGATAATTAAATATTGTTATATGGATCGTATGTCATAAAAAATATCACACCCTATAAGAGATCTAGAACATAACTGAGGGAGTGGGATATCTTAAGGAGGGAGGAAATGGAGGTATCAGTGAAATGGGGAAAGGGGGTTTTTTTATAGCACCACACTTCATGGGATATATATCATGATGCTGGGGAAATGGAATGCTTAGGGTTCAAAGGAAAAGTGAAGGCATAGGGGGGACTAAGGACATAAGAGGAGGTGCATGGGAGAATATTGTTTCTTTTTTAAGAATAAAAATTATCAATGGGTTTCAAAAAAATGGATATGAAAAAAGGTGAAAAAATTCAGTAGTGTTTTATAAAATCACAACTAAAAAACCTTATATCAGACCACTTTATTATCGTGTACTTTTTAAACCATTTTAGGGATGTCAAAATAATTATTTTAATCTTAAAAAGTTTTCATTTTCAATGCTTGTTTTTACCAATAATTTTTTTTCAATCATTTTATCTTTCAAGTGCCTCAATTTTTACTAGAAAATGTATTTTTTCCCTACCTATGAGGTAAAAAATAATAGTTATTTCAAATATCATTTATGAAAATATTTTCTTCTAGTATTTATTTCATCAATAAATATGAAACTGTATTTTTTTGACCTTTTAGATTAATTTTTAAACATTTGTGTGCATTAAAATTATAGAGGAAATTTTTTAGCCCCTTGAGAATCACTTTATCCAAATTACCTCCCTTAACCTTAAATTAAACCTCTTATTTAAAGACCCTTTAAGACAATGAAGGCCTAAATTTTGATATCGAAATTACAATCCCAGGACCTTGTCTCACCCAACATTCACTTTTTTATTTCATGCATGATTTTATGGAATTTAAGTGGGTAGATTGATTTTTATTAAATCTATATATTCCATGATCTATATCTAGTGTTCATTCCATGGTGAAAAGTATCATCTTATGTGAGGGATAGAGGTTTTTTATGGAGAGTATTGGGGAAATTTACATTTTTATATTTTGCCACATAATTTGAGATATATCATTCAAAAAAATAAAAAATATAATAAAAATATAAATGAAAAAAGATATAAACAATGAACACTTCTTATAACGAACTGACCTAGGTTACCCTCAAACCCAACACCCAACCTGATCTGTCACATACCCAAAGGGCGTTCCCGATCCCCATGGACTGGTGACAAGCACTCGGGAAACAAATGAAAAAACTGAGGGAATGATTTTTCCCTACCTAAACAACCACGTGGAATATATATATAGAGCAGGAAAGGAACAATGGAAGACTAAAAAATATATTCCATAACTATAAGGAAAATAGGAGAAATAGAACAACTGAAATAGTAGCTAAAAACTCTAAAAGAAAATTCCAACTACAAGGGACTCAAAACCAAACAGCTACTCCAATGATGGCATGGGTGAAATCCAACCATCTCACCTCTAGCTACCCATCCCAACTAACATGAACCTCACCACCTCAATGTGGCACCTTTCCTTTCCCAACACTAGAATAAAAACAAAGGTCTATGCACCACCTAAGTAATGCGCATGGTGTAAGCTAATAGGCTCAGTAGGATCCCACCCAGGTGTTTTTTAACAAGCCTCTATATAAAAAATATTGTATGATAATTTTTAAAATAAAACATAGAATGATAATCAGTAAATAGGTTTTATAGAAAACATGGTAAACATTTCCCTTTTCCATAATTCTAAACAAAAGCAGGTATAAAAATTTCAAATTATATTTTCCAAAACATTTTTCTATAATCATTAACATGCATATCAAGGCTAACTAAAAAATACAAGAAATACAAAATAGAAGAAAACGTATCACACACCAAGGAATATTAGGGGTCTAGGAAGCATATTACTCATACCATAAGAATCATGTGGTCAAATCTAATCCAAGATCAATGGGCCAAGAAAGAATAGGAATACCCCATGAGTAAACCCCGAAAAATTTCAATGTTGAACACCTAGAACAATAGGACTAGGAAATAGATTAAAAACCCCATGACCAAACTCTTTGATAATAAAAAATTAATGGATGATTGCCTCAATCTAAACCTTACAAATAAGTACCCAAGGTAACCCATGTGCTCTATTTCACAAACTAATTTCAATGCTTTGAAAACCATTCAAAACCATTTCACAATTAATTTATTAAAATATAGGGAAAACCCATTTCTCTTTCAAACCCCTTTTTTTAACACACACAAACAATCATACCAATTTCCTAAATCAATTTATTAATAAATAGAAAGTAATCTCATTATCATAGGCTGGAGATAGAACCACCTACCTTGAAGTTCGGGTCGCACATATCTGCAATGGAATCCACCAACAATGAAAACCAACAATGACAATGAAGGCCCTATAATATAACCCATACATCATAGGATTGATTCAAATATAAACACAAGTGGTTAGGAGAAGAGAGGAAAACCACATACCTTGAGGAAGAATTCATGCCGCACAACAAGCAATGAAGGAAAAGGACTTTGAAATGTGATCTCACAATGGATCTAGAAGAAACCAATAAGAAACATCAAACTTAGATCAATGGATTCAACAATAAAAATCTAGGGCGCTATCGTGATCAACCAAAATGAAGAACTGGAAAGAACACTTACTCAAAGAGACCCACCATAGAGGCACCGAAGATCCCAAGCTGATCGGATGGATCCGGAAGGAGTGGCCCCTGAGAAAATAAAATAGGGATAGTTCTTGTTTGAGAGCCAAGATTTATGGAAAAATAAACCTATTGAAACTACAAAATGAGTTAATTTAACCGGGGCACAGGTCGGGTCATGACATGTACCCCTTGGTCAAGACGTGCAGTCCACTATAGATAAGTTACGCCGAAAAACCTGTCATTTTGGGTTAACACTGACATTTAAACCCTACACGGCGTGTACCTTAGGTACATGATGTTTACCAGTTCATAGTAGTCATTACACAATGTGTTCCTTAGTTACATGGTGTGTACCTTCTCTACAGCCTATAAAAAGTCCAGATAATAGCTTCTAAGGACTTGAATCAAGAAGGGAACTTGGAAAGAGGGAAAACTAACCTGATTAAGGTAACAGGATGTTTCAAAATCCACACCAAAAATAATTTATCTCCCTTAGAAGTCATGTGGATGATGTAACCTCTATAAAAAATATGATTCCATTGCTCCCTTGTCAACAACTCACATTCCCAAATCTCGTGTGAATCTGATCCTTATTTCTATAGCACTTTGACCAACTAAATTGACTTCCCACAAAATACATTCTCTTTAAATTCAACGATCTCAACTGGTTTCTCCAAAAAAGAAGCATCTAAATTTAACACAATTTCTTCCCAACTCATAATGTGACCAGGATCCGGGTGATACTTCCTAAGATAAGATATGTAGAAAAATTCATGAATTCCTATCAATTGAGCTGACAATGCTAACTAATAAGAAACTTTCCCAATCCATTAAATGATCTAAAATGGTCCAACATATCTCAGATACATCATTCCCTATTTTCCAAGTCGATAGTGACCCAACTGTGGAGAAAATTTCAATAAAACTCAGACACCAACAAAAAACTCAAAAGGATGATGCCATCGATTTGCATTCAATTTATGCTGACTCTGGGCTGTAAACATATATCGTAAAACCTCTTGAATCTTTGTTGTCATCTCCTAAACTAGACTTGGTCCAACCAAATCTACTTCACCCACCTATACCCAAAAAAGAGGAGATATGCAAGGGAGACCATATGATGCCTCATAAAGATCCATTTTGATCAATGACTGGTAACTAATGTTGTAATAAAACTCAACCAATCCCATATATCTATCCCTTGATACACTGAAATCCAAGATGAAGGTATGAAGAATAACCTCTAGGATTGGAATTACATGCTATGTATGGCCATCTATCTATGAATGGTAAGTAGTGCTCAACTTGACCTATGTCCCCATTTCCTCTTGAAGACTCCTCTAGAACCTTGAGGTAATCCTAGGATCCCTATATGAAACAATGGCAGAAGGAAACCCATGTAACCTCATGATCTTCTGCATGGACAAATTACCCAGATCCTTGACTTTAGTGGTGTCTTTGATCAGAATGAAAGGAGCAAACTTCTTTAACTAATCAACAACCACACAAATATAACTTTTCCCTATGGGTGTCCATGGTAACCCAACAAAAAATCCATAGACACCTCGCTCCACTTCTAAATGGGAATTAGAAGAGGCTGAAGCATACCAGATGGTTTCAAGTGTTGTGGCATTATCCATTGGTATGTGTAATAGTGGGACACATAATCTACAATGTCATGCTTCATACCCAGCCACCAGAATTGTATTCTCATGTCATAATACATATTTTTAGCGCTTGGATGAATGGACCATGAAGAGATATAAAAATCAAACAAGACGGAACTTCTCATAGGTGATGGAAGGACAACTCGCTTCCCGAAGTGAAGTATTATTTATGAAGAAAGAGACCAACTAGGAACTGTATCCCCACCATAAAGGTTTTCATGAATCTTTTAAAACTCATCATCTTGTTGTTGAATTTTCAAGATAGACTCCGGGAGAGATGATGATAACTGAATACTGCTCAGAACCATGCTTTAGACATCTTTTCGAGAATCCAAGTTCACCTGAGTGAAAATCCCTATAATATTTCACTCCTCCTCTGATTCTAGAATAGTTTGTGGTGGTACCTTCATGCTCAAAACATCTACAACTACATTCCATTTCCTCAGACTATAGGAAATATCGAATTTAAATGTAAAAAGGTATTATGCCCATCATCTATGTCTAATATTCAAGTCCTTCTAGGAAAATATATAGCTCATACTGTTATGATCATATAAAACTATGAACTTCTCTCCAAAGAGAGAGTGCCATCAGCACTTAAGAACATGCATCACCAATGCAAGCTCTAAATTATGAGTGGCACAGTTCTTCTCAGACGGTCATAATTGATGAGGTCCATAAGCTACCATATAATCATCCTGCATCAAAACACATCACAAACCAACACCAGATGAATCACAAAACCCCACGTACCCCTTACCAAGATCATGTAAGATCATAATAGTTTCTGATGTCAGAAGTCATTTCAGTTCATCAAAATAATACAGACACTTTTCATCCCATGATAATTTCACCGCTTTCTTGGAAAGAGTAGTCAAAGGTCAAGCTAGCTTAGAGAAATCCTTGATGAAATGTTAGTAGTATCTAGCAAGACCAAGGAAGCTTTGTATCTCAAAGACATTATGTGGTTCCTTTTAGGATAAAATAGATTGTACCTTCTCTGATTCAACTGATAATCCATGCTCAGAAATTTTGTGCCCCAAGAACATCACTTCTCAAATCCAGAAACTCTATTTTGAAAGATTTACATATAGACAACGATTTCTCAGAATAATTAGAACCAAACTCTAATGGTGCTCATGTTCACACTTTGACTCTGAATAAAATAGAATATCATCCATGAAACTACCACAAAAGTGTCAATATATTGGTGTAATATCTGATTTATCTAGGCTATAAAAATGGAAGGATCATTATCCATACCGAAAGAAATCACGAGACATTCATAATGGTCATACATGCTCCTAAACGTAATATTTGGTGTATCAGACTCCCGAACTCCATGCTGATGATAACCTGACAAAAGATTGATCTTTCAAAACCCCTTTTCTCCCTTCAATTGATCAAACAAATCATCAACATGAGGAAAAGTATATTTTTTCTTATCTGTTTCCCGGTTTAACTTCCAATAGTCCACAGATAAACGAATTGAACCATCCGCTTTCTTGGTAAATATCATAGAGGATTCCCAAGGATAAAAACTAGCGTGAGAAAAACCCTTCTCAAATAGGTTGTCCAATGAAATCTTGAGTTCTTTCAAATCCGTTGGTTCCATACGATAAGAAAGAATTAATATTGGTTATGTTTTTGAAACCAGGTCAATTGTAAACTCTACCTCCCTCTCTAGAAGAAGACTAGAGAAATCATCTTGGAAAACATCAAGAAAGTATCATACCACAATAGGCAGACCACCAACAGAAGAAAATATATCAGGATCAAAAACAATGGTAGCCAACAAACCCCTAAGCTCTAGGTGGGAAGGCTCTACACAACCTGATCTTAGATCCCACTACACCCAAAACACAGGAGAGCTCCCATCGGTAGCAAGAAACAAAATGCACCAATGATAATAATCAACCTTAGCTTGATGAGTGAAAATCCAATCCATATCAATAATGAAATCAAACAGATCCATATCAAGAATGATAAAATCCCAGAAAAACTCCATCATGGGTGTCGTGAACGAACAAGGACACTGGAATCCCTTCTATTTTTTATTTCCAAGAAGTGTCTCTAACTCTATTTTAAAGGGAATAAGTTTGGTTGGATGTTTAAGCATATCAAAAAATTTACTGATATAAATGAGTGGGAGGAACCATTATCAAACAAAGCAATAGCTACTAAAGCTACAATAAGAAGCATACCTCCCACTGTTGTCGGACCTGCATCAACTTCCATTGGATACTCATCTACCGAATGTAAATGGTTCACTCCTAAGTCCTTTGTCTAGATCCCTGTAGTCTTTGAATATTCTTAATTTACCACAGTAGCCTTTGGTGGCAATGAACCCTGGACATAATTAGGAATATTCATAGGCTGATAGAAATTCTTTAGATAACCAACACATCCACATCCATTGCATGTATTCACAAGCATAGGACAAGAATGTCTGGTGTGACCCCCCTTGTTGCATTTATAGCAAGTCATATGCACACTTCTAGATGCAACTGATGGTGCGAAGGAGGCTCACTGCTGATACCCACCTCCACCACACTTACGATGGTCCTGTCACGTTTTCTTATTCACATGAACTCCACTGAAGCTATCACCAGTCGGAATAGAAGATGTGGTAAAGTCGACTATTCCTACCATGTCCATATCTTCCATCATTTATCTATCCACTATCTCTGCATAAGTAAAAAGCTTAAACAAGAACACATGTGATCTAATGTATGGTTGAAAATCCTTCAGGTACTTTGGTGCCTTCTTCAAGTTATTCCTTACCATGTTCGGAGATAAACAGAAAAGATCAGTAAATCGGTTGGTATAGGTGGACACTGAATACCCTCCCTACTGCAATGATTGAGACTCTAGAGATTTTTCCAACATCAGAGACTCTAGAAAAAACTACTGAAAGAACATGGTTTTGGAACCTTTCAAATCCAAGACCACATGTTTGTCTTCTAAGACCATAGAGTCCCGCCAATGCTTGTCAGAACCCTCAAGTCTGAATGCTGCTCACTTCACCTAGATATTCTTAGGTGTCTCCAGTATGTCGAAGGTTTTATCTATCCTCTACATCTAATCCTTCACCTCTTGAGGTTTATTCATCCCTTTAAAAGACTATGGCTTCTCGAGCAAGAACTATCATGATCGATATCTTTCTCCTCCAGATCCTCGTTGTACTTCAACCGCAGCGTTCGGAACTCGTGACACATCATGATCAATAGCATGGGATGACTGTATAATAGTTTCAACGAGATTCTGATTAATAGATTTATTTCCTTGGGAGCATCAGTTGCACCTTCTTGAGGAACCTATGGCAGACGTATTAGAGGCATACTTCTGCATACAGAAATAGAAAAATGATCAAACATAGAATAAATCTCAATTTAAACTAGAATAAACCAAGAATAAATATACAACTTAAAACAATGGATTCAAAAATCCAAATCTAGGGTGCTATGGTGATCAACTGAAACGAAGAAATGGAAAGAACACTTACCTGGAGAGATATACCATAGATGCAACGAAGATCCCAAGCTGATCGGATTGGTCCGAAAGGAGATGAAGCTTTAAAAATCACATAGGGAGAGTTTTGGTTTGAGATCCAAGAGTTTTGGAAGGAATAGACCAAGAGAAACTTCTAAAAGCATGAATTTAAGCTGGGAGAGGGTCGGGTTATGACCTATACCCTTTGGTCATGACGTGTAGTCCACACTGGATAAGTTACACTGAAAAACCCATCACCTTGGATTAAAACTAACATTTAAAACCAACACAACATGTACCTTATGTACATGATGTGTACTAGTTCATAGTAGTTAGTAAATGAGGTGTACCTCAAGTACACGGCATGTACCTGCTCTACAACCTGCAGAAAGTCCATAAAACATCTTCTAATGAATTGAATCAAGAAGGGAACTTAGAAATAGGAAAAACTACCCCAATTAAGGTAACAAGATGTTACAAACTCTCAAATATAAATACTTTCTATCCCCCAAGAAGTCATGTGAAATATGTAACCTTCGGAAAGAGATAAGTCTATTTCTCCTTCATCAATGACTTGCATTCCCAAGTCTCATGAGAATCTGATCCTTATTTCCATAGAACTTTGACCGACGAAATCGACTTCCCACAAAATACTTTCTCTTGAGAGTCAATTATCTTAACTAGTTTCTCCAAAATAGAAGCATCTGGATCTAACTCAATTTTTTCTCAACTCAGAATATGAGCAGGATCAGGGTGATAATTCATGAGATGAGATATGTGGAAAATTCCATGAATTCCCATTAACCGAGCCAATAATTCTAATTGATAATCAACTTTCCCAAGCTATTTAGTGATCTTAAATGGTGTAAAAAATCTATAATCCAACTTTACTTGTTTTCCAATTCGACGGTGACCCAACTGAGAAGAAGCATTCAAGAAAACCAAGTCACCAACCTAAAACTCCAAAGGAAAACATCGCCAATATGCATACCATTTCTGTAGACTCTAGTATGTAACCATACATTGTCGTACCTCCTAAATCTTTGTCAATGTATCTTGAACCAGACTTGGTCCAACCAAAACTACTTCGCCTACCTCTTCCCAAAAAAGAGGTGATCTGCACGGGCAACCATACAACGCCTCAAAAGGATCCATTCTAATCGATGACTAGTAACTACTATTGTAAACAAACTCAACCAGTCCCATATGGATATCCATTGATCCACCAAAATCCAAGACACAAGCATGGAGGATATCCTAGAGGATTGGAATTATACAGTATGTCTAGCCATCTCTCTATGGATGGTAATATGTGATCAACTACAACTAAGTCCTCATTACCTCTTTAAGACTCCTCCATAACCTTGAGGTAATCCTAGGATCCCATCTAAAACAATGGAAGAAGGAGTATCATGTAACCTCATGATCTTCTACACATAAAACTTACCCAAATATTTAACTTTATAGTGTATTTGATCAGAATGAAATGATCAGACTTTGTCAACCAATCTACAACCACCCAAAGAGAATTTTTCCCTCGAGGTGTCCATGGTATCCCAAAAAAGCAATCCATGGAAACCTAATACCACTTCCAAACTAGCACTAGAAGAGTCTGAAGAATATCAAAAGGTTTCAAGTACTCTTCCATTATCCATTGGTAGGTGTATTAGAGGGATAGATAATCTGTAATTTCACTCTTCATACCCATCCACCAAAATCATCTTTTCATGTCATAATACATCTTTGTAGTTCATGGATCAATGACCCATGAAGATATATGAAAATCAAACAAGACTAATCTTCTCATAGTTGATGGGAAGACAACTCACTTTCCAAAGTAAAGTATTCCATTTGAAGAAAGAGACCAACCAGGAACTGTCTCTCCACAATAAAGGTTTTCCCAAATATTTTGAAACTCATCATCTGGTTGTTGACTTTGAAAGATATAATAGACTCCAGGAGAGAAGATAATAACTGAACACTGGTCATAACCATACCTAACACATCCTTTTGATTTTCCAACTAAAACTGAGTGAAAATCCCCATAAGATTCCACTCCTCCTCCGATTCTAGAATAGCCTGTGATGGTACCTTCATGCTTGGAGAGTCTGCAACTACATTCCCTTTCCCCCGAAGTGTAGGTGATATTAAATTCAAACATCTGAAGGTATTTTACCCATTATCTCTATCTGATATTCATGTCCTTGAATGAAAATATATAGCTCAAACTCTTATGATCAAAAAAAATGTGAACTTCTCCTCAAAGAGAAAGTGTTGCTAGCACTTAAGCACCTGTATCACCACTACAAGCTCTAAATCATGATTGGGGTAGTTCTACTCATGATTTCAGAGTTGAAAAGAGTCTTCAAATACCATATATTCATCCAAAATCATCACGCATCCCAATCCAACACCTAATAAATCACAAAACACCACGTACCCCTTACCAGGATTAGGTAAAATCAGAACAGGTTCTGATGTCAGAAGTCATTTCAGTTCATCAAAATAATACTAACACTTTTCATCCCATGATAATTTCACCACTTTCTTGGTAAGAGAAATCAAAGGTGAATCCATCTTAGATAAATCCTTGATGAACTATCTATAGTATCCAGCAAGACCAAGAAATATTTGTATCTCAAAGACATTTTGTGGTTCCTTCTAGGAAAAAAAATCTTTCACCTTCTCTAGATCAACTGATAAACCACTCACATAAATTCTATGTCCCAATAACTTTACTTCAAAAATATAGAAATTTCATTTTGAAATCTTTCCATACAGATAGTGATTTCTTAGAATCTCTAGAACCAAACTCAGATGGTGCTCCTGCTCATGCTCAGACTCTGAATAAACTAGAATATCGTCCATAAACATTTCCAAAAAAGTGTTAATATATTTGTGAAATATTCGATTCATCAAGGCCATAAAAACGGAAGGAGAATTAGTTAGACCTAAAGGCATCATGAGATATTCATAATGGTCATACCTACTCCGGAAGGTCATATTTGGTATATCAGACTTTTTAACTCTAAGATGATGATAACATGACCGAAGATCGATCTTTGAAAACAACTTTTCTCCCTTCAACTGATCAAACAAATCATCCAAATGAGGCAAAGGATATTTTTTTAACTGTTTCCCAATTTAACTTTCAATAGTCCACACATAAATGAAGTAAACTATCCACTTTCTTGGAAAAGAACAAAGAGGATTCCCAAGGAAAAGCACTCAGGTGAACAAAACCCTTCTCTAACAGGTCTTCCAACTGAATCTTGAGTTCTTTCAACTCTACAAGTTCCATATGATAAGAATCCATCGATATTGGTTGTGTTCTTGGAACTAGGTCAATAGTATCCTCTACCTCCATCACTAGATGAAGACTAGATAAATTTACTAGGAAAACGCCAAGAAAGTCTCGGACCAAAATAGGCAGATCACCAAAAAAAGAAGTGTCACTGGGCTCAAACACAATGGAATACAAAAAACTCTTGAGCTCTGTGTGGGAAGGCCCTGCATGAACTTATCTCAAATCCCACACACCAAAAAACACATGAGATCTCCCATTAGCAATAAAAAATAAAAAGCATCGATGATAACAATCAATCGCAGCTCGATGAGCGACAAGCCAATCCATACTGATGATGACATCAAACAGATCCATATCAAGAATGAGAAAATATCAGACCAACTCCATCTTGGATATCATGAATGAATAATTAAGTGCACTGGAACCCCTACTCTTTCCTCTTTCTAAGAGGTGTATCTAACTCCATTATAAAGGGAATAATTTTCTTTTAATGTTTAAGCGTATAAAAAAAGTGCAAATATAAATAAGTGGAAGGAAGTAGTATCAAACAAAGTAGTATCAACTAATGATGTAATAAATAGAGTACCTCCCACTGTTTTTATACCTACGTCAAATTCCATTAGATAATCATCTACTACATGTAAATGATTCACTCCTGAGGCCTATAGATGGAGTCATGTAGTCTTTGAAGCTTCTAAATACATCGCAGTAGCCTTTGTAGTTGATGAACGCTAACCATAACGAGTTGTATTCATAACCTGAAATAAATTTTGTAGATGACCAACACATCCATTGCCATTACATGTCTTCACGAGAATAAGAAACGAACATATTGTATGACCGCCCTTTCTGCATTGGAAGCAAGTCAGAGGCACATTTCCAGCTGCAACAGACGGTGTGGAGGAGGCTCCCCACTAAGACCCACCTCCACCACTTCTGCAATGGTCCTGTCACTTCCTCTTCTTCATATACACCCCACTGAAGCTACCACTAGTTGGAAGAGAAGTGATGATAAAACTGACTTTTCCTACCATGTCTATCTCTACCATCATTTCTCTGTCCACTATCTCCACATGGGTAGAATGATTCAATATGAACACATGTGATCTAATGTTTGGTCGCAAAACCTACAGGTACTACACCTTCATCTAGTAATTCCTTACCATGTCCAAAAAAATGGACAATGTTTTCAGGAACCCTCGAGTCTATCTTCTTGGACCCTAGAGTTCCACCAATGCTTGTCGGAACCCTTGAGTCTAAATGTTGTGCACTTCACCATGATTTTATCATGTGTATCAAAGAATTCAAAGATTTGATCGATATTATCCATACAATCCTCCACCTATTGAGGTTCATTCATCCATTTAAAGGATGGTGGATTCTCATGCATGAACTCCCGCGATCTATCTCTTTCTCATCCATCACTTGGTTATAATTCAACCACTACGTTCTGAACTCATGGAACATCCTGACCAAGAGCATAGACTAGTCGTATGATATTCTTGATGATATTCTAAACCATAGGCTAATTTTCTTTAGAAGCATCAGCTGAACCTTCCTAAGGAACCTATTGAAGACATCTCAGAGGCATACTGCTTCATACCGAAATAGAAGAATGATCAGACATAGAAAAAATTTCGATTCAAAATAGAAAACCCATAAACTGAAACTAATATTTTTAAAATTAAAAAAACAACACTAAAGAAAAATATCTCTACATCCCATGGTAACTTGAGTCTCGTTACCATAAGATTTGTCCAAGAATTCATCGTAAGATACCTCTCAAGTCCAGATAATCCTATCTTCAGTCTAACAGATGTCCCAAGAAAATATTCTTGAGAACAAACCTCCTCTGATACCAAACTTTAACCAACTGACCTAGGTTACCCTCAAACCCGGCACCCGACCTGATCAATCACATACCTGAAAGGCATTCCTGACCCCCACAGGCCGGAGACAAGCACCCAGGCGTCGAACAACAAAACTGAGGGAATGATTTTTTCCAACCTAAATAATCACATGGAATACAAATATAGATAAATAATGGAAGAATGGAAGACTAAAAAAATATATTCCATAACTATAAAGAAAATAGAGGAAACAAAACCATTGAAACAGTAGCTAAAAGTTCCAAAATACAAGTACAACTACAAGGGCCTAAAAACTAGATAGCTACACCAATGACGGCATAGACGAACTCCAACCGTCTCACCACGAGCAACCCAACCTAGGTGACACGAACCTCACCACCTCACTATGGAACCATGCATTTCCCTACACTAGAAGAAAAAAAAGTTCTACGCACCACCAATTCAGTGTGTAGGGTGTGAGATAATAGGCTCAGTAGGATTCTACCCAGGTGTTTCAAAACAAGTCTTTGTATAAAAAATATTTTATACTCATTTTAAAAATAAAACATGGAATTATAATTAGTAAATAAATTTTATAGAAAACATGGTAAACATTTCCCTTTTCCATAGTTCTAAACAAAACATGTATAACAGTTTCAAAGCATATTTTCCATAACATTTTCCACAAGCATTAACATGCATATCAAGGCTAACTCAGAAATCGAAGAAATACAAAATATAAGCATATGTATCACACACCAAGGAATACTACAGATCTAGGTAGCAGACTACTCGTACCATAAGACTCAAGTGCACAAATTCGATCCTAGAACCAAGGGTATAGGAAGAAGAGAAATACCCCATGAGTAAACCCCCCAAAATGTCATTACCATTCCCCTAGAACAATAGGCCTATAAAATAGAGGAAATACCCAAGACAAAACTCTTTGATAATCACAAAGTAATGGACGATGTCCTTAAGCTAAACATTCCACCTAAGTACCCAAGGTAACACATGTGCTCAATTTCAAAAACATATTTCAATTATTTTAAAACCATTCAAAACCATTTCACAATCCATTTATAAAAAGACAATAAAAACCCATTTCTATTTCAAAACCCTTTTTCAATACACACAAACAATCATTCTAATTTCATAAATCAATTTATTAAGAAATAATATTCAAGCTCCTTATCATAGTCTAGAGACAGAACCACCTACCTCAAAGTTAGGGTTGCACAAACCCTCAATGGAATCCACCAACAATGAAAACCAATGATGACAAAGATGACCATAGAATCAAACCCAAACATCACTGGATTGATTCAAATCTAAACACAAGAGGTCATCGAAAGAGAGGAAACCCACATACCTCGAGGACAAATTCCCACCACACCACAACCAATAAAGGAAAATTCCTTCGAAATTAGATCTCACAACAGATCTAGAATTAACCAACAAGAAACATATAACTTATGTCAAAGAATTCAACAATATAAATCTAGGGTGATATCAAGATCAAATACAATGAAGAACTAGAAGGAAAACTTACATAGAGAGATTAACCAAAGATAAAACAAAGATCCCAAGCCAATCGGATCGATCCGTAAGGAGAAGAACCTCTGAAAATCGCCTTGGGAGATTTTTGGTTCAAGAGCCAAGAGTTTTGGAATGAATAGACTGAGAAAAACCACTAAAAATGTGAATTTAACCTCGGCATGGGCCAGGTCATGATGTATACCCCTTGATCACGACATGTAGCCTATGCTGGATAAGTTACGCCGAAAAACCCACTACCTCAAGTAAAGAAACTTCATTTAAATCCTACATGGTGTCTACCTTAGGTACACAATGTGTATCAATTCATTGCAGTCATTGCATGATATATACCTTAGGTACAGGGTGTGTACCTACTATACAGCCTATAGAAAGTCTAGAAAATAAATTATAAGGGCTTGAATCAAGAATGGGACTTAGAAAGAGAGAAACTAACCCAATTAATGTAACTGGATGTTAAAAAATTCCATTTGTATCATCATCCAAGTTTTTATAATAGTTTTATTTTGCTCTCTCTTAAAAGTTTCCAAAAAAATTCTTATATAGTGTTTGTTACCTTTTTATAAATTTTTTTTGAATCCTATTGATGTCCCCATTCATTTTCCATTCATGGATTTTTCTAAGTTCATGTTTTTACCCCATTTCCCCACTTTGTCACATTTTTCTACCATCCCATAATCCAAGGAAAAACCTATTGAAAATAAATCTTGAAAAATATTCACAATAGGATTAAAAGTTAAGATAATATTACTAAAAAACTTATAGATTATCACACTAGTTTGGTGAAATATTAAACTCCATAAAAAATTATTTTTCATTGAGATATGTATGAAAAAAAATCAAATTCTAAATTCATGAAAGAAAAATGAATATATTTTTTGATCAAAAAAATATTTTTTGAAATGAAAAGTTTTTTATTGAACATATTAAGACCCCTACCCCCAAATACTGGAACAAAATGTTGATATTTCTCAATGGTTGATCTTATTTTTTTTATTTTATATGTGTTTTATCATGCTTGATGGAATGTATTATCCTAAAGTGTAAGGGGATGATAATTAATTCTCATTAATTATTTTTAAATGACTTTCGAAAGTTATTTAATCATAAAATAATAACATTTTCATCCAAATTTTCTTATTTTGATATTGAATGAAATTTGAGAGAATTGTTTGAATTCATACATTTTGATAAAAAAATTATTTTGATCATACATTTTTATATTTTCATCCAATTTATGTGATTCCTATTTTTTAGGATTCCAAAAATATGATTATACATTCCATTAAACTAAATATATAGTTACGTGGATTATTTAGAGATATATTTTGGTCATGGAAGAATACATAACATTTTTTTCATTCATTCTGAACATGTTGTGATATTTCTATTATTGTGTAAAACAAAAAAAAATTATAAATGAATTGAAACCCTGTGAATGGCATGAAAAAAAATGGGGATAAATTTTTAAAAATAATTAGGGTATAATTCATCAATTAAGTTTCCCAAAAAAATATTAAAATAAAGACCCAAAAAAACTATAAAAATTTTAGACCACTCTTAATGTTGGAATCATATTTCCAAAAATATCCATCCAAATGAGATTAAATTTTCTATGAAAATATAAAAGAGTATAAGAAAAAATTCATTAACTTCCTCTAATTGATATTTAATAATTTCAAAGGTCATAAATTCATCATAAAATGGAATATTGTAATTTAAATAGTCTGTATAGTAAATTCAACTTAAATATTTCATTCTTAAATTTTCTTATAAGTTTAAATTCACTTTATATTTAATGGGTGGAACATTAATTGGTAAGAAATAAAAACTTTCATATTATAATTTTTCTACATTTGGAATTATTATAGTAGTGGGTGGGTCATAATTTTTCCATCATTAAATGATTTTTTTATTGATTTAAGAAAAACATAATAATAATCATAATCATAATAATCATAATAATTTTTAAAAAATAAAATTTGAATTTTTTGTTGATGAACCAGCCACCACTATAAGAGAGTTGATCGAAAATTTTCTAATAAAAACATGGGTGGTTTACAGGTCTCATTTGTAGGTGGAGATATTTAGGGAGATCATTTAGGATATCATGGAAGATATTAATTTTCAACACATATAAATTTTAGATAATTATATTTGTGAGTTTCTTGAATATTTTATACAATATTATGAAATTTTAGAAGAGAAATAATTGGTGAAAATAAGAATAAATTATTCATATATTCTTTTAAAAAGGAATTAAATATTTTTTTAACTATCATTCTCAAACTCCATCAAGTAAAATGATCTTGATGATTAACTTTATTTTCCTGTCACCTCTGATGTTTGATACTATACAATGGAAATTAATATCAAAAATCAACTTAAAATAGTTTAATAACCATTTTCTAGTTCCATTAATATTTTACCAAACTCACCATAAAATATCCATGATTCTAAAGATTCTATTACAAGTGAGTAAACCCCAAAAAAATATATTGTTTTCCAATGAGAGTGATTTTTTTGAGATATGTTTCCACAGTAACCAAGTGATTGTTGGTAAGGTTGAAATTGAACATTCTTTCTCAAAATAGATTGATATAAATAATACTAAACAAATAACTTAATTACAAATTAATATTTTATCATCATTGATCCACTTTGTAAAGTGATATAAAAAATGGGTTAAAAAACTAGATTCTTATATTCTGATGTTATATTGTATGAACAATAAACAAATGCCCCATTAAAACTCAAACCTCTTCATCAACACGTTGTAAAATAAAACCAACACTTTTTGAACTATATCATTTCATAATTTGAAGACCAAATAGAGGATATTAAAATTTTTTCATGATCATTGAATAATATGTAGGTAAATAAGGAGGGGGAAATAATTTTTAATGGAAAAAAGGGACTTCTATAAATAGAAATATCTTTAAAAGTACATTGAAACTAACAAAATATTATGGTTACAATCATGGAAACAAATTCCACCATAAAAATACATATAGTACACTACATATATTAGGTTGTAGGTAAAATAAATGCAATTATTATTGGGATGCAACCCATGTTATATTTTGTTTTTCTGAATCATTCATTTATTTTATGTTTTTCTTTAAATCAATAATTCATCTCTTTAATTTTTTTATAATGAAAATTGACTGAATATTGGAACTAATATTCCATATATATTGAGTACCATCTCAAATGATACAAAATTCACTTGTATTTTAAAAGATCCATACATGGATGGAGAAGAAGATCTACCCAATCCAGACCAAGTTTCACCCAATTCACTCTAAATTTATCCCTATCTCTCAATCAATATCCTTCTCCCTTCACCAAATTCATCTATTTTTATATTATTTATTTTTTGTGTCTATAAATAAATAAATAAAAATAAACAAAAAAATATTCAGGGTTATTGATAAATTTATAGATATTAAGTCAAACAAATTTAGGGGATCCAAAACAGAATTTTCGACACAAAGATTTTTCATTTTCATCAAAAATTTTGTCTAATAAATTTTGTTTCAATAATATATAACTTTGAGTGCCCATATATTTTTTATAAAATTAATTTATATGCATACATGGGATCTAAAAATTAAGTTTTATGCCATAATCTTTCATGACCATCATCTATATTTGTCTGTTTTTCACTATTATTCATGAATATGAATTTTATTAACTTTGAAGCTAAATTTATAAACTCTTGTGTGCATTAAAATTATGGAGAAAATTTCTTATCCACATTTGAATCAATTAAATCAAATATCCTTCCTTAAAATTTAATTGATCAACTTTTTAGAAAACCCTTTGTGCCAATGAAGAACCCACTTTTTATATCAACATTACAATCCAATGACCATGTCCCACTCAATATTCACATGTATATAAGGAATTATTTGATGTAATTTATATATGGGGGAATTTTTTTCATTGAGTATTTACATTTATTAATATCCATTCAGTCTTATTTTACATGGTTATAAGAAACATCATAAGTGTATGGGAGAGGTTGTTTTATAGATTAAAATGGAAAAAATCATATTTTTTCACATATTTTAAGTCATTTAATTTAAAAGTTGTTCAAAAAGTGAAAAAAAAAATATAAAAGGAAAAAAGGAAAAAATATTTTAAAAAAACATAAAAATAATAACACTCCCATTTTTCTAAGTATCTGCTTTTTTATAATAGTTTGAGTTCCTTATTTATCACCAGTTTTCCAAAAAAATTATTTCTCATGTGTGTATTCCCTTTGAAAAAAATGTGTCTTGAATCCCTTTAATTTCCTATGTCATTGATCATGTATAGTTTTTTCCAAGTTGATGTTTTTACCCACTTTTCCAATTTTTATCCATTTTCCTATCATCACATAAGCCATAAAAAATATTAAAATAACCTATTGATAATTTTTCATATTAGGATTGAAATGGAAACAATGATATCTAAAAAACTCAATGATTATCAGTATTTAATGGTGAATAAGTGAACATCATTAAAAAAATTTAATTCATTGTGAGATAAGTGAATCATGAGTGAGGAAATTTTCTAATTCTAAATTTTTATAAGAAAATGAAAATAGTTTTCAAAAAATTGAGGAAAGAAAAAGTTTTATAATTCATGGTGGATGATTTAATATATTAATATCCCCCTTAATGTTGGGAAAAAATATTGATCATATTCAATGAGGGGTTAGGGTTTCTATGTTTGATTTTTGTTTTTCTTGAGGAAATTCACAAGACTAATTGTGGGGGAGTTTATAATTCATTTTAATTTATTGTTTCATAATTACATTTAAAAGTGAATTGATCAAAAAAATAACATTTTCATTGAAGTTTTCTTGTTTTGATATTGACTACAATTTGAGTTCATTATTTAAATTTGTTTATTTTGATAGCATATTATTATTTTGATCATAAATTTGTATACTCTTATCTAATTCATGTAATTATTTTTCTCAGATTCATAGAATAATTAAAATATCTAATTGTTCATAGTAATTTAATTTGAATTCTATAAATTAAAAGGCCTTATTTGATAAATTATTTAAACCAAATCTAAATTAGTTTTGATAATTCATTTGATCATGGTTTAAATAATTTTAAATATTTTATATTTAGATTATTTAAATGGTTTACATAATATAATTTGAATAAAAATATTTATATTTCATATAAAATAATTTACTAAATTAAATTTAATATAAATGGATAATATGAAGGATTCAATATTAGATATAAAAATAAAGCTTTTATATTTATTAAATTATTTAATGTCCAAAATTCATAACTAAATTATAAGGTTTTTATAATTTCATGGTTTATGAATTGTTCAAAAATTGTTTATCTCATGTTTATATATATGAACTATTCCTTTTTTATTTAATTCTTAATTTAATCAATGTTATCAATTTTTAAATAATAAATTGATGTTTTCTTTAGTTTAAACTGTTAAAATAATTATATATATTTTTTAGAATGAAATTATGGAGTAATACTCTAGTAATGATAATTGATATAGTTTTCTTCATCCTTTACATTATATTGTGTTAGGTTATGATATTGAATTTAATAGATGATTATAGTTTATACATGTTAGGTTTTAGAATTAATATGAAATTGAAGTCTCTATTAAGTAATGTGTCTTGGGATAGAGGGACTTTCGATCAGACTTCTCAATGGTTTGGGGGATTATTATTTGTCTGAAAAATAATGGGTTTTCTATTTGTCACTCCAATAATACTTTTATAGTGATTATTAATTTCATAAGATTCTAAACCTTTACATGAATGGGTTTTGATATATCTTATGAACGAAATGAATTTATATATTTTTAAATATAGCTATCTTTGAATTTGGTCTAGTAACACAAACTATGAATGGTGTAAATTTTTACAAATCAATGCGGTTTTAAAATATTTTTTTGGTTCCAAGAATCGGAATCAAAAAAATCATTAGAATAATTCATACATGTAAGGGGAATAAATGAGATAAATGAGATTAAATCTAATTAAAAACAATAATTTTTAGATTCATTTCAAATCACATACTTTCTAATACATCGATCATCCAACCATGTAGTTTCATTTTAAATATGTAACACCCCATGATATTATAGTATGACTCTTTTTAAATTTAACTTCTTAGATAGCATATGGGATTAACAAAAGATTAAATATTATTATATAATTATATTCTAGATGTTGGCACTAGTGGGAATGAATGAGATTAAGAAAATTATTAAAAAAATTACCCATGTTTATAAAAATAATCCATTGATTTCTAATTAATTATAAATGACAACCAATTGACCATAAAGGATTTATTTTATAAAAACACTATTTTTATGCCCATAATGACATTTTATATTAATAAATTAAATTAATCGCTATTAGTGAATGATATTAATGAAATTTATATGTCATATATGTCCAATATAATGCTTTCAAATTCATTTAATAGGTTTGATATGCTTAAGATAAGAATAAAACCAATTTTAAGCATAAAAGATGTATTTTTACTAAAAGAAAATTTTACCTCCTTTTAATGGTGCTCAAGTTTTAAAAAAATTAAACTTTTTATAAATTATATTTCAAAAAAGTAAAAATTATTTTTAAAATATTAATATCAAAATTTACTTTGGTAAATGTTATGGTAATTTTTTGATAAGTTTCATTTTTAATGAATAGTTATGTGACTGTTGGAATAGTAATATGACCATTAGAAATAATAAAAAATAGAATATTAACTTTATATTCTAAAGTATAAATAATATTTATGTATCTCATAAATTAACATTTGATATATTTATATCTTAGAATAAGTAAAAAAATATCTTAGAAACAATAAATAAATTGATGGTATTTTGGTGAAACACAAAATGTTTATTTACAATTTTAAAATAAATATAATGATTTAAAAGAATATTTATTTTCAAAAAATAGATACATAAATTAATATTTTGTTGCCTTATGATTATAAGATAATTTTATGAGGCCTTAATCAATTTTTTAAAGTATCATAAAGTCATTTTTAATTTTGAAATCAGAATTTTTCAAGAAAATAATGATTTTATTTTAAAATTAAACTTCCCAAATTCAAAAAATTATTTTCTAAAAATTCAGTCCATATTTTAATTCTACGCATTTAGAAACGGTGATGGTAAATTTTTTTGTAGTTTTCTGAAATAGTTAAATTTTGTGAATAGTGAAATATGGTAATTTACTGTAAATATTCATTATAAGATAAATACACTTTTAATTGAGTTATTAATGATGTAAGAACCATTAGTTCAAACTCACATGAACTAGTTATTATATTTAGTCATAAGATTCATCATTATGGATAGTCATGACATAAAATAATAAACAAATGAATAAATTATTTGAAAAACACCCCTCTCCTCCACTATATATACCACCCCAAACCACATCCTCTCCTCAAAAATATTAAGCCTTGAATATTGTCTAATTACTACCCAATAAACTTCCCAAGCCTATTCCTCAAGTCCATGAGGTTATTTCCTCAAAAAAAGACAAAAATTATTTTCCATAAGGAGGTTATCAAGGAGAATAATTGAAGAGTTAAAAACATTTTTCCTTTTCTTTTAATTTCTATTCAATTTCTTTTATTTTTTTATTCTCTCTTCACCTAATCTATAAAAATAGTCATGATAACTCCATTATCATATATAAACTATAATTTTATTATTTCAATATAATATCCACCACTAAGTCTCTTCCCATCTTCTTTTTATTCTAAAAATGAAAACATCGTCCGTAAGGTGCCATTTTACTGCCTTTGTGGAGGATGTATTTTCATTTTTCAATTCCTCCTTCAATGCTGGTAAAATAATCTTGGTTAAACTGAAATATAATGTGACGAGCCGACCTGTACAGGGGCTCGAGTCACAACTACACCAAGCTCGCCTCCATAGTCTAGGGGCTGGGGACTAACGTCGAAGGCACAACAAACTAGGGGGGGCCTTTGCCAAAGAAACTGTACGCACACACATAGAAAACTCAATGAAAAAGTGCAGAGAAAAGAAATCTAGATACAACACTGCTATAAACGGGAGTCCGACATACATGCATCGACCTATAACCAGTCCAAGTAAAGTGCTGAAAAGTATAATGGCAAGTAAACTGAACAGTAAAAGGGGAAAAACACGTGCCCAACTAGAAAGGTGCCATAACTCGGCAAAAGGTAAAAGAAAGTAAAGAGATGGCGAGTCTCACACACGGAAAACCTCCTACAACCACTGAATTCATCTCAAGATCTTGATTCCTCTACGCTCCTCTGCAGTCTCGACCGACATGTCCGTCGTCTGCAAGGGCACACCAAGTGCAGGCAAAGCCCAAGAAGGGGTGAGTATAAAGATACTCAATAGGATGCCCAGAAATATTGAGGGATCAACTAAGAAGGTAGTAAAATAGTGAGCAGTGGACAAGGCAAAGAACTGTGTAAGAGTACAATAGTGAGAGTACAGCTCAACCCAACAAAATAAAGGAAGTGGACTCATCCAATCCAAGAGGAGCTAGACATGGAAAGCATGAGGCATACCTCGCGCGTCTTCGCACCTCCTAGAAGGAAAGTAACTGAACCCAAGGAGTGGTAAAAAACTTAGGGTGTATATATATTCTCAATAGGAAACCCGAATGAGTGTGTAAGGGGATCTCTATCTCCAAGATCAGCCCATGAAAAGTCGCCAATAGTTCAAAGGGTAGCCATCACTGATACCCAACAATCCGGCATGCCAAAGTTTCCCCATCATTGAACCGTACAACCAAGGGTCCCACTTCGGTAATCACGGAGAAAATTCACTGACTAGCCTCATAGAATGGGCTGATCCTGAAAGAAGTCATCAGGTAACCCACTGCCCAGCCCTGCTAGAGGGTAAACCCCAAGAGGTGATTGGGTAACCCACTGCACAACCCCTCTGGAGGGTAAACCTTAAGGTTAACGGGTAACCCACTGCCCAGCTCCGCTAGAGGGTAAACCATAATAGGTCATTGGGTAACCTACTGCCCTGCCCCACTGAAGGGTAAACCCGAAAGTCAATGGGTAACCCACTGCCCAGCCTCGCTGGAGGGTAAACCCTAAGAGGTCATCGGGTAACCCACTGCCCAGCCCCGCTGGAGGGTAACCCCAAAATTCAACGGGTAACCCACTACCCAGCCCCACTGGAGGGTAAACCGGGGAACTGGTTGGATAACTCTGCATTGCTCGTTCCATCACTGGGTGTCACTAACACCGCTACCGTGTGTACGTTCAGAGTGCTTCAAAGGAACCTCCGACCAATGCCCTTTCATATTTCCAAATTTTTTGAGATCTCGAAAGAGGCTCTGCACACCCAAACAGATTACACCCTTGTAATCCTCACGGAAAAATACGCGAGAGAGACTACTTACTCGCTGGAAACAGGCTCCCGATGAAAAAGTTATTCAACGGAACTTTAAGCTCCTATGTCTCCTCATGGGGCCTGCACCTCGGTCTCGAAAAAGTTCAGTCATACTACCCCATCACGATGCTCTCAGAAAAACACACCAAAATGACTACTCATATGCCCCAAACGGACATCCGATTAAAAAGTCACAGTATGCTACAAACAGTTTAAAAGATGGCTCGTGGGGCCCACACCTCAACTCTCTCTTCACTACCTAAAACCACCCTGGTCAACTTTTCCTCGATGTCAGGGTCACAATGCCGCTGACGGCGCCTAAAACGGACTCCGGATGCAGGAGCTGAAACTCCTCACGTTATGCAAACGGGGCCCTGTGGGGCCCACACCTCGACCCCAAAACATGTCATGCAGAGCGTATCATTTCATTCCTTACAGATAACCGCGTGGCATAGGCTATTCATTTTCCCTGAATGGACTTAATAAGAATAAGTCGTAAAAACGCAGCATACGACAGAAAGTCGCCTCATGGGGCCCATGCCTCGGGCCCGAATTTAGGCGGGCGGATTGTGCCATCACAATACCCTCTAAAGAACACTCAGAAATGAGTACTCAAACACCCCAAACATATGTCGGGTGAAAAATTGGTGTTTCACTATAAAACGTGTGAACCCAGCCCTGTGAGGCCTGCAACTTGTCTACAACCCGGAAGCTTTAGAAAGCGTCTCAAAAAGTCCGCATGAGGAATGGGTCATGCTGCCACTAACAGCACGTTAAAAGGATATCCCAAACAGGAGTTAGGTCCAACGCAAGATTAATTAATTAATTAAACAATTAATTAACTATTCGCATTAAGCGTTTTGTGCCGTCAAGCAATGAAACCAAACCGCAAGGGTTCTAAACCAACTTTGGAAGGACCGTCTCAACTCCAGGGCCACAGCGCCTCTGACGGTGCGTCAAAAAGATGTCTGGCTCGCGTACCACGTCCATCGAAACTTAAATAATAATTTAACATTATTAAATTAAAGAGTTTTAGGTCACTCTTCTTTGGGAGAAGAACCCAAAAACCCAAAAACCCACTTCAAATAGTCCACCTCATCAACACAAACCCGCAGCTGCAGACGACGCGTCAAACAGCCGCGTCGTTTAGAAGATACGGCCCCTTGATTGCTAGGGGCCTAATCGAGCCGGTTCACCCTAGCCGGCCCGGTCCGAACCGCTGTCCCGCAGACCAGCCTCGGGTCCAGTCCAACTCGTCGTGACTTGCTGGCCGCGGCCCGCTCCAGCCACATCGGACCTCCTCGGCTCCGGTTCTTCAAGAAGACTGGATTTTTGGCCGGTCTTCATCACCCAGAAGGACCATCACTTTGCGAGTCCTTGTCTGCAGTACACCCCCGAGGTCAGCGCCTCGGGGTTCCTCCCAAGCGCGATAGCCTGAGGGCGACGCCCTCTCACTGTCGTCCAGTGGAGAGCACCGCCGCAGCACCTGCTGCCCGCGACGCCACCTAGCTCTCCAGCTCCGCCGCTCCGTTGCGGCCGCCGAACGCACCGCCGCTCACCGGCCCGCCGAACGCCGTGGCCGCCTGGGCCTCCACGCTACACCCGGCTCATCTTGGTCACCACGCTGCAGCCGCCGCTAGACCTAGCCAGCGTTGCACCGCCCGACGCCGCCGGCCCTCACAACTCCTCCCTGTCGTACCCTGTCATCGACCCTCTGAGCTCCACCTGGTCCTAACACGCGCCTCGCTCCACCACCTCTGGCTCGACCTCCGGCCGTCGCCCCCTTTCCAGATCCGGACCTTCAACCGGCTCCCCCAACAACTCAAGTGGTCGGAAAAATTATCTGAATTTGGTTTCAAAATCCTCGGGGTTGGATCTTCACAGCATCGCCCCTCGCTTGACGATCCGTCAAAGATTTGAGCGCCCAAAACTGGGACAAATAACGCCCAAGAACAGGATGTAGAACGGGGCTTAGACGATGGCCATTTTCATTCGTTCATCGTCCCAAATTCCAAAATTATAGAATTTAAACGATGAAATTGGCGAAAACTGAATAATTTAAAAAGATGCGAAATTAATCAAAAATCCTACCTCGAACCGGTCATTCGTCATTGGCAACGCGTCCTCTACGATTCCACTTCGATCCGCCAGAGTTCTCTCCTCAATCTGGCGAAAAATAGCTAAGAACGCCAAAGAACAAGAGAGGGAGAGAGAAAGAAGGGAAATTAGGGGTTTCCCCTAATTCCACTTTCAAGCGAATTTATAAAAACTCGCTGAAACGCCACCCACGGTCGCAGATTCCAAAACCTCCGTTTCCACTTATTTTATATCACGCCTAGGCAAAACACTCCATTTCAAACTCAATGGAAGTCTTGGATTTCCATTCCAAGGCTTCGTTCGAAAGTTATTTGAAAAGAAACTCAATGATAAATATCACTAAGTCATTATTTTAAAATGACTATTTTTCCTCTGGGTGACATCTCTCATAGTAGGACCATGCCTGCAACTTTTATACCCCACCTATGGTAAACGGAACTCTCCAGATGTAACTGTGCCCTTGGATTTCTAATCGGAGCTACCTTTTAGGTGGAAACTCAACCCCGCCATGTGCATAGTATGAAAAAATACTTAATATTTTCATAAAATTAATTCCGGGAACACCAGGCCTTAGAATCGCACGTCGTATTCTCGCCTAGCTCGGGAATTATTTGTAGAAAACTTTCAAAGTCTTACAAGGTAATAACCGGGTCTCTACATCATTCCCTCTTTCAAGATTTTTGTCCCTGAAAAGAAAAACTAGTAAAAACAACTTGGGATATAGAGCTCACACCTAGCTCTCCCACTCCCAAGAAAACTTGCACAACACCATGTTGGCACTACACATGAACCAAAGGGATGGTTCATACCCATAAGGTCTACTACTTTCGATGAAATGCGTAGGAACACACACGCACCTCATCAGCTGTGACATGTGGAAGACACCGTGCACCCACTCCTACTATTGGGAGGTTAAAGCAAGACTGTATGAAACATCTCAATCCCTTGCAAAATTCCCAAACGGACCAAAGGAACTCAGGGGACTTCCCTGGCCGAACCTCTACTTTCCACGTCGTGACCGAAATCACAATTTGTTCCTGGAACTAGATCTCATGATTCCCTCTTTCAGAATACCCATCGGGTGCGTCGCCTGTGGATATCTGATCATGCAGTACCTTGCTGTCGACATCCCCCAGCTGCGACTCTCTTACATGCTCAAGGAGAGAGGGAGTCAACACCATCGACTGCAGGAAATTCGTACCCTCCTGGTCCACCAAGTTCAGTTGTAGGGAAGATAACTATTTACGAAACTTATCATACCTGTCGAGTCTGGGACTTTCTTCTAAGGGAACCTGCTACAAAACTGCCATTTTTAGAAACATAGACTTCCACAAAGTCATAGTCTTGCAGAAATTTCAACCAGCACCGTCGTCTCAAGTTCAAGTCTCTCTGGGTGAGGGCGTACCTGAGTCTCTAGTGGTCTGAGAAAACCACAAATCACTCTCCCAGAAGATAGTGTCTCCACATTCACAGGTCAAAAACTTCCACTACCAGCACTACATAGTGAAGCACATAGTTATTTTTATGGGGTATCCATCACCCCGACCTTTACTTGATAATGGTATCAAGATTGATGTTGAGCACACAAGGTACCAAGGAATAGGGCAGGCGAACAAACTCATCCAACCGCCAGAGGCTAGACACAGAAAGCATGTGGAATACCCCACGTGTCTTTTCCCCTCTTGGAAGGAGAGTAATCCCCAAAATAGGCACTCTGCCAAACCCACTAGAGGCACCCCAAGAAAATGGAGGTCAAGCAGAAAAGCCCCACTGGAAAATCCAGAACCTGCTCTGACACTCCACCGCACAACCCTGCCATGAATGAACATGTTAGAGGGACTCATCCACTACACCTCAATACTATCTACATTGGGTGGTATTAACTCTCCCTCATGGTTTTGATCGCATCACAAAAGTGTATCTCAGTGGGGGAAGAACCCCTCGTTCCTGTGCATTCAAAGCTACGTCAGACAACACCAACACAGGGTTACACCGACGCCCTGTGTCACCCTCAGTAACCCCTCGAACAAAGAGTCAGATGAAAAGAGTACCTCACATAGTGTCTAAAAAGTTCTACTAATAAAAGTAGAAAAAGAAATAGAGTGTACCTCTTATCATATCATGTGTTGCAGGATTGGAGACATACATAGCACACAGCCGCCCGCGGCCCCATCCATCAGCTCCCTGAGCCTAACATGGGTCACCTAGTGGTGGTGTAAGGACCTCGAAACGTCGTCCTCCAACCATAGTTATTCCTTCTCTTCTTCCGAAACCTCCTCCCTGGGGACCACCCTGTCCTCACCTGGGAGTTCTCTGATCACGGCATTGCCTCTGTCGTGGCGGTGCATCTACCAGCTATCTAGAAACGCTCAACACATTCGATCAAGTAGTCACAATCCATGTGACCTCGCACATTACAACCATAGCATTAGTCCTCCATGGGATTTCTCAGTACTCTATGATGTCCCTGACCATGTGCCTGAGTCTCATCATAGTGAGACCACCGGCGTCGAGCCCCTACCAACTGACGTCCCTCTAACAAAAATTCCTCTGTCACCAATGCCTTCTCCAGCACCCTGAGACAGGTGAGGATGCACAAAGGCACTACGATGGCACTAATATCCTCTCCAGACACCTCTCTAAAACTTCTGTTCTTGAAATTTGCTGTCATGGACCACGTTCAAAGAGTACGGAGTAAGGACTTCGAACCTAGTCACGTACTTAGCCACTTCCATGAATCCCCACTAAAGCTCCAGCAGGTCTTGAAACTGTAAAAAAAAGTTGTAATTAGGAGGGGTAGTACTCCTCACAAAATATCTACTAGATTTCATCCCAAGAAAGTACCAATTCATCGTTAATTTGAGTAACCTCAGCCCAACTAATGCCAAACTGCTTGGTGGAAAAAAAGACTAGCTGTCAAAGCCACCATCAACCTGTCAGTGTCCGAACAAGCCTCAAGAGATGAACCACCAACTCTAGCCAACCCTTCATTGTCTGAGGGTATGGATCATTGTGGAACCTTAGTAGTCTCTGACGCTGGAACTCACGTAGCGCGCCCAGCCTATGCTCATCATCGGCCTTCGCTTCCGGTACTATCTGCTACTCCATAGGTGGAGGTGTTGCTACCTGTCCTCATAGAGAAAGGGTAATCATATGATGGATATTGAACTAAGGCCACATCGCTCACGGAGTCATCGTCACAAACCAGAACTAGTATCCTGGATGGCTATCATCATGGAGACATCCTGAATCCGATCAAGGAGTACCGCGGTCAAATGAGCATATATATATCAACAATGATGGGGAGCTGACTTAAGAAGAACAATCAAAGACTCAATCCTATATGATGCAGGAACCAAATTCTCTGCAACAAATGTCTCAGTTTTCAGAGTTGACAAGTGGGTTATCATGGTCCTGGTGAATGGATACGTCGGCCACTGCACCATCATTGGACTCCCTGGCCTGAGATCCACTCTCGAGACACGTTGACACTATTTCCCCAAAACTCAACCAATTCCATTTTAGGGATGTCCGAACAACTCTCCAAGAAACGAATCACCTCTGATACCACTTTTCATGACCCAACCCATACCAGGGATTGAGCAGCAACTACCCCAAACCCACCTTCATAGGCCAAGGGCTGGCGACTAGCGCCGAATGCACAACAAACTAGAGGAGGCCTCTTCCTAAGAAACCGTACACGCACACGCAGCTAACTCGATGAAAAAGTGTAGAGAAAAGAAAGATAGATACAACACCACTATAAATGGGAGTCCAACATAGATGCATCGACCTCTAATCAATACAATTAAAGTGATGAAAAGTAGACTAGAAATTAAACTAAACAGTAAATGGGGCAAAACACGATCCCAACCAGAAAGGTGCCACAACCCGACAATAGGTAAACAAAAGTAAAGATCTGGTGAGTCTCACACCCAGAAATCCTCCTACAACTACTGAACGTAGCCCAAGCTCATGTGTACTCTATGCTCCTCCGTAGTCTCGACCAACCTGTCTGTCGTCTACAAGGGCACACCAAGTGCGGGCAAAGCCCAAGCAGGGGTGAGTATAAAGATACTCAGTAGGATGCCCTGGAAGCTCGAGGGAGCAACAAAGGAGGTACTAAAATGGTTAGTATTAGACAGGATAAAGAATAGTGTAAGAGTATAATAGTGAGAGTATAACTCCACAGAACAAAAGAAAGAAAGTGGACTCATCCAATCTAAGAGGAGCTAGACACGGAAAGCACATGGAATACCCTTCGCATCTTCGCCTCTCCTAGAAGGAGAATAACTAAACCCAAGGAGTGGGGACAAAAGTAGGGTGTATATATATGCTCAAAAAGAAACCCAAACGAGTGTGTAAGGGGGTCTCTATCTCCATGATCGGCCCAAGAAAAGTCGCCAACAGTTCAAAGGATAGCCGTCACTGATGCCCAACAATCCTGGAAGCCAAAACTGCCTCATCACTGAACCGTAAAACCAAGGGTCCCGCTCTAGTAATCACAGAGAAAATTCACTGACTAGACTCATAGAAAGGGATGAGTCTGAAAGAAGTCGTCGGGTAAATCGTTGTCCAGCCCTACTAGAGGGTAAACCCCAAGAGGTCATCAGGTAACCCACTTCCCAGCCCCGCTAGAGGGTAGACCCTAAGGTTAACGGGTAACCCACTTCCCAGCCCCGCTAGAGGGTAGACCCTAAGGTTAACGGGTAACCCACTGCCCAGCCCTAGTAGAGGGTAAACCCTAAGAGGTCGTCGAGTAACCCACTGCCCAGCCTCGCTGGAGGGTAAACCCTAAAGTCAATAGGTAACCCACTGCCCAGCCTCGCTGGAGGGTAAACCCTAAAGTCAATAGGTAACCCACTGCCCAGCCCCGCTGGAGGGTAAACCCTATGAGGTCGTCGGGTAACCCACTGCCTAGCCCAGCTAGAGGGTAAACCCTAAAGTCAATGGGTAACCCACTACCCAGCCCCGCTGGAGGGTAAACCCAGAACAGGTCTGATAACTCGACACTGCTCGTGCCATCATTGGGTGTCACTAACACTATTATCGTGCATACGTTTGGAGTGCGTTAAAGGAACCTCCAACCAACAACCTTTCATGTTTCCACATTTAATGAGATCTTGAAAGAGGCTTCGCACACCCAAACAGATTACACCGTTGTAGTCCTTGCGAAAAAACACGTGAGATAGACTACTTACTCGCTGGAAATGGGCTCCCGATGAAAATTTTATTCAACGTCGCTTTAAGCTCATACGGCGCCTCATGGGGCACGCACCTCAGTCCCAAAAAAGTTCGGGTGAACTGATCCATCGTGATGCTCTTGGAAAAACATTCCAAGATGACTACTCATATGCCACAAACAGACGTCTGATGAAAAAGTCGCAGTACGCTGCACACAGCTTAAAAGACAGCTCGTGGGGCCCAATCCTCAACTCCGGCTTCAACCCCTGAAACCACCCTAGTCAACTTCGCCTTGATTCCAGGGTCACAACACCGCTAACGACGCCTAAAACGGACTCCAGATGTAGGATCTTCAACTCCCCGCATTATGCAAATGGGGCCCTGTGGGGCCCACACCTCGACCCCAAAAAATGTCACGCAGATCATACCATTTTGTTCATTGAAGATAACCATGCGGTATAGGCTATTCATTTACCCTGAATAGACTTATGAAGCATAAGTTTTAAAAATGCAGCATACGATCGAAAGACGCCTCGTGGGGCCCACGCCTCGGTCCCGAATTTAGGCGAGCGGATTGCGTCGTCGCAATCCCCTCAGAAGAACACTCAGAAACGAGTACTCAAACTCCTGAAATGAATGTCGGGTGAAAAGGTGGTGTTTCACCGTAAAAAGTGTGAATACGGCCCTGTGAGGCCCGCACCTTGTCTTCAACTCGGATGTTTCAGAAAGCATCTCAAAAAGTCAGCACGAGGTCTGGGGTCACGCTGCCACTGACGGCGCGTCAATTGAACATCCCAAACAAGATTTAGGTCAAATGAAAGATAAATAAATTAATTAATTAAACAATCAATTAATTATTCACATTAAGTGTTTTGTGTTGTCGAGCAAGGAAACGAAACTGCAAGGGTTCTGAACCAACTTTGTAAGGACCTTCTCCACTCCAGGGCCACAGCACCTCTGACGGAGCATCAAACGGAAGTTCGGCTCACGTACCACGCCCGTCGCATCTTTAATAATAATTTAACATTGCTAAATAAAATCCTTTTGGGTCACCCGTCTTTGGGCACAGAACCCAAAAACCTCAAAACCCACTTCAAATAGTCTTCCTCGCCGACATGAACCCGCAGTCGCAGACGGTGCGTCAAATGGACGTGCCATTTAAAACATACGACCCCTTGATCGCAAGGGGCCAAACCGGGCCGGTTCACCTCGTCCGGCCCAGTCCAAACCACCGGCCCATGGCCCGCTGGCCGCGGCCCACTCCAGCCACACTGGACCTCCTCGGGTCCGATTCTTCAAGCAGACCGGCCTTTTGGCTGGTCTTCGTCACCCAGCAGGACCCACACTTTGCGGGTCCTTGTCCGCAGTGCACCCCCGAGGCCAGCGCCTCGGGGTTCCTCCTGAGCATGACAGCCCGAGGGCGATGCCCTCTCGCCACCATCCGACTGAGCGTGCCATCACGACACCTACTACCCGCGGCGCTGCCTGGCTCCCCCGCTCCGTTGCGGCCGCCCCATCCGATGAACGCACTGTCGCACGCCAGCCTGCCGAACGCCGCGGCCGCCCGGACCTTTGTTCTCTGCCCGGCTCCTCCCGGTCACCACGCCACAGCCGCCACCTGGCCTTTTCTGTGCTGCACTGCCCAACGCTGCCAGCCCTCACGACTCCTCTCGGACGCACCCCAGCACCGGCCCTTCGAGCTCTACCTCGGCCTAACGCCTGCCGCACTCCACCACCTTCAGCTCGACCTCCGGCCGTTGCCCCCTTGCCGGAGCCGGACCATCAACCGGCTCCCTCGACAGCTCCGGTGGTTGGAAAAATTATCCAATGCCGGTTTTGGAAACCTTGAGGCCGGATCTTTACTGCGCCGCCCATCGCTCGACGATCTGTCAAAGATTTGTGCATCTGAAAATTGGGACGAAGAACGCCCCAGAACGGGATGTAGAATGGGGCTCGGACGATGGCCATGTTCGTTCGGGAATCATCCCAAATTCCAAAATTATATAATTTAAATTATGAAATTGTAAAAAACACAAGAATTGACGAAGATGAAAAATTTAATCAGAAATCCTACCTTGAACTGGTCGTTCGTCGTTGGCGATGCGTCTGCTATGATTCCACTTCGATCCACCGGAGTTCACTCCTCAATCCGGTGACGAGCAGTGAAGAACACCGAAGAAAAAGAGAGGGAGATAGAGAGAATAGAAATTATGGGTTTCCCCTAATTTCACTTTCAATAGAATTTTTAAAAACTCACTGAAACGTCACCCACGGTCACGGATTCCAAAACCTCCGCACCCACTTATTTTATATCATGCCTAGGAAAATGCCCCATTTCGAACTCAACGGAAGTCTCATATTTCTATTTTGAGGCTTCGTTCGAAACTTATTCAAAAATAACCTCAGTGATAAAAATCACTAAGTCATTATTTTAAAATGACGATTTTTCCCCTAGGTGACATCTCTCACAGTAGGCCTGCGCCCGCAACTTTTACACCCCACCTATGGTAAACGGCACACTCCGGAAACAACTGTGCCCTTATATTTTCAATATGAGCTACCATTTAGGAGGAAACATAACCTCTCCATGTGCATAGTATAAAAAAATTCTTAATATTTTTATAAAATTAATTCCGGGCACACTAGGCCTCAGAATCGCACGCCGTCTTCGCGCCTAGCTCTAGAATTATTTGTAGAAAATTTCAAAAGTATTATAGGTTAAAAACCAAGTCCCTGCATATAATTTATTTAGTATATATTATTTAATTTTATGGAACTAGTATATATACATAATATTAACTAATAAAACCAAACTAGTTTTTTATGATCGAAAAAACAACAAAATAATCTAAAAGGTTATCACTAATATATTATTTAATGATTCATCATAATACCATATAACTGAATGAAATATATAACCATTTAATATTTTATAAATTCATTAATAAGAAATAATTTCAATTTTGGACAACTATTCTCATTTTATATTACTTTCCATACATATCTACAAGTAAACTGATCATGAAAAACAAGGAAACGAGCACTACTGAACGATAAAATCGTATTTTATAACTCATCAAAAAGGAAATAAATGAACTTAATAAAATTATAATAAATAAATTAAATTTATAAAAGTATTTTAATTAATTAATTAATGGATTTAATCTGATTATCTAGGAAATTAAGGTCAATTTTAGAACACATTCGGACATAAGGTAAGGGTTTTCTCATCTCACATGTATTTCTCTGAAATGTGACTTATTCACCACTACTTCCAATGTGTGGTGTATTTGTAATTAAATTTTATGTATAATATCATGAATCTATTTATATGCATGGTATTAAATGTTTCATTTGAGGATTATTAATTTAATGGAAAATACGTTATGACTATTTTCAAATTCATAAGGGATTCTCCCTAAACCTCCATTACTCATTCGGGCTATGCCTTCTCTCTCTTTAACCCAACTTAATTATTATTTATTTTTTTATAATTATTCTAAATTATGTTTATATATTCTAAAATCATGTATTTAGATCAGTTCATCTTTATTTGATGGGGAAATATGTGTTTTATAAGGTTCCCTTTTCAATTCCTCCCGATAAGCAAACCCAATTTAAAAGGAACTTCCCAATTTCTTACCCATTTTCAAGCACCATCAATAATCTATTTTAAGACACCATTATTTTTATAAAATCACACTATTTTCATGAAAAACTATCTTTTTTTATTCTTGGTTTTATACAAATAATTATTTCTTTTTCTTTTTTAAAGACTCTTTTACATTTTACCTTATACCTCACTGAAGTGGCTCATTTCTAAAGTTTCTTAAAAACTATTTTTACATTTTTTGAATTCAGATGAACATCATTTATACTTAAAACATAATGTCATTTTCATTCCCTTTTACTCTTTGGGATATTCATGTTTATAATCTTATTTTAGGATAAATACAAATTATTTTTCAAAATAAATCATCTTTTCCAAATAAAAGGATATTTCTCCAATGAATTTATTAATGATTTTATTAGAGTATTTTCATCTATTATTATTATTCAAATATTTCAAAGTGTTATAGGAAACTTTTATTTAATGATATCATTTTAAATTGATAATTTGGAATATGAGGAATGCATTGGACTTGATAAGTGATGGGCGGGACCCACTATATCCCATCGATGTATCAGTAGGTCTCATAAGACGAACTAGATTGGGGCTTGGTTGAGGCCTTACCCATTTATATATAATTCTTGGTCGAGGCCTCAATGGTATGTTTATGATTTCTGCCATTATTCATACTCTCATTATGATACTAGTAATTGATAGTTCGTGTGATTATCTAACTAATAGAATGTCTATGATTAAGTTTCATTCTCATGTGATTATTTATGGAATTATTTAATCAGTTTTTATTATTTTTATATTATGTTCAAGATTATAATTTAATGGACTTTTTTTAAGTTATTCACCATTCTTTATTGTTTGTGTTTATTTTTTATAGCTTTTACTGTGTTGTTTACCCTTACTGAGCATCTAAACTCACCACTTTCTTAGGTTTTATTTTTCCTCATGATACAAAGAAGTATATTATGAATGACTTGTAGGGAAAATCTAGAAGTTTATAGATGTTTCCAATGGAGTTGATTCATTGTTATTACTTTCATGTTGTAATATAAAAATTATGTTTGGTTCTGGATTTCCAAATCTTCTAAACTATTCAGTCTTTCAGGATGCGAATTCTTGGTTTATTATATTAATTTAATTAAGTAAGGAACCACCTCTGGGCTATAGGAGTTAATTTATTTACAAAATATAAGTTCCTATGATTTATCTTGTGTTAATAAATTATGTAATGAGGTGACTCTATGATTTAGGTGTCCTATTTTTTGAATTTTATTTTTCTTACACTTATCCATGAAACTGAATGAGATAGGATATCTATATAATGTATAGAATAATGATTTCATTGTTAAACCATACAAGGTTCATATATGATATGATTGAAATGATGGCATACCTAAATTGATATGCAGTGAGAGGAACTCTAAACATAACTCAATACTTATTAAAATATAGATCTTATACCACTTAAAAATATGATTTATATAAAAAGGTTTCATCATTTTAGTCAGGTAATATTTAATAATAGTTTATATTAAATGACTAAAAACATGATAATCATCTAATAAAAGAATATATTTTATATTAATGGCATCATCATCATAAAAATTTACATTGATATTAATCCTACAGAAAAGATAAAAATAATGTAGGAAACTTATTGGATCATATAAAAAATTATAAATTTTTCTTAATCTAGAGAGGAAAATATATATGTTAAATTAGATCATTCAAGATATACCAATTTTTTATGTATTTTAAAAATTGGATATGTATTCTTATAAGTTGTATAGAAGAATATACCAAAGGTTTCAAAGGCATTAGATAGAGGGTGAGTGAAGAAACATTATTCTCCAATCATATACTTGATTTTATTAAGTTTTAAAATTGATTGGAAATATTATATGATACCATTAAGCTTTCATCAAACTACAGAATTTATTCTAAAATCATAATTGGAAATATTATATTAAATTAAATTTGCTCAATAAATGTATTCCCTATTTTCACAATCTGTTGAGGACTGAGGATTTGGGAAATTAATGTTTGGGTTCATATAAAGATTTTACAAATAAAAAGTGAATGGGTTTATGAAAAAAAAGAATAATTGAATTTTCCAATAGCTATCACGGGTCATTGAAACCTAAAGGTGGTTCCAAGAAATAATGGAACTGATTCTAGAGGATAGAGATTTTTTGAACTACCTAAATTTTTTTGAGAAGATCCGTGGAAAGTACACATTAGGTATTAATGTGTTATAACAATTAATTAATTTGTAATGGTATATGATATAAAATGTATATTTTAAAAATATTATAAATATATAATAGTTCAAAATAAAGGTATGGATTGGTAGATAATTTTGTTTTCATTCAAGTGAAAATGTAAAGGGTTGTTAAATCATAGGGTTGAATACAATGGAAAACATCAAGATCAGATGAATATAAATAAAGAATTTAATTTTAATCTTGTTTATATTTTATGATAAGGTAATGTTTTTATTAACAAATTGTTGTTGAAAAGATATGAGATAATAGATTCAATATACATGGTTTATGATTCATCTAATTTTATAATGTTCTTCAAATAAATAAGTGAATAAAAATTCTTTATCCAAGATAAAATAGTTTATCAATAGTATTGTTAAAATATTAGGGATATGATTTATAATTCATTTTCATTCATTATTTTTGAATAACATCCCAAAGAAAATTGATTAAAAAAATGCACATTTTAATCTAGATGTTCTTATTTTGATATTTAATACAATTTGGAATCATTTTTTGAATTCATCCATTTTTATAGAATTTTTTATTTTGATCATAAATTTTTATATTTACATCCAATTTATGTGATTCGTATTTTTCAGTATTTGTACAATATTTTTCTATATTTCCATTAACTAATTTTGGAGATAGATTGTTCATTAGAAGGCGTACTTTTAATCATGGAAGAATACCCAACATTTTATAATGTATCCTAGATAAATTATAATGTTTTTATTTACTAAGAAAAATATAGAAGTCCAAATGAATTGAAAATCTATATATGGAATGAAAACATGTGGGGATAAATTTTAAAAAAAATAAAGGTATCATTAATCTATTAAGTGTAATAATCAAATAAATTAATTAATAATCAAAATTTTAATAACAGTTTGGACTACTTTTAATGTTGACCTCATATGGCCCAAAATATATTACCAAATGAGCTGAAATTTTGGGTGAATATATATAAGTGTGTAATAAATTAATTAATTAAATTATTTCCTCAAATATGAATTCATTTTAAAGTTCATGATTTAATGGGAATATGATATATTATATTTTAAGAGTCTATTTAGATTATAAAGTCAGCTTTATTATTTTATCTATAACATTGGTTACAGGTGTAAAATTCTCTTAAATTTTCTAGATGGATCATTAAGAGAGAGATAATAAACTTTTTAGATAATGTTTTTTCAGGGTTCTACATTTTTTATGGGTAAACTAGGATTCAAATTTTGAAGGAAAAAATTTAAGGGAAACCAGCCTACCCATTGGTTTATAAATTTGTATCTAAAATCCCAATCGAAGGGGTTATCACCTCATCACTCAAGAAAAACGAATTCAATTAACCAATCCCTAATCAAGGGTTTGGAGGACCTTATAAACTCTTGTATTAAATATAGAAACCTCTATTATCTTTATCTATTTATATATCATAGTCATCTTTGATTCCTTGTGTTTTTCTATGATAGGTTGTATGTTTTATTTTCATTATTGTAAGTTGTCTTATATCCTACCTCTCTCAATATAGATCTATAGTTCAAATTAATTATCTTATATTATATTTAATTATATTTTAAACCCTATCCCCAATCACCTTTAAATTCTATAAAAATTGTTTGTCATTTCCATTTAGTTTGTGTGCATGAGTTGGTTAGGTTTTAATCTCATATTGCCTCATTTTTTTTAATATATTTTATTCCAGATCATATATATACCTAGAAAAATAAATATATATTTATATGAATGAGTAAACATAATTTTGGTAGTCTATAAGGATTTGGATGATGGATTGATCGAGATAAACAATTATTCTTATTTTTCAAATTAATGTTATGTACCTCCATCAAACTTGAAATAAAATATTCATATATTTGATATATTTAATGGTTTCATGGATTATTAGAACTCCTTGAACACAATCAATCATCAATAACAAGTGTACATGGATTAAATCTTGGTTTGAGTCATGGATTGTAGTTAAAAATTTGTAGATTCTAGATTCATTATATATGGAATTATGAATGTTAATTTGAAATGATCTTTTTCAATGCTCAATGAAATCAATACATAAATGAACTATCATTTGTTCTCACACAATATCAGAATCAATAGTTTTATTTCGTTTAATTTCATCACTCATCATATTGTATAATCTAAAAATTTCAAACCCCCACTTTTCAAACCATAAATATCAAATCATTTAAATTATTTTGTGTCACCACTGAGGATTTGACCTGATTTCCACTATACATAATATTTTAGACAAAAACTTCTATAAAGATCAAAATGTGAAAATCATATGAGCTTAAAATTGGCACTATTTCCAAGAATTGTTCTATACTAAAAGATTTTTTCTTGATAGAATTAATAAAAATTCAAAAAATTGATAATTTTAAATAATAAAAAATAGAATTTCTTGTTGATGACCTACCCACCATAATAAGTGATGTGATTTAAATTTTAGAAATAAAATTTTATATGTTTTACATATCTCATTTTTAATAAGATGTTTTTAAAGATGTCATTGGGGATTTCAAGTAAGATCTTGATTTCCAATACCTAACGGTTTTAGATAAGGACCATAGTGAGCTGACTAAATATTTTTTATAATTTTATGAAAATTTGAATAGGGATATATGGTAATAAAAAAATAAAAAATTACTGCTCTAATATTTGAAAAGAAATTAAGGAATTTTAATTTTATCCTTCGTTACCAAACTCCATCGAGTAAAATGATCTGGAAAACTCTATGGATTTCCATTCCACATCTAATTTTTTCTACTCAATAGTGAAAATTAATGAGAAAAATTAACTTAAAAGAGTTACATACCCTTTTTTAGATCCCATAAAAATTAACCCACACTCATCATCAACATTACATATTTTATAATATTATCTTATGGGTGAGGTTAACCTAGAAACAATATGATTATATTTTTTTAATGAGATATATGTTTTTAAGACATGTTCCATAATTTATAAAGTGATTTTTTTTTAGGTTCAAATTGAACATTCTTTTTAAAAAACCATTGATATAAATGATCTTGAAAAATCCATTGAGTCTCATGTCATATTTGATCTTCAATTATAAACCTTAAAAGTTATGTAAAAAATGAGTTAAAAAACTAGATTAACATATTTCCATTTCTTGTTATTCAAACCACATATAAATGCCCAACCAAAAATAAAAAATATTCATAAGCACTCTTAACTAAAAACCCAATACTCAGTGGATAGTATCACACCTAAAATTGGAGACCAAAAAGAAGATACTCACATTCTTTATTCAAACATAATGAATTAAAAGTACATCAAAAAAGGGGGAATTGATATTCAATGAAAGAGGGTATTTATAGAAGGAGAAATGTGTTTGAAAGGACATTGTAGTTAAAAAACATTGGGGTTACTTTCAGGGAAACTACATCCACCGTCTCATTATGAATAGTTCACTACAATTGTCTAGAAATAGACAAAATAAATACAACACTTCTTGGGGATAACATAAGTTCTATTTTACATTTTTTTAATAATTAATTTGTTTTCTGTTATTTTTTTAATTGAATGAATTTTGAAAAAATATCTAACATTTGATCCCTCATACACCGGGTACTGTCTGAAATTCTACTGAATTTACTTCTACTTGAAAGGATCCATTCATGGATGGAGAAGGAGACCCACCCGATAAAAAATAGGAAGAACCCCTTTAACTCTAAATATCTATCTACATATCTTATAATATCATTATCTCTATATAATCTTAATTTTTTTATTTTCCTTCTTATATGTGTGTTCAAAAAAAATAAATAAGAAAAAAAATAGAAAAAAAAACATTCATGGTTACTCACCATAGATTTTGATAATTTTTAAAACCATTTTTGGGGATTAAAAATCATTGTATTCAACACAAAAAAATTCCTTATTCGTCAAAAAAATTAAAAACACTTTTTGTATCGATCACATAATATTTTGAGTATCCGAATTTTAATTATAAAATAAATATTTTTCTTACTCATGAGGTACACGTTTATATTTCATGGAATGACCATTTATGAACATATTTGTAAGAACTCTGGTTTTTGGAATGGGTCAAAATCCCGACCATGTTTGAATTTTTGACTTGTTTCTGAGAAAACTGGAAAAATCTGGGAAGTTTTAGAAATTTCTAGATTACACGCCATATAATTAAAATTACACGTCGTGTATTGGTTAGCTGTGTACCAGTCGCGTGATCGCCAAGTACATACCGTGTGTTGACCATGTAATATTTTTCTACTACACGGTGTGTTGGGTTACTAGACATGCTGTGTATTTTTATTTTCTGGGTATCGGCTGATTTCTAGCTGTGTTTCGACCCGTGTGGCACCTCCAAGCTGTGTGGATACCTCCACTTAAGTTGGAGTATAGACAAGGCCACTACATGGTGTGTAGTCCTTTATACACACCGTGTATTTTTATTTTTATTCAATTAAATGAATGAGTGTCCCGAATTATTTCGGAAAAGATATTATTCTTCTCCAACTTTGAAATAGTCCTGTTCCAAAATCCCAAACTACATACTTTGCCCTAGATTCTTCATACGAAGTCCATTCTTCAACTTTTCGGTGGCTGCGATATTGCATCAGCAAGGCTGAACTTGCACACCTTATTTCGTTCCAGTTTCCCTACCTCACCCACCATAGATTCCATTCGAGTGGAATTGCTAGGATTTGATAGAAACGTGGATCTACGAAGGCCGACTTCAAATTTGAGTTCGATATCAGACTTACTTATGTCTACGAGTATCAAGTAGGTGGTGCATACCTTGTTTTTTGTTTTCACAGACTTTTGGGTGACGCGTCCTTTTGTGCGTATTTGGGTATTTTGAGAAAGACCCTATTTTATCTGTTATTTCATATTAAATTTCTTATTAGACCTATGGGATGCCTTTGGGTATTCCCTTTTTACCTATTTTCTTGAGCAGGGGCTGGGTTATGGGTCATTGATCAATTAGGGCATTTTGACCATGTATGCCAAAATGCATTAAAATGAATACTTTTTATTAAACTGTTGAGTTCAATTTGTTAAGTGATGAGGTGGTTTTGACCACTCTTATGGGTAGAGGGTCCCATTATTTGTGGCTTAGGTACTTTTGGTTTGTGGTTTCTTATCATAGGAAGCCACGTAAAAGGTAAGGAGCCTTCAGGGGATAGCGTTGAGGCTGTCAGGTTGGGTGTAGAGGTTTCGCCATGGTTTGAGGGTAGACATCTTTTTCAATCCAGTTACTGATTTGAGGGAAGAAATCGATGTCCCTCCGGTTTATTTATTAAGGGTGAACATCTCTATCTCTCTAGTTACTCATTTGAAGACAGGCATCTATGTTCCTCCGAGTTACTACTTCTTGGGTGTGCCTTCGAGACATCGGTACATGAGACACACGGTGTCAGGGGGCACATGGTACTGGGTTACATGACAGATATTACAGAACTGTCAAAATCTAGTGACACTCCATGGTGGCTTCTGATCACCATTGGAGTTTATGTTTATTTGTGCATCGTACTGTTTACTATTTTCCCCATAAATTCATGTCTACTTAAACACTTATATTAGGTACGCACCATTGGGTGGTATCCTACTGAGATTCATCTCACACACTACATGGTCCCTTCAGGATGTGTGTAGACTTTATAGATTTACGTGTAGGAAAGAGACAAGCTTCAGGAGCTGGATTGTTTTAGTTGTTGTATGGTGATGGTATGGAACTTGATGTCTTTCCAAGCTGAATTTTACTTTGTTTTTCTTTCTTTCCTATATCAGCATTCCTACTTTATTATTTTAGCTATTTTTGGTTAGACATTGGCACCCTTGTATACATTGACTTGTTTAGGATGTATAACTTGTCTGTTCAAGTTTTTTTTTTAATTGATAGCCAGCATGTTGTTCTATTTATTTTCCACTATTTTTGTTTATATTTATTTCTTCCACTATTTATTGCTATTGATTGTTCTTCTGCTATGCGGGTCTGGTTCAATTCTGTAGAGTCTTCTAATTTTATATTATTCTCAAACCAGTATCATTATTATCCTCTGAGAGGTTATATCCTCCCCATTATACGTATAAGACCCTCACTGCTAGTCAGCAGCCTTTGGCGCTGGGGTGGTGCGCCTAAGGTAGTAACACCCGACCTGTTTAGAACTATTTGGGTGGCTAACCGGGTCTGGGACATTACAAAGTGGTATCAGATGTAGGTTCTAGACAAAGATTTAGTAGAAATTTTTTGTGGGATAATAATGATATTGAGACTTCTCTTTTTATTTATGATAGTTTTAATATTTTGGATATGGTATACTGGAGATAGTTTGTAATTGGAACTGGGTTTCTAGCTTTTTCTTGGGTGCCTACAGTCCCATGTATAAGGGATATACCAAGTTTCCTTGAGTGGAAATTGTTGTTTTTCTTTTTTCTCAGATTAACGTTTATATGATTTCCACCTCGGTGGATCACTTGGTGTGAGATGTTATTTATCATGATATGTAACCCTTGAAATGGTGTGGTAAGGGAGAATTGGACCTTGACTTGGTATGAAAATACGTGATTGGTTGGATTTTGGTAGGTACATTTTTAGGGTATTTCAATTTCATAACTGCACGTATGCTTTTTGAAGTGATAATTCCTTGTGAATGATATCAAATTCCATGATTTGAATGCTTTTGAAATTTGATAGGTGAAATTCTTGATAGAATTGGTAGTTTATTGAAATATATTATTCCATGCTTATTATATATTGTTAATTACTTGTGTCAGAAGATTTTAGGTCTGGCTCTTATATGAGAAGGTGGGTACTATGGTTGAGGTGATTTTGATCACCAGGATTGGGTATCCTGGATGTCAGTTTGAGGCAGTTTAACTGTCAGGATTGGGTGACTCGGTCGTCAGTTTGAAGAAACATTGGTTGTTGAGACAGGCATGTCCCTAAGTAGTTTTGATACTTGGCTCTATTGAGAGGTGGGTAAGGAGGCCATGAGGCTGGGATGTCATGGGCAAAGGTTACGGTGGGGGAGAGTAAGGGTAGTAGTTACGCACTTCCTTTTACTTCTTTTCCTATCTATGTGAATATATTGTATGTATATATATATATGTGGGATGACTAACCATTTATTTTATTCAGTGGGTTCTTTCTGAATGACTCAGATTGAGCATTAGGAGGGAGATGGTACAGTTCCACAAGAGCAGGATCGGGATCCGGTGTTGGTATAGCATGAGTTGTAGGTACATGCTCAGGGATAGGATTAGGTTCAGGATCTAGTGCAAGTAGGGAAGCATCTGGGTTTGGCAGCATTCGGGTCATGGCTACATGAGTATCTCTGGTCTAGTCGGGTACATGTCTTATCGGGTATCGACAGAGGTGCACATGGTGCAAATCCATCTATGGCATATCTGACATGGGAGTTCCATTTGTATCACCCGCCACTTTTTCAAGGTGAGGGTGGTCCACAAGAAGTTAAGAACTAGATTGATAGCATACATATGATCTTTGACCAGCTCAATATGCCTGCAGGGTGGAGGGTCAAGCTGGCTACATATATGCTGCGAAGACCGACAAATCGTTGGTGGGATGTGAAGGTTCAGGCTCACAGGCACGAAGGACTCACATGGAAGGACTTCAAGGACATTTTATTTGAGCACTTTTACCTAGAGAAACTAAGGGTATAGAGAGCTTGGTAGTTCTGAAGCCTTCAGTAGGGATGCATGTCTTTCATGGACTATGCAGCAACTTTCACTGAGTTGTCTCACTTTTCACCTGGTATGGAAAGTGATGACTCTGTAAGGGTGAGGTGCTTTGAGGATGTCTTGTAACATGCCATTCGGCTCCAGGTAAATATCTTCAGGTTGGTTTCTTTCTTAGAGGCGGTGAATCAGGCACTCATAGTGGAGGGAAACCAGAGGAATATTCCCCAGGTTGTCTAGGTGACAGCTTCAGGTGATGGTTCAGATAGTAAGAAGCAAGGATGGGATGAGTTCCAATAGGGAAGTCAGTTCAAGGACTCAGCTAGACCACCTCTTATTAGTTCTTCAGTGGTTTTCTTTTAGTGTGGATATCTAGGGCATGTTCAGACTCAGTATGATAGGCCTCCAAAGGATTTCCAGGCATGTGGACAGGTCGGGCATCTGGAGAGGTTCTACAGGCAGCCTTCTGTAGGATCAAAATAATGATGTAGATGCTCAATATACAAGAGGGGGGTGAATTGTAAACTTTAAAAATTCCTTTGGAACCTTTAAAGTTGGTTACAAATAACTATGGTTTCCTTAAGAAAAGGAAAGGGCTAAGTTTAACAAAGATTAAACTAAGAAAATTCACAACACCTATAGCACCAAATGAAAACTTGGAAAAAGATTCCGAAAGTAGGTTCCGGAAATATGGTTCCGGAAATTGAAACTTAACAAAAGATTACAATATGAGATTCTACCTTAAAGTGTATAGAGTCTAAATGAAACAGAGTACAAGTAAGGAAGTATAAGAAAGTTATAATTTCCTTATAATACAAAATGCATCAGAAATAAACAAGTAGTAACACTACAAGTAACAAGATATAATTCTTTTAACCCAAAGATAAAGATATCCAAAAACCTTGGATAAAGGTCCCTTGATTTATACTTTCAAGCAAGTCTGTCTTACCCACACCAGGGTAAGCCCTCGATACGAAGATCGGAGTCTCTGTCTTGTTATCCCCGCAAGCCCTCAACTTCAAGGTAGTTGGTCACCTCTGTCTTCCTCAGCAAGGAAACCCTCGAACTTTAAGGTAGTCAGCACCTCTTTCTTCCTATCCCCGGAAGTCCTCGAATGTAATCACAAACATTCGGAGTCGCACAAAGAAAAAACTGAACAAGAGGTTCAGTATGCACAAGGCATGAAAAGATTTATCTCTCTAGAAATCACCTTAGCAGCGTGTGGTCTCTAGATTGATCAACTTTTTTATTTGAGCTCTTTCAAATGAGCTCCTATTTATAGGAAAATTTCCCACGGTCATCTCCCTCTTCCAACAGTCATATTTTCCATGAAACTCGGAGGGACCTGTACACGTGTAACTCAACCAACGGTTAATTAGAAACAGAATAGACGACATCGTTTTATAACAAACTATGTATAATTGAATGCACGACATCGTTTTAAAAAAAATCATTTGTGACTAACAGCTAATCAATAGTTCGGAGTGTAAGTAAGTCAAAAGTTCGGAGTCTAATCAAGATGAAGTTCGGAGTCTAATCAAGATGAAGTTCAGATTCTGTTTTATAGGAATTTGGACCAGAGATCGGATTCTGAGCCTGTATAGTTCAAAGTCGAACTGTTTAAAAGTTCGGAGTCGAACTTCTTAAGAGTTCGGAGTCGAACTTCTTAAGAGTTCGGAGTCGAACTACAAAAGAGTTCATAATCGAAATTCTTTAGATTTCGGAGTCGAACTGCTTAAGATTTATGAGTGGAACTACAAAAGAGTTCGGAGTCGAACTTCTTCAGAGTTCGGAGTTGAACTTCTTCAGAGTTCGGAGTTGAACTTCTTCAGAGTTCATAGTTGAAATACAAAAGAGTTCGGATTCCAGAATTCGGATTAGAACTACATTATAGATTACATCCAGAATTCGGATCCTAAAAACAGAATACTTCAAATCTTTTCATTATATGACTCCATAAATTTGGTTATGAATCCGGTTTTTGAATTTAAGAATAATATTCCTATGTATAAGAAAATATAGGTTAAGGTAAATATCCTTAAAGAAGTAAATTTTCCTTATGGGGGTAAAAATAATATTTTCTTAAGTATAAGGTGTTTTTGATTTTCAAAACAAGAAGGAATGGAAAAGTCATAAGGAAAACCTTATTGACTCAACAATATCCCCATTTTTGGAAAGCAAAAACATCCTTTTGAAAAAGTATATAAGGATTTTGAAAATTTTCATTAGACTTTGAAAATTAAAACTTATCTCCCTTGTTCATAGATAGAAGTTAATACAACTAACTCCCCCTTAGGCATTGAAACTATAAGTATTGTATTCTGGGTTTCTGGAGTAGAGTTTTCATTATTGTAAGAATGAGAAAAAACTTCGTAGTGGGAAACTGCCCCTTTCTTTAAGGATATTTCTCTTAGAAATTTTCCCTTTCTCCTCCTTAGGAATAGTTCTTTTTCCTTCTCCACCTTTGTGATTTTCAAAAAGAATTGAAGGGAATGTAAAACAAAGTATACTACCTGAAACATTAGTATATAACAAGATACAAACAAACCAAATAACCATTTCATTAGAGTTGAGGAAAAAAAATACAAGGAAAGACAACTACAATAAAAGATCGGAGTGGATTCATTTGTCTTCCTTTTCCTTTGAAATGAGCTGCTTCAACAAGGCTTTGAGTTTCTTCAAGTCTCTTTGATCTTCCTCTCGTTGCCTCTCCAAGGATTTTACCTTTTCTTCTTGAGATTTTAAAGCCTCTGCCTGAGCCTCCAAGGCTTCTTTTTGCAACTTCAACAACTCCTCTTTCTTTTCCCTCTTCTGTTGAAAATCAATCCGGAAATCTCTTTCAGTTTTCCAATTTTGAGATATCGAGTTAAGCTTCCCATTCAGATCCCTGACCTGTTGATTCTGGAAATTTTGCTCCTGGGTTAACTTCTCAGAAATCTCATTAACCTTTTTATCCTCTATTTCAAAGGCATTTTGAACTTCAGCCTGAAAATTCTCAAAGTGAACTAAATATTCATCAAATCTCTTAGACCACTTCATTACTTTGCTGCAGGACTTCCTATGTACGTCATAATCAATCAGAAAACTTTTCTGTTCAGCTTCCAACTTCACAAACTTATCCATTACCATGGATAAAGAATCTGATTTTTGATTCATAGATTGTTGCAGCAACTGGCATCTAGAATCTATTGTTGGAAGAATCGTAATTGTGTCCACCAACTTTCTCAAAGATTGAACCACAAAATCATGCCCGTGGGATGATGATTCCGAATCAGAAACTTCTCTTTGAGATTCCTCTTCTTCAACTGGCATAAGCTTCCTTCTGGAGGTACCACTAACTTCTTTCCTTCTGATGATATCTTTAATAGGTGTCTCCATTAAAGATTTCTTCCCTTTATCAGATTTCGGAATGGATTGCACATTTGGAGATACTTCCTCAGATTCAGAAACTTGAATAGTTTGATCCTCATCTGGTTTCTGTCTTTCTTTTCCTTCCTCAAGAAAGTTCCTCTCAGGGTATTCTTCTTCATCAAATAGCTCATTTGCTTCTTCTTCTTCTTTTGGATGTTGCTTGGTAGCTTCCTCATCTCCCTTGCCTGGGGTAACTATTTTTGCGGATTTAGCCTTATCTTTGTACTCCTGTACTTGCTTGATCAAGGTATACAGATCTTCACTATCCTCTTCTTCTTCTTCTTCTTCTTCTTCTGCTGCTTCAGTGACATCCTTCTCAGCTTCTTCAACTATTCCTTTACCCTTGTCCTTTTCCGGAGTGACATAGTTTTTTGCTGGAGTTTCTGGTAGAGAAGATTCAACACCTAAAGTTTCCGGAACTGGAAGCCTTTCGGAAGCTAACTCTGTATCTTTTAGCAAAGATTGCACTAGTTCAGCTTCAGACATCTTCTTTCTCAACTTCTTCTCCTTTGCTTTCCTTTCTTGCTCCTCAGTAGCTTTTTATTTTAATGTCTTGGCCTCAGCAGGGTCCAGTCCGAATTGAGGATCCCCTTCCTTCCTCATTTCTTTATCTTTCCTCCACTTTGCTGCTACTTCGTCTGTATAGATTTTCTGTTTCTTCGGCTTGGGTGGTGCGGATTCAGTTTCCTTAGGCTGAGGAACTTCTTCATCAGTAACTACTTCCTCAGACTTTCTCTTCTTCCTTTGCTTTTTTTAAGGTTCCGGAGATTCTTTTTCAGCTATTTCAAATTTCTCCATGGATAGGGGGTAAAATTCTCTAGATTCACTAGAAAATCCCATCTTCATTCTTTTAAGCGTATCATCATTGAAAAGCATGAGCTTGCAATTCCGGATCTTTTATTTGCCAGAAACTTTGAAAGATTCTAAGCATCGAACAATCAGCTTAGACAGTAAGGCAGGAAACATCATAATCTAAGCTCTCAGATTTCCTTCTTTAATATTCTTGATTGTAACCAAGACATGCCTTATCAGATTTATCTTTCTTAGATTTACCAAAAAATATAAGACATAGATTTCACTCTTCTTCAGATTGTCTTTATCTCCTCTTCTCAGAACCAGAAAACCTTGCACCCATAGTTGAAGTATTCTATTATTCGGAGTGAGCCGAGCAATCTTAGTTGTTGAATCATCCTTAAGCCCAAGACACTTCAGTGCCTTCTCCTTATTGAAACTTCCTTGCACATCGGAAAGTTTGTGAGAACAAAATTCAGCTTCTCCCTCATATGCTAAACCAACCAGGATTACTGACTTAGTGTAAGAAAGTTTATAAGTCTTCCCATAAGACTTAAAAGAAAACCTTTCTCTGCCATCTTCCACCAGGAAGGAAACAGACTCATAAAACTCTACCAACAAGTCAGTACAAACTGGATCCTGTTTATCTGACTTAGCTATGCAGATATCTTCCCATCCATTCATTCTAATATTCTTTGAAATAATAGAATCAAGCTTATAAAAATACGGATGAACTATCCTTTATCTGTAAACTAACAACTTTGAAATTGGTTTGATAGTTGACATATCTTGAGAGGTTGCTTCAACAGACATTCGGAATGAAATAAACTGTAATATTCGGATTGGCTTCACAAGATTCGAAACCGGCCTTAAGAGGATCAGCAGAGCTTCGAGATGCAATAGCTTGGAAAACCGATGTGGGATGAGTCTCGGGACCCCCTTTTTATAGGCAAAGAATTTGACCATTGGTCTTCCAAAAGTCATCTAATGGTTGAAAATGCTTTGATCTGATCTGACAGTTGATAATAATTTCAAAAAAAATGACTCCGATCTTTTGAGGTTTTTTTTTAAGAAAACATTCGGATTTGGGAAAAAAACTAGAATCCGAACTAAACATGGAAGATACCAGTAAGCAAAATTTGATTACAAAACTATAAGTAGGAAAATCATAACTTACGGATTGACAAGAAATATTATTCGAAATTGGTAATATTCTTCTTAAAAAACACTTCATTACGAAATTTCTAGTACGAAAAATCCTCATTATGAAAACTCCAGTCCAAAAATCTTCATTCCAAAAAATTATTAGTACGAAAATATCATTCCGGAAGTTTTCAGTATGAAAAATTGCCATTCCAGAAATTTCAGTTCCGGAAATTTTCATTCCGGAAATCTTAGTTCCGAAATGTTTGTTTGTTTTTTTAAAAAAAATACTCCCCCTATGAAAAGGAGTTTATTACTGTTAGGAGAATTGTTCAACAAGAAGTCAATGAAGAATGATTACCTTAAGGTTATAATTCCTAACTTTTTTTTAATATATTCAAATCTATCGGAGGGTAAAGATTTTGTGAAAATATCAGCAAGTTGATCTTTTGTTCCAATAAACTGAAGAATAATATCTCCTTTAAGTGTGTGATCCCTAAGAAGGTGATGCCTAATATCTATGTGTTTTGCACGAGTGTGATGTGCAGGGTTCTTACTTAAGGAAATGGCACTTGTGTTATCACACAAAATTTTATTTTTAGTAAAGCTCAAGCCATAGTCTGTGAGTGTGTGTTGCATCCACAATACTTGAGCACAACAACTTCCAGCTACTACATATTCAGCTTCAGCAGTGGAAAGTGCTACAGAATGTTGCTTCTTGCAGGACCAAGAAACTAATGAATCTCCTAAGAAATGACAAGTTCCGGATGTACTCTTTCTATCCATTCTACATCCACCAAAGTCAGCATCAGAAAAGATTTTTAGAACAAAATCATTTCCAGAATTATAAAATAATCCTAGATCCATGGTTCCATTAAGGTAGCGAAAAATTCTTTTTACTTCCTTTAGGTGAGATTCCTTAGGATTGGATTGATATCTTGCACATAACCATACTGAGAACATTAAGTCTGTTCGACTAGCTGTTAAGTAAAGTAAGCTTCCTATCATACCTCTAAAAGATGTTTGATCTACTGGTTTCCCAGCTTCATCAAGATCTAAAGAGTTTGAGGTACCAATAGGAGTACTTATACTCTTAGTATTGTCATAACCATACTTTTTGAGAAGATATTTAATATACTTATGTTGAGATATGTAGGTTCCTTCTGGTTTTTAACAAATTTAAAAACCAAGGAAAAATGTTAACTCACCCATCACACTCATTTCAAACTCAGATTTCATTAGACTTGCAAAGGAGTCGGTTAAAGATTGCTGTGTTGAACCAAATATGATGTCATCAACATAAATTTGAACAATAAAAACATTTTTCTTATCCTTTTTTATAAAAATGGTTGGATCTTCATTTCCCTTAACATAGTCATTTTGAAGCAAAAATCCAGTAAGTCTATCATACCATGCTCGTGGATCTTGTTTAAGACCATACAAAGCTTTGGTAAGTCTAAAAACATGATCAGGATGTTTTGTATCTTCAAAGCCAGGAGGTTGTTCAACAAAAACTTCCTCTTGGACATAACCATTAAGAAAAGAACATTTCACATCCATTTGAAAAAGTTTAAAATTAAATAATGCTGCAAAGGCAAGTAGAATACGGATAGATTCAAGTCTAGCTACTGGAGCATAGGTTTCTTCATAGTCTATTCCATCTTGCTGATTATAGCCTTTAGCAACAATTCTGGTTGTATTTCTTACTATGACTCCATTTTCATCACATTTGTTTCTGAAAACCCACTTTAGTCCAATAACAGAAGTTTCCTTAGGTCTTTTAACCAAGGTCCAGACTTTATTCCTTTCTAATTCATTTAGTTCATCTTTCATGGCTTTGATCCAATCATCATCACCTAAAGCTTCATCAGTGCTTTTAGGTTCTAATTGGGAAAGAAATGCTATATGTTCTACTTCATTTCTTAAGGAAATTATAGTCCTTACAGGTTGATTTACATCACCAATGATACTATCACTGGGATGATTCTTAATAAACGCCTGATTTGGGTTTTGAAAAGCCTGTTCATCAACATAGGGTAGATAGTCTTCTGGGGTAAATGTTTCAGAAGTATCTTCTTGAACATTTTCCTTATCAGAATGTTCTTATATCAAAGGTTGATAACAGTTTTTTGAAAACACATCCGAGGATGTAGGTTGGGATGGTTTAAAAACAAAAGGATCTGACTCATCAAATTTTACATGTACTGTTTCTTCAACAGTACAAGAATTTTTATTAAAAACTCTATAAGCCTTAGATGTTGTGGAATAACCTAAGAAAATTCCTTCATCATATTTTGGTGTGAATTTATGTAGATTATCTTTAGTATTCAGAATTAATACTTTGTAACCAAAAACCTTGAAGTAGGATACTCTTGGTTTTCTACCATTCTATAACTCATAAAGAGTTTTATTAAGAAAAGGTCTAATCAAAACTCGATTTATAGTATAGCAAGTAGTACTTACAGCTTCATCCCAGAAATGTCTAGCTATAGAATTTTCACTCAACATGGTTCTAGTTCTCTCTTGAATAATTCTATTTTTTCTTTCAACTAAACCATTTTGTTGAGGAGTTCTAGGTGCTTAAAAATTATGAGTAATACCTTTTTTACTACAAAAAGTTTCAAAATCAGAATTTTGAAATTCTCCTCCATGATCACTATGAATAGTTTTCAATGGAAGGTTTTTCTCATTTTTAACTTGAGCTCTAAAACTTTTGAAATAAGAAAAATCTTCAGATTTCTTTTCTAGAAAATAAACCCAAGTAAATCTAGTGTAATCATCAACTAGAACAAACACATAGTATTTGCCTCCAATACTTCTAGTTTGTGTTGGACCAAAAAGATCCATGTGCACTAAATATAATGCATCAGTTGTTGAGACTTCACCGATTGATTTAAAACTAGATTTATGTTACTTTCCATATTGACAAGGATCACAAACTTTAGAAGAATCAAATCTAAGCTCTGGTAGATCCTTAACTAGTTTCTTCTTAGAGAGTTTACATAGGTTCCTAAGGTTACAATGACCTAGTCTTCTATGCCATAACCATGAATGATCTTCCATTGCACTTAGGCAAGGTAAATCTTGGCATCTAAGGTCTTCTAAGATCAAAGTGTAAACATTCTCTTGCCTATTGGCTGAGAGAATAAATTCTTCCTTGGAATTGTGAACTAAGCACTTATCATTCCTAAAATTCACAAGGTAACCTTCATCACATAACTAACTTATGCTAATGAGGTTGTGCTTAAGACCCTTAACAAAAATAACATTTGAAATTAAGGTTTTACTTAAAAGAACAATATTATCAATACCAACAATCTCTCCCTTAGCATTATCTCCGAAAGTTACCTTTCCTCCTTTCGTTTTGATAATCTTTTCAAAATTTTCTTTTGTTACCAGTCATGTGCCGGGAACATCCACTATCCATGTACCATGTATTGTTGCTGGTATTCTCTTTATTTTCCTAAAAATAAGAAGAAAATTAGACTTTCAGAATCCAAACTTGTTTGGATCCGAGATTTCTAGATAATAAAATTTTAGGTACCCACATCTTCTTTGAGAAATAAGCTTTATGAAAACATAAGGATTTGGTTTTGTTTAAGGAACAATTCTTTTCCCAGTGACCACCACATTGAAACTTAGTACAAAATGGGACACTTTGAGGAACAAAATAATTGTTACTGAAAATTGGTTTTGCATGGGTATAACCAAATCCAGATTTATTTCTTAAAGGTCGTATTTGGGAATACATTTTATCAAAATTTTCCATACCATGGGTAATGTTTGATAAACACTTCTTTAAGGAAAAAATTTCGGACTTGAGTTTTATAACCAAGTTTTTATCCTCAAAATCATTAGTTTTAGAACTAGATCTAGGCTCGAAAACATTTTTCTTAGAAATTACTTTTTCTAATTCTTTAGAAAGTTTGTTCTTCTCAGAACTTACTTCCTCAAGATTTTTTGAAATACTTTCAAAATCAGCATTTTTTCTATCAAGATCTTTAGAAAGATCAGATATCTCTTTTGTAAGAATAGAATTCCTAGATTTTGCCTTATCGAGTTTCTTATTGAGTTTAGAATTCTCAATCTCAAGAAGTTCAGCAAACCTAGAGACTTATTCATAAGTAGGTAAAGTACTTTCTTCATCTGAAGAAGATTCTTCATCAGAAGTGTTATAATACTTACTATCATTTGAATTCAAAGAAACATTGGTCAATGATTCAGCATTTCGTACCTTAGCCATAAAACAATGATTATCAATAGGTAATCTGGCTATAAGACCAAGATTCTTCTATCCTGAAGATTCAAAATCAGAAGATTCGTCTGAAGAATCACCACCACTGGCACTCCAGGTGTCATTAGCTTTCAGAACTTTCTTAGCTTTGGCTTTATAATACTTCTTTCTATTCCTGTCTGAATGCCTTTCTTTCCTTTCTTTCTTTTTGAGCATAGGGCAATCTGGCCTAATATGTCCAGCTCTCTTGCATTCATAAAAAGTAACTTCTCCATCTTTCTTATCTTTCCGTTCCTTTTTCTTATACTTGGATTGGAAATTTCTCTGGCCAGCTATCTTGTTCATCCTTCGGGCAAGATTAGCTAACTCATTTTCTGATATCTCACTCTCACTAGAATCTGATTAAAAACCCATCTTCTTAGACTTGGATCTGGTTACTCTCTCAGGAGTCTTAGATTTCATATGATTTGATGTTGTTGTAAAATAAACAGTACCATTTCCATTTTTCTTTTTGATGTTTTCAGTATCTCTCTTCATTCTGGTTTCATGTTGGATAAGAGTTCCAAATAACTCATCAAGAGAAATTTGAGTGACCTTCCCGTTTTCATCTATAGCTGTTCTTTTGGATTCCCACTCATTAGGCATGATATCAATTATCTTATCCACAATAGCTTCATCATCTAAGAATTTCTCTCCCATAGACTGTAGACTATTGATAATAGTCAAAAATCTCTGTTGAACTTTACAAATTGGTTCTCCATAAGGAAAGTTGAAGCCATGATATTCAGCTCTAAGCATAGCTCTCCTAGTCTCAATAACTTTAGAAGTTCCAAAGTATGTAACCTCTAACTTCTTCCAGATACAATTAGCTGCTTCATAAGAAGAAATTTGGCTATATATATTTCTATTTATTGAACAAAGTAGAGTATTGCGTACCTTATAATTGAGTTAATACTCTTGCTTTTCCTGGTTAGTAAAAGTTCTAACTTCCTTGTCAGGAATTTTATAATCACCAGTGAGCATAACAAAATTGTCTACTCCAGTATTGATAACAAAAGTATCCATTTGATCTCTCTAGTATTCATAGTCATTACCATCAAAGATTGGAGGTCTTGTAGGATTCAGATTATCAATAGAACCAACATTAATTCCTGCCATACTTAAAATAACCTTTGGCACACAAACTTGTTAGTAGAAAATATTCGTAATAACAAAGTTTGGAATGGGAAAGTTCGGAATGGGAAAGTTCAGAATGGGAATGTTCAGAATAATAAATTGAGCAAGAAAACTTATACGTGAGTACAAGTATTTCAGAAACCTCTTCTGATACCAATTGTAGGATCGAAATAATGATGTAGATGCTCAATATACAAGAGGGGGTGAATTGTAAACTTTAAAAATTCCTTTGGAACCATTAAAGTTGGTTACAAATAACTATGGTTTCCTAAAGGAAAGGAAAGGGCTAAGTTTAACAAAGATTAAACTAAGCAAATTCACAACACCTCTAGCACCAAATGAAAACTTGGAAAGAGATTCCGAAAGTAGGTTCTGGAAATTGAGACTTAACAAAAGATTACAATATGAGATTCTACCTTAAAGCATATATAATCTAAATGAAACAGAGTACAAGTAAGGAAGTATAAGAAAGTTATACATTCCTTATAATACAAAATGCAGCGGAAATAAAGAAGTAGTAACACTACAAGTAACAAGATATAAGTCTTTTAACCCAAAGAGAAAGGTATCCAACAACCTTGGATAAAGGTCCCTTGATTTATACTTTCAAGAAATTCTGTCTTACCAACACCAGGGTAAGCCCTCGATACGAAGATCAGAGTCTCTGTCTTGCTATCCCCGCAAGCCCTCAACTTCAAGGTAGTTGGTCACCTCTGTCTTCCTCAGCAAGGAAGCCCTCGAACTTCAAGGTAGTCAGCACCTCTGTCTTCCTATCCCCGTAAGTCCTCAAATTTAATCACCAACATTCGGAGTTGCACAAAGCAAAAACTGAACGAGCGGTTCAGTATGCACAAGGCATGAAAAGCCTTATCTTTCTAGAAATCACCTTAGCAGCGTATGGTCTCTAGATTGATCAACTTTTTTATTTGAGATCTTTCAAATGAGCTCCTATTTATAGGAAAATTTCTCATGGTCAGCTCCCTCTTCCAACGGTCATATTTTCCATGAAACTTGGAGGGACCTGTACACGTGTAACTCAACCAACGGTTAATTAGAAACAGAATAGACGACATCGTTTTATAACAAACTATGTATAACTGAATGCATGACATCGTTTTGAAACAAATCATTTGCGAGTAACAGCTAATCAATAGTTCAGAGTGTAAGTAAGTCAAAAGTTCGGAGTCTAATAAAGATGAAGTTCGGAGTCTAATCAAGATGAAGTTCAGATTCTTTTTTATAGGAATTCTGAGTCTGTTTTCACCAGAGATCGGATTCTGAGCCTGTATAGTTCAGAGTCGAACTGTTTAAAAGTTCAGAGTCAAACTTCTTAAGAGTTCGGAGTCGAACTACAACAGAGTTCGGAGTCTAACTTCTTAAGAGTTCGGAGTCGAACTACAAAATAGTTCAGAATCGAACTTCTTTAGAGTTCGGAGTCAAACTGCTTAAGAGTTCAGAGTCGAACTGCTTAAGAGTTCGGAGTTGAACTTCTTCAGAGTTCGGATTTGAACTTCTTCAGAGTTCGGAGTTGAACTACAAAAGAGTTCGGAGTCCAGAATTCGGATTAGAACTACATTACAGATTACATCCAGAATTCGGATCCTAAAAACAGAATACTTAAAATATTTTCATTATATGACTCCATAAATTTGGTTATGAATCCAGTTTTTGAATTTAAGAATAATATTCCTATGTATAATAAAATATAGGTTAAGGTAAATTTCCTTAAAGAAGTAAATTTTCCTTATGGGGGTAAAAATAATATTTTCTTAAGTATAAGGTGTTTGTGATTTTCAAAACAAGAAGGAATGGAAAAGTCATAAGGAAAACCTTATTGACTCAACACCTTCTCCGAAAACTGGCAGGCAGGGACTAGGATAGATGGTGGAATCTGGATTTTTTTAAGGTTCTGTACCAGGTGATGGTAACCGAGGTTTAGCTACACACGAATGATGTGAGAGAGACAGCAGGACCCAGCTGAGGGGTTAGTGTCCGGTGACTAGAGTAGCACCACAGGGAGGTCAGGCATCAGGCTATCATACTTCAGGTCAGGTGCACATCATGGAACTCCCAGGGGCTGAGTAGGCTGGTGAGCTGATGACAGTTAGAGGTACACTAAGGGTGTGACCATAATCTATTTTTTTACATGTTTGGGCAAGGCCTGTTTGGGAATGTCTTCTTTGAGTACACAAGGTGGAAGGGATTTATGTGGACTGACTAGATGATGGCTAGTGGTATTATCACCATATCAGGTGCGTGATATATTTATATATATGTATGAGATGAGTAGCATCATGGGAATCGAGGATGTGGGTTACTTGATGTTCTGTGGGCATCGGGGCATCGAGGATATGGGTTACACAAGGTGCTAGGCACCATGTTTGTTTTGAGCATCCATGGGATGTAGGACCTCATGGAGGCGGGCACCGATGTAGTTTGGGAGATGTTTTGGTGGTCGGAAATGACATAGGATCACTAATGAGGTGTAGGGGTGGCGATGTCTCGCGAGAGGGCAATGAGTTCAGAAACAGGTTAGTGAACCTTTGCTTTGTTGAGTTTTGTAGGGTTGAGACCGAGTTAGGAAATTTCTAAGGTGGGGATCCCTTGAAGAATTTATCCAGAACCTTTGAGACTAGGGTAGTCTGGGATACTTTGATCTAGGTGGTATGTTCAGTGTCATCTCCAGGTTTTGTTTGATAACTCAGGGACGAGCTATATTAAGGTGGGGAGATTGTAAGAACCCGGGTTTTTAAAATGGGTCAAAATCCTGACCATGTTTAAATTTTTGACTTGTTTCTAAGAAAACTGGGAAATTTTGGGAAGTTCTAGAAATTTCTAGATTACACACCATATACTCCAAAGTACATGTCGTGTATGGGTTAGGCATATACCTAACATGTGATCGCCAAGTACATAATGTGTGATGACCGCGTAAGAATTTTCTACTACATGGCGTGTAGGGTGGAAGGACATGTTGTGTATTATTCTTTTCCACATACCGGATGAGTTATAGTCATGTGTCGACCCGTGTGGTGCATCCAAGTCGTGTGGCTACCTATGCTTAAGTGAAAGTACAGACAAGGCCACTACATGGCATGTAGTCCTTTATACATGTCATGAATTTTTATTTTTATTCTCATAAATGAAAGAGCATCGCATCTTATTTTGGAAAAGATATTCTTCTTCCCCAACTTCAAAATAGTCCCATTCTGAAATCCAGAACTACATACCTTACCCTAGATTCTTCATACAAAGTCCATTATTCAATCTATTAGTGGTTGTGGGATCACATCAACAAGGCTAAACCCACGCACCCTATTTTTTCGGGATTCCTTGCCTTACCGACTGCAGATTCCATCTGAGTAGAATTGATGGGATTTTATGGAAACATAGATATATAAATATCGACTTATAATTGGAGCTCAATATCAGATGTGCCTACGTATATGAGTATCAGGTAGGTGGTGCATACCTTCTTTCATATTTTCGCGGACTTTTGGGTGACTCAACCACTGGCGTGTATTTGGGTATTTTTATCGAGACCCTATTTTATCTATTATTGCATATTAAATTTCATATTAGACTTTTGGTATGCCATTGGGTATTCCCTTTTTACCTTTTTTCTTGAGTGGGGGGCCGGGTGAGGGGTCATTTCTCATTTCGGGCATTTTGGCCGGGTATGCCAAAATGTGTTAAAATGAATTGTTTTGATTAAACTACTGAGTAAAATTTGTTAAGTGATGGGGTGGTTTTGACCACTCATATGGGTAGTTCCCCCCATTAGTTGTGGTTTAGATACTTTTGCTTCGAGGGTTATTTTCATAGGGAGCCATGTGAAAGGTGAAGAGCCTTCAGGGGATAGCATTGAGGCTATCGGGTTTGGGGAAGATGCTCTTCATGTTTTGAGGGAAAACATCATTATCCCTCCGATTACTGATTTGAGGGGATAAATTGTTGTCCCTATGATTACTTTATTGAGGGAAGACATTGATATCCGTCTGATTACTCATTTGAGGACACACATCATTGTTCCTCCGAGTTACTACTTCTTGGGCATGCCTTCGGGATGTCGGTACTTGAGACACGTGGTGTCAGGGGGAATATGGTTCCGGGTTACATGATAGATATGCTGGCGTTAGCCAAAGAAGGTGACACTCCATGGCGGCTACTAAGCACCAGTGGAGTTTGTGTTTATTTGTGCATCGTATTGTTTAATATTTTCCTCATAAATACATATCTTCTTAAACACTCATATTAGGTACGCACCATTGGGAGGTATCCTATTGAGATTCATCTCATACCCTGCATGGGACCTTTAGGATGTGTGTAGACTTTATGGATTTACATGTAGGAAAGAGATCGGCTTTAAGAGATGGACCATTTTAGTTGTCGCATGGAGATGGTAGGGACCTTGAGGTCTTTCCTAGAAGGAGTTTACTTTTTTTTTCTTTCTTTCCTATATCATCATGCTTACTTTATTATTGTAGCTACTGTTGGTTATCCATTGGCTATATTATATATATTTACTTGTTGTGGATGCATGACTTGTCTGTTCTAGTAGTTGTTTCAATTGATTGCTAGCATTTTATTCTGTTTATTTTTCACTTTTTTGTTTACATTTATTGTTTCCTCTATTTATTGCTATTGATTGTGCTTTCGGTATGCAGGTCTGTTCAAATCTGAAGAGTCTTCTAATTTTATATTATGCTCGGACCAGTACCATTATTATCCACAAAGAGGGTATATCCTCCCCACAATACCTATAAGACCCTCACTACTAGTCATCAGCCTTTGGCGTTCAGGGAGGTGCGCCTAAGGTAGTAACACCCGACCTATTTAGCACTGTTCGAGTGGCTGACTGGGTACAGGACGTTACAATATTTTCTCATTGTATGTTATCATTCACAAATTTGAATATTCACTTTTTTACATTAAAGGTAAATTTATAAAATTTTATCTCCATGAAAATCATAGAGTAAATTTATTTTCCACGTGAGAATCAATTTGGAAAAATTACCTCCATTAACCTTATATTTAACATCCTTTTCAAAGCACATTCGAACAAATGAAGACATAATTTTTGATAGATACATTAAAAGACCATGACCTTATCACACCAAATAATAAAATATATATGAAATGATTTATTTGATGTAATTTATGTGTGGGGGATGTTTTTCATTGAGGTTCACAATATTTTATCTTCATACAGCCTTTTTTTACTTACATAAAAGAATCATATTAAGTGTGTGTGATATGTTGTTTTCTGGAGAAAAAATATTAAAATTTTAATTGATATATTATGCAACATATTTTGGGGAATATCATTCAAAAAAATAAAAAATTGAAATATATTAGAAAAATTAGAAGAAAAAAAGAGGAACACTAATATTTGTCTCAACATCTGAGTTTTTGTGATAGTTTGAGTTCATTCTATTTAATATGTTCCAAAATATTTTCGTTCTCAATTATAAATTATCTTTGAAAAAATATTTTTTTGAAGTCCATTGATTTCCCCTTTAATTGGTCATGCATGATTTTCTCCATGTTAATTTTTTTACCCTTTTTCCAAATTTTTATTAATTTACTACCATCCCATAAGACATAGAAAAACCTTTAAAAAATAAATCTTGGTATATTTTCACATTAGTACGGTAATAGAATATAATATAATTAGAATAATCATATACTATAACTCCTAGTTGGTGAATGAGTGAATTCCATTAAAAATGGGATATCGTTGTGAGATGAGTGACTCATGTTTAAGAAAATATTCCAACTATAAATTTGTATATGAAAAATGAATTTTTTTTTTTTTATAAAAAAAATGGTACATCACTATAGATGATTGAAAATCTTAACTCCCCCCCTCAATAGTGGAATAAAATTTTTATATTGGTAAATGAGTGATCCTGGTTTTTCATGTTGCATGTTTTTTTGTTTCTCTCGAGAAAGTGTACTAGCCTAAGTATAGAGAAGGTGATAATTATTTTTCATTTATTATTTTTTAATAAATTATAAAATTTATTTAATGATAAAATATTAACATTTTTATCTAAAAATTCTTATTTTTATATTTAATAAAATTTAGAGAATTGTTTGAATTTAACAATTTTGATAGAATTTGTGTATTTTGATCATGAATTTTTATATTTAAATACAATTTATGTGATTCATTTTTTTAGGATTCCTAGAATATTTTTATACATTTAATTCAACTAGAACCAGTACTAGATTGGTTATTTGGAGGTATATCTTGATCATAGTATAATACCCAACATTTTCTTTATGCATCCTATACCGTTTTTTAGGTTTTTTCTACTTGAAGAAATTAAAAATTATAAATACCTTGAAACTCTATAGTTGGAATGAATACTAGGGGATAAAATTTCTATAACCATTAGGGTATAATTATTCAATTAAGTGTCCCACCCAAAGTATTAAATTAAGTCCTATGAATTTATAAATAATTTTTACCACTCTCAATGTTGGGGTCATATATTCTAAAATATTAGTCTAAATGAACTCAAACACTATGTGAATGTATAAAATATTGATAGGAACAAATTAATTAATATAATACCAATTAAATTATTTAATTTTAAGGGATATAAATGCATCAGAAAATGGATACATGGAATTTGAAGAATCTGTATGGCCTATAAAGTTAAATCTAATATTTCATCTATAACATTAGATAAAAGTTCCCATTTCACTTGAAATTTTATGGGAAGGTAATTAAGTGGAAGGAAAAACATTTAAATGGCCATTTTTATATATTTAGACTTCTTATGGATAAAATATTCAAAAACTATAAATGAGTTTGATTGGATGGAATCTATCCCACACCATAGATTATAAATATATATATCTTCAATCTCATTTCAATTGGTTATCACTTCAGTAGTCAATAAAGATAATTTTTTTTACCAAACAATTATTAAGGTTTCACATAACCTACCAAAATATTATTTTAACTAAATAAACCTATCCAATTTTTATCTTTTTCTTCATCTTTTTCATCATTGATACCTTCTATTTTTTATATCACATTATATGTTTTCTTTAAATTAATGAAATATGTGATATTTTTATCCACTAAAAATATAATTATATTGTTTGATTTTATGAAATTATATTATAATTAATTATGTTGGAATACCTCCCCTTTAAACCAATTAAATTATATCATAAGCATGCATCATCTCCATTATATTTGTCTGTGTGAGTTGTGTTAGTATTTCTCCCTTCTTGTCATATTATTTTTAATCTCTTTTATTCCTCATAATATAAATAACTATACACATAAATATCTATTTATATGGTCAACTGAATATGCATTTAGGTTTATTCCTAGTATTGGGATGATGCATTGATCGAGGTAAACTATGCTTCATGGTTTTCAAATTTACATAATGTTCGTATGTTAAATGTGTCATAGGATATTGAAGTATTTGATAGATTTAAAGGTTTTATAGATTATTGGATCCTTTAGAACATAATGGTTAATAATTTATTGAAATATTCATTAATAACACGTGTTCATGGATTTAATGTCAAGTTGAGTCTTTTATTTTAGCTAAAACTAAACATAAACATAATAAATCACATTTAGCATTATGAATGTTAATTTGACATGATATTTTTTAATTATTAATGAATTAATACATTAATTAGGTATCCTTTATTCTAACCCCATATCATCATAAATATTTTAATTCAATTGATTTTTTTTCTCAATTCATTGTATGATCTGAAAATATCAAACTAACCCTTTTAAAACCATCAAGATCAAATCATTAAAAAAATTAGTACCATCATCAAAGATTTAAACCAGGTGACACTATACACATTATAAAAAATCAATAGTTATTTTATTTTTGATAGGTAATAATCTACCATTATTCAAAAATTCACTATTGTTGAAGATGGTTCTACATTTAATGATTTACTTTTTATTTTCTTAAGAAAAACTCAATAGAATAATAATTTTTTAAAAAAATAAAAGAAATTAATTTCTAGTTTATGACCAACCAATCACTTTAAAAAATGTGATTAAAATTTTTCTAATAAAATTTTAAATGTTTTATAGGTTTAATTTTAATGAGGTGTTATTTGGGGGTATCATTTAGTGCATCAAGTAAGATCTTTATTTTCAACACATATCCATTTTATCTATATAAATTAGTGATTTGTTTGAATATTTTCTAGAATATTATGTTATAAATGAATTTCACACTTGTAATTTTAAATTTAATTTCATTAAAATTTTAATTTAATTGATAATTTTTTACCAATTATTTATTAATTTGTATTACTGCTTTTAGTAAATATTTTTAATTTAATTTTTGAAAAAATATTGAATAAATATGTTTTGAAAAAACTAAAAATGGGTTGTTGACTTGTTTTATAGGTGACAAAATGAGTCCTTATAATGGGAAAGGTCTAACAAAAATGGACAAGCAAGTAGGGGAGCACATAAGAATAGCTGATCTTGGAATGGGTTGAAAATAGGCATGTGCCAAGAGTTTCATGACAAAGGATCCGCATGTGGATGTGTTGTGCATGAGGAAACCTGGGTGGGTTGGCCTTAGTGGTGATTTACTGTTTGTGGTATGTGGCATCTACATATATTAAAGAATTAAAAATTTAAGCATAATCCAATGTGGGAAGCCTTTCACCTAGAAATTTTTCATCACTTACATTTATAACATTGTGTCAAGATGAGATTTAATTTTTATCCTCACAAACACTCACCTATATAGAAACCATCAACTCTATGTCATAATTCCATAATGATCAAATGATGCCTACTCGGAATTTCACTAGAAATTCAATAGAGTCTATACTAAAATTTATACATTATTTCAGGGTTTAATAGGGATCCAATGAGAATAAGAATGTTTCATCATAGATTTTGTGATTCAATGAAGTATGAAAAGGTTCAAGGTTGTTTAAAGGTGTTGGGAATATCATGTAAAGGTGGGAGTATAGTTTTTTTTAATTTTAAAATGGTGGTTTAGTGAATTTAATGTGACCTATGTCACAGTTCTCTAAATATGTGTGTGAGCGTAAGAAACATTGCGCAAACTAAATTACTATGTGGAGGGTCTTGATTTTATATTTGAGTTTCAATTCATGGAATATTACCCCACATAGGATCTATTTTCATTGAATGAAGATAAGTATGGAAGTATTTTCATGATATATTGTCATATAGAAATATGTTACACTATAATGAGGATGTGTGGTTTTTTATGGAAGGAAGTTCTTTGTTCCGTAGTGAGAAAGTTCTGTGGAATAACATTTATTAAAATGTAATGGAGATCAAGGGAGTTAGAATTTCTACACTACAATCACACTACATATTTCCTAGAAGATATATATATCTATATAGTTTTCAAAGTTTACCTGAATATCTCTCATGGATAACTCATGATATAACTAAAGGGACATTAAATAGGTTATTTTCTGGTGGTATTTAGATTATAACTCATTAAGGATATTATTGATTCCAATAGGAGAAAAATATAGAACATATATATATTTGTGGTTAGATATCTCTCCTATATTATTTTTAACATATTTCCTGGAAGATAATATAAGTATTTCTCATGTGTAATTCACTAAATATATGAGGATATAAGATCACCCAAGATAAAATATAGATATATGAATATAAGAAGATATAGGATAGATAAGTTGGAGATGAAGAGTTAGAAATTGAATAACCTTTATCTATAAATAAAGGTAGTTTTACACACTTGTAGATGATAGGTAATAGAGGGAATATGGAGTTACAATTCTTGATGATAGATTGGAAGGCGTAGTTCTACATCAACAACCCTAGGAGCATCGTAGTTTAAGATTTTGTTTTTATTATTCATTTTATTGAGTAATTTAGAATTAATGAATTGGTTGTAAAAAATAATTCAAAGTAAATTTTCTATCCTTTCTCAACAAATTTACTCTATTAAACTAATATATTCCCTTTCCTATAATTTATAGTTTAGTATTGGTTTATGAACACTAAGAGGGTGTTTTCTTCTAAGCTTATGAGATTTTCATATTAATTAGTATTTCATTTAAATTAATCCATATCATATTACCTACTTATCTAGAGAGATTTATTTGAATTATCGGATAAAACACAATGTGATAGAGTATAGTGGGGAGATAGATCCACCTTAACATCGTTGTACACTTAGATGTTTATATCAATGAATCTAGTCCATTTAGAGATTACCTCAGTCAAAGGGGTCTATGATCCTAGGTAGTTCTTGTTTTTTCTAAGAGGTTGAACTATATACCCTAATAAGTCTCATGAATATTAATTTGAATTTTTTCATTAGGGGGTTTATTTGGCTTTAATAATGAAAAACTATCCATGGATTTTATTTCCCTCTATTCAAAAATTTTTTTGTTTTTATTTCATCAATTAAATTCACCTATCTAGTTCAATTTAGTTTATTTTAGTATTTTTAGGAACAAATACTTTTCTATTGGGTTATTATTTTTCATATTTCTCAATTGTTTGACCTTGGGACTTCCATATCCTATACTATATGTTACTATTTTTCATGATTTGTGTTTTTGTGTTTGTAATTTATAAACTAATTTGAGACCATAGAAAGTAATAAAACCTCTAAGACCGATTAAATTTTGGGATCCAATTCCAAGGGATAAAAAATAACTTTAATTAAATATTTCAGAAAATACTTTTTCCTCCATCTTTTCAATTTTTTTATTTTATAGTATTTTTTTTTGTTTTTCTATTTTATGTACATTAGGGTTTTAGATTGTTTGAGAAGTTTAAAAATAAAAATTAAGGATCATATCCAGATGAAGATTCAGATATCTAACCTATCATAATAGAATTATGTAGTCAAATAAAATTTTAAAATCTAAGTATAGGGGGGGAAATATAGTTATAGGTCCCACAACTACACTTGATTCAAGATGAGAAGCTCCTTCAAAACATGGAATAATTTTTCAAAGAAGGATTTCAACTCTTCAAGATCATGGAAAGGGAGTCTGGGTTGTCAAAGTAGATTCTATAGGAGGAATATGGACCAAAAAATCTTGAGGATACATATGGGATTGAATTTGAATTTGAAACTAAAAAAAAGGTAGCTTTAATTTCTTATTAGGAAGATAAATCTATAATTTCTATAAAATTCACCTTCACAACTATTAAGGATAAAAATAAATAAGAATAACCCTCCATTTAAAAAGAATGAAAAATAAAATAAAATTTTGACAGTTATTGAAATAATGACAAACATGATTTATTTTTTTGTGAGGTAGTCAGATACTAAATTTAACAAATGACTTGAAAAGTGATGGAAGAATATTAGTAAGAAAAATAATTGTTTCCTACTGAACTATAAGTGATCGTTACAAAATTTTCAAATAATCATGTATAAGAAGATGAAAAAGATGTCTTTTACAAGGTATGGATATCTCATGTGGTACTTATCAAATCCCTAGGGTGGTCCAATGTTGGGAACTCTCCTTGACAGGAAATGAAGATGATTCTAAAGAGGAGGTGTAAATGAATAAACTCAAATGTGAAACAAAGTCAACATTTGGTAAATATGAAATGGTTAGAATTATACCATACTACTATTATGTGATCCAACAAGGTAAGGTTAATATTAATAGATATAAAAAATATTTTTTAGGGGATGAAACCTGATTTTTTTATTTATTGATTTCAAGAATATTAGTATTTAATTTAGTAATCTCTTTTAGGATATTGGGTTAATCTCCTTTATTATTTTTTATACTAAAATGCATGGACCATATTCTTTCACTTGGTTGTTTTATTTTATAGGTCCATCATAAAAAATTAATAATGGTAAAAGAGAGGAATAATATCTTTATGAGTAAAGGAGAGTATTTATTTATATTATTTATCAGTTTCCTCCTTTCATTTTAATTTCATTTTTTGTATTCTAACTGAAAATTCATATATGACACGTAGATTTTGGCTACATTTTAATCTTGGATATAATAATTAATAATAAATCCCATGATTCCATGTTCTATATTTCATTGGAAATAAAATTGAATTAGTGTGATGTGACGATGGATTATTAGAGATAATCATGGGGGTATTGATTTTATGAATCATAATTTGGGGAGGCTAGTTAATTTATGTAAATGAAGTTGCCCTTACATTTTTCATGTTTTTATTTTTTTTAATTCCTCTAGATTAATTTTTTATTATGATTTATTCCATTAGTTATTTAATAATATCATATTTTTCTCATTCCATAGAATTTTATAAAGTAATTTTTCATATTCTTTATCATACCCATTTCTTGAGAGATACATGGGGCATGTAAACCAATTAGATCTTCCGTTGGCATCTTATCAAATCCATGATTATACAAAGTATCATTTAAAATTATTGAGTAATTTTTTATTATTTATATCTTTATCCATGAGAACAAAATTTTACATTTGAATCATTCTTTTAATCTCATATAATTCATGAATGACCTTGATAGGGAAGATCCACATTACAAACCTATCTTATCTTTAATACCCTTACTCTTAGTATTTTACCTTATATTCAATGCTTCAAGTGTGGGGGAGAGGATATCCATGGTGGAAAGTGATTTTCTACCTAGATGAGAAGATATTATTTACTTAATGGGATGTTGAAAAGGATTAATAATTTCATTCATTATGTTTTATTTTTTATCCTACTTGAAAAAAAAATGAAAGGAAAAAAATTGATCTTTTTTTTGAAAAATATATGCAAATAAAGGTTTGTGTCTTAGGTAGGAAAAAAATAACCATTTATTAACCTATTATCATGTTATCAATTATTTAATTTATGAGGATATCATATGGGTTTTTTGATTTATTTTGGATTTTTCCTAAATACAATATTAAAAAAATAAAAAATTAAAAAAAACAAAAAATAAAGTATTCACCAATTGTGTTTTTATTGTTTTCTGACCATTTAATTTTAGTTTTTTGAAAAGGTTTATGAAACTTTAATGAGTATATTTTCATTATAATTTTCTATTTTATGTCACGCAATATTCTTTAGTTTTAACATCATTTAAGCCTTAATTTTTTATATCAATTCCATATCTACCTAAAGATTTAAAGTTGTATGACCCTTAATTCTAAGTCATCATGATTAATTGTGATATTTTACATTACAGGGTGTATATTTGAGATCCTATGAAAAAATATGGATAGTAGTGTGTATTCAAGGTATGAGAATAACCCCATTTCTATTTTTACCTTGATTCATGAGTGAAAAAACTCAAAGGTGAGGTAAATCACGAGTGGCTTTATTATTAATGATGAATTGAGATTCTTGAATGGAAGTAATGAGAAGATTCAAAAATTAATAAGTGAAAAAGTAAAATATATTATTTATATGTTTCCTTGAATAGTGTGGATTAGAAAAAATATTCATATGTGATTCTTGAAAATTCTTCACCCCATAGATAAGTGTTCTATTTTTTTAATAATGACATTGAAATCATGGTATCATGGTCCCCCTTTTTTGTTAAAGTTGAAATTTTATGACGAACAAAAATAATGTATTATGTGTAGGTGTATTTTATATTCAAATTTAATACATAAGTATTTAAATTTTATTTCATTATTTTTTATGTTTATTGATAATTTTTTACAAATTATTTATCCTTTTTTATTATTATGGTGGATTTATATTTTTAAAGAAATTTTATAAAAAAAACAATATATATGTTTTTAAGTATTTAAAAAATGTTTATGGGATGTTTTTATAAGTGAAAATATATGTCATTATATTTTCTACAATTTCAAATGGATTAACAAGAAAGGAAGGGTATGCATAAGTATAGTTGATCTTGGTGAAGATCAGTGCTAATCATGTGTGAAGAGTGTCAATAGAAAGGCCTCGCATGTGGAGGTTATAGGTATGAGATAACCAAGGTGGTTCAACCATGGTGATGCTCATTTAGAGATGGTATATGGAATCCTTGTGTATTAAATAATTCTAGGTGGAAGTATAAACCAATATGGGAAAACTTTGACAAAGAACCACTGCAACACTTACATTTTTGATGTCATATCGAGTTGAACCCATGTTTTGGGCCTTGGATACACTCTCCTATACCACAACCATTGTCTTTTAACCATAATTATATAATTAATGTATAAGTAATGATTAGTGTTTTAGTAGAAATTTTAAAACATCCACATAAAAATAATTATGTGGCATCATGGTTTAACAAGGAGCTAATGTGAATTAGAATATTGTACCATAGAAGTAGTGCTACATCGAAGGCTAAATGGGGATGAGGTTACATAGAGGTGTTGGGAATATCATGTAAAGGTGATAGTAGAGATTAATAAAGGTAAAATGGTGGTTATGAAATTTTAATGAAACCCATTTCAAGGTGATATAAAGATATGTGTAAAGGTAAGTTTCACTATGGGTACTGCATTATGACACAAATGGTATCTATTTTTAAATGTATTGGGAGTTTCAATTATAAGAAAGATTTCACCATAGGATATCTATTTTCACCATAGCTATATAAAGAGGTAAATATTATCATAAGATCATGAAGCATAGGTATAGTCTTTATAATAATGAATAGATTATGTTTTTCATGGAATACGGTGCTTTTCACCATAGTGACAAAGGGATGTGTCACAACATACATACACATGTAAATCCACTTGAGTAAGTGAGAATTTATATCTTGAAATCGCACTACTGACACTGTAAAAGATTTATCTACAGAGTTTTTCAAGATTTTTATAATATATATTATATATAATGCATGTTTTAACTCAGGGTAGATTAAATAGGTCATTTTCACATTGTATTTAGACAATAGCAAAGAAGGGTGAGGCCAATTCAAAGTGGAGAAAAATATGGTATAGATATAGAACATATATACAATGGTGGTCGGTTATCTCTCTTACATTATTTTCGACATGTTTTATAGAATATATAAGGGGTATTTAGCATGTGTATTTCACTATATATCTAACTAGTTTATTTTGAGATAATAGAGAAGATAAATATAAAAAATGAGAAGATATAGAAGAGATAATGTGGATATAAATAGTTATATATTGAAGAAAATTTATCTATAAAAATATAATTGTGACCACTTATAGTGGATCAATAATTGGGGGAATATGTAGTCACAATTATCAAATAAATAGAAAAATGATGAGATTTACATCAACCACCCAAGAAGTTTCATTGTTTAGGATTTTTTTCCCTTTCTATTTTCATTCTGTAACTAGAAATTTATTCATTGGTTTCTAATAAAATTAAAGTAAGTTTTTTATCTTTTCATGAAAATTATATTTTATATAACTAATTTGTTCCATTATCTATGATATAGAGTTTAATCAGGGTTTATGAACACTTAATCATGAGTGGATAAGTGTAATAGGGGAGGGTGGTATTTATGAGGAGGGTGTGTACCACATGTTTTTAATTATTATAATATTTTGATATTTTCATATTAATTATTATTTTATTAAGGATAATCTATATAATATTCCCTAATTATCTAAAAAGAGTGAAGAGAATTAAAGGATGAAACCCAATTTGATAGAGGAGAGTGGAGAGTGAGAGCTTACTTGACATTGATTTTTAATTTAGACATTTTTTAATAAATATATATTGGTTATATATTTTTTTCAATAAAAGAGACAAAAAGTACTAGGTATTTATAATTTTTTCTAGGAGGTATAACTAGATAACTTAATAATTGTCAGGAATATAAATTTGACTTGTTATCATAAGTGGATTTTAGTTTTATTTATCAATGGAAAACCATACAAGTATTCAATTTCCCTCTATTTATCCTTTTTGTTTGTTTTTAGTTCATCAATTCTTTTAAACTCAATAGTTTCATTTATTTTAGTTTAATATTTTAATAATAAATTATTTCTACCAGTTTATAATTTTTCTTATTCCTTATTGGATGGACCTTTGTACTTTCATATCATATACTAATTATTACTAGTTTTAGTGATTTTTGGTGTTGTGTTTTTAATTTATAAAGTGGTTTGAGATCATAATAAGTAATGAAACCTACATGCCTATCCAATATAATAATGTATAAGAAGAAAAACTGGTAAAAAAATATAATAAACTAATCCTCTCATATTTGAAGATAGTATTAAGGATTTTTAAATTTAGAATTCATTTTCAAACTCTATTGAGCTAAATGGTCCTAAAATTGATCTTCATTTCCATGTCACTTTAGATGTTTGAGACTTTGGAATGGACATTAATATGTAATATGAACTTAAAACAGTTTCATTCCCTATTTATAATCTCATACATATTGTCTCACACTCACCATAAACTGTCTATGTTCTGAAAATTCTCTTTTGGGTGAGGTGAACCATGAACCGATGTGCTAATCTTCTTCCAATGAGAGTAGAGTTTTTGAGATATGTTCCCTCATTAACAAATTCATCTCTTGTGAGGTTAAAATTGGCTATTTTTTTAACATAACCATTAATATAAATGATCATGAGAAATATCTTGATTTTCATGTCATAATTTATCTTCATTTCTCCACTTTGGAAAGTAATATAAAAAAAATATAAATAAGTGGATTCTCATATTCTGATCTTTTGTTGTCTGAACTATAAATAAATGTAACAATAGAAATAAAATATATTCCTAAACTTCTGGAAAAATAAAACCCATATTGGGTTCACTAAAACATTCCTCAAGATTAATACCAAAGAGGGTATCCACACATTCTTTTTTCACACCCATTGAATAACAAGTACAATGATAAGGAGGGGTAAATAATTTTTAATGGATACTAGGACTTCAATAAGGATAAATGTGTTTATAATGACATTATAACTATAAAATCATCATGACTCCTATCAAGGAAACCACATCCATCATCATATTATTGTTATTTTACTACTAATATCTAGTTTAAAAAAATAAAACACTTCTTGGGAAGGAACCCAAGTTAAATTTTACTTCTTTGAATCATTAATTTTTTTAGTTTTTATTTAAATCGTTAATGAATTTTCCTAATTTTATTACAGGTAATGAGCATTAATAGAATATATTCCCTTATATTCCATATACACTAAGTACCATCTCAAATTCTACCAAATTCAAATCTACTTGAAAGGATTTATTCATGGAAGAAAAAGGATACCAACCCAATCAAGAAAGGGAATCACCCATTTGGCATCCCCACCCCACCCCTCTTTCCCTCCATCTCTCTCTGACTAGCCTCATAATCCACATACATCAAGTACCATCTCAAATGATACTAAATTCACTTATACTTGAAAGGATTCACTCATGAATGGAGAATTAGGACCACCGAATCTAGACCAAGAAGTTATACCCTCATATTTATACTATAAATATCTACCACACTAGACCATAAAGATAAAATATTTCAAATTTTTTAGTGCCATCATAAAGTATTCGACCCTATTTCCACTATAAATTACAAAAGATAATTAGTAATTTTATGGTCAATAGGAAATAATCGGTTATGCTTCAATAATCCTAAAACACGTTAGTAGTGTATTTCAATGGATAAAGTATTAGTTTTAGAATAATTATCCAAACACATTGGATACCATATATGGTAATAATAAATATTTTATTTTTTAAATATTCCCACTATATTAAATAAGTTTTATTTATTGACAGAAAATCATTTTCATATGTTATTATGATATTCATAAGATAATATAGCTTCAAAGAGGCTTGTTGGAGTATGTTTATACATAAGGAAATTCAAAGTTAAAAAATAAAGGATTAAACAAATAAAAACTGAAATTGAATACCACTTAGTATCCTAAAATATTTTAGAGTTTATTAGTAAATAAAAATACAAAAAACATTTATTTATATTAATGAAGTGAAAATCACTTTATTTCTGAAAAGAGTTAAAGATGTCTTGGTAAATAAAAATTTAAAGAGTTAAATTTGTTAGAAAAATGATTTCAAGGAAATAAATTGATGTAAAGGCTTCTTATAATGATGGTGGTGGTGAACATAAAATGATTTTTTTACTTTATAGTATAAATTATTTACATAATAAAATTATATTTTGTCAAATAAAAATGTTTGAATACTTGTTAAAGGAGTTAAGTATTGGGGACATGATTCAAAATTCCTAATATCATTCAAACTTGATTTATTCATAGATATTATCAACTAAAGAGTTTAGTGTGAGATATTTTAATATATGGTCACATAGAGATATGGATAGAATTACATAGATATGTAATGAGTTCAAAAAAACCCTGAGAGTATAGTAAACATAATGTTATTATATCATTATATCATATGTGATATTATTAAATGGGTTCTTAGGTTTGGTTTTATTAGTATTATTAAAATAATTTAATAATATTCAATGTATCATGGGGTATAAAAGAAAATATACACTCCATTGGTATTTTATTTGGATTGATATACTCATGAATTGAGATCATAATTTACCACTCAAAGTGAGATCTTGAGTTATCCCAAATGGATATGAATCATGAAGTATTATAAGTTGTGAAAAAATATTAATGTTTTCAATAGTATGATTTCATATAGTGATACGAGATATTCCCATGTAGAATAAAACATGTTTTTTACTTTGGATGACCCAAGAGGTTGGAGAGATACCTATCATGACAACCCTCATACTTTGATACCTGTTTTATGAAATCAATGAGGATTGGCTAATCAAGTTGTAGTTGGATTTGTGGTTGATCATTTAATTGGTTGTATCTTAACCAAGTTTTGATTTATAATCATATATAAAGATTTTTATTAATGTACCCTTGATTGAGATATTATAAAAGAGTGTATTGTAACAACCCAATATAGTTAAGATTAGTAGAGATGGAAGTGAATAAGGTTTAAATGATACAGAACCAAATTAATTTTAATTTTTATATTTGGATAAATAATTGTTGTTTTAGATAGATTTTTAAATGTTTAAATGGAATTTTTTGAGGTGTTATCCTATGTAGTGGGGGCTTTAAGTGAGTTATATAGGTTCATTTGATCAGGAAATGAGAGCTTTTTTTGATCCACTGAGTACCTAGTTAAGTGGTAATGGGTAATCGGTTTTAACACCCCAATTTCACATTATTATTTGATATTCTATGAATTTTTTTTTTTAATTATTTTAATTTTTAGAGTTTTTTATGTGGGGTGACCTCACCACACTATGGTTAAGAATGAAACACTCCATAGTGCTAGTATGGGTTGGGAAATGAAGAGAGAACCATCAAAACATGGAATTTCATTGGTTTTTTTTATTGATGAATTTCACTGTGTAAAATGAAAATAGATACCACACCATGGTGTCGGTTTTTTTGGTTATCCATAATTCATGGATGCCACAATGAGTTTATTTGGGAAATAGGAAGGCCAAAATGGAATCCTCCATATCATTGTGAGTTTTTTCTGTCATTTTGATAGGTCCATGGAGAAATCCATTTCGTGCTGCATGGATTTATGTGATAAATTATTTACTATCTAAAATATAAAGGAAATATGAGTCTCTTCATTGTGGTTTTTTTCATGTCAAGTGTTTTCCTAATAGAGGTGCTCTACCCTGTGGTTATTGGGGCCATGTTGTGGTACGTCTCATCATGGTTTATCTTAAATGGTGAAATTAAATTTGTAACCCTAATAATTTTAAGTTTTTTTGAAATCGTCCTTCAACTTTTACATGTCCATTCAAGAGGTTGATCTCATGGGAGGTTCCCCCTTTCTCCTCCTTACATCCATACTCTATCCCTTTTGATTTCAAGATATATTCAAGGAAATTATTTCCTCTTCCAATTATTCCTTCCTTTCTAGATTTATTTTTCTATCATAAACCCTAACACCATATGAGGAATATATAAGGTTATTATTGGTTTTAATTTGGGTCTATATATTCTTTAGACTTATATATATTGTTCCTTTATTAGTTTTTTTATCACTGGATATGGCTAATTAGGACTCATTTTTAGTGATTGTGATTGGTCTTCTTTCGTTTATTTTATTTCGTATTTTATAATTTTCTTGAGTTATGTAAAATTATTTTTTATCAACATATATATATATATATAAATGATAATTATGAGGGGTTTTAAAAGTTTCTTTAATTATTCCAACACTTGGAATAAAGGAATTTTAATTGTTCCCTTGATCTTTATTTCTAGTTTGATTTATTATATATGATAATAACTTTGGATAATGTTAATGAGGGTTATTTATAATGATTTTAATAATTAAATGGTAATATAGAATTCTTTATTTCAAAAATGAGGAGATTTCATCATTTAGTTTCAAATGATGTTTTAAGGTGAGATTTCAAATAATGGTAAATGACTTTTCATTATAATTTTTTTTTTCAAAAGGCACATTAAAATCATTATAGAAGAATTTTCATAGTGACTATGAGACCCTAAATTGATCCCCCTAAGTTATATTATACTTTATATGGGTCGTGACCTCATCAGGGATGTGGTATATTATTAATATCTGATATGGGTAATGAGAAATTTTGGGTTATTTCTTATGAAGGTGTTGGAGGTTAGATGAGATTTGTAATCTTTGATTATTGATGTATATTGATATAATGATCATGTGATGTTTTTTTCACCTATAGTTATATTATTTCATGGAAAATCTAGTCTAATAGATATGTATATACTAATGTTAAACTAGTTTATATTACACACTATCTAGTATCCCTAATTTTTATGGTATGTTCCCTACTAGAAGAGTTCCCCTTGATGAGACTAGTGATAATAAGTCAAGTGATTTGGGTGTTATGAATGCAACATAGTATGATAGTTGGTTCACAATATATTTCATCTAGGATTGTCTCATTTTAGGAAATAATGTGTTGACTATGATACTTGTTTCTTATTGATGAATCCATATTAGGGGTTTCAACCCATTAATATCTCATGTGATCTTGCTTCTATTTATTTATATGTAACTATTTTGTGGATTTTGTTTGACATGATCCTCGTATATCATGATTACTGTTGGACAATTCTTTTTTATTGGTTGTTTGTTTTCTTTGAAGGATTAATAAATATTAATTTTGAAATATGTTTTATATAATACCCATATTTTTTAAAAGGTATAAAATCATTTATATTTTATGAGAATTATTTTTATTTTACCTTAAAGAATGTTTCTAAGGGGGTAGAGGAGGTTTTTGGGGCATTTGGAGGGTTTTGTTCTTAGAGTTGTGGTTTTTGGGAATCCAAAGAAGGGTTCTTGTTATGCACATGATTTTCACTAACTGTGCACCATAGTAGTGTGGCTTAAAATGGAGAAGTGCATATATTAGAAAACCATGAAAATGGGTCCTATATATCATGTGAGACCTACAATTTATTATAGGTTCACATCACTTATTTTGAACTTGGTTTTTCTAATCATGTGAAAAACCTTGCGGGGTGTGGTTCTCCTAGACAATAGGGACATGTGGCCAGAAAACGGTTTGGCCAACCATGGGTCCAAATCATGTGTCATGTCAAAAATTGGGGAAATTTATATTTATTCCCATTTTTACCATTAAATATAATTTTTGGTCCCTCCCCCTCATTTTTTCTCAACCACTCCATTATAATCTATTCCTTATCATCTTCTCTAAGTTAATAGATCTCCCCCATCCTACCTCCATTTCAAATTATATATATCACATCAGAAGTACCTTGGTTAGGATATCATTCCATTACACTCCTTTATAACTTTTTATTCCCACCTAAATATTTTCATCCACATTTGACATAAATACCCTATTTTTATTAATTTTTTCTATTTTCTCAAAATAACACTTACTATGTCAAATATGAGGTTAATACTAGATGAGTATTCTTCTACGATCCCTAGATAGATGGTTTATATTATTTTCTCTAAAAGTATAATTTTTTTTAAATGTTTTATTGTTCTACAGACAAATATTCATGAGTGTTGAGCCTAGAAATTATATTCCATTAATTTGTTTCATTAATCCCTACCTATATGTAATATGGACCTCCCAAACACCATTAGAGATTTACAATCACAACTCAAACCACACCTTAGGGTGTGTTTCAATAAACACCTATCACAATAACACTTTAAATATAACCAAAAAACCCAATAGGGTGTGTTTAGTTTATGATTTAGGAAAATCCAAATTTAAATCTTATGTAATCAACCACCCCTTAGAGTGTGTTTAGAACACCACTTAAATAGGTAATTCTTGATATGGTCATTTGGGTACGTCATGGGTAACTTAAACATGGTTAAGTTAATTAGGGAATAGTAAATAAATTATTGATCCCAAACTACATTATTTTTAAGAAATTTCAAGTGGAATAGACTAATTTAATTGTGAAAATATATGGATAAGTCATGAAACTCATGAAAGATGATTCAAGGTTATTTTTTAAGTTTGAAAAAATCCATGATAAGAACACCTTAATTGAAACTTATAATTATTTTCATGGATGACTTGGTTACTAATTATGAATATTACTCACACCATCAAAAGTGTGGTAATCCATGAGTAAGCATTATATTCCCTATTTATAATTCCTTAATCAGACTCATTGAATGCCACCCAACTCATTGATGTGAATTCCAATTGATAATACCACCATGGATTTTTTTGGTGCCTTAATCTCATTAATTTTATGGATAGTCATCATGGATTCATTTGGAACTCTGAAAAAATTAAAATGCTTGGGATAATTTCCCAAGTTCGGCTTAATGTCCTCATACAAGGAACACCTTAGGTTATCCCCTTAGATTCCAATTGAGAACTAATTTGAAATTAAAGGATAAATTTCCTTAGTTTAGTCAGATAAATTTAGTATTATAATTAAAAGGGATTGTACCTTCGATTGTACTCAAGACTTAGGAGATAAACATCATATATTTACCATCATTAGTTAGCTTAAAACCCAGTATTATAGGATGTCATGGGATCTATGGATTTGAAATGGGTGTGTTATGTTGGAATGTCTAGATCATTTTCTAGGATTCCTTGGATATATACCTCAGTAACCCAAACTAATTAACAGTTCATATGATCAGATACATCCATCTTAGGTTGAAGTAGGTAGGGTTAGCTGAGTATAGAACAAGGATTTTGAGCTCAACATGGTTCCTTTACTTTATTAAATTAAATTATTATAATTTTACATCAATATATTTTATATTTAGAGACTATATTTTCATTTGAAACTATTGGTTGTGGCCTACTAAGTTATACACACACCCTATTTAGGCCACTTCATGGTACTTGAGTATATTTCATGGATTGAAGAAAGGAAAATTTAAATATCACTATTGTGGAAGCTTGAAATATATATTAGTTTGGTGCATGGTAGCATAGAACCATGTTAGGGCTCAGTATTCTTATAGAACACTATAGATTTTAGGTATTTTGTTTCTTTTTTTCTATCCTATTACTACTTTTATGACTGCAACCATGATATTATTAACTTATATGTTTCACCACCATAACACCATCTATATATAGTGTTACATTACAATTTTTTTAAATATATTTATTATCTATTTTGATTATATTGTCATTATTTCATCTATGTTTTACTCTTATAAAGAAGGAATAGTATATACATCTCACCAACATTCATCATCACTGTTAGTTGATAGCCTCTAGTATATGGGGAGGCATACTGGAGGCCTTGTCGACCTCTGTAATAGTTACTTTTTGGTGAAATAGTTTCAGCATTTCATAAAGTGGTTTTGTAGGTTTGTATTTTCCTTTGTATTGCTATTTTGGGTTAGTATATAGGAGATTAGGGGGTGTTGGAACTTGTTAATAAGCCTATTACTAGGAGTAGTTAACCCATGAATGGGAATAATTCCATGTTTTTTGGGAATGTACTAGATGTTATGGATTTATCTTATTACATTTGTGCTATTTTTACATTTTAGTGATGCACATGTTATGTGCTTTTATGTTTTATGGGATTTCAACCCTTTGTTCAGTATGGAAAAAAGAGAATTAACTCATGCATCGTTAGAAATGTAGTAATTTTTATGTCATTCATATTTCATACCATGAATAATAAATTAGTGGTACTACTTGTTTTCTACTTTATTTTGACTGGTTACTATGCTGGTAATTTATAACATTACATGGAAAAATTGGTTACTTAAATTTTCTACATCAACCTAAATAGTGTTTTATCACATAGATTGATGGTAGTATTTTAATTAACTAACCTTAATATAATAAAATCACCAAAATTATGGTTATATAAACTAAGAATTTAAATAGGTTACAATTTAATGAAGTCTCAATTTCAACATATAATTTGTGTGACTTAATAAATTGGGAATTTCAATCTGTATAATTGAACCATTATGTGTCGACTTACTAAATTTTAACCCATAAAGTAGAAAAAAATAATAATTATATTTAAATGGGATACTAATTGAAACTTAAAGATTGATTACCTATATAAATTGAGATTTAAAATCCATATAGCTAAACCATTAGGATGAATAATTGAAACATTACCATATATATTAGACCTAGTAATGGGTGGTTGGGTCAGTTTAGACATATAAATTAAATATTTTTATGGATTAAGGGTATCTCATGTAGGGAGACTTTGATTCTGTTGTTGATTTCACTATCTATAATGTCTTCTTATGTAGTATTTTATCTTGGTATATTGGATTGGAATTGTTGATATATACCTCTATGATGGCCTCAAGTTGAGAGCTTGGAAGGCAGTGATGACAAAACCCCCTAGGTGGTGTGACCTAAACCACCAGTGGTTCCACCTATATTGTCACATGTGGAATCTCCCATGGTACAACTTATCATGACTGCATAGAGAACCAATCCATATATTAGAGAGTGTTTTCTATGCGTAGTATATTCCATTGAGGGATCTGTATAGGATGCGCTGAATATGTATGAGTTGACTAATGAATTCCAGTAGTATCTCCCATTGGTTTTATCAATGGAAGGTTGACCTTAGGATGTGGATTCATGGATAGATTCTATACATATGATCTTCATGTACTTGAAGATTCCAATGGAAAGAAGGGTAAATATAGTATCCTATATACTTTATAGATCTTCCAATAGATAGTGGGACGTTCTTGCTCCGAAAGATTAGTATTGGGGAAAGGTTTTGAGGGACATTCAGACTAGCTTATTTGATTATGTTTTCCTAGATAATTTTCAGCATAATTGATCTAGGGAATCCTTGCATCAAGATTAGATCAATATATATTTCATCAACTAATCATCTTGTATCATTGAGATTCATTTCTTTGCACAAGTCTTGGGAGTAATGAGTTTTCCCTAGAAATATGTCATGAAAATGGACTCAGGTACATTATTCATTATCATTTGAACATATTTTGAATAACTAGTGTTTTTGAGATGGTGAAATAGGTCCTTATCTCTAAGAGAAATATGAAGTAAGCTAAAGGATCAAGTCAGGATATTTTAGTAGTTAGACCAATAGGTGGATCATCCATTGACAGGAAGCGTTTCCATGAGACTTCTCACCAGGGTGGTGGAAGCCAAGGTGAGAGCACTAGTGTCTCTGTGGTATGTCATCAATGTGGTAGGCATGGACACAAGAAGACTAAAGGTGATAGGGTCCAGCTGAGTGTAGATCTTCTGGAAAGTTTGTCTATCTATAAATTTTCTCCAGTACCTTTACACTAGTTCCTGGAGAATGGAGATCAACACCACTTTATAGTTATGAGTGGGATCTATGAAACCACATTAGGAAATAAACTAGATTAGTAATGTCTATTAAGTATGAGGAAGTAGTCAAGTTTTATGGATCCATACATATTATGTGATTCACCAGCCGAGCTAAGCTACTCAGGGAGTTCAAGTTGTAGCTCAGCGTCATGGATCTGGCTAGTTACATGCAGTACATCCTACACCTATTTAGTAGATCTGTGGGCCTTCTACAGTGAAATTTATGAATTTATTGGCATCAACATTGGTTTCTACCTAATTTTACACAAGAATTTTTCATTCATTCATATCTAATTATTTCATAAAAATCCTTGGTTTAGATATTGAATATCTATATGGGGTAATTTCCCTTGATACACCCCTAGGAATCAAATTACATGGTATTCACCATTATAAGGACTTTCCACTTAGGATAGGTAATTACTACATTATATGGGAAATTTTCATACTTGAGATAATTTTTTTTGGTAGAAATCATCAGATGGCCAAGATAGTTCCCTTTTGAGCTCATATTGATTTTTATTATGGGTGTGTCTCCTTCTCCACTTGAGAGAGTGGTAACTATGTTTATAAGGGATAATGGGATGTCTATAAAGGTCATACTGGAGTAGAGCATCATGGGATGGTATTATTTTTTCCCCATATTTCTAGCCTCTTACAATATCATCATTGAGTATGACCAACTATATTTCCTCCAGCTATGGACTATTTCAAGGACGTATTAACTAATGAATTTTAAAGGCTACCTCCTAATAGAAATTGGTTTAATTTATTATTGAGATTAATCCAAGAGTAAAACCAGTATTTTTTCATCCATATAGGATAGGTCCTATTGAGTTATAGGAACTCTGTTAGTAGTTGGAGGACTTGGTAGTCAATTGGTTTATATGAACCATTACCTCACATTGAGGTTCACTGGTACATTTTTCTAAAAAATCAGATGTCACTTTACGATAATGTGTGGATTACTAGCGGTTTAATTAGCTTACAGTTAAAAACTAGTACCCAATTCCTCATACAGATGATCTTTTCAACCAACTTTGGGAGATAGGGTCTTCTCAAAGATTGATTTGAGATTAGGCTATCATCATGTGAGAGTTAGGCCCTCAGACATACCCTGCACAACATTATGAAGTAGTTATGGATTATATGATTATTTGGTGATACTGTTCAAGAAGATTAATGCACCTAATTTATTTATGTACATGATAAATTAGGTCTTCCACACAAATATATATACCTTTGTCGTTGTTTTTGTTTACTATATCTTGGTGTACTCTTGGTTATGGGAGGAGCATGAAGGACATCTAGAGGCCACTTTGACTACTCTTTTAGAGTATATAATTTATTCCAAATTGTTAAAGTGTAACTTTGGGATCAATAGAGTTCACTTATTGGGTCACATCATTTTAGAAGAATGGGTATCCATGGATCTAGAGAAGGTGTGAGTAGTTGTTTATTGGGAGTATCCGAAGAATGTTTTTGATATTCAATGTTTCATGGGATTATCTAGTTACTAACGACGATTCATTATAAACTTATATCACCTTACAGTTCAACTTATAAGATTAGATAAGAAGGGTTTAAGGTTTATATGGTAGGAAACTTATGAAAATTCATTTCAATAATTAAAAGGTAGATTTTCCTCAGTTATTTTTTCTATGCATGAAAAAAGGTATATAGTTTATTGTGACCTAATAGGTGTTGGGATCAGATCTATTTTTTATTCAAGGGGAGTGATTCATAGTGTACAAGTCCTGGTAGTTAAGGCATTATGGGTACAACTACACAATGCACAACCTTGAGTTAGGAGTTATTGTTCAAGATCTATGTTGTTGGAGATATTTCCTCTGGGGGAAGAGGTTCATGGTATATACATACTGTAAGAGCCTCAATTATATATTTTCACAACATGGCTTAAAAATTCAATAGTAATGGTGGGTTAGATATATTTAATATTTTTATTTTTATCTCACATATACACCAAGGAAAGGTAATGTTGTTACAGATACTTTGATCCAAAAGACATTGGCATTAGTGGTTTCGGAAGCTACTATCAAGTGTTAAATGATTTTTATATTTTATAAAATTTATCTTAATGTTTGAGAGTGTTATGGTAACTTATTATAATGTATTTATCAATGGTTCCATCAATTTTTAATCAAATAAACATGAGGTGGATTTTTGATCCTGAAGGTTTGGTCCTGAGGGATAGTATTTAGGGTCAAGAGCCAACACTTGGTCGGGTTCTTGATGAATATGAGATTATGTATATCCATGGGTGTGTATGGGTCCCTATATAAATGTGAGAATAAATGATGTGATAATATCATTAGTCTATATGGGAATAACATTTGGTACTGATGAAGATGTGTCATGATTTTCACTTCTAGAACTAGCAGCCGAGGATGAAAAAATAAATAGAAGGATTTTTCACTGTGTGTTCTACCTTTTAGTAGGAGAAAGTAAAATAGCAGTGTAATAATGATCTATTGTAGTCATTACCCATCCTAAAATAAAAAATCTATGATTATAATATGTATTTTTTTATTCTATTATTAAATTTACCCCAGGGAAATGACATTATATGGGTGATTGTGGATTGGATAACAAAGTTTCCCATTTATTTCATATCTTGGAGACCTTATCATTGAATGATCATAGTCGATTATATGTTTAAAGGGCAATAAAACTTCATGGTATTCTTTGTAAAATTATATTGGATAGGGATAAAAATTTCACATCATGGTTTTTGAAGGGGTTGTATGACTCATTGAGTTCATAGTTACTCTTGATTACATCATATCACCCACAAACTGATGGCCATTCTGAGGGAACTATACAAGTTCTGGAAGACATTTTTCTATATACATCCTATATTTTGGGGTATAATGGGAGAAAAACTTTTCTTTGGATGAATTTTATTGTAATAATATCATCCAAGTGACAATTTTGATGTATCCTTACGAGGATCTATAATATAGGTCATTTCATTCACCTCTATATTAGTTAAAGGGAGGGGAGGAATCACTACTAAGACCAAGTACCATTTATGAGACATCAAAATAGGTTTATCTAGTTAGTAACTGTATGGAAAGTACTCATTACAGGAAAAATTAATATGTTGATTTGCATCACCAAACTCTGGAGTTTGAGGTGGGGTCAGGTTTTCTTATTTGTTTCTCCATGATTGGGTCAGTGATGGATTAAGAGGTAAAGAAAGATAGAACCTAGTTTATTTAATCTTTTCAAGATTTTTGAGAGGTTCAGGATGGTATTTTATTTATTATATATTCCTCATTGGTATATTAATATGCATGATTTATTTTATATATATTATCTTTAGCAATATTATCTCACTGTGTCTCCTTTTTTTAACGTGACGAAGTTGTTTTGGAGGTTGAAGCTTCCTTTAAGGAGTATTTATTTTGTATCATTGAACATATCATGAAGATTTTATAAGTTACAATGGTTCTTTTGGTTTAGTTATTAGGGCATCATGTAAGTATCCTAGAGGATGCATGGGAACGATAGTCCGATATACGTGCTCAATGGCCTGAATTATTTGTGGATATATCTCAACAAATCTTGGAGTCATAACTTGGGGAAAAGTTGTCTAAATGAGTGGAGGTTGTAATACCCCACACCTTTTAAAGTTATACACTCTTTTAATTTTTTTATAATTAAATTTATTTAATATTAATGTAAGTTTTCAAAGGATTAGAGGTGGTTTCAGGAGAGTTTGGAAGGTTTGTGGCACAAAGTTTTAATTTCTGGGAAGTCGAGCATATTGCATGTCTAATACATGGTTTGTGATAAATATGAACCTTAGCTATGAAGATTGAAAAGGGTAGTATAATGATTTATAAAACCATGTGAAGGGAGCTATAAACTGTGAAAGAACTACAATTTCTTATAGGTTCACCTTCTACAGTTTGTGCACAGTTTTGTCTAACGATGCCCATAATTGTGTGGTGTGTGTTGCTCCTAGGTAGTAGGGATGCATGTTTAGTGCATGGTTTAGCTACACGAGTAACCAAAACATGAAATTATTTAAATATTAGTGAAATTTAAATTTTCCTCCTTTTTACCCTTAAATTTAATTTTTGGTCTATTCCCCTCATTTTTGAACAGTCACTCCACCATAGGCTTTTCCCTCTCTTCTCTTCAAAATCAGTGGATCTCCCTTATTTGACCTCCATTTTGACTTCCTTATATCGAATAGAAAGTCCCTTGGTATGGATATTTCTATGTTACCCTCTTTTCTCTCTTTATTCCCACGTAAATCTATTCTACCTCATTTGACATAAATACCCTATTTTCTGTGATTTTGTATGGTTTCTCAAAATCTCCCATTCCAACACAAATCTGAGGTCTATACTAGACAAGGATTCTTCCAAGAGCCTTATGTAGTTGGTCTATATGTTTTTTCACTAAAATTATCATTATTTAAAAAATGTGTCATTTTTCTAAACACTGTTATTTCTGATCATTGATCCTAGACATTATATTCCTTTATTTTTTCACCTAAAGCTTGAAAAATACTTAATACAGACCTCCCAAACACCATTAGTAGTTAACAACCACAACCCATACCTCCCCTTATGGTGTTTTTGGATAACCACAATCACAAACATACTTTAAATATAATCAAAACACTCATTAGGGTGTGTTTGTTTCAGTATTTATTCAAACTCAAATTTAACTCTTATGTAATCAACTACCGCTTTGGGTGTGTTTATAGTGTCACGCAAAGTGGTGATTCTTGATATGGGACTTTGGGTATGTATTCGGTTACGTAAATATATTTAATTTAATTAGCATCTTATAATAAATTTTATATATTTAAAACCTTTATTTTTATGATATTTTAAGAGTAATGGATTAATTTAATTGTGAAATGATATTGATATATCCTAAAAATCTTAGAAGATGATTAATGGTTGGGATTTAATTTTGATAAAATACTTGATAAGAATACCTTACTTGAAAATTATGATTTTTTACATGGATTCATTGATTAATAATTATGGAATGTTCTCACACTGTTAAAGGTGTGGAATTCCTTAAGAAAACCTTTGATTCCCTCCAAAGAATGACTTGAGAAAAATCATAGAATGATACTTGATTAATTGAAGTGAATGAAAATTGGTAATTACACCTTAGATTTAGTTAGTGTATTAATCTCCTTAATTACATTGGAAGTTGTTACATATACATATTGAACTCTGGAAAAATTAAAATTATTGGGATAATTTATCAGGTTTGGATGGATGTCCTTTGAAAAAGAACATCTTGGGTCAGCCCCTTGGATTCCACTCGAGACCTACATTGAAATTAGAGGATAAATTTTCTTGGTTGACTTAGATACTTTTATGATTAAAATTCCAACGGTTCATCCCTTAGATTATACTAAAGACCCAAAATATAAACATCACATATTTATCACCATAAGTGGGATCAAAAAACAATATTAAATAATGCAATGGATTCCATGGATTAAACATGGATGTTTTATGTGGGAATGCTTAGAGAGGTTCTAAAGATTATTTTAAATTATTCATCCTTGGATGCATTTCTTATATTTTATAGGTCCCCTGACCAATTAATAGGTCCCATGGTCAGATAAAACCACCTTAATCTAAAGTAGGTGGGGTCATTCGGGTATCCCATAAGGAGCCGGAGCTTGATAAGGGTTCATTTAATTTTCCAATTTAATTTATTATACCTACACATCATTAAATTTTATATTCATAGACTAAATTTTGATTAGAACCCATTATTGGAGGCCTATTGTATTGTAATCCCACCCTGTTTGGGCTACTTCTTGGTACCCAATAAAATTTTATTAATACAATAAAGGAAAAATTCATTCACCCTACTGTGGATTCTAAACTTCTATCTCAGGTTAGAGCATGATATTAGAGGACCATGATAGTACATGGGATTCTCATGGAGATTACTAGTTTTGGGTAATTTTGTTTTATTTTTATATGCTAGTACTAATTTTATGACTACTATAATGATATGACTAACTTATGTTTTTCACCACCACAACATCAACTATATATAGTTCTGGTTTATTATGTTATTTCTAAAATATTCATTATCTATTTTAATTATATTTACATTATTTACACTATGTTTAACTCTAATAAATAAGTTATAGTCTCCACATCATACCACTATACACCCTTGCTTCTAGTTAGAATAATCTAGTGAATGGGGAGGCATTCTTAAGGCTTTATGACCCTCTAGACTAGTTACTTATTTTTGAACTGTTCCTAAGACATAACATTTTAAAAAAAGTTGTTATATAATGAACTGTATTTTTGGAAAAAATTTATAAAAGAGAAAATTATATGTTTTTGGTTTTCATACATTAAAAATTAATAATTTTGTGTCTCAAAATATTTTATTTCAAAATAATTGGTGTTTAATTAAATTAATAATGGTAAAATATTTCACATTCTTATATACTTATTTGAAAACCCAATTTTCTAATTATTTTTAAAACTAGAAATAATTAAATTTATTTTTACAGGATTTTCACAAACTTTATAGTGAAATCCTATTAGGAATGTTTAGCTCACACTCTAAATATAAACTAACATGTCAATGAATATTTCATGTTTTCTTTTTGGTTCTCTAGATTGTGGTCTCTTTCTTAAATTGATGAGCACTCCAGTAGGTCATTGGAAGTGTTATTGTATGGTGGTGACTCTGGTCATGTGGAGGTGATTTTCTCTAGTGATCGGGTTTTGTTTTATTTCATTTTGAGATGTTTTTGTATTGGTTATTTTGGTTAGTTGTTATATTTTTTACCCCTATAACATTATTTTGTATTATGTATACTCTTTATAGTGCACTATAGTGCGATGTTTAGTTATTTAAACTTTTTTATCTTCATAATAAGAATAGTTTCATTTATCTATTATGTCTCATTGGGATGTTCATTTTTTGTATATATTGTTTGTAATGTTCAATATTTAAATTTGTTTATTTCATCTTCATTGAAGTCCAAAATAAGGAATTTTCATTTCAAATTCATCGTCATTTTCCACTGTTTGGTTTTATTGTTATTATATAACTCTGAGATCATTCTTAAGAATTCATTATTTATACCCATGAACTAGATTCCATCATATAGGGATTGGGAATACCATTTGGTCTTATTGGTGTGTCGGTTCAAATAACATATAGGGTTAGCCTGGGCCAATTCTTTATAATTAGTATCAGATATAAGATGTTTAAAATTTCATGGTTCTTTAATAGACCTATTTTTATTTGGGAAGTCTATTATTATAGAGATAGGAATTTAAAAACTCATGAGGTAGGTGATGAGAGTGTCTAGCGTTCTCTTACTCACCATGATCCTCGATTTACCTTTATTATTTGGGATTTAAATCATTAATTTTAGTTTCATTTTCATTATAATTATTTTATTTTTATTTTTATTGATGGTATTTGGTCCTCATTGAGTTATATAACATAATGTGAGGATATTATTGAGTTTTGGGGACGAAAATTGAGGAAAATCAAAGGTAAATGGTTATATCACATTGATTAAAAATTATTTAGAGACCATGAACATGTTTTTGGAAACATTACAGAGGATATTTTATGAATGGAACATGTACCATAAAACCATATAGTTATTTTTTGTATAATATGCATCTCATTTGGATTTCTTTTAGCTGCCTTTGTCTTTTAATTTGATGAAAATATATTTCTCATTTACATCAGGTAAATTAAATGGATTTTTTTCATTTTTGGAATTTTTTTATTTCAAATTTGTTTGATGATTGTTATATGTATTTCTTATGTAGTTTTAAGGTTTTTGGATTGGTTTGAAAAAATAGGATATCGGGATTTTTTCCTAAACAAGATTTTATAGTTATATATAAATAAAAAAATAAATTAGTTTTTATGAAAAAAAAATTAGAAGTGATTGAATTCATTATGAAATTCAAGAAGTGTTTCAAAAATAAAAGTGTATTTTTATGTAAATTTATTAGAATTTTATAGGTATAAAGTCTTAATTTTAACTCATGATAGAATTATAAAAATTCTTTCCTGGTTATTTCAAAATGGGGTGAAGTGTTCTTAAAAAAGTAGAATTTACAAAAAAAAAATTGAAAATGAAATTGGGATTTTATATTTCCTATAATTTTTAAAATATATGTTGATTAATTTTTTAAATGAGAGAGTATGTTTGAAAATATTTTATGTTCTTTGAAAGGTTTTTTTTATTTTTAAAATTTGTTTTGAGTCCCTTTTTTAGGATGATATCAGTTTTATAAAATCTTTTGAATTTTTTTTTATTTTGTTGATTTTTTATTTTAATTAATACTTTTTCAGTGTTGGGGATGTTTGATTTTATTTAAAAATCATGAATTGATTGAGGTCATGTTTCATGTGATATATATTATAACCCCCCCCCCCCATGGCCTTAATGAAACCAAACAATTCTATACTTAAGAATGATCATTGGGTTGATTCATTTTACTGTTTAGGTGTAGTCCTTACAACTATTAACCTTTCCCAAAATCTGAATATAATGGTGGAGATGGTATCATCCTTTATCCTAAAAATTACACACTAAATTTGAGTCATCACTAATTAACCTAAGGTGAATTTTTATTTTGGTATTTATGTTCGCAGGGTTTAGAGGTGGTTGAGACTTTTGACAAAATTATTGATTTGTTTTTTGTTAGCATGGCCTCATGATTATTCTTTTTATGATATTTTGGATATATTTATTTCTTATTTATTCTCTATGATCATTGAGTTTTATAAGTGATGTTAGGTTTGTGATGGGATTTGGGTTTAATGGGTCAAATATGGGGAAAGATAGGGTAGGTGATCGGTTAATAGGGATAAGTTCTATGACAGTTTATTTTGGGAACTAGTTGGTGTTTGGTTGGATTTTTTATAGGTTTACCATGAGGTTTCTTCCATGTACAAGGTCTCATGTCACCTTTCATTTCATATTTTAACCCATAGTAAGGGAATTGTTGTTCTATAACGTGGTATTCTTCTTATTGGTGTATTAATTTCTTTATTATGGGATGAGGGAGATGTTTTGACTTTATCTTATGGTATTTCGGAGAATATATGTATAATAATATCTTTTAAAGTGTTAGAAAGTTCCCTGGGAAGTTGTTATTGAAGATATAGTACTTTTCACTCCATTGTGTATTTTTTGGGTTATGTTTTTTTATTGATATTTTAAGCTAGTTAATTGAGAATTATCCTCTCTATTAAGAATATATTTATATTATATCATCGTTTTAGATGGATTATAAGTGGTGGGGAGACCTATGATGTGTATCTATTTATATATAGTTATATTTTGGATGGTTTTTAATTTGTTTGATATTAAGTTCGATTGATGTTATAAAAACCCTGCTTTTTATTACACATTTAAACCTGATTTATTACATAAAATACTCACTTGATACAACATAGAAGATCAATAGGACTAGTTTCTTTGGGGCTTAGGAACATTACATAACATCTTAGAACATAAAACACAAAACATCTTTATTGAAAACTTCATTTACATGACCACTACATTCCCTCGTACTTAGCATTGTATGGGATAACCTGAGGATATGAATAAGAAAAGGGTGAGTTATAAAGCCCAGTAAGGGAATAAACTTGGAATAACATGAGGAATACAATACATGTTACACAATAGACATATCAATGGATTACAAGAGAAACATGAACATAAAGTCATGATAAAGCATGATAATCATAACATGGAAATGTGGCAACAACACTTAACATGGAATTAGCATGAGCCAAGGGTCATTGCACATGGAGCATGTGTAAACCCTAATTGCACATGAATCATGAGTAAAACCTCGTTTCACATTAATTAGCATGATTCAACACCCATTTCACATGACTTATCATGATACTATACTTTACCCAATGCATTACAGTGCTATCAGGGAGCACCCTTCTTAAACATTTTATTTCATGCATATGTGTGCCACATGGATCATGGAATCAATCAACATCATAAGTTATTCCACGATTAAGTAATGTGGAATAAATACATTAATGTTCCATTCAATATGTATATGTGTATAAAGGTGAATACCCTTGATAGAGACATGGAAATGGTATTCACTACATAATGATATTGGCTTGGAAAACGCGGTGCAATTTCAGTAGCATAACAGCGTGACATAAGGATTCATAAAAATGGTTTATGAGATATAAAATGGTGTCTCATAATATATAAATGAAATGGACAGTAATGGGGTCATATAGATACATGTACCAACAAATGTAATGGAATTTAGATTCATAATACAAAATAATTACTTGGATGTAAAAGAGGAGAGATAAATCCCTCAAGGAATTTCTGCATGGTAACGGGTGTACATGGGAGGAATTAATAAGAGATAAATGGGTCTCCCACAATTCAAAAATAAATAGGACAGTATGGGGGAGGTTATAAATCATACCTCAACATTTTTAATTGAAAACAAAAGGGCATAACAACTTAAAGAAAATTGGACAAAATGAGAAAGGAAGAAATCCCTTACTTGGAAATGTGATCCCAAAGGCTTGGGAGAGACTTGATAGAGGCTTATTGGGATATTGGGGAAACTTGGGAGGATTATAGAGAGAGGAGGGAATAGTTTGGTCAAACTCCAAAGGCTCTGAGTGAAGAGGAGGTGGTATCATGGGTGGGTTTATATAGAAAAGGAGAGGGATTTTTTTATTATTTAGGTTTGGGAATCCTCACATTAAACTAATCAAAACCACAAACTAGACCATGGTTTCTTCCCATGTAATTTTCCAAAGGTGATTGGAAAACAATATTTTATAAGGCCAATGTCCGAACGTCTTAAAATAATAGGGTTGCTTAAGTGGAGGTGAGTCATTCTCTCAAGAAAAACAATTTAAAAAGACAAAATGGTTTATAATCCTTGAAGGGTCCACTAAAGCTTTTTATAATAAATAAAACAAACCCAAAATCGCATTATTTTAATTTTAAAACATATATTTGCCGAAAATAATGTTTATATTATTTTATTACATCACTATTGGGTCATTATGATGTCACAAAACACATTATATATTTAAAAGGTATTTAATTTTTACCCAAAAAATCGACTCTCTCAGAAAATTATGAAAAATTCACCATTGGATAATTCTGATGTCCTAATTCCAAAAATAATGTTCATTTTATCTAAATAATTTTATAAATAAGTTAATTTTTAATTTTAAAATAAAAACTGATATTTACCGAAAATTCATTGGTTTTGATAAAAACAGCTTTCAAACCATAATAAAAATTACAATTGCATTCATAAAATTATATGATCACTTATATTTAATAAAAATTAATTTAATTATAATAATATTTTATTTAAATATTATTTAATTAAAAAATCTATTAATTCATCAAAATATATTTCTTAGTTGAATATTAACTAAAAATACTATTTTTGCTTTAAAAACTATTTATAAAGTAACAATAATAAAATGAATGCACATTCTTAATACAAAAATAATGTACAAATTCATAGTGATAGGGTCTTGTTACATAACCCCATATAATACCCACATAATACTGAAGGGTAAGGAGTGCGATGGTGACAGACTCTTGGGGTGACTCAGAGAACATCTCTCGGGTGGTAATCTCTGTTAACTTACACTTCTCTTGTAGAAAGTTCCGCTCAATCTTAACATGTTCAAGCTTGGCTTGGGCTTGGTCAAAATCGAAGCCCAATAATGCCACCTTCTTTCCGAGCTCTAACAAATGAGCTTCATATGGGGAAAGTCTACTAGATGAGGCCATCACTTCCGTTTTCTAAGTAAATTTGATTTGTTAAAGCCCTATATTTGTACTAATCATGTTATCACTGTTCAATGGCTATATTACCAACGGTCGCAATTCATAATTGTATTTTAAAATCCAGAAACATAAAATCAATGAATTGCACATTTTATATAACCATAATAATCATTTAATTAGATCAAGAGGAATTTCCATTTATGAAATTTTGGGTCATTACAATCTTCCCCCAATAAGAAATTTCGCCCTCAAAATTTCCTTTTCCCACTCTAAAATAAATGTAGGTAACTCTGCTTCATCACTTCCTCTTATTCCCACATCGCTTCTCCAAACATATGGTTTCTCCACAACACCATGACGAGGGGCATTGTATTATTTCATTGAACTTCTTCTCTATAATCTAAGATCTTCACTAGTTGCTCCTTGTAAGAAAGTTCATCCTCTAGTTGTACTAACTCTGAAGAGATTACATGTGAAGGGTCTGGTATATACTTCCTTAAGAGGAATACATGAAAAACATCATGTACTTTGGCCATGGTATGTCGAAGTTCTAGTCTATAGGCCACAGCCCCAACACGATCAAGAATCTTGAAGGGGACGATGTACCTAAGACTTAACTTCCCTTTCTTTCCAAACCTCGTGACCTTATTCCATAGAGATATGCATAGAAGTACCATGTTTCCAACATTAAATTCAAGGTCTCATCGACAGTTATCTTCATAACTCTTCTATCGACTCTAGGATGCCTTGATATGATGCTGAATGGTTTTCACCTTCTCCACTATTTCTTGGACCATTTCTGGTCCTAGCAGCTTACGTTCACCGACTTCATCCCAACATGTTAGTGTTCTGCACCTCTTCTCATACAGGGCTTCATAAGGTTCCATTCAGATGCTCGAGTGGAAACTATTATTGTAGGAAAATTCAACCAGTGGAAGATATTGGTCCCACACTCCTTTGAAGTCCATGGAACATGATCTTAACATATCCTCTAGTGTCTGAATAGTTCGCTCAGATTGGCCATCAGTTTGAGGATGATAGGTCGTACTGAAGTTCAGTTCAGTATCCAGAGTATATTGAAGACTCTTCCAAAACTTAGAGGTGAATCTTAGATCTCGATCGGATACAATAGATAGTGGTACTCCATGCAGCCTTACCACTTCCCTGATATATATTTGTGCCAGTTGATCCAATGAAAAATCCTATCGAATTGAAATAAAGTGTGTTGACTTTTTAAGATGATCCATAACAACCCAGATTACATTGTAGCCTTTGTATGTCTTCGGAAGTCTGGTGAAAAAGTCCATGGTTATGTTATCCTATTTCCATGTCAGTATAGGAAATGGTTGCATCATCCCCTTAGAATTCTGCCTCTCTGCATTCACTTGCTGACACACCAGGAACATTGATGTATACTCAGAGATCACCTTCTTCATATTATCCCACCAATAATTCCCTCATAAATCTCGATACATCTTTGTGTTTCATGGGTGAATAGAGAAATATGAACGATGTGCATCATCCAAAAGTTCCTTCTTCAGCTCTGGACTTTATGGAACACATATTTTTTTCTCAGATATCACAATTCCTTCTTCATTAACATTGAACTCTGAGGATTTACCTTTTCTAATAGCTTCTTCTTTCTTCTGAATTAACACATCTTGCTTTTGAGCATCCTTTAACCTTTCCAAAAGAGATGGTTGAGAAATCATTTGTGAAAGGATTAATGATGTTCCATTATTTATGATTCCCATGTCCATATTCATCAGGTCTAAGAAGATTAGATCCTTCTCAATTCTCATCAATAATATAATTTTCAGATCCTTTCTACTTAGAGCATCTACCACCTTGTTTTCTTTCCTATCGTGGTAATGGATTGAGCAGTCATATTCTTTTATTATCTCTAACAATATTCATTGGAACATGTTCAACTCTTTCTATGTGAATATATACTTGAGGCTTTTGTGGTCCATATATATTTCACACTTCTCCCCAAATAGATAATGCCGCCAAATTTTTAAAGCGTATATCACCGCAGATAACTCCAAATCATGTGTTGGATAATTCTGCTCATGAACTTTCAATTGACTTGAAGCATAAGCAAGTACATTGTCATTTTGCATCAACACACAGCCCATGCTCTTCTTTTAAGCATCACAGAATACCACAAAAATTTCTCCACTTGTGGGTAAAGTGAGAACGGGTGCAGTGATAAACCTCCTTTTTAACTCCTTGAAGCTTTCTCCGCATTCATCACTCCAAGAAAACTTTTCTCCCTTCTGAGTTATCTTGGTAAGAGGGTTGGACAATCATGATAAATTTCTCACAAATCATCGATAATATCCAGCTAACCCCAAGAAGCTACGGATATCCATTACCGATGTTGGCCGCGGTCATCCCTCAATTGCATCTGTTTTAGAGGGATCCACAGATATCCCATTACTTGTGATGATGTGGCCCAATAATGAGACATCCTTCAACCAAAACTCACACTTGATGTAATTTTAATAGAGATTATCCTTCTGCATGGTCTCTAGTACAGTTCTTAGATGCTTCTCATGATCCTCCTTGGTTTTGGATCATATCAGAATATCATCTATAAATACTACCAAAAATTTGTCAAGGTAATCCCTAAAGAATCTATTCATCAAGTCCATGAAGATTTATGGAGAATTAGTGAGTCCAAAAGGCATTACTATGAAATCATAGTGCCTATATCTTGTACAAAAAGTATTCTTGGGAATATCTTCCTTCTTCACCCTTACTTGATAATATCCCAACCGCAAATCCACCTTGTAGAAATATTGTGCTCCATGCAGAAGATCGAACAAGAAATTGATTCATGGGAGATGATACATGTTATTTATTGTGATTCAGTTAAGCTCAAGATAATCGATGAAAAGATGCATTGACACATCTTTCTTCTTGACAAAGAGGACAGGTGCACCCCATGGTGAAGCACTTGGGCGTATAAACCATTTATCCAGACTCTCCTGTAGTTATTTCTTCAGTTCCTCAACCTTCACAACAGCCATTCTATATGGATTCTTGGATATTGGAAACACCCCAGGTATAAAATCAATTGATAATTCAACATCTCTTCTATGAGGAAGACTAGTTAATTCCTCAGGAAACACTCAAGCTAATTCCCTCACAATAGGCATGTCTTCAAGGATGGTTTCCTCCTTAGACTCAATCATCTGATCCAGATACGCTTGCTCATAGGGCAGTAATATCCACACTTGAGATGATGTAGCTAAAGAAGATTCATCTTCCTCCTTACACTTCTATAGAATTGGGGGTCGATTCTTTACATGGAAAGTGATTTCCCTCTCACAGCAATTTATGTTGGCTCTATATAAGGAAAGTCAATCCATTCTAAGAATTGCATCAAATTCCACTAGAGGGAGTATGATGAGGTTTTTTGGGAAATTCAATCCACAGATTATGATAGGGGAGGAGTTATATTCATGGGATGCAATTTTTTCCCCATTTATCACACTCACTAACATCTTTACTTCCATGATTTGTGGTGGAGGTGGGATTTTTCTACTAAACTTTTGGGATATAAAAGAATACATAGAACCTAAATCAAAAAGTATATTCACTATTCTTGAATGAATTAATAGAATACCTGTCACCACATCATTGTTGGGGTTCACTTTGGCAGTAGAGATGGAAAAAGATCTCCCTTTCTGCCTTGGACGTTGTTGGTTTCCTCCAAAAACCCATGGATTAGGGCACTGATTTGCAAGATGCTCTGGTTCTTTGCAGTTGTAGTAATAAACAATGCGTTGAGGTTCGAACAGAGAATTCCTCTCCTCTGTTGCAGCCATGGGTTTTTCTTTTCAGCAGTTAACTGTTAGGTTCCCTTCTCTTCCACTCCTAAAGCATTTCCTTGTCCCCTTTAGGCAATTTTTCGGGTGCTTCTTTCTGCACCTTTGGAAAGTGGGGTGCTATATATTCTTAGCACCATTGGATTTATTCATCGGACCACTAGCATTGAAGTCCAACTTATGCTTCTTATCCCCATGATACCCCTGAGATTCTCTAATCTCCATTTCGACCTTGAGAGAACATTAGACAATTTTCTCATAGTTATTGAAGTTATGGATCGCCAACTCTTTCTATAAGCTAGGTTTTATCCCACTAAAGAAGCGATCAACCTTTCATTCGGGGGTAATGACAAAGCCGAAGGCATATCATGAAAGCCTTGTGAAGTTTTCCTCGTACGCTTCGACAGATTCATAGTCTTTTTTCGTGAGGGAAAGGAATCCCCTTTTCATCTTAAGTCAGACGGTGCGTGGAAAATATTTATCGAAAAACGTCTTCCGGAAATCCTTCCATTCCAATGCCTCAATCTCCTCCTCAAGATTCATATTTTTTATCAACGTCCACCATTGATTAGCTTCACCATCCATACAATAAGCAGATAGAAGAACCTTCTCCTATTCAGAACATTGAAGGATGTAGAATATCTTTTCAATGGAGTTGATCAATTGTTCGGCGATTGAGGGATCAGATGATCCATTAAAATTAGGAGGCCTTTGTCTCATGAAGCACTCGATAGCAACTTTTTCTTTCTTAGGGGGGGGGGGGGGGTTGGACATTCCTCTTGACCCATGTTTCTATTCAAAGCTTGAGTTAACTAAGAGAGAAGCGTGACAAATTTTGTGATTCCCACTCCCATCGGATTGGGCATCTCATTAGCAGAGTCATCATATTGATCTTTACATCGGTTGTTAGCCTGAGTCCTCCTATTACCAGCCATTGGCAAGAATAAAAAGAAAGTTAGGGGTAACACATAAAGGGTAATACAAGGACAAAACTAATGACTTATAAATATTTTTATTTCCTTAACTTATGAATCCATAGGATTCAATAAATGTTATTCATGTTCTAATTTTCAACATATATTCTTAGGGGCATTTTTTAATTCCTTTAATAAGGGTTCATACTAAGATTTTCAATTTACCAAAGCATATCCCCTGGGAGTGTCATAACCAAGAGTGCATCAAGGCCCATTTTTGTGCATTAGTTCCCATTCGAGCCTATCTCAAAGCGGTGTTTTCAGGTTTTACCCCTAGGATACATCTGTGCCAAAGCCGCCTCTACCTGCTCATATCTAGACAGGGATGTATTTGCTTGATAAACCACTTACTCAATACTCATCAATACTTTGTGATGTTTTTATTATACTTATTATTGTCTCTAAGTCTTCACTAGGGTTTTCTAATCCTAATACCAAAAATTACTAAACCTGTCCTCTAATACCAACTATAACAACCCTGTTTTTTATTACATACTTAAACCTGATTTATTACATAAAATCTTCACTTGATACAACATATAAGATCAAGATGTCTAGTGTCTTTGGGGATTAGGAACATTACATAAGATCTTAGAACATAAAACACACAACATCTTTATTGAAAACTTCCTTTACATGACCACTACATTCCCTCGTACTTAGCATTGCATGGGATAACCTGAGGACATGCATACGAAAAGGGTGAGCTATAAAGCTCAGTAAGGGAATAAACATGGAATAACATGAAGAATATAATACATGTTAGAAAATAGGCATATCAATGGATCACAATAGAAACATGAACATAAATTCATGATAAATAATGATAATCATAACATGGAAATGCAAGAACAACACTTAATAGGGAATTAGCATGAACCAAGGCTCATTGCACATGGAGCATGAGTAAACCCTCATTACACATGAAGCAAGAGTAAAACCTCATTGCACTTGAATTAGAATGAGTCAACACCCATTTCACATGAAGTATCATGATACTATACTTTACCAAATTCATTAGAGTGCTATCAGTGCACACCCTTCTTAAACATTTCATTTTATGCATAAGTGTGCCACATGGATCATGGAATCAATTGACCTCATAAGTTATTCAACGATTAAGTAATGTGGAATAAATACATGAAAGTTACATTCAATATTTATATATTTATAAATTTTAATACCCTTGATAGAGACATGGGTATTGTATTCACTACACAAAGATATTGGCTTGGAAAAACGTGGTGCAATTTCGGTAGCATAACGGCGAGATATAAGGATTCATGAAAATGGTTGATGAGAGAAGAAAGGATGGCTCATAAAGAAATGGGGTCTCCCATAACCCAAACATAAATAGTACAATATGGGGGAGGATATAAATCATACCCCAACATTTGTAATTGAAAACAAAATGGCATAACAACTTAATGAAAATTGGACAAAAATGAGAAAGGAAGAAATCCATTACTTAGAAGTGTGATCCCAATGGCCTGGGAGAGGCTTGAGAGAGGCTTATTGGGAGCTTGTCGAACCTTGGGAGGATTCTAGGGAGAATATTTTTGGGTTTGTTCAAACTACGAAGGCTTTGAGTGAAGAGGAATTGGGAGATTTGGTGGGTTTATATAGGAAAGGAGAGGAAATTTATTATTATTTAGGTTTAGGACACCTCACATTAAACTAATCAAAACCAAAAACCATACCATGGTTTTTGACCATGGTTTTTGCCAAAGGGGATTGTAAAAAAATATTTTATAAGGCCAATGTACTAAATTCTTAAAATAATAGGGTTTCTTATGTGGAGGTGAGTCACACTCTCAATGAAAACAATTTAAAAAGACAAAATGTTTTATAAGTCTTGAAGGGTCCACTAAATCTTTGTAAAATAAATAAAACAAACCAAAAATCACATTATTTTAATGGTAAAATATATATTGGCCGAACATAATGTTTATATTATTTTATTAAATCACTATTGGGTCATTATGATGTTATAAAACACATTATATATTTAAACAGTATTTAATTTTTACCCAAAAATTCGACTATCTCATAAAATTATGAAAAAATCACCATTGGATAATTTTGACATCCTGATTCCAAAAATAATATTAATTTTATCTAAATAATTTTATAAATACCTGAATTTTTACTTTTAAAATAAAAAACTGACATTTTCCGGAAATTCATGGGTTTTGACAAAAACAGATTTCAAACCTTAATAAATATTATAGTTGCATTCTTAAAATTATATGATCATTTATATTTAATAAAAAGTAATTTAATTATAATAATGTTTTAATAAAATATTATTTAATTTAAGAATCCATTAATTCATTAAAATAGATTTCTTAGTTGAATATTAACTAAAAATATTATTTGTGCTTTAAAAACTATTTACAAAGTAACAATAATAAGATGAATGCACATTCTTTATTCAAAAATAATGTATATAGTCATAGTGATAGGGTATTGTTAAATAACCCCTTATAACACTCGCATAAGACTAAAGGGTAAGGTGTGAGATGGTGATAGATGCTTGGGGTATCTCGGATAACATCTCTCGAGTGGTAATCTCTATTAACATCCACTTCTCCCAAAGTCGGTTCCGCTCGAGCTTAACGTGTTCAAGCTCGGATTGGGATTGGCCAAGAGAGAAGCCCAATGATGCTACCTCCTTTCTGAGCTCCAATAAATGGATTTCTTACGGGGCAAGTCTAATAGATGATGTTATCACTTCCTTTGGCTGAGCAAATCGGATTTGTTAAAGTTCGATATTTATACTAATCATTTGATCACTGTTAAAAGTCTATATTAGCAATGTTCACAATTCATAATGGTATTTTAAAATCAAGAAACATAAAACCAATGAAGTTAACATTTTATATAACCATAATAATCATTTAATTAGATCAAGAGGAATTTCCATTAATGAAATTTTGGGTCGTTACAATGATGATTGAGGATTTTTCTAGTTGTTCTTAATGTATTGTGTCATGTTTGGTTTTTTATCCCCCATATGTCTTCTTGAGAATTTCACTAACCCTTCCACCTTGTATATTTTGGTGGAGTGGATTTGGTTTCCCAGTGTTTTTTAGAATTACTAATGAAAATCAAGGGTTAAAAAGTGTAAAGTTTGGGATAATTGTAACACCCCCATTTCATTGATGTATTTTATGTTTTATAAATCTAGGTTATTTTAAATTTTGGGTAATTTTATGTGTTTTTTATATGGGGGTGACCTTACCAAACTATGGTCAAAAATTTACCATGACATAGTGCTGGTTTGGGTTATGAAATAGGGAGATAACCTTTGAAACTAGATATTTTATAGGGTGTTTTGGTTGACGGGTTATCCAGTGGGAAGTGATGAGAGATTCCATGTCATGGTGGTGGGAATTTTAGTTATCTTAGAGTCCTAGATATCACAAGGAAATTCTGGGAAATGGGTAGACCAAAAGGAATCGACCATATCATGGTGAGTTTTTATGGTCATTTTGAGAGGTCCATGGGGAGCACTATGACTTGGAGCATAGAATGGCGTGAGGGAAGAGTTATTTTTTGGAATGCTGATGTGGGGGTGTTTTCTTCATTATGGTGTTTGAGAAAGATGGGCATGAAGGAATTCTTAAAAGAGGTGCTATAGTGGTCATTGGGACCACTCGATGGGGTGCCTCTACCCATTTCATTTTAAATAGTAGAAAAATTATATCCCTACACAATTTATTTTGTTTTAGACCTCCTCCCTCCAATTTGGAATATCTGTTTGAGAAGGTGATCTCACTGGAGCTTCCCCCTTCTTTATCCTTACCTCCAATCCCTATCTCATTAAATATTAAGAGATCATTGATGTTATTATAACATTTTCCATTATTTACTCTTTCTCTTATTCCTTTTTATCTCTTAATCCCTATCACTATGGGGGATAAATCTAGGGTTGGGTTTCAAATTAATTTAGGGATTTGGATGATTATGTCTTAGATATATTTCTATTTTCTTACCTTTCGTTACTAAAAAAATATTGGAACTCTTTTTTAGTGATTGCAGTAGTTATTTTTGTGAAGTACCATTATTTTTCATGTCATTATATAATTGATTTTTTTTGAAAAATTATAATATACATATATATGATACTTAAAAGGGTTTTAAAAGTGACTTCAATTATTTAAATGATTATTATACAGGAATAATAATTGTTTTTGGTACTTGATTTATAATTTGATTGATTATATATGAAAAGTACTTTTGAAAATTCATATGAGGGTTCTTTATAATTATTTTCATAATAAAAATGTTTTTGACCCTGTTGGGGTCTCTAGAAGTAAAAAAGGAGTGTTTTATTAAAAAGTTCATTTTTATTTAAATAAGTGTATTGGAAATTGAATTACTTTTACAGTTAAAGTATTATTTATTTCAAAAATTAAAATATTTCATGGTTTGGTTTCAAAAGTTGTTTCAAAGTTATATTTCAAATTATGAGAAATGATTTGGAATTTAGAGTTAGTTTTATGAAAGGTTTATTTGTAAATTTATGAAAGAGTTTTTCATGGTGATTTTTAGTTAGTAATTTGACCTATTTGGTTGTGTTATAATTTATATGGTTCTTGGAACTACAGTTGATGTGTAATATTATTAATATGTGATATAGTTGATGTAGAATTAATGGATATTTCTTATAAGGATTTGGCCTTAAAACATTACATAATATTGTATTAAATGAATAATTCATATTGAGGATCTTTTTAGGTTTAGAGTTTTAAATAATTAGGCCATAACTATTACATAACAACTTGAATATTACAAGTAGAAACTACTACTCAGTATCAATTTTTTTCATAAAATAAAAACTCTTAAAAGAAACATGTCTAGTTCCATGTTTTAGAGAGCATGAATTTTCCTTGATCCCATCCTTGACACTATTCATCTTTATGTCCTGTGGAAAACATTTCAAAAACTTGGGATGAGTATAAAAATCTCAGTAAGGGTTATAAAAAAGGAAGGGAAACATTATCCCATCAATAAATACAAATTAATAAAACCATATATTCTATCATAACATACCTTACAAAAAACATAAGAATTATGAATAACACACACAAATAATAAATCTTAAAGGTTAATTATGGAATCCATATCAAACTTACATTGCAGCTATCACATCTACATAGGGAGTCACACTTAGAATACCCATCACAGTATATTCCCTAAATCTTTTAGGAGAAACATCACTTTTACCTCCTTCACGATACCCAATGCATTGGAGAGCTATCTCGGGCTCACCCGCACTAGGTTTATCACGAAACCACCCGTATACATAAAAAAAATTCCCAATGACTATAACATAATCATAACACATATCACAATTATAAAGGAATGATAACATTTCCACATTCCAATAAATCAAATCATGATATTGAAATAAAAAATTCTTTATCAAATCATTTTCAAAACCATTTAAAAAGAGATTTTTGAATCAAAGTGTCCCATACCACAATGAAGATTTTAAATTAATTATCATTTGAAAACATTAATGTACAAATAAATAAATCTTAAAACATATTTTGAAAACATGTACATTAATGAGAAATATTTAGATGATTAAATCTTTAAAACATTTAAAATGGTATTTTAGTTAAAGATTTTTTTTTAACAAAAAGAGAGATGCTTGAATACAAATAATTTAGGTATAACATTTAATCAGAACTTTATAATATCATGTAAGTAAAGGAATTCATGATATAATGTGTCAAAGTACATTATATACACCATATATAAGTGAATTGGTGTACAATAACAAATAAGTCTCAATGGAATGTAAATTGAGATGAAATCCATTACAAAGATGGTATCCTTAGGATAAGGATAAATCAACGACCTAATTATGTGTGACAGATATAAATACACTCAATATGATTGGATATTCAGTGTAAATAAATTATAGGACATTCACACATATTCTTGTAAAAAAACACTAATGAATTGTATGTTTAACTCAATAAATAGATATTTAGGTAAAATTACTCTTATCAAGTTCATATCGATGGGTTGAGAATTTATCAATGGAGTGATTATGTGTATCAAACATATATAAATAGAAAGGGGAGTGGAAATTACTATACAAATAATAAAGAGTGATTCCCCACATAATCATATCATGACATAATCAAGAATTAGAAGATTAAACCAAGGAATGGAAATTGGGTTAAAAGGTTCCCTTACCGATTTGGTAACTTACGAAACATAAAACCCATGAAATAAGGATAAAAAAATGAAGATGTAAATTCTCATAAATTAAATATTACACCAATAATACAATCATGGATAGTACATATTCCACACAAAAGAAAATAGTGGCCAATATAGCATGAATCTCATGGGAATAAAAAGTGAGATGAAAAACCCTTACATCATTGTAATAAATCAAGTCGTATGTGTTGAGAAAGTGTTGTTTTCAAAAATACATAATATTGTTATTTAAAGAGGAGTTTATATTAATACACTATCTCTTTATGATAATTTTTTTGCTCACAAATACCCTTAATTATTTTCTAATGATTTTATTTGTTAAGCATTTTTCATGAATTTATCATTTTATTTTACTCTTGAAATTACGAGAATTTATTATTAAAGTATTCATATTTTAGCGTGTTCTGGAAACACTGTTCATGCGCTACTTATTTGGAATCTGTTTGAGCGTGTTCTGGAAACACTGTTCATACCCTACGTGGATAAACGTAGTGTAAGGATAGAAACTGTGTATACTTTTTAATATAAGGAAAAAGTATGGTTAAACTAGAATACGTTATCAGAAAAGTATGGAAGAAGAACCCTATGTTAGGAAGTAACCCTACGTTTGGGATATCAGAAAAGTATAAAAGGAGAACCATACGTAAATATTAAACGTTACGTTTGTTTCTCAAAAGTACGGTTCATCAACCATACTTTTGTAAACAACCATACGTTCTTGGAAAAGTATGGATCAAGTAAAAGTATGGATATTTTATCGTACGTTTGAAAGTTGAAGAGAAAAGTATGGATGAACAACCCTACATTTGGAATGAACCTTACGTTTGTTTTCAAGTTTACATTGTCAACCTTACATTATGAACCTTACGTTTGAAGACTATGTCATCAACCTTATGTTCAGAGGACACATATAGTTCAACTTAACCATACGTTTGGTGTCAGAGAATTTAAAGTCAATATTTTTATCTAAAGGTCAATACGCTGATTATTAGGCGGATTTCAAGCCAGATTTAAAGCTGATTTTAAATTACGATTTGGACTGATTCAAAACTGTTTCATCAAAGATTTGATAATCGAATTAAAATGAGATTTTTATGTCGAGTCTTCAGAGAAGTTATGACTATTCTGTAAATTCAAATGTTTGAATATCGTGAGTAAAAAAGGTGACTTTTGTGGATCTAATTTTACAAGAGAACGTCTTATCGTTCTTTTATTTATATGGGTTTCTTTTTAAAAACTGCATCGATGATTATTGATCGTGTGTGATCTTTGGATTATTCTGAAAAAAAAATGAAAAACAGAGACTACTAAAACACACTGATCTGCTGGTTCAAAAGGTGCATCAAAGTTCTGTTTGTTAAAAGAGGAAGGAACGCGATAGAAGATTCACTTGTTATACAATGAAGATCTACTGTGAATTTTCTACTGCTGAAGTTGTGAATTATATTTCTATATCTACTATAATGGGATCGACTCAGAATGTTTCTTATGTGAAGATTATTATTTCTGAAGGCGGCGATCTATCTACTGTCAATTGCATGATGTTTCAATTATTAAGAACATCTGGAAAGTATTTTCAGAATACGAAAATATTTTCTTTCTATTATTGAGTGATCGACTTCTCATACTAAGTTGTGTAGGTTATATAAGTGAACTAGAAGGTTTTGTTTTTCCTTTTATTGTAAAGGTTTCAACTGCATGTACTCAGTTGTGAACCGGTCTGTTGAAACGAGGACTAGATAGTGAAAATCACTAAGCTCGTGGAGTAGAGAGTTGGTGGAGTGGACTAGGGGTCTTTTGTTCCCCGAACCACTATACATCTTGTGTTTCTATTATTTAAATTTCTGCTGCATCATTTTATCTGATTAAAGTTAAAAGGAAGAACATAATATCGTAAAGATTTTTGAAAAGACACAATTCACCCCCCTCTTGTGTATATTTGCTGTAATCTGATCCAAAAATTGGTATCAAAGGTTGAGCTTTCTGACGAAGCTTTAACAAGCTGAAAGTGATTATACACAGAGCAAGATGACTGATACAAGAAAGAGAATGTCAATAGTCAGAGAACTATACTTCAATGGAGAATAATATGGATGCTGGATGTCTCGAATGATCATCTATCTGAAAAATCTTGGATACAGAGTCTATTTTAAGATTCTAACTCCATATGAAATACCAGAAAAACCTGAAACATGGAGTGAAGCTACTAAAGAAGAATATGATATGAATTCGAAGGCAATGAATGCAATTATATGTGTTCTAGGACTTGATGAGTTTAATAGAGTATCTCAATGCCCAACAACATATGAAATGTGTCAAACTATTGTTTTTTCTTACTAAGGAACTACCAATATCAGGGAAATAAGATATGCAACTGCTAAGCTTAAATTTGATACATTCAGAATGGTTGAAGGTGAGATTATTACTCAAATGAATGGAATATTGATAGAGATTTTAAATAACATAACTGCCTTGGGAGATCCCATTAAGCAAGCTGATCAAGCTTTAAAAGTGTTGATAGTACTGCCTACAAAATAGAATGGAATCTCTGCAGCAATCAGACAGTCGGCACCTGTCATAGATTTAACCATTAGAGAACTGATTGAAACATTAATTATGTATGAAGCTGAGATGAAAGATGAAGCTAATGAACATAAAGTTCTTATCAAAAGAGAAGATACTTCCTTGAAAGAATCATCATAGAGAAAAAACAGAAAGATGAAGAAAAATGAAAAAGATAAGTCATAGAGTTCTGAGTTATCTAATTCTGATGTGGAATTGGATCAGCTAGCCCGAAGATTCACAAAATTCTATAGAAAGAAAAGAGGCTTCAAAAAATCCTTTATGAAAGATGATAAGGAAGTAAGATGCTATGAATGAAAGAAAATGGGGCATTTCAGACCTGAATGTCCTCAGCTAAAAGAAAACAAGAGAAATGAATTTTTCAAAATAAATGACTGTGAGCAGAAGGACAAGAAAGCCATGAAAGATACTTGGAGTGTATCAGAAGACTATAGTAGTACTTTTCAATCAGACTCAGAAAAGGAGGAAGAAAATATGAAAGCCAACATGTGTTTTATCGTAGAAACAGATGAGGTACAATCTAACTACTCTTCTGATTCTAGTTCTGAATCTAATTACTCTAATGAAAAACTTGCAGCCTACTACAATATGCTTGAAGAAAAATATGACTCTCTGTTTAAGAAGCATAATTCTTTAAAGAATGTTCATAAGTTTGTTTCTGATGAAAGAGATACAATGCTAAAACAATATAATGAGTTAACTAAAAAATTTGATTCAATTAATTCTAACAATACAGATTATGAATCAAAGATAAAATCACTGCAAACTGAAGTAGAAACTTATAAAACTTTAGCCCTTGTTTTTACTAAAGGAGAAAATACTTTAAATGAAATTCTTGGGAAATTTTAATTAAAAAGGAGAGCTTTGGAATTGGTAGTAAAGGTGAAAAACCCAAGTTGTACAAAAACTATTTTATTCCAAGTGAAAAAAGACTAAATTGTAATTACTGTGGAATAAGGGGACATATTTCTAAAAACTGTTTCTTAATAAAACCCCAAATAAGTTCCATTAAGAATGATTTTGTATCAAATGATCTATTCGACTCATGTGAAATTATAAAAACAAAGCAAGTCTGGATTCCCAGATCCTTGCTAGCTAACACTACGGGACCCAACAAAATATGGGTACCAAAGCAATCTATGTAAATGTCTTTGCAGGGAGCAGGACACAAGAGAAAAAAGGAAATATGTTATATAGATAGTGGCTTCTCAAGACATATGAGTGTAAACTCATTGAATTTATATACACTCACTCAAAAATATGCTGGACTTTTCACTTTTGGTGACAATGCCAAAGAAAAAATCATTGGTATTGGAACAGTTGGAGATCCAGAAGCTGTCTCAATTAATATAGTACTTTATGTACAAGGATTAAAACACAATCTGGTAAGAATATCTCAACTATGTGATGATGGTTATGCTGTTGATTTTTCTAACAATTGATATTCTATTTTCAAAAATAAATTTCTTAAATTTAGAGCACCAAGAACTGATAATGTGTATACCCTGGATTTAAATTCCTTGTGTAAACAACAAGTAAATTGCTTAGCTGCTAAAATGAATGAATCTTGGATCTGGCATAGGAGACTTGGACATTGTAATATATATGTTTTAAATAACTTATCTAAGAAACATTTAGTTTATGATTTTTCTAGTCTCAAATATGAAAGTGATAGATTCTGTGATGCATGTCAACTTGGAAAGCAACACAATTCATCCTTCAAATCTGTTAACAAAATTGCTACATCTAAACCTCTAGAACTAATTCATATGGATTTTTTTGGACCTTCAAGAGTAGCAAGCTTGGCTAGTAAATTATATGTATATGTTTTAGTTGATGATTATTCTAGATTTACATGGATTTTTTTTGAAATTTAAAAATGAAGCTTTTACTTTAATTGAAAGTTTTTGTAAAGTTGTTCAAAATGAAAAAAGTTTTAAAATAATTTCATTAAGAAGTAATCATGGTGGAGAATTTGAGAATCATGAATTTAATTCCTTCTGCTCAAATATGGGTATTAAATACACCTTCTCGGTACCTAGAACACCTCAACAAAATGGAATTGTTGAAAGAATAAATAGGACTATTCAGGAAATGGCTAGGACTATGCTAAATGAATGCAGCCTTCCTACCTACTTTTAGGTAGAAGATGTAAGCATAGCTTGCTATATAATGAATAGATTTTTAATTAGACCTATTTTTAAAAATACACCCTATGAACTTGGGAATAACAGAAAACCTAAAGTTAACTACTTTAAAGTTTTTGGATGTGAGGTTTACATCTTAAACACCAAGGATAATCTTGGTAAGTTTGATCCAAAATCTGATGAAGGAATTTTCTTAGCATATTCAGCTACTTCCAAAGCTTATAGAGTCTATAATAAGAAGTCAAGGATTGTTGAAGAATCAGCTCATGTGAAATTTGATGAATCTGATCCCTTTGAGAAAATGACAGATCAAATGGATGAATCTGACCCTAATGATAATATAAGGCTTGAGAACATGAAAAATGATTTTGAAAAAAGATATAAATAAAACTCAGTCCAGTTCAGAAGAACATGATACTGAACAACCTATAAGTGTGTTGCCTAGATAGACTAGAACCCTAAAGAATCACCCTTTAGAAACTATAATAGGCGACTTAGATACAGGAATAAAAACTAGAAGAAATATAGGAAATCTTGTAGAATTCATTGCCTTTTTGTCCCAATTAGAACCCAAGACTATAAAAGAAGCTTTAGATGATGAAAGATGGATGATACCAATGCAAGAAGAATTAAACCAGTTCAAAAGAAATGAAGTCTGGGAATTAGTTGAAAGACCACAGAACTATCCAGTAATAAGAACCAAATGGGTCTTTAGAAATAAGAAAGATGGTCAAGGAATAATAACTATAAATAAAGCTAGACTTGTAGCTAAAGGATATAATCAGGAAGAAGGTATAGATTATGATGAGACTTTTTTTACATGTAGCTAGACTAGAATCCATTAGAATCCTCTTAGCCTATGCATATCATATGAATTTTAAATTATTTCATATGGATGTTAAGTCTGCCTTTTTAAATGGTTATTTAATGGAGGAAGTTTATGTTGAGAAACCTCCTGGTTTTAAAAATTCTCAAAAACCAGATTCTGTTTTTAAACTTACTAAAGCTCTCGATGGCCTTAAACAAACACCTAGATCTTGGTATGAAATATTAATCTCTTTTCTTTTGAAAAATGATTTTACTGTTGGAATGGCAGACCCAACACTATTTAATAAAACTGTGAATTCTAATATTTTATTGGTTCAAATTTATGTTGATGATATAATTTTTGGATCAACTAATAAAACCCTTTGTCATGAGTTTTCAAAGTTAATGTAAAAATAATTTGAAATGAGTATGATGGGAGAACTAAATTTCTCTTTAGGACTTGAAATTTATCAAAAATATTATGGAAATGTTTTGAATCAATGTAAATACATTACTGATTTGTTGAAGAAATTTGGATTTGAAAACAGCAAGACATATACAACTCCTATGTGTACTAATATAAAACTTGATTTGGATGAAACTAGAAAATCAGTTTACAACAAGTTATATAGAGGTATGATTAGTAGTTTATTATATCTTACTACTAGCAGGCCAGATATAATGTATTCAGTATGTCTTTGTCCAATATTTCAATCAAATCCTAAAGAATATCATCTATCTGCTGTTAAAAGAATTTTTAGATATTTAAAAGGAACTTTTTTCAATCTCTTATTTATCCCAAAACTTCTGATTTCAATTTGATTTCATATTCAGATGCTGAACTTGAGAGTTGTAGATTAGAGAGGAAAAGCGCTTCAGGAACTTGTCACTTTTTAGGAAAATATTTAGTGTCATGGTCAAGTAAGAAACAACATTCAGTTGCCCTGTCAACAGCTGAGGCAGAATATGTTTCTGCTGGAAGTTGTTGTGCACAGGTGTTGTGGATGAAAAACACTCTTATGGACTTTGGACTAAACTTTAATAATACTCTTATTTTATGTGATAATACTAGTGCTATAAATATTTCAAAAAATCCTATTAATCATTCTAGAACTAAGAATATTGATATCAGACATCATTTTCTAAGAGATCATGTTCTTAAAAAGGATATATCTTTGGAATTTTCAAGTACTGAAATTCAATTAGCTGAAATTTTTACTAAACCACTTCCCACTGAAAGTTTGATTTTATTAAGGGGCAGCTAGGTTTATTTTATTTTAAATAAAATTTTATTTTACAATGGTAGTTCTTTATTTTAATTCTTCTTAAAATAATTTAGCTACTTTTTTCAAATAGAATAAGTTTCTTTTCCCCATGTAATCTATTTTATTTATTTTTAAATATACTTAATGATTATTAAAAACATGGGAATCAAGGTTGTAAGAAACCCGTTCAACTTCTAAACTGTTTCATTTCTATCGAAATCTTTTCGAACCCGCATACTGCACCTCTTCTCGTGAACCCTAATCTTCAAACCTCTGAAACCCTAAACTTCAAACCTTCAAATATTCTCATAGAGATGGTAAGGACTAAAAGAGCCAGGGGAGCTGAGACAAGGAATGACAAGAGACAATGCTCTGAAGGAAGAAAAATTTTATAGGGAAAGGTAATCGATCTTGACTGGTTATTTTAGACAAATCTACTGTTGAAACATGCACTTTCGTTTCAGAACCTTGAACAGATGTTCAATAGTGAAAATACGGAATTTCTGTATGAGGTAGAACATAGATACTTCTTCAAATCTGTATAGTTTAGTCTGGGAGATACTGAGTACAGTATGATGGCTAAGATAGAGGATAGAGATTTCTCAATCTCGTTAGTAGAAATTGGTCAGATTCTCAACTGCCCTCATGAGGGAGTTTTTCATTTCGATTTGAAAAATATTGGAGATTCTGTGTATAAATCAGAGGACATGATGTCGTTTCTTTTTGGTATTAAGACTGTAAATAAAATGTTTATCAAGGATTTAGAGCCTGATCAGAAAATTTTGGTCAAATTTTTGAAAATAAGGATTGCACTGAGGATGTCTGAGATGGAAAAGATATTATATCATGATATGTATATAATGTATCTTTTTCTCAGTCATGTCAAACTCAATTTTCCTAGCTATATGGTTAGATACCTAAGATATTGTTGTCAGAGTGATTCCTGAATGAACTTTTATCCTTTTGGTCGATTCATTACCAAGATGTTTCTTAAGAAGGACATGGTGAGATTGGTGGATGCCAGAGTACACTGTCATCACAGTAATGTGTTTAATGCTGGAACTTTAAGGAAGATTGGATATTTCTAGAGTACTATCAAAGGAAAACTTTTTCCAGTAGAAGAAGATGATGAATCAGAGAGTGGTAAATCTCAATCTGTAAAGTCCAATGAGGGAAAAGCTGAATTGAGAGTCAGCACTACGGCAAGAAGGATCATATTTGAAGTGGTAGAAACTGAGGAAGAAAGAAGTCAGGAGGGACTTCAAACTCAGAGTAAAAGACCTGTGACTGAGAAACTTACTTCCCCTGATTTAACTACAGGAGATTTACTCTCTTACAGCTTAGTCAGAGAAAATTTTGTTGAATAACCTCAAGAACAGAATGTTACTATTACAGATCCTGATCATAAAAGGATTGTAGTTGAAAGATCAGAACAACAGGCTGTAGCTGATGTTACTGTTGACATTCAACAAGAAAAGGAGGCAGAGCCAGGTGAGGAAGTGGCCAGACCTAAGGAAACTCCAGAGAATATTATTTTAGATATTTTATTAGATCAAAAAATTTCAGATATTCGTGATGAGCATGCTTTTGAAGCTCACACAGAAGTTTTTCAAGAGTATTTTTCTATAGAAAAGTCTAGAAAGGACTCTGAGGAAAAATCTGTGGACCAACCTACTCAGGACAAGGAGAAAGAAAAATCTGATGCTTAATAATTACCTTTAGTACTACTACATCACACAAAACCTGAGAATGAGAATCAAGCACATGGTGCTTCTGATTCAAGGAATAGGGAAGCTGAAGAGTTGTACAAAATGTTATCTCAACTGCAATGTGAGAATGATTCTCTAAGAAGAATCTTAGCATCCGAAGAGTTAAAATTTCAAAAGCTTAAGGAGAGTATTGTTTCAATACAAGAAGTTGAAATTTTTAAAGAGGATATGCTAAATGTTGTTGCTAAATTGAAATCTAAAATGGTTATGAAGTCATATTTATCATATCTTAAGTTGTTTCTGGAGACAAAATTTGCATCAGTTGGCAATAGTGCTGCTAGTGGATCAGGCACTTCACCTGATTTAATCGGAATATTTCAAGCTATCACAGATGCAATGAGCAATATGAATGATAGGTTGTAAGATCTTCAGTGCAACAGTGCTCCATTATCTGTTCTCTTAGATAATCAGAAATTCTTAGTTGATCAGTTAATATCTAGTGAGCCAAGAATCCACTCTATCTTAGAAAAATTCACAGAGAAGCTGTCTTTGTTTATGGAGAAAGAAGAAAGGCTTCACGAGTTTTTCAGAGTCAATCTCATTGAAGATAATCATATGACTCAAGAGGCTAGAGATCTTATTATTAATCTTGGTGATGGATTAATGAAAAGGTTGAGAGAAAAATTATCAGAAATCAAGTCTACAGTCCAGCAAAGATAAACCCTACCTATTCACTACAAAAAAACCTTGATTCCTGCGTTTATCATCCTTGTTTCTATTTTTTACTTTTAATGAAAATCTGTTTCTTTCTTTCTATTTGTTTTACTATATTTATTTTGATATTCCAGTACTCCAGATTTAATTATTGATAAATAGTTAATAATAGAATTTACATACAGTTTAGTGAAACATTAAATGTGTTAAAATCCATGATTTATCTTTCTTTTTGATATCACAAAAAGGGGGAGAAATTTAGATAAACACAAGATTTCATTTTAAAAACCTTATTTAAATGATTTCCTATATATTTAAAATTTTTTGGATTTATACAGATTTATACTTATACAGAAAACTATTTTAAGTTATTAATAGTTGTTTATTATAAAGGGAAAATTTTCTTTTACTTTTTATTCAAAGGGAGAAATTTGGATAAAAATAGAAACTTTTATTTTATTATTTAATTTTATTTTTAAAGAAAAATTATTTAATTTTCATGAAGGGGGGGAAATTTTTATTTATTGAAATGATTTTTTTTAAAATTAAATATTGTTTTATCCTCACAAAATTATAAAACTTTATGTAACTAATTTTGAAAGTTAATTTCATTTAATTAGTCTTATTATTTTATGGGTTTTGTGATCATCAAAAAGTGGAAGATTGTTGAGAAAGTGTTTTTTTCAATAATACATAATATTGTTATTTAAAGGGGGAGTTTATATTAACACTATATCGCTTTATGATAATTTTGATGCTCACAAATACCATTAATTATTTTCTAATGATTTTATTTGTTAAGCATTGTGCAGGAATTTATCATTTTATTTTACTCTTGAAATTACAGGAATTTATTATTAAAGTATTCGTATTTTAGCGTGTTCTGGAAACACTGTTCATGCGCAACTTATTCGGAATCTGCTTGAGCATGTTCTGGAAACATTGTTCATACCCTATGTGGATAAACATAACGTAAGGATAGAAACTGTGTATACTTTTTGAGATAAGGAAAAAGTATGGTTAAACAACCATATATTATCGGCAAAGTATGGAAGAAGAACCCTATGTTAGGAAGGAACCCTACGTTTGGGATATCAGAAAAGTATGGAAGGAGAACCATATGTAAATATTAAACATTACGTTTGTTTCTCAAAAGTATGGTTCATCAACCTTACATTTGTAAACAACCATACGTTCTGGGAAAAGTATGGATCAGGTAAATGTATGGATCTTTTATCGTACGTTTGAAAGTTGAAGAGAAAAGTTTGGATGACCAACCCTACGTTTGGAATGAGCCTTACGTTTGTTGTCAAGTTTACATTTTCAACCTTATGTTGTCAACCTTACATTGTGAACCTTACGTTTGAAGACTATGTCATCAACCTTACATTCAGAGGATGCATACAGATCAACTTAACCTTACGTTTGGCATCGAATAATTTAAAGTCGGTATTTTTATGCAACTGTCAATATGCTGATTATTAGGCAGATTTCAAGCCAGATTTAAGGATGATTTTAAAGTAGTATTTTGATTGATTCAAAACTGTTTCATCAATGATTTGATAATCGAATTAAAAGGATCTTTTTATGCCTAGTCTTCAGGAAAGTTACGACTGCTCTGTAAATTCAAATGTTTGAATATCGCGAGTAAAAAGGCCACTTTTGTGGATCTAATTTTACAGGAGAAGTTCTTATCGTTCTTTTATTTATATGGTTTTTTTTAAACTACATCGATGACTATTGATCCTGTGTGATCTTTTGATTATTCTGAAAAAAAAAGGGAAAAACAGAGACTACTGAAACACACCGATCTACTGGTTCAAAAGGAGCATCAAATCTCTGTTTGTTAAAAGAGGAAGGAACGCGATAGAATATTCACTTGTTCTACAAAGAATATCTACAGTGAATTTTATACGACTAAAGTTGTGAATTATATTTCTATATCTACTGCAACGGGGTCGACTAAGAACATTCCTTATGTAAAGATTATTATTTCTGAAGGCGACGATCTATCTATTGTCAATTGCATGTTATTGCAATTGTGAAGAGCATCTGGAAAGTATTTTCAAAATACAAAAATCTTTTCTTTCTATTATTGAGTGATCGTCTTCTCGTACTGAGTTGTGTATGTTCTGTAATTGAACTAGAAGGCTTTGTTTTTCCTTGGATTGTAAAGGTGTCAACTGCCTGTACTCAGTTGTGAACCGGTCTGTTGAAACGAGGACCAGATAGTGAAAATCACCAAGCTCATGGTGTAGAGCATTGGTGGAGTGGAATAGGGGCCTTTTGTTCCCCAAACCACTATACATCTTCTGTTTCTTCAATTTAAATTTCTGTTGCATCATTTTATCTGATTAAAGTTAAAATCGAGAACACAATCTCGTAAATATTTTTGAAAAGACACAATTCACCCCCCCCCCCTCTTGTGTATATTTGGTGTAATCCAATCCAACAGTATGACCAAAAGTTAATAACCACAAAATGAATCACAGAATACCATGAATATAAAGGTAATCATGATAATATATATCAAATGGTAGTACACAATACACCACATGAAATAAACAAGTGGCGAACAATGGAAATCCCACAGAATTAAATGTGAGATAAGAAAATACCTTACCTTGTGTCTTACTTGACTCATATGTTCCGTGTTCTTCTTGAATAATAAACTTAAGTTAATATCTACTTAATTAAGAAAATTTTTAAATTTTATTATTCATTTTATATCACTTATTATATTGCTATAACAACTAGTTAATTATTTGAGTTCATATTGGATATTTTATCAATGTTCGGAACTTGAGTCAAAAATGAACTTGTTATAATTACAATTTGTCCATGTGGTCAATATTCCATTATCTCCAGAATGATATTAATGATTTAGATATCATATAAATCATATATAACCAGTATATATATGTATTTATAATAGTACATAACATTTTGGAGATAAGAAATGAAATGCACCGTTCATGGAGACGGTACGTCGTACGTACGCATGAGCCCTACTTTCATTTCTATTTCTTATTTTAATTGAATTAAAACATAATTATACATAGGTATATTATAATTCCAATATAATATAATATATAATATCATTAACTCCCTCCTTTATACGTCCCACATATGGTATTAACGAGTTATATCACTTTGAGGGAGTGGTAGTTCGCACTTCCTCAAATGAAATTATCGCGTTTACCCATAATGGAAACCATAAAGGTATGATATAAATGTAAAATACAGAAGCATAAAGAAAATATAAACATAATATATATCATATATAAATACCATTTCATCTTAATGGCCACCATGAGAGGTGTTAGGAGACAATCGAACAATCATCATTTTGTGAGGTGTTAGTTTTCCATCCACAGAAATAGTATGTTCTTCACCCATTAGATAGAGGTGTGTGTAATTGTTAATAAATTTAATCTCATAAAAACATCCTAATATATTTAGGATAATGTTGTTGTTATAAAATAAAGTAATAAAAATAGTTTAGGGGTTGGATAGGTAAAATAAAATAAAATAAGTTAAGAGAAATTGTTACCTTTAATTTGGGTAACTTCCTTTGGTTTGAACCAAAGGAACTCTTGAAGTGCCTTCGGCCTAAGGTAAGGCTTATAGGTGGAATATAGGGATTTTGGGAGCTTAATTGGGCTGAGTTTGGATGAGACAAAAGGCTTGAGAGGTGTGAGGAATTCGTTAGAAGTGGTCTCCTTTTATAAGGGAGTGGAGGGGCTCTTTAGGAAAGTGTAAAAAGATTATTTTATTATATAATGATATTCGGTTTCTAAAGGTCCAAAAATAATTAAAGTTGAGGATAAGATGACTAATAGTAGAAATAATATCATCCAATAGGAATTGGATAGGTTTTGGATAATATTTTATTCATTATAGTATTATTTATTTAAATCATTTACTAATGAGGTAAATACTGCATCATTATGGTGTCATAAATAATTTAATTAATTTTATGTCTAAAAATTATAAAAAAATACCATTATGTAAGAAATATTTTTATCTTTCCAAATAATATTTATAGTTGAAAATATAACTTATATAGCACCATATAAAAATTAATTTACAAAGAGATATTTTTTATGTCATTTTTCCCTTTACTTTAAATTAATTAATCTAAAGTGTCATTATCATTTATAAGTGGCTCCATGGGGTCCCAAAATCGACCCAAGGATGCCCATGGTCGGCCATTACTCATCCAATAAGGTTAGGATAAGTGTTAAGGTAATTTTGAATTATTATTTTTACCTTTAATTACCATATTTACCTTTAACCGCGGTAAATAAAAGTCAAAAGTTACTATTCACCAAAAAATTATTTAATCTTATTGTACCACATTTTACTTACTAATAACAACCGTGTATGTTGGATTTTCGAAATTTAATTCACAGAAGTGGTAAAATTTCATTTAAATGAAAAAGTCAGTTTTTTAACTACTACTAAGTGGTTTCACTATTCATCAAAAATTGAAGTTTTTCAGAAAAATACCAAAAATTCAGCCTATGCTTTATTTGATATTCCGAATTCAAAAAATGTTGTTTTTCTTCAAATTCAAAACATAAAAGTGACATTAATTAATTTTAAAATTAATTCCCATTGTTAAAACAAATAGCGTGTTTTTAAGAAACAATAACTATCAAAAGATTGACACTTGTTTATGTCCAATTTCAAAGTGAAATCAATTCCAATGATCAACATTGGATTAAATGGTAAAAATATATTCTAATTACACTTTAAAAACAATTAAAAAGATAATCTAACCATATAAATAAATTAGATTAAAACATAGTTTTGAATTAAATTACAATATTTTTCACTATTTATTAAAAATTGAACTTTATCGGAAAAATTCAAAAAAAAATACTCAAAGTAAATTTTGATGTCCTCATTCTAAAGAAGGATTTTATTTGGCCAAATATAATGTATTAAAGTGATACACTGTATAAAAGAAGGTTGTGTATAAACTAGCTGTTATGAATAGTAATACCCACTTTTTTGAAATTTTATTTTTCAAAATGGACTTTATTTTTGGATTCAGAATATCAAAATTATACTAGGGTAAAATTTCCATTTTTCTGAAAACTTTCAATTTTTGATGAATAGTGAAAACACTGGGTTACTATTTAAAAACCAACTTTTTGTTTAAATAATTATTTATTTTATTTAAATTAATTTTAGGTCAAAATTGATACATAATAACTATATAAGTTCAACGTAATTCATTGGAGTCATTTTATAATAATTTTAGATATATAAAAATTTTATTGAACTTTTCACCGTCTTTTACCCACCTCCTAGGAGAATTTGGAAATTCATATAAAACTTAATTTTACCACATCTGTGAGTGGAATTTCGAAAATCCGAGAAACACGGTTAATATCAAGGACTAAAATGTGGTTCAATGAGATGAAAATATTTTTGGTGAATAGTAACTTTTTACTTTTATTTACCATGGTTAAAAGTAAATATGGAAATTAAGGGTAAAAATGATATTATTATTACCCAAACACATGTCCTAATTCTATTGGATAAGTGTAATGCAACCAAAAACAACCTTAGGAATAAAATATGACCATTTAGGTCCACTTGGATTAGATTAGGACATTTATTATTAATTTATTTAAAGAAGGGTTAAAATATTTAAAATCAAAGTTTAATAACAAAATAATTTTATAATATAGGCTTATACATAAGATAAATTCGACTATAAGTGTTAATTAGAAATATAAAAAGATCTCCTACATAATGGTATTTTTTTTATAATTTTTAGACATTAAAAAATTAAATTTATTTATGACACAATGATGATGCAGTAATTATCTTATTAATGAAATATTGACATAATTGATGTTATAAATACCCAAATAAATGTAATTTTAGACTTTTTATGAATTACACTAATTTTATAGGTTAATATGAAATGTTATTATTGGTTTAATTAACTTTTTTCTAACTAGTCATACTTTTATGATTTTCACAAAAAATCAATTACCAAATAGTGTCAAAATTGACATAAAATAGTTTTTAAAACAAATATTATATTATTAATTGTTATTATATTCCTAAAAATCTAAGTTTCGGCCAAGATACTTATATAATGATAGTTGTATTAGTAATATACCACTTGGGAGTCGCTTGTATGTATATGGTAAGTTTATTAACTATATAATATAAAAATACAAAGTGACATGGTAAATGTCAATCTAATTAACTAAGAGTTAAAACAAAAAGATAAGGTTAATATAATGACCCAAACATGTCTAAAATCTATTGGGTGAAAGGATTGCGACCCATTCCCACCTTTGCTTCTAAATAAATCAATTTTGAGCTATTAAAAACCGAATATGACTTTATAATAAAATAATATTTTAAGTTTTTTCAAAGGTGCCCCTCTCATACCTTATAAATAGGGCACCACTTCCCTATTCTCTTCACAACCTTTTGAGCCTTTAAGCTCGTCCAACCCATGACCATTTCCCTTATCCACTTTCCTACCAACATTTTGGAGTTTTTGGTCTTCTCAAAAGACCAAATCTACTTCCTTAATAAGAAGCTTAAAGGAGGTGCATCAAAGAAGAGGTAATCTCTTCTTCCGATTCTCTCAAGTTTCTTTCTTCTTCTACTTCCTCTTCTTTAGTTGTTTCACTTTAAAGTAATAACTTCAGTATTAAATATATACTGATATGTTATTATAAATATGAAACAACCCTATTTCACCTTTTATCCATCCTACGGAAAACGAAATCACCACGCGTGCATACGTAAGGAATACCATCTCCACGCCATGGTGTAATCTGTTTTCGACCACCACCTTACTTGGATGGGTATAATGGTGTAAATAAATAAATATATATGATTATTGTAATGTGATATTGATTCTGAAATATTATACTTACACTTTAATACAATTCCATGATCATGGTAATGGTATCATCGCTCGTGCGTACGTACGGACTACTGTCTCCACAACGCGATGAGATTCATTCTCTATGTTAACCATTCATGAATGATTATAAAGTATATATAAAAATTAATCATGAAATATATGAAATAATAATGATACGTTATTTATGTATATATATGTGTGTGTCATCTACTTAATTCCATGGAATTCAATAAGAAAACGAAAACAACGTTTATGCGTACGTACGGCCTACCGTCTCCATGAACGGTGTATTTCATTCCATTTATAGATCCATCATATATATATGTATATGATGAATATATATTATATATAAATCATGTTTTACATTCTGGAATTAATTAAATCAGTATATAAGTAATAATATCAAGAACAAAAAGTCGAAACACATACAATAATGAAACGATTTTACCCAAATCGTTGCTTTTACATCGAATTTACAAAAGAACGGGTAATATAAAGTCATAAGAAAACTATATATGATATCACAAAAATGAATATGATTCTTTAATAAGTCAATGAAATTATTTAAAACATTATACAGGAGGTTCAGATACATACGAAGCATATTGAGCATAACGTAAGGGATAACTATTCCAATCTCATTCTTATCCAAGATTTTTTATTCGTAAGTATTTACTGGGGTTATTGTTATCATCCATTTCCATGTTTCCTAAAAATGGGTTCATGTATGTTTAAAGTCATTTCTACCCATTTTTTAATTTTACTACATGGTATGTAAGGAATCTTTTTTTTACCGTACGAGGTACTTTTTCACTTTTCCGACAAAAGTACAAGGAGAATGTTATTTTTAACATATACGGCGTGAATGGATTTTTACAGTTTCATAATGCCTCATTTTCATGAATCTTCCTATACAATATTGCATGACTATTTTCAACAAAATCCTTTTATTTTAAAATTCCATGGCATTTTGTGAAAAGAAAATGATTTTGAAGAAGAGGATATTTTCCTCAAGAATTTATTTCAAGTGTTTTATCAAAACTATTTTCCATATAAAATGACATTATTTAATATGTTTATGTTTCAAGTATAATGTCTCAATTATTTACATGGTTTGACTCTTTTTATTATGAAATGATATCCATTTTTTATATATGGATTATTTTATGATGGCATGACATTTAAGAATCCCATTTTATTACATGGGTTATGCTATGATTTATGATTTATGATTTTGTGGCACACAAAAGAATGGTTTTATTATGAGATGGGTAGGACCTATATCTCCCTCCAATGCATTGGGTAAATATTTATATCTCATGATATAGACATGGCCGGAACGGTAAGTTAATCTGATTCAGTGTTACAGGACTGAAATGAAGAGTGAACTCGATTAAGAAAGGGACTTTGTCCACTAAGATGGTATTGGCAGTAATGCCTTGGATACTGTAGAAATCATATCATGTTCTTAACGGTTTCCACAATCACATGTTTTATTCCCATTCTATTTTATCATGATTAATGTTCCTTTAAGATATATTCCTTACGTACTTCCAAGATTTATTTCTTTGCTCAAGATTTTGATGTTTAGATTTTATGTTGAAGTTTTTTTGCATACAAATGTTTATGGATTGTTTTATGTTCTCCATGTTTACCCTTACTGATCATTTGAGATAAACCTTTATATGTTTTTTCCCCAGGATATAAAGAAAGGTTTTAGGAAAGAAAACCAAAAAGGGGAAGATCTTTATGGGAGATGTTGAAGATATTTCACCATGATTAGAATATTTTGTTCCGAGTTTCCAAAGACACTAAACTAATACGGTCTTTGGGCATCTGTTTTTGTCATGTATTAAGAATTCCAAAAAAGTAATGTAATGTCCATGTACGTCAAGCTTTGGGTCTCTACAGTTGGTATCAGAGCGAAGGTTTAGTTAACCTTTGGAAACTAGGATGCGAAAACTTTAGTGAAATCCCTAGATATATTTCTAAGGTATGTCTAGGGATGTCCCTAAGGTTAAGTATACGTATAGGTTAGAGTCCTAGAATTATGTTGACGATCATGAATAACCTATGGTGAACCTAAGGTGTCATGGATTAAAGAATCTTTGATAAGTTAGACATCCCATAAGGGACTTTTTATGATTATGTGGTTCCTCATTATTTTAACTTTTTCTTACACTATGGTTTCTGGTCTTAGTCAATGGAGGGAATGAGAAGGAATTTAGTTAACATTGATTCCAAAGGACAAATTGGTGGCTATGATCAACGAAATTATGTAACGCCTGGAGAGAAAGATATTGTGATTATTCCAAATCAGTCATCTTGATATATGATTAACAAGGTGAACTTTAGTTGTATTCCTAAGTCATAAAATAAGAGGAAGATGGAATTTTATGCATGTTCTCATGGTGAGGAGCATAGAGAAAGGAATATTGAGATTTCTAAATAAGGGAAGAAGAACCTTGAGGAATACCTCAAATGGAGGGGAAGATGTTATCTATGTGGAGAAAAGGGTCATAGAGTGACAGACTGTTATGGAGTCCAATGTCTGATCTGTAGAGAACATGGGCATTACCCAACCCAATGCCCTGACCTAAGAAGTTACTTCTCAATCAAGTAAGGAACTATTCCATGCCAATAATTTAAGTGGATGGATTGAAAGGATTATGTATTGGAATTCAATAATAATTTTTTTGAGGTACTTTTATAGTATATTGAAATATCTGTGTATTGGTCCATTGTGGTTTTCTATAAGAATATGGTACCGGTAACCATGAAAAGTAATTCAAATATTTTGGAAAGCAGATGATATGTGAATAATTAAGGGCTAAGGAGAAAATAAATTGTTTGATAGTATTCATGAGCTCATGATTGGTATAAGGACTAAGTGATATCATGGTTTGAGTATATAGAATTTTTGGGATTTTGGTATGTGGAAAGAGTTAACTTTTGATAGCACTCATGTTTTCACTATGGATCTATGGTAATTCATGTTTCAAAAGAATACATAATTAAGGTATTCACATGTTTGGAATGTGACCAAAAAGATATATCTTATGATATATTGGGGATAAACGATCGTATCCACGTGCTTGTTATGTGACCTTTTCAGTAATTGTTTTCTTTATACAATGAGATTGGAAAGATGTATTTTGGATAAGCCGAAAGATTGTAATGGATTATGTTAGACATCATAAGGTATTGTTTAAGGATAGAACTTGTTTTTTGATATTATTTCTGGAATGTTATAATAGTATAGTTTTAGAAAAAGGACAACCCATAGGATGAGCGACAACTCATCGCGTCGGACAAGGCTGTGGGAATCGAACCCACAACCGAAGTGAGACAGGCCTTTATTGCATACCACTGGACTACAAGAAGTCCCTGGTTAGTAGAAACTAATTTTATTTTATTAAGTTCTATGATAGATAAAGTATAAGTCCATTTTTGGAACCATATATGATTAATCTCACCATAAGATGGACTTATAACTTTTGTTAACCTTTTGTTTGAGACAGATGGAATGACCCATCATTCTATCACATGATCTGCTAACACTTCAAGAATGACAAATTCAACTTTATTTTTTTAAGAGATGAAGTGGAAATTTTACAACTCATGAACAACGGTGAGATTGTACCGAAATAAATTAAGTATTTCTTCTAATTCTGAAACTTTAGGGAAATGATCTTGAAAACCAAAAATGTTGTCCTTGTGTCCTTATATCCGATGAATCAGGTGGTACCTTAAATCATCACAAATTTATGGATTTTTTATTGTTGGATTTTTCATAGCCATGTTCTCTACCACTCTCCATCAGAACATGACGGTTATATTTCTCTTCTATATCCATATTTTCACCTATGTTCTCCTACGTGGAAACCCAGTGATTAGTTAATTTGGGTAACCGTTACGTTTCATACTTTAGTTTTTAAAGATAAGTTTTGGTATTCCTTTTTACGATGTGGGTTTCTATATAGAAACTTTCAAGTAGTAAACCATTTATAACCCTCACGAATTTTGAGGGAGAAATTCATTTTAAGGGGGGTAGAATGTAACACCCCGAGATTTTATGAAAAAAAAATCTTTTTAATTTCATTGATGTCTTGTGTTGTACACTACACCAAAATGATATTGAAATACACACATCCATGACTTGGCTTTCATTACACGTAATCGCGACCTTCCATGAGAGCGTATGTTGTACGCAATACCGAGTTTCACTAAACAATGATATGTTATATAAACTAGCCATTATGAATAGTAATACCCACTTTTTGAAATTTTATTTTTCAAAATGGACTTCATTTTTGGATTCGGAATATCAAAATTAGACTAGGGTAAAATTTTGGCATTTTTCTGAAAACTTTCAATTTTTGATGAATAGTGAAAACACTGGGTTACTATTTAAAAACCGGATTTTTATTTAAATAATTATTTATTTTATTTAAATTAATTTTAGGTCAAAATTGATAAATAATACCTATATAAGTTCAATGTAATTCATTGGATTCATTTTATTATAATTTTAGATATATAAAAATTGTATTGAACTTTTCACCATCTATTACCCACCTCCTAGGAGAATTTGAAAATTCACATAAAAATTAATTTTACCGCTTCTGTGAGTGAAATTTTGAAAATCCAAGAGGCATGGTTAATATCAAGGACTAAAATGTGGTTCAATGAGATGAAAATAATTTTTGGTGAATAGTAACTTTTTACTTTTATTTGCCATAGTTAAAAGTAAATAGGGTAATTAAGGGTAAAAATGATATTATTATTACCCTAAAACATGTGATAATTATATTGGATAAGTGTAATTCGACCAAGAACAACCTTAGGAATAAAATATGACCATTTAGGTCCACTTGGATTAGATTAGGACATTTATTATTAATTTATTTAAAGAAGGGTTAAAATAGTTAAAATCAAAGTTTAATAACAAAATAATTTTTTAATATAGGGCTATACATAAGATAAATTCGACTATAAATATTAATTAGAAATATAAGAAGATATCCTACATGATGGTATTTTATTTATAATTTTTATACACTAAATAAGTTAATTTATTTATGACACAATGATGATGCAGTAATTATCTTATTAATGAAATATTAACATAATTGATGTTATAAATACAAAAATAAATGTAATTTGAGACTTTTTATGAATTAAACTAATTTTATAGGTTAATATTACATGTTAGTATTGATTTAATTAACTTTTTCGAACTAATCATGTTGTTATGATTTTCACAAAAAACAATTACCAAATAGTGTCAAAATTGACATAAAATAGTTTTTAAAACAAATATTATATTATTAATTGTTATTATATTCCTAAAAATCTAAGGCTCGGTCAAGATACATATATCATGATATGTGTATCATTAATGGACCACTTGGGGGTCTCTTGGATGTAAATGGTAAGTTTATTAACTATATAATATAAAAATACAAAGTGACATGGTAAATGTCAATCTAATTAACTAAGAGTTAAAACAAAAAAGATAAGGTTAATATAATGACCCAAAAATGTCTAAAATATATTGGACGAAATTATTTCGACCCATCCCCACCTTAGCTTCTAAATAAATCAATTCGGAGCTATTAAAATCCGAATATGACTTTATAATAAAATAATATTTTAAGTTTTTCCAAAGGTGCCCCTCTCCTCCCTTATAAAAAGGGCACCCCTTCCCTATTCTCTTCACACCCTTTTTCACCTTGAATCTCTGCCAAACCCTTCCCATTTATCTTCTCCACTTCCCTAGAAATATTCTGGAGTTTCTTGTCTTCTCAAAAGACCAACTCTACTTCCATAAGAGGAAGCTTAAAGGAGGTGTGTCGAAGAAGAGGTAATCTCTTCTTTCGATTTTCTAAAGTTTCTTTCTTATTCTACTTCCTCTTCATTAGTTGTTTCATTCTAAAGTAATAACTTAAGTATTACATATATACTCATATGTTATTGTAAATATGAAACAACTCTATTTCACCTTCTATCCATCCTACGGAAAATGAAATCACCGTGCGTGCGTACGTACGGAATACCGTCTCCATGCTGTGGTGTAATCTGTTTTCGACCACCACCTTACTTGGAGGGGTATAATGGTGTAAATAAATAAATATATATGATTATTTTAATGTTATATTGATTCTGAAATATTATACATACACTTCAATACAATTCCACGATCATGGGAATGGTATCATCGCTCGTGTGTACGTACGGACTACCGTCTCCACGACGTGATGAGATTCATTCTCCATGTTAACCATTCATGAATGATTATAAAGTATATATAAAAAGTAATCATGAAATATATTACATAATAATTATACTGGATTTATGTATATATATATGTGTGTCATCTACTTAATTCCATTCAATTCAATAAGGAAACGAAAACAGCGTTCATGCGTACGTACGACCTACCATCTCCATGAACGATGTATTTCATTCCATATATTGATCCATCATATATATATGTATATTCTGAATATATATTATATATAAATAATGTTTTACATTCTGTAATTAAGAAAATCATGATATAAGTAATAATATCAAGAACAACAAGTCGAAACACATACAATAAATGAAACGATTTTACCCAAATCGTTGCTTTTACATCGAGTTTACAAAAGAACGGGTAATATAAAGTCATAAGAAAACTATATATGATATCATAAAAATTAATATGATTCTTTAATAAGTCAATAAAATTATTTAAAACTTTATACAAGAGGTTTGGATACATACGAAGCATATCAGACATAAGGTAAGGGATAACTATTTCAATCTCATTCTTATCCGAGATTGTTTATTCGTAAGTATTTACTGGGGTTATTGTTATCATCCATGTCGATGATTCCTAAAAATGGTTTCATGTATGTTTAAACTCATTTTTACCCATTTTTTATATTTACTACATGGTATGTAAGGAATTTATTTTACCATACAAGGTACTTATTGACTTTTCCGACAAAAGTACGAGGAGAATGTTATTTTTAACTTATACAGCGTGAACAGATTTTTACAGTTTCATAACGCCTCATTTTCATGAAGCTTACTATAAAATATTTCATGACTATTTTCAAAAAAACCCATTTCTTTTAAAATTCCAAGGCATTTTGTGAAAAGAAAATGATTTTGAAGAAGAAAGGATATTTTCCTCAAGAATTCATTTCAAGTGTTTTATCAAAACTATTTTCCATCTAAAATGACATTATTTAATATGTTTATGTTTCAAGTATAATGTATCCATTATTTACATGGTTTGATTCTTCTTATTATGAAATGATATCCATTTTTTTATATATGGATTATGTTATGATGGCATTATGTTTAATAATCCCATTCTATTTCATGGGTTATGCTATGATGTATGATTTATGATTTTGTGGAACACAAAAGAATGATTTCATTATGAGATGGTTGGGACCTATATCTCCCTCCAATTCATTGGGTAAATATTTATATCTCATGAGATAGAAATGTATGTAATGGTAAGTTAATCCAGTTCAGTGTTACAGGACTGAAACGAGGAGTGAACTCGATTCAGAAAGGGACTTTGTCCACTAAGATGGTCTTGGTAGTAATGCCTTGGCTACTATGGAAATCATATCATGTGATTAATGGTTTCCACAATTACATGTTTAATTCCCATGATATTTTATCATGATTAATGTTCATTTATGATATATGCCTTATGTACTTCCAAGATTTATGTCTTTGCTCAAGATTTTGATGTTTAGATTTTATGTTCAAGTTTTTTTCATTCAAATGATTATGGATTGTTTTATGTTCTCCATGTTTACCCTTACAGAGAATTTGTGGTCACCCTTTATATGTTTTTTCCCAAGGATATAAAGAAATGTTTTAGGAAAGAAAACCAAAAAGGGGAAGATCTTTATGGGAGATGTTGAAGATCTTTCACCATGATTAGAAGATTTTTTTCTGAGTTTCCAAAGACACTAAACTAATACGGTCTTTGGGCGTCTGTTTTTTTCATGTATTAAGTATTATGAAAAAGTAATGTAATGTCCATGTACGTCAGTCTTTGGGTCTCTACATATCCCATTCCCTAAACTTCTTCCTAGGACATGTGTTTGTATAATGACCTTGTACACCACATTTAAAACATTCAATTGATCCCTCAGAAAGAACTTATTTCCCTTTCCTAGAGTCAACTGGGTGCTTCCTTTTTCCATGGAAGGTTCTTGCTTTATGACCTTCATTTCCACATCTATATAATCTTCCCGTACCTTTGAAACTTTTTCGTTGGTGTTTCTTTCCACATCCTTTACACATAGGACTTTGAACATACATACCTTTATGATTATTACCTGAACATCCGTGGGGATTTGTTTCTCGCATATACGATGCCTTATAAAAATCACCAAGGTTCAAGTGGTCAATCATGACTCCAGATAGTTGGTAGAGAATAACCAAAAGAGTTCTCATTACATCTCCCATTTCATTCAATTGATCATTTAGAAAACCATCACAGTTTTCTTCACATCTATTATTACTTTGATGTCTGCTAGATCCATCCATTGACTAAAACCAAAAAGATAAGTGTGAGTATATCAGTAAAATCATTATATAATATCTTATGAGGAGGGAAAATACTAAGATATAATTATTCATGTTATCTTAAACTCATTCACTTTATCTAAAATAAATATGACTCTTTATAAAATCCCAACCATTATGGTAATGTTACTTATGCTTAAAGAACACCCTAACCTCTAAAGTTATCTAAACTGACCTCTAATACCAACTATAAGTACTTGGCCTTAAAACATTACATAATAATGTATTAAATGAATAATTCACATTGAGGATCTTTTCAGGTTTAGAGTTTTAGAGAATTAGGCCATAAATATTACATAATAACTTGAATATTACAAGTAGACACTACTACTCAGTATCCATTTTTTTCATAAAATAAAAACACTTAAAATAAACATGTCTAATTACATGTTTTAGAGAGCATGACTTTTCCTTCATCCCATCCTTGACTCTATTCATCTTTATGTCATGTGAAAAACATTTCAAAAACTTGGGATGAGCATAAAAATCTCCGTAAGGGTTATAAAAAAAGGAAGGAAAACATTATCCCATCAATAAATATAAATCAATGAAACAATATTTTCAATCATAACATACCTTATGAAAACATAAGATTTATGAATAACACACACAAATCATAAATCTTAAAGGTTAATTAAAGAATCCATATCAAACTTACATTGTACTTATCACAGCTACGTAGGGAGTTACACTTGGATTACCCATCCTAGTATATTCCCTAAATCTCTTAGGAGAAACATCACGTTTACCTCTGTCATGTTACCCAATGCATTGGAGAGCTATCTCAGGCTCACCCGCCCTAGGTTTATCACGGAACCACCTGTATACATAAAAAAATGCCCAATAACCATAACATAATTAAAAAATATATCACAAGTATAAAGGAAAGATAACATTTCCACCTTACAATATATCAAATCATGATATTGAAATAAACAATTCTTTATCAAATCATTTTCAAAACCATTTAAAAAGAGACCTTTGAATCAAAGTGTCCCATACGACAATGAATCTTTTAAATGAATTATCAATTGAAAAAATCAATGTCCATATAAATAAATCCTAAAACCCATTTTGAAAAAATGGACATTAATGAGAAATATTTATAAGAATAAATCTTTAAAACATTTAAAATGGTATTTTAGTATAAGAGTGTTTTTAACAAAAAGAGAGATGCTTGAATACAAATAATTGAGGAATAACATTTAATCAGAACATTATAATATCATGTGAATATAGGAATTCATGATATAATATGTTAAAGTACATTATATATACCATATAAATGTGAATTGGTGTATAACAACAAAGAAGTCTCAATATAATGTAAATTAAGATGAAATCCCTAATAAAGATGGTATCCTTAGGTTAAGGATAAATCAAAGACATAATTATTTGTAAAAAATATAAATATACTCAATATGATTGGATATTCATTGTAAATCAATCATAGGACATTCACACATATTCTTGTAAAAACAACACCAATGAATTGGATTTTTAACTCAGTAAATAGAGATTGAGTTAAAATTACTCTTATCATGTTCATATCGATGGGTTGAGAATTTATCAATGGATTGATTATGTGTATCAAACATATATCCACAGAAAGGGGAGTGAAAATTACTATATAAATAATAAATATTGATTCCCCACATAATCATATCATGGCATAATAAAAAATTAGAATATTAACCTAAGGAATGGAAATTGGGTTAAAAGGTTCCCTTAGCGATTTGGTAACTTACGAAACATACAACCAATGAAAGAAGGATCAAAAAATGAAGATGAAAATACTCATAAATTAAATTATATTACACCAAGAATACAATCATGTACAGTACATATGCCACACAAAAGAAAATGGTGGTCAACATAGCATGAATCTCATGGGAATAAAAAGTGAGATGAAAACCCTTACTTCGTTGTAATCAATCGAGTCGTATCACCAAAAGTTAATAACCACCAAATGAATCATAGAATACCATGAATATAAAGAGAATCATAATAATATGTATCAAATGGAAGTACACAATACACCACATGCAATAAATAAGTGGAGAACAATGGAAATCTAACTAAATTAAATGTGAGATAAGAAAATCCATTACCTCGTGTCCTACTTGACTCATATGTTCCGTGTTCTTCCTGAATAATAAAACTAAGTTAATATATACTTCATTAATAAATTTTTTAAATTTTATTATTCATTTTATATCACTTATTATCTTTCTATAACAACGGCTTAATTATTTGAGTTCATATTAGATATTTTATCGATGTTCGGAACTTTAGTCAAAAATGAACTTGTTATAATTACAATTTGTCCATGTGGTCAATAGTCCATTATCTCCAGAATTATATTAATGATTTAGATATAATATAAATCATATATAACCAGTATTTATATATGTATTTATAACAGTACATAACATTTTTGGGATAATAAATGAAATGCATTGTTCATGGAGACGGTATGTCGTACGTACGCATGAACGCTACTTTCATTTCTATTTATTGTTTTAATGAAATTAAAACATAATTATAAATAGGTATATTATAATTACAGTATAATATCATATATAATATCATTAATTTCATCCTTTATATGTCCTATATATGGTATTAACGAGTCTTATCACTTTAAGGGGGCGGTAGTTCGCACTTTCTCAAATGAAATTATCGCGTTTACCCATAATGGAAACCATAAAGGTATGCTATAAATGTAAAATACAGAAGCATAAATAAAATATAAACATAATATATATCATATATAAATACCATGTCATCTTAATGGACACCAATAGAGGTGGTAGGAGATAATCGAACAATCATTGTTTCGTGAGGCGTTAGTTTTTCATCCAAATAAACAGTTTGTTCTTCACCCATTAGATAGAGGTGTGTGTAAGTGTTAATAAAATACATCTCATAAAAACATACTAGTATATTTATGATATTGGTGTTGTTATAAAATAAAGGAATAAAACTATTTTAGGGGTTGGAGAGGTAAAATAGAAGAAAAGAAGTTAAGAGAAACTCTTACCTTTAATTTGGGTAACTTTCGTTGGTTTGAACCAAAGGAATTCTTGAAGTGACTTATGCCTAAGGTAAGGCTTATAAGTGGAATAGAGGGATGTTGTGAGATTAATTGGGAAGATTTTGGATGATAAAAAAGGCTTTATAGGTGTGAGGAATTGGTTAGAAGTGGTTTCCTTTTATATGGGAGAGGATGGGCTCTTTAGAAAAGTGTGAAAAGATTATTTTATTATATAATGCTATTTGGTTTTTAAAAGTCCAAAAATCATCAAAGTTGAGGATAATATGACTCATAGTCGAAATAATATCATCCAAAAGGAATTGGATAGGTTTTGGATAATATTTTAATCATTATATTATTAGTTATTTAAATCATTTATTAATGAGGTAAATACCGCATCATTATAGTGTCATAAATAAATTAATTTATTTTATGTCTAAAAATTATAAAAAAAATATCATGATTTAGGAAATCTTTTTTTCTTTCCAGTGAATATTTATAGTTGAAAATATAACTTATGTAACACCATATAAAAATTAATTTACAAAGAGATATTTGTTTATGTTATTTTTTCCTTTACTTTAAATTAATTAATCTAAAGTGTCATTATCATTCCTAAGTGGCTCTATGGGGTCCCAAAATCTACCCAAGGATGCCCACGGTAGTCCATTAATCATCCAATAAGGTTAGGACAAGTTTTAAGGTAATTTTTAATTATTATATTATTATTTTTACCTTGAATTACCCTATTTACCTTTAACTGTGGTAAGTAAAAGTCAAAAGTTACTAATCACCAAAAATTATTTTCATCTTATTGAACAAAATTTTACTTACTAATAACAACCATGTATGTCGTATTTTTGAAATTAAATTTGCAGAAGTGGTAAAATTTTATTTAAATGAAAAATTAAGTTTTTTAACTACTACTAAGTGGTTTCACTATTCATAAAAAATTGAAGTTTTTCATAAAAATACCAGAAATTCAGCCTATGATTTATTTGATATTACGAATTAAAAAATTATGTTTATTTTTTCAAATTTAAAACATAAAAGTGGCATTAACTAATTTTAAATTTAATGCCCGTTGTTAAAACAAATAGCGTGTTTTTAAGAAACAATAACTATCAAAATATTGACACTTGTTTATGTCCAATTTCAAAGTGAAATCAATTCCAATGACCAACATTAGATTAAATGGTAAAAATATATTCTAATTAAACTTTAAAACAAATTAAAAATAATAATATAGCCATATAAATAAATTATATTAAAACACAGTTTTGAATTAAAATACAATATTTTTCACTATTCTTTAAAAAATGAACTTTATCCGAAAAATTACAAAAATTTACACAGAGTAAATTTTGATGTCCTCATTCTAAAGAAGGATTTTATTTGGTCAAATATAATGTATTGAAGTGACCAAAACTATATTTAAAGTGGGTTCTCCATTAAAAGGCGGTAAATCGACCTGTTAATGTAAATTATGCTTCAAATTAAATTCATTCACATTTTAAGCCTCTAACTTTTATTAGATAAATGTAAATACATTTAACAAACTTGTATAATCATATTGTAGTTAGTTTTTTTCATTACCGCCAATACAACGGCTAGGAGTTAACAACCATTTAAAATAATAATATTATATTATTAGTGTGCAACGTAAGATTTCAAGGAAACCCATTGTTGTGTATCGGGTACTCTATCGAACATAGCATCCCCTTTAATATTAAATTAATATTTAATTCACAAATATTAATAATTATGAAAATTTCATATTATTCATTTATCTGGGATGTTACATCCTTCCCCCCTTTTGGGAATTGCGTCCTCGCAATTTTAAAATTGGGCTCAGAAACTTCATTGAAAGCCCCACATCAAAAAAAAGAGTCAATAAAACTATCACTTTAAAATAAAGGAAGAAATGTAAAAAGGTTACCCAAGACAACAGATACTAGGACTCCATGAAAACGTGGGTATTTAGGAGAAAAAAACCATCAATTTCTGACGGAGAGTGATAGAAAACATGTTTAGGAGAAAGTTAACCACCAGAAAATCACAAACTTTTGATGGGTTAAATAGTCTTTGATTCCCCAGTAGGAAAGGTTAACATAAAAGGTTTTTGTTTTAAGTTAATTTTCATTGAAGAATTTATTTATGAGCTTAACTAAAAACATAATGAAATATACTTACTTGTCATCTAGACATTCATCTTTTACTATATTTCTAACACAAACTCGTATTTTCTCCAAACGGTGAGTATTCAGGGTGAATTTTTTTTGACATTAAGAGTTCTATAATCAACTTTGATAGAATCACATAATCCAAAAAAGATTAACTATATATTTCCCATGTATTTAGACCTTAACCAAAACCAAAATTGGTTTGTAGAATATCACATAATCCCCAAAAAGTATAATCTTTTACAAAAATAAAAATAGCTCTTAATCTCCAAAATTTGTCAAACAATACCCAAAGTTCAACCAAGACCATTCAAAAAAGAATTGTCTATAAAATTATTCAAAGTAATCCAAACTAATATTGAAACCGGAATATTAGAATGATTTAATCACATAGTCTTCCAAGATAAATCTTAACATTTATCTCTAAATAACATCAGTTACTCTTAAAGTCTCATGTTGAAAAGTAATTAACCTAATAACATATCCTCCCTGATAGGTTAATCAATTCCATAGAGAACACAAAATTTACTTATTATTGTTTCATAAAATCATATAACTAAAAATAATTAGTCATACAAACCAGGGACTTCACATAGTTCAGTGGTAGGCGATAAATACTAGTCGTACTTTGGTTGTGGGTTCGATTCCCACAGCTTTGTCTAACGCGACGGGTTATCACACGGTCTGCGTGTTGTCATTTTTTCAACAACTTTATAATTTTATAGCATTCCCAAAAAGAGATAAATTTATCAAAAATAACCATAACGTATTTTAACCACAAATTGTATCTAATAACATTCATTTTGCATCCCTAAAATGTATTAACCTATAATTTCCTCAAATTCAAGGATCTTATAAACCCAAATGGTTCTTTATAACTATATACACAAAAGAAAATATAATTATTCCTTGAATAAAATTTTCATATATCAAACATCAGGGTTACACATACTATAAAAAGTCTTCTAATGTAATTCCCATCATCAAAAGAGCCTTAATACTTTTAAGCATTTCACCATCCTAAAATCTACCATAACTCTTGAATCCCTTTTATGTTTACTTCTTACTCATTCAACATTCTTCATGATCCATTAACTATTACTTTTCAACTTATTCTAAAATACTTCTTTCCTACAAACAGAATCATGAATCATGTCCTAAGATTCAATAATATCAAAACATATGTTAAGAAATAATCCATACCTTTCATTGGTCATTGTTAGTTTCTTCATCCTCAATTGGAATGGCATTAGGTATTGGTAAAAAAATATTTTTACGATCCTGGTGATCCTATTCCCGAAACTTCTTCGTAGGAAATGTGTTTGTATAATGACCATGCACATCACATTTAAAACATTCAATTGATCCCTCAGAAAGAACTTCTTTCTCTTTCATAGAGTCAACTAGATGCTTCCTTTTTCCATGGAAGGTTCTGGCTTTATAACCTTCATTTCCACATCTATAGCATCTTCTCGTCCCTTTGAAACATTTTCCTTTGTGTTTCTTTCCACATCCTTGACACATAGGTTTTTGAACATACATACCTTTATGATTATTAACTGAACATCTGTGGGGATTTTTTTCTCGCATATACGATGCCTTATAAAAATCACCAAGGTTCAAGTGGTCAATCTTGAATTAAGATAGTTGGTTGAGAATAACCAAAAGAGTTCCCATTGCAGCTCCCATTTCATTCAATTGATCATTTAGAAAACCATCACAGTTTTCTTCACATCCATTGTTACTTTTATGCATGTCAGATCCATCCATTGACTAAAACCAAAAAGTTAAGTGTGAGTATATCAGTAAAATCATCATATAATATCTTATGAGGAGGGAATATACTAAGATATACTTATTCATGTTATCTTAAACTAATTCACTTTATCTAAAATAAATATGACCCTTTCTAAAATCCCCACCATTATGGTAATGTTACTTATGCTTAAAGAACACCCAAACCTCTAAAGTTATCTCAATGGACCTCAAATACAAACTATAAGGACCTGACCATAAAACATTAAATAATAATGTATTAAATGAATAATTCACATTGAGGATCTTTTTAGGTTTAGAGTTTTATAGAATTAGGCCATAACTATTACATAACAACTTGAATATTACAAGTAGACACTACTACTCATTATCCATTTTTTCATTAAAAAAACTCTTAAAATAAACATGTCTAGTTCCATGTTTTAGAGAGCATGACTTTTCCTTGATCCCATCCTTGACCCTATTCATCTTTATGTCATGTGGAAAACATTTCAAACACTTGGGGTGAGCAAAAAAAGCTCAGAAGGGTTATAAAAAAGGAAGGAAAACATTAGCCCATCAATAAATACAAATCAATGAAACCATATTTTAAATCATAACATACCATAGAAAACATAATATTTATGAATAACACACAAAAATCATAAATCTTAAAGGTTAATTATGGAATCCATATCAAAATTACATTGTAGCTATCACAGCTACGTAGGGAGTTACACTTGGAATACCCATCACAGTATATTCCCTAAATCTCTTAGGAGAAACATTGTGTTTACCTCTGTCATGTTACCCAATGCACTGGAGAGCTATCTCAGGCTCACCTGCCCTAGGTTTATCACAGAACCACCCATATACATAAAAAATGCCCAATAACCATAAAATAATCATAACACATATCACAAGTATAAAGGAAAGATAACATTTCCACATTCCAATATATCAATTCATGATATTGAAATAAACAATTCTTTATCAAATCATTTTCAAAACCATTTAAAAAGAGACTTTTGAATCAAACTGTCCCATACGACAATGAAGCTTTTAAATGAATTATCATTTGAAAAAATCAATTTCCATATAAATAAATCCTAAAACCCATTTTGAAAACATGGAAATTAATGATAAATATTTAGAAGAATAAATCTTTAAAACATTTGAAACGGTATTTTAGTTAAAGAGTTTTTTTTAACAAAAAGAGAGACGCTTGAATACAAATAATTGAGGAATAACATTTAATAAGAACATTATAATATCATGTGAATAAAGGAATTCATGATATAATATGTCAAAGTATATTATATACACCATATAAAAGTGAATTGGTGTATAACAACAAAGAAGTCTCAATGGAATGTAAATTTAGATGAAATTCCTTATAAAGACGGTATCCTTAGGTTAAGTATCAATCAACAACATAATTATGTGTGACAAATATAAATATACTCAATATGATTGGATATTTAGTGTAAATCAATCAGAGGACATTCACATATATTCTTGTAAAAACAACACCAATGAATTGGATTTTTAACTCAATAAATAGAGATTGAGTTAAAATTACTCTTATCAAGTTCATATCGATGGGTTGAGAATTTATCAATGGAGTAATTATGTTTATCAAATTTATATACACAGAAAGGGGAGTGGAAATTACTATACAAATAATAAATATTTATTCCCCAAAAAATCATATCCTGATATAATCAAGAATTAGAAGATTAACCCAAGGACGGGAAATTGGGTTAAAAGGTTCCCTTACCGATTTGGTAACTTACGAAACATACAACCCATGAAAGAAGGATCAAAAAATGAAGATGTAAATACTCATAAATTAAAGTATATTACACCAGGAATACAATCATGGATAGTACATATTCTACACAAAATAAAATAGTGGCCAATATAGCATGAATCTCATGGGAATAAAAAGTGAGATGAAAAACCCTTACTTCATTGTAATCAATCGAGTCGTATGACAAAAAGTTAATAACCACCAAATGAATCACAGAATACCTTGAATATAAAGAGAATAATGATAATATATATCAAATGGCAGTACAAAATACACAACATGTAATAAATAAGTGGCGAACAATGGAAATCTCACGGAATTAAATGTGAGATAAGAAAATCCCTACCTCGTGTCCTACTTAACTCATATGTTCCATGTTCTTACTGAATAATAAAATTAAGTTAATATATACTTAATTAAGAAATTTTTTAAAGTTTATTATTCATTTTATATCACTTATTATCTTACTATAACAACTGGTTAATTATTTGAGTTCATATTGGATATTTTATCGATGTTCAGAACTTGAGTCAAAAATGAACTTGTTATAAATACAATTTTTCCATGTGGTCAACAGTCCATTATCTCCAGAATGATATTAATGATTTAGATATCATATAAATCATATATAACCAGTATATATATATGTATTTATAACAGTACATAACATTTTGGAGATAATAATTGAAATGCACCGTTCATGGAGACGATAGGTCGTACGTACGCATGAACGCTACTTTCATTTATATTTCTTATTTTAATGGAATTAAAACATAATGATAGATAGGTATATTATAATTCTAGTATAATATCATATATAATATCATTAACTCCATCCTTTATATGTCCCACATATGGTATTAACGAGTCATATCACTTTGAGGGGGCGGTAGTTCGCACTTCCTCAAATGAAATTATCTCGTTTACCCATGTAAACCATAAGGGTATGCTATAAACATAAAATACAGAAGAATTAAGAAAATATAAACATAATATATATCATATATAAATATAATTCCCTCTTAATGGCCACCATGAGAGGTGTTAGGAGATAATCGAACAATCATCGTTTCGTGAGGCGTTAGTTTGTCATCCACAGAAACAGTATGTTCTTTACCCATTAGATAGAGGTGTGTGTAAGTTTTAATAAAATACATCTCATAAAAACATCCTAGTATATTGAGGATAATTTTTTTGTTATAAAATAAAGGAATAAAAATATTTTAGGGGTTGGAGAGGTAAAATAAAAGAAAAGAGGTTAAGAGAAACCGTTACCTTTACTTTGGGTAACTTCCTTTGGTGTGAACCAAAGGAATTCTTGAAGTGCCTTCTGCCTAAGGTTAGGGTTATAGGTGGAAGAGAGGGATTTTTGGAGCTTAATTGGGCATAGTTTGGACGATCCAAAAGTCTTGAGATATGTGAGGAATTGGATAGAAGTGGTCTCTTTTTATAAGGGAGAGGAGGGGCTCTTTAGTAAAGTGTGAAAAGATTATTTTATTATATAATGATATTCGATTTCTAAAGGTCCAAAAATCATTAAAGTTCAGGATAAAATGACTCATAGTCTAAATAATATCATCCAATAGTAATTGGACAGGTTTTGGATAATATTTTAATCATTATAATATTATTTTTTAAAATCATTTATTAATGAGGTAAATATTGCATCATTATGGTATCATAAATAATTTATTTTATTTTATGTCTAAAAATTATAAAAAAAATACCATGATGTAATAAATATTTTTATATTTCCAATGAATATTTATAGTTGAAAATATAACTTATATAACAACATATAAAAATTAATTTACAAAGAGATATTTGTTTATGTCATTTTTGCCTTTACTTTAAATTAATTAATCTAAAGTGTCATTATCATTCATAAGAAGCTCCATGGGGTCCCAAAATCGACCAAAGGATGCCCATGGTCAACCATTACTCATCCAATAAGGTTAGGAGAAGTGTTAATGTAATTTTTAATTATTATAATATTATTTTTACCTTGAATTATCATATTTACCTTTAACCGCGGTAAATACAAGTCAAAAGTTACTATTCACCAAAAAAATATTTTCGTCTTATTGAACCAAATTTTACTTACTAATAACAACCATTTATGTCGGATTTTCAAGATTCAATACACATAAGTGGTAAATTTTCATTTAAATGAAAAAGCCAGTTTTTTTAACTACTACTAAGTGGTTTCACTATTCATCAAAAATTGAAGTTTTTCATAAAAATACCAAAAATTCAGCCTATGCTTTATTTGATATTCCGAATTCAAAACTTGTGTTTATTTTTAAAAATTCAAAAAATAAAAGTGGCATTAATTAATTTTAAAATTAATCCCTGTTGTTAAAACAAATAGTGTTTTTAGGAAACAATAACTATCAAAATATTGACACTTGTTTATGTCCAATTTCAAAGTGAAATCAATTCCAATGACCAACATTGGATTAAATGGTAAAAATATATTATAATTACACTTTAAAACCAATTAAAATGATAATATATCCATATAAATAAATTATATTAAAACACAGTTTTGAATTAAAATAAAATATTTTTCACTGTTCATTAAAAAATGAACTTTAACGAAAAAATTCCAAAAATTTACACAAAATAAATTTTTATGAACTCATTCTAAAGAAGGATTTTATTTGGTCAAATATAATGTATTAAAGTGACCAAAACTATATTTAAATAGGGTTCACAATTAAAAGGCGGTAAATTGACCTTTTAATGTAAATTATGCTTAAAATTAAATTCATTCACATTTTAAGCCTCTAACTTTAATTGGATAAATGTAAGTACATTTAAAAAACTTGTATAATAATATTGTAGTTAGTTTTGTTAATTCCCACCAATACAATGGCTAGGAGTTAACAACCATTTAAAATAATAATATTATATTATTAAAGTGCAACGTAAGATTTCAAGGAAATCTGTTGTTTTGTATCAGGTACGCTATCGAAAATAGCATCCCCTTTAATGTAAAATTAATATTTAATTCACAAATATTAATAAATATAAAAATTTAATATACTTCATTTTTTTGGGATGTTACATCCTTCTCCCCTTTTGGGAATTGAGTCCTCGTATTTTTAAAATTGGGCTCAGAAACTTCATTGAAAGCCCCACATAGAAAAAAAGATTCAATAAAACTTTCACTTTAAAATAAAGGAAGAAAAGTAAAAAGGTTACCCGAGACAATAGATACTAGGATTCCATGAAAACATGGATATGAAGGAGAAAATAAACCATCAAGATCTAATGGAGACTGACAGAAAACATGTTTAGGAGAATGTTAACAACCAGAAAATCACAAACTTGTAATGCGTTAAACAGTCTTTGATTCCCCAGTAGGAAAAGTTAACATACAAGGTTTTTGTTTTAAATTACTTTTCATTGATAAATTTATTTATGAGCCTAACTAAAAAAATAATTAAATATACTTACTTTTCATGTAGACATTCATCTTTTACTAGATTTCTAACACAAACTCATATTTTCTCCAAATGATGAGTATTCAGGATGAATTTTTTTTCACATTAAGAGAACTATAATAAACTTCAAGATAATCACGTAATCCAAAAAATATAACCTATATATTTCCCATGCCTTTATACCTTAACCAAAACCAAAATTGGTTTGTAGAATATCATATAATCACCAAAAATTATATTCTTTTACAAAAATAAAAACTGCTCTTAATCTCCAAAATTTGTCAAACAATACCCAAAGTTCAACCAAGACCATTCAATAAACAATTATCCATAAAATTCTTCAAATTAATCCAAAAAAATATTGAAACCTAAATCTCAAAAGGATTTAATCACATAGTCATCCAAGATAAATCTTAACATTTATCTCCAAATAACATCAGTTACACTTAAAGTCTCATGTTGAAAAGTAATTAACCTAATAACATATCCTCCATGATAGGTTAATCAATTCCATAGAGAACCCAAAATTGACTTATTCTTGTTTCATAAAATCATAAAACTAAAAATATTTATTCATACAAACCAGGGACTTCACGTAGTCCAGTGGTAGGCGATAAATACCAGTCGTACTTTGGTTGTGGCTTCGTTTCCCGCATCTTTGTCCGACGTGATGGGTTGTCACACGGTCTGCGTGTTGTCCTTTTTTCAAAAACTATATAATTTTATAGCATTCCCAAAAAGAGATAAATTTATCAAAAATAACCATAACATATTTTAACCACGAAGTTTATCTAATAACATTAATTTTGCATCCCAAAAATGTATTAACCTATAATTTCCTCAAATTCTAGGATCATATAAACCCAAATGGTTCTTTATAACTATATCCACAAAACAAAAGATAATTATTCCTTGAATAAAAGTTTCATATATCAAAATTCAGGGTTATAAATACTATAAAAAGTCTTCTAATGTAATTCCCATCATCAAAAGATCTTTAATACTTTTAAGCATTTCACCATCCTAAAATCTACCATAACTCTTGAATCCCTTATATGTTGACTTCTTACTCATTCAACATTCTTCATGATCCATTAACCATTCCTTTTCAACTTATTCTGAAATACTTCTTTCCTACAAACAGAATCATGAATCATGTACTAAGATTCAATCATATCAAAACATATGTTAAAAAATAATTCATACCTTTCATTGGCCATTGTTAGTTTCTTCATCCTCAATCGGAATGGCATTAGGTATTGGTAAAAAAATATTTGTACGATCCTGGTGATCCCATTCCCAAAACATCTTCATAGGACATGTGTGGGTAAAATGACCATGCACACCACATTTAAAACATTCAATTGATCCCTCAGAAAGAACTTATTTCCCTTTCCTAGAGTCAACTGGATGCTTCATTTTTCCAAGGCAGGTTCTTTCTTTATGACCTTCATTTCCACATCTATAGAATCTTCCTGTCCCTTTGAAACATTCTCCTAGGTGTTTCTTTCCACATCCTTGACATATAGGTTTTTGAACATACATACCATTATAATTATTACCTTAACATCCGTGGGGATTTGTTTCTCGCATATACGATTCCTTATAAAAATCACCAAGGTTCAAGTGGTCAATCATGACTCCATATAGTTGGTTGAGAATAAACAAAAGAGTTATCATTGTAGCTCCCATTTCATTCAATTGATCATTTAGAAAACCATCACAGTTTTCTTCACATCCATTGTTACTTTGATGCCTGTTAGATCCATCCATTGACTAAAAACAAAAAGGTAAGTGTGAGTATATCAGTAAAATCATCATATAATATCTTATGAGGAGGGAAAATACTAATATATACTTATTCATGTTATCTTAAACTCATTCACTTTATCTAAAATAAATATGACTCTTTCTAAAATCCTAACCATTATGGTAATATTACTTATGCTTAAAGAACACCCTAACCTCTAAAGTCATCTAAACCGACCTCTCATATCAACTATAAGGAAACGTCCTTAAAACATTACTTAATAATGTATTAAATGAATAATTCACATTGGGGATCTTTTCAGGTTTAGAGTTTTAGAGAATTAGGCCATAATTATAACATAACAATTTGAATATTACAAGTAGACACTACTACTCAGTATCCATTTTTTCATAAAATAAAAACTCTTAAAAGAAACATGTCTAGTTCCATGTTTTAGAGAGCATGACTTTTCCTTGATCCCATCCTTGACCCAATTCATATTTATGTTCTATAGAAAACATTTTAAAAACTTGGGATGAGCATAAAAATCTCAGTAAGGGTGATAAAAAAATGAAGGAAAACATTATCCCATCAATAAATAAAAATCAATGAAACCATATTTTCAATCATAACATACCTTATGAAAACATAAGATTTATGAATAGCACACACAAATCATATATCTTAAAGTTTAATTATGGAATCCATATCAAAATTAAATTGTAGCTATCACAGCTACATAGGGAGTTACACTTAGAATACCCATCACAGTATATTCCCTAAATCTCTTAAGAGAAACATCATGTTTACCTCTGTCATGTTACCCAATGCATTGGAGAGCTATCTTGGGCTCACCCTCCCTAGGTTTATCACGGAACCACCCATATACATAAAAAATGCTCAATAAACATAAAATAATCATAACACATATCATAAGTATAAAGGAAAGATAAAATTTCCACATTCTAATATATAAAATCATGATATTGAAATAAACAATTATTTATCAAATCATTTTCAAAAAAAATTAAAAAGAGACTTTTAAATCAAGGTGTCCCATACGTCAATGAAGATTTTAAAGGAATTATCATTTGAAAAAATCAACATCCATATAAATAAATCCTAAAACCCATTTTTAAAACATGGACATTAATGAGAAATTTTTAGAAGAATAAATATTTAAAACATTTAAAATGGTACTTTAGTTAAAGAGTTTTTTTTAACAAAAAGAGAGACGCATGAATACAAGTAATTGAGGAATAAAATTTAATTAGAACTTTATAAAATCATGTGAATAAATGAATTCATGATATAATATGTCAAAATACATTATATACACCATATAAAAGTGAATTGGTGTATAACAATAAATAAGTCTCAATGGAATGAGATGAAATCCTTTATAAAGATGGTATCCTTAGGTTAAGGATAAATCAAAGAAATAATTATGTGTGAAAAAATCTAAATATAATCAATATTATTGGATATTCAGTGTAAATCAATCTGAGTACATTCACACATATTCTTGTAAAAACAACACCAATGAATTGGATATTTAACTCAATAAATAGAGATTGAGTTAAAATTACTCTTATCAAGTTCATATCGATGGGTTGAGAATTTATCAATGGAGTGATTATGTGTATAAAACGTATATCCACAGAAAGGGGAGTGGAAATTACTATAAAAATAATAAATATTTATTCCCCACATAATCATATCATGAGATAATCAATAATTAGCAGATTAACCCAAGGAATAGAAACTGGGTTAAAAGGTTCCCTTACCGATTTGGTAACTTACGAAACATACAAACCATGAAATAAGGATCATAAAATTAAGATGTAAATACTCATAAATTAAATTATATTACACCAAGAATACAATCATGGACAGTACATATGTCACACTAAAGAAAATAGTGGCCAATATAGCATGAATCTCATTGGAATAAAAAGTGAGATGAAAAAGCCTTACTTCGTTGTAATCAATCGAGTCGTATGACCAAAAGTTAATAACCACAAAATGAATCACAGAATACCATGAATATAAAGAGAATAATGATAATATATATCAAATGGTAGTACACAATATGTCACATGTAACAAATAAGTGGTGAACAATGGAAATCTCACGGAATTAAATGTGAGATAAGAAAATCCCTTACCTCATGTCCTACTTGACTCATATGTTCAGTGTTCTTCCTGAATAATAAACATAATTTAATCTCTACTTAATTAAGAAAATTTTTAAAGTCTATTATTAATTTTATATCACTTATTATATTTCTATAAAAACTAGTTAATTATTTGAGTTCATATTGGATATTTTATCGATGTTTGGAACTTGAGTCAAAAATGTACTTGTTATAATTACAATTTGTCCATGTGGTCAATAGTCCATTATATCCAGAATGATATTAATGATTTATATATAATATAAATCATATATAACCATTATATATATGTATTTATAACAATACATAACATTTTAGAGATAAGAAATGAAATGCACCGTTCATGGAGACGGTAGGTCGTACGTACGCATGAACGCTACTTTCATTTCTATTTATTATTTTAATTGAGTTAAAACATAATGATACATAGATATATTATAATTCCAGTATAATATCATATATAATATCATTAAATCCATCCTTTATACATTCCACATATGGTATTAATGAGTCATATCACTTTGAGGGGGCGGTAGTTCGCACTTTTTCAAATGAAATTATCTTGTTTACCCATAATGGAAACCATAAAGGTATGCTATAAATGTAAAATACAGAAGCATAAAGAAAATATAAACATAATATATATCATATATAAATACCATTTCATCTTAATGGCCACCATGAGAGGTGGTAGGAGATAATCGAACAATCATTGTTTCGTGAGTCGTTAGTTTTCCATCCACAGAAATAGTTTGTTATTCACCCATTAGATAGAGGTGTGTGTAAGTATTACTAAAATCCATATCATAACAAAATATTAGTATATTGATTATAAGTTTGTTGTTATAAAATAATGGAATAAAAAGAGTTTAGGGTTTGGAGAGGTAAAATAAAAGAAAAGAAGTTAAGAGAAATTGTTACCTTTAATTTGGGTAACTTCTTTTGGTTTGAACCAAATGAATCCTTGAAGTACCTTCTGCCTAAGGTAAGGCCTCTAGGTGTAAGATATGGATGTTTTTAGATTAATTGGGAATATTTTGGATGATCCAAAAGGCTTGAGATGTGTGAGGAATTGGTTAGAAGTGGTATCCTTTTATAAGGGAGGGGAGGGGCTCTTTAGGAAAGTGTGAAAAGATTATTTTATTATATAATGGTATTTGGTTTCTAAAGGTCCAAAAATCATTAAAGATGAGCATAATATGACTCATAGTCGAAATAATATCATCCAATAAGAATTGGACGGGTTTTGGGTAATATTTTAATCATTATAATATTATTTATTTTAAATCATTTATTAATGAGGTAAATACTGCCTCATTATGGTGTCATAAATATTTTATTTTATTTTTTGTCTAAAAATTATAAAAAAAAATACCATGATGTAGGAAATATTTTTATCTTTCCAATGAATATTTATATTTGAAAATATAACTTATATAACACCATATGAAAATTAATTTACAAAGAGATATTTGTTTATGTCATTTTTGCCTTTACTTTAAATTAATTAATCTAAAGTGTCATTATCATTCATAAGTGGCTCCATTGGGTCTCAAAATCAACCCACGGATGCTCATGGTCGGACATTACTCATAAAATAAGGTTAGTAAAGGTGTTAAAGTAATTTTTTATTATTTTAATATTATTTTTACCTAGAACTACCCTATTTACCTTTAACCGTGGTAAATAAAAGTCAAACATTACTATTCACCAAAAAATATTTTCATCTTATTGAACCAAATTTTACTTACTATTAACAACCATGTATGTTTTATTTTTGAAATTCAATTCACTGAAGTGGTAAAATTTCATTTAAATGAAAAAGTCAGTTTTTTAACTACTACAAAGTAGTTTCACTATTCATCAAAAATTGAAGTTTTTCAGAAAAATGCCAAAAATCCAGCCTATGCTTTATTTGATATTATGAATTAAAAAATGATGTTTATTTTTCCAAATTCAAAACATAAAAGTGGCATTAATTAATTTTAAAATTAATTTCTGTTTTTAAAACAAATAGCGTGTTTTTAAGAAACAATAACTATCAAAATATTGACACTTGTTTATGTCCAATTTCAAAGTGAAATCAATACCAATGACCAAAATTGGAGTAAATGGTAAAGGTATATTCTAATTACACTTTAAAACAAATTAAAAAGATAATATAACCATATAAATAAATTAGATTAAAACACAGTTTTGAATTAAAATATAAAATTTTTCACTATTCATTAAAAAATGAACTTTATCAGAAAAATTCAAAAAAATTACAAAAATTAAATTTTGATGTAATAATTATGAAGAAGGATTTTATTTGGTAAAATATAATGTATTAAAGTGACCAAAATTATATTTAAAGAGGGTTCTCCATTAAAAGGCGGTAAATCGGCCTTTTTATGTAAATTATGATTAAAATTAAATTCATTCACATTTTAAGCCTCTAACTTTTATTGGATAAATGTAAATACATTAAAAAAACTTGTATAATCATATTGTAGTTAGTTTTGTTCATTCCCGTCAATACAATGGCTAGGTTTTAACAACCATTTAAAATAATAATATTATATTATTAGTGTGCAGTGTAAGATTTCAAGGAAACCCGTTGTTGCGTATCGGGTACGCTATCGAACATAGCATCCCCTTTAATGTAAAATTAATATTTAATTCACAAATATTAATAAATATGAAAATTTCATATTCTTCATTTATCTGTGATGTTACATTTCTTGTGTGGGTGTTGATTGTGAGACGATATTTGTATGCTCTGATTACTAATTTTGGCTAATATAATGATCATGTTAGGTATTTTTTTCTCACCTCTGGTTGGTTCCTTTCATGGGAACCCCATGCCAAGAGAGAGTTCTTGATTAATACTACAATAGTTTAGATTATGAACTGTCTAGTTTCCCATAGTTGTGTGTTATATTCCCTAATATAGGATATACCCTCGATGAGACTAGTGAGAGTTGTTCTGGTGTTTTGGGTGTTATGAATGAAATATAGTCTAAAAATTGGTTAATTTTTTAGTATATACTAGACTATATGACCTTGAGACCTATTTTTTTCCCATTTTACATAGTTTTTATTTAATATTTCATGATGATAATTTTAATTCATCGCTTTCTCATTCTCACTTACTTCTATTGATTCATGTGGTACTATTTTGTTGCCATTTTTTATTTTGTACATGTGCCTCTGATATCATGGTTTATGTTCTATTGTTTTTTCCTCCATGGGTTGTTATTTTACTTCAAAGTTTTAATAAATGTTAATTTTGAAAAAAAAATCAAAATAATGAAAAAAAATTATATTATACACATGGTTTTGTGAAAGTGTTTGAAAAGGGGAAATAATGTGGTTGTGGTTTTCATACATTCAAAAGTTCTCCTTTTGGGTCTTTAAAGTGTTTATTTCAAAAGAATTGGTATTTAATTAAATAAATAATGTTATGATATTTCACATTCTTATGTTAATATGGGATAGGATTGTTTTATAATTATATTTTAAACTAGTATTAATGAAATGTATTTTGAGATTAATTATACAAACTATTTGATGAAATCTTATTGGGGAAGTTTATCTCAAACCCTACAAGTAAACCAATGTGCGTATGTTGATTCTATGTTTTCTTTTATGTTCCTAGGTTTTGATATATTTCTTAATTGATGAACAGTTCGGTTAGTTATTATTTTCCCAATTATGTTAAATACCCAGAGGGGGGATGAATCAGGGTGTGAAATATTAAAACAAATACCCCTTTGGATATTGTTTCATTGAAAAACAAAACACTCATCTAATTATTTCCCATATAAATGTATGAATAAAATTAAAATCACTCATCAAACACACTAATTTTACTTGGTTCAACCCCACTGGGATACATGCAAGGAGCATACAACAGTGAAGTGTTGATGTACCAAATCCAATAAAGCTCGCATCCAAAGTACAACATTTGGGCTAGATCACTTATATACCTAGGATCATTATCTTTAAAAGGTTTAGGGTCAGCTCACATATATCCCAAGGGTCACTCTATTAGTCTCTTTCTCTAGCTCACTACTAGTATAAAGGATCATCGTCTTCCTCTTCCTTTACTAAATACTCTTGGAAGGGATTCATCCATAGTTTATGGACTTGTACATCCCTTCATTATCAATAATGAATACATTATAACTTATAGATATATGCTCTGTTAAAGTTCTACTTTAATCCAATTGATGAATACCAATTTACCTCATATTTACCAAGTAATCCCTTTCAAACACTTTTCACGATGCACATTGTATTTTTGAAGCTCCCTTTTTCACAAAGCTCAAATATCCTTAGTTAAACACCTTCCTTTCACAAAGCTCTCTTATCCTTCATGAAGAACACAACTTTTAGTTGAATTTTTATAGCCTTCATGAAAACCCTTACTTTCATGATGCTCAAAACATTTGGTTGGATGTTATAGACTTCATTAACTTTCTCTCTAGAAACACATTCATGAACCACCTTCACAAATCTAGAGCCTTAAGATTTTCTTTCAGTCTCACTACTTTCATGAAGGGGGTAGATGCCTATTTATAGGAATTTACACCAATTCTAGAAGCTTCCTATCCACTTCATCACCATTTCATGATGCTCCCTCATTTCATTCGTGATGATTTCTATCTCATGATCCCCAAATAAAATTATCCATTCATGATGCTTTTCATAATTGTGGAGCCTTCCATAAAAACCTTTATGTCATTCATGATGCTTGTCGTGATCTTAGAGCTTTCCATAAAGACCTTCACACATTCGTGAACCACCCTTTACAAAACCCAATATTTTCTAAACTCATTCCTTTTCATTATTTTTAAAAGGCCTTCAAGTAAATATAACTTTCATTATGTTATCCATCCTTTGAATTTTAGAGCCCAAAAATTTGGCAAACAATGGGAAACAACATCACCTTGTGTATGCAATTTTCTATACCGCTGACATGGTATCCATTCCTTCGTCTTGGATATTTTTCAACATTCCTGGTCAATGATATCTCTAGACCTCTAAAACATTCCTTTTAAACCCACTTTTTCAACAAATAAAATCAACCCAAAATGCTTCAATGTTACCTTAAGATATTTTTTCCCCGACAGTTATTGGCCATGCTTGAGTATAGTGGTGACTCTGATCACATGGAGATGATATTTCTCTAGTGATTAATTTTTACTTCATTTATTTTGTGGATTTTCATGTATTAGTTATTTCAGATAGAATATCTCATTTTTAGCTTTTTTTTTATAATGCATCTTCTCTAGAATACATTGTAGTAGTGTTTCTTATTTATTAAATTTTTTTATGTTTTAGAATGGGAATAGTCACTTCAATTGATTATGACTTATTGATATGTTGATTTTTTATATTCCATATTTATAATTTACATTATTAATTATTATTTATTTAATTTACAAGTAATATTAATATATATATATATATATATATATATATATCCATGCCATATTCTTAGTCAATTTTCAACTCTTGGTTTTATTGTTATTATATGAGGGTGAAATAATCCTCGATTATGTGTTCTTGATACCCAAAAACTTGTTTACAACACATGGGGATTAGGAATGACCTTTGGGACAAGTTTCATTCCAGGTAGTATGATATGTATATTTAGATCAAGTATATTCATTAAAAAATAGAGGGACCAAGGGGACCTACTCCCTGCTTGGAGTCATAAGGTGGCTGGTGCATTACACTGGGTACCTAGTGGTGCCTAGAATTGGTTTTTTTTAACCAAGGGAAAAATATTTTTGGGGGTTATTAATTTAAACCCCATTTTAGGGTTCACCCAATTTATTAATCTAGATATAAGGAGGGAGTATCCCCTTATCCACTCCTTCCCCTCCCTCTTTCCTTATTGATATGGGATTGATTCTGATGGTGTTTTTTATCAATAAGGTTAGTTCTTGGCCATACCCACTCCTATATCCCATCCTATTTACTTTACTATGATTTTAGTGGGATAAAATTTGTCTTTTGATGTTTATTATACTGAAGAAAGATGGAATAAAGTTCTAGATAAAATTAATTTCTTTTTGTTATTTTATAGGTGGTCTGGTTAAGTAGAACACTTGCGGTTTTTGAAGGATTCACTATGATTCAATCCATAATTGTAATTTATTTTTCATTTTCTATCAAATTGGGATGTAATTAATTTCTGGATTGGTGTTGGATGTTAGGGATTTTATTATAAATTGGATCAGAGTGGTTTCATTAGTAATATTCATCCCATTTTGTGAGGATTATGCCAGGTAAGGTTACCTAATGGGTGGTTATTCAATTATTCCTAATTTTATAGTTTTAGAATAAATAACATTAAAAAATTATATAAGTTTTATAATTAATTGAATTGGTTCATGATGGTGTTAGTTACATGTATATATGATTTATGGTTGGTATGGTCATGGTTAATTATGGTTTTTGAGCATCAAAAGAGTGATTAACTTTATGGTTGTGGTCTGTGGTCCCTAATTTTTTCTGAAGATTATACATTTTTTATTTCTTTCATTTGATAGGTGATATAACTAATAGGGTCCAATTTTTCATAATTAGATTAATTTAATAGTATCCTTACTTTAACAATGATAGTGTGAAATCCTTATCTAGACATCATATAGATCCCCAAGGAATAATACATGATGGCATACCCATTGTTAGTCAAGATAGTTAACCAAAGTGATGGGAATTATGGAAATTGAAAAACTATTGGGTTTTCCTTGGTAAAATGAAGCACGAAATAATTTGGATAGGTTATATTATCTTTATCTGAGTATGAGTCCCAATCTATTAAGGGTGATTAGATTATGACTCAGTTATGTGGGATATTTGAAATAGATATTCCCTAAATCCATATTTTTATATGATATAATTATGAGTTATTTCTATTTCCTAAAAATTATGATTTTCATGCACATAAGGTTGTATTATTTTATATAATATATGATTGAAAAAAAAAGATAAAAAATTATCATATTTTATTTCACCCACATGATATATCATTAGATTAAATTGTTTCGTAATTGTATAAAATGTAATTGGAGTAAATTCATATGATAAGTTCATGAAATGATTATGAAATTTATTAATGAATTTCAATGCATGAATAAATGAGAGGATATTCAAAGAGCATACTTGATGTCACGACTCGCCCTCGGGGTCCGTGCCGTGACTACCCCAAGCCCGCCTTCCATAGGCTAGGGGCTGGCGACTAGCACCAAGGCGTAAATCCCGGTAAAAAGGGAAGGCATTGCCTTTGTAAAGTAAACAAACACCACAGAGTAAGCAAGCGGAAAGTAAACTCTAAGCAAAAGCAGAGTACAACTGAAAATGCAGAAAAGTAAATGGGCCAGTATACAAACCCAAACTGAAAGTAAAGTACAACTCGAAATGGAAAACAGCAACTGAAAAGTAAAAGCCGCTACACCGAGCTGTCCACTGGAAATCCCACATGAAGGGTGGGTACAGATAGCTCCACTGCTCCACGGGTCCCGCCGTCCGCTCCGAGCACGTCCCGCCCAGTGGTCCACCTCCAGGTACCGTCCTACTCTACAACCCTCAGCTAAGATCAACGCTGTCCATCGTCTGCAACCAACACAACGTAGTGCGGGCAAAGTCCGTGCAGGGGTGAGTATAAGCTACTCAGTAGGGACCCCGAGACCCCTGAAGGTCTCTCAAATCCACAAAGGATAAATCACGAAGAAAGGTACAATCACGAAGTAACAACCGACACTGCTTAGGTATATTCCCATACATATACCTAAGTCATTAATTTCAAATACGCTCCAACCTCCGAGCCCAAGTACAACTCAGTCCACACAGGAAAGTAAACATATTCCACACAGGAAAGCAAAACGTAATCCACACAGGATAGCACAACACAATCCACACAGGAAAGCAACAGGATTCAGCTCACACAGGTATACTTCTTCGAAAGACGATAAAGATGATCTTTGATCCATCTAAGTCGTCGGACCCACGAAGGATCGATAGGTAACTAACCCCCGCAAAGGACCCACACAGGATCGGGCCCACATAGGACCTGTAGGCGCTGGTTCACACAGGACCGCTGAGCGCAAAGACCCACACAGGATCGGACCCACACAGGATCGGGCCCACACAGGACCTATAGCACTGATCCACGTAGGATCGCTGAGTGGTGTAGTCGTCGTCGTCAAATCCACACAGGATCTCTGTACTGTCGTCGTCACAGTCACAATAGCAGTAGTAGCAGTAGTAGCAGTCACAGTCGCAGCCAGCACTAGGGTTCCCGCACACAGCAAGCTCGTACAGGAGGATCCGCTCCACGAGCCGAGAGGATGATACATCAACTGTCACAAAGTCCAGATTTGATGTATCCAAAAGTTCTGTATCGTCAACAGGAACTCAACGCAACAGACGGCGCGTCGATCGGACGCCCGGTCTGAGAGTTATTGGCATTTTCGTCCCCGGGGCGCGGTTGGTTTTTAAGGCAAAACCAACCCGACCGTACTCCACCTGCATCCAAACCTCGGGCGGAGTATGCCAAAAGATCCGACTCATTAAGAGGAACACAACAAAGCTGACGGCACGTCAATCGGACGTCCGTAGCTCAAGATATGAGTGTTTCCGCTCCGAAGGCCCGGTTGGTTTCATGAACAAACCAACCCGGCCGAACTCAAAGTATTCCGAAACATTGAGTGCAATATACCCAAACGACCGTCTCGATCCAAGGATCGCGTTGCCGTAGACGGTTCGTCAATCGGAGGTCCGTAGCTCAAGTTATGGCCAAAAGACCGAATCCGTCTCGAAAACGGGGGGTCCGGGTCCGGGCCGACCTGGCCCGACCCCCCCTGGGTCGGCCCGAACCTGGTCGACCCGGGTCCGACCCGGCCCGGCTGGCGGCGGTCCGGCGCGGCGGCGCGGACCAGCACGGCGGTGCGGTCCGGCGCGGCCCGGCCGGCGGCGGCGCGGCCTGGCGCCGCTGGGGTCACGCACGGGGGGCTAAGCCCCCGCTTCCAGCATTTGGCGGCGCAGCTTTTAGCCGCGCCTTTTAGAGAACCGGCCCCCCCTCGTGGGGGGCCTGCTTGAGGAAACCGGGGGGCCGCCTGCCCCCCTCAAAGAAACCCCCCCCCCCTCATAAATGGGGGGGGTTTAGAGAGTTGACCGGGGGAATTTATTCCCCCGGTCTTTGACCTTCCGGTCGGCCACCTGGCCGGCCGGTTTTTCTCCAACGGGACCGGCAAGCCGGTCCCCTTCCGGTTTCCGATGCCGGCGGCCCGGCGTGCCGCCGGTCTTCCCCTCTCGCCGCGGCCCGGAACCGGCCGCGGTGTTCGTCGTCCGGCGCGGTGCGACGGCACCGCGCCCCTCCGCCGCGCCTTCGGTTCCCTTCGACGTGGCGCGATGGCGTCGCGTTCTTGATGATCCTTCCACGGCGCGGCGCGACGGCGCCGCGCAATATAATCGTGCGATTATCCGCGTGGTGCAACGGCACCACGCCATCTTGTTTCATCCGCAAGATAAATCAACAAGAACAAAGGAGGGGGTTCGGCCGTGTTCATGCGGTCCAGCCCCCTCACGTTAAATGATAACCATATTTAAATATCCTCACGTTAGTCATGCTAGAACCACGAACAAGAATAAATAAATAAATAAATAATCAACAACAACCCCTACCTTGGGTTCAAGTTCGAAGATTGTCAACGACCCGCGGAAGACAACGTCGCGGAGGTCGGGTGTCGCGGTAATCGTTCGTCAAATTCGATGACGAGGAGGTACGTCCGAAGAGGTATGTCGTTGGCGAATCTTCGTATGCCGATGAAGGAAGTCCGAGGAGGAAGCGGCGTTCCCTTTCGTTGACACGGAAGACGAAGAAGAGAGGATCAGCGTTCTTCGTCGGAGCTTGAGCGTTCTTCATCAAAGCTTGAGCGTTCTTTGTCAAAGTTTGAAGAAGAAGGAGAAGAACCCAAAATGCTCTCAAGATGGCAAAACAATTCTAACCAAATAAAATAAGCTAAGAGCTTATTTTATTAACTCAACCAAACCTTTTTGAATTTCAAAGGTTTGAAAAAGTTTAAACAACTCAACCTAATTAATAAGCTAAGTTGTCAAAACATTTAAAGTGGGGGTTAAAGGGAGTTTGAGAGAAGATGGAAGGTTAGGTTCGTGTGGGCCCCACCACACTTAATCCTCTCAAGGGAGGTTAAGTGGGTGTGGGTCCCACCCCTAACTTCCTTTGAGAGAAGTTAACCAACAAAAGTAAAATAAAAAGTGTTCCACATTTTTATTCAACTTTTTATAATTCTCCCCAAAACTAACTTTCGTCCTGCAATAAACGCAACTTCGGAAAAGGTCTCCTTAAGCAAATATCGGCGCTGCGAGTTCATCGGTGCCCTCGGATTTCAATTCCGAGCACCGGATCAATAGTTAGGAATTCCCGCTCGTTCGTTCACTGAACGTACCCGAGCCAAACTTCGGAAATTGATTTCGGGCACACTGGGCCACGGAATCAGGTGCCGTCAGAAACCGCGCTGTTGTAAAATTACAAAGAAAATTAAGAAAAAATTTCCCTTGAATTTTACGGGTCTTTACATTACTCCCACCTCAGGGCTTTACGTCCCCGTAAAGATACATCAAAAACTAGGGAAACAAATGAGGGTACTGAGCACGCATCTGAGACTCCCGCTCCCATGTGCTCTCCTAGAGATTCTCGTGCTGCCATCTGATGCGCACAAGAGGAATCGATCGCCCACGTAGAACCCGCTCCTGTCGATCCTCTATCTCCACCGGGACCTCCGTAAAAGTCGCCCCATCGTCAACGTCAAGCTCCCCATGGTCAATGATGTGCGTCGGGTCGTGCACGTATCTCCTCAGCTGAGATACGTGGAAGACGTCGTGCACCCGGTGCAACTGAGGTGGCAGAGCCAGGCGATAATCCACCTCGCCAATCCTGCTGAGGACCTAGAAAGGTCCAATGAAGCGCGGAGATAACTTGCCGCCTCGGCCAAATCTCCGAATACCATGTCGAGGTGAGACCCGCAAGAAGACGTGGTCGCCATCCTCGAACTCTAGTGGCCTCCGCCTCCTGTCAGCGTATGACTTATGCCGGCTCTGAGCTGTCCTCATCCGCTCCTGGATGACCTGGACTTTCTCTGTCGTGGCCTGGACCATCTCTGGTCCCACAAGTGCTGACTCCCCAGGGTCTGTCCAGCACAAAGGAGATCTAAAAAAGGCCGTACAACGCCTCATACGGTGTCATCCCGATGGTGGAGTGGTAGCTGTTGTTGTATGCAAACTCCACCAACGGTAGGTGGTCCTCCCAGCTGCGAACAAAGTCGAGGACACATGTGCGGAGCATGTCCTCGAGAGTCTGAATGGTCCTCTCCGTCTGACCATCCGTCTGAGGGTGAAAGGCTGTGCTCAGACGTAGCTGCGTCCCGAACGCCTCCTGCAACCCCTTCCAAAGCCGGGAATTGAAGCGAGCATCTCGATCGGAGATGATAGATGATGGCACACCGTGGAGCCGCACAATCTCCTGAACGTAGAGACGTCCCAAGCTCTCCACTGAGCCATGCTCTCTAATGGGTAAGAAGTGTGCCGACTTGGTGAGTCGGTCAACAATCACCCATATGGAGTCGTGACCTCTGGAAGTGCATGGAAGTCCAGTCACTAAGTCCATAGATATGCCGTCCCACTTCCACTCCGGAACCTCCAAGGGCTGTACCAAGCCCGCTGGTACCAGATGCTCTGCCTTCACCTGCTGGCAGGTGAGGCATCGAGAAACGAACTCTGCTACTGCCTTCTTCATGCCCGGCCACCAGTACTGTCATCTGAGGTCCTGGTATATCTTTTCCACTCCAGGATGTACCGCCAAAGGTGAAGTGTTAAACTCTCTCAGTACTTCCTCTCGTAAAGCGACTGGTACCATGGTACGTCCTCTGAAAAGGATGTCGTTCTCTGCTCCAAGGAAGAAACCATCAGGTGCATGTCCTGAGGATATCTGTGCATGCCGTGTCTCACAGTCAGCGTCCTCACGCTGTGCCTCTCTGACCCGCTGCAGTAGTGGAGGGGTGACTGTGAGAGACTGGAGGAAGGCTGCTCCATCTCTATCCACGAAGGATATCTGTAAAGAGGATAGCTGCTCCGTCGCCTCCTCAAGTAGCTGAATGCCCGTCCTCCTGCTGAGGGCATCGGCTACTACGTTCCCCTTCCCAGGAGTATAGACAATCTCAAAGTCATAGTCCTGGAGGAACTCGAGCCATCGTCGCTGTCTCAGGTTCAGGTCCTTCTGCGAGAAGATATACCTGAGACTCTGATGATCGGAAAAGACTGTAAAGCGCTCGCCCATCAGATAGTGTCCCCATGTCTTCAGAGCGAAGACCACTGCTGCTAACTCCAGGTCATGGGTAGCGTAGTTCTGCTCATGCGGCCTCAACTGACGTGATCCATAGGCGATCACTACCCGCTCCTGCATCAGAACACATCCGAGTCCAGTCCCTGATGCATCGCAGTAGACTACGTACCCTACTCCCTCCTCAGGAAACCTCAAGATAGGTGCGCTAGTCAATCTCTGTCTCAGCTCCTGGAAGCTCTGCTGACATCTGTCTGACCACACGAAGGGTTTCCCCTTCTTCGTCAAAGCTGTGAGTGGTGCCGCAACTCTAGAGAAGTCTGGCACGAATCTCCGATAGTATCCACCTAGTCCCAAGAAACTCCGAACCTCAGTCATGCTCCTGGGTGGCTCCCATGCTAACACAGCCTCGATCTTCGCAGGATCCACTGCAACTCCCGCCTCAGAGATAACGTGTCCCAAGAAGTGGACCTCACGTATCCAGAACTGGAACTTCGAGAGCTTACCATAAAGCTGGTGCTATCGGAGTGTGTCTAGTATAACTCGTAAGTGATAGGCGTGCTCCTCCTCAGTCGTAGAGTAAATCAGAATGTCGTCGATGAAGACCACGACAAACCGATCGAGGTATGGCTGAAAGATCCTGTTCATGAGAGCCATGAACACTGCTGGAGCATTGGTTACACCGAAAGGCATAACCAAGAACTCATAGTGGCCATACCGACATCTGAAGGCCGTCTTCTGCACATCCTCGTCTCTGACTCTGAGCTGATGATAGCCTGAACTGAGGTCTATCTTCGAGAACCACCGTGCTCCCTTGAGCTGATCAAAGAGGTCATCAATCCTCGGTAGCGGATACTTGTTCCTCACTGTCACCTGGTTCAGGCGACGATAGTCAACACAAAGCCGCAGGCTCCCGTCCGCCTTCTTGGCGAACAAAATCGGGGAAGCCCAGGGTGAAACACTGGGTCGGATGAACCCCTTGCCCTGCAAGTCCTCCAACTGTACCCGTAGCTCTCGAAGCTCGGCGGGGGCCATCTGATATGCTGGAGTGGATATCGGGGTTGTCCCGGGGTACAAGTCAATATAAAAGTCTACCTCTCTGCGAGGAGGTAGCCCTGGTACGTCGTCGGGAAAAACGTCCGCAAACTGATCCACCACCGCAGGAAAACCAGGACTCTGCACGTCAACTGCTCCAAGGATGAGGCTAGCCAACAGATGAGTGATGGGCTGTCCTTTCCTCCGCGGAAGTCCATCCTGTGCTGCAAAGGCTCCCTTCTCGCCGGTGAAGGTGAACCTGCTCCCATCGGTGTGTACACATCGCACCTTACGCCTAAAACAGTCAATCTGTTCATGGACCGTAGATAGCCAATCCATGCCCAAGATGACGTCGTAAGGCCTCGACGCTGCTACAAGAAGATCCCAGCCGAAGCTCTCGCCTCCTAGAGTAAGCTCACACTGCCGGAACCAGTGCGTAATCGTCGAGTCTGCTCCCGTAGGAGCCTCTAGCCGTAAGGATCGAGCCAACGGCTCTGTCGGAATCTCCGAGCTCCGAACAAGGGCAGCGGCTATGAAAGAGTGACTCGCTCCTGTGTCTATAAGTACTGCAGCAAGGGTGGAATAGACAAAGATAGTACCTCGAATCATCTCGGGTGCACCGTGGTCATAGGCCTCTGCTGCCTGGAGCTGTGCCTATCTCTACCCGCCAGCTCCCTATGGTCGGGGTGGACCTCCTGGTGGTGGTGGTGGCAGAGCCTCAAAGCGTCGCCCACCACCGGCTGCTCGTCCAGCTCCTCTGCCTCGTCCGCCTCCTCCCTGTGGACCGCCACGGTCGACCCTCTGCCTCTGCCTCGGGGGTCCCTCAACTGTCAGCTGCTCCTCGGCACGGCGGGTCGGGCAGTCACGAGCCATGTGGCCCTGCCCGCCGCACGAGTAGCACTGTCTGCCTCTCGAAAGACTGGCTCCTCACTGTGTGCTCCGCACTGCTGAGCCAGTGCCCTGAGGTCATCTGCCCGAAGTTCTGGTCTGTCTGGACCCATGAGTCATCCGTCGACTGCCTGCTGCAGATGACTCTGCCACGTGCCGCCCTGCGGTGGGTTGCTGCGCTGGTGTAGACTCAGCAAGGAAGATCTCGATCAGAAGGGCCCGCTCCAGTACTCCTGTCTGAGTCGGTATGCTGAGGGAGATCAGCGATGCCCTGATCTCGTGTCTCAAACCCTGCTCGAAGGTCCGGGCCCGGAAGAATGGGTCCCGTACCATGTCGGTCGAGTAGCGCGAGAGATCAGTAAATCTCGCCGAGTACTGAGCGACCGTCATTCTGCCCTACCGCAGCTGAAGAAGCTCCTGGATACGCACCGCACGAAGGGTGGCTGGGAAGAACTCCGAGCGGAAGAGGCTCTCAAAGTCCGTCCATAGTAGAGATGCCTCATCATGCACCTGGAGCATCAAGCTCCACCATCGTCCTACTGCTGCGTGTAGTAGGCTCGCAGCGAGGATCACCATGAGGTCTGCTGGTGTCCTCACTAGCCTAAACACACGTACCACTACCTCCATCCAGTCCTCGGCTGCCTGGGGATCCGTCTCCCCGTGAAACCTGGGTGGTCGCTAGCGCTGAAACTCATGCAGTGCGCTGAGGCGACGTGCATCGTCAGCGGCTGGTGCTGGAAGCATCGGGGGCTCGGCGGGTAGAGCTACCGCCGGTGCCACTGCTGACAAAGGGCCCTGCACCGAAGCCTCGTCGCTCGGTGGGCTGTCGTCACATTCGACTCTCGGAACCTTAGCTGGCTGCTGTCGTGGGGCCATCCTGAAAAGGAAACAGGTGCGCCACGGTCAGAACAGTATACCTGATGAGCTGATATAAGTAATCAAAAAGAAAACTTTGAAACACACATGCAATCAATGTTTTCGTGCATTAAGTCAGGAATCAGAAGTCAGGGTCCTGGTGTACGGATACGTCGGTCGCTGCACCAACACTGGACTCCCTGGATTGATAACCACACTCAATACGCTAAACATTATTGCTTCACATAGAAAAGATCAGAGTTCACGGTAGAACCGAACTCCTCTGATACCAATTTGTCACGACCCGCCCTCGGGGTCCGTTTCGTGACTACCCCAAGCCCGCCTTCCATAGGCCAGGGGCTGGCGACTAGCACCAAGGCGTAAATCCCGGTAAAAAGGGAAGGCATTGCCTTTGTAAAGTAAACAAACACCACAGAGTAAGCAAGCGGAAAGTAAACTCTAAGCAAAAGCAGAGTACAACTGAAAGTGCAGAAAAGTAAATGGGCCAGTATACAAACCCAAACTGAAAGTAAAGTACAACTCAAAAGGGAAAACAGCAACTGAAAAGTAAAAGACGCTACACCGAGCTGTCCACTGGAAATCCCACCTGAAGGGTGGGTACAGATAGCTCCACTGCTCCACGGGTCCCACCGTCCGCTCCGAGCACATCCCGCCCAGTGGTCCACCTCCAGGTACCATCCTGCTCTGCAAGCCTCAACTAAGATCAACGATGTCCGTCGTCTGCAACCAACACAACGTAGTGCGGGCAAAGCCCGTGCAGGGGTGAGTATAAGCTACTCAGTAGGGACCCCGAGACCCCTGAAGGTCTCTCAAATCCACAAAGGATAAATCACGAAGAAAGGTACAATCACGAAGTAACAACCGACACTGCTTAGGTATATGCCCATACATATACCTAAGTCATCAATTTCAAATATGCTCCAACCTCCGAGCCCAAGTATAACTCAGTCCACACAGGAAAGTAAACGTATTCCACACAGGAAAGCAAAACGTAATCCACACAGGATAGCACAACACAATCCACACAGGAAAGCAGCAGGATTCAGCTCACACAGGTATACTTCTTCGAAAGACGATAAATATGATCTCTGATCCATCTAAGTCGTCGGACCCACGAAGGATCGATAGGTAACTAACCCCCGCAAAGGACCCACACAGGATCGGGCCCACATAGGACCTAAAGGCGCTGGTTCACACAGGACCGCTGAGCGCAAAGACCCACATAGGATCGGACCCACACAGGATCGGGCCCACACAGGACCTGTAGCACTGATCCACGTAGGATCGCTGAGTGCTGTAGTCGTCATCGTCGAATCCACACAGGATCTCTATACTGTCGTCGTCGCAGTCACAGTAGCAGTAGTAGCAGTAGTAGCAGTCACAGTCGCAGCCAGCACTAGGGTTCCCGCACACAGCAAGCTCATACAGGAGGATCCGCTCCACGAGCCGAGAGGCTGATACATCAACTGTCACAAAGTCCAGAGTTGATGTATCCAAAAGTTCCGTATCGTCAACAGGAACTCAACGCAACAGACGGCGAGTCGATCGGACGCCCGGTCTGAGAGTTATTGGCATTTTCGCCCCCGGGGCCCGGTTGGTTTTTAAGGCAAAACCAACCCGACCGTACTCCACCTGCGTCCAAACCTCGGGCGGAGTATGCCAAAAGATCTTACTCACTAAGAGGAACACAACAAAGCTGACGGCACGTCAATCGGACGTCCGTAGCTCAAGATATGAGTGTTTCCGCTCCGAAGGCCCGGTTGGTTTCGTGAACGAACCAACCCAGCCGAACTCAAAGTATTCCGAAACTTTGATTGCGATATACCGAAACGACCGTCTCGATCCAAGGATCGCGTTTCCGCAGACGGTTCGTCAATCGGAGGTCCGTGGCTCAAGTTATGGCCAAAAGACCGAATCCGTCTCGAAAACGGGGGGTCCGGGTCCGGGCCGACCTGGCCCGACCCCCCCTGGGTCGGCCCGAACCGGGTCGACCCGGGTTCGACCCGGCCCGGCCGGCGGTGGTCCGGCGCGGCGGCGCGGCCCGGCCGGCGGCGGCACGGCCTGGCGCCGCTGGGGTCACGCGCGGGGGGCTAAGCCCCCGCTTCCAGCATGTGGCGGCGCGACTTTTAGCCGCGCCTTTTGGAGAACCGGCCCCCCCTCGTGGGGGGCCTGCTTGAGGAAACCGGGGGGCCGCCTGCCCCCCTCAAAGAACCCCCCCCCCCCTCATAAATGGGGGGGGTTTAGAGAGTTGACCGGGGGAATTTATTCCCCCGGTCTTTGACCTTCCGGCCGGCCACCTGGCCGGCCGGTTTTTCTCCAACGGGACCGGCAAGCCGGTCCCCTTCCGGTTTCCGACGCCGGCGGCCCGGCGTGCCGCCGGTCTTCCCGTCTCGCCGCGGCCCAGAACCGGCCGCGGTTTTCGTCTTCCGGCGCGGTGCAACGGCACCGCGCCCCTCCGCCGCGCCTTCGGTTCCCTTCGACGCGGCGCAACGGCGTCGCGTTCTTGATGATCCTTCCACGGCGCGGCGCGACGGCGCCGTGCAATATAATCGTTCGATTATCCGCGTGGTGCAACGGCACCACGCCATCTTGTTTCATCCGCAAGATAAATCAACAAGAACAAAGGAGGGGGTTCGGCCGTGTTCATGCGGTCCGGCCCCCTCACGTTAAATGATAACCACATTTAAATATCCTCACGTCAGTCATGCTAGAACCACGAACAAGAATAAATAAATAAATAAATAATCAACAACAACCCCTACCTTGGGTTCAAGTTCGAAGATTGTCAACGACCCGCGGAAGACAACGTCGCGGAGGTCGGGCGTCGCGGTAATCATTCGTCAAATTCGATGACGAGGAGGTACGTCCGAAGAGGTACGTCGTTGGCGAATCTTCGTATGCCGACGAAGGAAGTCTGAGGAGGAAGCGGTGTTCCCTTTCGTTGACACAGAAGACGAAGAAGAGATGAGCGGCGTTCTTCGTCGGAGCTTGAGCGTTCTTCGTCAAAGCTTGAGCGTTCTTCGTCAAAGTTTGAAGAAGAAGGAGAAGAACCCAAAATTCTCTCAAGATGGGAAAATAATTCTAACCAAATAAAATAAGCTAAGAGCTTATTTTATTAACTCAACCAAACCTTTTTGAATTTCAAAGGTTTGAAAAAGTTTAAACAACTCAACCTAATTAATAAGCTAAGTTTTCAAAACACTTAAAGTGGGGGTTAAAGGGAGTTTGAGAGAAGATAGAAAGTTAGGTTCGTGTGGGCCCCACCACACTTAATCCTCTCAAGGGAGGTTAAGTGGGTGTGGGTCCCACCCCTAACTTCCTTTGAGAGAAGTTAACCAACAAAATTAAAATAAAAAGTGTTCCACATTTTTATTCAACTTTTTATAATTCTCCCCAAAACTAACTTTTGTCCCGCAATAAACGCAACTTTGGAAAAGGTCTCCTTAAGCGAATATATGCGCTGCGAGTTCATCGGTGCCCTCGGATTTCAATTCCGAGCACCGAATCAAAAGTTAGGAATTCCCGCTCGTTCGTTAACTGAACGTACCCGAGCCAAACTTCGGAAATTGATTCCGGGCACACCGGGCCTCGGAATCAGGTGCCGTCAGAAACCGCGCTCTTGTAAAATTCCAAAGAAAATTAAGAAAAAATTTCCCTTGAATTTTACGGGTCTTTACACTTGATTTCATATATAAATACTATCATGTAATGGTGGTGTATATGGATTCAGATCCTCATCTTGGAAAAAACTCTTTGACTTTTTTCACTCTTAATTATTCTTTCTTTGAATAAGAGATGCTAGCACATTGTGAATGCAAGAATGATCTCATCTGAACATTGGATGATTCTACATAACACATAGCTACACTATGGAGATGGGATGTTATTTGGATACCCTTGGTTATCTTTATAAAACCCACACATGAGAGTTTGAATATTTTGTGGATGATCTTATGTGCACGGTTTTCTTATTTATAGTACTTCTTTATTTTTTGTTTTATATATAGTGTCATATTTTTTATGGAATATCCTCAAAAAAGGGTATTAATAACTTGTTCTTGATCTAATAATTGTTATTATAATCTAACAAAACCCTTAAGTGGTATCATAGGTATCTATTCTTATATTCTATGAAACTTATGATCAAATAAATAAGAAAACGGAAAAATAGAAATATGTTTTCATTTTCAGGAAATGAAAATTTTAAAATATATTAACCTTATGTAATTGATCTATTTAAAGGTAAATGACGTTTTGCCTTTATATATGTGTTCTTTGTAAATGTAACAAGGTCATTACCCTTAAGTAAATAAATTGTGTATGGGTAACATGGCATTAACTTTACATTAAGGGGTTCACATAAAGGTCTTCTTGTTGTAGCCATATGTAGATCGGTCTATGTAAGGGTCACCATATATTACCTTTATATATAAAGCTTTCTTCAAAATAGATTTATGCATATAGGATTTTCATAAAGGTTACATATTGTTACTCATATGCAATGTATCCTATTTAATTTTTATCCCATCATTCCATGTGGTCTACATAAGGGTTGTGTGAGACTTACCCTTACATAGAATGGTTACGTAAATGTAATGCATTGTTTTAATTAATTATATAAAGGTAGATTTGTACTAACCCTTATGTTAAGACTTCATTGAAATGTTAGACCTTTTGTACACTTATAAATCATATACTGTGTAGGGGTCATGGATATTTATACTTTATACAAATACCCAAGAACCATATTACCCTTATGTAGAGTGTCTTCTAAAGGGTAGAGGAAGTATAGCCTTGTGCAGAATTGGGATTCTACATAAGGGAAAAAAATAAATATTTTAAAAATTATCTTTCATTTCATTAATTATATTAAGGGTTTATATTATGTTTATAAGTAATTATAAAAGGTTTCTTAGGATATTTTAATTTATTAATAGTTTATAAATCTATTAATTATAAATTGTTTATAATTAAATACATGTTTAGGAAATATTTATATTCCAAAATATTAAAGGTTAATATTTAGAATACCTTTTAAATTATATTGAAATTATTATGATATAGAAATAATTATTTATTTAGAAATCATATAAAAGTAATTTATAAATGGTTATAATTATGAAATAACGACAAAATATAAATTTTTTATATTTAAATTACAATTTGTTCATAATTCATTATTTTGAATTGTTAAAAATAAAAATGGGGCCTAATTTGGATATTATTTAAGTCATATCAAAAAAAAATTTGATGATTGACATCATAAAGGTTTAAATGATAATTAAATATGTGATATTTAGATTATATAAAATATATGCACAATAGAAATTGGATTATAAATACTTTTATCATCCATATAATATCATATACATAAAATTGAAAATCTATATAGTGATAAATATAAAAGAGTTCATATTGGAATGAATATAAAGTATTAATATTCAAAAAAATTAAATAAATATAAAGATTTTATATTCAATATTATAGAATACCTATAATGTTAAATCTAGTAATTATAAAATTTTTATAATTAGATTTTATTTATGAATTTTTCATAAATGGTTATCTCGTGCTTAAATATTTGAATTATTAATTTATTTAAAGGTTGTTCCCTAATTTATTCGTACTTATTAAATTATTAAAGAAATATAAATATTGTGTATTCTTTGTTTTAAAATGTTAAACTCCCTCTAGGATAGATCCTTTCATTATATGTAAGGAATGAATCTATAATGAGTTTATTTTTTCAACTACCTTGACCTTGGTTTTTAATTAATGTTGTAAACATGAATTTAGTAATTTAATAGAGTTTTTGAATATTAGTAATTAGAGTAATGATTAATTGGATTCTCTCATGAGTAAAATATCCATAGGTATAGGGACTTGGGGTCAGACTACCTGCCTACTTGGTAAATTATTCCTTGTCTAGGCCACTAAATGTGGTTGGATATTTGTATCATTAGGATTACTCATATATATGACTCCATGTCTTTACATATAGTTTTTATATACCTTATTCATATGATGTATCTGGATATGTATGAATATGGTTGAATTATATTTTGGATTGAGTAACACAAACTTTTGATTTGTGTAAATAGTTATAAATCAATTTGGTTTGAACATATTTATTTGGTGGAGGGAGTATGATTCCAAACTAAATTACTATAAGCACGAATATATAAAAGGGAATAACATGATATAATATGATGAGATTAAAACCCCTTAAAATACTAAGTTTGAGATTCCATTCAAAATAGCACTTGTAAATACCTCAATCATCCAACCGGGTAGGTCATGCTAATTTTGGGTGCCCTTGGATTATAGTGTTTAATGAAAGCAAGTAATAAGTGACTCTATATTTTCATATTGGGTAGGTCATGATAAAGTTGGGTTCTCTTGGATTAACCCATGTTAGCTTGTTTTTTGAATTTTATTTTTGTTACACTATCCAGGATACCCTAATAGGATTAAGTTACTAGGGGAATAGAGTTGAGTTTATCCATATAATGGATTAGACAAGGAGTTCCCTTCTCGAATATCTAAGATCCAAATATGATATGATTAAGAAGATGCTCCACCCAAATATAAAAACAATGAGATAAATTCTAAAGTGTCCTTGGGATTCTTGAAATATGTATCTTGGACCACTAATGGATATGATGGAAATTTAAAGGGGGTTATAATTTTAGTTGGGGATTATTTAATAAAAGTCCTCATTAAATGGTAAATAAAACATGATACTCGTTTAAGAAAATCTTATATTTTGGATAATATAATCATCTCCATTATCAATCTAAATGTTTTAATTAATTAATGTATGTATAATCTTAATATAAGTTACTCCTATGAATATAAACTTAATAAATGATATTAGGAAAGATTTTTATTTTAATAAAACTTATTAAAGAAAATTATATGTGTCAGAATAGTCCCTTTTTAGTAACCAAGTGTTAAAGTTTTCCAAAAAGTAAATATAGATTCTTATTAAAGTGTATAATGATTCACTGACAATTTCAAAGGTATAAGATACTAAATTATCAAATTATTCTTAGTCTCTACTCATGTACACAATATGATTGGTTATATAATTTATTTTAGTTTTATATAATCAATATAATTGGGTATGTCAAATGATATTCAATATTATTGAATATGCTCAATAAATTAGTGAGAATAAAGGTTTAATTAAAAATTTATTTTTTATAAAAGTAAATTATATTATTATGATAGATATATGATATCAATTGTATTTTTTAAAAGTTTTTTAAATATATATAAGGTCAAAAATTGAAAATAATTAATATTTTTACATTTAAGGTTTTTTCCATGTAATGGAGTATAGGGTTTTCTTATTGTATTCTTCAAACATGGATAAAGATGTCATAAGATGTGTATTTTCTTATTTTTATATTGGGAAGCGCATGAAAATATTTTTTTTAATAAAATGATATGAGGTGCTTTTTGGTACACATGGTTATTATTTTTTTAAGTCTGTACCATAATTTTAGGAGAGGCTAAAATAGATTATTTTGGTTTCGGAATTTATCTTATTCTCATATATAAAAATTCTAAAACAATGTGATTGAATTCAATGAATGTTTACCCAATATTATAAAATTTTTGGGAATATATATGATCTAGAAATATGATTTCTAGGTTAAAAAGTATTCTATAGACAATACATAGTAGGTAAAATTTCAAACCATAAGAATAAAAGTTGGTTGAAAAGTTCAATAATGATTATTCAAAAAGCCAAATAAGGCCATTCAAACCTAGGGTTGTTAGGAAGGAGGAATAACAATTTAATATTATTGGATTATACAAGATAAAAATGAAAGAGTTTTTTGAACTCCATGGAACATACATTTCATGTATAGATGTTATAGAAATTAATTCTTAAATTTTAGAAGGTATGTGATATTTAATGTATATTTTACAATGTATTGTAAGTATACATTTGTTAAAAACCAAAGGAATAATTGACTGAGATTGTATTTTATATTCATGAGATGTAATAAATATTCATTACATATAGGATTTGAATGCAAAGGATTTGTATCAAACTCAAATAAATCTAAGTAAAAGGTGTGTATCTTCATCTCATTCCCCTTATGTGATAAGATAATTTATTCAATTATAAAGAGTTTTTATGAAAACGTTTGTGAATATTAATTAAATACACATGGTTTATGAATAATAAATTATTATAACATGATCAGAGAATAAGATAAAGACAAATTTATTTATCTGGGATAAAAGTGTTTATCCAGGTATTAGTTAAAATATGTGGGAATGTGTTCCCACCACCCATAAGTGGTATATTTTAATAAATTATTCTTTTTAAATTTGAAATAAATGATCCAAACACATAGAATAACATATATGATATGGAAAAAATATTTTCTTTATTTAATATTCCTATTGAAAAGAAATAAATGTTATTTACTAACATGAAATGGTTTTTGAATCTTATAAAGATATTCAGAAAAAATATATATATATTGTTTAATAGGATAGTGGGAGCATGTTTGGACTTATATAAGTTCAAAAATAAAAAATAAAGGATAAAACCAATCTTAAGTTAATGAGTTTTCCACTTAATATCCTAAATTTTTTAGGATATGTGATGGAAAATAAAAATTGAAATTATTACATTTAGTTACCATTTTGAAAGTGGATATCACTATTATACTAGTTTAGGAAAAAGTATATTTCACTCAATATCCAAAAAGAGATTAGGATATGTGATAATAAAGAATAATGTAAAGAGTTACATTTAGTTTTCATGAAAGCTAAAAGATTCTATTTAATGAAGGGTTATACCAGTCAAAATGAAAAGTGAATTAAAATTGAAACACTAAAAGAGTTTAGGATTTAAAGGTAAAGTGAAATATATAGAGTTACATTTATTTACTATATTAAAGTTATTTTCACTTTATCCTAAATGGTTTAGGAGGACCGATAAATAATAATGTAAGTAATAACATTATTTCAGGGGAAAATATTGATGAAATAGTGTTATAAATATGATTATTATGAACTTAGAAAGATTTATATGTATAAAAAAGAAGTTTAAATTGTAACATTTGATGTTTTCAAGTTAAGAATTTTGAATATGTTAAAGAAATTTAATAGTTAGTAATATGATTCCTAATTCTCTCCATTATTCAACTATATTACTTCAAATATGTATCTATCTAAAGATTTTAATATGAGGGTTTTATTATATGATCACATAGATATGTGATAGAAATTAAATATGATGAAAAGATTTAACAAAACCTAGAAACTATAGAGAACATAAGGATGATCTGGAAGTTTATCATATATGATATGATAAAATGGTTCTTGTATTGGTTTTGTTAAATTTCAGTAAAGATTTTAAGAATATTAAAATGTATGATATTGATGCCAACCACCATTTTATCATTCTTCACATTTTCTAAATAAATGTATATATAGATATATGTTTCATGAAGTGAAATGATATTTGACCTCTCAAATTATGACATTGAGTTTACCCCTAACTGATGTTCTTTGTGGAGTATTATAGGTTATGATGGAATTTTTAGGTTATCATTTTAAGGATTATTGTATAGAGATACAGAATTTGATCATGAGGAAAAGAAAGTAATATTATTAATTTTAGGCACTGGATAACCTACTAAGTATACCATATTGAGTGCCATACATAGATTCCTTTGGTATAATAGGGTTGCATGGATCATTTTTGAGTCCCAAATACCAAAGGTTAGTGTGATACCTAGCATGAGAACCTTTATAAATAGATACCCTACATACACAAGTCTATATATTGACTTAGCTAATATGGGATGTTTGGGTATGTTTTTGATCATTTAATTAGTTATAGCTTAACCAATATGGGATTTTTCATCTCATATGCTGAGTATGACATCACAAACCTTGATTAAGATAGACTGTGGGAGTCTGTGGACACACCTATAAATTGTGTGTGTGTGTGTGTGTGTGTGGATAAGGGACATGTGATGTGATTATCCATAAGGATGAATGACATGTGATGTATCTATTTACTAGTTCAGTCTACATTTTGAGAATCATGAAAAGATGAGTTGGATTTATGGGATTGACGTGTTCGGTGTCCCATAGTTATTAGATTCCTTGGACAAATGGAAAATATGGAATGAAATTTTTTTATATGTTATAGACTAGTTGAAACAAGTATAGATATACATGTGGTTGTTGGAGATCTGCCCAGTTACCTTTATAGCTTGAGTAACATTGATTTTTTCTAGAGGCCTTTATTTTCTTACATATATTGATATGGTGATTCTTATTAATTCTAAACACTATAAATTCATCTGGGGTCACACTTTTTGGTTGAAAAAATAGGGATCTAGTTTGACTCATAGAATTACTCTAAAAGTTTTTTAGAGTTAATACATATTTTTTATGGGTTTTCACATGGTGTTTCATATGATGTGATATAATGTGAAGTTAATGATATCTTTACAAAAGTTATTTCTAATATATCTAAAAGGATTTTTGGATATAGTTTTACAATTTATTATATATGATACAATATAAGATGAAATGGCCCATGGACTTTTAGGCTTCAATTTAAGTGGGATATTTAATGAGATATTTTATTTAATGCCATATTTCTATATGGTATAATTATGATCTAATTTGAATTATATAAAAATTATGATTTTCATGAACATAAGGGTATATTATTTTATGTAATATGTGATTACAAAAAAATTATAAATAGTTATAATTTTTTGTTTCGCCCATGTAATCAATCATTAAATGAAATTTTTTCAAGTTTATATGAAACGTACACAGAGTAAATGCAAACAATGCATTCATAAATTAAAAAAAATGAATTTGGAATTCATAAATCAACTATGGAATTGTTCATGCATTTCAACCCATGAATAAATAGCAGGATGATAAAGGAACATCCTTGATATTCTAATTAACTAATTCCATGTGATGGTAGTGGGTATGGATTCAGATCCTCATCTTAGTCGAAATTACTTCAGTCATTTTTCTACTACTTTTTTAATATTTTCATATGACATGCTAGTAAATCATGAATGGAATAATTATCATGTCAAAATATTGGATGATTCTTTGCAGCCCATGGATACACTATATATATGGGATGTCCTTTGGATTCCCTTTTTGATATTTATAAAACCCATGCAATGAAGTTTTAAGATGTGTTAGATGATCTTTGTTTTATAGTACACTTATTTACAGTAGTTATTCAATTCCAGTTTTATACATAGTTTCATATTTCTTTTATAATAAATCCCCATACAAGTGTTTTTATCATTCCTTGATCTAATAATTTTTATCAGACTCTAAAAAAACAATTCAACCTTCGAATCATCTTATAGATTAACTTGTTAACCATTAAATGGGGGTGAAGTTTCCTCCCTACCTATCATGTTGTGATTGGGTGGGTATTCCCAAGTCTAGGATTTTTGTATAGATTGGGTGTGAGAGGACTGACCTATCTAGTATTTTAAGTGTAATAGATGTTATTTCAACCATTATGAAATTGATTGTGGTATATTTTTTAAGTTATTGATTAAATCATAAAGTTATTATGGCTATGTAATGGATTTCATTCCCCTTTTATCCATGGGTTGTGACCTTAGTGTTTATAAATTGACTAAGGAAACCCCTTAGGGGTGTTCTGATTATGATGTGGCTTATTGGAACATGTAGGTACATTGGTATAATTTTTTAAACTAAGATAATAGTAGAATTAAGTTAAAATGTTTATATCCTAGAATAAAATAGAAGTGGTAATAGGTTTAGTACTTGAGAGACCAACCTAAAGAGGATTATATATCGATTTTGGGTGAGTTTGCAACCCTTTTGACTCACTTGATATATGTGTGTTCGATAAAAATTTTAATTCTTATGTGTTTAATTAAAAAACTAGTTTGTGTTATGTGAATTATTATACATGGTATGGTAAATGGATATAGATTTGTTATGGTTTGGGTGTAATATAAACTAAGTATGGCTTATGGTGTGACAATGGTTTGTGATATGGGTTGGGTGAGTATGCCAACCATGGTGATGTGTGGTGATATGTTATGGTTTATGTTATGGGTTAGGAAAAATTTGAATTGTGGGTTGGTTTCAATATGGGTTGGGCAGTTATTCTAACCGTTTATATCTAATATGTTATAGAATGGATTTTTGATATAGGTTGGGTTATCATCCCAACCATTAATGTGATTAAGGGACGTGTTGGGTGTCATGCTAACTCTCACCTGATGTGTGCATTGGGTATGGTTCCCATGTCAACTATGGATGAATATTGATTATGTATTGACATGTTATTTGGGTTATGTGATCATATCAACTATGTATGGGTGAGACTTAGGTGGTCATGTGAAAAAAGTTGGGAATCATGCCAACTAGAGATGGATTTTGATTTGGGAAATGAATTTTTATATGGAGGGATGGACATGATATTTATAATTATGGTTGTGATATGGTGGGTTTGGTTTGATTCTCTATGTGTTGTTTATGATATAGTAGGTTGGACATGATGACTAATGTGATGGTTGTGATGTAGTGGGTTTGATGTGTTGCCACCTGGGGAATTTTTGATTTGGTGGGTTGGGCGTGATTCCTCTAAGGGATTTTGTGATGTAGTTTGGATGTGATAGATCCTAGTATGATGGTTTCTTTTATTTAACATGAAATGATATGTTTTATGGATATAGATTTCATACCAAATCAATATTTCTATGACATGTCATAGGCAGTACATCATTGGTTGATGCTGGTATGGTCACTCTATTATGGATTGTGAAGCACCCCTAGTCATGATAATAATTATGTTTGTGGTTAATTATTTATTTAATCATATCATATCACATTATTACTACATTGTATATATTAGATATATTTAGGGATTACATTAGTGGTGGACTACTTAGTTTCACTCACACCCTATCGGGTGGCCCAGGAACTATTGTATTTGAGCAAACCTTGTCTGTATGGGAATGAGTAGGATAAATGATCATAGTTGGATGTTGATTTATATAACTTGTTCAGAGTTAGAAGATTTTATTGGGTAGGGACTCAATATTATTTTTTCATTATTTTCAATTTATTTACTATGGTTTGGGTTTTATATGATCTTCATGTGGTTGATTGTGTTAGTGTCTGCCTGACTTGTGTGACATATTAATAGATCATTTTCTTATATATTATAATTTATCATTTTCAATTGGTATTCTACCTATGTGTGATGTTAATTTTTATTTATTTTATTATAATTTATAATTATATTCTATATAAAATATAATTTATATCTATATATACCCAAGGGTATAGTTTCCCTATGATATGACCATAAAACCTCACTATTAGTTGGCAGCCTCGAACATATGGGGAGGTTCACCTATGGTCACATCTCACTCTAATCTAGATAATGGATTATTAAACTAGGATCGGATGTTAAAAAGTGATATTAGAGCCTTTTCTTCTCTAACATACTACTTGGTATATGGTAGATAAGATATAGGACATTTCCGAACATTGGATTAATGTTATTTCTTATGCTCGGAAATCACCTTCATGAGCTAAAGTATAAGTTTCTATGGATTATTCATTGATTTTATTTATTTTTTCAAGTTATATTTGGGTTGATTATTTCTAGGTAATATGTTTTAGATTTATGTTTTATGGTTTTTCTCTTATCCTAGGGTAGTAAGAGGTGTGTTTTTATGCATCATTATTGGAATATAGGTTCACATGACATGTACATCATTGTGTGTGATTGTGATACTGATTTTTGAAAATAAAATAGGTTATAGTTATTTAAAGTATCAAAAGTAACATTTTTTACCAAATAATGTATTATTGGAATTCTGCATAACCAAACCAAATGCTTATAATATACTTGATATGAATCATTATAGGGTGAATCTTTTTAGAATAAGAAAATCTATGTGATATTTATTCTCAAGTAGTGGTTAAGTGTATATATTCCTAGTTAGTATTAGTTCCATAACATGGGTAGTTTTATTAATTAAAGTATGAGAAAAACTTATGAGATCCCTAGAGTTGGAATATTGGAATGTGATTTTCATATTTTTATATAAGATTCAGTTTCAATATGATCACTGACCAAAGTGGGATTTGACCTATTAACTATGTGAGAAATCCAAGTATTTATAATATATGGATTAGGATATTTGTGAGTAGATTGATATATTTTTTTAGGGGAACGTCACTTCCAAAATCCATGAATAACAATAAATATTCGGAAGAACATTCTTCTAGACCCATACCTTGCTTCTGATTTCTCATTATTTTCCCCTTGAATTTGTGTTCTGGAACTAGGAAATACAGTAACTTAATCAACACATAATATCATACATAAAGAAACAAATGCATATTGAAAATAAAAACAAAATCAAATATAAGAATTATGTGGTTCAAAAAAAGTCTTATATCCATAGGATAACACTGTAATCACTATGATAAATGAGAGTATGGGAGATTATACTCACTCTCAACTCACACTAAAAATTAACTAAAGTATCCAAATATCATATGACTTGGACATATCTCACATATATCTTGTAATATGGTCACACCACATTTTCATAGAGGTATTCAACTAGTAAATTGGTTCTTCCATCATCTGAGACTTGTTGGCATCCTTATATTAATCATGGAAAACAATAAAACATTGTTTCATGTTTAGATTAACCACTAAAAACTAGTGAAATTGTGTAATGACTAAGCATCAGAACTGTCCTTATGATACTTTGAATAGATCATTAGAACAACATGTCGTAGTTAAACTCTTTCTGTTGAAGCTTAGGTCCACAACTTCTTCCAGGATACTCATTCTGAAAAATATCATTCCAGAAAAATCATTCCAGAAAACGTAAGAGACTTCACATAAACCCAATATTCCCCAACTTTAATACTACATCAATGATTCAAAAAATCATCTATTTTCATTAGATTTCATCTTCTTCAATTTAATTATAGTTTTCTTTATCTCCTTCCATTCAACCAAGTCCAATTGAGGCATAGTTCTTCCTCGAGCTTTCATAGACTAACTCCTTTTGAATATATCCATAGGATTCTTCTATCCATACACCTTTAGAAGTTTCAACACACTATCTTCTTGTATATTTCAAATTAAATTAAATTTTAAGATGATGTGTTTTGTTCAATCTTCAAAAATGGGATTCTTAAAATTTTCAATAGAACTCCGACTATCACATGACTACATTACTATATTTGTTTCATTCCTGAGATCCTCCAGCAATCATATCAACTAGAAAAAATTCTTTCCTACTTATATGATATAAAAGATATTATACTTAATTTTTTAATATAGTTACCACTGGTTGTAGTTGATACATTCATTTAAATATTTTCCTTCTGACAGTAAAAAAACTTGTCATGGTCATTCAAGAATCTATGTCTCTAGTAAAATTATAATTCATAAAAACACTTTAATAGATCATTATCATTAAAAAATAAACCTTTAAAGTATCATATGATCCATTTCATATCCTCTAAATACATTCTTCTCTAATTTTACATGAAGTCACTCACGAATCCCACTATAAAAGAAAATATTATGATTTGTGAAAATCATTTCATATATAAATCTTCTGATGGATGATGTATAATGAACCATTTCCATATTCCATGATTCTTTTTTCAAAGATGGATCCTAAGACATTAAAAGTTTTAAGTTTCCAGCAAGTGTATTTTTGAAAATTTTACATTCAATCATTCAAAATATTTTAATTACCTTCTGAATTTATTCCTTTCAGAAAAAAACCAAAGTTCAAACATTCCTCCCTCTACCAATTTTCATCCCTAAGATTTTCTTGTCATGTCTAAGATCCTTAATATCAAAACACCTAGAAACTTTTATCTTAAATATCTCAATACATTGAATTTTTTGTCCCCCAAGAAACATATCATCCGTATATAATATAATTGTAACAAATTTTTCATCATTCCATTGCATCTAATAGAAACAATGATTAGAATCACATCGAGTTAATCATTCCTCTAGCATGAAAGTATCAAAATTTTTATTCTACTATCGAGGGGAATTCTTAAAAATAAATATATTTTTATTAAAATTAAAAACAATTTTCTCCTTATAATAATATTCGTAACCCTAGGGATTAACCATCTATATTTACTCTAAATCACCATAGATAAATGTTTTTTAAACATCTATCTAATAAAAGTTTAAAGTATTAAAGGAAACAATTCTCAGAACCATTTAGATAGTAATGTTCTTGAAAACCATTGATAAAATAATTAAAAATTAAATTTCTTTATTTTTTTGGAAACCTCACACAAATAACGATAATTTTATCTTCTATTTTCATTTCTTAGTCATCCAGTTGGAAATCCCATTTTTATAGGATTTTCGATCCTTTTGGAAGTTCATACAATTATCATGTTCTATCGAAGTTCAAGTAATTCATCTATTATTTCATGTAAAACTCCCTCTACTTGTATTCACTAAGTTTAGTTTCTTCTTTTGAAAATTCTAGTACACAGTATCATTTAAAAGAATAAACTCCATATCATCCCCAAACCTATGAACTAGTTTCCTGATTATAGTTAATATCCTTAATTGAATTTTTTTTGTACAACTTAGTTTGAGTCTTCCTTTTGGAATTTTTTCTTTTGGTAATCTCTTTTGAGTATCAATATTTTAAAAATTTATGATTTTTCTTCAAAGATCCTTTGAGTAATCACAATCCAGTCATCTCGAACTTCAACAGATGATTTTTCAATAACTTCTTTTTCAACTAAGATATAATCTTTCCATAGTATTTTTTTCTTTGATGATAACATCTTTGTTATGGATGACTCAATTATTATCATCATCCCAATAATGATATCCAAATTTATCCTCACTATATAAAATATGAAAACCCACTTCAGATTTGTCCACTAACATGACTTTTTATATGGAATAAACATGAGAATACACCACAATTTTTAATGTTTTTGAGATAGTTCACTTCATTATTTAACCAAGCCAAAGTTATTTGGGAAGTTCTTGTCCCACAACTTAAGTTTTACTTCTATTGATCAAGTAAGTTTTTATGTTTACAACTCCAGAAAAAATACTTTTTGGAATTACAAAATTATGTCTAATACACCAATATCTCTCTTGTAGATTCTTATTCATCCTTTCAATTACTCCATTATGTTGTGGAGTTCCAATAAATTTAATTTTATTCCTAAACCACTTATTTCAATAATTGTTTTGGAAGTTTTTTCTGGTTTACTCTCCACCATTGTCTATTTATAGGCACTTTGGACATCAATCAAATAACCTATTATCCAAATGTTTCCACTAAATAAATATTTGAAAAAACATTAGACTTATTATTTAAGAAGTAGACCCAGACCTTCCAAGTGGAATCATAAAAATAATTCACAATGTACAGAGATCCTCTACTGTAATTCATAGTGGAAGGTACCCAAACATCATAATATAAATATTGTAGCTTCTAATTCTTATAATTACATCCCACCAAATTGAAGGATATCTTCTTCTATTTACCTATAATACAACTCCCATATCTTTAGAAATCTATGTTACTAAGTTTAAGTATTTCATTTACTACTACAATTGTTATATTCTTCTCACTAATATGGTCATAACTACAGTATCATTCTTATGGATCATTTGATGAAGTGCTACATATAATTTTACCTTCATTTACACTTCTAATTAAGTATAGGGTAACATTCTTAAACCCACATGTAATCACCATAGATTCTCTGGTTATCTTCCACAATCCATTTGAGAAAGAGGTTTTGCAACTTGTTTCATCAAGTTGTCTAACATATATGAAGTTATTCTAGAGACTAAAATACATCTAGAATCTTTCATCTTTAAGACACTTACATTCTCTATATAAATATTGACATTTCCTTTTTAAATATCTACAAAGATTTGTCATCTACTAGATGTAATTTCCCAAATATTTTAGATACATAGTGAACCACACACCCTCACTCACTAGTTGAATGAAAATATTCTTCTAATTCAATTAAACATGATTATTATATAATATTTATACTTAGAATCAAATTTTGACCACCTTCTATCATACTAAATGAATTACTGCTTTATGAACTTGAATACCTTCCATCAGACACCTTCTTATTTATATAATCCTTCTTAATATGTCTCTAATTTCCAAAAATCAAACAATTAAGACCTTGGAAAGATGATTTATTTATACATTTTAGTAGGAATTATCCCTCTATAAATTATTTCTATGATCCCTATATTGTGGTGATTATCCCCATCTATAAACTTTCAGAGAACTTACATAGGGTACATGAACTCCTTTCGTCCTCAAATCCTCATTAGGAATAAAAATTTTATTTTAATTAAATATAAGGTCTATTTTTATTCTTTAATTACTTATTGTAGTCACCATGGAATCCTAGTTTTAAGAAAGTGAAGATAAAAGAAACAATTCTCATACATCACCTATAAAAGTTACCTTCACTGATTTGAGTAAGCATTGGGTCATGTTGAAATCATTCACAACGTCCATCATTATTCTTCCTTATCATATTATCAGTATTAAAAATCACCACATCATAAATACTTTTTTTAGTTTCATTGGTTTATTATACAAATCATCCAATATTTTTATAACTTCTATAGTGATTTTCTTCTCTAGAATATTGAAATTCTCATTCTATGAAAGAGATATTCTTACCAAGTCTAGAACCTTCCCATAAAACTATGTCCAATCTAATTTTTACATATTCTCTAAAAATTATTTAAATAATAGCGTATCATGATATTTCTATATCATAATATATTCCAAATATATCTGCTAGGATCTAAGTTTTATTCCATCAAACTTGGAAACTCGGATCTTTCTTTCAAATGATGTCATTATGAATGTAGCTAGGTGTGTACTGAACAAAAAGACATTTGATAACAAGTTTTAGTGGAATTCCCCTTATAAAATCTACAAATAAAAAAACTTTGAGAAGAAAATTATACCAAAATCCAAAAAAATTCTTGATTTATACTCATTAACCCCTTGACTTTATGATCTGAAACTATGAATCATAGCAATCGAATCACTACATGAAATCATAGATACACACAAAATTTCAGAATAAAAACAAAAATAGAAGCACATTTAAGAATTAGGTTGATTAGAAAAAAGTCACACATTGATGATAGAACACTAAAATAATAATTATAAATGAGAGTAAAAGAGATTACAATCATGACCACTCTCAAATAACTCTATAAAATAGCTCAAGTACACAAATCTCATATGTCTTGCATATGTCTGATATATATCACATTAGTTGGTAACAGCAATTATTTAAAAATGTCTTCATCTGGTAAACTATTTTCACTACCCTCTGAGATTAATGATTTTTCTTCCATTGACTAAAGAAACCTTCAGTACATTGTTTCATACTCAATTTGACCACTTACAGCTAGTAAACTTACATTCTATCCATGTATTGAATCTTTTCTACTGATACTTTAAATATATCATCAGAAGAACATGATTCATTCAAAATGACTTTGTTAAAGATAAGGTCTATAGTCGTTAATAGTAAAAAAAATTAGAAAAAGATCCTTCCAGAAAAATCATTTTGGAAAACTTATTCTAGAAAACTAAAGAGACTTCACATAAAAAAACATAGTTGTGTAGTAGGGTGATTTCTTAATATTTCCTAAGATGAAGTATAATGAATACAGATAACCCAAGACAGGGGTTATCCAAGGATTTCAAGTGCCTTAAAATACGGAAATAATTTACAGACCCTTAATGTTATATATATGAAAACCAAGTGGGGTGTGATCAATTTTTTTGTTATGAATGGCAATGCCTTGGCTATAGATAATGTTAGTGCATTGGTGGTGTTAGTTTTTTTAAAGGTCTAACATTCACAACTGGCATGGTTAGATAGTTAATTTGATGATAAATCCTACAATTTATGATATGTGACTCATGTTGTTTTGATTTGAGTTATGTATGAGGATATCACTAGGGTTTATACTTTCCCAGTATGATATGTGAGTACCAATTATGGTTTTTATAAGGAATCGGCCTTAAATATTACATATTATAGTGAATTTAAAACTATAATTCACTTTATTATATTCCTGAATATCTTTTAAGTATTTTTAGAGAGTTACTTTATAAATAGTATATAAAAAACTATATATTAAAAATTATAAACTCCTATTAAATATCCATTTTCCACCAAACAAAACTTTTAAAAAGAAACCAGTTTCCTTTTGATGACACATCATTTTAATTTTCATCTTAACCACATCATTTCCCTTCTTCGCCTAGTGAAAAAAAATTTAAAATGAAGTATAAGAAAAAAAAATCTCAGTAAGGGAGATAAAAATAAATAAATAAATCATTAGTCTATGAATACTTATATAAATTTTACTTAAACAAATCAATGGGCTCAAAATAAATATTTTCTTACCCTAGAAATTAACTTTAATATCCAAATAATTTAATAAAACATTTAACAATAAATATTAAAGGTAAAATAAAAATCATAAATTTTTCATTAAAATCATTAAAAACTTATAATAACTATTTCAAAAAGTTATAATTTTCACCCTTAAAAGTAGCATATAATTTCCTTTAAACATGAGATTATTATATTAATTTTATAAACCATAATATTCCTATAAAACCTATAGAAATAATAAATAAAAAATATAGTTAACTTGAGATATAATTTTCATATCATTCTTATATATGGAATAACCATCCCGGTTATACATTGAGTAACCATTATGGTTACACTTGGAGTAAATATAATAGTTACACTTGAAATGACCATCATGGTTATATTTGGAATAAAACTCATGGTAAACCTAAAAAAATATTACCTAATTAACTGGAGACATATAACTATCCCATTCATCCTTGGTTTATATCACAACCAACCATTATTATAAACAATTTCCAATAATGATAACATAATCATAACAAATAAAAGATTTATGTTTTCAATGAAATATTTTCATCCATAAAAAAACATCTATGTATATAGAAATATCCATTCTATTATAAATCCCTTTCTAAAAATACTCATAGAATAGGGAAATATAGTTTTTATTTTAATAAAACATGAAATCTTATAAATTAATTCAAATATCAAAGAATAGTTACAGTAGAGGAAAAATAATTTTTTATAGCATTTGTTAAAATATAACATTCTTTTTGTATTTTTTAAAGAAAGAACAAATATTCCATAAAAAATAATTTTGAAAACCATTTAAATCTAATAAAAAGATAAATTAAAATTTCATTATAATTATTTTATGTCCATATAAATATATCAATAAAATTACTTTAAAAATATATGGACATGGAAGAAAAATAATTTTAAGGGAAACTTTGAAAGATGATATTTAAAATAAAATCCCTTATCTTGAGTACGACAGGTCATGTAAGTTCTATATATTCCCAAATAATAAAATTATTTTAATTATTTAATTTCATGAAAAACTTTTTCGAATTAATTATTCATTTTATTATAGTTAATAAAATGTTATTACTAACCCATTTAAGTTCACGTCATATGTTTTGATGATTTTCATCTCATAAGTCTAATACGACTTTAGTAGGTTTAATATCATCAAATAGTTTATTATTTAATCATATATGTACTAATAATCATGAAATAATTATCATTTTTATACATGAATTATACTTTTAAAATCAACCATCAAATATGGTTATGAAAAATGAAATATGTTGTAATAATGGAAATGGTGGGTCGTACGTACACATGAGTAATTTTTCCATTTTTCAAAAATAATTATGGAAAAAAGGTATGTAATATTTTACCCTTAAATAATTTTCAAAAAAAATAAATATTTTATTACTTCTTTAAATATACTTATATATATCATCCATATGATGTGGCGATGAAAAAAATCACATTGTTTCATATAGTTGTTAGTCCACACATAGGCACAAATGATGTTATTATTTTTAGTGAATAGAAAGGTATGAAAGTAAATGGTATATTATATCTTAATAATGATAAATATATCATTAATATCAAATATAAACATTAATTCCATAATTATAATCAGTTATGATAGGTGGTGATGGAAAATGAATGACATCGATTCACAAGGCAGTAGTTCGTCGTACATTGATTGACGGATTCCGTTCCCATTTGATGGAGGTTAAAGATGGATATTGATTTTAACATTTACATAATGAAATATTAGTATATTTAATATATATATTTTATTTTTCAATATGGTTTATGTATTTTTTAAGTGAGTGGGAGAAGAAATAAAACAAAACTAATTGGTTCGGAACAATACCTCTTCTTCAGAAAACATCCTTGACTTTGCACTTTGAGCCCTCTAAGGTTGGTATTATTCCCAAAATAAAACATATAGAATGTGGGTACAGATGTTAATAAGGTATTTTTTAAGATATTTTCTAAAACATATATATTTTTTTAAGTGTGAATAGATGAGAAGAAGTGGAACCCATCTATAAGAGAGGGGAGGGGCACTCTTAGAATTTCATAAAATATTAAATTAATATAAATTAATTATGATGTCCAAAGGGATAAAAATTGATAGAATTAAAATATAATATTATCATGAGTCTAATTACTTATATAAAACAAAATTTTCAAAATTTTAGATCACATTTTACCATTATCCTTTTGTTTTAACCTCCCATTAACCCTTTTGACAATTATGGTGATATCGATGTTTTTTACTCTTAAGGGATTAATATATTTTTCTATAAAATGAAAAAGGCCTATAAATGGACTAAAGTTATTTTAATAAACCATATATCATTCACTTGGTCAAAAATAATTCTTTTAGAAACTTTAAATCATTTAATAAAATATTATTTGTTATAAAATATCGTTAATGTAAAATTTTAACTATTCCTTTAATTTGACTTTTAAAAACATTATAATATAATGGAATCTGAATCCAATGCACAAAAAAATGTATTATATGTATTTTTTATCTAAAAACTCTTATAACACAAATATTCATTAAATTATTATTATTTTAAACATTTTTAAAAATATTTATTCTATTTTTTTATTAATTGAATAACTATTGTATCCACATTGCATAAGCATGTAAGGTAATTGTTTCATCACAAAAAATTAAAAATAAAATAAAATGATAAAAAAATCATTTATATTTCAAATTAATATTTTTAACTGAGCATATCCTCTATTTAACCATATGTTAAAAATATTGTATTTACTCAAAGCAAGAGTGTGACATTTTTTCCTTTATATACACTTAAATATTATAAAGATCAAAATCATGTAAAAATGTTAAAAAGGATATATATTCTACTTTAGGGTTATTATGGATGATATATACTCATAAAATAAAATTAATGAAAGTTTTTTGGTCTATTTTTAGTCCTTATCATCTTTTAAACTTTAATTACCCGATTTACTCTTTACCGTTGCAACAAAAATTATTAGTGTTACTATTCATATTGACCAAAAATAAAAAGGTTATATTTACTAAATTTTTACCTTATGATTAAAAATATGGAATCCATTTTTTAAAATTCATAACATTCTAGGGGCATAATTAAATTTAAAATTAAATCATCAAAACACGATGAAAAATAGTTTTTCATAAAAATGTCATTTTAAGTATAAAATGTTTTTATACTAAATTCTGGTATAAAATTTATTTAAAAAACATAATTGGATTATTTTAAATAAAAATAAACTAATTAAATTTTAAAAATAACCCAATATATAATTTTACTTTTTAAATAATCAAAAATTAAATACAATTTTCAATAATAATCAATATTTTCACTATTCATTGAAAAATTAAACTTTTCAAAAAAATCTATAAATTTCACTATAAAATAATTTTGATATACTGATTTTAAAAATGATATAATTTTTATAATATAATATTTCTAAAATTTACATAATTTAATTATAATTTTTTCTCAAAAAATCAATAAAAACCATTTTTGAAGAAAACATATCTTTGAAGAATAAAATGGATTTACTAAAAATTGAGTGAATATTTCCTAATAATTAATCAATAAATTTTTATTATTAGAACTTATATATATATATATATATATATATATCAAAAAGTAGTTAATCCTAATCATACCCACTAATTTAATGGCTTGGTTATGATGATCATATTAAAAAAATAATACTTCTTTACTTTTTTATGATCGGTGTTGTGTATCATACATGTTATCAAACATCGTGTCCTTTTAAAATATTAATATATTAAATAATCCCCCATTTAAAAAATTCCATCCTCATAATTTTAACTTGATCCTAGTAATTAAATATTTTCTATCTTAAAATACCTTTATTGACATCCCACATCTTAAAAAGGGTTAATAAAACATCTTCTTGAAAAGAGGGAAAGGGAAGTACAAAGGTTATCCCAAAAATACTCAAAACTTGGTCTCCAAGTAGGAAAACATTGGTGGGAAGCGAAAATTTGGAAATTAAAGAGAAAACTAATGAATAAGGACTAGTAGATAGTGATAGAGAGTATTTTAAAGAGAAAGTTGATGACCAAGAAACCATAAATATGTGATGGATAAAAGAATCATTGATTCATCTGAAATAAAGGTAATAATATAACATTTTGTTCCAAGATCCTTTTCCTTATATTTGATTAATTATTTTACCATATAGACTATGAACTTATAGAAATATACATATGACATAAGTGCAATTCCTGCATATATTTTAGAGTATTTTAATGTCCTGATTTGTGTATTTTAATGAATAATCTTTTAAATTTTGGAATGTATTGAGTTATTTTATGTTTTTTGGAATGACACAAAAACAATTGAAAAACGAACAAAAATAGGTGAAGAATGGAGAAAAAAAGCACTTTGTGTCGTCAGTAAAGTGAAGCGGTGTGACACTAGATTTTTTAGAATAATCATGGAGCACTTCTAAGACACCGAACTGAAGAAACCATGACAATATGAGATTCGGGAGTAGAAAATGGAATTACATATTGTGAATCATTATTACACGGTGTGTAGTAGCAGTTATTGGCATGCTACAAACCGTGAATCCAAGTCGTGAAGCTATTATACATCATGATCCATAATTATACGTTGTGACATGAGTTAATGGTCAAAGTCTTGGAACGAGATTCATGAGATAAAAAAATAAAGGAACCAACTTCGGCTTAGGATTTCATGAAATGTAATCACATTACACATTATGTAATGGGTTGGAAAAATCCCATCCAGCGCCTATATATAGAGGATTGGTTTTTACTAAAAAATACTATAATTCGGCTAGAGAATAATGCTTGGAGTGAAGCAGATGCACCCTCCTCGAGTCATTTATTTATTTTATTTATGAATTTAGTTTATTTTTTACTTCCCTATTATTCTCTCAACATTAGGATGAGGGGATAAACTCTCTATTTACTAGGGTGATTAACTGAATGGGGAAGGTGCATTGGTTGTAATTCTTTTTATTATTCATGTATCCGGTTTGCGTGATTTTGTCAATCAATTTTCAATCCTTTTATTTTTCTTTTATCATGACTATCAATATTTGAATCTAAGGGAACATAAAAATAATGCAATTGATAACCCTAAAAAAGGTGTGACCATTGTCAATTTTAGGATAATCATCTTTAAATATGGTATCAAGACAAACTCGATTCACCAAAATCCTATATTACTGGACTAAGGGAAATAGTGTCTTGTTTTGTTGAGGAGGAGATAACATAACCATTGTATCTTTCTAATCTTGACTCTGACACCAATCATGAATTAATCAATCTATATTCTAAAATTCAATTTCACCTGAACCTCAAAGTTACAAAACCCCAACACACTTTAAAAATATGTTTCAAAACCAATCAATCTATCGAAATTTGTTTTCTTCTCTCATTTTTCAAAACAAATCAAATTAATCTATTCTTAACTTTTCCTTTAGTTTAATAAAATAAAATCAATTGAGAACCTAATTAAACTAACTTTACTATCTCTATGGGTTCAACCACAAACTTTCCTAATACTACATTTTAATTAATTGAGTAGCATAGTTTGGATTATATATTTTTTTTTGCAAATTAATTTAGAGAACTAATGATACCCTACATGGATATCAACATACTTCACATTTTTAATTCCATACTTTAATTATTTCCCACCAAAGTATCATATTTTTTCAAATGATGAGTATTCGAGATGAATTTTTTTATACTTGAAGTACTAAAATTAACATCTAACAAATAAAATGATCTATAAGAGAATAACAAGCTATTCCACCTATATTTATGCACTAACCAAAACTAAAATAGTTAGGATAAGTTAATATAATTACCAAAATGTATAAACCATTATAAAAATAAATAATACAGTAATATCCAAAATTCAATAGTAATACCCAAAGTTCAAACTAAATCATTATATAAATGACTTCCCTAAAAATTATTCAATATATTCCTAACTGATATTAAAACCGAAATATTAGAATGATTTTATTCCATGTTTTTCCAACATTTATCTCCAAATGACATCATTCACTCTTAAAGTCTCATTCTAAAAATGTATATCACATATTCATATAATTCACAAGATATGTTAATCATTCCATAAATGACCTGATTCATCATAAAGACACCTTGAAATCATATATTCCTCTAAAATATAACTCAAGATTTAATACTCAAATAAATTCCCATAATTTTTTTTCCTAAATCATATAAGGTTATCAAAAGCGTGAACTTCTTTTAAAATAACATTAATCACCAAATCCATTTTCAATATCATGGTTATATCTATTATAAAACATATGTTCCAAAAACAAAAAAATCATACTAACCAAGACATTACATAGGTTGGCGGTAGGCGTTTCACCCTTATCACCCTTCTTTTTTTGGTTCAAGCCCCCACGACCTTACCGGATGCGAAGGGTCATCCCCAGGATTGTGAGTTGTCTTTTTTCTAATATTATATTAATTTAATTCCTGTATTAATCAAAAGATATATTATAAAGTCCCCCAAAATATCATTAATAATAAAAACACTTTTTAAACTCTAATGTTTTCTATAAAACTAATTTTTCCAATGAAAAAAATAATCTTAATTGACTATCACTTTCTTAACATCAAGAACAGATTACCCCAAAGGTTTATTTATCGCTTTTTCATAATACTTTAAATGGATGTATCAAAAAATTATAACCTTTTAGCTACACCTCTTCTAAAAGGTATTGATTCCATATATCATATGTTTACAAAATTTGAAAATAAAATCTAGTATAGAATAATCATTAAGTTTTTCAATATCCTTATAATATTTATAATATATCATAATATCATTGAGAAAACCCCCCACAATATAATTATGAAAACACAATACATAAATAAATACTTTATTTAAATTTCTTATTAATCATTTAACCAATAGTTTTTATCTTATTACTTAATATTTTATTCCTATAAAACAACGATATGAAATATTTCCTTAGGATTCATCAATATAAACTCAATAATATTTCATAATTATAACATAAAAAAATAATTCTTACCTTAAATCCATACATCAATGTATTATTTTTTGCTATAGATATCCCCATTATATTTCAAAATGAAGTTTATATCTCCAAAAAAGGAACATTTCAAGTCCTTAGTAGTATTTTTCTTTCTATGTAATATAGATGAGTTGAAATTTTGAAATCCAATAAAAATATTCCACGATCCATAGAAATTTTGGAAAAATGAAAAGGTAGTGGATAGATCAAATAGTTTCTTGTATGTGATTTGGATTTTAAAAAATATTTCAAAATCATTTGACCAAGATTTTTTTCTGATAGTGATTATTAAATCATCTGAAATGGATAAGACTATTTATTTTATTCCTTTTCCTTTCATCTTGATAAAAAATATTTAATCTATAGAAAAGAACACCATTATAACATGAAATGAATCATTTCTTGTTAAAATGAATTTGATCCTTTTAAATACAATACCCATAGAAATTATATAATACATTAACCTTATAATCCTCAAAAGATATAAATAGCCTCAATGTTGATCTCATAACTATCCACTTACATAAAAAAAATGTAATAGTATTATTTTAAAATAAACCTCAAATGTGTAAAATGTCTCCTAAAATATCATTAGTCACCTTACAATTCCCACACTTAAAACCTAAAAATGAGGGATGTATATACCATTAAACTTATAATCAGACTTAATCTTATAAACTCATGTAATTATATATAACTCTTAGGATATACTCACATTAAAAAATCCTAATCTCCATAGTTGACTAAACCTTTTCTCAATACCAATTATAAGGATCATGTCTTAAACATTACATATTCTAGTGACATTAAACTATAATTTACTTTCTTAAATTCTCAAATACATTTTAGGATTATATTTTTAGAGATTTACATCATTAATATTACATAATGAAACCATATATTACAAAGTGGACACTTATATTCAGTATTTATTTTTCACACCAAACAAAAAATTAAAAAAGAAAAATATATTATTTTTACGACACATCTCCACAATTTTCAACTTAAACTCATCCCTATACTTACTAATCCTTTGAAAAGAAATTAAAATTTGGTATTGGAAAAAAAAATCTCTGTAAGGGATATAAAAAAGAAAAAAACTATTATTTTATGAATACATATAGAAATTTTCCTTTTTTAAAATAAAATTTGGTCTTAAAATAAAATTTGGTTTCAAAATAAACAATTTCTCACCAAGAAATCAACTTTACTACCCTAATATTTTCATAAAACATTTAATAATAAATCATAAAGAAATAAATATATAATATAAATGTTTCATTGAAATCATTAAAAACATATAATATTTTTTCCCAAAGTTATACTTCTCACACATAAAAAGTAACATATACTTTCCTTTAAACATAAGATCATTATCTTACCTTGATAAATAATAATATTCCCATAAAAACCAATATAAATCATCGATTAAACATGCAGGTAAATTTAAGAATAATTTTCATATCACTATTAAAAATGTAATAACCAGCATAGTTATATATTGAGTAACCTCGACGGTTACACTTGGAGTAACTCTCATAGTTACACTTGAAATTATCAGCATGTTTATACATGAAATAACCCCAATGGTAAACTTACACAAAAAAATCCTACCCAATTTATTGGAGGGATATCACAAACCTACCCACACATGGTTTATTAAAGAAACACCCGTCATCATAAACAATTCTCATGAACCATAACATAATCATAACAAAAAAATCTTACAACTTTCAAAATAATCTTCACACCAAAAAGAAAAAAATTACGGATATTGAAATATCCATTCCATTTTAAATATGTTTTCTGAATAAAATTAGAACATTGGTAAAGTGTTCATTTATTTTAATAAAACATGGAATATTATAAATTAATTAAAATATAAAATAATAGTTGTGGTGGAAGAGAGTGTCTTTATCGCTGTATATATTTAAATAAACATTTGTTTTGTCTTTTGGAAATAAATTCAAAATATTCCATAAAAAGGTTCCTTTTGAAAACATTTAAAATAAAATAATAATATATATGAAATTTAACTTATCATTAATTTATGAAAATATAAATTCATCTATAATATAACTTTAAAAAAATATGTACATAGAAGAAAAGTATTTTTAAGTTAATCTTTAAATGAATATTTTTAAAAAAAATTCTCTTACATTGAGTCTAACTAGGAATGTATATTATTTATATTCCCAAATAATAAAATTATGTTAATTATTTAATTTATTATAACCTTATTAAAATTTATTATTTTTTTATTTTACTAATTATTATGTTATTACTTAATCATTTAAGTTCACGTTAGATATTTTGACGATATTCAGCTCATAATATAATAATGACTTTGTTCGGTTGACTATAGTCAAAGAGGTAATTATTTCATCATATTCATAATAATAATAATAAAATAATTATAATTTTTATACATCAATTAATATTTTAAAATAAATCATGAAATATGGCTTTGAAAAGAATATATACATTTCAATCTTGGAGACACTAGGTCGTACGTACACATTAGTAACGTTTCAATTTTTCAGTGATCCTTATGGAAAGATGGTAAGTATTGTTTAATATTTAAATAATTATCATAATATAATAAATAAAATATTTTTTATTTAAATAAACTTATATATATTATCCATGTGATGTGGTGATGGAAATGAATTTCATCGCTTCATGAAGGTTGTAGTCCACACGTACGCATGAATGACATTTTCATTTTTTCAGTTAATAGAAAGGTAAGAAATTAAAAGATATATTACCTTTTAATATTGATAAATATGTCATTAATATCATATATAAGCATTAATTTCATCATTATAACTAATCATGATAGGCAGTGATAGAAAGAAAATCACATCAGTTCGTGAGGCGGTAGTCCGCCATACACATGAATGATGGATTCCTTTCCCATTTGATATATGTTAGATATGAATATAGGTAATTAAATTAAAATAATAACATCTTATTATATAGGATATACTTATTATATTATATCATCATAGATAATTAATATTTTAAGGAGGTGAAAGAAGAGACAAAACAAGAAAAAATTGGTTTTGAACTATACCTCACCTTTGGAAAACATCATTTTCTTTACAACTTAATCCCACTAAGGTTGGTATTTTTACCAAAATAATATGTATATAATGTGTTTATGGATTTTAGGAAGTTTTTTGGGTAGATATTATCTGATAAAATAGGATATTTATGTGTGAATAAATGAGAAAAAGTGGTGCTCTTTTATAATAGAGGGGAGGGTCACTCTTGGAATTTATTAAAATATTAAATTAATATAAATTAATTATGATGTCTAAATGGATATAAATTTATAATATTATAATAAAATATGGGTATGTCTATAAATCCTCTAAAAAATAATATTTATACAATTTTTGATCAAATTTTTTCTTTTATCTTTTTGTTTTAACCCTTTGCTATCCCTTTTGAAAAATATGGTGATATTAATGTTTTTTACTTCTAAAGGGTTAATATATTTAACATAAAAGAAAAAACAACATAGAAATAGAACATTGTTGATTTAATAAACCATTTCCCATTTAATTGGGGAAAGATTCTATTTTAATAAATTTTAAATCATTTAAAATACTATTATTTATTATAAACTATCATTAATGACAATTTTAAAACTATTACTTTAATTTTACTTTTAAAACAACAAGACAATAATGGAATTTGAATAAAATGAATAAAAGGACCTATAATATTTATTTTTTATTTACAAAAATTATCAAACACAATTATTCATTAAAATAATGTTATTTTTAATATTTTTTATGTTATTTATTTTATTTTTCCATCAATTAAACAATTAATGAATCAGTGTTGCAAATGATTTTAAGGTAATTATTTCATCACTAAAAATTAAAATTAATATAACATGATAAAAAAATTATATTTACAATTAATATTTATAACTGACAATATCTTCTTTTTATCCAAATGTTAAAAATATTATAGTTATTAAAAGCAAGAGTGTGATATTATGGGCTATAAATTCACTTAAAAATTATAAAGGTAAAAATCATTTCTAAGTAGAAAAAAGGGTCATATATTTGACTTTTGGATAATTATGGACAATATATACTTATACAATAAAATTAAGGCAAGTTTTGGACCATTTCATAGTCCTTACCATTTTATTTTTAACTTTAACTACCTGATTTACCCTTTAACATGGTAAAACAAATTCTAGAGATACTATTCATATTGACCAAAAAATAAAGGATCTATTTAAAAAAAATTAGACATAATGAGTATATATATGAAATCATTTTTTAAAAGATTAAAAACACAAAAGTGGAGGTATTTAATCTAAAATTAAATTAGCAAAACATGATGAAACATAGGTTTTCAAATAAAATCCCTTTAAGTATAAAATGCTTTCATACTAAATTCAAGTATAAATTTAATTTTAAAAACCATAATTAGATTATTTTTAAAAAAAATGAATAAATTTTAAAACTAACCCAAAATATAATTTTACTTTTTAAATAATTGAAAATAAAATACAATTTTCAATAAATATTAGTATTTTCCACTATTCAATGAAAAACAAACTTTTCAAAATAATCACAAAATTTAACAAATTGATAATTTTGATATTATGATTTAGAAATTGATATAATTTTTATAAAATTATATTTCTAAAAGTTATAGAAACTAATTATAATAATTTCTCACAAAAATAAAAAAAATGAAAAAAAACATGTCTTTGATAAATAAAATTGATCCACTAAAAATTGAGTGATTATTTCCAATGAATTATCAATAAATTTATTTTGATTATAAAATTTATATATTTTTTAAAAATACATATTAATCTTAGTCATACCCACTAATTTAATGATTAGGTTATAATGGTCATATTTAAATAACAATATTTCATGGTTCCTTAAAGTTCGATGTTGTGTGTCGTATACATTGTCGAATGTAATGTATTTTAAAAAAAATAATTATATTAAATCATCCCATATCTAATAAATTTCATGATCATAATTTGGACTTGATCTTGGAAATAAAATGTTTTCCATCAAAAAATACCTTTTTTGAAATCTCACTTCGCAAAAATAGTTTATAAAACTTTCTCTTGGAAAGAGAGAAAGCGAAGTATGAAGGTCATGTATAATAACTCATAATTAGGTTTAGAAGTAGAAAAATATTACTAGTAAGTGTAAATATGTACATGAAAGAGAAAACTAATTCTCAAGGTATAATAGAGAGTGATAGAGAATATGTTCGAGAAAAAGTTAATGATTACAAAACCATAATTTTTTTATGGATAAAAACCCATCGATTCATCATAAATTTAGGTAATATGATAAAATTTTATTTCCATATCATTTTACCTATAGTTGGAGAATTATTTTACAATATAGACAAAGAAAATATGGAAATATACTTACTTGACATGTCTAATTTCGTCTTTTAATCAATTTACCCCATAATATCATCTTTTTCTCTAATGATGATTATTTGGGATGAATTTTTTTATGAATGAGGCATTAAAATAAACTTCTATCAAATCATGTAATCCATAATAGAATAAAAATATACAACTCCTATATTTATACATTAACTAAAACTAAAGTAGTTAGCATAAATTATTTTAATTCCTAAAATTTAAAAACCATTATATGAAGAAATAATACATTAATCTCCAAAATTAAATAGTAATACCAAAAGTTCAAATTAAATCATTCTATAAATTAATATCCACCAAATTATTTAATATTATATTGACTAAGATAAAAACCCAATGATTATAATGTTTTAATCACACATTCTTCAAATATTTATCTCTAAATCATGTCAATCACTCTTACAGTCTCATACAAAAAATGTATATAACATAGTTATATAATCTCTAAGATATCATAATCATTCCATAAATAAATTAAATCGCCACAAATACACCTTAAAATAATTTATACCTCCAAAATATAATTCAACATTTAATCCTTAAATAAAATATGATAATTTTATATTTAAATCAATCATATAAGGATCCCAAAATAGTGAACTTCTTGTGAAATAACATTAATCATAAAATCATGTTCCAATACCATGGTTGTAACATCCCAAGTAAATAAAGGATATGATATTTTCATATTTATTAATATTCGTGAATTAAATATTAATTTTACATTAAATGGGATTCTATGTCTGATATTACTCAACACACAACAACATATTTCTCCAAAATCTTACGTTGCACACAACATTGAGTTATACCGAAAAATAATATAATAATATTATTATTTTAAATGGTAGTTAATGCCTAGCAGTTATATTGGTGGGAATTAATAGAACTAACTAAAATATGATTATACATGTTTTTTAAATTTATTTAAATTTATCCAATAAATTTTAGAGTCTTAAAATAAAAATGAATCCAATTTTAAGCATGAAATACTCTCATACTCTTTAAAAGGTTGTTTTAACGCCTTTTGATGGAGAATAATTTTTAAATATAGTTTTTGTCACTTTTATATTTTCTAATTGAAAAAATAAAATTATTCTTTAGAGTTGGGACATCAAAATTTACTTTGGGTAAATTTTTTGATATTTTTCTGATAAAATTCATTTTTTAATGAATAGTGAAAAATACCACATTTTAATTCAAAACTACTTTTTCATCTAATTTAATTATATAGTTAGATTGTTATTTTAATTGGTTTTAAAGTATAATTAGATTATATTTTTTATTATTTAATATAATTTAGGTCATTATAAGTGATTTCACATTTAAATTGGACATAAACACATGTCAATCTTTTGATAGTTTTTACTTTTTAAAAACCAGTTTTTGGTTTTGACAACGGGAAATAATTTTAAATTTATTAATGAAAATTCTATGTTTTTAATTTGGTAAAATTTAATTCATTTTTTAATTCATAATATCAAAATTAACTTAGGGTGAATATTTTATATTTTTCTAAAAACTTTCAATTTTTGATTAATAGTGAAAAACTCTACGTTTTTGTTTTAAACTGACTTTTTATTTAAATATTTTTTATTTTATTTAAATTTATTTTAATGTAAAAATAGATATATAATACCCATATTAGTTCAATTTAATTCATTGGATTCATTTTATAATAATATTGGATATATAAAATTTTGTTGAACTTTTTATCTTGCTTTACCACCTTCTAGGCACATTTGCAAATTTGCATAAAACATAATTTTGCCACTTTTTTGAATTGAATTTAAAAACTCTAAGAGACACGGTTTAAATCATTGAGTAAAATTTGGTTCAATGAGATTAAAATAAATTTTTTTGAATAGTAACTTTTGAATTTTATTTACCACGGTTAAAAGTAAATAGGGTAATTAGAGATAAAAATGATATTATAATTACCCTAACACATGTCCTAATTCTATTGGATAAATTTATTTCGACCAAAATAAACCTTAGGAATAAAATATGATCTTCTTTTACCCACTTGGATTAGATTAGGACATTTATTATTATTTTATTTAAAGAAGAGTTAAAAGTGTTAAATTCAAATTTTGAAAACTAAAACATTTTTAATATAGGGTTATAAATAAGATAAATTCGACTATAAATATTCATTAGAAATATAAAATGATTTCCTACATAATGGTGTTTTATTTATAATTTCCATATATAAAATAATTAAATTTATTTATGACACAATGATGATGCAATAATTACCTTATTAATGAATGATTAAAATAATTGATATTATAAATATCCAAATAAATATAAATTGAGAATTTTGATGCATTATAATAATTTTCTAGGTTAATATGAAATGTTAGGGTTGATTAAATGAATTTATTTGAAGAAATCATACTATTATGAATTTCACAAAAACAAAATACCAAATAGTGTCAAAATTGACATAAATGAGTTTTTAAAAAAACACTATATTATTAAATTATATAATAGTCCTAAAAATATAAGGTTCAGCAAAAGGACCTTTATAATATTATATATGTCATTAATGAACCACTTGGAGTTCTCTTGGCATTTTATAGTAAGTTTATTATCTATGTAATATAAAAATACAACAAGACATTGTAAAAGTTAAACTATTTAACTAAGAGTTAAATCCAAAAGATAAAGTTAAAATGGTAACCTAAACTTTTCTAAAACCTGTTTTTTGAAAGTATTTAGACCCATAACCACCTAAGTCTCTAAATAAATTCATTAATAGCCATTATAAACCAAAAATTATTTTATAATAAAATAATATTTCAAGATTTTCCTAGAGTGACCCTCACCTCTCTTATAAAACGGTACTTACCCTTCTCTCAAAATCACACCTCCAAAGCCATTTTTATAGAAACCAAACCTTTTCTTAAATTAAAATTACATTATTTTAAGATAAAAAACATAATAGTATTACAAATATAGGATCCAAAGGTTTAGTGTCTTTGGAAAACTAGGATCATACATAACTTTTACAACATAAATCGTAAACAATCATTTAATTCCTTCTTCACAAGATTCTTATTGGCACTTGACCTCTCTTGAGTCCATGTAGTCACCTGAGGATATACATCAAAAAATTGGTGAGATAAAATACTAGTAAGAGGATAGATAATAACAATATAGCATGGGGTGAGCATAATCATAACATGGGAAAAAGACCATGAACATGAGAGGAAGAATAAATATAATACATGAAATGTGGAAATGCATAAAAATGAAACATAATGTCTTAGTGGTTTACTACCACACATACTTTTGAACCAAGCTATAATCTTTTCCACATCATTTCACATTTACTCATGAGATTCATCACTTTACCCAATGCATTAGAGCACTGTATAATTCTGGGCGCACCCGTCACATCATAATATTATCATTATCATGCATGCTCCATAGAACATATATCAATAATGAACATAAATAAACCATGTAAAGTAATAATTTTCATCTCATAAGAATATATTCATAAACTTTGGGTTCCCAAAAGAAATATTGAATAACATACTTGGTACAAGAACCATCAACCTTGAATGAAAAGTAAAATCTGAGTTCTTAAAAGAGTTCTTTTAGAAAACATTTTGTTTGAAATAAAAAATGGTGGTAAAATGTATATCCTAGAAAAGGAAATAAAATTATGAAAAAATGATTTTTTAGGAGTAACCATATAAAAAATAGAGTGAAAGAGGGAGAACCTGAAGGATGAAATTTGTGTTCAAGAATTTCCCCTTACCTTGTATCTGAACACTTCCTTCTCTTTAATGTCTTGTATAATGACACTATATTCATTAATTATAAATTACAGAACCTTTTATACATGAATATAGTTCATTATGGTTTCATTATGTCATTTTATGTTCCTTTGGATGACTTATATATTTTAAAAACATTGTTCGGGGATGTTCGTTTTTATGGTTTTTCTTGGGTGGTCCACTTGTATTCATAAGTTGATGTTCGGGTAGAACATGGGTAAACATCCAGAACTGATATTACATGTTATTAATCAAATTCCAGAATTTAAAATGATCTTATAATTAGTTATATTATATACCATGTGGATGAATCATTAGATAAAAATTAAATGATGATTGTTTGGGTTAATTTGGGCGGTTTTTCGATCACAACGAACCTGTTTTAATTTATCACTTAGTAATATGTACATAAGTCAGTTACAGAACTTTAAATAGGTCATAATAAATATAAAATATTATTTTTCAACCATAAAAATGGATTCATGACCATATCTAAAGGTAGAAATGGAAAAATTAAACATGTCGTTCTTAAAGGTGATAAATTAACACCTCCCGAACAACGTTCTCTTTAATAAAATAAAAGGAAGAGGGAAATGGGTTGGATGATATAATATTTCATTAGTATCATAAAATTATAGTATATTAATTATACTGGAGTTACCATACCATTTGGATAAATATATGTGGGGAGAGAATAAGAAAAGAACTTGAATTTGAAAGGGAATTAAAGAATTAGAGGGAGAGAAATTACCTATTGAATCCTCCTCATGAGATCCTCCTTAAGGGATCTAATATTGGTCTTTTGATGAGACCAAAAGCTCTTGGATGTGGGGGATGGGATAGGGAAGAAACTCAGTTAGAGTTTAGACAAGGATTCAAACTTGAGAGGTGTGAGGAAATGAGGGTATGAAGGGTGGTATTTATATTGGAGGGGAGAGGGATTTCCTTAATATAAAATTTATTAGTTTATTATTTCCCCACAAGATGAGGAATAGTGAATCTTGCATGACCAATAATAGTAATTTTATAATTTAATCCCGAACCAAGTGGGTTTACATCATCATAACATCACACATGACCCTATAATTAGCTTATTTAGCTTATTTTGTAAATTATGGTATTTCACTATTCATCAAAAAATTCAAGTATTTCAAAAAAATCCAAAAATTTCACCCCAACCATTTTTCAATGCGTAGAATCCAAAAATGAAGTCCATTTTTCAAAAATAATTTTCTAAATATGATTAATTTAATATTTAATTAAAATCATAATTTGTTATTAAAAAACCAGTTTTAAAACATTTATTTACTTATTCTAAAATATAGGTACATCATCCTTTCACTTGAATATTATTTTTATACTATCATAGGTAAGGTTACTTTTCATTAGAGTATATCACTATTCATAAGGGTATGTTATTATTCATAAGGGTATATTACTATTCACCAAAAATTATTTTTGTTTTATTAGACTCCAAAAATCATCTTGAACACAATTGTGTATGTCAGATTTTCAAAATTCCCAATACAGAAGTGAAAAACTTATGTTTAAAGGTCACTTAGAACTTAGTAGTTCTTTATGTTGTGTTTTCATGTGATTTTATGACATAATTATAAGAAGGAAATTTCCACTTAAAAAGTTTGGGTCATTACAATTTGGCTCAGCCAACCCCTATTGAAATCCCTCTCAAATTCCCTCATGTCAACCTAGAGTCCTTACCCTGATCAGAATTCCATTCTAAGGAGCCATTTTGTTCAAATCAAAAGAAAACACCCGAAGAAGATGTAATTATTTTATCACCCCTTTCAAAGTTATTTTCTTCTTCCACTTTCTCTTTCTTTGTTATTTTCATAACAAAATAATAAATTCAATACCTTATACATATTGTGATGTTATTATAAATATGGTACAACCATATTCATTATTTTATCTATCCTATTAATGATAAAGTCACCATGCGTGTGTACGTACATCTTATCATCTCCACGTCGTGGTGTAATTTGTTATTCAACACTATGTTATTTGGATGGATATAATGATGAGTAATGTGTACATAAATAATGAAAATAACAATCTAATGTTTCTTTATAATTAATATACCATCTAATTCCATACCTTTTAATCATTAAGAAAATGATATTTTCGCTCCTGTGTACGTACGGCTTACCGTCTCCATGACACGATGAGATTCATTTCCACGTTCACCATTCAACGATGATTATAAAAATACATATTATTAATAAGTATGTAATATATGAAATAATAATTCTATTGAATATATATGTGTGTGTGTGTGTGTGTGTTTGTTTGTGTGTGTGTGTATTTACATTTATCTCATTCACTTACTTCCATTCAATATGATATGAAAACGGAAACAACGTTTATGCGTACATACGGCCTACCGTCTTCATAAATGGTGGTTTCCATTTCATATATCTATCAATTATACATATTTATATTCTGAATATATATGATATATAAATAATTTTTTATATTCTATAAGCAATTAAATCATGATACAAGTGATACGATCAAGAATAACAAGTTAAAACACTTAAAATAAAGAAATCGATTATTACATGAAATGTTACTTTAACATGGAAATAATTATTAAATAGGTAGTATAAAGTCATAAATGAATCATGTTTGATATAATAAATGTTAATACGGTTCTTGTATAATTTACTAACATACTAGGGTCATTATACAGGAGGTTAAACGTACTCTAGACTAAAATAAAGTACAAGGTAAGGGTTATTTCCTCAATCTCATTATTATCCAAGATTGTTTATGTGTAAGTATTTATTGGGACATATTTATCATTGGTACCCATATTTCATAAAAAAAATCAAAAGGAATCTTTTATGGTTTTATGGGAGGGTCTATTTAACTAGATCATCATTTTAAATGTTTTAAAGATTTACCTTTCTAAATCCTTTTAATTAATGTCCATGTTTTCTAAATGATTTTAAGGATTTTTCTATATAGACATGAAAGTTTTAAAATGATAATTCTTTTAAAAAGTTTCAAAGTGTTATGGGACACTTTGATTCAAAAATCTCTTTTAAATGAATTTATAAATGTGTGACTTTTAAATGATTTCACAAAAAGGGATATTTTTCTCAAAGAGTTTTACTAATCATCTTCAAATATGTCCACATCCTTTACTGGATATTATTCTTGATTGAGGTTGATTTACTATAATACAATCTTCCAAATTTTATTGAATGAGTTATGATAAGTATGACTATGGATCTGCTATTTTTATACCATTCATGGTTTATGGTTAAAGTATTCACATTTCGTATGCTAGTTTTAGTATGAATGTTTATGTTATGTTTCACTCTTTTTTTCATATGAGGAATGCAGTGGACTTAGTAAGTGACGGGTGGGGCCTGCTATATCCCCTCGAGGCATCGATAGGTCTCATAAGACAAACTAGTGTCTTGGAACAAGGCCTTGAAAAAAAAATTATTTGTAGTCTTGGCATGAGGCCTTGACTATGTGGTAATGTTGTCTGGTGTTATGTATTCCATCATTATGAAATTAATTATTACATTTGATTATTCGACTAGTAGAATATACATGTGCATGTATATATGGTAATGTTTGATTTATTTTCTCCATATTATGTTCAAGTCTATGTTTAAAAGGTTGTTTTCTTATTACACATCTTGCCTTAAAAGTTTATATCTTCTGCTAAATTATTTACCCTTACTGAGAATCTGAGCTCACCCCCTTCTTATGTTTTATTTTCCCAGGATTCCAAGAATTTTATTATAATTAATATACATGGTTAAGTTAAAGGGAATAATGAAATTTTCAACAGATTATTTATGTTGTGTTTTATGTTAGAAATTGTAATGTAATGTTCATGTATGAAATCTATTTTTCAAAACTCCTAAACAGATCGATCTTTCTGGACATGATTCCTTATAATCATGCCAATGTATTAAAATAATGCACCGGCTCCGGGATTCTGGGTTCGGGGAATTATAATGGTTATATCTATTTTAAAACATATGTTACCAAAATCAACATAACTAAAAGAAAAAAATGCCTTAGTAACAAGGACATCACATAGGAAAGTGGTAGGCATTGCACCATTATCATCATTTGGTTGTGGGTTCAAGCTCTGTGGACATTCTGGATGTGATGGGTTGTTTCCCAAGTTATTTTTAGTGATTTTAATAATAATCTATTAATAAAACTCTTATAACATTCCCAAAAACATGATGAACACCCTCAAAAATATCATTCATCTCAAAACACTTTTTTAACAATAAGGTTTTATATAAATCTCATTTTTTCAAAAAATCAAAAAATCTTAATTGTATATAATTTTCTTAACATTAATAATATATTACCCTAAATATTTATTTATATCTTTTTCATATTTCCTTAAATTAAGGTCTCAAAAAAATATAACTTTTTGATAACACCACTTTTCAAAGATATTGATTCTATATATCATATGTTTCTAAATTTTGAAACAAAATCTAGTATATAATAATCCTTAGTTGTTTCATTGTAACAACCCAATATTTTTATGAAATATTTCCCTTTAAATATTTTTATTTCTTAAATAGCTTTCATTTCATGCAACAATGATTTTAAACAAACTCTGAAACATTTTTAAAATATTATATATCAGTTATAACCTAGCCATTAAATTATTTAGAATAAATAATAATAATAACTATTTTATGAAATAAATATAACTTTCAACTCAATATGAATTTATTGTTATGTTCTTATAAAATTATCACATAATTTTTTGGTAAAGTCATTTTATTCATCAAAAAAATATGTCTTCTTCAAAAATGAGTTTTTTCATGAAAGATTATTTCTATAAGTTATAGAAAATTTATTTGAAAGCATTAATTTCAGTTTTTAACTCATCATTTAAAAATTATTTTAAAATTTTTTTAAAAAAATTTTTGAAAACTATTATTTTTCAAGGAATAGTGAATAATACTGATTTTTATTCAAAATTATGTTTTGTGTTAACGTTTTTACAAGGTAAATTTATGCTTTGGAAAGGTGTTAAATTTTAATTAGTTAATTTTAATTTAAAATAATGCAATTTTTGTTTTTGAAGTGTAATTTATACTTTAATTTGGTATAAAAACATTTTATATTTAAAAGGGTCATTTTTATGGAAAAAAATCGTTTTTAGTTGTGTTTTTCTGGTTTTATTTTAAATTAAATTATAAAACAAATGCATTTTTAATTTTAAAAAATGAATTAAATAATTATAATTAGTGGTTCAAAATTTATTAAATATTTCCCTTTTTTGTTTTTTAATATGAATAGTAATTATGGTTAAAAAATTACCTTGGTAAAGGGTAAAACAAGGTAATATGAATTAAAAATAAGTGATATGGCTATAATTTTTCATCATATTTTTATTTTATGAATTTGAATTATAACCTTAAAACAAAAGGATCTAAATTTAGTTTTTTAATAGAAAATTTTCAATGAAAATTAATTATATATTATTTAAATCAAAAAAAGTCACAAAATGTCACTTTCTTTGCCTTAAATATCTATAATATGTCCACATAGAGAAATTTTTTTGATAATGATGAATGTAATTATTCATTTTGAACTTAATAAACTTATTTTAAAAATTTAAATTTATTTATTACATTTTGGGCCACATGGATGAGATTATGACCTTTATAATATTTTATTTAAAGAAAAGTCAAATATGTCACATTCATGTTCTTAATAACTATAACATTTTTAATATAGGGTGATACAGAGGATGTGTTTAAATATAGATATTATTTTGAAATAAAAAAAATCTATATTCATAATGGTAATTTATTTACAATTTTTAGAAATTAATTATCCTAAATTCTTATAAAACACTAATGCAGTAATAATTCAATTAAAGGAAAAATAAAATAAATAATATTAAAAATATTAAAAGTAACATTATTTAAGAAATTTAATATTATAAAATAATATTATAGATTACCTTTTCATTTTAGGGATTTAATAAAATAGTTTTTTCTAATTTTAAATTTTTTATTGATATTTTTAAAATTTAAAATAGTGAATAGTATTAAAATAGATAATAATGATATTTTTTGGATTAATATTTTTTGGATTAGTATTTTATTAAATTACATAAAAAAATTAAAAAAAATAAAAAATAAAAAATTGATTATTAAATGGTCTAAAATTTCATAAATTTTCCATTTAGGTCCAATTGATGCCTTATAAGTAAAAATTACAACCTTTTAATATTTAAAAATTTATTACCATTGTTAAATTTCAAATAGGTTAACTAAGGGTTAATATAGATGATAAGTTATAAAATAACACCAAAAAATGTCTAAAATATATTTTTTGATGATATTACAGCCTTATATTACCTTATAATTGAATACATTATCATTTGGTGGTATTTGGAAGGAAAATTAATTTATTATTATTTAATCTTTTGACAAATTCTAAAAGTTCACCTCACCTCAATTATAAAAGGGAACATCCTCCCATACTAATTTACACCGCATTGATCCTTCTAGATTGACTATACCCTAAATATTTATGTTTCAAATCCACTATAAACATTTTATAGGTTCTTTACTTCTCAAAATACCATACCTAGACCCCTTTAGATGATATCTAAAGGAGATGTTTCGAAGAAAAGGTAATTTCTCTAATCGATCACTTTCTTTTTAAACATTTTCTTACCTCTTATAAATATATTATTTTTATCATAAAATTTCAAAATATGTATCCTAAATATTATTAAATATAATTATGATCATTAGAACACTATTATACACTCTCTTTCCCATCAATGAATAAATGAAATTATCACTCGTGCGTACGTACAACTTACCATCTCCACATAGCGATACAATTCATTTTTCATAACCATGTTCTATAGATGGGTATTATGATGGGTTTAATTAATATATATGTGATATATATTATATAATAAATTTTTTCTAAATTTTAATTATTGTTTACCATTTCTTTATTCCATCAATCGAAAAATGAAAATGGTGTTTATGCGTGCGTACGGCCTACCGTCTCCATGAATGGTGTAATTCATTTTTATATATATAATTTATATGAATGATTATAAATATATATATAATTTTTATATATGATTTTTATACCATGAATAACTTTCTACAAATTATGAGACCAAATATCAAAGTATAAGTACCAGGACAACCAAACTAAAACATGCTTGGAAAACAAAATAATTATCACCCAGAACAATGATTTTAATAATGAAGTATTAATAATCGGGTGACAAGATATTATAAATAAATAATAAATTGTGTTATAAAATTAATTTTATGGAATAAATATATAATAAATCCATATTTACTATACAATTTTTTTGAACATGAACTAAGAATGGAAATACTTGAGGTTAGGGATTTCTGAACTCAATTTACATTCATTTGGATAAACTTATAATTCATTGATTATGTCATGATAAGATTTTCTGTGAAATGACTTTTTATTATATAATGTTTTATTTCCACTTGTTTTATGTTTATTTACATCTGATACAAATAATCAATTAATTTTATTGATTCTCACTTCAATGATATCATCTTTGTAAGGGAATTGTGTATCACATTTATTTCTATTGTACACATGTCTTATTCACTACATGTTTATTTTGTGTGGTGTTTATACTACCAATGAATGTATTTTATGATTCTTATCATGAAAATAATTGGATATAAATATCTAGATAAATTTATTTCTGTCATGGTTCTTATGATTTAAATGATACCAAAGCGGTTCACATTCTCATCATTATTCAAGATTGATTACATTTAAGACTCCATTGGGGAGTATTTCCCTTCCATAACCAAGCTTTATAAAAATGTTTTAATTTTTTTACTGTTCTTCTAAATTTTTTTATTTAATTTTACCCATGTTTGACTTTTTACTACATGGTTAAAAAGGAATATTTTTATCATTTTCCAAACATGGTACTTTGTGACTTTCTTGGAAAAAATCTATAAGGAATGTATTTGTTAACTTATACTGAATGAGTGTAATTTACCACCATCAATATGAATTAGTGTTTTTATGGTTTCTTTATAATATTATAAGGTTCATTTAAAAGAAAAAAATTACTTTATAATTTCTCATATTCAAAAAGGATTTAAAAATAGAAAGTGTATTTTCCTATAGAATTATTTCAATTCATCTTTCAAAATAATTTTTCCATCTAAGATAACATTATTTTATGTTAATTATGCTTTAATGGGGATATTATCTAAGTATACCATCCTTATTATTTCTCTATATGGGTTATTTTTATGATAGAAGGGTGTTTTTGAATCAAGTTTCTTTTCTATGACTTATGTTATGATTAAATGTTTATGAAACCCATTTTTTATGGGTTCTAAATGAGGAATGATTTGTGTTATTTTGGAACACATATGTATGGTTTTTATTATGTGGTTTTTGGGACCTATATATCCCTCTAATGTATTTGGTAGAGATTTATATCCCATGATATAGATAGTACTGTAATAGGAATTGAACTTGTTCAGTAAGATAGGGATATAACACTATGTGAAATTATTTTAGTAATACAAGGATGGAATGGGAGGTGAACCTGATTCAATAAGGAATGGTTGGAATGGGGAGTGAACCTAGTTCATTACATGAATTTTTCCATTATGATGGTCTTGGTAGTGATCCTTGACTAATAAGGAAATGATTTTATACTCTTATTTATATAAAAAAAGTTCCACATATTATAACATTATTATACTCTTATAGATCATTTTCTTGGATTTCCTTATGATTCATGTCTTATGAACTACCAATATTTATTCTATCATTCATCATTATGATCTTTGATATGTATGGTATAATTTTTAAACGTTTTTTTAATTTTTTTTACCCTTATTCTCATATTATTCTTATGAAATCATTGTTATCTCTCTTTTTTACCCTTACTGAGAATTTTAACTCGCCATTTATTATGTTTCTTTTTCCCAGGATATAAAGAACGGTTTTAAAAATGATATTTTGAAATAGGGTTCTAGTTAAGAAGGAAATAAAAGGAAGATGATGTGGATATTTTATGAACCGATTTTTTATGATTCCAAGTTTCCAAATAATATAAACCTTAACAGTTATGGCATGGATAGAATTTTTTTATATTGAATATTCAACTAAATATATATAATATTTTTGCATAAAAATATCGATCCATTATAGTTGGTATTGGAATAGGGTTTATAAAATCTTCTAGGATTAGGGTTATAAAACTTTCATGAAAACCCTAGGGGTATGACTATATATAGGATAAAATCATGATGTTTTGATAATTATCATGAATGAACTAGGTTCAACCTAATGTTTCATCGATGAAGGTGTCACAATTTAGAAATTATATGAATTATTTTCCGAATTATTTGGTCATCTGCTATGATTAGTGTACTCACACTATGACTTATGGTTTTAGTCAATGACTTGAACAAGAAGGAATTATGTTAATGATTATTACTAGATAATGTATTGATTTTCATCCTGAGGAACGAAACATTATGGGAGCTGGAATACAGAATCTTACAACTATGCTCACATAACTTTCTCAGACTATGAATCATGTTGAGTTTCCAAATGATCAAAGGAGGTAACAAAGTACTATTGAATCTCATATGAAGAAAAAATCACCTTCTTTTAGTGGATTTTCTGATCCACCAGAGGCTGAGCGATGGATAAACAACATAGAGACAAGATTTTATATTCTTCAATGCTCAGAACATGAAAAGGTTTTCCTAGGTATTCATCATATGGAAAGTGAATAAAATCAATGGTGGGATATTATAAATAATACAAGGAAATTTTCAAATGTTGAATCAATGTAATTGGATGAGTTAAATGGGATATTTATCATTAATTACTTTCCTCACATTCTATGTAAAAATATAGATAAGGGATTTACTGAGAAGAAGAAAAGGGATGAGGAATCTATTAGTACCGATGAGGAAAATTTTACAAGTCTTTCAAGGTATGCCTCTGGATTAATTATAATACCTGAAAGTAAAATTGATCAATTATTTGGTGTCCTAAGACCAGTTATTCGAAATGAATTAGCTATAAGAGATATTAATAGATAGGAATAAGTCATTCAACGAGAACTCAATGCAGAAATGGAAATTGTAGATCCCTACCATTCCCAAGGTTTTAATAAAAAAATAAAGATCAAGTCTCATGAAAACTTGAATAAATCACATTTTGAAAACAAATTATAGATATCTACATGTCATAAATGTGGTAAGAAACATCCAGGTAAGTGATTAAATGGAACTAGGAGGTGGATTAAATGTGGAAAGTAGGTTCATAAAGACCATGAATTTCAAAATGAAATTAATGGGTAAATTATTACAATAGAGGAGAGGATTCCAACTAATAAACCACCCACACTTCAGTGTTTTGAGTGAAATATGTTTGGGAGTTATGTGAATAAATTCACTAATTCAATGGATAATCTGGATGATAAATACAAAAACCTTTAAAGACAAAGTAAAAAGGGAAAGCCTAATAAATCACAATTGATGAAGTCAATCATGAATATTAGGGAACCCTTATTCTTCCCTCCTTAGTTGGGAGTTTCATTTCATATAAATGATCCCTATAAAATTATTATTATTCATCCTTTAGATAAATTTCATGTGATTATCACATTTTAAATAGATTTTGGAGTAATTAAATCACATTTGAAAATTTATCAGTAAAATGATGAACCTAGTCTTTCAATGAAACTGATTTCGTATAAGATAAGAGCTTTTATGAGTAATAAATGGTGAATTAACTTTTTGAAGTGTATATGTCTCCACATAAGATTAAAATAAGATTTATGGATACCATCATGGGTTTATGTGTTGAGACCCCTTCTGAGGTTTTTACATGATGCGAGTTTATCATGATTCAAGATTTTAAAGACTCGGAATTTCCATGTAATTTTTTTTAAATATATGGGAATTTTATGAATCCGTGAAAATTTACGGCGCATGATTCTGAGGCCCGGACTGCCCGAAATGAATTTTTGAACTTTATTTCGGGTGCGTTCAGTAAACGTGTGAGTGGGTTTTTCTAACTTCTGAACCGGTGCTCGGAATTGAAATCTGAGGGCACCGTTGAACTCACGGCACTGGTTTTTTCTTAATAAGACTTTCACCTCGAAAACAGTTGGTCAAGGGTGAAAGTTAGTTTTTTGGGTTTTTCATGTAAGAATAAAATAAAAATAAAAGTGTATGAAATTTTTATTTTTATTTTCAACACCCATGTGGGTGTTGGGAGGTGGGGTCCACCGGAACTAAACCTCCACGTTGAAGTTGAGGTTTGGGGACCACCAGACCTTAACCTCTCATGAGAGGTTATGGTGGTGGGGACCACCCGAACCATAACCTCCCTTGAGAGGTTATGGTGGTGGGGACCACACGGGTTTAAACCCCCCTTTAATTGAGAGAAGCTTTAAACCCCCCTCATTAATGTGGAGGACCCTCTTTACTTCCTCCATAATAATTGTGTCAACGAACATACCTTTAGTTGTGCCAACCTAGTCAATTAGCTTGCCCCCTTTTTAATTTTAAGTAATAGCGTCGTTAGAATTTAGGAAAGTTCCTAATAAATGAACCATCATAAATTCCACAATCGTTACCTACCTTTCCCCCTCTCCTATATATATAAAGCTTGGGAGGAGGATTTGGGATGGCTTCATCAAGCGACGAAGTGATGGAAAAGTGACGTGACGCCCAACACTTGGAGGATTACACTCTCCAATGAAGAACGTGCTCCCCAATGAAGAATTATCCACCAACGAAGAATGCATACCTCCTTCGACCTTCTTCCTCGGGACTTCTTTCGACGTGGGATGTCCTCATCTACGGAGAATTGACGTCCGTAATTCGTCCTGCGCCAACGTCAACGAATGAGGTAGGGGTTTAATGATTTTGTTAATCACTTACCAGGTACTCCCTTCTTTTCTTGTGCAGGATTGAGAATGATTAAATTACGAAAGATCATGGTTGACGTTCTTTGCTTCGTTCTTGGGAACCGTATGCTACCACTCTAAACGCGGAGGGTGCAGGACAAACTAATATAGCTCGACCCCCCTCCGTCATTCTTCATTGTGGTGTTCTTTGGAATGAAGGAAGGTGATGAAGGAGACAAAGGCAATGGAGCTTCCACCCACGACCACTATGACCAGTGCTGCCCCCACGGCGCTCCGGCCTCCCAGCCAAACCGGCCCCACACCCGCTGACCGCGCCACCCTTGCCGCGCCACCTACCTGTCACGCTTTTTACCGGCCGCCCCACTCGTAGGCTACGCCACCCGCCAGCCGTACAACCCTAGCCGTGCTGCCACCGGCCCTCCGAGCCGCCCCGGTCGTGCCACCGCCAGCCCTCCGAGCTTCCCGGCTTGCGTCGCCTGTCAGCCTCTCGAGCTGCCTGCGCCCCTCACGGCGCCCCAGAAGAACCGGCCCGTGCCGCTCGTGGCCCCCCGGCCGAACCGGCCCGTGCCACTCGCGGGCCCCTGGCCGAACCGGCCCATGCCCCTCACGGCGCCAAAGCTGAGCCGGCCCGCACCCCTCGCAGTTCCCCGGCCGAACCGGCTCCGCGCCCTCGCGGAACCCCCATGGTTGAGCCGCCCTGCAAAACCTACGGGCTCTGTGGCCCCTCGCGACCTGCTAGACCTCCCAGCGGACCGGGCCACATTTCTGGCTGGGCCTAACCCTGCGGTTCAGTCTTGGTCAACCCGAACTGGGTTGACCCATAACATGTCGGGCCAGGTCGGTCCGACTGGGTCGGATCAGACCCGGGCCCACTATGCCCCTTTACTTTCTGTTGGCCATATCTTTGGCACCGAACGTCCGTTTGAAGAACCGTCAGCGGTGTTGGAAATCTTGGAGCAAGACGGTCCCTTTGATTATACTCCACTTGAGTTTTGGTTTGAGATGGGAAATGGTCAGGTTGGATTGAGCACGAATCCAATCGGGCCTCCTGGACTAAATGTATAATAACTCACAGACCGGGCGTCCAATTGATGCGATGTCTATTGTGTTGAGACCCCTATGACGTGGAAGACCTTTGAGATACTTCTTTGTGATACCTCATGAAAGTTGGAGTATCGACCAGTAGATCGTGGAGCAGATTCTCATGGAGACGAGCGAGCGTAGTGCAGATACCTAGTAGCTAGCTGAGACTTGATGAATGTTAACCATTTTGACTCAGAGTGACTCTATTATCCCAGTGGGGAGCACCTTGGTGTCGCCGAAGACCCATGGTACTCAACAGGAGGATTACCACAGTAGGATACGAGGGGGAGCACGCTTGGGGATGCGGCAGACCCATGGTAGGGAGAACGCTTGGTGATGCGGCAGATCCATGGTACTCAACAGGAGGAGTACCTCAGTAGTCCAAGGTTAGTGGGAAGCGTGCTTGGTGTCACGGAAGGACCACTATACTTGATAGAGGAAGATTTCTCCAGCAGCCGAGGTTTCAAAAATGGGACTGGGTATGTTACTTGATACTACCCCTAAAATAAAATCATGGTTTGAGCTGAGCCAGTTTTTCTATGTTTTCCTCATGATTGAGATGGATCACTTGATAACTTTGGTATATGTATGGGAATATAACTAAGTAAGGTTATCTGTTGATTTCATACTTTTTGTTTATCCTTGATGGATGTTGTGAGACCTAGAGAGTCTTGGGGTCCCAACTGAGTATCGTTATACTCACACTTGCACGGGCTATGCACGCACTTCATTGTGTTGGATGCAGACGACGGACAGTGCTGACGGAGGCTGAGAGTACCAGGATTGGACAATACCCAAAGGTGGACATTACGACGTGTCGGTACAAGGAGGAGATGGATGGACGAGGAGTGTTGAGGAGGCGATCTGTACCTACCCTTCAGGTAGGAACCTCAGAGGACGACCTAGTAGTTGTTTCCCTTTTTCTTCAGTTGTACTTGTACTTTCAGTTTCTTGTACTTTACTGCTGGGCATGTATTCCGGCACCTTTTACTTTCAACACTCTTTGTTATACAGTTTACTTGGTGTTTCATATCCAGCTGTGTTCTTGCTTTCTTGTGTGTGTGTTTACAGGTTATAAAGTCAATGTCTTCCCAGTTTTAGGGAATTACGCGTTTGGTGCTAGTCGTCAGCCATGGTCTATGGAAGGTGGGCTTGGGGTAGTCACGGCACGGACCCTGGGGGATAGGTCATGACAATGATATTTTAATAGAAATTTATGGAAATTAAACCCTTAGGTTTTGTGTAAGTGGTAAAGATATTCAATAAGTAATTCCTTTACACTTTTTGTACATAAGACTAAAAGTATAAGTAACATTTAGGGTTTATCTTATATTTGAAAATGAGGTAATTATGGTTTGTAGTTAATCACCTTATGAATTCAGTTCACTTCATTTACAGAAGATATCTCCCTAAATATTCTTTCAAGAATATATATTACAGAAGTGTTAATGTTTCAAATATTACCACATTCAATTGTATCTAATTGGGATTTGAAGTTTACCGTGAAGTTTTAGTGAATTCCTCATTAAGATATTGATATAGATTTGAGTTTCTCCCTATATATAGTCAGTCTAAGAGAATATTTCAAACTTTAGATGATATAATAAGATATTTTTTTTATTGATTTAAAAGGTGTTTAGGATCAACACCACCCTCTAGGTGTGTTTTCTTGAAAAAAATATATTTTACTCGAGTATTAAGATGGATCCTTATGAAAAGAAGTTTATAAATCCAATGTAAATGATATAAGTTGTATAAAAAAAGTTTTTGGGACCTTAAAATGATAATGATATAGTAGATAAGGTTAGATTCATTTAACAATGTGTAAGGATAGCACAAAGTTGAAATAAATGTTATACTAATAATCGTCAATGTGATCTGGAATTTGATTTTGGTGAGAAGGTATTTCTATGAATTAACTATGTGTAAAAATGAAGGAAAAAACTAAACCCAAGGTATATCGGTCCCTTTTAAATATATTATCATATTGGGATAATAACTTATTAGTTGGTTTGTCCACCAAATCTCTCTCAAGTTCATGATGTGTTCCATATTTCTTTTCAAAGGAAATACATAACAGATACTTCACATGTACTAAACTCAGAGGTCATACCACCGAAGAGAGATCTTTCATATAAATAATAACTAATATATATTATAGATCATAGATTGAAAGTTTTATAAAACAAAACCACTCCTCTAGTATATGTTTTGTGGTGAAACCATCAATTTAGTAAGTTATGTGGGAACACAAAGATGTGATGTGGTAGATGTATCCTCATATTCTTGTATATAAGTGATGAATTTAGAGGGTGAAATTAATTTTAATGGGATTAGAATGTAATACACTTATATTTTTATAAAATATTTCTCTTGAAATAATTCTATTTCTTCAATGTCTTACATGGATTGTAAAAATGAGTTTAAATGAACCACATAACATTATTAAAATAGTATATGTATATAATAACTAAGCAATAAAATTGGTGAGAATGAATAATAATAAATAATTTATTAAATAAATATAAATTTCCAACTAAATATTAATGTATTATTATGTTCTTAAAAAATAATCATACAATTTTTTAGTAAAGTTATTTTATTCTTCAAAAGAATATATCCAATTCAAAAATGAGTTTTTCTCTTTTTATGAGTGAATAATAATTTATATAAGTTATAGAAAATATATTTGACAAAATTATTTACATTTTTTAATTCTTCATATTAAAATTATCTTATAATTATTTTTTCTAATTTTTTTGAAAACATTTATTTTTCAATGAATAGTGAAAAATACAATATTTTATTGAAAACTATGTTTTATTTTAAAATTTTACATGGTTAAATTATGTTTTGAATTTTTTTTAAAGTTTTAATATGTTGTAATTATTTAAAATAATAAAATTATGGTTTTTAAATTCTATTTTATACTTAAATTCAGTATAAAACATTTTATGATTAAAAATGCATTTTTCTGAAGAAAAAAATCATTACGGTTTTCTAGTTTTATTTTGAATAAAATTATGAAACTTACATGTTTTAAATTTATAAAAATAGATTCCATATTTTTAATCATTGGTTCCTTTTTTTTAAATCATCCACTTTATTTTTTATTTTTTATTAATAGTATTTATAGTAAAATTTATTACCTTGGTAAAGGGTAAACAGGTTAATATGGATTAAAAATAAGTGATAAGGCTATACTTTTTCATCCTATTTATTATTGGATGAATTTAATTCTAACCTTATCACATATTTTTATAAATTGAGTTGTTTAATGGAATCCTTCCCGTAAAAATGACATATATATTATTTAAATAATAGAAAGTCAAAAAATGTCATTTTCTTTGTCCTAAATATCTATTATGTATTCACATAGGGAAAATAGGTTAATAAAGAATATAAGTTCCCATTTTAAACTTAATAAATATATTTTAATGATAAAAATTTATTTATGACTTTTGGGTCGACTTGGATGAGATTATGACCTTTATAATATTTTATTTATAGAAAAGTCAAAGATGTCACATTCATGTTTTTAATAAATATAACATTTTTAATATGATATTATCCAAGGGATATGTTAGAATATAAATATTATTTTTAAATAAAAAATATTTATATTCATCATGGTAAGTTATTTATTATTTTTAGGAATTAAATAATTACCCTAAATTCTTACACAACGTTAATGCAGTAATTATTCAATTAAAGGAAAAATAAAATAAATTATATGAAAAATTATAAAAGTAACATAATTTTATATATTTAAGGTGATCCAAGAATTCTATAGATTATATTTAAAATTTAAGTATATAATAAAATTGTTTGTTATAATTTGAATTTTTTTCTTGAAAATCTTAAAATTCAAAGTAGCAAATAGTGTCAAAATTGACTATAATGATAATTTTTGGGATTAATGTTTTTTAAAATTATTAATAAATAATAAAAATATTTATAAAATTAAAAATTTATTATAATATGGTCTAAATTTTCATAAATTGTCCATTTATGGTCCAATTTACACCATATAATTAAAAAATAAAACCTTTTAATATTAAAAAAGTTGTCACCCTATTCAAAATTAAAATATGTTAACTAAGGGTTAATCAAGATGATAAGGTGTAAAATAACACAAAAACTTGTCTAAAATATATTTTTTAGTGATATTAAAACATTATATTATATTATATTCGAATCTATGGTCATTTTTTTCTATTTCATGGAAAATGAATTTATTATAATTTAATCTTTTTGGAAATTACAGAAGTTACCCTCACCTCAATTATAAAAGGGCACCTCATCCATCACTTATTAACACTACTTTGAGCCTTTTATATCAACCATTTTATGAAAATTTATCTTATCAACTCCCCTAGAAACATTCTAGATATTATTTTCTTCTCAAAATACTAACCTTAGAGGCCTTTTGAGAACATCCAAATAAGACTTTTAAAAAAAGAGTTAATTTCTCTAAATATGATTTAATTTTATTATCACTATTAAAACACCATTATACACACAATTTTCCATCAAATAAGATTTGAAAGTATCGCTCATACATATGTACTACTTACCGTATCCACATAGCGATACAATTAAATTTTTATCACCATCTTTTATTGATGGGTATTATGATAGGTTTTATGAATATATATGATATATCTGATATAATAAATATTCTTTAAATATTAATTTTTATTTAATTTTCTTTCATTCCATAAATTAAAAAATTAAAACAACATTCATGTGTATGTAGGGCCTACCGTCTCCATGAATGATGTAATTAATTTTTTGATATATAATTTCTATGAATGATTATGAATATGTATATAATTATTATATGTGATTTTTATACCATTATTAATATTCTATAAATGATGAGACCAAATATCAAAGTATAATTACCAAGACTTTTGAATTAAAACATGCTTTGAAAAAAAAGAATGTATCACCCAGAAGAGTTATTTTAATTAAAAAAAATTATCAATAAATAGGTGACAAGATGTTATAAATAAGTAATACGTGGTATGATATAATTAAGGTTTTGTAATAAATTTATAATAAATCCATATTTATTATACATGAGGATTGAATGTGAACAAATAAATAGAAGAATTGAGGTAAGGAATTTATTAACTGAATTTCCATTCATTGAGTTAAACATATACTTGACTACTATAAAAACACTCTATACCAATACACATATTCCATCATTTTGTGAAAACTGTTGGTAGAGGCTTTTTTAGAGGCTGGTTTCCCAATGGTTTCAAAAAACTATTGGGATAGAGCCAAACTATCCCAATAGTTTGACTAAACTATTGGGATAGGGTCCTTTATAAAGACCTATACAAATGGTTATTTAAAACCATTGGTATACACACTCTATCGAAACAGTTTTTTAAAACTGTTGGGAAATTTTTTACCAAATACGCAGCAGCCATCCACTTTCTATATTCGCTCGTGTGTTGCCCTAAACCAGAGCTCCCCTCTTCACCAGCCTACGGACCTTCTTCCCACCAGTAAATCCATCTTTATTCAAGCTATTTTTTGTTCTAAAATTTAAAATATGTAAGTGGTAACTTAGTTTTATGTTCTGCATCTATTTAGTTTTTGTTTTGTGTTTTGATTTTCCCTAAATGACATCTCCCTTCTCCTTACTAGTGTTACAACCACTCTTCCCAACTAAGAATCCATATTCAAGTCATTTTTTTCTTCCAGTTCAAATAGGTAAGTTATAACTGAGTTATATGTTCTAACTCTATTTATTTTGACTTTTTTCATTCATATTTATTTTTAAGATAGGGTTGTTTTTTTTCTTTTTTTGATCAAGAAGTCGTTATAAAATATATGTTTTTTAATACAAATTTTTCAATGACATAAATTTTATTTGAATAAAAATAAAAATATAGGACCTAAAAATCAAGTGGAAGACTACTTTTGTAGGAATCACCACACAACTGGGGTGGAAATTCTAGACAAGGAACTATTTAATGAAATAATTCCATAATATTAACAATATTTGTTTGAAGGAGAAGTATTAATGTATGATGATATATTAAAATTTTTGGTAACCTTTCATGTTTTGTAACATCTAAAGCAACAAAAAAAATTATACTAAATATTGTATTATATTTTAATTTTTGTTAAGATCCATATATATAAAAGTTTTATAATGATCAAATGATCAACATATGTTTCCCTAAAATTAAGGTATAATATGTGTTATAATTTTATCATAATTTATATTGTGGACGTTTCTTTGAACCTCAATAAACTTTTAGGAAAGTACTTAAATATATAATATACTATCCCAAACTTTTTAAGGATGCTTTTGAGTTTTATAAGAAATATGTGATGTGAAAATTCACTAGAAATATATCTAAGAGATAATAAATACTTCAATGACCAATTATTTTTTGTGAAATATTTTATCAATGGGGTATAGACTTTATAAATCCATTTATCAAGTCATTTTAATGTTCAAACATATTGTTATTTTTTTACTAGGTTTCAAAATGTGTGGAATCCAAGGCAAAAAAAATTGATGATTCTAGTATTGTTTGTACTTTTTTAGTAAAACTATCTTTTTTTATTTATAATCCTACAAGAATTATTCAGTGACTGATGAACCCACCTTCACTATAGGTTCTTGTAAGCTTTAATGAGGATTATATAGTGAACCATAATACATCAACACCTTACCATCCACAATCCGATAAACAAGTTTAATTTTTTAAAAGTGATATTAACGGAATCTTAGAAATGATAGTAAAATAAAATAGAAAATATATGAGCAAAAGGTTTAAAGACACCTTTTGGGTTTATATAATAGATTACAAAACCTCAAATGGAATGATCGCATACTAATTTATCAAATAGAATAGTTATCATATTCATGTAGTGATAGAACATAAATCTTTTTAGGAAGTTAAAGAGATGAATATGCATATAGAAAAGGATAGATATAAAAGAATGCTATATATTCTAGAACATATTGAAATAAAGAGAGAATAATTTGTAAATTTTAGAATGTATATGGAGAGAATATGAGTAGCACAAAACTTGTTGATTCAATAAAGTGACCTCCAACCCAGAGAAAATATATTTCTCTACAACTCATGACTGAAATTAATGTCTAATGAACTTCATTCCAAAAGGGAAATCTCATTAACCATCACTAATGGGTATCAATTTAGTGTTGTTTTGATAGTTAATAAAGGAGAAATGTATGAATTTGTTATAAATGGATATAGTCTGAAGAAGTATCTCAACAACATGGTACTATTACTAATGGAAAAAGATCACACTACTCCAACCCTTCTACTAATGAACTCTTAGTCTATTCCAAACCAAATAAATTTAATTTAAATGACTTGATTTGACCCAAGTAGACTTTATTAGATCCAAAAAACACTAAATTTCATCAAACTAAACAAAAATAAAAAAAAATTGAACTAAAGTGAACCTAACTAAAAGAAATTTTATAGTAATGATAAGAAATGAACTGAGTTGACCAATTCTTGTTCAGTTAAAAAACATATCTATAGAGTATTTTGTTGTCTTTTATATTAGGATTTGTATATAAAGTAGTGCATTAGTTATGGTTTAATATAAATTGAACAATTCTCATTTACTTAAATATATTTTCAATTAAACATCAATCTTATTGAATTTCTTTCACAAAATGACATATTACATTATTTTTACAGAATGGATAGAAGTTGGATGTATGAAACTAATCATATATCAAGAAATTTTTAAAACAATTTGAAGAGTTTTTTAGATTTTTCATTTTAAGATTCTTCAGATAGTGGTCACATACACTGCCCATGTTATAATTGTGTTGGAAGACCTTGGTTGATCCATGAAGAAGTTAGATGACATATAACTAAATATTGTTTTAAAAAAAACTACAATGTGTGGTATCACAATAGGGAGAAAATAGAATCTAAAAATGTTCCTGATCCAAATGAGAGGATTTGATTGAATAATTTGATATACGACCTATTTTATTTTATTTATCATCATGATAAGGAAAGGATTTTAACCCAAGAATACTTCGATTAGATCACACATGATGTATCCAATGAAAATGATGATGTTGACATGGTGAAAAAATTGAATGATGCTATGATGAATACAGTATATCGACAATGTGCTAAAATAAAAAAGATGGAATTTTTAATCCAATTGTTTCATGGGAAAACCTTGTATGGGATTTCTAATACTTCCATTGATTTCATTCTTACCTTCTTGAAGGACTTACTTTTATATGATGTAGATATTCCCTCAAACCACTATATGGCATGGAAGTTATTTTAAGAACTTGGATTTTTAAAAAGTAAAATTCATGATTTACTATAAGATTACAACTTATTATGGGAGGAAACTGCTGAAATAAATGATTGAATAAAATGTGGAACATTCTGATGGAAGCCAAAAGCTGATAAAACACCATCTCGTATGCCAAAGAAAGTAATGTGGAACATTCCATTGATCCACAGACTCCATAATATTTTCATTTCTGATGAAATATCAATTAAAACATGATGGAATGATACCAAAAGAAATAATAATAATGAAGAGTTAGTTCACCCTATAGATGGATTTTCATGGAAGAGATTTGATGTTCGATATCATGATTTTGTAGTTGATGTAAGTAATCTGAGGTTGGGTCTTTCATGTGAAGATTTTAGTCTATTTGGGAAGATGATTACTTCATACAGCACATGGGCAGTTTTCTTTCACATTTATAACCTTCCCCCATGGTTGTGTATGAAAAAACCTTACACTTTCATCAGTATTCTTATATTTGGTCCTTCTGATCCTAGAAATGATATAGACATATACATGAAACCTTTAATTAAATAGTTGAAACTTATTTGGGATGTGGGTGTGCACACATAAGATGCATGTTCTAAATATATATTTATTATGTGTGTTTCACTTATGTAGATGATCAATGATTTTTCTGCTTATGCAATGATGTATGGATGGAACACAAAGGGAAAACTAACATGTATTATTTATATTAAGAATACTCAATCCAAAATATTGAAACATTGTCTTATTTTTAGTTTTATGGGATATCGAGGATTCTCTCCAATGCACCATCCATGTAGAAATAATTTTCATAGATTTAAAAATGCCATGGTTACCAATTATCCACCTTAGCGTATGTTTAGAGGAGATGTGATTAATTAATTTCAAGATTTTAGTTTCTCATTATGGAAGGGTCAAATGAAATCTAAAAAGAGGAAGAATATTTCCAATGATAACCATTACAATTAGAAGAAGTGGAGTATATTCTTTGAGTTTCCTTATTGTTCAACCAATTTGTTACGTCATTTCATAGACATACTGCACATTGAAAAGAATATATGTGAAATTTTTCTTTCAATTCTTCTAAATGTAAAGGGAACGAAAAAAGATGATTTATGATCTTGGCATGACTTGGTGGATTGGGGGATCAAACCATAATTTCATCCTGTGTGTATCAGTGAAAATAAATGGCATGTTCCAAGTTATTCTTATATATTGATAGTTATAGAAAAAAAATCAATTTATGGAAGTACTAGAGACTATTAATGTTCCTAATGGCTATTCAATCAACATTTCAAAATGGGTCATTAGATGAGAGTTGAAGCTGAAATCTTTGAATACTCATGATTATCATGTATTTCTACATGAGTTGATTCCAATATAAATCCATCATCTTTTTTCTAATAATGTAAGGGTGTCAGTAATTTATTTGTTCCATTTGTTTAGTGATTTTTGTTCTAAGAAGTTGTCCAATTATTTCTTGCAAAAAATGTTGGCAGAGACACCATTAATTTTTTGTGAGTTAGTGAAAAAATTTCAAAATTTATTTTTCACATGCATGTTGCATCTGACTATCCATATTCCAAATGAAATACTTCTTGGAGGACCTGTTTCTTTTCATTGGATGTATCCAACTGAAAGAAATATGTACACATTGATATATTTTTTCTAGAAAAGGAATCATCCTAAAGGTTCTATCATAAATGGTTACTTAGATCAAGAATGTATGGATTTCTACTAAATGTATTTTTTTAATATTACTATGAGAATGAATAGACCAATGAGAAATGGAGAAGAATAGTATGATCAAATTTAACCCAGTTTTCTAACACTTCCACAAACAGGAGGAATTCCTAGATCATATACATTGATGACACTAAGCCTTCAAGAGTGGGATATGACACATCTCATTGTGTTGTTCAATTGTGATTTGTTCGATGAATACATCAAGTAAGTAAATTGAAAATTTATATCTTATCTCATCTATTGTAATTTTACATATCTATTAAACTATTTCTATTTTTAACTACATGGAACATAAATTAATGATAAATAAACAGCATCATTCTTTATCTTTGAGGAGAGAGACGTTGCATAGAAAAGAGTTTTCTTCTTGGTTAAAATTGAAGTTAGAAATATTCCTATAATAAATAAATAAAATCAATATTTAATTAAGTTTAATATTCATTTATATTTCGGGTATCGACTTTACCAGTTGAATCTATTTCTGAGAAAACAAGAACTTTGCATTTTAGTCTTAATATTGTGGTTCATAAATGTAAATCCATTGTGATCAATGGGTATATATTTATTATCACTGAATGAGAAAATAATATGAGAACACAACATGATGGTATTATGCTAACTTCCACAACATATTTTTGTGACACTGCATCAGATAATAGACCTTGTTTTGAAAACATAGCTTATTATAGAGTTGTTGAGAAAATAATTATATTGGATTATTACTCTCATGGTTGAGTCACGATGATGAAATGATAGTGGTTTGATTTGATAAAGAGGTACGGAACCTTTATTGATGATTGTGGATTTTGAGTAATTTCCATCACTCACACTCTTGCTAATGATGAACCATATATATTGGTATCAATGATGAAACAGATTTTTTATATCAAAGATCCTCTTCGACCTAAATTTGGTGTCATTATTGAAGTAATTCCAAGCCATATTTTGTATGATGGTGATAATGGAATTGAACCCATCCCTACTTCCATTAGCACCAATCCATTTATTACTTATGATGACTCCAATAGCTCATTTTTCAGAGTTGATTGTGAACCCAAAGTTGTGGTGGGAAATATATAGAATCATCCATCTATGTTATCAGTTATTTTGGTTTAGATCGACTTAGGTTGTAAAGTTTGGTACTATTAAAAATGATTTAATATTTATTACAAATATTTTCTATCCTACTTGACCTTAATGTTAATTTTCAATGCTTATTGGTTGAAGTTTTATTTGAGTTGGATTTTATAATATTGAATTGAACTGTATTCAAACCTAGAAAACTAAACACAACTGAAACAATTAAATTAGAATAAAAAATAAGAGGAATTGAATTGGAAATATTAAACTTTTTGATATGAAAATAAAAAAAAATGAAAATAATGACCTAACCAAAAAAATACCTAAATTACATAACTAAAAATATGAACCAAATGACCTAAGAAAAATAAGTCATGTATCATATTTTTTTGTTTTTTGGGTTACACATTAGTTGTCCTTTTCTAATTACTTCCATATTTGTTTTCAAATGAATCAAATGAAACCTATTGAAGAGTGGCAAAGAAAAAATATGATGGACAACAATCGTTGAATGACGGAGATGGGAATTCCTCCATTAGTCTCTCTTGTGAGTATTTCATTTCAAGTATATATCAATAACATATAATGTCATGTGATTAATTGTTTAAAAAAAATTATACAGGATCCACCACTTAGGCTCTAATTATTCGACAGGCATCCAAGTAGTGGTCCTAGTACTCAGTTCGGTGGTACGGAGGGTGGTACGAGAGCTAGGATCTCTAATTGGTTTACCCAATTAGTCTCTTCCCCTCCCACTGACATATCATCTTCCACACATTCTGATCCCACTATGTCATTTGGGAAACACGGGATATTTAGGGCTCCCATGTTTTCCCTAACCTTTACATCTCATCCTTCTCACCTATCTTTACTGTATCCAATGATGGTTCCCACTCAACTATATTATGAATTTGGTCATCCATCCATGTCATCTTCTTTACCATCCCCTTATTTCTCTCTAAACTTCTACATTATTTCTTCAAATCCTACTCCAATATAGTCTATGCCTGTAGAGAATACAATGGGACCCACTCCAGCTGTAGAGGGTCATTTTCCTTTAGTGCCTGCAGATCCAATGACACTCATTGATCAGAATGTTGTGATTATATTTTATTACCCTAACAAATTTTTATACCATAATTTATTTTCATTATAACATGTATTGATATAATATTTTTTTTCATAACAGATACATCTACTAATAGGTAGAAATGGAGTACATGCATGTGTGTGGTGTGGAACCACCGCATGCAGTTGATGGTGGACTACAATGAAGACAACCAAATAAACGAAAAAACAGGGTAGTATTGTTAGAGTTTTTTGGCGATGCTTGTCAAATAATCTGACATCATTCCCACCAGCCTAATCACATGGAGACAGTTTCCAAACAAAGTCAAGAATAATGCTTGGGAATAGATATGGGTAAAAATATCTATTGGATTTAATGTAATATTATTTTTCTATTTATATGAATTAATATTATAGTGTCATATTTGGTTTAATTTTCCTGATGGTGAGGGTGCTTGGCTAGCATGTCTAAGGAATTAAGTGAGATTTGGAGAGCCTATAAACACAAGTAGTATATTGGATGGTGTACTAGAGTTAGAATAGAGTTATAGGAAGTTCCTATCAATAATGGGTTTCTAATAGAACAGTATCAATAAATGATTACTCATTGGATGACTACAAAGTTTAAGGTACTAATCACATTTGAGGTTTTTAAATTAAAGTTCTCACGTTTTTCATTAAAAATATATTTTTTTATTATTTAATTTTATTTAGGAATCATCCAGAAAAAATAAAAAAAACATTAATGCTAAAAAATACATCCACACTTTGGGGCATACTATGATGTTAGATCATGAGAGGAAGAAGTTATAGCGGTTGTTGATAATTTTTCTTTAGGGCTTTCACTTTCTATTATTTCCTCCATGATTTGTTTGATTTCTAAAGTTTTGATATAATTTCAGTTATGAAATTAATTATTGGTAACCTATTTTCAATTATGGTTTCCTACATTCAATCTCATTAAAGAGGCATGTATTGAATATTGAAGGATTTGTGCCTCGAGAAAAACTATTTTGCTCAAGTAGAAAGAAAAAAGATGGAAGTGTGGTTAACGAACTGACACATAAGCATATTCTAAGTATTAATTTATTAATTTAAAATTTTAATATCTATTTTGTAACTTAATAATATATTTATATTTGTAACACGCTACTTTGGAGACCCTTGATTCTAAGGAACCTGACTATTTTGGGCTAAATGATCACTCACATCAGGTGTTGGGAGATGATCACCCTGGCAGAGTATGCTGCCAACCTGGGAAGAGTATAGTCCTGAGGAGGTATTGTCCCTCTTCAGGTACCAGTACTAGTACCACCGAGTTAGAAAATGTTAAGGCATGGGTAGAATAGGCTGAAAAGGGGTCCACATAGGTTGAAGAATGAGTTGATAGGGAAAACACTAAATTTACAAAACTGATGAAAGTTTTATGTTCATAACTTCTACAAAAGGACAGCACATCTTGTGATCAATATATGTTGTTGATGTGTTCACAATATAGTTCACCAAGGGGTATCCCTACACTAATGTAAATCCAACCTATACCAACACAATTTTCCCAATGGTTAAAAAAACTGTTGGGAAAGGCTATTGTACCAACGGTTCTAGAGAATAGTTGGTATAAGGCTGTGAAATTTTTATTTTCCCAATGGTTTATTTAAACTGTTCAGATATAATATCAAAAATTGTATTTTTCTAATCGTTTATGTAAATCGTTGGATAATATTACATTCCCAACAGTTTTCTAAAACTGTTGGGAAAGAAATTCCCAAAATTCATTGCGCCTCCAGAACCCATCTCAAAATTTTTTCCCTAAATGATAGATTGATGCACAGGCCTCAAGAACCCATCTTAAAGCCTCCATAACCCATCTGACTTTTCCCTAATAGAGAGCTCGACACGCCCACCTAAAATATTTTTCCCTAAATCTCGATGTGAACCCTACTTTCTAACCAACTCTCAATGTGAACCCTACTTCCCAGTGCGACAGGTCTGGTTTCCCAATGCTTTGTTCTTCCACTTTAAATCGATAAATATGACTCATTTATTTTAGATTTTTTCATTCCATTTCACTAAAATGTAGTGTGTATTATGATACCCTTACAAACACAAGTCATATATAATTCTAGGTTGTGGTTCAAACCCTACTTCCCAACCATCTCTCGAGGGTTCTAACTCTACTTTCCAACCATCCATTTATCTTTGATTCAAGTCACTTTTGTTCTTCCACTTTAAATCTGTACATCTGCCTTCATTTATTTTATATTTTTTGTTCCATTTCACTACAATGTACTACGTATTATGATCCCCTTTTGAACATAAGAAATATATCATTTTAGGTTGTGGTTTTTTTTTGATTTGTCTATATAGAATAATTTTGATTGATATTAAAGAGTTCAATATGATCCTGAGTTATTTCATCCTTGGTTTATTTTAAATTTAAGGTTTATTGACATGATTTAATTGTTTAGACATAAATATAGTTATAGAATTCATTATCCTAAGAGGAACGATAAGATACTTATTCATTATGAATGTACCCCTAAATGGTTTCTTTGAAATAGCACACTCTAAATTTAAGATGATGATACCCTTACTATAATTCATTCAATGAGTTGGTGTTTCCACCAAAACCACTAGAGTGGGTTTGGGGTCATTTTCATGTGTGAATGGTGATAGAACCAAAATTTACTCTATTGCATGATCATTTATTCCTACTCCATCAAAAGTTCTGGTCATACACTTATAAGGTTGTATTTTTTTTTAAATTCAAAATGAGTGTTAGGAATTCATGTCACAATTTTCTTAGGTAGTTATAAAGCATTATTAAGGAAGTTATATGATTTTCTATCCTAGGAAGGCACACATAATAAAGGAGTAGAACCATCATATAACTCACCAAGGATATTCATGCCTATACATTATTTACCCTCTGATATATATCTCATGAAAAAAATAGCATGGTTAGGTGTATATAATTATTCACTGCTATTTGATAGTATTTGAGGTCTATATAGGTACACCTAAGGTATTATTGTGCACCTACTCGGATTCTATTATTTTTCTTTTATTTTGGGCATTAGAAATCAATATTAGAGTGTTTTATTTTTCATACTATTTTTGAATAATTATATAGTGATAGGAATGCATTGAACTTGTGATAGTCCTAAAACAGGTGATTCATAAATCCATATCTAGTGGTAATTATAGGTTAATAGGGTTATGAAATTGAGCTTCTTTATTATCAATGTTACAGTTGAGATATTTACTAAAGTAAGATGTGCTGATTTGATATTGTAATTTTTGTTTTTGGCACTTGGATCATACAGGAAAGAGGATTGTGTACATTCATCATATGTGGATTGTAGGATTCACAAGACATTTATATTCTTATGAGTGACTAAAATTTCTAATGACATAGGGTTTAGTAGTATAAAGTTTCCATAATGAGTTTTATATGGGTTTCCTATATAACTTGTTAGTATAATTATACCCACCCAAACCATAGTGTTTTTTGAGCAAAGAACATGTGGAGCTTATTTTGGGATGTTATCTGAGGATGTAAATAAATTCCATTGGTGAAATGGATGTATTTTAACACTTGAGGGTTAATTTATTAATTTTATGGATTTTTAATTTTTTAAAGTATTAAAGGTAATCATAAAAAGATGGTTCATGATGAGAATGATTTGCCTTTATTATTTTGATACCGTTGTGATGGCAAAAGTCAGGAAATATAGAATTATTTATTTATTTTTAATTTACATTTCTTGAAGTAAATTAGGAATCATGATTATATGGAGATGGAATAATTTATTAGATACTTAGACCTATTGGTTTTGGGTGTAGTTTTTGATGAGACAGTTGATTATGATCTGATATAGTTAGATCTAGGATGGATAGATCATGCGTATGTTCTTTGTGATTTATAATAATGCTTGAGTGACTAGTGATCATGTAGTAATCCATGTAATGAGTTTGATTCCTTAGTATTGTTGGGAAAGAAGCACAAAGGGTGGTTTTTTAGATAAACTTGACGTGAATGAGAATCATGGTCACTTTTTAATTGAATGAGCCTGGGTTTTATGGCATGTGACTCATTAGATAATGATCCTGGTGGTGTGATCAAGTGATATGGGAGTGTATAATCATTGTGTTTGTAACACCTTGAGTTTTAATGAATTGTTATTATTTTTGAATAAATTAAAATTTATTAGTGGCTTGCATTGCATGCTACACCAAAATATTTTCAATATGATTAATGAATATCCTAAAATTTAATGAATATCTTAACATTTAATACTTTCAAAAAAAATTATCAATATGATTAATTATGATTGTTCCTCAGGGGATAATTTTTTATTAGTTATGTATAAATTCGATAAAGCCTCAAATGAAATGGTTGTATGGAACATATAAGGGTACTATGTTACTTACTTCTCTACATAACACTTTGTTTTTTGAGATTTATTACCACACCTAATAGAAATATCCATTAGATCATTTAATCTTATATGAGGTATATATTTAAAGATAATTCATCAACCAAAGTTGATATAATACTAAGTTTCATCAAAAACTCAATACACTATTCACCCTCTATGTTTCATTTTACATTTGAGTTGTGTCTGTGTTTAATGTATATTTACTTATCACTTATATGATTCTTTAAAAGGGTTTACTCTGATACTCTTTATTCCTTCTTTTTACATATTTTTCACATGAATAACTAAAATAGAGGCCAGTTATCATTTTATATAAAGTGAACAATTCTCATTTACATAAAAATATTTTTGATTGAACTTCAGTATTATTGAATTGATTTTATGAAATGACTGATTACAATTTTTTTACAGAATGGATAGAAGTTGGAATTATGAAACTGATCGGATCTCAAGCAATTTTCAAAACAATTTGGAAATCTTTTTAGATTTCTCATTTGACAATGCTTCATATGGTGGTCACATACATTGCCCATGTTATAATGGTGTTGGAAGACCTTGGTTGAGATGTGGAGAAGTTAGATACCATATAAACAACTATGGTTTTCAAAAAAACTATTATGTGTGGTATCACAATGGGGAGAAAATGGAATCTCAAAATGATGATGATCCAAATGAGAGGACTGGATTGGACAATTTGATATATGACTGGTTTCCGTTTATTCATCATCATGAGAAGGAAAGGATGTCAACCTAAAAAGTCTTTGATACAGTCACACATGATGCGTCCAATGAAAATAATGATGTTGACAGATTGAAAAGTTTGAATAATGTTGTGATGACTCCAGTATATCAACAATGTGGTAAAATGAAAAAGCTGGAATTTTCAATTCGATTGTTTCAGTGGAAAACCATGTATGGTATTTCTAATATTTTCATCGATTACATTCTTACCTTCTTGATGGATTTACATCCAAATGATACAGATATTCCCTCAAACCACAATATAGAAATGAAGTTAGTTTAAGAACTTAGATTTTCAAAAAACAAAATTCATGCTTTCCCAAATGATTGCAACTTATTCTCGAAGAAAACTACTGAAAGAAATGATTGTATCAAATGTGGAACATCCCGATGAAAGTTAAAAGATGATGGAACACCATCTTGTGTGCCACATAAAGTAATGTGGAACTTTCCATTGATCACTGGACTCTAGAATCTTTTCATGTCTGATAAAATATCAATAAAAATGAGATGGAATTATTCCAAGAGAAAAAATAATAATGAAGATTTGGTTCACCCTGTAGATGGATTTTCATGGCAGATATTTGATGCTCGATATCCTAATTTTGTAGCTGACGTGCGTAATGTGAAGTTGGGTCTTTAATGTGATGGTTTTAATCTGTTTGGGTTGATTCTTACTTCTCATAGCACATGGTCAGTTTCCATGCACATTTATAACCTTCCTCCATGGTTGTGAATGAAAAAAACTTTCACTTTCATGAGTATACTTATATCTGTCCATTCTGATCCTGGAAATGATATAGACATATACATGACACCTTTAATAAAAGAGTTGAAACTTCTTTGTAATGTGGATGTTCATACATACTATGCATGTTTGAAAGACATATTTCAGATGTGTGTTGCACTTATGTTGACAATCAATGATTTTCCTACTTATGCAATGATGTCTAGATGCAGCACGAAGGGAAAATTGTCATGTTTTGTTTGTATGAAGAATACTCAATACAGAAGACTGAAATACCATGGTAGTTTCAGTTTTATGGGACATCGACGATTCATGCCAATGGACCATCCATATAGAAATAATCGTTGAAGATTTTACAATACCATGTAGACCTACGATCCACCTCAGCGTATGTCTGGAACTGATGTGATTAATGAATTGAAAGATTTCATTTTTTCATTCAGGAAGGGTTGAATTAAATATAGAAATAGAAAGAACGTTTACAATGATACCTATTATAATTGGAAGAAGGGGAGTATCTTCTTTGAGTTTCTGTATTGGTCAACCAATTTGTTGCGTCATTTCTTATACATAATGCACATTGAAAAGAATATATGTGAAATTTTTATTTTGATTCTTCTAAATGTCAAGGGAAATACAAAAGATGATTTGTGATTTCAGCATGACATGGTGGATTGGGGCATCAAACCAGAATTGTATCCTGTGTGTATCAGGGAAAATAAATGGCATGTTTCATGTCCTTCTTATGTGATGAAACCTACAAAAAAATCAATTTATAGAAGTAATAGAGACTATTAAAGTTCTTGTTGGCTATTCAAGCAATATATCATAATGGGTTAAAAGAAGATAGTTGAAGATTAAATATTTGAAGACTTGTGATTATCACGTCATTATACATGAGTTGATTCCAATAGAAATCTGTCATCTTTTGTCCAATAATGTAAGGGTTTCATTTATTCGGTTGGTCTATTTATTTAGAGATCTTTGTGCTAAGAATTTGTCCAATTATTCCATGAAAAAATTATGGCAGAGACACCATTAATTTTGTGTGAGTTTTTCTCTATCATTTTTCACATGTATGCTGCATCTAACAATCCATCTTCCAACTGAAATACTTCTCGAATGAACTTTTTCTTTCTGATGGATATATCCAACTAAAATAAATATTTAAACATTGAAATGTTATGTCCAGAATAGGAATCACCCCAAAGGTTATATCATGAATGCTTACATGGATCAAGAATTTATAGATTTCTGCTCAATGTATTTGTCTGATCTTACTATAAGAATGAACAAACCAATGAGAAATGAATAATAACAGTATGAGAAAATTGAACTTGGTTTTTCATCACTTCCTCAAACATGAGTAATTTCCAGATCATATACATTGACGACATTAAGTCTTGAAGAGTGAGAGATGGCACTTCACACAGTGTTGTTCAACTGTGATTTTTGTATGTCTACATCATGTTAGTAAATTAAACATGTATATCTTATCTCCTCTCTTATAATTTTATATATCTGTTAAACTATTTCTATTTTTATCTGCAAGGAACATAAAGAAATGATAAATAGAAAGCATCATTCTTTATCTTTGATAAGGATAGAGACTTTGTATAGCAAAGAGTATTCTACTTGGTTGAAATTGAAGGTAGAAATATTACTAAAATAAATAAATAAAATCAATAGTTAATTAAATTTAATATTTGTTTATATTTAAGGTATTAATTTTTCCTATAGACTCTGTTTCTGTGGAAATAAGAGCTCTGGATTTTGGTCCAAATACCATGGTTCACGAATGTAAATCAATTGGGATCAATGGGTATAGATTTATTATCATTGAACTAACAAAGAACATGATAACACAACATAATAGTGTTATAATAACTTCCACAATAGACTGTCATGCCAGTGCCTCAGATATTAGACCTCATTTTTAAAATGTAGCTTATTATGGAGTCATTGAGAAAAATAATAATAGTGGATTATTACTCTCATGGTTGAGTCACGATGATGAAATGTCATTGGTTTGATTCGATGATGAGGAAGGGAACCATTATTTATGATTGTGAATTTTGAGTTATTGACATGACTCGTACTCTTGCTACCAATGAACCATATTAATTGGCACCAATGACGAAATAGGTTTTTTATGTCAAAGATCATCTTTGACCTAAATTTGGTGTCATTATTGAAGTAATTACAAGACATGTTTCTGATGATGGTGATGATGTAATTGACACCATCTCTACTGCCGTTAGAACCAATCCATTTATTACTTATGATGACTCCAATAGCTCAATTTTCAGAGTTGATTATGAACTAGAAGTTATTGTGGAAAATATATAGAATCATCCATCCATGTTCTCAATTATTTTGGTTTACCTTGACTTGGGTTTTTAAGGTTGTAATTATTAAAATTTAATTAATATTTATTACAAATATGTTTTATACGACTTGACCTTAATGTGAATTTTCAATGTTTATTGGTTACAATTTTATTTGAGTTGCATTTTCTAATTTGAGATTGAACTATATTCAAACCTATGAAACCAACATTTCTAAATTGGTGAACATTTCAATGCTTTATTTACCATGTATCAAATTAGTATAACTCTAAGAACACCCTTTAAAATTTCACCAGATAATGAACATGATGGTTTTTCTTATTCTACAAAACATGTATAGAAACCTACATCATCAACCTAGGCTAAAGAAATTAAATTTTTCCTTTATTTAGACAAGTGCTTTACCCCTTATGAATCTGGTAGATATCTTATCCTTGTTCAAATAGTTATATCATCATTTCCAACTATCTTAAGGGTTTAATCATTCATAATATATACCTTTATAAACTTTCTAGAGGAATAATTCATTATGCTCTATATCTTGGTTGTTGAGTGAAATAAAGCCTCAGAATCAATGTTTCGTGATTTTAATCGATTGGTGATACTTAGTAAAAATATTTTTTTAACCTCAAATGTGTTATTTCAATAAGAACATCTATAAATGAAACTTATGGAGACTTTTATTTTTTACCTTTATTGATGACTTATCTAGAAAGGTTTGTATTTATATACTGAAGAAAAAATATGATGCTTTTGAAATATTCAAAACCTGAAAAATAATTTTTGAAAATCAGGTATGAAATAAAATTAAAAAAATGATAACCAATAATGAATTAGAACACCTCTATACTGATTTTATTTTGTTCTTTCTATTTGAGGGAATTACAAGGCATCATACTATTAGAGGTACCCCCCTAATATAATGGAATTACTAATCATATAAATAGAATTATCCTTTAGTGAGTATAAAGCATGATTTTATACTTAGTTTTGGACAAATATTTCTGGGCAGAGGATTCTACCATGGTAGTATACCTTATATATAGGTTTCCATCCTCTTCCAAACTATGTAAATCCCTAGAGTAACTGTGAAATAAAGAACTACCTTCTTATAATTACAACAGAGTATTTAGGTGTACTGTATATTCCCATGTCAAGACTAATAAACTTGAAACTTGTGCTTTTAGGTATATTTTTTTTGTTACCCTGAAGGGTTTAAAGGTTATAAGTTGTGAGTTGATAGACCTAGATACCAAAATTTTACAATCTGTAGAGATGTGGTTTTTGAAGAGTCATGTTATCCCAAGTCTAACACTATACTTCAGAATTATTTTGGTTATCATTTTTAACTTCCTATCATGAAATTATGACTCTTCATGTGGGAAAATTTATTTACTTATGTGTATTTCATTCTCATGTTCTTCCTCAATTTTTATTCCTTTTATAAATTTTCTGCAAAAAAAATATCAACCATTCCCTAAAAACTGACTTAGATATCTTGGAATCACCACATGGATTCTTGAAATTCTTTTCACTAATATTTTACTCATATTATTTTCTTGGATTTATCTTCTAATATTATTATGATTACATCCATTTTCAAAAACATTGAAGGATTGTCAACATTTGTCTATGTTGTTTACTCTTCTTCAATGGAAGAAGAAGCTTATTTCTTTTGGTGTAGAAATTTTCTTGGAATTATTTGTTTTTTGTTGGATTGATTTATTATTTTATATATACCCTAAGGATAACATACAAGTAATATTTTCTAAATTATTGTAGAAAAATTCATTCCATAGATAGTTTTGAGTTGCCATAATTTTTTTAAGATATGGTTTTGAGCACCTAGAAGAACCTAAACAAAAGGAACCAATGATTTATTCTTGTAAAGTATTATCCAACAACAGAATGTATTTTTTCCTTAAATGGGTAAAAATATTCACACTAAACCTAAAAATTATAGAGGACTTAAACATCTGGACTTGCCCATCCCTGAGACGCTATACAACATGTATGTACCAACGATAGCCAACTAGAGAAAATGTTGTGACCCAGATCTTCTAGAAACTTCCCTAGAGTGGAAGTCAAATAAAAACCCAATTCAAACCATTAGTAAATCAGTAGAAGAGAACAATGTACTGGTGTCAGATTAGTAAATAACCATACTACACAAACTTAAATTTATTATTACATCTGGTATGATTTATTTAATTCATTATATATCCATTCAAGATCACCTAAAATAATGGATAATTAAATTATCCATGAATCCTCCTATTCCCTTCATATATTCTGTTTTTTGGGTTACACATTAGTTATCCTTTTCTAATTACTTCCATATTTGTTTTCAAATACAGTAAATTCAACCAATTGAAGAGAGGCGATAAAAAAAGATGATGGACAACAATTTTCACATGGCTGAGATGGTCATTCCACCACTAATGCCTATAGTGAGTATTTTATTTCAAATATATATATTTAAATAATATATAATTCCATGTGATTAATTTTTTTTAAACATTTTTTTAGGATCCACCTCTTAGGAGACAATTATTTTATGAGAAACATAGTAGTGGTCCCAGTACTCAGGTCGGTGGTACGAAGGGGGGTACGAGAGCTAGGCGATCTGGTCAGCGTACACGATTAGACACTTCCCCTCCCACTGGTATACCATTTATCCCACATTCTGATCCCGGTGTTTCATTAGGGACACATGGGATATTTAGGCCTCCCATGTTTTCACCACCCTTTATATCTGAGTCTCATTACCTATCTTTACCATATCCGATGATGATTCTCACTCCCCATCCATATCATGCATTCAGCCAGCCATCTATGCTATCTTTTTTTACTTTTACTTCCTTCTCTTTGTGCTTCTATATTCCATATTCTTTGAATACTGCTCCACCATATTATATCCTTGCAGAACATACACTAGGACCCACTCCACCTATACAGGGTGTTCCTTCAGTTTCTGTGGATCCATCGGTGCCCATTGATTAGACTGCCACAGATATATTTATAGAACCCTAAAAAAATTATACCATTTTTTATTTTCCTTATAACATGTATTTATAAAATATTTGTTTTTATTTCATAGAAGATACATATACTGATAGGATGCGGGGGTGGGGGTGTACACGTATGCATGCGGTGTGGAACCGCTACATGTTGTTGATGGTGTACTATAATTAATATAATCAAATGATTAAAAAAATAGGGTAGCAATGTCGGATTTTTTTTGTGACACTTTCCAAATACTCTAACATCGTTATCGTCAGCTCATTCTCATGGAGACAATTTTCAAATGAAGTCAAGGATAATTCTTGGGCATAGATATGGGTAAAAAATCTATTGTACTTAATGAAATATATTTTTTTATTTATTTATATGAATTAATATTTTAATGCCAGCTTTGGTTTAATTTCCCCGATGGTGAGGGTGCACATCCAGCATGTCTAAAGGAGTTAAGTTAGCTTTGGAGAAACTATAAGCATGATTTGTATATTGTATGGTGTGCTAGAGTTGGAAGAGAGTTAGAGATGGTACCTATCGTGGATGATTGTCTGATAGAACAGTATCGGAAGATGACTACTCATTGGATAACTATCTAATTTAAGGTATTAATCACATTTGAGGTATTTAAATGAAAATTTTCATGTTTTTAATTAATACACTCTTTTGAATTAGTGAATTATATTTAAGAATAATTCGGAAGAAATAAAAAAACATTTATGCTAAAAAGTACCTCCACACATAATTTGTATGTGCAACGATGTCAGATCATGAAAGGAATTAGGTATGACAGTTGTTTATAATTTTTTTTATGACTTTCATTTTATATTATTTCCTCCATAATTTATTCGATTTATAAAGTTTTTATATAATTTTATTTATTAAATTAATTATTGGTAACCTATTTTTAATTATGTTTTCCTACATTCAATGTCATTTTAGAGGTAAACATTGAATATTAAAGGAAGTCTGCCTCGAGAAAAACTGTTTTTCTTGAGTTGAAGGAAAAAAGATAGAAGTGTGGTTAACGAACTGACTCAGTAGCAGATTTTAAGTTTTACATTGTTGAATTCAAATTTTAATATCTATTTTTTAACTTAATAATCTATTTATATTTGTAACAAGCTGCTTTAGAGTCCCTTGATTCTTAGGAACCTAAAACTTTTGGTCAAATGATCACTTACATTAGGTGTTGGGAGATGATCACTCTGGCAGAGTACATTGTCGACCTGGGAAGAGTATAGTCCTGAAGAGGTATTATCCCTCTTTAGGTATAAGTTGTATTTCCACCGAGTTCCATTAGGTTATGGCACTGGTATAATAGGCTGAAAAAAGGGCCACATATATTGAAAAACAATCTACTAGGGAAATACTGCATTTATAAAACTAATGGAAATTTTACATCTAACATTTACACCAAAGTCCAGCACAAATTTTGATGAATATATTTCATTGATGTGTTCTATATATTTTTTCACTAGGTAGAAGTTCTTGTGGTGGTTGAGATTATTTCATTCCCAGTGATGCTGATGGCAAGGAGGAGGCCAAGTTGGAGGAGGAGGGAGAGGAGGAGGTCGAGGTAGAGTAGGAGGGTGAGGTGGAGGCTGAGGAGGAGTATGAGGGAGAGGAAGAGGGCATGGAGGAGGGTGGGGATGGTGATGGGTACAATGTTGAGGATGGGGATGAGGCTGATGATAATGGTGATGATAGTGTTGGTGATGAGGGACAGATTATTCCATTACATTTTTTACTGATATTACTGACATTTAATGTTTGATGATTTGTTGTTCCTAAATATATGTTTTATTAGGTAGGTCACATTATCTTTATTTCTTTATCTATAAATAATAAAACCTGACTTTAAGATTTTCTGTGACTAAACATATGTATGACTGATTCACCCCTCTCCTCTTTATGTGGTTTATTTTCCAAATTAGTCCCCTTGGTTTATCTCAGATATGGGTTAATCCTGAAGTAGGTATGATAGGTATAGACCTTCCTAGTATAACGATTTAAAAATTTAGTTATAAATTTTATTCTTAAAAGAATATAAATAATATTCTCACTTGCTTTATTTAATAAGGGGTGGAAGTTCGATAAAGAGTTACATAGTTAGTTTTAGTAAAAAAATTAATATCCAAGATTCATGTAATAATTTTGAGAACATTTCCAAATATATATATATAAATATACTTGGAAGTGGAATCTACAATGTATCCAAGTGTATATCCCTATATCCAAATAATTTAAGAAAATATACCACATGTCCAAGAGAAAATTAATATAGATGCACCGTGTAGGTGAATCATTTACATAGGTGGTTTGGAAAAACCATGTAGCTGAACATGCCACATAGGAGAACATTCTATGTAGTTGATCTGGTGATGTAGAAAAATTCTCACAAGTAAGTGTTGTGACATATCCAAATTTATCCATGCATTGTATTTACATAGTAGTTTAAGGTCAATGTAAGGGATAGTATCTATATGTTTTTTATGATATTTCAAGAGCCAATTTGGTATTAAAATGTATAAATTTTTGAGGAATTACTATGATCAAGTATGTTTATATATTTTAGCGAATATGGAATGAAGGAAATGTGTTGAAGAGGCATAAAATATGATTTGAACATAAATTTACTACAAAAGAATAAGATCTAACTTAAACCCAAGACATATGTTTTATAATCCAACATGAGTTTAAAAAATACAATAAAGAATTCAATTAATCAGTATAGGTTAATAGATATTCTTCTCAATCTGGTACGATGAAGGTTTTAAACTATTATGTAAAATCTTATACTTTTTATTATCAAGATAGATCAATTATAATTAATAGTGTATGTGTCAAAAAAAACTTGTACAAGTTTTCTCAATGAAAATTTAGAGGGAAGTATCCATATCAATGGATTGGTAGAGTATTTCATAGAGGCCACAACCCCCAATGAAATGTGAGGCTTAGTATCAAACTAGACAGAATCAACAAAATTATGGAAAGATATTGGAAATATATAGAAGAACAATGTTTCAATATTTTTTGGGGGGTTGTGGAATGAATGGACATAAAACCTATTCTCATTTGTTCAATATGTCATTACTAGGAAATAAGAAAGACATAAGAGGGAGTCTTTATAAGAATATAAGGAAAAAATCTTAGAGAAAACTACATAAGACTAGATCATCACTACGTCTATATACACAAAAAAATATTTTAAGAGAAGTTTGGGGTCAAAAAAGTTAGGAAGTTCATAAGGCTAAGGTATGCATAAAAAGGTTAGAATGAGAGGTTATTTATACAATGAAATAGAAGAGGTTTCAAAATAAAAACAATGGTATGTCGTATTAATATTCTGAGAAGGATAATAATTTCATGAAGGAATTCCTAGTTGTTTTCCTAAATAAATTTAAATTGGTTAAACAATTGGTGGAAGATGAAGAAGCATCTGAGGCTACATGAAAGTGAGGACATTTATAAGGTAATTTCAAAATTGATGAGAGGTCATCCAAAACTAGAAACTTGATGATTTATAAGTCTTATGTGGAAAAGGGTATTTCTTATAAAGAAGAAGTGTAAAGGAATAACCAAAATAAAACTTAATATGAAGTGATTAGAAGAATATAATGGATCAGGATGAGTTGAAGGACTCTTCTATAATGATTTTTTTAGAAAAAATAAGTGTAAACTCCTCATTATCTATTATTTTTATTTCTAATATATCATGTAGAAAATTTAATGAGTGTGTTGATTGATTTTCATAATATAATTTAAATAAGTTTATCAAGGATATAAATAATGGAAGATGTAGAGATAATATCTTTCATATAGATTAATAACTACCATGAAATAAAATAATAATATGACATCCCTTTAGGGGGTGAAAATTTTAGAATGTTGTAGCAAATCTATTATTTCCAGTATACCAGAAATATCTGGATAGATTTCAAAAAATTTATTGTTGATTTATGAGAATCCCTCTTAAGAATGGAGGATCATTTCATTTTCCACACAACTTTCACCATATCCAAGCCTTGGTTATGGTGGTCATCAAGACACCAGCCTGAAAAAGCCAGCCCTATAGTGTGACACCTCATCCCGGGTCATTTTCCCATTCCATTACCTATGAAATGGGTGTGGTGAGTTTTACCAAGTTGAGTCCCATAGTTACCTACCCCAAGAACCACTCCATGGCCATGACTATTTTCCACCTTTCTTATTTTACCTTGAAGCGCACCTGGGACAAAACATCTTATACTGAGGTGTAGTATTGGCCGTTTTGAACAAAAACCCTTCAATACAACATTTAGGATTCATAAAATATCAAGCACTTTGATTTGTTTCTTTCATGTGTTGAATTGATGCTTATGGTAGGAGACAGATCATGTGGTGAGGGTGTAGATTTAGAGAATTTATATATACTCTACCCAATAACAATTAATACTATTTTGGTTACACAGAGGGATGATATACCATTGAATATTTTGGTCTATATAGACAAAAAATCTCACACAAATGAGGTAGCGTCATCAGCATTTAAATTCCTAGACCACCACTACCATCCTTAGGTTTTGAGTAGTGTAGTTCTACTCATGGGGTCAAATATAATGAGACATGTAAGGAATTATATTTTTACCATGCATTAGAACTGCTCCCGAGATAACATCATTTGAATTGATATACACTATATACCCAACTCCAAGATTGAAAAATATTAGGATCTATAATGGAAACATATTCTTCATCATATATAATAATTCCTCTAATCATTATTCCATCCATTCAAACATGTCTACCTTCTCTGTGTGGATAGTAATGGATACATATTGGAAATAAAGTTATGAATGGACCTCATGTATTACTCATAAATCCCAAGGAAACATTTTATTTTTGACACATTCCCTAGTCCTGATTGATACAGAACTGTATCTTCATTACTTAGAACTACTAATATTCTAGGTTAGAAATCCATGTTCCCATAAAATTAGACTTCATATATCTAAAATAGACACTTAAAACACTTTGAGAAAATTTCATTTTCTCAATTTATACTGAATATGTTATAATTGTTTCTAGAATATTATAACAACATCATTAAATATATAAATATTTCATAAAAAACACAATAATGATTGAGTCCATGTATGAGTGTTAGATTAAAAAAGAAGACAGTGAATGATGTTTAAACAATAAAAGGTTGTTTTCTCAATTTACAAAATTTCCATTCCTCCATTTTTAACATTATTGGTATCCATCTATATAAATTTAGCACTCTAGGTGGGAGTGAAATCAAGATCTATTCTATCACTCTGAGATACGGAGAATACTTCAAAATTACCACATGATCTAGATCGGTTAACTCAAGATGAATTCATCAAATCCCCATATAATTTGTACATACTACTAAAGGAATATAATATTCAGTATGATCTCTTTACAAACTAGGAAAATATTTTATAGATGATGTTTCTTCCAACCATATAACAATGATAAATGTGGTCTTCATCGTTCCCTCCTTATACTTCTTTCCAATTTCCCACTAAGGTATGGAATGATCAAGAACAATACAATGAAAAAGAAGGAATAAAATGATGATATCTTGTGGGAATATTTGGCCACTAACTAACTTCCCATCATGTTATGGCCATCCCTGAGTATTTAGTTCTCTATTCTAGAACTTCACACTAAAAATATCATATAATATCTCTGATAGAACCTGTGGGTGATGTTCAAATACCATCATACTCACCTTTTGGTATACCATTTAAACTCATACCACCATGAGGACCTTGATCCCATGTGATAAATGGTTAGTATTTATGATTCTACATATGTATCATCATTCTCATTTCAATGGATACAAAAATCATCTATGGAAGGTATATACTAAAATCCATGTAGTACTATACTATATTGTCATGGAGGATTATCTAAATGTGTGCATTATATATTGGGGATAGAATGTTACCTTTTAATCTTATCCTCTTAGAATATGATATAAAATACCCAAAGTGAGAGCAAAAGATGATGTCAATGATTCATAACCACTGACAAACACCATGTTGGATGTCATCCCAGCAGATCCCCTTGAAAATTAGGAGTGTGATATTTCTTATGAATCAAGTAAATATCCATCCTCATATAATCAATAAAGATAGTTGGAACTTCCCATTTGTTTCAATACCCATCACTAGTGAAATGATATGTGTCACAGAAGCTTGACCAATATCCCTCTCTTAAACACCAACCAATACCTTGATAAATGAAATAGTATAACTAAATCTCTCAACATTATAGAAGTAATTGACCCCATAGTATATGATTCCCCCATAACTATACTCTAGGAACACAAGGGTTATAATTTTCATAGTGTAAATCTCCTTCTAGGTTACTATATTTAAAGATTAAATTCATGGAAAAATATCAAATTTATTTTAGAGTAATCAAAACCAATAACCCTTATCTGATTGATTAGGATTGAGGTAGGTTATTCTTCATATATGAGTTATAAACTTGAATTTCCAATATATTCCTCCCTATTTGATCAATAAGACATCTTTTTTTTGGTTCTTGGTCTCTCTACCACATTATTATGTGAACCATACAAGGTAAAGGGACGTGATTAAGCCCTTAAAATGAGATGATTATTTCTCTCACCACGCTACTAGAATCCATAATGATGTATCGATCATTAGTACATCCTAAGAAAAATCTATACCCTAAATAGATGGACCAAATTCACCCTAAGAATTTTTAATCAACTTGATAGTTACCACATTCAATGTAATGTATGACTTTGAGTAGAACTTAACCCATTTTTCCTCCTTATGTGTCCTAATGTTGAGAAACCATTTTTCCTTTTCTCAACACTCCACATGAATATGGAATTTTATCTTACAATCCTTACAAGATGCATGAACATAAACCAAATCCCTTAAATAAATATATTAATATCACATTCATCATTAAATATGAACATAAATCAAATGTAACATAAAAAATAAAGAATATAAATTCATGTATTCATGAGACTTAAAGATCTACAACACCATTCTAGTTAGGAACTGAAATTGTTCCCCTTTTCAAGTCCAACAATCCTATCTCCAGTACACCCGGTAAAAAATCAAGGCAACAATATTAAAAAATTCAGTGAAACCTATTGTAAAATACCATTTTATAACAACCTAACCTAAACTATTAGATATAATCTGGTGTCACAGTCGAACTCATGCTCACCTCCCCAAATGAAAGTGGTTTCCAATGAGAGGCATGAGATAAAAAGGGATTTTTGGTGATTATTTTCCCTCATAACTAATATACATCATGTATATTTTGTATATGTATACCAAGTAATTGAATATAGAACTATAGGTATTCTGTATGTGTGTACCAAGTAATTTAATACAGAACTGTAGGTATTCATAATTCTGTATGTGTATATTCAGAACTATTGGTATTCAGAATTGCAGGTATTCAGAATTCTATATGAATTATGTGTAAATTTTACAAACTAAATGTACTTTTTTGAATGTGTGTATTCAGAATTTTGTATTTTATATTGCAATTATTTGCTTCAGGTGCATAGAGGGAGCAGGCCAACTATGGGAATTGAAAAAAGACTATGCCAATAGTTTACAACTACTTCCATATGTGTGAAAACCAAACATATACCAACAGTTTCATGTAAACTATTAGTAAAAGTATATACCAATGGTTTAGAAACTATTGGTATAGATCATTAACTTGACCTTTACCAATGGTTTCATATAAACCATTGGTATATACATGAATTTTGATATTTTCCAACGGTTTAAAACCAATGGTAAACATTTATACCAATGGTTTCTTATAACTGTTTGTATATATTGCATTCTGAATCCATATCTCAATGGTTATCAAAGAACTATTAGGATATGTCTATCATCACATCTTCATAGACAATGGTTTTCCGGACTTTACCAATGGTTTTAAACCATTGGTAAAGATTAAGTTTTCATTAGTGCTAGTGGTGGTTTAGACGATTTCGTTCTTGGCGATGACGATGGTGAGGAAGAGGTTGGGTATGAGGATGATGCTGAGACTGGGGCTGAGGTAGAGGATTAGGGAGAGGATGAGGCTAAGGATGAGGACAGGGATGAGGATGGGTATAAAGATGGGTACAGGTATGAGGATGAGGATGAGTCTGATGATAACAATAATGACGGTGATGGTGATGAGGGATAGACTGATCCATTACATTTTTTACTGATATTACTGTCATTTTATGTTTGATGATTTGTTATTCCTGAATATATGTGTAATTAGGTAGGTCACATTATTCTTGACTCAAGTAGCCTAAATACTATATAGTTTTAATCACATCACCTTTTACCAATGTAATGTCATATTTTTTAATCACTACCTATTTGGTGAGTGATTCATGGTTTTAACAGACCAAAAATTCCTTTAGTATGTATTTTCAAAACAATATTTAAATATAAGGTAGAGATGTTTGACCAAATTTATTAAATTGTTTGATTATTCTATCCAGCATAAACCTGAAAATTTAAATGATGTTGTTATTTCTATTAGACACAAAATTAACCCTCAATAGTTATAGAAATAAAATAAGGAATGTATATTGATTTATATTATGGTTTAACTCCACATAAATGTGATTGAAGATCATGTTGGTGTAAATTTATATCACGTTGACCTCACATCATCCAAGATGTATAATTTTAAGGACACCCAAATATCATATTTTTATTTTATAATTAATAAAAAAAGTCTTTATGGTGGGGAGATTCTTGATGGATGGTTTTGAGATTCTTCTTCCTTGTTGTATGTTTGTGGGAGTCTTGTAATTCATATCACCTTGAGAGAAGAGGTCATAATTTAATTGTATTCTTCTTGATGGGTTGTACACCCAAAGACTATAAAATTTTATCGAACCATTCATTGGAAGTTTTATAGCTTAGTTTAAATAGGAATATTAGATGATTTATTTTTAAATGTTTAACATATTAGTATATTAAAGTGGAATTTAAAAATCCTATGGGAGAATTTCATCCACTTCACCTCTAAGTTTTTAAATGGGTTGAGATTACAATAAAATTTTTAAATCATATAACATGATCCTCTAAAGGTTATGATGTATTTTGGTTAATCATAGACTATCTAACCAAGATAACCCACTTTTTACCTAATAAATAGGCCTTGTCATTTTTTGAATTAGGTAGGTTATATATAAGTTAAATCATAAATATACATAGTTCTTTAGCTAGTAATTTCTCTAAAAAAGACCTAAGATTCACATCTTAGTTTTGGAAACGACTATAGTGAGATTCAGGTACTCAAGTTATATTGATTATAACTTTTCATCCATAAATGAATGGCTATATCAAGTGGAAAATTTATAATTTTGAAGATATTTCATAGAAAATTGACCTTTATTTTAGTGAATTATAGGAGGATCACAACTCCGTGGTTGAATTTTACTTTAATAATAGCTACCAAGAATAAATTCAAATAGATTTATTTAAATATTTGTATTGAATGACTCGTCACTCTCCTCTTTATTGAACTAAATTTATTAAATCCTATTTGATCAGACCTAGTATTTTCTAAGAGATGACTAAATAGGTGAAGTTAATTTAGAACTATATCATTATTATTCAGAGTCACAAAAAATAATATTATAATCATTGAAGGTGACCTTTAGAATTCAAGGTTGGTGAGAATATATTTATTTGGGATTCACCAAGATTGGATCACCAATATATGGGTAGGAAAGAAAATTTTACTCTAATATTTTTATATAGTTTTGATATATTGGAAAAATTTATAAAAACTTTGTATCATCTTGATTTACCCCCAAGGTTCATTGTCATGCTTGGAACCATCCATGTTTCTCAACTAAGGAGGTGTGTGCCTCACCCTTCACATGTGATCCAATCTAATGATATTAATCATGAGGATGATCCAATATATATAAAGTATCAAATATGTATCATCAAATGAAGTAATAAACAATCATGGGTTAATATGATACATCTAGTTTGGGTTAGGCGGAATTATGGAAAGATCTAAGACAAAAATTGAGGGGTATGAGTTTGAAATGAAGAGTGAATGATGAAAAATATTGTTGTTTATTATATCAATAAAATAATTTTATTTGTTTACCCATTCCATATTTTTTATACATGTTATATATATTATTAAATTATTGGTCCGTTGTGTTCCATATATTAGAACAGATATATTGTTATATATTACTATAATGAAGTAACCACATGTCAATGAATAATTGAAATGTCTAGGATGGGCTTGAAACACCCTAACTAAGTTTTAGGATTGGATAGCAGTGTCCACACTTTTTATTCCCCTTTCCCCTCTCCTAAAAGTATGGGTAATAATATTTCTCAACTATGTATTCATGTATCCCATTCCTAGGATGGGCAGAAAACTCTGACTTGGTATTTGGTATTTATTCATATAGGTCATCTTAGATTCTAGGGTGAGGCTCAAAATATGTTCACATGGTATGGATTATCCCCTTGTATGGATTTTTTTTTTATATCTTTTATTGTAATTTATATTCATGTTATAGGTGTTAACTACACATATACCACTTCTATAGAATTTTATTGTTGTCATATAAACACTATCTTATGATATGTTATAAGGGGAGGGTTGGTCACTTCCTTCTGGGTATATTATACTCACACTATGTAAGTTCCTTTTTTTTATGTGTGTGGATTATAATGTATTTGATCTCACTAGGGGTAAGGAACTAGCATAGCATCCAAGAGATAAAAAGAGTATGGAACTCAAGAGTGCTCATTTTTAGTTTTTAGTGGATGGTTTGGGCATGGACATAGGGGTTGTCTCGGGGCATTCATGAGGGTTATTCAACCTAAATGACACCTTATTTTAGCACTTTAGTAATATTTGGCCAGAATATTGTTATGTATGTTATTTTTGGACTATTTTTATTATTTTTTAAACTATATTAGTATGACTAGGACTTTATTTCTAAAGGATTAATGAACATATAGTGATTAAATTTTTATATATCATTTAGGTTTCCCAGTGGACATGTATCTGCACTAAAGAAAAGGATGTGTGTGTGTGCCAGTATGACCTCTCTAAATTTCATGTATAATATTCAATTTGAAAATTTAACATATAATTCAACAACCTAAAAAGAGAAACCATATCTCATATTTGTGAATTATAACCTTTAGTGTTTATGCCATCCTCTGGTAATCAAAAGGTGCACCTAAGACATTTTCTCAGCTTAGTCTAATATCATTGGGATACTTGGGTCATGGTCATTACATACACCCATGAACCACTATAGTAAACTCAACTATCAAAGTAAAATAAACCTATATATATATATGGTTCAATACTCCCATCCCTATCAATCCATTTCATATATGGAATTCCAATGTAATAATGTCATACCCCTAGTCATTACCACACAAATTCCCAGGTTAGACTCTTACCAAAACCACTACCCTATGACTTACCCACATGGTAGTACTTTACCCATGTTTTTTAAGGTTATATGAATACACTTATTGATTATTTCATAAATTAATACCCTTAAAGTGTTTTTCATAACAATTATTCATGTTTCCCCTTGGATATGCAGTCTTTAACACCTTTAATTCCCCAAAAAATACTCAAAGTATCCACCCCACTTCTAAAAGGTTCTACCCTATCTTCTTATACATTTTAAACTCACCTGGTTCTAACACATTCATCCTAAACAAGAAACCCTAATAATGTTTATGCAATAACAAGCAAACATAACATAGAGTTATGTATTAAAGGGGCCACCAAACATGATATTAAAGTTACCACTCCCCTATCCATGATAGTCTTATCCTTGTCCCACATTGTACTTAGAAACCTTATGCTATCAAACCCCAATATCATATGAAAAGATGTGATTAATTAATTATTAACATTTATAATTAAATTATCAATTAAATTCAAAGTTTTATAAACTTTAATAACTCACTGATCCTCATAGTTACACCTAAACGATGGGGAGTAGTGTTAAAAATGTTTAAGTTGTGCCTCCAGTAACCATTCTAGAAAAATCACCATGAATCAATACCCAATAAATCTCTAATTTAAAACCAATTTTTCTAAATACTTAAAAACTAAATAGGCGATTTCCCTTCATAAAAAAAGTGATTAATAGGTTGTGTTCTTCCTGATAGGACATCCTCAAACTATTTCACAAGTAAGTCATCATGTATTGATCTGATATCACAATTCCTCATAACAATATTACACCAAACCCAATATAAAATGGGGAATACTATGTTGTGGTACATGACATGGTGAGAATACTATGTTGGGGTACATTCCATGGTGGGAATGAAAAATACCAACCTAAAATGATGAAGGTGGATTATAATGTGACATAAGGTGTAGTGATCTAGTGTTCAAACTAAAACAGCATTTATAAATGTCATGATTGACTAGGTAATTTGAGAATAGTTTTATAGTATCTCAAATAGGTTGAACCAAAAAATATTAATACATTCCTTATTGAGGGGATTATTCTATTTTTATTTTCTATTGCAGTGGGTTTTTTTGTGTTGTTTTAAGTGTTGTATGAAAGTGTATGCTTTGTGCTGTTTTAAGTGTTGTATTTAGGTGTATATAGAGGAGGGGAGTCTACTGGATACTGTGTTGAATTTTGGAAATGCCCTATACCAATGGTTTTAAACCATTTTTATAGTGTTTAATACCATTTTTTTACCATTTTTTTTAATAAAGTGTTGTTAAAACTCTATACCAATGGTTTATCAACTTTTGGTAAACTGGGAAATCATTCTATATACCAATGGTTAATAAACCATTGGTATAAATATATACCAATGGTTGTATTAAAATTGTTGGTATACTGAACTTTACATATCCCTATACCAATGGTTTAATAAAAACTATTCGGATAATCCTATCCCAACACCAAACTAGACAATAGTTTGGAAAATCATTAGTATAGGGTATACCAACGGTTTTCCTGCCTATACCAATATTTTGAAACTTTGGTATATATTTCATTTCCATCAATTCTTCATTGATTATTTCATGCTAAGATTATGTGTGAAATGAATTCTTATTATCTTATATTATATTTTAAAAAATTATGTGTATTTATAGCTGATACACATAATATATCCATTTGATTAATTCTCACTTCAATGATATGATCATTGTAAGGGATTTTTGTCTCACTTTTATTTCGGTGGGACACATGCCTAATATACTACATGTTTCTTTTTTGTGGTGAATATACTGACCATGAATGTATTTTATAATTCTTATCATGAAAATTGTGGGATATACATATCCATATATAGTTATTTCTTTCATGTAGCTCAAGATTCAAATGATACAAAAGAGGTCAGGGTTTATTTCATAATCTAATCATTATTTGTGATTTCTTACATTTATGAATCCAATGGGGAATATTTCCCATACATGTACATGTTTTCTAAAAAAATATTCAAATTTTTTAAAATATTATCCTAAATTTTTTTAAAGTAACATTACCCATGTTTTACTTTCTATTATATGGTTTAAAAGGAATATTTTTATCATTTTTCAATTAAGGTACTTTATCACATTCCAAAAAAATACAAAAGGATGTTTTTTTAACTTATATAGAATAAACATAATTTTCCACCATCCTGATGCCTTAATTTTTTCAATATTACTTTATAATATTACAAGGATCATTTCTGAGAAAATGTTTTCCTTTATAATTGCATGAATTTTAAAAAAATGATTTCAAAATAGAAAGTATATTTTCCTCAAGAATTATTTCAAGTGATATTTTAAAATCATTTTTCCATCAATAATAACATTTTTTATGGTAACTATGATTTACTGGGAATATGATACAAGGATACCATATTTTTTATTTCTTTGGATGGTTTATCTTTATGATGTCATTATTTTTATGAATGTAGTTTCTTTTATATTGGTTATGTTATGATGAAATGTTTATGAAAACCATTTTTTATGGGTTATGATATGATGACTGATTTATGTTTTTTTATAACACATATGTATAGTTTTAATTATGTGATGGGTGGGGCCTATATCTCCCTCCAGTTAATTTGGTAAAGATTTATATCTCGTGAGATAGATGGGACTTGAACGACAAGTGAACATGGATTAGTAAGACAAGGCTGTAAGGAGAAGTGAACCTGGTTCAGTAAGATAGGGCTGGAATGGGAAGTGAACTCAGTTCTATAATACATAGCTAGATTGGTAGTGAACCTAGTTTAGTATAATAAATTTTCTACTATGATGGTCTAGGTAGTGATTCTATACTAATAAGAAAATGATTTTCTATTCCATAAGTTTCATGTCTTATGAAAATATTATCCTCTCATGGGTCATGTTCTTTGATTTCTTTATGATTCATGTCTTATGAACTACCATGATTTATTCTATCATTCATTATTATTATCTTTGATATGAATGATATAATTTCAAAATGTTGTGTTTGTGTTATTATACCCTTATAATCATATTATTCTTATGAAATCATTGTTATCTCCATTTTTTACCCTTACTGAGAATCTAAGATCACTCTTTCTTATATTTCTTTTTACCAAGATATAAAGAATGGTATTAGGTATGATATGTATAAAAGGGGTTCTAGTTATGAAGGAAATAAAAGGAAGATGATGTATATATTTTATAAACTATTTTTTATGATTCCAAGATTCCAAATACTCTAAACATTTATGGTTCTAGCATGGATTGTATTATTATGTATTGAATATTCATCTAAATAGATGTAATATTTGTGTACGAAAATATAAGTCCCTTATATTAATTATTCTTATAATATTCATAATATTTTATAATATCATTTATAAAATTATACCACATCATAATTTGAAAAACTCAATGCAAAAACACATCCTTTTTTTAATTTCCTTATTAAACCATGAACCATTATTTTTTATCTAATTTCCTAAATAATTATTACTAAAAATCAATGATAATTAATATGTCCTTATGATTAATTAATATAAATTTAATATTATTTAATAATTTCACTATAAGAAAATAATCCATACCTTAAATCCAGATGGATGAGTTGATATTTTAAAATAAAATAAAATATATTCCCTGATCTATATTAATTTTTTATAAATGAAAAGGTGTTGGATAAATCAAATAGTTTCTTTCTAGTGATTTAGGTTTTCAAAATGCTTTGAAAATCATTTGAATAATATTTCACCATGATAGTGACAATTTAATCATATATAGGGGACAAAAAGGTTTACTAGGGTTCTTTTCCTTTCATATTGATAAAAAAACTTTAATATATTTAAAATAACTCATTAAAAAATGAAATAAATCATTGCATATTAAAATAAAAGTTTCCCTTGTATATAAAATACCCCTAAATATTCTATAATACTTTAACCTTAAAATTCTCAAAAACAACCTTAATGACCTCAATGGTTATCTCATATATGTCCTATTAAATCAAAAAAAGTAATATCATTTTTATTAAATAGACATAAAATCATTAAAACATCTTCTAAAATATCATTAGCCACCTTAAATTTATAAAACATAAACCCTAAAAAGGGGATTCATATGCATTTGAACTGATAATATACCTTAAATGTATAAACCCAAGATGGTATAATTAACTCTTAGGATAAACTCACATGAAAAAATCTTGATCTCAAAATTTTTCTAGACCTTTTCTCACATACCAACTGTAAGGACTCAACCTTAAACATTACATATTCTAGGGACTTTAAAATAGAATTCACTTTCCTACATTCCCAAATATAATTTAGGTTTATATTTTTAGAGATATACATCATAACTCTTACCTAATAAACCTATATATTACAGAGTGGATACTTTTATTCTATACCCATTTTTTTCCACCAAAGAAAACATCTAAAAAGAAACATGTTTTATTTTAATTACACATATTTACAATTTAAATCTTGAAATCATCCTTGTACCTACCCATCCTATGAAAAAAATATAAAATATGGTATGTGTATAAAAATATAAGTAATATTCAAAAAAAATTATTCCATGAATACTTATATATATTTTTCTTTTTCAAAATAAACTTTGGGCTCAAAAGTAACATTTTTTACCCAAGAAATCAACTTTACTGCATAAATATTTTTATAAAAAAATTCATAAGAAATTATAAATGAAAAAAATAAAACTAATATATTTTTATTTGAAATCATGAAAATTTTATAATAATTTTTTCAAAAATATATACTTTTCACCATTAAAAAGCGGCATATGCTTTGCATTAAACATAAGATCGTTATATTACCTTGAGAAATCATAAGATTCTCATAAAATACCATATAAATCATAGATTAAATATGTATGTAACTTTAGGAATCATTTTCATATCACTCTTACATATGTAATAACCATCATGTTTATACATGGAGTAACCATCAAAGTTACACTTGGAGTAACAATCACAGTTCTAATTAAAATAACCATCATGCTTATACTTGGAATAACCCTCACGATCAACTTCCAAACATAAATAGTACCCAATTAGTTGAAGGGATATCATGGACCCAGATATACTTGGTTTATGATAGAACCACCCATCATCATAATCAATTACCAAGTACCATAACAAAATCATAACATATAAAATATTTCAGTTTTTTAAATAATATTTTCACCTAAAAGAAAACATTTTTGGATACTGAAATATCCATTCCATTTTGAATCCCTTTTTTAAAATAACAATAAAATAGGAAAATATGATTTTTATTTGAATAAAAAATTGAATATTATAATTTAATTCAAATATCAAATAAAATTTATGGAGGCAAGAAAATTCTTTTTCATTGTATATGTTAAAAATGAACATCCCTTTTTTCTTTTGTAAATAAAGTCAAAATATTGTGTAAAAAGATTCCTTTTAAAAACCATTGGAAAAAAATCAGAAGCGACATAGAATTTCAATTATAATTATTTTTTTCATGTAAATACATCCGTAAAATAACTTTAAAAAATATTTACATAGAAGAAAAATAGTTTTAAGGGAATCTTTTAAAAAGGATTTTTTAAAGAAAGTCTCATACCTTGTGTTTGAATCATCATGTAAATTCCATATATTCCGGAATTATAAACGTATTTTAATTATTTAATTTCTTTAAAAAACATTATTAAGTTTATTATTCCTTTTATTTCACTTATTAACTTGTTAATATTTAATCATTTATGTTCACATCGGATTTTTTCATGATATTCAGCTCATAAGTCCAAAATGACTTTAGTAGGTTGACTGTGGTCAAATAGGTCATTATTTCATCATCTAAATAATAATAATCATGAAATAAATATTATTTTTATATATAAATTATACTTTTAAAACCAATTATGAAATATGGTTATGAAAAGTGAACTATGTTACAATCATGGAGATGGTAGGTTGTACATACACATTGGTAACATTTATATTTATCAACAATCATTATTAAAAGAAGGTAAGTAATATTTTATATTTAAATAATTTAAAAAATATAATAAATATGATATTACTTATTTAAATATACTTATATATATCATACATGTTATGTGGTGATGAAAAATGAATCGTGTCGCTTCGTGGTGGTGGTAGTCCACACATACACACAAATGATGTTATCATTTTTCAGCAAATGGAATGGTAAGAAAGAAAATGATATATTATATTTTAATATTGATAAATATTTAATTAATATAATATATATTCATTAATTATATCATTATAACCATACTTTAGAGGTTTTTATGGAAAATTAATAACATCGGTTCGTAAGGCAGTAGTTCATCGTACACATGGTCGATAGATTCCTTTCACATTTGATGGAGGATGGAGATGGATATAGGTTATGAAATTAATATAATGAAATATTAGTATATTTTAGATAATTATTTATTTTATCATAATGTTTAAGTAATATTATATGGATATGTCATACGAAACAAAACAAAAACACTTGGTTTAGAACTGTAGCTCTTGATCAGAAAACCTCCATTGCTTTACACTTTAGTCCCTCTACGGTTGATATTCTATCCAAACAAATACCTCTATAATGTGGGTATGGATGTTTAGAATGTATTATGGATGATATTAGATGAACCAAATATATTTTTAATTAATATTAAATGAGTATAATAGTTTCCATTTTATAAGAGTGGAGAGGGGAACTCTTGGAATTTCTTAAAATGAAAAAGTAATATAAATTAATTATGATGTTCAAATGCATCTAAAGTGATAATATTCAAATATAAGACAAGTATTAGTCAAAATAATCTCATTAAAAAAATTAGATAGTTTTTTATTACATTTTTACCCATATTGTTTTGTTTTAACCCTTTGTTATCCCTTTTGATGATTACGGTGATATTTATGTATTTTAATCTTAAGGGGTTAATATAGTTACTATAAAAGGAAAAAGGGACCATAAATGGACTGTGTTTGATGTATTCAACCATATCGCATTAAATTTTCAGATGATAATATATTTATGAACATTAAACCATTAAATAAAATATTATTTATTATAAAATAATGTTAATGTTAGTTTTGGAACTATTCCTTTAATTTAACTTTTAAAACCACAATACAAAAAATTAATTCAAATAAAATAAATATAAACATATATATTATATAATTTTTATCTTAAACAATTGTGTAATATAAATATTAATTAAAAAAAATTAAAAAAAAAATTAAAATTTTTTAATTTTTTTATTTAATTGAATAATTAATGCATCAACGTTGCATAAGATTTTAAAGTAATTGTTTCATCACAAAAAATTAAAAAAATTATGATAAAAATATTTTATATTTAAAATTAATATTTATAACATAGAATATCTTTTATTTATCCCTATGTTTAAAAATATTTTGGTTATTAAAAGAAAGAGTGTAACATTTTTGTCTTTATATTCACATTAATATTATAAAGGTCAAAATCATCACCAAATGGAAAAAAGGCCATATATTCAACTTTTAGATGATTATGGATGATATATAATCATAAAATAAAATTAATTCAACTATTTGGGTCTATTTTTAGTGTGTATCATTTAATTTTTAACTTTAATTACTTAATTTACCCTTTTATCATGGTAAAAAAATACTAAGGTTACTATTAATATTGACTAAAAATAAAAGGGAAATATTAAAAAAAATGGATCGTTTTATTCCATATAAGGAATAAATTTTTCAAAATTAAAATCAGAGAACTGGCATGACTTAATTTAAAATTAAATCGGTAAAATGCAATGAAAAATGGTTTTTCATAAAAATGTCATTTTTAAGTATAAAATTTTTTTAAAATAGATTTAAGAATAAAATTAATTTAAAACTTCATAATTAAATTATTTTAAATGAAAAATAACTAATTAAACTTTAGAATTAATCCAAAATGTAATTATACACTTTAAATAATCAAAAATAAAATACAATTTTTAATAAAAATTGGTATTTTTCAGTATTCATTGAAAAATCAAACTTTTCAAAGAAAATCTCAAAATTTCACCATAAGATAATTTTTTTATAATGATTTCAAAAATTATAACCTTTTTATAAAATAATATTTCTAAATTTTTTAGAAATTAATAATAATATTTTCTCACAAAAAGTAATAAAAACACATTTTTTTAAAACATTTGTTTGTAGAATAAAATGGTTTTACTAAAAATGAGTGCTTATTTCCTAATAAGTAATAAATAAATTTGTATTTATTGGATCATTTATATATATTTTTTAAAAATAATTAATATTATTCATGCCTTCTAATTTAATGACTAGGTTATAACGGTCATATTTAAATAATAACACTTTGTGGTTCATTTAAGCTTGGTGTTTCATGTCATACGCGTTATCAATCATAATTTACTTCTTTTAAAATATCGTGATATTATAGTTCTTTACCACCATTGTGATAGAGTTTATTCAAACACTCTCTTATATTAGGATAAGTGAATTATTTTTTTAAGCTTTGAGATTGGTTAGGCATGGTGGGACTTGAAAGACATTTGGATAATGTTGATGGTTTGATTTTGAGAGATCTTTGAGATATGGATATTGATTCATAAATCAAACATGAATCGTTATTTTTGGTATTGATGACATGTTCAGATTCACAATGGTTGCATATGATTCTTTTTTAGTATGTGGGTTAGTCCATTTTGGTATGTTCCCTTAAGACCCATTTGGGTTATGACCATGAGGTGTGCTTGTATATTGTGATGGGTTCTAGGAATCCTTAGTTCCTTGACTATATGAAGTTAGTTTGTGGGGTTCCAATGGATTTTATTGAGTAATAAAACATGGTTTATGACTATGTATGAGACAATAGTAGAATTGGGTGAGACACCTTATTATGATCAGGAAATATAAAAGGTTAATGGACCTTGATGCTAAATTTTCTATTGATTAGAGTATGGGCTTCTCAAGGGGAGAGTTGGGTGTGATTGACTGGTGTAAACAAGTTCATTCTAATATGACTGGTGTGTTAAATTAGTTCTCTATAGATAAATTTTTAAATGACTAAGGGTTCATGAGAATTATGGTTATTCTTAAATATTCACGTCATGTGGGAAAACATTTGTGAAATTTTTGTGAAATATGGAAGGTAGTGACATGACTGTTGGGTCTTGAAAAATTCTAAGGGGTTAAGTGGATTTTTGTGATGACTAAGGAATTTTTATAGTACCTTAAATGATATGAGTTGATAACTGATGTGATGATGAACTTCTAGTGGGACCTAGTAGTGTTCCTAGTGGATTGGAAAGCGAGAGACACATGATGGTGAAAAATATCATAGACTATGAGATGCATAGATTGAGGGTGGGTGTTGAGACAATAATCTATCATAAAAAATTAGGAAGAGGTTATATGGAGTTATGTGATATAATTAGACCCTAGAGTGGGGTTAGTTATGTATAACTACTAAAAAATATGAGTTGGGATTGTGAGTGGCATCGTTTTGCTGATGGTGGTTATCAGACATGAATATTCTCATAGATTATAAATATAGAAAATTATATAGTGTAGATTTCACTAGTTTTATATTTTGATTTTGAACGATATTGTGAGTGAGGAATTAATGGATTTCAATAGTGGTGATTGTGATAGATCTAACCTAGAGGTAGTTTCAATTTCATGTCGGTGCATGAATACAAGTGGTAATTTTTTATCCAATAACTTAACAATACCTATATATATAGGAATCAAGTTGTGATATGGATGTAGGGTAACCATGTTTGGTAACTTTACAAGATAGTGCATTTGAATTTATTCTAATAGAGTGATTTAGTTTTTATTTCTATAGAAATACCAGTAGTGTGACTAGTTTAATGGAATATCAGTTCCCATGGACAGTATTCTAACATGTACAAACTAAGTGGGGCTATGTTTTACGGATATAGTCTCTGGATGGGGCTACAAATTCAAATGAGAATGGTTTAGTGATGCCTGGGTGTGATGTTGAGTAAGTAATGGTCATGTGTATACCAATAACATTAACCATGGATGGATTTAATTAGTGAATTGTGAATTTATAAATGTCATTAGGAGTGGATAATTGTCATGGAGTATGTAGAATTAACTAGTTTCGTGATATATAGGCTAGCATGTTTTTAGGAATGTTTAGTGCTAAAGGGTATCATCCCTTGTGTTTCAATTATTTTTTAGCATAAAAATAATGGTTATAAAGTGTTATTTGGGGAACAACCAACATAAAGGGTGGTTGGGTTGAGAGGATCTTGAGTTCTTGAGTAGTAAGCTAGTTTGGGAGTGGTGATGTCTTGACTATAACTAGTGGGTGACATAGAATCGAACTATGCCTTAGGGATTCTGAGAAAAGGTCGATCTAGTGGATATCTACATGGAAACTTCTCAAGAAAAATAAATATTATAATATAATGGTTTTTTTCAACCCACTCTAGTTTCGTTCAGTGGATTCTAAAGTGAACTAGGTTCCAAACATATTAGAACTAGATATAATTTTAATTTTTGAATTTGTTTCAGGAATTGATGTTTGGGAATGATTTTAAATTTTTTAAATGGATTTTGTAAATGTGGTACCTCCAGTGGTGGAGGACTAGAGTGGGTTTATGAGTTTTAGGAGTTTGATAAATAATGGATGGTGGCAACAATAATCCACCAGGTGCTTGGTTGGATGGCACTGAGTAACCTATGGAGGTCCCAATGGGACCTTCTCCCTTCCTATAGTGACCCATAATTTACATAAATAAAATCTACATATTATTATTTTAATATTGAATACAAATCAATAAAATCCATGATAAAATCATAAAGTTTTAGTTTCCTTAGAAACATAGAAACTTAAACAAATGATACATAAAAGATATACAACATTTCCCATTATGTTCTTCACAACTAGAACCCTTCTTCGACATATAATTAAAAACTTTCCTCATAACCTGAGTAAGGAAAATATAAGAAAGGGTGAGATAATATTCTTAGTAAGGGTAAATATAATAGATATAAATAAATGATCATAAGTGAGCATAAGATAAGAATAAGAGTATGATAACATGATCATGACTTACAATAATCATACTCAATTAGTCAAATATCATTAAACATTAATTATTTCATGATTTTTAAAAAAAATTGAATAATACATAAGAGTGAAGAATCATTAATAATTAATCATGATCCAGGAAAACATATCATAAGAATAACACAAAATTTTGTGGTAATTATATAAGCATATAAAATTACTTCATTAGTTATGATTCACTCTCAAGACTATCATTATGAAAAAGTATCATAATGTAAATGTCTACCCGGTCATTTCTAACTTTGACTTAGGAGTAACTTCAATCTAGTTAACTCCATCATATCTTAAGATATTATTAAATTCTTCATCTCTTAGGAGTTTTTCAACTCCGTCATCATTACCAAATTCATTGGAGGGATATAAAGGACCCACCCAAACTTGGTCTCTAATATAACCACACTTTCTTAGTTTATAACAGAATCACTTGACACATAATATTAATCCATTCATATGTATTATATAGGATCATGAAAATATTTATCAATACATCAATGTTTAACCCATCGAAAGAAAATGGGTTTCATAAGTATTTCATTATCAAAAACATAAACCATCCACAGAAAGGATAAATATGTTAACATTGGATAATATCCCCATTAAATCATAATAAACATCAAAATATGTTTTAATAGATGAAAAATACCTTCAAAAGATCATTGGAACATTTCTTAAGGAAAATACCATTTTAATTTTAAAATAACTTATTTAAAAATCTAAAAATTTCCAAAAAATTAAGGAAAACATTTTATATTAAAATAACTAACGAATAATTTAAATAAATACTCAATTTAAATGTTATTCATTATGGTGTGTAAATTCCTTCATGTTGTGTATATTAAAATAATAATTCCTTCCACATTTTTGATAAAAATAGTCAAAAGTAGAACTTTTGAAAAATGAAATGAAGATTTATTTTTAAAAATTCATAAATAAATTAAAATCTATTTAAAATTTAAATTAATTAGTATTTTTAGAATACTAAAAATATTCTTTAAATAATCTTCATGAAAATATAGACATGGAAGAAAATATTCTCGAATGAAGAGAAAAAAATTGGTTTTACTTCAAAACATTCTTTCAAGATCTTGAGTACTTAGAGAAGAAAATAAAAAAATACATGTAATATATATAAATAAATTGGTGAGAATAAAATATATAATATTTTGGAGATATATATTATATAATTTCATTATAAAAATTTAATCACAAATAATCTTGATAAAAATAAGATTGTAACATAAAACCCTTACCTAAAGTCCAGCATGAATTATAAACACTCTAACCTCTTATATAATAAATTTAAATTTACTATAATTATATAATATAAACATATTCATACCTATAATACCATACATGGTTTTCTTATAACATCTTATCACATGTTTATTAAAAATATTTCATTATCATCACAATTCTAGGTGTTAACGTCTTTGTTTTTCATGTATGTTATAATTTGGAAGTTATAGTCCTTATTTTTTCAGGGTTTATTCATAAATATAATATTAATAATAATATAGATATCATATATATATATATATTTACATATTTATAACCACTAATATAAATTGGTGATGAAAAATGAATTATATCATTATGTGGAGACAGTAATCTGTATGTCCACACAAGTAATGTTTCCATTTTTTGATGGATGGAAATAAAAAAAGGTAAATATAAATTCACATTTAGAAAATAATTAAGATAGGATAAATTTTATATATAAACATTAAATATATCATAATAACCAACTATTAATTATGGTGGTGGAAAATGAATTGTATCACTATGTGGACGCAGTAGTCCACATTTATACACAGGTGACACTTTCATCTCCCATTTGACTGATAAGAGGTGGAAAATGGTTTTTTAATAATAAAAATAAAGTGTAATTATATTTATGATACTATATTAAAAAAATGTTTTATAAAACATTTTTAGATGAAGTAGAATAAGAAATAAAATTTTAAAATCTTGGATAAGATCTATACCTCTTCTTTAATAGACCTCCTTTTTCATACACCATATTCCTTGAAGAATTAACCTTAGAAGAAGATAATAGAATATATGATGAATATAATTATTCCAAAAAGGTTTTTTATTATTTATTTTTTGAGATAAATGGCTCAAATGTTGTGAATAAGGGAGGATAATAGGTTCCCTTTTAAATGTGTGGGGAGGGACACACAATGAATTTTTAAAAAATCTATAATGTAAGGTCACTTCCATGAGAATGTGACTCCAAATGGATAAGGATTAAAATTTAGGATGATATTATATTTAAATATCTTCAAAAAATAAAATTTATAAAATTTTGGGTGTTAATCATACATTTATATCCCGTTTTATCCTCGCCCCCTAGTAAACCTGCTTAAAGCTTTACTATGGTGAATTTTTTAGTATTTTTACTATTTAATTTGTCCAAAATTTATGTTAAATATATTAAATTATATTAATTGTTATTATTAAAAATATTTAATTAATTTTACTAGATTTAATTTCTCTAATTAGTGTTATTTTATTTTAAATTGGTGTAAAAACCACAACGAAACCCCGTTTTAGAAAAATGAATTTTTAAGAATAAAAAATAATTTACTTTCATTACATTCATTATAAAAACCATAAAATGAATTTTTAAATATATTATTGAAAATATAATCTATATAATACATTAAAACTACTAATAAAACTATATAAATTTAATTTATTAAAATAAAAATACAGTGTGCATATAAAAACAGTTTTTAGAAAAAAAATGTGTTTACTTAGCCTAAAAATAAACTTATAACAAAATAAAGTATAATGATGATTATTATGTAATTAATTATATTATTTATAATTAAATGATACTTATATTACTTTAATATAAAATTAAAAAATTAATGGGGCTTTTACATGAAGAGAAATGGTTATTTTTATAAAAATCAGTATTTTTCACTATTCACTAAAAAATAAATCTTTTTAAAAAGATCCAAAAAATTCACCCTAAACTAATATTTAAATATTGATTTAAAAAATTATATAAATTTCCTCTGAAAAATAAAAAAAAATTGTAGAAATTAATTATAATTTTTTTAGTGTAAAAATGCGATAAATTATATTTGTGAAGAAAACATATTTTTGAAGCATAAAATGAAAATACAGAAAATTGACTACTTATTTATTATGTATAAATTTATAATATTTAAAAAAATTATATTATCTTTCATAATGTGTCAATTTCTATTCAAACCTATCAATTTAATGGTTGGGTTATAAAATTGTATTATATCATTGTTTATATAGACTTGGGGTTTCGTCTAAGGAAAGTTATCGAATACATCAAGTTTATTTCAAAGGAAATACATATAAAATATAGGGGTGTTACAATCTACCAATATTAAAATGAATTTATCCCTTGAAATTTCATCAATATAATACAAACAAATGAGTTTATCATTGTTTCTCTCATCCTTAGGTTTCAATGTTTTTTCCTCGATTTCCTGATTCCTCCAAAGAACCTTAACCATGTGAGTAGTCTTGTTCCATTGAACTTCATATCTATGATCTAAGATTTATAATGGTTGCTCTTTATTGTAAATTTAATTATCCAATGGTATAACCACTAATTTTAGTACATGTGAAGGATCAAGTATGTACTTCTTTAGGAGAGATATATGAAACACATAATGAACTTAATAAAGATTCGTTAGGAGTTCCAATTAGTAAGTAACTATCCCAATTTGATCAAGAATGTAAAAAAGGAAAAATATAACTAGGTATTTGATTTTTATTCATTCTAAATCTTATAACCTTATTCCATGGATAAATTTATAATAAAACCTTCTCACCAACATCGAATTGTAGATCTTGCTGACGATTGTCAGCATAACAATTTTGTCTACACTAAGATTCCTTGATGTAATATTGAATAGATCTAAAATTATCTACCATTTCCTCAACTAGATCAGGCACCAATAACTTTCATTCTCTGACTTTATCTCAGTATTTCGTGATTATACACTTATTTTCATATTATTCTTTATATAGAGTCTTCTGAATGCTCGATTGAAAGCTTATGTTGTAAGAGAACTCAACTAGAGAAAAGTGATTATCCCAAACACCTTTAAAATATAGATAATAAGATATCAATATATCCTCTGGGGTTTTAATGTTCCTCTCAAACTAACCATCTTTCTGGGGATTATAAGCAATACTAAAACACAACTTTTTGTATAAATCTTACAAAATACTTCTCTAGATCATTGAGGTAACCCTCATATCATGATTAGATATAATAGAATGAGGTACTTCATGAAACCTTACCACTTCCTTAATGTATATCCTAGCATTATGATCCAGATATAAATATTCTATAATATTAATGAAGTATTCTAACTTTATAAGGTGATTAACAAAAAACCAAATAACATTATGGACTTTATATTTTTTGGGGAGTCTAATGATAAATTTCATGGTGATGTTTTACTATTTCCATTCAGGTATGGTTAATGCTTGTAACATCCCCTTAGAATTTGGTATCACAACATTAACATGTTAACATACCAAGAAGCAAGATAAATAATTCAAAATATCTCCTTTTATGTTTTCCCATCATAAATACTCTTTCATATCTATATATATATTTTTAATTTTATGATGAATAGAGAATGATGATTTGTGAGATTATTTAAATAGTTCCTTATTTGGTTCTGGTATTGACAGAACACATACTAGGTTCCTGAACCATATCATTCCTTCAAAAACAAGGTTAAACTCAAAAAAAATTATCACCCACTTTTTCATCTCCACAACCTCCTTTTGTGCCTCTTTAATCATCATATGGATAGATGGTTAAACACTCATATGATTAAGATAATATTTTACATATCCCTTCTATATTTCAAGGTCCATCCTTTAAAAATCCATAAATATTGGATATTTTGTGATCCCCATCATTGATAATATATCATTATCCTTTCAGCTCAAAGCATCATCCACCTTGTTCTCTTTCTCAATGTGGTAATTTATTGAGTATTCATAATCATTAATCAACTCCAATAATATTCTTTGTATAATATTCAACTCTTTATGGATGAATATGTACTTTGAACATTTATAATCAATATATATGTCACACCTTTCTACGTAATGATAATTCATTTATGTCTTTAATGTAATGATTATTGATTCTAACACAAAATCATGAGTTAGGTAATTTTTATTATGAATATTTAATTAGAATAAGGTAAGAGATATCATTGTGACCTTATGTATGAGAATTCATATGATTCCATTCTTTGATGCATCACTATGAATCAAAAACCATTATTTGTTGTAGGGTGGTGTGATCATATTTTCACTAACCAACATTCTCATTAGTTCCTTGAAATTTTCATCACATTCATGTATAAAATGAAACATAACTCCCTTATATGATAATTTGGTGAGTAGATTATATAGTCATGATAAATCCTTCACAAATCATCGATAATATCTATCCAATCTATGAAATCCATGGATTTCAATCATAGTGGTTTTTTTGGGACAATGTTTAATAAATTCCATCATTTATGGATCCACTTATATACCCTTGATTGAGATTATATGACCCAAAAATTAAGATTTTTGTATCCAAAATTTACACATAGTAAATTTTTCACGTAGATTTTCCTTCTTAAGGGTATTAAATAAAATCATAAAGAAATATTCATGATCTTCCTTACTCTCATAATATATAATTATATCATCTATAAAGACTACAAAAAACTGATCAAGGTAATCTATAATGACTATATTCGTTAAATACAAAAAATATTATGGTGAAATTTTTATAAATAAATGACATGACTATAAATTTATAGTGTCTATACCTTTATTGGAAGGTTGTATTGGGTATGTCTCTACTTTTAACCCTCAATTGATGGTATCCCGATCAAAGATAAATCTTGTAAAAATATTGATCTCTTTGTAATTAATCAAAAAAATTATCAATATGGGGTAGATTATACTTATTCTTTATCTTGATCATGTTAAATTATATAGGTTTTCGACATAATAGAATCACCTTTATAGAATGTACAACTCAGATTTTAGTCCTAATTTATTAATAATCATTGTTTTTAATTATAAACAATGTCACGTCCAATGAAAACCATAGATTTATTAACTAAATAAAAAATTAAGAACTATAATAGGACAATCATCACATGTAATTTATAATTAATTTATGACTAGGTATAGAATTTCATTAACTTTTACTTACCTATTTGTTAATTATTTGGTTGATTATATTTCATCAAACCATCATTTCCCTATAGGATCCAAATAAATAATCCCTCCATCAGTGATCCACATGTGCACCAAAATCTCTAAACTTCATATTATAATTGCTAAGTGCTAGCATGGATGATCCTGATCACATGAATTGTTCATGGTTGACCACCATATAATTCTTCTTAATTAGAAATTGATCATGATGCTCTCTTGATGGATTGAGAGTGGAGGTAGAGAGATCATGTTCTAGATCTCTAGATCTCTCTATAGGGTTTGAGAAAGTGTCTCTATCTATCTTATGTTCACCATAAGAGATATTATTGAATGTGATATAATTAAATATTAATTATGGTAGGTTTAGGGTTGGAAACTTCCACATAATTCCTTCCCAAGCTTTAGTTATTAATTGTCCTCGTGTCTAATAATAATAATATCAATATTATTAACTTGAAATGAGAAAAATTAATATATAAATAAATATCACTTATAACATTTCCAATTAGACTATTAAGCTTGGTCCACTTTCCCTCATCGACATTTACCAATCCTTTAATAATTACTATTTATTTAATAAATAAATATCACTACATTATTCATCGATAAATATAATATATTATATATTCTCCAAAAAATAAAAAGTAAATATTTATTATTTTTTAACTCTCTTATTATTTTGAATTTATTGTGATTATATTATGGAAATCAACCCAACCTAAATAAATATTATTTATTCCATCTTGTAAAATTCAATACTTGAATTTAACTTAGAATGTTGGTACACTCGGTGTGTGACCCTCTAGGACCCTTTATTAGTGTCATTAGGCCGAATGGAATAAAGTACAAGGATAAAATCTAGTAGCAGGATAATGAACCAACAAAGAATGAAGTTAGTGTAACAACAACATCCAACATTTTATGAACAATTACCATGTAATAAAAACCATTTATTGGGATATCTAAAAAAATTGGTTGCATGTTGTTGTGATCAATCTATACACTTGATATATATTTATTTGAATTAATAGAAATGAACTCATAAACTGAACACCATTGTCACACCCTAGCCTAGTATCATGCGGTCGTGGTTATTTTTATTATTTATTTATTTATTTATTTATTTTATTTGTCTTTTGGTTTCTTAAAGTTTAAAAAAATATTAAATTAAAATCAAAATGGAACAAAATAATATAAATAGAAAAATGATTTAATAATAATAATAATGATAATATTATTATTTAGTTTATTATTATTATTATTAAGTTATTATTTATATTATTATTATATTTATGTTTTTTTGTTAGTTTTTTTTTTCTTTTTTTCTTTTTTTTTTCTTTTTTTCTTTTTTTCTTTTTTTCTTTTTTTCTTTTTTTCTTTTTTTCTTCTTTTTTTCTTCTTTCATTCTCCCTCATTTATCTCCTCTCCCTTGTGTATTGCGCAGCGCCTCCCTCCCTCTCCAGGTAGTTCCCTCCAGTCGGCGCCCCCTTCCCCCCTTCTGGAAAACTCTATAGCCGGCACCCGTTTACTTCTCCAAGTGACCTCCCTGAGACGCGACGCACCCCCGGCCAAAGCCCCTCCTTGGTTGCGTGATGCACCGCCCTCTAGCCTCCTTCATCCGTCGTTTTCTTCTTCTATTTCTTTACGAATCTTGGTTGAAGCTTTGAGGTATTGGTTTCTTCCCTCTTCTCCTTCAATTCCCAGTCGATTTGAGGTCTCCCCGTTGCCCTACCAAATTTTGGTCAAACCCCAATGTTTTTGGGGTTTTTATTTTGATTGAATATTGTTTTTTAGGTTTCGTCGATTTCCGTCAAGGATGATTTTATCCACTTCTATCAAGGTAAGTGGGTTTTCCATGGTATTCAGGTGAGGATTCGTTAAATTCTTCTTTGTGATTTAATTTTAATTTAGGATTTTTATGTTTTTCGAGTTGTCGACATTTTGTTTTAGGTGTGAAATCTATTTCTTCAATAGATTAACTTGTGCTTGATTTATATATGGAATGATTGTGTGAAATGGGGTCTGTTTCAGATATAAATGCTTTAGGTAATGCTTGGTTTTGTTTTATGACTTTCATTTTTTATTTATTAGATCATACTAGGGTGGAAGATTGTATTTTAGTATGTTTTTATGTGCATTTGTCCTTAGAAGATGTTTTTGAGTGGGCGTTTGTATTCAATGTTTGGTAATACTGCTTGGGGTTGTTTCATAAAATTTTTAAGTGGTTTATTAAATCTTATAAATGGTGTGAAACATGTTTGGATATTGTTTTGGTGTGTGTATATTTTCAAAAGTGGGTTTGAGTATGCAAATGGGGGTATTTTTGTGTGTGCTCCTTGTTGTGAAAATATGTGGACGTGTTCAATCAATTTTCTAAGTAGTGTGCCATGTGTTTTTATGGGTACATGAGGTGCGTATGAGTGGAAAAATAATATTTTATGTGGAATTTACCACTTTGATAATTTTTTACTTGTTGTGCATTTGTCAACATGTTTTGTTAACTCTTTCAAAATATGGAAATTATGTTTTAATGTCACTTTGGCGTAATTTTGGTTTTAAAGTGGATTTTCCTACTTAAAGTTGAGTGTGTTATTAGTTAAAACCCTTGATGTGTTATTTTGAAAGGTTTTGTAGATTATTAAGTGTTTAATTGTTTTATTACATTATTTGTGTAGTGTATTGGGCCTTGCTATAATGATTTTGGGTCGTGGGTGTCGAGGTATCCTACATGTACATGTATAGGATAAGGAATATATATATATATGCCGTCTTTGTAAATATTCCATGATGGTGCAGGGAATATATGCAATGTATCTAGGGCTGTATATATATATGTATAAATACATGTGTGTGTATACGCCAAGTGTTGGTTTGAGTGGTCGTCGACAAATTGCAACATGTTTGAGGTAGGTCCCCTGTGCCTATGCCTTTAATTTGAATTTCATAATTTCTTGATAGTTTTGAAAATATGTTTTAAATTTACGCTGTATATATATGCTATGAAATATGGTTGTGGTTGCTAGAAATGATTATGGCTTTTCTTTAAAAATTGAAATGCATTTCTAATGCTATCGGTCTTAAGTGACTTTTCTTGAAAATCGATTTCCTAAGTGGTTTTGAATTGGTTATGAGTAGTTCCAAAGGTGTTTGTTCTTTCATTCGGTTACTTATAAAAATTTTTCCCTTTATGTAATTATGCCTGTTTTGAACCTTAAAAATGTGTTATGAAAAAGAAAAACCTCTCTTGAGGCATTCCCTCTTGGTTTTAGAAAATTATTTTTATTTTGAATGTGTTATTATATGCCTAATTTGATTTTTATTCATTGTGTGACGTGAAAAGGGGGAATGCGCTTAAGGAGGGAGAGTGGTGGTGATAGGTTTAATGGGTTTTAGATAAATAAAGTGTTATGTACATATATGTTTACTTGATAGCCCGCGGGGCACAGGTGAGTTGGTTAAAGGTAGTGGCGTCTTGACCTCGAGGTTCCGGGTTCTATTCCTCGCAAGGAAACGCGCACTATATGCTATAAAACCACTCGTGGGACCCTCTACCCCATTGGGAACTGTCCTAAGCCCAAGGGTTGTCCACCTTGGGCCTCATTGGGGACGTGCGGCATGCAGGTGGGCGGGCTATCCCAATACCTCGTTACCCAACAACATGTTTACCCGCAGGGCACGGGTGAGTTGGTTAATGTCGGTGGCGTCCTAACCCTGAGGTTCTGGGTTTGAGTCCTTGCAATTCAATGCACACTATATTCTAGTAAACCACTCATGGGCCCCTCTACCCCATTGGGAACTGGCATAAGCCCAAGAGTTGGCCACCTTGGGCCTCACTGGGGACGTGCGGCGCGCAGGTGGGTAGGCCAGCCCAATACCTCATTACCCAACAACGCGTTTGACGAACCATCACCAATCAAGGTGTTACCCTATGGGACACAATTTCATCTTGACTGGAAATGGCTCCTTCTTAGCTGGGGAATCTCCGGATGATCTCTTCGTGGGGAGGGGGGTTCTCGATTATGGAGGGTTCGAAAAGGCCACTATCGGGGATTCTCTTTTATTGAAAAATATGTTTACTTGATAAATAAAACTCACCACCACATGAAATAGAGAACAATGGGAAAATTGGGTATCTAGGTGGGTGACTAGGACTAGTACGCTAGATGACATGGTAGGAGTTTCTCCCGGTTCTTCTATCAGGATTGACGCAACAACACTAACTAAACATATGAATTACTGAGGGTCGTGGTTTATAAGCCACAGTTACTGAGGGTCATGGTTTCTAATCCATGTTTTCTGAGGGTCGTGGTTTCTAAGACACATTTCACCAAGGTACGAGGTCTCTAGGGTTCCAATTGTTCTAGCTACCTATAGGGATTACCCATGGTGCTCGTTTGTGACATGATGCTTGTGATGTAATTTTTTTTCATTTCAGTTGTTCCATAATTGTTGTCTTATTTTTGAAAACCATATTTTAATCTAAATTGGTTTCATTTCATTTTGAAACATTAATTCAAGCTTGGAACCTATTTTGAAAATGTAGTGGGAGAGAAATTATTTACTTGAAAATGAAAACTTGTGACATGAATTTGAAAAGAAGGAAAAACATTATTTTATTATACCTTATTTTCAAACTGGTATGATTGTATTTCTTACTAAAGGCAGGGGCATAGGACGTGGTTATATTTTGTCATTCCTATTGAGCATCTCAGTGCTCACACTTACTTTACTTTTCAATTGTTAGTTTTAGTCTTGGATTGATTTTGGGAGTGAGTGTAGTTTACATTCAGTGGTGACCCATGGGTCACCTGAGTTATATTAGGTTGCTTCATTTATTCCTTTTTACACTTCCATGTTGTTGAGTTTATTTTTCTTTATTTATCTGCTTGTTCAGATTAAGATTATTTATCTTTGATATGGGCGAAATTGTTCCCAACTGGTTTATTTTGATGCCCGACACTAGTTTCCAGCCCGTGGGGATTGGGAACGTCCTTTGGTCCCTGTCACGGACCAGCTCAGGTGATCGATTTAAGGTCGACCTGGGTTGGTTCGTGACAATATGGTATTAGAGGAGGCCCCTATTATTTTGGGTGTCAGGTATCTTAGTGATTAGGTGTGTTGGGACTCAAGAGGTAGGTGCGGGAAGGACGTCATGAACCCTTTTCCATCCCGAGACTCAAGTTGCTAGGGGTAGTCTAGGATTTGAATTTTCTTCTTTGGCTTGGTCTGTGTGGATGAGGGATGACCAAGGAAGTGAGCCAGTGTTACACGGCGGACTTTCATGGAGTAGAAACCCATGTACATCCCAAGCACATGGTTCAAGATGCTTCCTATGGTTAATGCTCACTCGGATCATGGTCTGATAAGCCATGTTACCGGGTTGGAATTTCCACTAGTCCCTTATTTTTGGAAGTTTTGATGTGAGTTATATTTGGGATTAGTTTTGACTGACTTGAGTGGATTTCAAAAAGGAAAACGGTTCATATAAAAAGTGGTTTTCAAAAGGAGAATGTGGTTTTGGAGTGGGAAAGTGGTTCTGAAATGGAAATTTTTTTATTTTAATGGAATGTGGTTTCAAAGGAAAATTTTGGGAGGTGTTTTGGAAGTTGTTTTGGGATCTTGGTAACACTTTTTGGAATGTGAATTGAAAAATGTTCTAGAATTTGGAAATTTATTGCTTTAATGATATGTGAAAATTTTAAATTTGTTTAGAATTTTTGCTTTACATTGAATGGTCTATTTTGAAAATGATATGTGTTTTGAATTATCCCTTGGTATTCCTATGAGGGATCACATATATAGAGGTACGCATGTGGCACAAGGATAATTGGTTGTATGTGTGGATGGGTGAATGAGCTAGTACAAGGGTATATGTATATATGAGACTTTATGGGATACCAATGGTGGGTATTTAAGTTGTTTTGTTTTCTAAAAAATGGTTTTCAAAAAGGTAATTTAAATGTTTTTAAAAGTGAGTGAGAAATTTTTTAGTGTTCTCTTTTCGTGTTTGGAATTTTTTTTCATGGGTTCTTGGTTTTGACATACTTAATTTTTTTCTGGATGGTGGTTGGAGTTTGAGATTTAGTTTGTGATTGAAGTGTGGAATTTTGATTTATGATGATTTTTTATTCGGTTTTGTGCCTCTTTTTTCTGAGTATTCTGCCCAGAAAAGTCCTAGAGGTTTCTAGTGTGTCTCTTCTAGTTGTTGGTCCTACCCAGACTCTTAGCGGAGTGGTCGAATTTAATTATTTTTAGTTTTTGTCTGTATTCTGTGGTGATCATGGTCTATTTAAGGTAGCGAACAGGCTTGGTGAAATCATTGGTGTTATCAGGTTATTGAGAAATCCCAAAACTATAAGAGCTCATGACAGTTCGATTTCATTTGAGGGTTCAACTTTTGATTGGTGTGGGAGAAAATCCCAGCATCCTTGCATAATGGGATGTCTTGGAAGGTGTTGAAGATCACTCTCTTCTAGTGGTTTATATCTGAGGAAGTAAAGGTGATGGAAGTGACAGAGCTCGTGAGTGTTCAGAAAGGCCAATGGATAGTAAAGCCTTACGTTAGGCATTTCAATGGTTTGGTTCCCTTTTCTCTATAGGTAGCATCATGGAATTAGTTAAAGTTTCCCTTGTGTGGGGTCTTAGTCTAGGGTTCAAAGACCGATTCTTTTTGCTGTTTGGGATGGTTCCCAATTCGGTGAGGAGAGTGAACTGGAGGAACTTGCCTCAGACAAGTTTTCTTATCAATTCCATCTTCTATTAGTCGGGCCCTTCTTATATTTTACTCTAGTTTGGATGGTATGGGTACTTTAAGTCTCCTTGTCATCATACTTCGAAGAATTGACATCGGTGTAGATATTTGGGAAACTTAGAGAGGTTCTGCTAGTGGCAACATCAAAAAGAGTCTTGACCGGAGGATGTTAGCTCATGACTGCGGGGTAGAAGATGCTTTAAGACATCAGAGCTCCAGCCACAGGTCTCAGAGTGAATCCTTTCACGTAGTCAGGAATCATTGAGTGTGAGGCACCTTGGTCTAACTTTTGTCTTCAGTGCTAAAACAGGGATAGTTTAAATTTCTCTATTGTCACTCCCTCATCTTTGAAGGTTTTTTTTCCTGTAAGAGGTGTAGAGGTCTCATTTTATCATTGTGGTCTTTGTTCCTTGAATACCCCACTTTGTTTGTAAGGAGGCGTGATGGTCTCATTTTCTTGTAATTTTAGTAGTTTTTTTCCCTCAAATGTGAGGTTTTAAGGTTTTCTATTTGTGGCTATGAGTCTCAAGATGATTGTCTCTTGTGTGGATAGCTTCTCTAGTAACCCGTTCTTGTTTTAGAACATGCTAATTTGGGAGATACATGCATGTTGGGAAATAATAAATAGGGGTTTGGTCCGCCATTCAGTTTGGGGTCTTTCATCAGGGACCCCATGTGGGGGGGGGGTTGGTTTGTGTGGAGAGTTTGTGGGTTGGTTTGTGTTTGGTTTCCCATATCGGTCCATGCTAATTGACCTAAGCTATTTGGTTCTTAACTGGTGGGAATACCCACCATCAATCTTGTCGTTCCTTCTTCAAGAGTTGGTTTGTGTGTGGGTTTTGGTTTGCATTGATGATTTCCTCTTTGGTTCAGGTTAACAGTTCTAGAGTTAAGCCATGCTGAGAGTCCCAATGTTGCTTGTGAATAGTTGGGTTCTTATGGTGGGGAGAACCCTCCTCATTTCCTAATGACTCTTCTCAATACAGTTTCCCATATAGCTGGTCGAGTGTGACTCATGGAGTTAAAAGTCACACTGAGTTCGTGATTTTTTTGGCCTCGTTCAGTCTCGAACTCGAGTCTGATTCCTCATTTGGTTGGGTGACTTTCTGGGGGTAGAATGTTTTGTAGTGGGGAGAATTGTCACACCCCGACCTGGTATCATACGGTCATAGTTTTTTTTTTGTCTTTTTGTTTCTTAAAGATTAAAAAATGTATTAAATAAAAATTAAAACGGAACGAAATAAAATAAATGTCAAAAAATATTTAATAATAATAATAATGATAATATTATTATTTAGTTTATTATTATTATTAATTTATTATTAATATTATTTATATTATTATTATTATATTTAGGTTCTTTTTGGGGTTAGTTTTTATTTTATTTTTTTCTTATTTTCTTTTCTTTATTTTTTTTTCTTCTTTCTTTCTTCTTTCCTTCTCCCTCATTCCTCTCCTCCCCCTTGTGTATCGTGCAGCGCCTCCCTCCCTCTCTTGGTAGTTCCCTCCATCCGGCACCCCCTTCCCCACTTCTAGTGAACTCCATGTCTGGCACCCGTTTACTTCTCCAAGTGACCTCCCTGCGACGCGACGCACCCCTGGCCAAATTCCCTCCTTGGTCGCACGACGCACCACCTTCCATCCTCCTTCTGTCTGTCATTTTCTTCCTCTGTTTCTTTGAGAATCTAGTCTAAATCTTCGAGGTATGTGTTTCTTCCCTCTTATCCTTCAATTCCATATCGATTCTAGGTCTCCCCATCGCCCTACCAAATTTTGGTCAAACACTAATGTTTTTGGGGTTTTGATTTTGATTGAATCTTGTTTTTTAGGTTTTTTCAGGTTCTGTCGAGGTCGATTTTATCCACTATCGTTAAGGTCAGTGGGTTCAACATGGTCTTCAAGTGTGGATTCTTAAATTTATTCTTTGTAGTTTAATTTTAATTTAGGAGTTTTGTGTTTTTCAAGTTTTCGGCATTTTGTTTTGGGTGCGAAAGCTGTTTCTACAATAGATTAACTTGTTCTAGATTTTTATATGGTATTCTTGTGTGAAATGGGGTCTATTTCAGATATAAATGATTTTAGTAATTCTTGGTTTTGTTTTATGACTTGCATGTTTTCTTTATTAGATCATGCAAGGGAGGAAGATTGTATTTTAGTATGTTTTTTGTGTGCGTTTGGCCTTAGAAGATGTTTTTGAGTGGGAGTTTGTGTTCAAAGTTTGGTAATACTACTTAGGGTTGTTTCATAAAATTTTAAGTGGTTTATTAAATCTTATAAAGGGTGTAAAACATTTTTGGATATTGTTTTGGTGTGCTTATATTTTCAAAAGTGGGTTTGAGAATGAAAATGGGTGTATTTGTGTGTGTCTGTCTTGTTGTAAAAATATTTGGACGTGTTCAATCAATTTTTTAAGTATTGTTCCATGTGTTTTTGTGGGTACATGAGGTGCGTATGTGTGGAAAAATGATCTTTGATGGGAAAATATACCACTTTGATCATGTTTTACTTGTTGTGAATTTTTCAACATGTTTTGTAAACTCTTTCAAAATATGGAAACTATGTTTAAATGTCACATTGGTGTACTTTTGGTTTAAAAGTGGATTTTCCTACTTGAAGTTGAGTGTGTTATTAGTGAAAACCCTTGATGTGTTATTTTGAAAGGTGTTGTATATTGTTAATTTTTAATTGTTTTATTAAATTATTTGTGTAGTGTGTTGGGCCTCGTTATGATGGTTTTGGGCCGTGGGTGTTGTAGTATTCAATATGTACATGCAGAGAGTAAGGCATATATATATATATACCCTCTTTGTACATATTCCCTCATGGCACATGGAATATGTGTAATTCATCTAGGGGTGTATATATATATGTGTGTGTATAAATGAACGTGCGTGTACGCGCCATGTGTCGGTTTGAGTGGTTATCGACAAATAGAAACATGTTTGAGGTAGGTCCCCTATACCTATGACTTTAATTTGAATTTCATAATTTCTTTCTTGTTTTAAAAATATGTTTTACATTTATGCTACATACACATGCTATGAAATATTGTTGCATTTTCTAGAAATGATTATTCCTTTGTATTGTAAATTGAAATGTATTTCTAATGATATCGGTATTAAGTGACTTTTTTTGAAAATCAAGTTCCTACGTGGTTTTGAATTGGTAATGAGTAGTTCTAAAGGTGTTTGGTCTTTCATCCGGTTAGTTATAAAAATAGTTCCCTTTATGTAATGAAGCCCATTTGGAACCTTAATAATGTTTTATGAAAAAGAAAAACCTCTCTTGAGGAAAGCCCCCTTGGTTTTAGAAAATAATTTTTATGTTGAATGTGTTATTATGTGCCTAATTTTATTCTTATACATTGAGTGAAGTGAAAATGGGGGAATGCGCTTAAGGAGGGAGAGCGGTGGTGAGATATTGAATGGGTTTTAGATAAAGAAATTGTTATGTACATATATGTTTACTTGATAAAGAAAACTCGCCACCACTTGAAATAGGGCACAATGGAAAACCTGGGTATGTAGGTTGGTGACTAGGACTAGTACGCTAGATGAAACGTCATGGGTTCCTCCCAGTTTGTCTAGTATGATTAACGCAACAACACTAACTAAGCATATGAATTATTGAGGGTTTTGGTTTCTAAGCCACGGTTATTGAGGTTCGTGGTTTCTAAGCCATGTTTTCAGAGGGTCGTGGTTTCTAAGACATGTTTCACCGAGGTACAAGGTCTATAGGGTCCCACTTGTTCTATCTACCTATAGGGATTACCCATGGTGCTTGTTTGCAACATGATTCTTGTGATGTAATTTTTTTCATTTCAGTTGTTCCATACTTGATGTATTATTTTTGAAAACCATATTTTAATCTAAATTGGTTTCCTTTCATTTTGAAATGTTAATGCTTTCCTGGAACCTTTTTTGAAAATGTAGTGTGAGAGAAATGATTTACTTGAAAATGAAAACTTGTGACTTGAATTTGAAAAGAAGGGAAAACGTTATTTTATTATACCGTATTTTCAAAATGGCATGATTGGATTTCTTACTAAAGACAGAGGCATAGGACATTGTTATATTTTGTTATTCCTACTGAGAATCTTGGTTCTCGTGCCTACTTTACTATTCAGTTGCAGGTTTCAATCTTGGATCTCTTTTAGGGGTGAGTATAGTTTATGTTCTGTGGTGACCCACAGGGTCACCTGAGATATGTCACGTTTCTTCATTTATTCCTTTTTTTACTACCAAGTTGTTCAGTCTATTTTCCTTTATTTATCTTCTTGTTCAGTTTATGATTATTTATCTTTGTTATGGGAAATATCATTCCCAAATGGTTTATTTTGATGCTCGGCACTAGTTTTCAGCCCGTGGGGATCGGGAATTCCTTTCAGGCCATGTCGTGGACTGGCTCGGGTGACCGGTTCAAGGTCGACCTGAGTTGGTTTGTGAAAAACATGTATTTGAATTTATATTGGATGTTCCCTTACCATAAAAGAGACTAAGATATCAACTTCTATCAAGGGACAGAATGGATGAATCCTTTATCACATGATTCATTAATGCAGTATCATTATTAATGAACCCGATATATCCTAACTCACTATGAACACATATTGTCACTATTTTCATCAATACGTAAAAGTACATGATCCATGATATCCATTAATGATAACCTTAAAGTCTAAGGATAAATACATGCATCCATAGATAGTAACATCCAATGACACATGAAAATGTGGATTTCCTATTAGTGGGTTTGTTATCATAACCTCTTATCTAGAAGATTACTAATGGAGAACACCATTATAAGGTTCCTACTACCCCCAATATCCAATATTTTCTATTTCCCATTAGAAATTTTCATCAATCCATAGAACTATATTTAAGAATATAGGTGTGGAACCTCCTGGTTCTCATCAAAGTAGGGAACTAACATGGCCTTTCAGTGAAACATATATTCTAAATACATTATCACATTCAAATTTCATGAAAATTAAAAACCATGATGTGAAAATAAACTTAATTAATGATAAAGAAAATGAAATAAAGTACTAAATTAGTCAGTTTTAGGGTACCAACTATAATAGAATCCCACTTGCAATGGATCCAAATGATAACAAATCTTAGTGCACTAGCTCACATATAATACTCATGTCTGTATTGATATAGAGCCTTTTTCAAGGGTTTCACCGCATTTTCCTCTTTGTATACTCTTCTCACTGAAACTTCTTCTTATTGAGAAAAATATTTCAAGAGATTAAACTTCTGAAGTATGTTCTTTATCCTTTGATGAGACCTTGTATCTTTGGAAAGGACCACCACTGTAGTGTTATCATAGTAAACTATGATAGAGTATTGACTTCTAGGTACCACATAAAGCTCCTATCCAAATTTTTGAATATAATATACTACAATGGATGCATCAGAAGCTGAAATATACTCAGAATCTGTAGTAGAATCATCGAAAACTAGTTGTATAGAACACTTCCATCTCATAACTACTCCGTTGAGACAAAATAAATATCTAGATCGTGAATTTAGATCATTTTGATCTATCTGAAAGCTAGTATAATCCATGGTTACTAGATATTCATCTCCTCCATACACCAAGAATATATCCTTATTTCACCTCAGATACTTAAGGATATTCTTAACAGCAATCCAATGATCATCACCTAGATCTTCTTGATATTTTACTACCATGCATAAAGTATATATAGCATCAAGCCACATATATAACATGACATGCATGATGGTTCCTATCATAGAAGTGTATGGGATCATACTCATTATCTTTATTCCTTCATGAGTCTGAGGACACATTTTCTTATAAAGATGCATACCATGTGACACTGGAACTAGTCCGCTCTTGGATTATTCCATAATATACCAATTTAGTATCTAGTCAATTTAGGTACTCTAAATTATTCCAATAACATTATTAGATCTATCATGCATGATCTTGATCCCTATAATATAGGCTACTTCACCTACATCCTTTATATATAAGTATTTTCTCAACCATGTCTTAACCTCTTGTATACCTTGTGTCTCATTTAGAATTAGTAATATGTAATAAATGTGGACTACTATGAAAATAGACATACTACCACTAAACTTCTTGTAAACACATGGATCACATTCATTTTTAATGAAACCAAACTATTTTATGGCTTCATCAAACCAAAATTTCCATGACCTAGATGCTTTATTTAATCCATAAATGGATATCTACAACTTGCATACCATTTTGGCATTTCCTAGAGTTACAAACCCTTCTGGATATGTTATATACACATCCTCTTGAAGGTTCACAGAGTGGAAATAAGTTTTTACATCCATATTTCCAATATCATAGTCATGGTAAGCTGCTTTGACAATAAAAATTATAATGGATTTAAACATGGAAATTTGATAAAAGGTTTCCTCATAGTTGTTGGTGCCAATGTTGTATTTTTTTTCAATGTTTCATCAATATGTGTTTGGTGAGTTTGGATAAAGTGGTTATTCTTGGAAATTGTTATTGATTAACTTGATGCCATTAGATGTCATGATTGAGAAATTTTCTATGATATGTTTTATGGTTATTTGAACTAATCTTAAATGAGAAATACTTGTTCCAAATATGACACACTATTTGAAAAAATGTATAATAATTTAAGGTCATGTAATAGTTGATTATTGTAGGAGTATTTTTTAATTAAATTGAAGAAATAAACTTGAATGGATTTGGAATTTATAATTGAATTCCAAAAATTGAAAGAAGAGTTTTTATTTAAGGATATGGAAAATTATATTTTGTATGGTGAATGAAGGTTTTATCCTTTAATGCACTTTAAAGGGAATATCATGCATTAAATTCATAGGAACTTATGTTTTTCAATATAAATTTATTTCAGGTTGGAAAATACTAAGTATATTTAATAAGTTGGGCCTTATCCAAAAAATATGGGCCAACCACATGATCCCTAGGGACTAGCTCAATCCCAAAAATGTGGTAGGAGGCCTCACCCAGGTCAGAGATCTAGCTCACAAGGGCCCACATGGCAGTGGGAGGGTTTATTGGGTTGGGTCGTGTATTGGCATGCATGATCATGCATAGTGGGTGTGCTAAGAGAGAACTGTGTCACGCCGCAGGGCGGTAGCAAGGTAGGGCACAATGGTTGGGAGAGAACATTGTGCTCACTTCAACCCAGATTATGGGAGTGTTTTTATTATAAATTGGATACATTCCACATGGTATATTCGATGTGGTATGTGAGTAAGTGTGACATTTTTTCTATGCTAAAAATATATTAAAATAACGATGCATGTCCAATATGTCACATCTGAGTCGACCGATTTCCACTATTGATCATCATAAACCTTTGGCTATTGGATTTTGTCTGTGCATGCTTAAGACAATCATTAATAACTTAAGATCATCCTGATATTTCAAGGTAAGTTTGATCAACCCATGTATACCTAAAATAACTATCTTTCATGAATGCAATAATACGTAAGTGGGAAGAAGAATCTATTATGTGGATAATAATCCATCGCATAAAGCCATTAGGTGGTGATCTATTGATCATGAAATAAAATTAATACAATCTACTTAGGAATATAGACAATCACCATGAAATTTCATGAACATAGAGACATTGTATGATTCCATCGCATGAAGAAGAACATATCTTCTATCACGTAAAGGTCCTATATTTTCCAGCATTTATCACATGAAGATTTTTTTGATTTTCCAATGACTATTTGGTGAGGCATCGCATGAAGAAATTAATATCATGTGAATCATCAAGGTTTCATGTGATCAATCAAAGTTATAATGTTATCTCTTGATCCCTCGGTGTTTCATGATGAGTTCAATACTTTCATCCATTCAAAATTATTGAGATGGGATGAGATCTCCTAGTTTTTAATCAGTCCTTAGCATGGTATAAAATTCATAATAGAGGTAGTGGATCCTTGCCTTTATATACCAAATTAAGGAAAAAGGAAGATGTTACTTCTCTTTAGGATATCATGAGAGATATCAAAACACAGCACTCGCTTGAACCATTCATGCAAAGTAAATAATAATCCCACATGATTCATTCATCAAAATGAGAAGAGTTTTCATGATCCAATCATGAAAAAGAGATTATGCAGAGAATATTTTTTCTTACATGAATTCAGTTGATGAGACACCCATGGATAACCCTTGTCACATGAAAGTGAACCCTCACACACACCTCTTTTCATGCGAAGGAAGTCGCATACAAACATATGATCACATAAAGAACATAAGGGTTCAAGTTAATTGTTTACATGAATCCATTACATGAATATATTGTAGAACATGTGATCCTACTTGATAGGTTACGTGAAGGAAGGAGAGACAATTAGTGCATGAAATATATTGTATGTAACCTATGTATTCCTTTTACCTTATGAATAATCATTGAAATACCTCAAGGGTCTAGACGGAAAATCTAAGAAGAATATTAAAGGGTTGTTTGAGATATTTTGATATTAAATAATTTAATTAATAAGGCATATACAATAGTGAGATTTATCATTGGTTGTGTTCAATATTCATGCACCATGAATTATAACATGCATACCTAAATGTAGTTGAAAATTAAAAAAGGATGACTGTGTTGACATTGTGAAATATTATTATTGCATTAAATTTTCTTAAATAATTTTTTTGTGATAATTTCACATATTTAATGTATTTGGGACATCATCGGATATAATGAAGAATTTCCTAATTATAGTTGTACTAATGTAACTGATCAGATATAGGTGATCAGAGTTTATTGAGAAAGACAAGTAGCTTTGAAAGGGTACTTGAAGTGTACATGAGAAATTGTGATCCATCAATTTCATGGATTAAGATCAATAGATCATCCAATATTGGATCAATCTGTGAACAAAGTAAGAAGTCTATCAATTAGAGATAGTATTAGAATAAGTCTCTAGTGTGGATTCTAGATTGGGCCAGTGTGGATTCTTGTAACACTATGGGATGTAGTATAAAGTAACTTCTATGAGGATTTAGAAGATATATGGTGTGAATCTATGTCAACCATAGTAAACTAAAATAATATTATAGTGTGTAGTTCATGTTGGGAAGAATAACGAATACATAAAGGAGTGGGTGTTTGTACTGAATCTTGTAAATCCTTTTGTTATATGAATTTGTATTTACATCATTATTTGAGGTAAAAATTAAGGATATAAGAATATTGGATCAATTATTTTACAATCCATATAGGTTTAATTGAAAAAAAATAAAAAGGATCACTGAATCACCCCTCCCCCTCTCAGTGATCTCACATTGATCTAGGCCCTTCAATTGGTATAAGAGCAAAGGTCTCCTCTAAACCATCAACCATAATTTTGGGTATGGAGAACATGAATTTAGTAAATAGAAGGGGTGTTTCCATTTCCAAAGGTGATAACTATCATGGATGGAGAAATATGATGATACCATATCAATTATCTCTTGGGGTATAAGTAAGAGATACAGTTACAATGGTATTTCCACCCTATGTTGAGAATATTGATATGAATTTTGAAGATAATATGAATTTATAAATGGATGGAAAGTCTCAAAATGAAATATTTATGGCCTTATCATAAAATTTATACACTAAAGTGATTGGTCTCTAAACTACCAAGGATATCCAAGATAAACTAAGAAGTGATTATGAAGGAAATTATAAGTCAAAGAAGCTAAGTTGAAAATATAGAGAAGCATATTTGAATAAATAAAAAAGGGTGATGATAAAAGTGTTGATAAATACTTTACAAGAGTAAATGAGATTTTTAGTGACATCATATGTTGTGGTGATAATATGGATGAATCAACCATTATAAGGAAGATGATTATAAACCTTATAGATATATTTGATGCAAAGAATTCTACACTATAAGACATAGAAGATCTATCACTGGATAAATTTCATATATGCTCATAGAATATGAAAAGATAAAAAACACCAGATTTTTAGAAGAATATAAAAGATGATATGGACTTTGAATCCATGAGAAGAAGTAGAGTTAAAGATAAAGAATAACTAGAATCAAGTGAATCTGAGGATGATGAATTTTAAAAGGATTATAATCCAATGAGGGAATTGTTTACAAGAATATGTAATATAGGAAGAAGTTAAAAAATAAATAATCCACTAAAGTGATTAAATTATCATGGGTTTAGAAATTTTACATATGACTATCCAAATAATAAAAGTAATGTGAAGGTGTCTAATGAATAAGAATAGTACATCAAGAAAAAATATAAGAAATTTAAAAAGGGTGACTATGAGAGAGAAAAGAAGAATCATTAAAATAAAAATAGAAAAAATATGATGAGAATGGAAAATTATGAATCTTAATCATCAAGAATAGGTATAAAAGATGAAAAAACATCTATAAATCAAGTGTACTTAATGGGAAAATCCAAAACAGAAAAAGGCACATTAAAAGTTATAAAAGGTAAATAGACAATAGATCTAGAATGGTAATTAAAAGATAATATATAAGTTATTGTTTATAATAACATGAAGATAAATAAAGTTAAAATAGAACTAATAAACTATAATAAAGAATGTTTCAAGAAAGAAGAGACACATATTAATGAGATAAGGGAATATGTAAAGTAAGTAGCTAAGTTAGAAAGGAAACAAGAAACTATTGAATAAAATTCACCTGAAAAATAATAACTCAACAATAATGAAACTACATTCATTTAAGAGAACAAACACAATAGGATAAAGAAAGATATACTTGGAAATATGTTCAATTATATTTAATAAAGACTAGGTGAAAAATAGGTAAAATTATTTATTACATAGTCTATGTCTATTTTACCTCAAAGTGAGTTAAAAAAGATTAAAGAATAAGTCAACAATTTTTTTGAGAATAAGGGTGAATATTCTAAAATAGAAAAGAATTATAGTCTACAAAAAAGTTTTGTTTCTATATTCAATGATTCTCAATGTAAATTTTTTATTTCTAATAATGCAGGCCTAAGAGATAATACTGAATCTAGATGTACCAAAAGAAAAAATGAGAAAAAATATTTTACAGATGGATAGTGGAATAATTCAACCTTAAAGTTTCCTATTAAGTATAAAGACCCATAATCAATGAAAATAAAGCAACAATAATATTCAGATAAAACTATTATTAGTTTTGAAGATCAAGGTTTAGATGTTACTATTGGTGTGGTAGATTATTTTATCATAATGCTTATTCATGCTAGTACAACATGTCACTACTAGGAATAAGGCATGAATAAAGGGATAGAAATGATAAATAGATTATATTACTTTATCATAATGAAAGACATGTGACCAAGACATTATCTAAATTATCAACACATGGTATATTTGAATGCTTGAAGGTAGTTTATAGAAGATGTGTTCAATAGGGTCACAAATTTTAGAAATTAAAAGTTACCTCAATAAGTAATATTCTTCATAAGTTAAATGGTAAGAATAGTCAAATAATGAAGAAAGATATTGACACCATTGAAATATATGAGAATATCAATCAAACAGAGAACATTAAGAAAGAGTTTTTAGTTATCTAGCCTGACCAACTAGCCAAGGCCAAAAAAATTGATAAATATTATATGCTTGTTGAGGAAAAAGGAAAGAAAGTAGTGATAGTTTAAGAAGTTAAATTTGATTATAATTCATCTAAAAATGTTGAATTTAAAATTATGAAGTGTGAAAGGTGTGAGAAAACTAATCATGATACAAAACATTTTATGACAATGATATTAGTCTAAGAAAAATTATAAAGAAGATATGGAAAGTATAAAATAATTTTTTTGGTACCAAATAGGAAAATACATAAACATAAAAAGTGTCAACTTATGAGGAACAATAAATCACACATTCTAAAAAACTAATAAATAAAGAACATCACATGTTTAATTTAAGAAGAAGAAGAAGTCTGGCTTGAGAGGAAGCTCTAAATCTAAATTTTATTTCTATGAAATTCAAAGGTTCCTCATTATTACTTTACTCTTTTTATATGAACTAACATTCAAGGAATTAAAGGATAGTTGTTGTTAATTGTATAAAATATCTCTATTCATGATAGTGAATGGAGTTGTATCCCTTCAAAGGGATAAATGCTAAAGTTGATGTCTAATAAACACACATAAAAATATTCCTTGATTTTTTTAAACTACTTATCAAGGGGTGTGATGGATCATGAGAAATATGATATGTAAGGGTAGTAATATTTTATACAATTGAAATACATTTATGTGTTTGTTAAGATGTGTGTAAAGTCAATCTTGAAATAATTTCTCAGAAATCCCCTGAAATAATAAATTTGTATGATATTGAGGATGGTATCATATAAATGTTATTTAGGGAAATATTTTATGCTTTGGAAAAATATCTCTTGTTTTCTACACTGGGTTTTCCTATGAAGACTTAAATATGACTAACTAAAATATCATTGCCTTAAGAGAGATGTGGTTACATTATTTAAGGAGAGAGAATAAAGAAATGTACAAAGAAACGGTGATAAGGTGTGATGAGAAGACCCCATTTATCCTTTAAATTTAATTTTCAATGTGGGGGAGAATGTTTTGGGAACACCTATTGAATTATAAAATATTTGAATACATATTGACAAAAAATAAAAATGGGAAGATTATTGGGACCAATGTTTCATTTTTTTCAATAATGAATCAATGTATGTCTGGTGAGTTTGGATGAATTGGTTATTCTTGGAAAATTGTCATGGATTCACTTGATGGAATTTTATTTCAAGCTAAATCAATTTTCAATGTTATTTTTGATGATCTTTTAAACTTATCTTAAATTTAAAATTATTTTGTCAAAGATAACACACTATATGAAATAAGTAATAAAAAGTAAATTTCATGCAATGGATGATTATTACATGAGGTTTTTTGATGAAATTGGAGAAATGAACTTAAGGGGATTTGGAATTTATAAATGAATTAAAAAATTGAAAAAAATAGTTTTTATTGTAGACCATGATAAATTATATTTTTTATGATGAATGAAGGTGGTTTCCTTTCATACACTTTAAAGGTAATCTCATGGAATAAATTTATAAAAAATTATGTTTTGGATGTTACATTTATTTGAGGTTGGAAAATACTAAGGATATTTACTAAGTTGGGACTTAACCAAAAAATATAGGCTGACCACATAAGCCTACGGGGCTAGCTCAATCCCACACATGTGGGATAAGGCCTCAATAAGTTGAAAGATCCATCCCACAAGATCCTCTATAAAGGTAGGAGGGTTGAGTAGGTTGGGACACGAATAGTCCTGCATGATCTCTCATTGTGGGTGCACTAAGGGAAAACTAGCTCACGCCATGGGGCGGTAGCACAAAAATGAATAGTAACTGGGAGTGTCCCCCAAACTCACTTCTGGAAGGATGATGGTAGTGTTTTTTTTATAAATATGAGGCACACCACATGGGAGATTTGATGTGGGATACATGGAAGTATAACATTATTCCTCCCCTAAAATGATATATATATAAGATTTCCCATCTGATATGGCACATATGAGCTGAATGATCACCACTATTGAACATATTTGACCTTCAGTTATTAAAGGTTGTCTATGTATTATTTAGACAATTAGATTTCACCTGATATCAACCTAATATTTCTAGGTATGGTCAATAAACCCTTGTACATTTATGTAATTGATGTCTTGAATGAATGAGATGATACGTAAGTTAGAAGAAGAATATGTGGCATGAAAAAGAATATGTTGCATGAAGCCATCATGTGATGATCTATTCATCATATGATCAAATGAAAACGGTCAACTAAGGTATACAGACAATCCCCTAGAAAATTCATGAAGACAAACACATCGTGTGATGCCACCATGTGAAGATGAAAATATATTCTATCACATGAAGGTTTTATATTTTACAGCCTTTATTACATGATGATTTTTTTGGTTTTCAAATGAATTTTCAGTGAGGCATCACATAATGAAATAAAGATCACACAAATCATCAAGGTGCTTCATGGTCAAGTGAAGTGATCATGTAATCGTATGATCCCTTAGCATCGCATGATGAGGGTGAGACTTTCAGACATTAAAAATAGAAAATATAAACTAATATCTCCAGGAATTTAATGAGACCACATCATGTCATAAAATATATAGGAGAGGTAGCGGATCCATGCCAATATATACCAAATCAAGGGTGAAGAAAGATGTTTTTTCCCATTGAGGTATCATGAGAGCCATCAAAATAGAAAACTCATGTGAACCATTCATACAAAATACATAATAATACCACATGATTAATTCACTCAATTGAGAATATTTTTTGTGAACTAATCATGTGAAGTAGATCTTGTGAATAACCTTTTTTTCATATGAAATTTAATTTTAGGAGACAACTGCAGACAACCCTTGTCATGTGAAAGTAAACCTGTAGAAACACAACTTGTCACTTGAAGGAATATGTAGAGAAACATCTGATCATGTGAATACATAAGGGTTCAAGTGACTTATTCATGTGAATAACTAATGAAAATATCCTTAAAATCCATGATCTTCCTCTCTAGGTTACATGAATGAATGATAGATAATCAGTGAATGAAACATATTTCATATAATCCATGCGTGCCTTGAACCCTATGAATGATCTTTGAAATACTTAAAGGGTATGGAAGAAAAAGATAAGAAGAATATTAAAGGTTTATATATATATATATTTAAAAAATTTAATTAATAATTCAAATAATGTATTGATAATTATTATTTTTTGTGTGCGATGTTCGTGCACCTCGCATTATCGTATGCATGCATAAAAAAATTGAGAATTCAAAAAATAAGATTGAGTTGAAAATGTGAAATATAATTCTTACATAAGATATTATTGAAGAAGTTTTTTTCACTAAATGCATATATTTATTGAGTTCGGTACTTCATCAAAGAGAAGGAATAATTTTCATAGCATAGTTTCACTAAGGAATTTGATTAGATATAGGTGATTAGAGTTTATTGAGTAAGACAAAAAACTTTGAAAAGGTACTTGAAGTGTAAATAATAAATAGTGATCCTTAAATCTCATATAATAATATCAATAGATCATCCTATAGTGGATCAATCCTTGACTAAAGGATAGTGTCTCTTAGTTGGAGCTGAAAGTAGAAGAAGTCACTTGTGTAATTCAGGATCATAAGTTTCTAGTGTATATTCTAGAGAAGACAGGTGGGGATTCTGGTAACACTATGGGATGTAGTATAAAGAACCTCCCATGAGGATTTAAGAGTGATATGGAATGACTTTTTATTAACGATTTTAATTTATAATAATATTATAATGGAGAATATATGTTGAGTATAATAACCAACACAACAAGGAGTGGGTCTTTATACCGATCCTTGTAAATTCTTATGTTCTATGACTTTCTATTTACAGAATTATTCAAGGTAAGGATGAAAGACATAATAAGATATTATTGAGGCATTAACCATCCATAAATATTTAATTTAAAAGAAAAAAAATAAAATTAAAAATGTATTGATGATTCACCTCCTCCCCCTCTCAGTGATCTCACATAAATCTGGGTACTTTAGTAGTTAATTACTTAATGTTGTCTAAAAACATTAGTCACTAGTCATGATTTATAGGTATTTAATTTACCTTCCATTTCTATTATACTCTTGAAAACCCATTTACACTCAATGGGGTTTACATCGACTGTCATATCTATTTGAACCCAAACATGGTTTTGATACATGGAATTCATCTCAGAATTCATGGATTCTTAACATCATGCAGATTCTGAGCTATGTACTACCTCCTTATAGGTGATAGGATCGTTATATTCAACCAATAATGATTCACCATCATTAGTGACTAGAAAAACATATCTCTTTAGATATCTTTCCTCTCTAATGCTCATATACAGTACTTGTGTTTCAAAAAATATTCTTCCATGAGGACCTATGGAATCTATTCATGTACCCACTATTTGTACCTTAATAATTAAATTAATTTATGTCAATCTTTCTCCCACTATCCTTCTTTATGATTTTCTCACTCAAAAAAAAATATCATGTCTTACTATAGTTAATTTCTTTAATGATGGTTTGTATAGATAGTATCCCATTATTTCTTTTAGATACCCTATAAAGATACACTTTTTGTATCAAGGTGCTAGTTTCTTTATGGATTTATCCTTGAAAAATTCCTCACAACACCATGAATGAACATGTGATAAAACGGGTTTATTTCCACTTTACTCAAAGGTAATATTATCTTCCACTTTAGTTGGTACACGATTTAGTAATTATGATGTCCTTTTTAATGAATATACCCAAAATGATAGTGGAAGGTTTTCATGACTCATCATCAACCTTACCATTTATAGTAATGTATTCTTACTCATTTAACTAACACAATTCCACTATGGTGTATAAGGTGGAGTGAGTTGAGATAAAATCCTAAACTCCCATAAAAATATAATAAAATCTTGATTAAGACATTCACCACCTCAATCTGAATGATGTTTCTTTATCTTCTTACCAAGTTGATTATCAAATTTATTATTGAACTATTTGAACATCTTGAGGGATTTATACTTATAACTAATCAAGTACTTATAATCATACATTCTCTCAAGTAGTTTGTAAAAGTACAAAAAAATGAGAATCAACCTTTATCTTTTACTTGAAAAGGTCTGAACGTATCATTTTTCACCAATTATATAATATCTATGGACCTTTCACCATGAACACCAAACGATGGTTTGTTCATCTTTACTTACAATCAGGTGTGACATGTTTCAAGTAGATTTATCTCAAAAGCGACTAATTAACCATCTTGATAGAGATTTTTCAAAAACTTTTTGTTTACATGACTAAAACAGTGATGCCACAACCGGGTGTTATATGAGTCACGCATATTTTTTTTTTATCAATTAATAATATTTGGTTTCCATAATTCAATACATAAAGACCGTTATTTAACTATATTATACCATAACATATGTTATCTTTATAAATGTAGAAATTATTATTTCCAATGATGAAAACAAATCCATCCATATCAAAACAAGAAAGGGAAATGATGTTCTTGGTAATACTAGGCACATAACATTACAAAAATAAGTTGAATTATACACATAGAAATATAGTAACAAATAATATATTTTTTTTAAAAAATGATTAATTCCAATAGATATTAAGTTTTTTTATTATTAATTATATACACTGATAGTTATCTATACCAAAAAATATATCTATCAAAATTAAGTGTTTTATACCAATAGATCTCATATGAACAACTAAATCTATTTTTATATCATATTAATACTAACACTTGTTTTACAAAAAAAAATATATTATTATTAGTTTATAATACTTAAAAACTTCTCATGATTAGAAAAATTTGTTGTAATAATCATTCAATAACAATAAATATTTAACCAATCATTGAATATATATTTATTCATCATTTAGTACTAATACATCATTTATAAAAAAAATAAAAATTTGTATTCAATTAAAATAATTTTAATTTAATAAGTTTTAATGAAATAATATATAAATATATATAATATATATTTGAATTAAAATATTTATAGTTTATAATTTAATAATATATATTGAAATAATATACAGAATTATTTAATATATAGTATAACATTATTGATAACAAAACATAATTAAGGTTATACCTGTAATGTCTAAAAAAATATAGTTAATTAAAAACAAGTTGGGGTTAACCTCTTTTATTAAAATAAAATAAAAATAAACTTTTTTCAACTGGGTTGAGAGGGAACCCATTACATAGAAAAATACCAAAACATGTATTTCCTAAAGGCTCGGAAAAACATAAAAATGTTGATGGATCCTGATCCTAATAACATAAAGTCAACTATATGACACAAATTTCCACTGAGATGTTGGGTTGAAATCCCATAATCAAATCGTTAAATTCCATGGACCATTCTATATAGCACGTCCAAATCCTAATCTAGATGCATAGAAACCCCAGGTGGAGAAATTTCACAAAGTTGTCCCCATTTTCTTCTGATGCCACACCTCCATCCAACAATACTACTATGAGTTGTCACTGCCAAACAGGAATGCCAACACCATACCAGTGTCATCCATCCGTCACCAAAGTTCCAACAATCTACTTTCATTCTCATTGATGGTCCCTCACACACTCCAGCATCATCTAACTCCATGAGTCCTCTCACCATTCTCAACAGCTATTTAAAGAAACCATTTCAATGCCTCACAATTCATTAATGCCTATGTTCATCACCCCTTATTCATCTTCTATTACTCTGTGTCCCGATAATCCCTTGTTTATCCTCTCTTATACCTTCCCCTACAAAAATTCATTAGTAATAGGTAATATTTATTTTTATTTATTACCTTCATCTGGTACATGTTAGTTTTTAATGAAAATTTTTTAGTGTTAAGTGTCTAGTTATTCAATTCATAGTTAAATCTCTATTTTATAATTAACTAACTTGGAGGCTCTTAAATCAGGTGAAATTTTATTTAGGAGAATCCAAAGAATTCATCGATAAGGGAACCCCATTGATTATTAGGGAAAAGTTTATAGTACATCAATTTTTTAAATGGTACATGGAGTGTAATTTATTATAAATATTTTTATTATATGAGTTTCAAAATTTATTAAATTCCCATACCTAATAATATCATGATTATATAAATAAAATTATTTATCTATGTATTTTATTGATTCTTTACCAACCTCAAATGACATATATATTTGACGGAAATTGCTTTGTCTTTTAAAATCTTCTCTATTATAAATTATCATCTTGAATTGATTTATTTTTAATCCTTTATGTTTTCTATTCAGTATCTATTTAAATACATTTATTGAGAACTACTTATAGCACGTATCACTTATTATAAGTGATTATGTATATGTATTTACCAAATTTCTTATTGAAAAGGTTCTTTTACCCAAGGTTAAAGCATGCTTCATTAGGAATTTTGGAACAAATTTTTCATGGCATAGAAGTTGGGGCCCAAACATTGGGGTCATTTTCTTATCCTTATCCAATTTATCTATTCTCTTTGTCTGTGATTTTGTTATACCATAACATTATTTTGTTGTTTTATCTAGATTTTTTATATTGAATCATTATGAAACAATTTAAATGATTCATACCACTTGAAAATATTGGAGGTTATATATACTATTATATGTAATAAAAGTTAATAGTATAAAAAATTAGGGTCTATTTGAGTATTTCAGCATTAAAAACATTAGTCATACCTTCTTTAAAAAAAATTATGTATGTACATTTAATAAACATGTTTGTTTATATATATTTTAACTTTTTTATTTATTATGATTATTTTAAGAAATAAACTGATTGTTTTTATTAATTTATCCCTCTATGAATTATTCTAAAACCTATGATAGACCAAGGGTGCACTTAGTAATGATTATCTAAGTTTTTATATTACTTATCACTTTAGTAAGTTTTAAAAAAATACATGACTTTTTTTCCTTTTTGTAGAAAATGTTGGCACCTATATTTCTAAATAAAACAACATGTTACAAAAAAGTTTTTCTAATATTCAAATTTTAAACACTTACAAAAACACACTTGTTATGAGGTTTTGTATGATATCACTTTCTAAAAACATTTTATACCACACATCACTCATGATAATAATATGGAAAGAATATTTGGTATTTGATATATTTCTATAAAAATACCTACACTTAAATTGATAAATAAAATCACTTAAATAAGTTTCATAAAACACCATTTTAGTAAAAAAAATATGGAATTGTTTCTATAGATGGACATATCAATGATCATTGTCTAGTATAAGTGAAGTATCATGAGAAATTTTTATAAGTACTATTAAATAGATCCTAAAACAAGTTATCTATATTTGGATTATGGTGTTGGATTTTCCTAAAATGTTAGACATGTATTTTTCTATTTTTGTAGTAATGAATGCCCAAATTTCACATGCATTTCATTCTGATTGATATACCAATCCTAAAAAATCTATAAAGTGGCTAGATAATTAGATAATTTTATATTTTGTGCATGTATTTACATATTCCAGCATTATTTTAACTATTCATGTATAAAAATCAATGAAAAAATTAAAATCAAATAATACCTAACTAATTTAGATTTCTTTTGGAATTAGTATAGTTTTAATAGATGTTAAGATAGATGTTAAGAGATATTAATCATGTAATTATTGATATCTTTATTCTTATATAATATGATATTCATTCATCCTTATTTTATTTATTATTTACAATTAGTAATTCACATGTTTTAGTCTATTCTTAATATTATTTATTTTATAAATTTCTTAGAATGGTTTATAAGTTTCCCAGAAACACTGATTGGGAAATGTTCATATCACTTATTACTTAAGTTATTTTGTATATGTTTTTTCAATTAAGTGTCATCAAGTACCACTAATTGATAAATTCTCAAAGTACTTATTACTTATGAAAATTTATTTTTTATATAGTTGTTTGATAAATGTTTTCAAATAGATCCATGATATAGTTTCTAAAAAAATATTTCAAATATAGCCATTATATAGTTTTTTAACATTAGTTTTAAAAATATTTATTGTAAAACACCACTAATTATAACACTTATTACTCGTGATAAGTGATTATGTATATGTGTTTTAAAATAATTATTTTCAAATAAAGCCATAATATAGTTTTCTTCCCTTGATTTTGAATTAAGATAGTTCAAACACTGCTAAATAAGATATACTCTAAACACTTATGACTTATCATAAGTGTCTCAGTATATATATTTTCAAATAATTGTTTTAAAAATCCTTTAATTTGATAATTATTATAACAATTGTTACTTATTAAAAGAGATTTTTTATATGTGTTTCCAGATTTATTATTGAAAATTTTTCTGTGCTACATATTTTAGTGGATTTATTCCTAAATATAAGGGTAAAGGGTTTTTTTCAAAAATAGAATAAAAAACACTTAATTATTTTAAATTCTTATAATAATTTATAGGTTCCAAAATCATTTTCCAAATAACTATTGTTAAATAGTTCCATAATATAATTTGTTGACCTTAGTTTTAAAAATGTAACTGGAATTCTTATAATCCTTAGTGTTTATATATATATATATATATATAAGTGCATGTTATGAAAATTAAAATTTGATTTTGGATTAATTTAGGTACCTATAAAACCCTTTGTATATAATCTATAGTGGTTTATTTCTACACTCTTTCCTCCACTTTCTCATCAAGATTTCCACTCAATAGTTGAAAATATAATTATTATGGGTGTGTTTGGTGATAGAAATTTTTTTCTATTTTGTATTTCATTTTCAAAAATTTTTTATCTATTTAAATAATAAAAGACATTTTAAAATACACTTAGATAAATTAAAATAGAAAATGTTTTCCAAAACCAAATTCACCGTTAAAACTTTTTTTAAGGATTTATTTAGTCGGTCAACCATGAGTCTCCAATTTGTTATTTAAATTTTGTTCCCAAATAATGAGTTATAATGATCAATGTATTATACTATAACTATATTAAACAAAATTAATTTTTATTAGAAAACATGTTACATTTTCAGTATTCATTTTTCTTTCTATTTTTTATTCTGATTTCAATATCAATTCTTTCTGTATAAAAAATTTGAAATTCACAATGAAGAATATCACAATCCATCCTAGCATTTTAAGAATTAATTCTCACACTCCAGTTTAAAAATGACATTTTTTCACCAACATATCCATTCCAACATCCATCTCCACATTAGCACTCATAATGTTGTAGATGTAAAAACTACCTAAGTTTCACGTCAACCATAATTGTTGCAATTATATAAAATTGATCCTATAGTAACATAGTAGCCAATTGAAATTAACTTCAAAAGGTAGAATTAATGTATAGAACAACTAAATTTAATCCATTGACTATAAAAACCAAATCATTTTCCTAGATTAATATCAAAACTTTACCACGTACATGTCAAGGTAATACAAGAAACTAGATTCCACCATGAGTGAATTTTTTTTACTAATTTCAATCTAATGAAATCCAAACTAGAAGAAAAGGATTATTTGTTTGTTTCTCTCATTGTTTCTTCTTTTTAAAAGGTAAAAATAGATGAATTATAAATAATATGGAAACCCTTTAAAAAGGAAAACAACTAAAAAACACTCACATAAATCATTCATATACTTACAATAAGTCTCTCTATATTGAAATAAATTAGTTTTTAACATTATAAGAATAAGAAAAATAATAAAAACAATGTGAATTTTGTCATGAGTCATTTGGAATTTATGTTAGTATATTTTTTGTCTTATAATCAATTATTATTGAATTATTCAGTTCTTATTATACTAAAATAGATTTTATTTTTTACCTCTTAAATTCTTAATCTGATATTATTTTATCCCTTACTATTTATCAGGGTATCTAGGATTATTAGGAATAAAACAACACAAACATGTTTTGGAATACTTATGTGGATGATTATATGGGAGTTTACTTTTATGTATGCATGGTGGAGATTAAAATGTATCCATGCTTTTAGATTTAAATATTTTATTGTTATAATATTTTACATTTTAGTATTGATTATTTTACTAATTTTAGTATACAGATTTCTAGGATTCAAGTTACAGGTTTGAAAATTGAAGGTTTTGGGTTTATGGGATTTTAGGTTTTTTTGTATTAGATAATGTGCAGTTTGAAAAAAAAAGGTTTTTAAAAAAAAATTGGTTATGGGTGTTCATGTTATTGGTTAAAAATTATATTTTTTATGGTTTTTATGTTATATGGTTAAAATTTAAATGATTATAGGTTATATTTTTATAGGTTTTTGTGTTATATGTTTGCAGGTTTAATGATTATTTGTTTATTTGCTTTTAGGTAATAATATTTTTTATTAGTGTTTTATATTTTTATAGGTTTTATAGTTTCAAGTATATATGTTTATGGTTTCATATGTTTTTTTATTAAGGTTTTCATATTTTCAGGATTGTAGGTTACATGTTTTCATCTTGCAATATGCATGTTCACCTGTGAATTATAAACCTTGTAATATAAAAGCTCACAGGTTCAATATTTGTAGATATTTACCATTCTCAATATAACCATTTACTTTTGAATTCATCCTTGTTTCCAGCATCAATTCGCCCATTAAATATTCTGTTTATGGTAAGATCAGGTATACCCATTACTTAGTTCATGGCTTCTTCAAATTATTTCTCTATTCAAATGGTTTAGTGGAACCCATTTTTTGATGTTTTATTCTCTTACAACTATGATAATACTATTAATATCTAAGAAGGGTATGGTGATAGTGATTATTAGCATTGTTGTTAGACATTAGGTGAATCAAATAATGATCATTCTTCTACTCTTTGGGAACATTCTTTTAATGCTGGTAGAGATAAGATGGTTACCTATAGTTAATATATTTCCATTAAATTTTGGAAGTGGATGGAATAAATATATAATATGTTCACTTTTAAAGGGAGGTAGTGATTGATATTGGGTTAGTTGATTATTCTAGAAGTATTTTTGCTGAGAATGAATATGGATCTATTGAGGACCCTCTATATCAAATGCTATTAAAAGTGGAAATGTCTCATAGAATAGATGATATCCCATCCTCGATGTACCTGTGGTGGTGTGTTGAGGAGGTCCCAGTTTTGAGCCTTTTTGTTTTAATATTTGTTTCAATTGTCCCCCTTCTCGGACCTATTGTAGATTGTATTTTATTGGATTTTGAAAATCTCCAAGATGTATTATTGAGAGTTTTTTGGTTTCAATGTTTATATTCATGAAATAAAAATGAAAATGAATATATATATATATAGTTAATACATTACATATAGTTAGATTCATAAATATAATATAGAATTTTAGTAATAAATATTAAAATATCCATACATAATATTTTATTTAAGAAATAATTAAAAAATATATATTAATTTTTGGTATTTCTTATAATATTATTTATAGAAAGAAAAATTTTGTTAAATATATTATCAATGGATAAATATAACTTATGAATCTATTGCTATATATTTTAACCAAAATATATATTATCCGTTTGTATTATTATAATTTCAATATAACTATTTTATCTATTGCAATAACTTTTAGCTATAGAGTTTTTACCAAAAATTTAGTGAAAGGACAATTTTTGTTGGTAAAATGATTTACCGACATAAAATTCACATTTACCAAAAAAATATACCCTTATTAGAAAAATATAATTATTCTTTAATGTAATAAAATTTATTTAAACCCAAAATCAATCATGTTGTAAATGTGAGATAGTAGTCTATAATGGATAGATCATCCAGCCTCAATCCATTGGAAGACCATAAATCCACCTCACCATTGGAAACCTTTATAAATTTATGGCTCCTATATTTGGTTAAAAATGTGAGAACCGCAGGAAGCATCTAATACCCAAATTATAGATATGGTAATATTATATTCGATAATGAGTGCCCCTAATGCTTCCCCTTACTTATTTGGTTGTGTGTAATTCCGCTTCTAGTGTATCTATTTTCCACATGAAAAACATACCACATCGTGTTCCTTTCCTTTCCTCTAGATCTTCTTCTTCTTTATACAAGATTGTTACTTTGGAGCTTTAGACTTGGAATGGTTCTTTAGATCCTTTTTCCTTACTCTTCCTATTCTTATTCTCTACAATAACCGTATTTTTTTCATGCCCCATGTCTTTATCAACAGGTAGACTAAGATTAATAAGTTCTAATAGTGTCTTCTTATTATTTATCATCCAAATTGATTTTTTATTAAAGAGAAGAAAAGAAGTACACAAAGCAAGCTATGGTGGTCTAATGTAATGTAGACCGAGGGCATCCCCTCTGATCAAATTAACATATTCTGCCTTCAAACTGTTAGTCTGGAAGATATTCACGTCTGTGGACCTGTGATCGTCCATGGAAGCCAAATAGTCCGTGACCTTGTTCCCCTATCGCCATATGTGGGAGAGAGTGATGTTTTGACTAATCATATCATGAAATTTCTTGACCACATACACAATGGACCAAGGTGTAGAGCGATTATATTTAAGGGAATTAAGGAGGACAAGAGAGTCCACCTCCACTTCTGAAATGGAAACATCCTCCTGGATGCACAATGAAAGCCCTGTGAAGAGAGCCTGGGCCTCGGCTTGGATGGCAGTTCCCCAGCCAGGAAACGAGAAAAATCCAATTTCACATCACCCTTAGGATCTCTAACAAACCCCCCCCCCCCCCCCTCCGGAGATCACCCCTGCTGAGCAAGCTCCGTCAGTATTGAGCTTGTAGCCTGTTACAGGGGGATCCCATCGAACCCACTTCCCAGGGCCTCCCTCCTCAGGAAGGGAAGGATATGGATTGTGTGTCTGCATGCAAGGGGTATTACAACCTAAGATGTCTAAGCACTCAATGTATCTAATCATATTTCCTACATGTGGCCCAACTGGTGTTGACTCTCCAAGTTTTCACATGAATGGTGCATTGGATATCACATACCTCTATGATCTCAACTTATCTTAATAGAGGTATCGGTGGTGATAAATTATGTTATATGAATCCATATCCTTATATTTCTTTAGAATATCATTTTACATGGAGGATAACATGAAATATTGGAAATCCATTATGTTTTCCACATGCTTCAAGTAGAGAGATACTTCTTCTTCACTACCCTCTTGAGAAACTGACTTAGGAATTAGGGTTTCTAGCATGTAAAATTTCTATTTGTATCATAGTATAATGTGTGAGCTCCTATAATATTCATGTAAATTCATGTCGTTGAGAAATGTATCCTTATTTAGTAAGAATTATAGTGATATTGTCGAAGTTTTTTTATTTTCCATATCTAAAAATTAAAAGAATATGATTAGTACTTATTTGATTAGAAAATAGATTAATAAATTTAAATTTAATTAAATTCTATTAATCTACCACTATTTTTTCTAAACATAATAACCATTTCCATCAGTTTCAGAATATCCATTTTCTTAGATATTCTAGTGGAAAGGATCCATTTTCCCCTTTTTTATAACCCATAGTTGGGCCGGATAAGTTATTTGAATATTTTTAAGTAGGTTTAACTTTCCAACATCATAAACATGTAGTTCCTTAATCTGTTGAGTGAACTCCTCAATCCTGAAATCCTAAATAAATATTTCTTCAACACTTGCCTCTTATTTACACCAAGTCCCAATTGAGCATTCAACTATTGATGTGAACCAAATTAAGTACACACAAAATTAAACCTAAAAGTTACAAGATAATTTAAAGCACCTAAACATGGGTTGGTCAAGAACTTTGAACTATGAGGACATTTCTAACTTAAGTATTGGAAGGCTATTTCAGTATAATATTTTAGTTGATGGATTTTTATCCTTTATGATTAAAATCCCATTTTATCTTTCTCAAATTCCTTGTTAATGTTTAAGTGGATTTTACTTAAATGATTATCCATGTATGATAAAATTTATGCATAAGATGGTTACATTTTATTATATATTTCATTCTTATTAATTCATTTATTAGTTGATCATGAATCATTCCCATAAATACATAATTAACCATGAAACTAAAAGGAATAAAATGTAAGTGTGATGGTTATGAGATTACCTAGTGGTTATTTTATATAGTAGATGATAAACTAACCCTAAACTCTAGAGGAAATCTCATTTAACTATATATTAGTTCATGTTTAATCATTCCACTATGGTTCTTATGTATATCCTAGATTAGTTTTGCCTCAACTCCTAGATTCAGACCACCTCCTCTCACCTCGGAGCTCTATCCTTACATTAGCTTTTACTCGCATATAGGTGAGGGGATATAATGGATTGGATAAATGGGGTTTACATAAAAGAAACTATGGGAACACAGGCCCTTACATAGTAAGGAAGAGGGATGAAACATAGGCCATCAATTTTAATTTAATAATAATAAATTAAAATAAACCAATAACATACAAAGGGTCGGTCTAATCTCATGATCATCCACACAACATGAAATAAGAATAAATTTTCAATATAGTTATCAATTAATTCGATCCATTTCATTAATTAAGATAATGCATCCAAAATTAATCCAATTAATTCAATTTATCTTAATTTAATCCAAGAATCCTTTACTCAACATAATTCATAATTTTTAGAAAAGATAATTTCGTTTAAAATTAAGGAAGTACATGTGTTTAATTGCATGAAATGGTGTATAATTATCCAAAATATTAACATGGAAATAAATTTAATATATAATTATGAATCCTATGATATGGAATTTACTTTCAAATGAATGACACATGGAATGCATGTGAATATGTTTAATTATATATTTAATTCTTCTCTCTGTGCAAAATTGAGTACATTTTCTACAGCAGACTATATGTCGTATTCTATTTTACCTAGTGTTACTATCATATGATTGTTTCAATAGCATATTACTTTAGACTGGGCATGTTTCTTTCCATAGACATGTTAAAGGTACACAATGTATAGTTAGTCTTGCATGGAATTTGGAATTAGAGTTTTCATAGATCATCACTTCTTATTTCATGTATCTAATACACAGAATGTTGGGAAACCCTGTATTCTCATCCATAATAAGATGAGGACTACATAGTGTGTATAGTGGTCACATAGTGTGTAGTTCTCCAAGACATGTTTTAGTCTATCCAGATCAACACACTGATCCATTTTTGTTGGATATTATATCTGATTTCATTGGATCTATCTGACTTTATCAAGATATACAAAGGTGAAAACAATAATACATATCATGTATGCTAGAAATACACATCATGCACTTTGGTTTTGTCCAGGATAAACCTTTGGCATCTTCATATGGTGTTTTTGGATGTTTCTTCATTTTAATCTTAACTATTTAATGGTTATAATATTGAGAATGAAAAAAGTAAGAGATGAATATTCCAGATATTAAAACGAATTGATATGAGTAAAAGAAAATGAAAAGTAATTCAAATAAGTAATTAATAATATATAATTATAAATTAAACATGTGATCACTCTTATGCCACTTATAGGTTTTAGGAAGACTAGAAGTTCCTTTATGGCCTAGAAAACTCATATTTTATTTTTAATTTATACATAATCATTGCTTCGCATGGAAAATAATGTCAAATCTAATGAAAACCTCATATTATTTGACTAAAGGAAAACACTCGAACTAGAAGAAGAGGATATTCACATATTATTTATTATTTATTTATGCGAAGATAAATAATTACCTTAACTTGTAATTCCCTCTTCATTGATGATCCAAATGTCTATATATCATCAGGTCGTCATTGCACATTAGGATCTAAGTACAGGATCCCTCCAGTGGTGATCCACACATGAACCACAATCTATGAACATCATCATGGAATTTTTGGGTTATAGCATGGTTGATCCTAGTCACTTATGTTGTTCATGGTTGACCACAGAAGAATTATTCTTAAGGAGGAAGATATCTTGATGTTATCTAGATAGATTAAGAATGGAGAAAGATAGATAATGTTCTAGATCTCTGTATTTATATCTAGGGATTTAGAGAGCCTCTCTCTATCCATTTTTCACAACAATAGTGATTAATGAAACTAATATAATTAGATATTTATTATGGTAGGTTTAGGGTTGGTAATTTTTACATAATGCATTTCCCGACCTTATTATCCTTTATTAACTCCATGTATAATAATAATAATAATAATAATATTATTATTATTATTAATAATATTAACTATACATATGAAACATGAATATATAAATAAATATCACTTATACCATTTGTAATTGAACCATTAATCTCAGTTTTCTTTTCATCATTGACATTTACCGATCCTTGAATAGTGAATATTTATTAATTAAATAAATGTCACTAAATTATTTGTTGATAAATATAATAAATAATATATATGTAAAACCTTGAAAATAAATATTTATTAATATTTAACTCACTTATTCTTTTGAATAACTTATTATTAAATCACGGTGATCAACCAAACCCGAATAAATATTATTTATCTCATCTTGTTAGATTCAATACTTGAATTTATTTGAGATTATGGATACACTTGGTGTGTGACCTTATATGCCCTTTTCTCAATGGCATTAGGTTAAACAGACTAAAATCCAAGGATATCATATAGTAACACTCCAATGAACCCATAGAGAAAGAAGTTAATATCCTAATGACATCCAACCGCCTATAAACACTTATAATGAAATATAATCTATTTATAATGATATCTAAAATCAAGAATGTTTCATGTTTGTGTTATAAACATATAGACTCAATATTGCTTTTTTGAATTTCTATAAATGAACTCACCCACCAAAAACCATGGCCATGAATTTATATAGGTAGTTTCATTCCCATCAAAGAACTTGAGATATCAACATCTATAATGGTGAAAAAGGGATAAATCCTTTATTACATTATTCATTAATGCTATATCACTTGTGATAAACCCAATATATCTTACCTCACTATGATCATATATTGTCATGGTTTTCATCAATATATAAAAATACATGATTAATGATATCCATTAATTATAACCTTAATTTCTAAGTAATAATACATATGTTTGTAGATAGGAACATCCAATGATGTATGGACATATGGATTTTCTATTGGTGAGTCTAATATAATAACCTCTTATTTTGGATATTACCAAGGGATAACGCCATAAAAAGGTTTATCGATGTCTTATAAACCTACTACCCTTGATAGCATTTATTTTTCATCCCTTAAAACAATTTTATCTATCTATGGAACTATATTTAGGAAGACAATTGTGGCCCTATAGGTTCTCATCATAGCATAGAATTTGCATGACCTTTCAATGCAACATATATATTCTAAAGAAATTATCACATAAAAATTTCATGAAAAGTAATAATAATTATGTAAAAAAACTTAATTAATAATAGAAAACACATAATTAATTACTAAATAAGTCGGTTTTAGGGAAGAAACTTTGAAAAGTTCTTGATAATCAATGATTAGTCACATTGATTCATCTTTATTCTTAATAAAATGAACAATATTACCCAAGGTTATCCACTTGGACAAATGAATCCATTATCAATATTCTCATAGAGATTATTCTTTATTTCTTCCAACTTAATGGGGTCATTACTATATGGATTCTTAAAAATATGTGTCGCACTGAGTATGAGTTCTATGGAAAACTCAACTTTATGATTCAAAGTAATACTATGAAACTCTTCTAGAAATACATCAACAAACTCTTTTACAATAGGCATATCTTAAATGTTGAGTTTATCCCAAATAATCAAATATAAATACCCCTTTTTAATATGAATCATAACCCATGTAACAGATGTAATTTCCATTGGAATTTCATATTTATCCTCACACTAATATAAGATAATTGGTTGTTATGGAATATCAAATGTTACTACCCTTCCTTGAAAATTTATATGGGATTTTAATAAATAAATTCATTGCATGAAAAAAAATATCATCAAATTCAAATAGAGGAAGTATAAAACGTTTTATAAGAAGAAAATTCCCACAAACATAAATTAGAGAAGAATTTTAGACTTGATATGTGATCATTTTACCATTAAGATTTTTTAATTCTATTTTAAAATCTAATCTATGTGGTGGTAATGTGATTAATTTATAAAATTAGTTAGATATAGAATAGTGGGTATAACCAAAATCAAATAATATATTAGTAATTCTAGAGTGGGTGATAAGTTTAACTTTCACCACTTCCTTATCATAACCTACATTAGTAATAATGATCCCATGAAATTTCCCATTGTATCTATGATTAAAAGGTTTCTAACATTGTTCATCATCATTAACCCTTGTATTTGATCACTAGTTATCATTATTCACATAATAATTTCATTTGAAACATTGGACTGTGTGTGGTGCATTTTTTGGGTCTTCTTCATCATTCATTTCATTCACAAGCTCCGTTACATAACTTTGGAACTCTTTTGCTTGGTGACATTCATATCTAAAATTAAAACATTTGCTAGTCCTTTGAAGAAAATGTCCTCTATGATTATTTCCATGAATCTAGCACAAAGGAAGGCTCTCCTTCTTCCCTCCATTGTTTTTGTTATTATAATTTCCTTTGAATTATATATTTATTTTATTATAAAAACTACTATGAGATTAATTGGTGATTATAATCTCTATATCTACAATGATATCACATCAAAATATTTCTTAATGGATACCAAAGTATATTATGTCTAACACCCTTTAGATACATGGTTTTAAACCACTAAATAACCTATCAATATTACTTTATGGTTTAATGATAATACTAGAAGCATACCTTGAAAGTCTTATAAAATTTAGCTCATACATACCAATGGATTTACTATCCTTCTACTTTAGCTCAAAGAAATTCTTTTCTATTTTCATACAAAGAGTACGAGTAATGTATTGATTGATAAATAATCAAATAAACTCATCACACTCCATGGAGTCAATTTCTCCATGATTCCTTGTCTTCTTGATAAGAGTGCACCATTGATTCTATTCACCTTAAAAACAAAAAAAAATATAAGATAACCTTATCATGTTTCAAGCACTGTAGAATAGAAAATATTTTTTTAGTGGTATTAATCCATTTCATAGAAATTAGCTGATCAGTGGACCCACTAAAAGAATCTAGAAATTTGCTCATGAAGGACTTGCCAGTATGTTGTTCCATCCTTTTCACATTTTTATGTTTTTCATGCTTCATGGATTAAAATAATTGTAAGAATATAAATAATATTTTCCATTCTATTTCCCATAACATTTGGTTTCTCAGGAGGAAAATCATTGCATTTTCCATCAAATTTAGTGTTAATATAGTTCATTATGGTACCATCCATTAACTAAAACAAAAAATACTAGTATGATAAACAATAATCATTGTAGAAAATCTTATAATCATGGAAAAAACGTTAATGTCTAAATCATGACACCTTATTTAAAATCTACGATACCTTAGGATTAACCTAGATTATCAATGGTAATTATCTATCCAAATACTTTATAAGGTTTTATAAATAAAATGTGATTTCACCTAAGTATACCCCCTAAGAGTGTCAAACCAAGTATATAGTAAGGTCCCCTTCACTGTTCACTAGAATAAAGGTCAATATATACTCAAACAACTCTTTTCATTATTATTAACCCCAGATGCAACTATTACAAAACCATTTCCACTTATACGATCCAAATAAGGATGTAATTCCTTATTGAAACCACGCACATTTATTTATCATAACATAGGTTTTTCTCCTACACATAAGGGTTTTCACTAAATTTATCTCATCCTGGTTTCCAAAAAATGACTAAACCTTAATCTGATACAAACTATAGAGACCCATACATTTCATACATAAATATTACATATTAATATAAGAATATTCATTATATATCAATATGATCCACACCAAAATAATAAAATTTTACTGTATTTGGAAACATTGATACATAAAAAAATATTACATAAAATATATACATCATTTCTCATTAATTTATTCACAACCATAATCCTTATTAGAAATATCATACTTAATACCTTTCCTCATAACCTAGGGAAGGGAAACATAAGGAAGGGTGAGCTAAGATGCTCAGTAAGGATAAATATAAGATATATCAATTAATGATTATAAGTGATGATAAGATAATCATAAGGGTATGAAAACATGATAATGAATTAAATTAATCATACCCAATCATTAAAATATATTTAAACTTGAATCATGAGATAAGTTTTTTTCAATCAAAATACAAAATACATAAGTGTTTTAAATCATCAATAATAAATCATGAGTCATGATCACATATCATAAGCATAAGACATAAGTTTATAGAATTCACATAATAATAGAAAATAACTTCCTTAATCAAGGTTCACTCCCAAGACTATCCTTATGGACAAATTACCATAATGGATATGCTTACCTGGTCATTTATAACTTTATCTTAGTAGTAACTTTCATCTAGTGAACTTCTTCATCTCTTAGGAGTTTATTGAATTCATCTTCTCTTAAAAGTTTATCAACTTCATCATCATTAAACAATGAATTAGAGGGATATAAAGGACCCACCCATCCATGGTTTAAAACATAACCACCTATATTTTTTTTATAATGGAATAACCCATCATATAATCATAATACATTCATACATATTATACATGATCATGAAAACATTTATCATTACAAAAAATATTAATCCATGGAAAGAAAATGAGTTTCATAAAAAATTTATCATAAAAAATATAGATCATATAGATAAATAATAAATATGGTAACATTGGATCGTATCCCTAGTAAATCATAAGAAACATAAAAGGATGTTTTTATAGATGCAAACTACCATTAAAAGATCACTAGAAGATTTCTTGAGGAAAATGCTCTTTTCATTTTCAAATCACTCATTTAAAATCTAAAAAATTACTAAATATTAATTATTTTTTAAAAAAATAATTGGGGAACCTTATAAATTAATCTTCAATAAAAATATTATTTATGATGGTAGGGTAAATTGTTAATGCGGTGAGCATTAAAACAAAAAATCATTTCTAATTTTTGGTAAAAAGAAAAAATACCATGTTTTGAAAATGATAAGAAGATTCATTTTTAAACCTTGGTAAAGAAATTAAAATATAGTTAATATTGAATTTGAATAATATTTTTATAATATTAAAAATATTCTTGATTTTTTTTAATAAAATATGGACATTGAAGAAATTATTCTTGATCAAAGAGAAAAACAGGGTCGATTTTCCATAAACACATTCTTTTGGTATCTTGAGTAATTAAATAGAGGGAAATGAAATGAAGACATGTAATATATTTAAATAAATATAGGATAATATATTAAATAAGATTTTTGAGATATATATCATATAATTTCATCATAATTATTTAATCATAAACAATCCTAGTAAAAATGAAGTTGTAACATAAAACCCTTACTCGAAGTTCATATTTCTTCATAAGCTCTATAAACTCCTGTAAAATAAATTTAAATTTATAATAATTATATATAATAACCATATTAATATTTATAATATCATAAATAGTTTACTTATAACATCTAATCAACCATTCATTAATAATCTTTCATTTCCATCATCATTTTGGTGTCAACTGCTTCGTTTTTCATGTATGTTTTGGTTTGGAAGTTATTGTCCATGCACTTTGTTCATGGTATATTTGTCTCAAACATTTTAATCAGGATATAAATATCATATATATTCATTATATAAATATTTATAATAATTCATATAAATAGGTGATGAAAAATTAATTACATCACTATATAGAGATAGTAGTTTGTGCATACCCATGAGTGATGTTTCCATTTTTTGATGGATGGTATGAAAGGAAGTAAAATATTAATTAAAATTTATATAATAATTATTATAACATAAATATAATATATAAACATTAAGTATATCTTAATAACCAACTATGAATGATGGTGGTGGAAAATCAATTGTATCACTATGTGGATTATGCATGAGTGATACTTTCATCACCCATTTGATTGAGAAGAGGTGTAAATGGTTGTTTAATAATCATAATAACATATTATAACATTTATTATACTGTATTAATCATTTTTTATGGATAAAAAAATTTATAGGGTTTATAAGAAGAAATAAAATTGAAATATTTTTGTTAAGATCTACTCTGAGAGACACCCTTTGGATTACACCCTAAGCCTTGAAGGATGGTATTAAGAGAATAATATAAACTCTATAATGAAGATAATGAATCTAGTAAGGTTTTTTATTGTTTATTTTTCAATATATAAGTCTCAAATGGTGTTAATAATAGAGGATAAGAGGTTTTCATTTATAAGTGAGGGGAGGGACACACATGGAATTTCTTAAAAGATTTCAATGATATAAGGTTGCTTTCATGGGAAAGTGGATCCAAATGGACATGGATTTAAATTTGAGATAATATTAGGTTAAAATATATTAAACCAAAAACTATTATATAATTTTGGGTGTAAATCCTTCTCTAAACTCTTGGTTAAACCCCCACCCCCGGGTAAACCTGTTTTAATTTTCACTCTGGTAACAAAATTTTACTATTTTTACAATTCATTATGACCAAAAATTATGTTGAACCTATTATATTATATTAATTATTACTATTTCAAATATTAAATCCATTTTACTACATTTAATTTCTCTAAGTCTCTGAATTTTATTTTAAATAAGCGCAAGAACTACAATGAAAACCCGTTTTAGATAAATGAATTTTTATGTATAAAACATAATTTACTTCCATTCCTTTCCTTATAAAAACCATAAAATTAATGTTAAAATATATTATTTAATATATAATATATTAATTTAATTAAAACCAATAATAAATATATATTAATTTAATTTATTAAAATAAAAACACATTGCATGCATAAAAAAAGTTTTTAGAAAAATGTGTTTTTTATCCCAAAAAAAACTTATAAAAATTAATTATATGAATGATTAATATGTTATTAATTAGACTATTTATAATTAAGTTAGACTTATATTAAATTAATATAAAATTAAAAACATAATGGTACTTTTTCTTTAAAAAAATATTAGTCTTTACAAAAATCGTTATTTTTTACTATTCGTCGAAAAATAAATATTTTTAGAAAAATTCTAAAAATTCACACTTAGATAATATTGAAATGATGATTTTAAAAATAATATTAATTTAATAAAATAAATTTTTTAATAATTTTATAATTATTTGTAATGTCCATCTATAAAAAATTGATGCAAACTATTTTTAGAGAAAACATATTTTTGAAGCATAAAATGGCATCACTAAAAATTGATTACTTATTTATTATGCATACATTTTCATAATTTAAAACCTTTATAAATACTTTTCATAATGAGGTTATTATCATTCATACATACCAATTTAAAAGCTATCTTATAATATTTTACTATCTCACAATTAATATAGACTTAGGGTTGCATGTTAGGAAAAATATCAAATATGTATAATTTATTTAAAAGGAAATACATATAAAACCTTGGGTTATTACACTTATTGGGACCATAGGGTGGAAAATTCATGTGCATTGGGTACCTTATTGTGCCTAAAATATATTTTTTAATCTAATAGTAATACCATATTTTGGGGTTTTTAATTTAAACTGTGTTTTGGGTCTAATGACCCGAGCTTGACCTACATGGAAAGTACATTACATTTTTGGAATACTTAATACATAACAAAAATAGATTCCTGAAGACCATATTAGTTTAGTGTCTTTGTAAAATTGGAACATAATCTTCTAACTTGGTGAAAGAACTTCAACATCTACCATAAATATCTTCCACTTCTGTTTTCATACCTAAAACCATTCTTTATATCCTGGGGAAAAGAAAAAATAAAAAGGGTGATCTCAAATGTCCAGTAAGGGTAAACATTGAGAACATAAAACAAAACATAAATATAATAATGTAAAAACATGAACATAAAGTTTAAATATCAAAATCATGAGTCATGAAATAAATCTTGGTAGTTCATAAGGCATAGATCATAAAGGAACATTAACCATGATAAAATATCATTGCCATAAAACATGGAATTGTGGAAAACAAATAATCTCATAATATGATTTCCATAGTATCCAAGGCATTGCTTCCAAGACCATTATAGTGTAAAAAGTCCTTTACTTAAGTGGTTTTACTTTTCATTCCATCCATATATTACTGAACTAGATTTACTTACCATTATAGCCTTATATTACTAAACCAAATTTAATTGCCATTCCATCCATGTTTATCTCATGAGATATAAATCTTTACCAAATTCATTTTAGGTAGATATAGTTCTCATCCATCTTATAATGAAATCATTCTTACATGTACCATAAAAACATAAATCATTCATCATAGCATAACCTAAGAAATAAAATGGGTTTCTTAAACATCATTCCATCATAACATAATCCGTATAAATATAATTTCATCATTAACACAATTAGATCATAGTAATAATAGGGATAGAAACATAACCCTATTTAAGAGTGTTATCTTAGATGGGTAATAATTTTGATAAAACACTTGAACTTAGTTCTTGAGGAAAATATACTTTCTTCTTCAAAAACGTTTTTTTCTCAAAATTCTGAAAAAATTTAAAAGAAAAGAATTTAATTGAAAATAAACTGAAATATTGTAGAGGGAGATTCATGGAAATAAAAAATCATGAAACCGTAAAAATCTATTCATGTCGTATAAGTTAAAAAACATTATCCTCATACTTTTGTCAGAAAAGTCAAAAAGTACCTCGTATGTTAAACGAAAAAAAATATTCCTTCCATACCATGTTTTAAAAGTCAGAAATGGGTAAAAATGACTTTAAACATTCATAGAATAATATTAAACATTTTATGAAAACAATTTTATAAAACATTGTAAAGACTCGTAAATTTCAAGGGAAGTTTTTTTCTTGATTTTCTTGGGAATTTTACAAGCACGCAGTTTCTGACGGCACCTGAATCTGAGGCCCGGTGTGCCCGGAATCTTTTTCCGAAGTTTAGCTCGGGTACGTTCAGTGAACGAATGAGCAGGTTTTTATAACATTTGAACTGGTGCTCGGAATCGAATTCTGAGGGCACCGATGGAATCACAGCACCAGTAATTGCTTAGAAACACCTTTTCCGGAGTTGCGTTTGCTCGGGTGTGGTTTTTAATTTTTGGGGTTAAGTAAAATAAATAAAATAAAAGTGGTGCAACCAATTTTATTTTATTTTTGTTTAACCTAAGCTAAGTGGATGAAGTGGGACCCACAATATCCTACCCACTAGGTAGGATAATTGTGAGGTGGGACCCACACGAGCCCCACCGTTTCTTTTCTTCCTAAACCCCCTTCTTTAATAAGGTAGCACACCCGCACCCCTATTAAGTGGAAGTCAACCCTTGCGTTTTTCTGTTTATGAAACGCCTCAATTAATTTGGGCGGTTTAAACGTTGCAATTAATTCATTTAATTGATTGTTTCAATTTTGAATTTCAAAGGAGTTGGCTTGTGCATTAATAAAATAAGACAACTCTTATTTTTTAGGGGTTGGTTGTGAAAGAGGGTTTGGGGAGAATTCTCTAAAGACGTGAAGTTCTTACTCCTCAACGAAGAACGCGAAGAACGCGAAGAATGCGAAGAAAGCCAACCTCCGACGAAGGTCGACAAGAACGCCGGATCCTCGGAGATCGACGACGCGACGCCGATAAATCCTTTCTCCGCGACGCGACGATTCCCATTCTGCGACGCCTTCTTCCGTGACGTGCAATTCCGCGACGAATCCCCGCTCAACGAATTCGACGAAGTAGGAGTTTTTTTTAATTGTTGTTCGTGAATTCTTCCATCTCCTTTCTTCGTTTAAATTTGAGCCGCCTGATACCGCAATAACGGGACGGGGTTGGACCGCACAAACACGGCCGACCCTCCTCTCCCCTTTGGTTGTTTGATTTTTGTTGCGGCACGTGAAAGACTGTGCGGTGCCATTGCACCGCGCGGAAACTATGAGTTCGGGAAAATAAGTGCGGCGCCGTCGCGCCATGCCGGAGAACCTGGAGGAGACCGCGGTCGGAGCGGGGCCAGGGCGCCGTCGCGCCGCGCCGGACGGACCAAGGCTGCGACCATAGGCCGCGGCGGAGCAGGGAACGGCGGCCGGTTTCGGGCCGCCGGTGTCGGAGCAGGGGGAGGGGACCGCCCCGGTCCCGTGGCGGCAGCAGCTGGCCGGCCAGTGCAGGCCGGCCGGTCAGGGAGAAATGATAGGGGTCGTAACCCCCGGCTGGCTAGCAGGATCGGCCCCCCGTGCGGGGGTCGCGGTTTCTCTACACGGGGGAGGGCAGCGCGCCCCCCACCCTCTTCGCTCGGCCATTACGGCCGAGCCGCCTGGCTCGCTGGCCGGGCCGCGCCCAGGCCGGGCCGGGCCGCGCCCTAATGGGCCGGACCCGGACCCGGGCCGACCCAGGGGGTACCGAGCCGGGTCGGACCGGGCCCGAACCCCCTAATATCGGACCTCTCACGGTCTTTTGCCCATAACTTGGGATGCGGACCTCCGATCGATGCACCTTCAGCTGCGATGCGATCCTTGGATCGAGAAGGTCGTTTCGGTATATTACACTCAAGGTTTCGGAGAACTTTGGGTTCAGTCGAGTTGGTTCGCTCACGAAACCAACCGGGCCCTCGGAGCGGAAACGCTTATAACTTGAGCTCCGGACGTCCGATCGACGTGTCGTCGATTTTGATGGATTCCTCTTAGTGAGACGGACCTTTTGGCTTACTCTACTTGAGGTTTGGATGTAGTTGGAGTACGTCCGGGTTGGTTTTGACTTAAAAATCAACCGGGCCCCTGGGAAGAAAAAGCCAATAATTCTCAGACCGAGCGTCATATTGACGCGCCGTCTATGACGTTGAGTTCCTGTTGACGATACGGAACTTTTGGATACATCAACTTCGGACTACGTGTCAGTTGATGTACCAGCCCCTCAGCTCGTGGAGCGGACCCTCCCGAATGAGCTTTCTGTGTGCGGGAACCCTAGAGTTGGCTGCGACTGCGATGACGATGACGACTGTATAGAAATCCTCCGTGGATTCGACGGTGAAGACTACAGCACTCAGCGATCCTATGAGGATCAGTTCTACTGATCCTATGTGGGTCAGATCCTATGTGGGTTAGCACTCAGCGGTCCTATGTGGGACAGCGGCTACAGATCCTGTGTGGGTCCGATCCTGTGTGGGTCATTGCGGGGGTTAGTACCTATCAATACTGTGTGGGTCCGACGGCTTAGATGAATCAGTGGCTACATCTGATCATCTTTATCGTCTTACGAAGAAGTATACATGTGTGAGATGAGCCTTGACTTTCAATATTTATCTTCAATGAGTTTGACTTGATATCCTGTGTGGATTACTTTATGCTTCCTGTGTGGACTGGTTGGTAATTGGGCTCGGATGTTGGAGCCGAACTAGAATTTATGACTTAGGTATATGTATGGGCATATACCTAAGTAGTGTCAGATGTTACTTTGTGATTGTATCTTTCCTTTGTGGATTATCCTTTGTGGATTCTGGGAGGCCTTCGGGGGTCTCGGGGTCCCTACTGAGTAGCTTATACTCACCCCGGCACGGGCTATTCCCGCACTACGTTGTGTTGGTTGCAGACGACGGACAGCATTGATTGTGGGTTGAGGCTTGCGGAGCAGGACGGTACCTTGAGGTGGACCACTGGGCGGGACGTACTCGGAGCAGACGGCTGGACCCGAGGAGCTGTGGAGGATATCTGTACCCACCCTTCATGTGGGACTTCCAGTGGACGGCTTGAGGCTTCAGCTTTACTTATCAGTTGTTGTATTCCCTTTTTCAGTTGTACTTTACTTTCAGTTTGGGTTTGTATTCTGGCCCACTTACTTTTCCGCACTTACTGTTGTACCCAGTTTTTACTTAGTGTTTACTTCTGCTTGCTTTCTCTTTAGTGTTTGTTTACTTTACAAAGGAAATTCCTTCCCTTTTTACCAGGAATTACGCCTTGGTGCTAGTCGCCATCCCCTGGCCTATGGAAGGCGGGCTTGGGGTAGTCACAGCACGGGCCCCGAGGACGGGTCGTGACAAATTGGTATCAGAGGAGTTTGGTTCTACCGCAGAACTCAGGACTCTGATCTTTCTTCTATGTGAAGCAATGGTGTTAAGGGTATCGAGTGTGGTTATCAGTCCAGGGAGTCCAGTGTTGGTGCGGCGGCCGACGTATCCGTACACCAGGACCCTGACTTCTAATTTCTGACTCAATGCACAAAAACATTGATTGTATGTGTGTTTCAAGTTTTCTTTGTGATTACTTTGTGTCAGCTCACCAGGTATACTGTTTGACCATGGCGCGCCTGTTTCTTTTCAGGATGGCCCCACTACAGCAGCCAGCGAGGGTTCCGAGCGTTTGCGGGACGACATCCCACCGAGCGACGAGGCCTCGGTACAGGGCCCTTTTCCAGCAGAGGCACCGACGATACCTCTACCCGCTGAGCCACCAATGCTTCCAGCCCCAGCCACTGACAATGCATGTCGCCTTAGTGCACTACACGAGTTTCAGCATCAGTGACCACCTAGGTTCCGCGGGGAGACGGACCATCAGGCAGCCGAGGATTGGCTGGAGGCAGTTGTGCGAGTTTTCAGGTTAGTGAGGATACCAGCTGACCTCATGGTGATCCTCGCAGCGAGCCTCCTGCACGCGGCAGCAGGCAGATGGTGGAGCTTGATGCTCTAGGTGCACGATGAGGCATCTCTCCTCTAGATGGACTTTGAGAGACTCTTCCACTCGGAGTTCGTCCCATCCACCCTCCGTGCGGTGCGCATCCGGGAGCTTCTACAGCTGCGGCAGGGCAGCTTGACGGTCGCCCAGTACTCGGCGAGATTTACCGATCTCTCGCGCTATTCGACGGACATGGTATGGGACCCATTCTTCCGGGACCAGACCTTTGAGCAGGGATTGAGGCATGAGATCAGGCCGTCGCTGATCTCCCTCAGCATTCTGACACAGGCAGGGGTACTGGAGCGAGCCCTTCTCATCGAGAGCTTCTTTGCTGAGCCTACGTCAGCAGCGAGACCTACCGTAGGGCGGCACGTAGCAGAGTCTTCTACAGCAGGCAATCGATGGATGACTCATGGGTCCAGGCAGACCAGACCCTCAGGCAGACGACCTTAGGACACTGGCTCAGAGGTGTGGGGCACTCAGCACAGAGCCAGTCTTTCGAGAGGCAGACAGTGCTACGCATGTGGCGGGCAGGGCCACATGGCTCGTGACTGCCCGACCCACCGTACCGAGGAGGAGCAGACGGTTGAGGGGCCACCCAGGCAGAGGCAGAGGGTCGACCGTGGCGGTCCGCCGGGAGTAGGCGTGCGAGGCAGAGGAGCTTTCCGAGCGGCAGGTGGTGGGCGACGCTTTGAGGCTCTACCACCCCCACCACCAGGGGGTCCACCCTGACCACAGGGAGCTGGCGGGTAGAGACAGGCACAGCTCCAAGCAGCGGAGGCCTACGACCACGGCGCGCTCGAGATGATTCGAGGTACTATCTGTATTTATTCCACCCTTGATTTAGTTCTTATAGACACAGGAGCGAGTCATTCTTTCATAGCCGCTGCCCTTTTTCGGAGCTCGGAGATTCCGACAGAGCCGTTGGCTAGATCCTTACGGCTAGAGACTCCTACGGGAGCAGACTCGATGATTACGCACTGGTTCCGGCAGTGTGAGCTTACTCTAGGAGGTGAGAGCTTCGGCTAGGATCTTCTTGTAGCGGCGTCGAGGCCTTACGACGTCATCTTGGGCATGGATTGGTTATCTATAGTCCATGCTCAGATTGAATGTATTAGGCGCAAGGTGTGATGTGTACGCACTGATGGGAGCAGGTTCACCTTCACCGGCGATAAGGGAGCCTTTGCAGCACAGGATGGACTCACGCAGAGGAGAGGACAGCCCATCACTCATCAGTTGACTAGCCTCATCCTAGGAGCAGTTGATGTGCGGAGTCCTGGTTTTCCTGTATTGGTGGATCAGTATGCGGACGTTTTTTCCCGACGACGTTCCAGGGCTACCTCCTCGCAGATAGGTAGACTTTTATATTGATCTATACCCCGGGAAAGCCCCGATATCCACTCCAGCATATCGGATGGCCCCTGATAAGCTTCGAGAGCTACGGGTATAGTTGGAGGACTTGCAGGGCAAGGGATTCATCAGACCCAGTGTTTCACCCTGGGCTTCCCCGATATTGTTCACCAAGAAGGTGGACGGGAGCTTGCAACTGTGTGTCGACTATCATCGCCTGAACCAGGTGAAAGTGAGGAACAAGTATTCGCTACTGAGGATTGACGACCTCTTCGATCAGCTCAAGGGAGCACGGTGGTTCTAGAAGATAGACCTCAGGTCAGGCTATCATCAGCTCAGAGTTCGGGACGAGGACGTGCAGAAGATGACCTTCAGATATCGGTATGGCCACTATGAGTTCTTGGTTATGCCCTTCGGCATGACCAATGATCCATTAGTGTTCATGGGCCTCATGAACAGGATCTTTCAGCCATACCTCGATCGATTTGTCATGGTCTTCATTGATGACATTTTGAAATACTCGACGACTGAGGAGGAGCATGCCTACCACTTGCGGGTTATACTAGACACACTCCGAGAGAACCAGCTATATAGAAAGCTCTTGAAGTGTTAGTTCTGGTTACGTTAGGTCCACTTCTTGGGACACATCATCTCTGAGGCGGGAGTTGTAGTGGATCCTGCGAAGATCGAGGCAGTGCTAGCTTGGGAGCCACCCAGGAGCGTGACGGAGGTACGGAGTTTCTTGGGACTAGCTGGGTACTATCGGAGATTCGTTCCAGACTTCTCGAGAGTTGCGGCACCACTCTCAGCTTTGAAGAAGAAGGGGAAACCCTTTGTGTGGTCAGACAGATGTCAGCAGAGCTTCCAGGAGCTGAGACAGAGATTGACCAGCGCGCCTATCTTGAGGTTGCCGGAGGAGGGAGTAGGGTACGTAGTTTACTGCGATGCATCAGGGACCGGACTCGGATGTGTCGTGATGCAGGAGTGGGCAGTGATCGCCTACAGATCACGTCAGTTGAGGCAGCATGAGCAGAACTACACCACCCATGACCTGGAGTTAGAAGCAGTGGTCTTTGCTCTGAAGATGTGGCGACACTATCTGATGGGCGAGTGCTTTACAGTCTATTCTGACCATCAGAGTCTCAGGTACATCTTCTCACAGAAGTACCTGAACCTGAGATAGCGGCTATGGCTCAAGTTCCTCTAGGACTATGACTTTGAGATAGTCTATACTCCTGGGAAGGGGAACATAGTGGCTGATGCCCTCAGCAGGAGGATAGGCATTCAGCTACTTGGTGAGGCGACAGAGCAGCTAGCCACTTTGTAGATATCCTTCGTGGATAGAGATGGAGCATCCTTTCTTCAGTCACTCACAGTCACTCCTCCACTACTGCAGCGGGTCAGAGAGGCACAGCGTGGGGACGCTGACTATGAGACGTGGCGTGCGCAGATATCCTCAGGACATGCACCTGATGGATTCTCCATGGGAGGAGAGCACGATGTCTTTTTCAGAGGACGTACCATGGTATCAGTTGCCTTACAGGAGGAGGTGCTGAGGGAGTTTCACACTTCCCCTTTAGCGGTACATCCTAGAGTGGCGAAGATATACCAGGACCTCAGACGACAGCACTGGTCGTCGGGTATGAAGAAGGTTGTGGCAGAGTTCGTTTCTCAATGCCTCACCTGTCAGTAGGTGAAGGCAGAGCACCAGGTACCAGCAGGCTTGGTACAACCCTTGGAGGTCCCGGAGTGGAAGTGGGATGGCATATCTATGGACTTCGTGACTATACTTCCACGCACTTCCAGAGGTCACGACTCCATTTGGGTGATTGTCGACCGACTCACCAAGTCGGCTCACTTTTTACCCATCAGAGAGCAGGGCTCAGTGGAGAGCTTGGGACGTCTCTACGTTCATGAGATTGTACGGATTCATGGTGTGCCATCATCTATCGTCTCCGATCGAGATGCTCGCTTTACTTCCCGGCTTTGGAAGGGGTTGCAGGAGGCGTTCGGGACGCAGCTACGTCTGAGCACCGCCTTTCACCCTCAGACAGATGGTCAGACGGAGAGGACCATTCAGACTCTTGAGGACATCCTCCGCGCATGTGTTCTCGACTTTGGTCGCAGCTGGGAGGACCACCTACCCTTAGGGGAGTTCACGTACAACAACAGCTACCACTCCACCATCGGGATGGCACCATACGAGGCATTGTACGGCCGGCCTTGCAGATCACCTCTGTGCTGGACAGACCCTGGGGAGTCAGCACTTGTGGGACGAGAGATGGTCCAGGCCACGACAGAGAAAGTCCAGGTCATCCAGGAGCGGATGAGGACAGATCAGAGCCGGCAGAAGTCTTATGCTGACAGGAGGCGGAGGCCACTGGAGTTAGAGGATTACGACCACGTCTTCTTGCGGGTCTCACCTCGACGTGGATTATGGAGATTTAGTTGAGGTGACAAGTTGTCTCCATGCTTCATCGGGCCATTCTAGGTCCTCAGCAGGATTGGCGAGGTGGCTTATCACCTGCCCCTACCACCTCAGTTGCACCGGGTGCACGACGTCTTCCATGTATCTCAGCTGAGGAGATACGTGCACGACCCGGTGCATATCATTGACCATGGGGAGATGGACGTTGATGATGGGGAGACTTTTGCGGAGGTGCCAGTGGAGATTGAGGATCGACAGGATCGGGTCCTACATGGATGATCGATTCCTCTAGTGCGCATCAGATGGAAGCACGTGAACCTCCAGGAGAGCACTTGGGAGCGGGAGGCTCGGATACGTGCTCAGTACCCACATTTGTTTCCCTAGTTTATGATGTATCTTTACGGGGACGTAAATCCCTGAGGTGGGAGTGATGTAAAGACCCCTAAATTTCAAGGAAATTGTTTTTCTTAATTTTATTGGGAATTTTACAAGCACGCAGTTTCTGACGGCACCTGAATCCGAGGCCCGGTGTGCCCTGAATATTTTTCCGAAGTTTAGCTCAGGTACGTTCAGTGAACGAACGAGTGGGTTTTTCTAACTTTTGAACCGGTGCTCGGAATCGAATTCCAAGGGCACCGATGGAATCGCAGCGCCGGTAATTGCTTAGAAACACCTTTTCCGGAGTTTCATTTGCTCAGGTGTGGTTTTTAATTTTTGGGGTTAAGTAAAAGAAATAAAATAAAAGTGGTGCAACCAATTTTATTTTATTTTTGTTTAACCTAAGCTAAGTGGATGAAGTGGGACCCACAATATCCTACCCACTAGGTAGGATAATTGTGAGGTGGGACCCACACGAGCCCCACCATTTCTTTTCTTCCTAAACTTCCTCCTTTAATAAGGTAACGCACCCGCACCCCTATTAAGTGGAAGTCAACCCTTGCGTTTTTCTATTTATGAAACGACTCAATTAATTCGGGCGGTTTAAACGTTGCAATTAATTCATTTAATTGATTGTTTCAATTTTGAATTTCAAAGGCGTTGGATTGTGCGTTAATAAAATAAGACAACTCTTATTTTATTAGGGGTTGGTTGTGAAAGAGGGTTTGGGGAGAATTCTCTCAAGCCGTGAAGTTCTTCCTCCTCGACGAAGAACGCGAAGAACGCGAAGAAAGCCAACCTTCAACGAAGGTCGACAAGAACGCCGGATCCTCGGAGATCGACGACGCGACGCCGATGAATCCTTTCTCCGCGACGCAACGATTCCCCTTCCGCGACACCTTCTTCCGCGACGTGCAATTCCGCGACGAATCCCCGCTCAATGAATTCGACGAAGTAGGGGTTTATTTTAATTGTTGTTCGTGAATTCTTCCTTCACCTTTCTTCATTTTAATTTGAGCCGCTTGATACCTCAATAACAGGAGGGGGTCGGACCGCACAAACATGTCCGACCCTCCTCTCCCCTTTGGTTGTTTGATTTTTGTTGCGGCACGTGAAAGGCGGTGCGGTGCCAGTGCACCGCGCGGAAACTATGAGTTCGGGCGAAGAAGCGTGGCGCCGTCGCGCCGCTCCGTTGAAGTCAAACAAGCCACGGCGCCGTCGCGCCGCGCCGGATAACCTGGAGGAGACCGCGGCCGGAGCGGGGCCGCAGCAGAGAGGCGCGGCGGCGTCGCGCCGCGCTGGACGGACCAAGGCCGCGGCGGAGCAGGGAACGGCGGCCGGTTCCGGGCCACCGGCGTCGGAGTAGGGGGACGGGACCACCCCAGTTCCGTGGCGGCAGCAGCCGGCCGGCCGGTGCGGGCCGGCCGGTCAGGGAGAAACGTCGGGGGTCGTAACCCCCGGATGGCCAGCAGGAGCGGCCCCCCGTGCGGGGGCCACGGTTTCTCTACGCGGGGGAGGGCAGCGCGCCCCCCACCCCCTTCGCTCGGCCGTTACGGCCGAGCCGCCTGGCTCGCTGGCCGGGCCGCACCCAGGCCGGGCCGGGCCGCACCCTAATGGGTTGGACCCAGACCCGGGTCGGGTCGACCCAGTTCGGGCCGACCCAGGGGGTACCGGGTCGGGTCGGACCGGGCCCGAACCCCCTAATACCGGACCTCTCACGGTATTTTTCTTATAACTTGGGCTTCGGACCTCCGATCGACACATCGTCAGCTGCGATGCGATCCTTGGATCGAGATGGTCGTTTTGGTATATTACACTCAAGGTTTTGGAGAACTTTTAGTTTGGCCGGGTTGGTTCGCTCACGAAACCAACCGGGCCCTCGGAGCAGAAACGCTTATAACTTGAGCTTCGGACGTCCGATCGACGTGCCGTCGATTTTGATGGATTCCTCTTAGTGAGATGGACCTTTTGGCTTACTTCGCTCAAGGTTTGGATGCGGTTGGAGTACGGACTGGGTGGTTTTGACTTAAAAACCAACCGGGCCCTGGGACGAAAAGGCCAATAACTCTCAGACCGGGCATCCAATTGACGCGTCGTCTGTGACGTTGAGTTCCTGTTGGCGATACGGAACTTTTGAATACATCAACTTCAGACTACGTGTCAGTTGATGTACCAGCCCCTTAGCTCATGGAGCGGACCCTCCCGAATGAGCTTGCTGTGTGCGAGAACCCTAGAGCTGGCTGCGACTGCGACGACGATGACGACTGTACAGAAATGCTCCGTGGATTCAACGGCGACGACTAAAGCACTCTGCGATCCTACGTGGATCAGTGCTACCGATCCTGTCTGGGTCAGATCCTGTGTGGGTCAGCGCTCAGCGGTCCTGTGTGGGCCAGCGCCTACAGATCCTCTGTGGGTCCGATCCTGTGTGGTTCATTGCGGGGGTTAGTTACCTATCGATCCTTTGTGGGTCATTGCGGGGGTTAGTTACCTATCGATCCTTTGTGGGTCATTGCGGGGGTTAGTACCTATCGATCTTGTGTGGGTCCGATGGCTTAGATGAATCAGTGGCTACATCTGATCATCTCTATCGTCTTACGAAGAAGTATACCTGTGTGAGCTGAGACTTGACTTTCAATCTTTATCTTCAATTAGTTTGACTTGATATCCTGTGTGGATTACTTTATGCTTCCTGTGTGGACTGGGTGGTACTTGGTCTCGGATGTTGGAGACGAACTAGAATTGATGACTTAGGTATATGTATGGGCATATACCTAAGTAGTGTCGGATGTTATTTCGTGATTGTATCTTTCCTTTGTGGATTATCCTTTGTGGATTCTGGGAGGCCTTCGGGGGTCTCGGGGTCCCTACTGAGTAGCTTATACTCACCCCTGCACGGGCTATGCCCGCACTATGTTGTGTTGGTTGCAGACGACAGACAGTGCTGATCATGGGTTGAGGCTTGCGGAGCAGGACGGTACCTGGAGGTGGACCACTGGGCGGGACGTACTCGGAGCAGACGGCTGGACCCGAGGAGTTGTGGAGGCTATCTGTACCCACCCTTCAGGTGGGACTTCCAGTGGACGGCTCGAGGTTGCGGCTTTACTTATCAGTTGCTATATTCCCTTTTTTAGTTGTACTTTACTTTCAGTTTGGGTTTGTATTATGGCCCACTTACTTTTCCGCACATACTGTTGTACCCAGTTTTTACTTAGTGTTTACTTCTTCTTGCTTGCTATGTGGTGTTTGTTTACTTTACAAAGGCAATGCCTTCCCTTTTTACCGGGAATTACGCCTTGGTTCTAGTCACCAGCCCCTGGCCTATGGAAGGTGGGCTTAGGGTAGTCACGGCACGGGCCCCGAGGACGGGTCGTGACAAACATGGACATGTATGATAAATATATCCCTAGTAAATACTTACGTATAAACAATCTCGGATAAAAATGAGAGTGAAAAATTATCTCTTACCTTAGGTCCGATATGCTTCTTATGTGTCTGAAACTCCTATATAATGATTTAGATAATGTTATTAACTTATTCCAGAATCATGGTCATTATATATTGTCATATTCTCTTTCGTTTGTTTGTAACAATTCATTGTTACTCGTTATTCGGGTTTTAACTACTTTATGATCGTATGCATGTTTTGTCGAATAAGTTCTGGTTCTCCTTATTAGGTCATATTTATATTATTATAAAATTATTTTAACATAATAAATAACATTTTTATTCATTATTTACATTTATATAATCATGATTGAGTGGCTATCATGTAAAATGAATCACATCACATCGTAGAGACGGTAGGTTGTACGTACGCACGAGTGACGATATCATTCCCATAATTATTGAATGGTATTGATTTGTATGGTGTAATCTATTTAAGAAACAATATAATGTTATAATAATCATATATAGATATTACATCCATTTTTATTCTCATCCAAGTAAGGTGGTGATGAAAAAAAAAATGCACCACGTCGTGGAGACGGTAAGCCGTACGTATGCACACGTGGTGATTTCGTCTTTCTTAGAATAGATAGAAAGTTGAATATGGTTGTTTCATAATTATAATAATATTTAATTATATAATTTATACTATATTTATTATTATATAATGAAACAACTCATTAAATAGAAGTAGAATTATAAAGAAATATGAAAGAATCGGTATAGGAGATTACCTCTTCTTTGACGTGCTCTCTTTAGATCTCCTATTAATGGACCTAGAGTTGGTCTTTTGAGAAGACCAGAACCTATAGAATGTAGCTAGGTAATTTTATAGGAGAAATGGTTAGGGTATGGACGAAATTTAAGGGTTAATAAGTTGTGTAGAAATGAGGGAGGAGGTTCCCTATTATAATTGAGGTGAGGGGCACTTTTGGAGACCTCAAAAATGTTAATTTATAATAAAATCAAACCCCACTAAAAAACCTCCAAAATGTCCCAATTTTGAATACGAGATGATATAGGGTTGTAATATCATCAAAAAATAAATTTTAGACAAGTTTAAATTTCCATTAAAACCTTATCTTTTCAATTTAACACTTAGTTATTCTATTTCATTTTAACTAGGGTAACAAATATTTCAATATTAACAGGGTAAAATATTTACTTATTTGATGTCAATTAGATCATAAATAAATAATTTAGAATATTTTTGACCATATATTAATTATTATATATTTTTAAAAATGTTTTATTATTTTTAAATAATTTAATAAAACACTATTTTGATAAACAATCAATAGTGTCAATTTTGACACTATTAAATTTATTGATTTTTAAAAATATAAAGACAACAAGTTAACTTTGAAACAACTATTTTATTATATTACTATGAGGTCAAGGTTATCTACAAAATTCATTGGACATATTAATTATCCCAAAATATATTTATTTTAATATTTTTAATAACATTTATTTGGTATCACCATTAATAAAATAATTACTACAATGATTTTGTGTAGTTATTTAATATACTTATTTTTTGAGTAAAAATTAAAAATAAAATAATATAATGAAGATAGGTTTAATATATTTCATGATAATATATGTAGTAGAATTTATATGTTGTAAAATAAAACATTAAAAATGTTATACTTATTAAAGTATAAATGTGAAACTTTTTTTAATGGTAGACTGAGACCTTTCCCACAAAAGTAAGATCCCTTTAATTTTAAAAAAACTTACAAAAGTCTGAAAATAGGAGATTTATATTGATCCCTCTTATGAAGAGGGAGAATATCATATAGAACTTGTTCATCCCAATAAAAACCAATTCCATTGACACCCTTATTGGCAAGTCCATCTGCTAAAGCATTAGCTTCATGATAAGTGTGAGTTATGATATGGTCCATGGAGTAAAGAAAATCCAAGCACCTAATCCATCTGTGGGTAAGATTCCATGAAATATGTAAAATGCCAGAACGAATAGCAAGAACAACCATGGTAGAATCACATTCAAGCCAAATATTCTTCCATTCCCATTGCTTGGCATGTTTCACTGCCACAATGATAGCAAACATTTCTACTTCAATAGTAGAGGCATTGCCACAAGAGCTATACATGTAGCCAAGAATTGATCCACTATGATACCTAAAAACAACCCCAATACTAGAAGGACTCGGGTTATCTCTAGAAGCACCTTCTGAATTGATTTTGATCCAACCAATAAATAGAGCCTGTCAAATCACTTCAAGTGTGCCACGTGGCGGCCGAAAATTCCCCTTGACCCTAATCTGATTCAGCACAATGAAATCATGTGTGGAGTTGGAGCAGAAGAACCTCCCTAGAATAGAAGTATTGTGCACAGTAGAAATAATACTAGACAAATACATACTAACCTGGAATGATTGATTATCATGGATCACCTTGATGTATTGTTTTATTGATTTCTCATCAATTAATTAATTTTTACATCATCAAAGTATAATACTTTAAGGTAATTATTTATTTCCTAAAAATTAAAAATAAATCACCATGATGTATTTAATTCTTTTATCTTTCCATATAATATTTATATTCGAATATATCACCTCTTTATCCCTATATTAAAATTATTATACTTATATGAAATGTGAGTTTAACATTTTATCACTTTCATTGGTTTTATTAATATATATGTCATTTTCATTGTCAAGTGTCCATTAAATGACTAAGTTTTGAACCAAATATGTTAAGGGTAGAATTTTATTCATACAATGTGATTTTGGTAGGTTTTAGGATAATTTTATTGTGTTTATCATATTATATGTTACATTAATTTACCTGATTTACCTTTAACTGTGGTAAATAAAAATTACCATAGTTACTATTCCTATTATGCAAAAATAAAAGGGACCTATTTACATTATTTGTAACTTTTTATTCCAAATATGGAATCCATTTTTTTAAATTCAAAACACATAATTGGAAAAAATTAATTTAAAATTAATTCTCATTGTCAAAACTAGAAAGCAAGTTTTTAAGAAGTAAAAACTATCAAAAGATTGACATGTGTTTATGTCCAATTCGAATGTGAAATTACTTCCAATGACCAAAATTGGATTAAATGATAAAAACATATTCTATTTAAACTTTAAAACCAATTAAAAATATAATCTAACTATAAAAATAAATTAGATGAATAGGCAGTTTTTAATTAAAATGTAGTATTTTTTACTATTCATTAAAATATGAATTTTATCATAAAAATACCAAAAAATCAACCAAAGTAAATTTTGAGGCCCTTCTTCCAAATAAGATGTTTATTTTTTTAGATATAATATATAAAAGTGTTAAAACTATATTTGTAATGGGTGTTCCATTAAAATGCGGTAAAACTACATTTTTTGAAAAATACTTCTTTTATCCGAAAAATTGAATTTATTCTTATATCATGTTCTAGAAAATACATAATATGAATCTTATTATTATATAAAATTAAAATTTTGGTTAATACTATTCATAATGGATAGTTTATATCCCATTAGAAAATAATATTTTAATAATATATCATTGTTTAGTGAAACTCAGTATTGCGTACAACACAAGCTATCAAGGAAGGCCGATCTTGCGTGTAATGAAAGCCAAGCCAGTGTTATGTTTAGTGCAAGATTCCTTTGGTGTTGCATATAACATAATCCAAATATATTTCTTATTGCATGAAATGAATTCTATCGAAAGAACTTGAAATTGTGTGTAACACAATCAAATAATAGTGTTGCATATACTACAAGCTAATATGGTGTTTCTTATAGTGCAAGATAGTCTTGGTGTAGCATACAACACAAGATATAAAATAACTTAAAAATAATTTATCTCATAAATTCTTGGGGTGTTACATTCTACCCCCCTTAAAATGAATTTTGCTCTCGAAATTCGTCGAGGTTATAAATGGTTTACTACTTGAAAGTTTCTTTCATGGAAACCCACATAGTAAAAAGGGATACTAAAACTTAATTTTAAAAAAGAATGTTAGAAACATAATGGTTACCCAATGTAACACATCACTGGGTTTCCACATAGAAGAACCTAGGTGGGAAGTGAAAACATGGACGTGGAAGATAAATCTAACCATCAAGTTCTGAAGGATAGTGATAGAGAATAAGGTTTGGAGAAAGTTAACTATTAGAAAGCCATAAATATATGATGATTAAGGGACCATTTCATTCATTGAATAAGAAGGCACTAGGATAACATTTTTGGTTTTAAGATCCTTTTCCTAAAGTTGATTATTTTTTGTATGAGGATAAATACTTACTTGATTTCAGTACAATCTCACTATTGGTTATTCTGTGAACAATTTCCACTTAATCTCATATTTAAAGAAATGAAGTTGAATTTTTCATTCTTGAAGTGTTAGCAGGTCATGCGATAGAATGATAAGACATTCCATCTGTCTCAACAAAAAAGTTAGAATGGGTTATCCAGTATTCATAAGTTCACCTACAGTGAGATAATACATTAGTCTAACAAAATTCAACCAGAATATAACTTATACTATCCATAAATGGATAACATTACAATCCTTTCAAAAACTGAAAATATAAAACTTTATAAATAGGTGAACTAAATTAACTTATCATTTTTCTCTCATATCTCATTTGGCAGTTAGTTCTTGGTTGTCACATTCCAAACATGTGAATACCTTAATCATGTATTCTCTTGAAACATGATAATAACATGAATTAACATAGAACCTTAGTGAAAAAATGAATTCTATAAAAATTAACTCTTTCCACACACCAAAAATAATATATATATATATATATATATATACTCAAATCATGATATCACTTTGTCCTTGTATCAGTCATGAGCTCATTAATACTATCAAACATCTCTTTATCTCTTTATCCCTTCATTATGCGGATATCATCACTACAAAAAATGACCACTGTAGAAGGGGTTATTTTTGACTTTAGAAGGGGTTATAACCCCTTCTGAAGACATTAGCAGTGGTTATGAAGACCGTCGGTAATGTGTCCGCCTACTGTTAGTAGAGGCGGTTTTGAAGAAGCATTGGTAAATTTATGATGAATTTAGCGGAGATTACATTAGAGGGGGTTTAAAACCCCCTCTAATGTAGTCCAAAAGTTACCAGAAATGGTTGTTCTTAGAGGCATTTGGGGATAAAACCGCCTCTAGTAGAAGGATTAGGGGCGGTTCCAACCGCCCCTAATTGTTATTGCATTAGGGGTGGTTTTAAAACCGCCCCAAATGCCCTCTTTTTTTAAGAAAAAATCTGATTGTTCCCCCAAATCCCCCCGGCCCCGGTCGTCTCCCGCATGTCTGTTTTTCCCCCATGGTCGTCGCTCCGTTTCTGTCTGTCCACCGCGGTCATCATGCGATGTCTGTCCCCAGGTTGTCTCTCGTGTGTCCGTGTCTGTCCCCAGGTCGTCCCATGTGTCGTCTATCTGTCCCCCCGCGTGTCTCCCCAGGTCGTCCTGCGTGTCTGTCTATCCCCCGCGGTCATCGCTCAGTGTCTATCTGTCCACCCCTAGTAGCGTGTCTGTCTCCCGGTCCCCAGCGTGCCTATCTGTTCAGGTCAGTCCAGCCCCGCCCTAAGTCCCCTTTCGAGAGTCTTGTAAAATTTAGGTCTGTCGAGATTCAAACTCGGTTTCTCCAATGCATAGCACCGAGAACTAAACCACTATGCCAAGTGGCTTATTGTTGTTTTTGTACATATATCATTTTATTTATATATATCAATAAGTTTATTAAAATATAAATTATTTTTCATAATATATTTAAATTCATATAATAAGTTTATTAAAATATGCATATATATATATATATATTAATAAACATATATATATTATCATATTTACACATAATTTATATATTATTGTATTTATATATATTAATAAGTTTATTAAAATAAGCACATATATTAATAAACATATATATATTAACAAATTTACACATATAATTTATATATTATTGTATTTATATATATTAATAAGTTTATTAAGATAAAAATTATTTTCATAATATATTTAAATATATTAAATAAATAAAATGTATCTATATTTATACAAATATAAATATATATGTATATATATATTTTTTGCACACCTCTATAAAATTATATATTTACATATATTTAAATAAAATTATGTATGCATGTATTTCAAAATACATTTATATCAAACACACACAAACACAAATGTGTATTTATATATTTATTTGTAATTCTTTATATTTATTTGAATACACGTATATATTATATAATTAATTTGTATTTATATTTATATTTTACCCAAATATATTATGCAAATATATATACATATTATATTTATATGCACACAATTAACATATATATAAGTATATATATATATCACATATTTATATGAATATAATATATTATACATTTTATAAATACATTCATATATGTATACAATATATACTATATATATATTATGATTTTTTTAAGAAAATGGTAGGGGTTCACAACCCCTCTAATCTCTTAAATTAAAGGGGGTTGTGAACCCCCTCTAATGTAAGACATTAGTGGGGATTCAAGAGGGTGTTTTGAACCTCCACTAATTTCTTACATTAGAGGGGGTTTTGAACCCCCACTAATGTCTTACATTATAGGGGGTTGTGAACTCCTGCTATTTTCGTAAAAAAACAAATTCCCTATAACACACACACACAACACATCTAAAATCCAACTGAATGTATGTATGTATGTATGTATGTATGTATGTATGTACGTATGTATGTATGTATGTATGTATGTATGTATGTATGTATGTATGTATGTATGTATGTATGTATGTATGTATGTATGTATGTATGTATGTATGTATGTATGTATGTATGTATGTATGTATGTATGTATGTATGTATGTATGTATGTATGTATGTATGTATGTATGTATGTATGTATGTATGTATGTATGTATGTATGTATGTATGTATGTATGTATGTATGTATGTATGTATGTATGTATGTATGTATGTATGTATGTATGTATGTATGTATGTATGTATGTATGTATGTATGTATGTATGTATGTATGTATGTATGTATGTATGTATGTATGTATGTATGTATGTATGTATGTATGTATGTATGTATGTGTGTATGTATGTATGTATAGTGCTTCTAACTGAATATATAGTGCCTATAACTAAATATATAGTGCCACTAATTATTAAAGTAGCGATAATTTTAACATAACCGTCTCTAAAATCCAACTACATATTAAAAAAATACTAAAAAGTTTAGAGGGGGTTGTGATCCCCCTCTAAATTCGATGATTAGAGGGGGTTGTACATAACCCCCTCTGATGTTATAGAAAATGAATTTAGAGGGGGTTGTGCAGAACCCCCTCTAAAAACCCCCTCTAATGTATTGTTTTTTTGTAGTGCATATGCTTTCCAAAAATATTTCAATCACTTTTCATGGTTATCGATACCATATAATTATAGAAAACCAAAATGTACCGATACATATATATTCCAATATTCTATAATACTATAAATGAGATTCCATAACACTATTTTAGAATCCCATTACATAAACACTTAATCATTCCATCACTTTATTGTCATACTCAACATTGCCAATAGTTATCACATGTGACTTCCCTTTGTGTTTTTCCTTAAAAGGTTGTTGACATCGATCATCATTAACCCTTAGATTAGGGCATTGGTTAGCATAATGCCCCATTTCCTTGCACTTGTAGCATTGAAGTGTTGGTAGTGCATTCTCTGTAGTCTTTTCTCTATTCACGTCATTAGAAACCTTTTTCCCATTACTTCACCACTCAACTGCCCAATGACCTTCTTTTCCACACTTGAAACATTTTGTAGTCCCTTTAAGACAATCTCCACCATGCTTCTTTCCACACTTTGAGCATAAGGAAACATTCATATTCTTTTCACCATTGTTTTGAGATTTTCCCTTGAACTCCATCTTTCGTTTCTTGTCAAAACCATGGGATGGATATGTAACACCAAATTCCAGTTCTACCTTGATATCTCAACTCAAAATCTCTTCATATCTACTAAAGTATCTTATAGCTAATGACTTATGAAGACTTGGTTTTAATCCACAGAATAATCGATCAACTTTACTTTCAGGTTGGATGATAAATCCAGAAGCATACCTTGCAAGTCTTGTAAAATTTGCCTCATATGTACCAACAGATTCATCATCCTTTTGATTAAGCTCAAGGAACTCCTTTTACATCTTTGTTCGAAGAATATGAAGGAAGTACATATTGAAAAACAAGTTCTTGAACTCGTCACATTCCATGGATTCAATTTCACCTTGCTGTCGTGTATTCTTAATTAGAGCCAACTACTAGTATGCTTCACCTTCTAAATGATAAACAGCCAAAATGAATTTTTCATGTTCTGGATAGAGAAGAATGGAAAATATCTTTTCAATGGTACTAATCCATTTTTCAATAACAAGTGGGTCAAAAGACCCACTGAAATAAGGTGGACATTACCTCGTGAAGGACTCAATAGAATGGTGTTCCCTTCTCTGCTCATTTGGAAGTCTAGAATGATTCATAGCTTGTGTAAGTATAACAATAATATTTTTCATTCCATATCCCATAAACATTTTGTTGTTTAGGAGGGAAAAAGTTGTATTGCCCAATCCATTGATCATTAACATTATTCCTTTGGGTTCCAGCCATTTTCTAAAACCCAAAAAATAGTGTGAGATGAAAAATCATACTAGGAAAACAACATAATAAATGGAGAGTACTTTCAATCTCTAACATCTTAGGTTTAATCCTAGGTTAGTCATGATCATTACCATAATTTTAGGACTGTAACCTATATTTATACTTAACCTTAGGAACATTCCTAGACATATCTTATAAATATCTCTAGGGATCTCACTAAAGTTTTTGCATCCTAGTTTCCAAAGGTTGACTAAACCTTCATCTCTGATACCAACTCTAACGAACCAAGCCTAACGTACATGGAAATTACATTACTTTTGTGGAATACTTAATACATGACACAAATAGATGCCCAAATATTGTATTAGTTTAGTGTATTTAGAAACTTGGAACATAATCTTCTAACTTGGTGAAAGATCTTCAACATCTCCCATAAAAATCATCCCCTTTTGTTTTCCTACTTAAAACCTTTCTTTATATCCTGGGGAAAAGTAGACATAAAAAGGGTGAGCTCAAATGCTCAGTAAGGGTAAACATTGAGAACATAAAACAAATCATAAACATAAGAATGTAAAAACATGAACATAAAGCTTAAATATCAAAATCATGATTTGTGAAATAAATCTTGGAAGTTCGTAATAAAGGAACATTAACCATGATAAAATAGCATTGGCATAAAACATGGAATTGTGGAAAAAAAATAAGCTCATAATATGATTTCCATAGTATCCAAGGAATTTCTGCTAAGACCATCATAGTGGACAAAGTCCTTTACTAAACTGAGTTTACTTGTTGTTTCATCCATGTATTACTGAACCAGATTTACTTGTCATTTCAACCATGTATTACTAAACAGGATTTACTTACCGTTCCATCCTTGTTTATCTCATGAGACATAAATCTTTTCCCAATGAATTGGAGGGATATATAGGTCACAACCATCTCATAATGAAATCATTCTTACATGTTCCAAAAAAACATAAATCATTCATCATAACATAACCCACGAAAAAATGGGTTTCTTAAACATCATTCCATCATAACATAATCTATATAAAAGATCATTCTATCATTAACTCAATCAAATCATATTAATAATAGGGATAGAAGCATAACCCTATTTTAGAGTGTCATCTTAGATAGAAAATAATTTTGATAAAACACTTGAATTTAGTTCTTGAGGAAAATATCTTTTCTTCTTCAAAAACGTTTTCTTTTCTCAAAATGTCGTGCAATTTTAAAAAGAAAATAATTTAGTTGAAAATAAACTTAAAAAGTGTAGAGGAAGCTTCATGGAAATAAGGCATCATGAAACTATAAAAATTCATTCAGGCCGTATAAGTTAAAATAACATTTTCCTCGTACTTTTGCTAGAAAAGTCAAAAAGTACCTTGTTTGGTAAAGTACTTCAAGGTTCTCATCAAAGTGGGGAACTGTTATGACATTATCAATACAACAAATACTCTAGGACATTATTACACTATAGTCATGCAGAATAATGAAAAATATGTAATAAGATGTTTAATATTTAATAAATTAAATATTCATGTAATCAATGTACAAAAAGTTGGTTCTAGGACACCAACTCTTACACTTCCATCATCGCACCACCGTCGTATCATGCAGATCCAAGATCTACAATATTGAATCATTACGCCATGAAACGGGTCCGCAAAGATCGATTTCCTGATGTATGTCAAATCACGGGATAATTAAGAATGTCTGCGATAAACAAAGAAATCGGGAGAGAAAATGACAAGAAACAATCATGTGGAACAGACCTCAATCAATGTTTATGTCGACCTCAATTTTTTTCCATTAGAATGATGAACGAAGAGATTAAAAATAATCATAAAGAAATTATCTCAATCCATGTATAATCTAACTCATCCTGCATTATGCACGATCCATGGATCAATATTTTGGTTGATTGATATTAATTTATCATAGAAATAGAAAATGGGGAAAGAATCCAAATCAAACAACGTCCTACCTCAAGATAGATCAATCACTAACGAAGAACGAATCTGCGTTGTTGTCATTGATGAGATATCTGAATCTTGTTGCACATCAATCACTGATCTTCGATCAGTTTGATGTTCGTCTGAGAGAGATCCTTCAATGATCTCTCCAACGGCTTAAGGGTTATGCAGAAAGACCTAAGGATTTGGATTAACTATATATTTATAGAAAAAATTTCGTCAGTGTTCCAATGGATGAAATAAAATAATTTAATTAATTAGTTTATTCATTTTATGATCATGGCAGCTTTTCCACAAACGTCATGCACCGACAAATGTTAAGTCACATACAAGGAAAACCACATGTTTTTGACTCAATAGTGCCCTCATATTTATGATCTGAGCACCTGTTTAGAAGTTATTCTGCTTTTTTAGGAAAACTATATGTGCGTTCTATTTAATATATTTAATATATTTTAAACATTTTTTCTGGGCTCGCTGGGCCTTAGAATCGCATGTCGTCCTAGCCCCTCGTATTGAAAATAATCCATACAATATCCAAAAAATAGTACATGGAAAATCCGAGTCATTATAGCATGTGTATCATACAACTAGTGAGATAGATTTAAGGATACATGTGTTTGACGGAGATCACAGTAGATCTCTTTGTAGCTTGAGCAGTACTGATGCTTTATCAGAGACCACTTTTTTACTTACATTTATGAATTCGAGAATTTATATTTTTTTTCGACACTACAAAGGCCCATGGGGTCATACATTATGGTTGACTAAATGAGGATTGAGTTTTACAGAACTCTAAGAGTTACTTTAAAAGTGTCATGGAGTTTATCAAAAGGGACTTTTGGATGGATATTCACAAAGGTGTTTGAAGTGATGTGATACACGGTGAATTTAATGATGGATTTCTAATTTTTCTAGAAATATCAAAAAGAGTTTTGGATATAGTTTCACAAGTTATTATATATGATACAATATAAGTTTAAATGACACAAAGTCCACCGGGTTTTAGTGCATGATGGAGATTGATAGATTATGCCATAAAGACATAAATTCATGTGATGTATTTTATGCTTTTGGGTTATATCATTTCCTATGATATAATGATATCCTTTAGCACTGCATTCACATATTGTATGGCATAACATAGGCTATATCATAAGGCATGAATCATATTGTATGATTCACATAACACTCTATGATTAGCAAGTCAGATGAACCTCAAATGGTTAATATTCAGATCTCTTTCACTTTGGCTATCATTAAAGATATGTTTCATATGATGAAATGATCGGGATAATAATAATAGTTGAGGGTTACAAAGTGTTTATAATCACATCCATAACTCACAATGTATGAGTAAATGTATGATCACTCAAGGAGTGTCCCCTGGGGCTATATACAAAGGTAATCACTAAGATGGTGTTTGTCTGAACTAGTCGAGCCTCTCGTCGATTCTATATTCTACGGTTCTCTTCTTTTTCCTCTTTTACCATAAGAGATACTAGCATATCGTGTAGAGACACTACCACAAATCGGCACAAGGGCAGTATTACCTTTTATCAGCGCTAGTAAAAAAGAACTGATAAAGGGGTATATTTCAAAAAAATCATTAAAATATATATATATATTTATATAGATATAAATATAATATATATTTTTTTAAAAATGTTTTACATGAGGATAAATAGAAATTTAAACTTAATATATAAGATATTTAGTAAAAAAAGGTTTATGAAATAATTTAAAAAATATTTTTAATTAATAAATTTTTTATTTTTATCGAGTAATATTCATTTAATAACAATTTGAATATAAAAAAAATAAATTAAGGATCTAAAATAAGTTGAAAATGCAACTCGAACTTCAAACGACCATAACTTTTGATTCGGGTGTTCGTTTGAGCTCTACCACATATCAAATCGAAACTTGTGACGAGCTCTACACCACATTAATTTAGGATAAACTCTCCATTTCATTTTTCGAGACCAAAAAAGACCCAAAAGGCCTCCAAAATTGAGTTTTCAGTCGAGGTACCCCGATTTTTTAACATTCGATGGATTTTCAGCCTTGTTTAAGGGGGGATTTTGCCATTTTTCAATGAGGACTGAATTTCTTTCTAGTGATTACATTCATACTGATATTATGGCTTTGAAATTTTATCGATTTTCACAATGTACTATTATTTATAATCGAATATATAACAATATATGCATATTTTTTATATATTCACCCATAAAAATTTAATTTTATAAATAAATAATCAAACATATTTACATATAAAATATATTTCTCAATATATAAGACTTATCTAAATAAAAACTAATATCCATTTTATTTAAAATACAAATATATGAATATTTATATATCTATATAATGTGTGTGTGTGTTAGTGTGTGTCTGTATTAACAAACTAATATATATTATCAATATATTCTAACATATGTATATACATATTAATATATAATATATGTAAATGTATATATAAATATATATAAATATGTATAAATATACTTACAGATACACATATATAATATATCTGTATGTATGTATGTATGTATGTTCTCTATATATATATATTTATTTATTTATTTATAAACTCACAAAAAACATAATTTATAAATGTATTTAAAACTAAACTTATAAATGTATATTAATATAACTCTATATATATTAATATACGAATAAATATAACTATATATATGTATATATATATATATATTAATAAAGAGAGAACAAAACGAAATAGGTGAGCGGTAGAGGGGCCATTGTGAAAGAAAGAGATCTCAGGTTCGAATCTAAGCAGAGGTTGGGTTGCGCAGGTGGGTGCAAGTGGATTGATTTGCGGAGGTAGGGTTGCGCAGGCGGGTGCATGTGGGTTGATTGTTGTTAAAGGGGTGCGCAAGCGGAAGGGGGCTAGTGGGTGTGGGTGGGTGTAGGGGCGAGCGCTGTTAAAGGGGTGGTCTAAACGCTATTAAAAGGTTTTTCGATAAAAGACTTTATTTATCAGTGTTTTTTTTAGTGTTGGTAAAAGGGACATTTATCGGTACTTTTTTTCACTGATAAATGGGACCCCCTTTTAATAGTGTCTCGATTATCAATGTATTTTTAGCACTAATAAAAGAGGCTTTTATCAAGCGCTTTTAAAAGGGTCTTTGATTTACAATATATATATTTTTTTTTAAATTTTTTCGACTTTTATCATTGCTAAAAAAATGTTGATAAAAACCCCTTTTATCAGCGTTTTTTAGCGCTGATAAAAAGCTCCATTTATCAGTGCTTTTTAGTGCTGATAAAAGGGGCATTTATCGGTACTTTTTTTGCACTGATAAAAGGGGTCTTTTCTTAATAGTGTCTCGATTATCAACGTATTTTTATCGCTAATAAAAGGGGCATTTATCAAGCGCTATTAACAGGGCCTTTGATTTAGAAAAAAATATATTTTTTAAATTTTTTTTATTTTTATTAGCACTAAAAAAAGAATTGATAAAAGCCTCTTTTATCAACGTTTTTCTTTAGTGCTAATAAAAGACCTCGTTTATCAGTTCTTTTTTTAGTGCTGATAAAAGGGGCATTTATCGATGTTTTTTTTGCACAGATAAAAGGGATCCTCTTTTAAATGCGTCTCGATTATCAACGCATTTTTAGCACTGATAAAAGGAGCATTTATCAAGTGTTATTAAAAGGGCCTTCAATTTACCAAAAAAAATATTTTTTAAATATTTTTTGACTTTTATCAACGCCAAAAAAACGTTGATAAAAGCCCCTTTTATCGGCGCTTTTTTTTTAACACTGATAAAAGAACTTATTTATAAGTTCTTTTTTTTAGTGTTGATAAAAGAAGAATTTATCGGTACTTTTTTGCACTGATAAAAGGGATCCCCTTTTAATAGTGTCTCGATTATCAATGCATTTTTAGTGTTGATAAAAGGAGCTTTTATCAAGCGCTATTAAAAGGGCTTTCGATTTACAAAAAAAATATTTTTTTTACTTTTATCAGCGCTAAAAAAAACGTTGATAAAGACCCCTTTTATCAGCGTTTTTTTTAGCATTGATAAAAGGCCTCATTTATCGGTGTTTTTTTAATGGTGATAAAAGAGGTATTTATCAGTGTTTTTTTGCACTGATAAAAGGGACTCTCTTTTAATAGCATCTCGATTATCAATGCATTTTTAGCGCTGATAAAAGTGATTTTTAGCGCTTTTAAAAGCCATATCTATGGTTGTGAGAATAAGAATCACGTTCGAGTGTTGGGTGATTCACATCAACCCGTGGATACACCAAAGATGATGGAGTTTGTTGGCGGCCTCTTATGTACCTTCATCAAACACATTGATCAAAAATAACAATGACAACTTTCATCCATGAAATGTACACTAGTTTTTCATTTTCAAATTATATACGGTTTCAGGTTTTTATGTATAGTTGATATTGTAGTTTGAGGTTTCTATTGCCTTCCGGTGCATTGAACAAGTATTTTTTGATGCTTAGAAACTCATCATTATTTACTTTGATTTTACAAACAAAATTCTACAAATTTTTACTGTGAAAAATTGAAGTGAATTTTTTTAACCACTAAGTTATTTTTTGACTCAAAAAACTATAATTTTATATGCATGCATAAAAAATTATAATTTTTTATAATATAAAAAAAATGTATTTGCAGAAAATAATAATTTTTGATTCATTTTAAAACTAATTCAATTAAAAATAAGAAACAATTTTTTTTATCCCTTGATAAAGTTTTAAAAACCAATTTTTATATATTTAAAATTTTTATTAGTTTTTGATAGGTAAATCAAATTTTTATTGCTTTTTTAAATTATTTCAAAACTATATTCTGTTTAAACATAAATTTGTTACAAAATTCATAAATGATTATTTTTTTTTGTAAACATAAAAAAATTATTGACTGTCATATATTTTTGTTGGAATTGAATTTTGCTCAATTTTTTGCATCTTTCAAGAGGCACAAAAAACTTTTATATAAGCATAAAATTTATTATTCCTTCGAAAATCAGAGTTTTTAATATATATATACATAGTACCGTTTTTGCGTTTTTAATGCACAGGTTCAGCGGCTCTCTCGACCCGCCTCAGTCGACCCGACATTGATAAAGACAGAAGCGGTTCCGACCCAGCCCCCACGTGGTAGTGGATCCTCACTTGCACCCCACGCCATGCCCCATCCAATTTAAGAATGACAACATGGCGGGACCATCGCATCACAATATTGCCTCCTCCCTAAATTCGGTTGAAAAAAAAAATTCTTTGAAGAATAATTATTTCAAAACAAATACTCGATAATTGTTACAATATGCTAATTAACTAATGAATAACCCACAAATAAATAATTATACAAATATAAAATTCCAAAAATGAATAAAATATAATTGTTATTATAATAAAATATTAAATTGATCAACAATTCAATACAAAAAACGACAACCACATACTCACAACGAATCACAAAGAAAAACATTAAAAAGGTGTCGTCTTTTATGCATAAGATCAGAGTTTAAATCTTGACAAACTTCATTAAGAAGGATTTATGAGGTTATTTATGCCAGATGACGCAAACGATGATGCGAACACGGATGCAAATCCTGATACATGATGACGCTGACAGTAATGCAACATAGAACATGGGGCCTTTGACGAAAAGGGTCTTTGATTAATGTAATGGATTTGAAACCACAGAGCCTTCAAGGCATTACGTTATAAGGGTTAGCTTGGCTGTGAGCATATCCCTTGGTGGGGGATAATGTCTGATCCATGTTAGTCAAGTGGCGTGCGTGTTGTTTCATTTTTTGTAACTGCCAAGACCTTAAATAAATAAATATGTATATTGTATAATTATATAAATAAACATATGTTATACATATAACATACATTTATTTATATAATTACACATTACACATTTATATCTGTATAACAACATCAATATTATATATATATATATTTTATATAAATGTGATAAATATATATTTGTAGAATGTGTAATTATATAAATAAACATATGTTATATATATATAATTTTATACTTCATTAAATGAAATGAAATGCATATGAAACAAAAATGGATGAATGGTAACCATTTGATCAGAGAGTATGAACATTATGTCAAAGAGGTCGCCAAATTTCAAATGGACCATGCGAATAAACATTCTTAAATTATATGTTTGTGTCTATGTTGTCGTTATTTAAAGAAAATTAATTTGGCCAAATTGGAAGAACACTTGATTTGTTACAAATTTGATCACTTATAAATGTTGGACAAAACAATGAGAAGAAGTAAATGTATCGAGTAAGAGGAGTGACGATATGTTTTATGGATCATCTGATATCAGAACAAGTGTTTGTGATGATGTAGATTGTATCGAGAAAATGAAAATAGTGGTTAAAGACAAAACTTTGTCTGAAAATGATTGAGAGACTGGGGAAATGTGTAGATTTATCATTGTATGATGGTTATACAAAATATACAAACATTATATGTAGTACGAAAACTATATAACCTGAAAGTGTGGATGGAGTGATGTAAGTTTCATAGAGTTTCTTTCTTTGTTGCAGCATATGTTGTCAGATAATAATGAGTTCTCTTGTTAAACACACAAAGATAAATGAATGTTATGGTTCATGGGTATGATCTATGAAAAGATACATTATTGACCTAATTGTTGTGTAATGAACCGGCTCAGGTTGACCACACACGCCACTCGATCCAGTTTGTCATTAGACTCGAAGAGCATTCTTGATCCCTACAGACTGATAACTAGTGCATGAATATCAAGAATATGCACTTGGGAACGATTTTATCATAATAATATAATATAAACCAATAACAAAAACTACCAAGAATCCAACATGACCTAACCGAATATTGGAGATCCATGCATGACAAATAAGCATATACAAAATAACATGCAAGCCAAACATGGCACAACATAAATAAACAACTAACTCACCTCAAAATAAATACAACATCCACATACTAAAAAAGGTCAGAACAGAAGGAAGCAATAAATAAATAAAACAGTTGGCCGAATAGCTGATAAATACATGTCTTAAATGCAACAACAAAAAAATTTATGTTGTATTTCTCTTTAAATAAAATTTATTTGATAACATGCTTTACGCAACATCAAGTTTAAAAGAACTGCGATAAGATATTGAAATATTATTATATGACAATTAAATCATTTTTTGAAATCATCATGTCAATATTAGCTTATGTTGACTTTTTTGAGATTTTTATGAAAAAGTTTATCTTTGGATGAATAGTGAAAATACTGATTTTTAAAGAAAATTTTATTTTCCAGTATCTTCAAAGATTCATTTGGATTTGTATTGGTTTTGAAATTTCATAAGTTTATTGCTGTTAAAAATAATTTAATTTATACCTTTTGGATCAACATTATACTTGATCTTGGTATAAAAATATTTTTACACTTAAAAATACATTTTTTAGAAAATCGTTTTCCGTCACGTTTTGTAGGATTATCATAAAATGAATTTCTGAAACTTATAGATAATAAATTTTAAAAAAATGGATTTCATATTTGGAATCAGGAGGTTTAAATTTGGTAATTAGGTCTCTTATTTTAGATATTATTTATAGTAACCATGTTAAAATTTATCACATTAGTAAAAGGTAAATCAGATAATTATGATTAAAAATATTGAGATAAGACATTAAAAATATATCCAACACTTGTTTTTTGTTTCATTGGATGAGTTTAGTTTTTTTATAATCATTCAACCTTTGAAATTATGACTTTTTATACCCTTTTAGCTGTGATTTTAACCTTTATAATATTTAAGTAAATGATGAAGTCAAAAATACCAATCTCTTACTTTTAATTTCTATAATATTTTGTGATAGAGATAAAAATAACTTATATTTTGTTCTAAATGGTTATTTTAAAGATGAATTATTTTTTATCATGCTATTTTTTTATTTATTATTGTTTGAATAATTAACATAAATGCTTACGCAAAACCGATGCAATATTTATTCAATTAATAGAAAAATATAATAAATGATTTTAAAAATATGAAAAGTAATATAATTTGGGTGAGTTTGTAAAAACCCATGTTTTCTATAAGGTATGGATCATTGGAATTTTGGTCTAATTATTTGTTTTTGACTTTTTTGGATGCCTAATGAGGTCATGAGAGTCTCGAGGGTGTTAGAGGCTTGTTTGAAGCACAAAACCTCACTTTTTGGGAAAATATGTTGGGGTGCACGATTTTGAGGAAACCGTGCGGCCCAAGGCGCACACCCTTGCGCTTGGTTTGTAGTTTTTAGCAGAGTTTAATTACACGGTTGATGCACAATTTCTCAAACTGTGTGGCCTAAAGATGTGGGGCCCCCTTTGAGGCAGTGCCATGCACACAGTTGGCGCACAGTTTGGCCAACTGTGTGGCCAAACTGTGCGACCCTGTAATTATTGAGTGGATTTACCTTTTTCCCTTAATGAATTATAAACCTACCCCTCTTCCTTATTTCTGCATTTCGATGGAAGGGGGTCTCTCTTTTCTTCATGTTAGAGCACCCATACACCCCTTTCAAAATTTTTGATCTCAATTATTCATCCAGTCTCTGGTCAAAGCATTGTTCATCTCTTTGGATTCCTCTAGGAAAGATATTTGATCCTTAGGCTTATTTCGTCATTCTTCTTTATCTTGATGGTGTTATTTTGATGTTGGCTCATATGCCCTATTTTCAGGGCGTTGATCCATTCTTTTGTTTTCTTCCGATCCAGGCCAAACTAAAGGGTGATACTCAATGAGGAGAGTGTTATATGCTCGAGGTTGGTGGTCTATGAGTCAACCCTCAAGTCTCATCATTTTATAAACTGTCGTTGTTGTGAGCATGCTGATTTCATCGAGCATTGCCAATTAAATTCATGTCTCATTCTTATAACCATCATGCTTGTGTTCTACAGCCTGTTTCATATATGTTCATCTCATCATTGGATGTTGAGACCTTAACTCCTTCCGCCCCATATAGGGGGATTTCTTATTATGCTGTGGTAACCCATTTGGGTTTATCTAAGACACCGTTCAAGTGTGTGGCTTGAACCTACATATGGTAAGCCCTCTTGAACTAAATGAATTATAAATTGCTAAATAAATAGCTCTTGTATATTATATATGTCAATTGAACCTTCAAAGGTAAGTGTTCTAATTAATTGACGAACCTTTATAATGTTAATTTTCATGTACATTTATAGATATCACTTGGCCTTGTTGTTTATAATTGAAATGGTAATTGGTTGCATGTCTTTATCCTGCCTTGCCATGATTAAGAAAGGTAAAGGAATGAACTTAATAATTGAATATAGAATGAAAGTGATAAATAGTTGCATGTCCTATTAGTATTGTCACCTAGTTTGAAAGGAAAAAGAATGAACATTCAAAATTATTAAATGGAATGAGTATTACATGGAATAAATTAAATAATGAATTATTTATAAGGTGCCTATTTCATATGAACCTTTTCATCTTTATAGGAGTGGTCAGACTTGAGTCAACCTTGGATTTCTAAGGGAATTCCTTGAGCACTCAGAGGATACCATTCTGATTCAAGGAGCTGATTTCCAAGAGAGATACCCACCTCAGAACATGGTCCTTGTCTACTAATGGATGCCCAATATGATGTCGTATGATCCCTTCACTATCTTCCAGATATTAGGATGTCTTAGATACACTCCTTGGATCTAGCTTGACATCCTTAGACATGTGGCTCCATGGATACATCCCATTGGGCCCATTCATGCTTAGCCCGTTTTACCTTGGATGAGATACTTGGACATATTTAAAATAATTTAGAGTGGAATGCCTTAGGTGACGCCCCTTATATTACACTCTGACCCCTTATAGCCAGGCTGCATCTTATTACCATGCTGGCTCAATCCCTGAGGTCAAGGATGCCTTGGTTATTACCTTGGATCCTATTTCATTATTATTATCCTCAAGGATGTCTTGGTTATTACCTTGGATCCTCTTTTATCATTAACAGTATTATATGATTCCTTGGTCATACCTCAAATCCCCAGACTTTACTTATTATTATTAGAACATAATTAATTAAAGGATCACATGTTCATACACTAGTTGAGGCTGAAGCAGGTATTGAGGTATTTACATTTTTTTAATGTCTTTACTTCCACATATACATACTCACTGTCAGTTTATATTCACGGACTGGATGGTATAGATGACTAGGCCAGTGCTCAGAATGCTTGGATAGTCTTGGATTAATTTTGATTCTTTTATATAGAATGTATTTCCTGCTTCCATGTATACCTATTTTCTAGTTTTGTAGACACATGAAATACATTATCATTAGCATTTTTATATGATTCAGTTTTTATATTTTGATTGTTATCTGTTTCCTGTATGTTTATATCTGCTTCCTCTATAACGGGTGTAACATCCCAGTTCTGGAAGCCACCCAGAGGCACCCCATACCTGGTTAGTCACATGGCCTTAAGCACATTTTCCTTAACGACAGAGGCATTCGACTAACAGTGAGGGCCTTGGGTGTGTTAGTGGGTAAACTAGACCCTCATTGGCAGAGTAACACAACAGAAGAGAAAAAACAGATAACAATAGCAGAAGCTGTAATAATCCATACGAAAGTAAATAGAAGAAGTCTGATGAAATAAAAATTTGGAGTGTATATATATAAAATTGATGCATGGTACATATGTCAAGGAAAATAGCCAAACACATCACAATGATGGAATACATAACAGTACTAAGCCAAAGTACAAAAGAAAATAGATAAAAAAATTCCTCAGCATCCCAAGCCTCAGCTTGGTCCCATGCTCTCCATCTCCACAACATATCAAGTACCTAAAGTAGAAGGGAACTTGCACTTATCTATACCTGCAGCAATATAATCTGTTTGGGACCAAATGCATAACCCAAACAGGGCGTGAGACTAAATCCTAGTAGGAAATCACCACAAGATCTGTGCCTAACAGTCAGTGAATATATGGAAAGTAATAAATAAAAGAAAACAATAAACAAGGAAGTACTCAGTAGTAACCAGTCCTACAGTTTCAATGAAATCATTTCAATACATCAACGATAGCAAATAAGCAGGGAACCCTCTGGGTAGTACTCTCAGCCTAACCCCTCTGGTTCAATCAAAACAAGTATACTATAGAGACTCTATGAGGAAGCTCTCTCAGTCAATTCCCCTTATTGTCCCAAGCATTTAAAAAAAACTCTCTGGGGAAGCTCACATGGTCAATTCCTCTTATAGTCTAAGGCAGTCAAGGACTCTCTGAGGAAGCTCACACGGTCAATTCCCCTTATTTCCCCAAGTGGTCAAAGACTCTCTGAGGAAGATCTCTCAGTCAATTCCCCTTATAGACTAATGTTCTCAAAGACTCTATGAGGAAGCTCACTCGGTCAATCCCCCTTATAGTCTAAAATAGTTCAAAGACTCTCTGAGGAAGCTCACTCGGTCAATTCCCCTTATTGTCTTCTACACCAGGTTCTCATGGCCCTGTGTAAGTCAACGTGTATAGAAATGCAATACGACCAAAGTAAACCTCAAGAACCACTTGGCTAATCGGTATACCACATATCAAGCATGTCAGAAAACAACACTCCACCCTACAACACTAGGAATGGGAAAACAGGCAAGGCGGCCAAAAAGGATAAGCAGGACTAAACGGTCATAAACAGAACATGCATGAGCAACCACATCCAAAACATAGCAATCAACCCTATTCATATCCAAATAACCTATACTCAAGCATACAAGCATGGAAGACCAATAATAGGGCTAAAACGGTAAACGCGCAATACCCCGTTCATGGGTATTGACAATTTTTGCACATAAAACTCAAAGAATTTTTATGGAAAGGCACAAAACACCTACCTCGGTGTTGGGAGATCAATATACTCTGGTGTCGACCCTTAGATCGACCGAGAATGCGCTAGATCTACAAAAACATTAAAACATTCAACCCACGATATCTCATGAGAGAGGAGAAATCGGAAGATGATTCTCTATGAGGAAAGAGAACTCACTGATGCGATTCTAATGCAACCGATGGTGTTTGATTCGGAGTACGGACACTCGTTTGGTGGTTCATCGAAGATATGTGGCCGTACGATGCTCCTGGACTAGACAAATGAAGACGGGGGTGTTTCTACCGATTAGAGGTGACCCCCCGTGCGTTTAATGAAAAAAAGAAAATACACTGCATGTACTTTTGAAGTACACAACATGTACTTTCCATTTCCATACTCCACTTTAAGTGGCCTCTAGGTCACCCCCACATGGCCGTGTCCATGGCCGCTACACGGCCAGCACACAGCTACCTGCGGTAACCGAGTACACGGCTACCTGTGGTAACCGAGTACACGGCTACCTACGGTAACCAAGTACACAATGTGTACTCATAAAGTACACGGCATATACTTTGAAAATTTTCATAAATTCCTATTTTTCTCAAAAATGACTAGAAAAGGAAAACATACTTGAAAAGAAGATCTGGGTTCTTACAAACTTCCCCCCTTAAAGAAATTCATCCTTAAATTTCCTTATCAAGACAGCGTAGAAGAAGAAACCCTGAAAATCTCCGACCACTACAATCGTACATCCGCCTCCCTCCCCCAAGTCTCATTCTGTACTTGCCCGTGCTGCCATAGCACTCGTACCAGAGGAACAGACCGACCACAGAGAACCTTCATACTTCAATCGACAATCTGGATAGGATGCTCCTCAAAAGATGCATCCACTTCCAACCCATCCTCCTCAGGTTGGAAGACATGATATGTGTCTAAGAAGTAACATCGAAGATGAGAATCGTAGAAGATATCGTGCATAGCCCGCTACCTCTGAGGAAACTGCAACTGATAGGCAACCGACCCAACTCTCTCCAAAACCTCAAACGGTCCGACATACCTCAGCGAAATCTTACCCTATCTTCTAATCCTCCCGTTCCCCATCCTTGGTGTGACATGAAAAAAACCTGATCCATGAACTCTAACTCCAGAGGTTGTCTCCGCTGATCATCATAAGGCTTCTGTCGAGACTGTCCAGTAGCCATCCTCTTATGAATCAACTTTATTAGCTCTGCGGTCTCTTGAACAAGACAAGGTCCTAGAATAACTGCCTCTCCTGCCTCTAGCCAACATAAGGGTGATCGGCATGGCCTACAGTTCAATGACTCATAAGGTGCCATCTAAATAGTTGATTGAAAAATATTATTGTAGGAAAACTCCACAAGAGGTATGTGCTTCTCCCAAGAACCTCCAAAATCCAAGATGCATACATGAAGCATGTCCTCAAGCACCTGAATCGTATGCTTAGATTGGACATATATCTGGGGATGGTAAGCTGTACTCAAAAGTACCTGTGTACCCAAAGCCTTCTGAAGCCCCTGCGAGACCCAAGAAGTAAAATGTGTATCTCTGTCTGAAACAATGGAGTGTGGAACTCCATGTAAGCACACAATATTATGTATGTACAACCATCCAAGCTCATAAACATTGAAGGTCTCCTTGATCGACAATAAGTGATAAACCATCATGAGTCTGTCATTGACAACCCAAATAGAATTGTTCCTTCGAGGCGAACTCGGCAAACTTATCACAAAATCCATCGTGATATCATTCCACTTCCACTCGGGAATAAGCAACTGCTATAAAAGCCCTGCTGGTCGTTGATGCTCTGCCTTCACCTGCTGATAGGTGTAAAACTTCATGATAAAACCAACAACATCCCTATTCATACCTGGCCACTAATACTGACGGTGTAGATCATGATACATCTTGGTGACACCAGGATGAACTGCCCAAACTGAGGAATGAAAGTCCCGTATCAGCTCCTCACATATGTTTGCTGGCACCCATACACACCCCTAGAAATGGAAGATCTCATCCTCACCTATGGTCCATCTCGGAATAGGGTCCTCTCCTAACATGCTCTCCCGTAGGACTAGGCCTTCTGAATCTGATATCTACCTCATTCGCACTCGATCAAGAAGAGTAGAGGTAATAGCCACAGAAGAATGAAACGTCTGCCCCTTTCTATCATGAACCTCCAAATTAATCTCAAAGAACAGAACCATAAGATGCCACTCACTTTTGGCCTTCTGAACTGCCTGTATCTGAGTCCTCCTTCTCAACGCATCATCCACTACGTTGCATTTTCTTGGCATATAGGAAAGCTCAAAGTCAAAGGACTGAAGGTACTCAACCCACCTTTGCTGTCTCAAATTTAGATCACGCTGAGTGAAGATGTACCTGAGACTCTTATTTTTAGTGAAAACACAAAAATATTATCCCAGAAGATAATGTCTCCAATGGCACAAGGCACGGAAAACTGCAACCAACTCGAGATCATGCTTTGGGTAATTCCTCTCACGTGGCCTCAACTGCTGAGACCCCTACATAATGACTCCTTCCCCCTGCATAAGCACATCACCCAACCTGATACCTGAAGCATAACAACACATAGTATAGATCTTTCCCGGCTCTGGAAAAACTAGTATCGGTGCTGAAGTCAACCACCCTTTCAGCTACTGAAAGGCTGACTCACAAGAATCTGACCATAAGAACTTCGCACCCTTCTTAGTCAGGCTTGTCAGTTGAGATTCTAAGAGAGAAAAGTCCTGTATGAAACATATGTAGTATCCAGACAACCCTAGAAAACCCTGTACCTCAAAGACGTTCTTCAGATGCTCACAGGAAACTACTGTTCTCACTTTCTCTAGGTCAACTGATACTCTTTTCTCTAAGATAACATGACACAAGAAGTGAATCTTGTCCATTCAAAAGTGGCATTTTGAGAGCTTAGCATATAAATGATGCTATATCAGTGTACTCAAAACGATCTCAAGATGTGTGGCATGGTCGTGTTGAGTGTGAGAGTACACTAAGATATCGTCCATGAATACTACCACAAAATAATCCAAGTATGGATGGAACACTCAGTTCGTCAGTGCCATGAGAACTACAACCACGTTCGTGAGACCGAACGATATAACCATATACTCTTATAGACCATACCTGCTCTGGAGGGCTGTAAGAGGTATATCTTATGGTTTAACGTGAAAATGATGGTAACCAGATCTCGAGTCAATCTTTGAGAACACCCAGGCTCCTCGAAGCGGATCAAAGAGATCATCAATCCCCGGCAAGGGATATTGGTTCTTGACCGTCAACTAGTTTAGATTCTGATAATACACACAAGGTCTAAGGGCACCATATGCCTTCTTTTTCAAATAGGAAAGACGAACCCCAAGGAGAAGTACTGAGTTAAATAAAACCCTTGGCCTGCAACTCCTCATACTGCTTCTTGAGCTCCTTCAACTCTGGTGTAGCCATCCTATAAGGTGGAATGGATACTGGTGCCACTCCTAGAACTATCTCAATAGAAAAGTCTACCTCTCACTTCAGAGGAAAACCTGAAAATTCCTCTGGAAAGACACCCCTGAAACGATCCACCACTGGAGGAATGTATAACTGTGAATTCCCCTGGTCATATAGATATAGACTAGCAATATGGGCTGTAACTCATCCCAACCCATGATGCTCAGGTCCCGCTCTGCTTGCCTGGACATCCCATTCACCCTTATAAAGAAATGATATGCCCTATAGTGATGTGAAACTCACCCTGTGATGGCAACAATCGATGAATGCCTAGAAAGGAACTAACCAGTCCATTACGAGAGTGACATCATAGCCTGTCATCTCTAGGACATAGAGGTCCCATAAAAAGTGACGCCCACCAACCTCTAGAGGGAACTCCCTACACTGATGTACACTGGCCATTCTCATCCCCAACAGAGTGTCTAACATCAATATATCAATATAAGAAAAGATGCAGAGACCAAGGATCTTCACGACAACAACAGATATAAAGCTATGGGAAGCCCCTGTATCGAAGAGATTAGAAGCTAAAACTGAGACTACTAAGATCGTACCTCAAACTGTAGAGGTTTCGGGATCCTGCTCTTGCTGGTTCTATTCCACTGCAAAATTCTAGCCTGCACCGTGGCCTTGTGACCCTGCTTGACTAATCTAAGCTGATCCATCCTGTTGTCACTAAAAGACCGGTGACCGACATTCACGGTCATGACCTCCACCTCAGCCTGAACAGCCAGAAGAACTCCAGTTCCCAGACTGGAGAGAAATTGGTGGCGCTACTCCTAAACGAGGAGTCATCGAAGAACCCCTATCACCAGCTACCGGTGAGAAGGTATGACAAAAACGCTGATAGTGAACCATCTTTCCAAAACATAGACACTCCACTGGGTCTCTCGGGCAATGTGGCCTTGTATTCCCACTCTTTTCACACTGGTAGTACACCACCTGGCTACCAGAAGATGCATCCCGCCTACTCTAATCTTCACCTGCAATCTCCTGGCAGCACTTCTTACTATTAGTAGGAGGAATACTAACTCTGGATGCCGAACCACTGTGGATCACAGCTCAAGAATCCCTCATGTTATGCTCCGTAATCAGAACCTGGTTGACAATAGAGGACATTGAAGTTAATCTAAAGATGATCACCTGGGATCAGACATCCTGCCTGAGACCGTCCTCAAACTTCCGTGCAAGGAACAACTCATCTCCCTCTATAAAGGGTGTAAAGTGCTACAACTCAGTGAAGCGAGAGGAATAATCCATAACAGAAAGAGTACCCTGCTCCAAACTCATGAAATCTTGGGCTCGATCGACCCTCAAGGTATTCGAATAGAAGTAATCGTTGAAGATGCGCTGAAACTCATCCCAATCCATATTCTGCTGGCATCCCGCCTATGAGACCACATCCCACCACCTCTTAGTAGAGTCTCAAAGCATATACATAGCGAGCTTCACCCTCTTATCTAGAGGTATCTCCAGATGCTTGAAGATAATCAACATGGCTTATAGCCGTGACTCTACAGCCTGGGGTCCCCCATCCCCTGAGAATGTAGAAGGATGCTGCTGCTGAAAGACCTGCGTCAATTCTTCAATCGACGGGGTAGGATACGATGATCACTGAAAGGTCAGCATCATCCTCATGAAACCCTCCCTGAACTGTGCATTAACACCTGTGTTAGGTACAACAACTGGTGCCAAGGATGACACAACTGGAGGATTCGCTGGATATCCCAAATCAGCCATGTCCGGTGTCTGATCACCACCTAGAAACTAGCGTACAACTGGAGGACATCTCGGTGGAATGAATCTACAAGGTCAAGTGTACACCTTAGATCATGATTATCAATGATTGAAAACTAGAAGCATAGGAAGGGAACATGAGAACGAAAGCATTCAAGTTTTTCAAAACATGACTGCATGACATGTACAATTCCTACACGGCGTGTTCGCTTCAGCCATTCACATGGGCGTGTAATCCTGACTAAACTGGTCATGTAACACCCCAAACACATGACATGTTGTCTTAACACATATAGTGTACTTGAATACTCTTCCCCTACCTAAGTCCTTCCACATGGTTAAGCCACACTACTCTCCTAAGAAAAGACTACATGGCGTGTTCACGACGGACACAACATGTACATGAAAGGATAACACCGACCTGTGTTGTTAGTGACATGATCGGGTACCTAGGTCAGACTACACGGCATGTTCGATCCTGAAACGACGTATATAGCTTAAGGTTTATCCGTCCGTGTTGTTAGTTACACGGGTGTACATATGGTCAACACCACACAGCGTGTACAACTCGTACATGACGTGTTCCCATAAGAAATTCCATATCCCGTGTCTTTTCCCACATGGCCTATGACACAGTTAGAGACTACATGGCCTGTACTTAAGAAAAACAGTTTCTTCCCAAACAGAAGAACAGATGGCATGTAATTAACATTACAAGCCATGTATTCTGGGTTTTTCCGGACAGTAAGCTTCAGAAACTACTCCGGAAGCCAGAAAAACACTGAAACGAACATTGAAAGTGCCAAATTCTGATCCGTGAGGGCCCATACTCCCCGCGAATCAAGGTTTGGAATCTTATACATGTTATAACATGGAAATCAAGGCAATAATCCACCAAATTACGGTACATGAGGGCCCATAACACCTCAAGAACCAATGTTTGATGTTCATTCAAACAAAACCTTACAAAAACAATACCCTATCAAAAACATGTATTTTTATCCTGACAACTATCACAACAACATGAATATCTTGCACAAAACCTATAGCAACAACACTAAATTGCTAATGCACCCTATATGGCATGAAAGGAATGAATGACATGTGATCCATAACAAGTGCCTATATGATGCATGAGATGACATACCCTCATCTCATCAGGTTGCAACAAAAATAGAACCTCAATAACATCAATAATAATAGCACAAATCATGTGAATCACTCAAGGTGAAATCAAATCAACTATAATAATTGAAAAACTGAAAAAATTGCAATTAAACGAGGTAGATTGGATTTTCCCTATACACAGGTTAGCTACTCTTGGGTGCAACTTATTACCAAGTACCAATTCCATCTTATCCTTGGCTATAGGCTCCAAACAGTAAGTCAAGAAGAAAATAATTTCTCTGATACCACTTTGTAACATCCTGGTTCTGGAAGCCACCCAGAGGCGCCCCGTACGCAGTTGGTCACATGGACTCAACCGCATTTCCCCTAACACTAAAGGCTACCAACTAGCAGTGAGGGCCTTTGGTGTATTAGTGGGGAAACTATTCCCTCATTGGTAGAGTAACACAATGGAAGAGAAAAAAATAGATAACAATAGCGGAAGCAGTATTAATCTATACAAAAGTAAACAATGGAAGTTTGAAGAAATAAACAGTTATAGTGTATATATATAAAAATTATGCACGGTACATATGTCTAGGAAAACTGCCAAACACATCACAATACTGGAATACAAAACAGTACTAATCCAAAGTACAAAAGAAAATAGATAAACAGCTCCTCAGCATCACAAGCCTCAGCTTGGGTCCATGCTCTCCAGCTCCACAACATATCAGGTACCTGACGCAGAAGGGTGATTTCCCTTATCTATACCTACAATAATATAATCTGTTTAGGTCCAAATTCATATCCCAAATAGGGCTTGAGACTAAATCCCAGTAGAAAATCTTTATAAGATCTGTGCCTAACAGTCAGTGAATATATGGCAGGTAATAAACAAAAGAAACCAGTATACAAGGAAGTACTCAGTAGTAACCAGTCCTATAGTTTCAATGCAATCAATTCTATACATCAATGACGGAAAATAAGTAGGGAACCCTCTGGGTATTACTCTCAGCATAACCCCTTTGGTTTAATCAAAATAAGGATAATACAGAGACTCTCTGAGGAAGGTCTCTTAGTCAATTCCCCTAATAGTCCCAAGTGTTTAAAAAAGACTCTCTAAGGAAGATCACACGGTCAATTCCCTGTGGGTTATGAAAATACCACATCGAAGGAGGAGGATCACGAAGCACCCCTTTATAAGGTCGCGTGGATACCCCTCTCATCATAAGGCCTTTTTCTGAGGGGTGCCTGAGGGCCAGAGCCCAGGGAAAACAAAACCATGCAGGCTAGGCCCAAAGAGGACAATATCATGATCATGGGTTGGACTGGGCCGTTACAAATGGCATCAGAGGCGATGTCCATTTGATGTGCCAGTGAGGACGTTGGGCCCTTCTCGGGGGTGGGTGGGTTATGGAAATCCCACATCGAAGGAGGAGGAGCATGAAGCACCCCTTTATAAGGTGGTGTGGATACCTCTCTCATAATGGGGCCTTTTCCTGAGGGGTGCCTAAGGGACAGAGCCTAGGGAAAACAAAACCGTGCGGTCTAGGCCCAAAGAAGACTATCATGATCATGGGCTGGACTGGGCCGTTACAACGAGTTACTGAAACTATTGATATAGTGTCATTTTCACTGCGCCATATGTTTACATATGTTTCTTCTATTTATCTACTTATTATTATCCACTATGATACTCTATGACATTATATCATAGTCTCACCATGGATACATCCTAGGAACTCCCTGATAGTTGACAGCCTCTGGTGTACGAGGAGCTGTGCTTGTGGCCACATGGCCTACCGGTATGGGGCACCTTTGAGCGGCACCCAGGCTGGGACGTCACAGAGTTATTATGTTACACAAAATTTAAAGATAAATATAACATATTAGGGATTTGTGAAATATTTATATTCTAATTTCTTTGCTATCATGTTTTTTTAAAGTCAAATAAAAATAATACTTTAAAAAAATACATTAATGGTATTTTATAATAAATAACATTTTATTAAATTATTAAAATTAATAAAAATAATATCTTCAAGCAAGTGAATGTGATATTATTGAAAACATCATCCATGGCCAATTTATGGGTTTTTTTTTATCATTTTAGGGTAACATTCTTGACCCTTTACGAGTAGAAATCTTTGATATTGTGGTAATTTTCAAAAGGGTTAAAAATAAAAATACGGGTGAAAACATAACCAAAACTTGTCCAAATTTTATTGGATGACATGATTTCAAATAATATTTATATAATATTTTAATTATATCAATTTGGATCCATTTTTACTTGAAAAATAATTTATATTAATTTAATACTTTAAGAAATTCCTAGAATGCCCTTCACATCACTTATAAAAGGACACTCATTATCTGGTTTCTTTACAAAATTTTGAGCAACCTAGATTTACCAAACTATATCCAATTACATTCCATAAATTATAGGTTCTAGTATTCTTAAAATAACATTTCATGGTTTCTTAATAAGGGATCTAAAGTAAGTCTACTGAAGAATAGGTAATCATCTTTACTGTCTCACTCAAGTTTATTTCTCCTTATAATTCCTCTAAATCTATTGTACCCATTAAAAAATAATATCTACTGTATCATAAGTATAATGATATTTTATTATGATAATGGGAAAACCATATTCTATATCTTTTCCATCTCATGAAAAGTGAAAACATCGCTTGTGTGTACGTACAACTTACCGTCTCCACATAGTGGTGTAATTTTTTTTTCATCACCACTTTACTTGGATGGTTATAAAGATGAAACTAATGATTATATATGGTATTTATGAAATAATTATTCTTATAAAATTATAATATCATATCTACTTTCTTACCTTCCAATCCTTTGGAAAATGATAATGTTTCTCATGCGTACCTATGGACTACCACCTCCACGAAGCGATGTGACCCGTTTTTTGTTTCCACTTGACATGGATTGTAATAAGGATGATATTTTATGAATATGTATGATATATATGATATAATAATAATTCTTTAAAGGTGAATTATTATTTACCTTTCTTTTTTCTATCCATAGAAAAGTGAAAACAACATTCATGCATACATATGACCAACCGTCTCCATGAACGATGCAATTCATTTTTCTATCTCTATATTTTATAGATGAATATAAATAAATAAATATATATATTGAATATATATTATATTTATACCATAAATAAAATTCTGTATATGATGGAACCGTGAAAAATATGTAGTGATCAAAACTATCAAATCAAAACATACATGAAAAATAAAGTAGCTAACACTTGAAATAATGATAATAATAAAAGATTGTAAAAAAAAACGAGTGATAAAATGTTACAAATAGATCAAATATGATAGTATAGATATGAATATGGTATTCTTATGTAATTATAAAAAATTAAAATTTATTATACAGTGGTTTAAAAGCACTTATGAGGAAATTCAAACTTGAGGTAAGAGATTTCATCTCAATTTTCACTCCATTGAGACATATTTGGTATTATAAACCTATTTAATTTTATATGGTGTATATAATTATCCTTTTAGGAATTTAACATGAATATATAGTTATTTATGATTATTAGTGATTCAATTCAAGTTACTCTTTCAATAGGAATGTTTAAAATAAAATCCGATCTTCTTCTCTTTTTGAATGGGTATATTTTTCTTCCTTGTCCATATCTTTTTCAAAATTATTTTAAAAGTAATTTTTATTTAAAAAATGATTTATTGATGAAATTTTATGTTATCCTTGATTTTTATAAAGTTTTAAAGGATGTTTTCTAATTCTTTCTGAAAGGGTCATTTTCAGCTTTCCTTATAAAAAGTCAAAAGGAATGTTTTTTAACGTATAATGTATTAACAATTTTTCCAGCAACCATAACTATTTTACACTTTTTATATTATTATACATGTTTTAATTGGTTTTAAAAATAAAAATATTTTATGAAAACTTATTTTAAATGTTTCACTTTCATATTCTTCTATTCTTTCAAAGACATGATTTTACTATAAAATCGACTTTTCTGATGAATTGATTACCATATATCATCTCTTAATTATTTTTTGGTCATAAAATTTATCTTTAAACATTCAATTTATTGTGATCATTTTTCATTGGGAATTATATTTCTCTTAATATCTATATTCTTTGTATCATGGATAAGCTTATTTCCTAAATCGTATACTATTTCTACATATGGCGATTTACTTTGAAAGTTATTTTATTGACTGGGGAAAGTAGTGATATTTTGTATTATTTATTCAATAAAGACATTTATTGAAAAGATATACTGTTTATGAATTAAATTGATCATTCAATATATGAGGAATTCATAGGATATATAGTGATAGGTGATTCTCAAAATTATATATCCCCTCAATGCATTGAAAGGTCTCATGAGACACATCAGTTGTCCAATTTAAATGGGTTTTTAGTGTATAACTACCCATAAATTAAAATATCTTGGAGAAATGTCTTAAATATATATACACCATGATGTGTTTGAGTTCATGACATTTAATATTAATTTTTTCCTTCTTTTAGAATTTAGTTATTATTATCCATGATATTAATTCAATAATATTATCCATGGATTCATTTAATGCTCAAGTTATTGATTAAATAGAATGTGTTATTAGTTATTTACCTTTCTATATTGATTATACCTTATTTACTCATGATATATTCCTTTATACACAACCCTTACTGAACATCTGAGATCACCCTTTATTTGCTTTCTTTTCCCTAAGATATGAAGAAGGATATTATGAATAATATCAAGGATTAAAGAATGTTTCTTATGCTATATATTTTATATTTCCAATGTAATATGAGGATCATGTATGAATTTAGTTTTCCAAGAATACTAAATTGATCAATCCTTCATAGTGAGATCCCTTATATCTTATACTAATGTAATATATTAAACACCAGCTTTGGGTTACTGGAGTTAGGGTTTCTAAAATTGGTATTAGAGATAGTTTAGTAGAAACCAAGTGAAGTAGATTTTAAATAAGCATATCTATCAGGATAATTATAATAATTTTTATAGTATTTGTGAACTTTTACCATTATAGATATTTTTAGTTTATAGTTCAATATTCATGATTATTATGAGCCAACTCATTATGTTCCATTATTTAGTGATGTAACCTAATAGAAGAAAGATAATCAACACTTGTAATTAATATAGGTATTTCCTTTTTGAGAAAGCCAATATAGATGGTATTTGAATTGAGAATATTATGGCCATATCAGGGTAGCTAACTCGAGTTTTGAAGAATAAACTTTCTCTTATGGAGAGATATATTATTCCATAGTGTGATTCACTTATTTTTGATTGATTCATGAGATATAAGCCTCCATATTTTAACGGAACTACTAATTCATTGGTATATTATCAATGGATTAAGTCCCTTGAAAAGATATTTTGTGCTTTGGTAAGTTATATTTGATTTTCAAAATCAACCTAGGATAGTATTTTGGTACAAGGATAAACTTGAACTCCCAATGTAAATTACTTCCATTATATGGGTTTTACTACTTACTCATGAGATATATTTATATAATATGGTTGGGGAGAAACTCAAAATTGTGTATGTTCTAATTTTATAAGAGTTTTTTGATTTCTTTTTAGAATAGTTTCCCAGTATTTCCCCAAATTGTGAAATTGAGTTTTCAATAGAACTCATGCCATGTAATACACCTATTTCAAAGACTATATATTTAATGGAACCAATTTAGTTCTAGTATTTAAATAAGAAACTCCAGGATAATCTAAATAAGAGATTCATTCATCCTAATGTTACACCATGGGGTTCAACAGTTCTTTTTGTAAAGATAAAAGATGGGTTAATGTGTATTTGCATTGATTATCAAGAACTTAACAAGATCAATATTAGGAACAAGTATCCTCTACCCCATATCGATGATCTGTTTGATCATTTACAATAAGATCAATATTTTTCTATGATTGATCATTGATCCAGATGTTATCAACTAAGCGATAATAAAGAGGATATACCCAAGAAAATATTCCGTACAAGGTATGGTCATTATGAATTTATAGTAGTTCCATTTGGACTTACTTATTATCCTCAAATCTTTATATATTTAATTAATAGAGTCTTTAGGGATTACCTTGATCAAATTTTAGAGTCTTTAAAGATTATATTATTATATATTTGAAGTGAAAGCAAGATAAAAAATAACATTTGCGAATTATTATGAATTCCATAAGAAAGGAGAATCTATATTCCAAATTTACCAGGTGTGAATTTTGGATATAAAAATTCTCATTCTTGGGTCATATAATCTCAAGTGAGGGTATATATGTGGATCCTTCAAAGATGGAAGTTATTGAGAAATGGTCTAGACTAATCATGGTAACTGAAATACATAGTTTTATTATTTTGGATAGATACTACTGATGATTTATGAGATATTTCTCATAACTATCTAATCCACTCACCAAACTGACTTAGAAGGGTGTTAAGTTCTTATGGATAGATGTTTGTGAGGAAAATTTCAAATAACAGAAGAGAAGGTTGGTTAATATGCTTGTTCTTACACTACCCTACATTGGAGAAGGGTTTGTGATATGTAGTGATGAATAAAAGAAGGGAATGATATATATCCTCATGAATAATGATATGGAAAGGTTTATTCCTTCCCCAAACTGGAAATTTATGAGAGGAATTACCCAAACCATGATTTGGTGTTAGAAAAAATAATTTTTTCATTGAGGATATGGATGGATTATCTGTATGGTTAATGGTGTGATATATATATATATATTGATCATAAAAGATTTAAATATATATTTACATAGAAAAATTTGAATAGATTACAAATAATATGGTTGGAAGTGATCAATGATTATGAATTCTCAATAAATTACCACCCTAGGAAGGTGGACTATGTGGCTGATGCTCCAAGTTGGAAATATCATGCTCTTTTTTCATGATGAGGATTTAAAGAGATCCAATATTTATAGATTTAGAAAATTCGGATCTTGAAATATTGAGAAAAGGTGAAAAATATTATATTTCTTAGATGACTTTTAAACCATATATTCAGGAGAGGATTAAGAAGATGTAGAAAAAAGATATGGAATTATAGAAGAAGGTGATTAATTTTTACGAGTTCAACCATGATCATACTATAATGATATGGTTATGAACTGAGTATGTGTCCCTTTAATACCAGAGTTAAAGAAGTTACTGTTGGATGAAGCTTATTGTTCATCATTATTTATTCACTGTGGAAGTAAAAAGATTTATAGATACCTAAAAGAATATTTATGGTGGGATAACATGAAAAGCGATATTGCAAAGTAGGTATCTCGATGGCTAGTGTTTCAGAAAGTTAAGGCTGAGATATGAAGTTTAAGGGGATGTTACAACTATTACCCATACTATAATGGAAATAGAAAAAAATTAATATGTATTTTGATATCAAAATACCCAAAACATATAAAGGGAATAATTATATTTGGGTTGTATTCAATATCCTAATGAAATTAGAACATTTTATTATCATTAAAGAAGATTCCTCTTTTAATCAGCTTACTCAGTTATATATTAAGGAATTTGTGAGATTGCATGGAGTACCACTATCAATCGTATCTAATTGGGATCCAAGAATTACCTTAAAGACTTAGAGAAGACTTTAACATTATTTGAATACTAAGTTGAGTTTTAGTACTACTTATCATACTTAGATAGATGGGTAGTCTGAGAGGACTATTAAAACTCTATAAGACATGTTTAGAGATTTCTCTATGTATTTAAAAGGTGATTGGGATCAAAACCATCCTTTGATATAATGTTATTAAAATAATAGATTTCAACCGAGCATTCATATGGATTCATATGAATCCCTATATGAAATGTAAGGGTATAACTCCAATGTATTGGGATGAAGTTGTAGAAAGAAAGCAATTAGGACCCGATCTAGCTGAAGAAATAGTAGAAAAAGTTAGATTTATTTAACAAAGCATAAGGGTAAATCAGTGTTAATTTTTTTTGCTGAAAATCATTAGTGAGACCTAGAGTTAAATGTTAGTGATAAGTTATTCCTAATAATAAACCTATGGAAGAATGATATGAGATTTGGAAAGGAGGTAAAGCTGATCTTAAGATATATCTATCCATGTGAAATTATTGATCATATTGGGATGATATATTATCATTTGGTGCTTCCACAAAATCTCTCTCAATTTCATGATGTATTCCATGTATCAATATTAAGGAATTACATACTTGATCCATCACATGTACTGAACTCATAGGTTGTTCCATTGGATCGACACTTGGCTTATGAGGAATAACGAGTGGTGATTTTGGATCTTACAAAGTAAGTGCTATGAAACAAGATCACTCATCTGATAAAAGTTTTATGGTGAAACCATAAGTTTGATAAAGTTATGTGGGAACCCAAGGATGTGATGAGGTAGAATTATCCTCAGTAGTTTTATTAGAGTGATGAAATTTATAAAGTGGAATTCTTATAAAGGGGTAGAATGCAACTACCTACAATTTTATGATATATTTCTATTTAAATAACATTTCTTTGATAACATACTTTACACACAAAAATAAGTTTAAATGAACTATGACATTATATTGAAATATTACTATATGAATGTTATATAATTTTTGAAATCATAATGTCAATATTATCCTAGGTTGAATTTTTTGAAATTTTATAAAAAAGTTAATTTTTGGGTGAATAATGAAAATACTAATTTTTAAAGAAAACTATATTTTATAGTATTTTAAAGGATTAATTTTTATTTGGATTGGTTTTAAAATTAAATTAGTTTCTTATTGTTAAAAATAATTTAATTTATAAAATTTGTATTAATATTATTCTTGATCTTTGTATAAAAATATTTCTATACTTAGAAATGCATCTTTCATAAAATTGTTTGTCATCGCACTTTGTGGTATTATTATAATATGAACTTCTGCCACTAATAAAGATTAAATTTGATAAATTGGATTTCATATTTTTAATTAGGATATTCAAATTTGGTAAATATTCCTCTTTTATTTTTATCCATTATGAACAGTAACTGTGGTAAACTTTATCACCTTGGTAAAGAGTAAATCGGGTAACTAAGGTTAAAAATATTATGATAAGACATTAAAAATATATCCAAAAATTTATTTTATTTAATTGGATTATTTTATTTCATCCATAATCATCCAAAATTTGAAAATATGACCTTTTTTCCATTTATCTTTGATTTGAATCTTTATAATATTTAAGTAAAAGATAAAGTCAAAAATTTCACTCTCTTACTTTAAATATCTATAATATTTTGTGATAGAGAAAAAAACAACTTATATTAAATTATAAATAGTTATGTAAAATAATAGTTACTTTTTTTATCATGGTAATTTATTTTTAATTTATAGTGACTAAATAATCACCTTAAATACTTTTGCAACGCCAAAAAAATATTTATTAAATTAATAAAAAATAAAATAAATGACTTTAAAAATATTAAAACCAATATAATATTGGTGTGTTATTGTGTTACATAAATTTTGTACCATCCCTCCCTCTTAATTGGATTAAGTTCAGGTAGAATTGCTACTAGACCTTAGACAACATCCCCAAGACACCAAAGGATAACAATAAATTCCAAGGACTTTAAAATAGTCAGGGGATGATTTTCCATTGAAAATAAAACAACCACAACAAAAAAAAACTTACCAAAAATAACCACTAAATTATACATGATAACAATGAATACAATTTAAAGTATAACAAAACAAACCAAACTATATCAGAGTACCTAGAGGAAACCATGTTGAACATCAACTAAAAAGCAGAAGACAACAACAACGAAGCTCAAAGAATACAAAAACACCAACTATACAACTCCCAGTAAGCTTCATTCTCCAAATAAATAATTGATGCCCAAGTATCATGAAGTGACACTAAATAAATGTGATACTTTCCCTTTACATGTGACCTGATAAATAATATCTCTAAATGAACCAAGGTTCCCAAGTAGGGGGTGAGTAATGAAACTTAGTAGTTTCCCCCAAAATTACCTCCTTAATCAAACCACTAGGATAGAACATGTTAGCACATTTATATAGAAAAATTTATATAAATTTTTTTAAAATAGTTTATATTAGGATATAAAACAATTTTCATTCTAAAAAAGTTTCCCAAACCTAATACATTTCAAAATAAAGCAACCAAATAATACTTTAAAACCATTTCAATACTTCCATTTTGGCATAACCCATTCCATTCAACATAGACACACATACAACCATGCATGAAACTATGGAAGTACCTATATTCATGACTGGTGAGTAATCCATTCACTAAGCTTTCACTAAGTGAATCATTTTGATGGGGGAAAGTTCATACCCATATACATGCCACTAATGATTGGGGAAAATTCACACCCTTATCCATCCTAAATACTCATGAACACACACCAACCATTTTTCCAAAAACCGATGTCAAATAAACCATTTCAATCATTTAAATAAAATTTTTATTTCATTAAAAATATCTCTAAAAATACATTCCATAAATCAAAAAATCTATATTTTAAAATCTATATTGTAAAATCAAGAAAACAAAGCACTTTGCACAACCAATTTTCACAATTCCACAAACCATAACTAAAGAGGGTTTCAACGAATATTTTCACATCAATTTCACAATAAATTTCAAGAAATTAAATTTTTTTAACCTAATAATTCAAGTTCTAATAAGATGAGTTGAGAGTGAAGCCACATAACTTGGAAACTATGGAGAAAATGAAGAAAAACACGAATTCTTCAACAAAACTGGGTTGAAACTCAAAAAACCCACCTTCGTTCTCATTCCCTAACATCCAAACAACAAAATATCATCATTATTGGCATTAAATATCATAGATCTATCCCCAACAGACTAAATATTTGAATCTAAGATAGGTAAGAAGAGTAGATCTACGAAAAAACCCCCTGAATGGAAACTTACCAAGTAATCTGACCTTAAATACACCAATATTTTCCAACAGATCACTTCCAAATCAAAGGGGAAAGTATCCATAACCTTCAGGGAGATATAAATTTGAGTTAGGCTCTAAATAGAAAAAATAAGTGGATTAGGGGTAAAACTGAGTTTGATATACTTTTTTAGGATCTAAATTTTAACCATGAATGGCTGGGTCACACAATTAGACAAACCATACACCAACCATGCACTAGCCACTGTCTCCTAATAACCCTCACACAATTGGATCACATGGTTAGAAAAACCATGTGCCAACTATTTTTTTTATTTTATTACACTTTTAATGATTACTATTGGGTGGTCACATAGTTTGGACAAACTGTGCACCTAACCATGCACCTACCCAAAGCCCACTGCCTCTCTTTGAACGATTTCCTATAGGAGTTTCCTGGTTTCTACTAACCGTTCTCAAACTGTGTACCTCTATGAAATCCCCAAAACATTCCAAAAGTTATCTTAACCATGAAAAATTTCACCCAAACACTTTAAATACTTAAAAATAATAAATAAAGGGTTACTTACTTGAAACCAGGGTGCTACATTCTCCCCACCATTGGCCTTTCCTTCCCTAGAAAGCAGAAAACCATTTCTATCCTCAAAGAGTTTGGGCCATTTATAGACAATTTCCTTCTCCTGTTCCCAAGTTTTATCCTAAATTTTACCATGTTTCCACCAAAACCACACTAGACCGATGATTTTCCAATACAATACTTTCTATTTCCTATCCACCACCCATACCAGTATATGAAAAAATAAAGCATCTGACTCTAGGTCAATGTGATCCCATCGAATCATGTGGTTAGGATCAAGATGATACTTTTTCAACTGAGATACATAAAATATGTTGTGCACTGGATTGAAATATGGTGGAAAAATCCAATCGATATGACCCATCACCAAAATTTTCAAGTATATCAAAAGGGCCTATGTATCGAGTAGATAACTTGCCCTTCCTCCCAAAACAATGATTCCCAAGCCTTAGAGTGATTCTCAAGAACACATGACCACTAACCTCGAATAACAACGACTGTAAATAATGATCCAAATAAAATTTATGATGACTCAGAGCCATCTCTATCCTTTTCCTGATCAACTAAATCTTCTCTGTTGTCTCTTAGACAAGGCTTGACTTAACTAGTGAAGTCTCACTTCTTTCCACCCAATAAAGTGGAAAATAAAAATTATTCCCATGAAATGCTTCAAAAGGAGCCATATGTATTGAGTATTAATAATTGTTGTTATATGATAATTCCACTAACGGTATGTGCTCCTTCCATGAGCCACCAAAATCCATTACACAGGACCACATCATGTCTTCCAACATTTGTATTATCCTTTCATATTTCCCATCTGTCTGAGGATGATACACTCTACTCATGGTCAACTGAGTCCTAAGGTATTACTATAAGGATTTACAGAAATGATATGTAAAAATCGAATATCTATTTGATACTATTGAAATAGGTATTCCATGCTTCTTTACCACTTCTCAAATATATATTTTAGAAAAATACTTCACTATATGATATTCATGAATATGAATTAAATGATTAACTATGTGATTCAATCCATTACCACCCATGTGGAATCATGTTTCTGAATCATTCTTGGGCGACCTGTCACAAAATATATGGCTAGATTCTCCCATTAAGAATAGGTAAAGACTGAAACATAACCACTATTTTCTATTTCTCTTCCTTAACCTACTGACATGTGAGGCATCTCATAAAAAAATCATCCACTTTTATTTTCATTACAACCCATAAAAACTGTACTTTAAACACATTATAAACCTTCTGTCTTCTAGGATGAACAAACCATCTTGAATGGTGGTAATCATGAAGATTTTTTTCTAAAAATTCATTGGTGAAACCATCTGATCCAAAAACCACAAAACTGAATTCCCATCCATCTTCCATCCCTAAATGGTCTCCCCACCACTGAGTTTTGAACTCATCAAAACACATTTGGAATCAGACGTATATGCCTATTTAACATTATCAAAAAAATTATGAACAAATTAAATTGGAAGGGAAACTACAACACTACTTCAGTATTCACAATCCAAGTGCATGTTGGCTATCACTAACATCAACTACCATTATTCTAAAGCCTATTTTAAAAATTGATCATATGAATCTCTACTTAATACATCCTCCAGAAAAATTTCTTTTACACATTATATACATCAATTCAATGTCAAATATTTGGATATAATCAATTTTTATTCTTTTTCTCAGGTTTAAATCCATTTGTGAGAAAATATGTTTCAGGATCTTATGATCTATAAAGACCATAAATTTCTCACCAAAGAGGAAACGAATATAAGTCTTCAATTCATGGATAACAATAGATAACAAAAAATCATGTATTAGGTAGTTCTTATCTTGAAACTATAACTATCATGATCTATTAGTAACCATATTACCCCCTACATGAGAACATATCCCAACCTTGAACCCAAAGCATCACAATACACCACATAATCTTGTCCTTATTTTGAAAAAATAAATATTTGTACTGATTTAAGGAGTACCTTAAGCTATTGAAAAGACTTATGAAATTTCCCATTCCATTGTGATGGAACATTTTTTCTTGTCAAATCTATCATTGGTGAAGCTAGTCATGAGAAATCATGAAAGAAATGCTGATAATAACCAGCTGGATCAAGAAAACTACGTATCTCAAAGACATTCTTTGGTAGTTTCCAAGAGATAATATATTCTATCTTTCTTTGGTTCTATAGAAACACCTATTTCATAGATTACATGGCTAAGGGAATATACCTCTTGTATACAAAAATCACATTTTAAAATTTATAATACAGACAATGATCCCATAAAATCACCAACACTATCACCAAGGGTTTCTCAACCTCAACCCTTGTACTTGAATACACTAGTATTTCTTCAATAAACACCACCAAAAATAATCTAGATACCTTTGAAATATCCTATTCATCAATTCCATAAATACAATTGGTGAATTCATCATACCCAAAGGCATAACCACATACTCATAATGGCCACATCTGCTTCTAAAAGCTATTTTAGGAATATCATCTTTTCAAACCCACAATTAGTGATATGTTAATCGCAAATTAATTTTAGATAAGTAATTTGATCCCCTGAATTGATTGAATAGATCATCTATGCATGGAAGTTGATACTGATTCATTATCATAACATGGTTAAGCTATGATAATCCACACACAACTAAAGAGTTCCATATGCCTTTTCAAAAAACAAGATTGGTTTTACCCACTAAGATGTGCTAGAAACCCTCTAATTTATATATATTCTAAATGAAATTTCGACTCCCTTAATTCATTTGGTGTCATCTGGTAAGACATAATGGAAATAGGACTGGTCCCTAGAAGGAGATCAATCATAAATTCCACTACTCTTATGAGTGGAAACCCTGAGAAATTCTTAGGAAAAACATCTGGAAACTGATCAACTACTGTAAAAAAAATGATATTATCAATATATTCCAAAGATTCTAAAGTCAAGTCTTCAAACTGTTATGATATTTATCTAATTTATGGTGTCAAAAATCCTATTACACCTACCTTTCAATTCCTTTCCCCTTTAAAAAGATGCTCGATGCCCTCCTCAATCATAGAACTAACCTTCCGTGTATAATAATCAATGCGACCCTTGAATATTGTTAACCAATCCATATGTAGGATTATTTCATAGACATCCATATCAATCATAGATAAATAACATATCAACTCAGCTCCATCAATAGTTATAAAACATGCTCTACACATAAAGGGTTGACATTCTCTTTGACCAGGAGGAGTTTGAAGTTTTAAAACAAAATATGTAATCTCAAAATACAAACCCTGTAACTCAATAACATAATAATAAATAATGGAATGGTATGAAACTATATCAAACATGGATTTCATAAGTGTAGAATTCAAAATAATAATACCTCTCACTATTTATGTTCTATATTAACCATCCACGATCACTTGATCAGCTCCATATATCATCTTACTCGCTGCAATTTGTTATTTATTACCTCGTTGGGATTTACTTTTTTGAGGAGTCATGGTATTCTTGGAATTACCTTGGATATCTAGGTTCTATTAATTATAGGTATTCTACTGCCCTCTTCCCTTTGAAGCATTCAGTATATGTAAAACATGAGAATTTTCCCAAACACCTGAACTTAGAGCACTATGAAAATAGTGTTGAAGATTCCCCATCTGGTTGTAATTGTGGAATGCTCTAGGCGGTTCTGTATAATCTCATTTGATGTTTTTTAGTGAAACACACTTAAAACATCCCATATTACTCTTTGGTATTAGAAGAAGATTCACCGATCCAGCCATCTGATTTTGAGTTAATCAACTACCTTGGAAATAGGTGTCCCTCTTCCTCTTATTCCCAGCATTATAGTTCCCACCATTTTTGTAGGTATCAATATGCTTCATTAAAACATGCATACCCATTTAAAATCCTAGAAAAAACTAAAAACAAATTGTTGGTTCACCTGTGGCTCAGGTGCAACCACATTCTTAGTAGCCTCTTCTGGTTGGTTTTTACGATGCCCACTGTGTACCATTTTCTATAACCAAAACAATACACCATAAGTCTCACTCTCTATAAACTGAAGGATTAATAATTTCAAATTATCACATCAAAACTATCACAACAAGTCTTTCTATAATTTCACCACCCTTCATTTTCAACCCATTTTTGAAAATTCCAACCTTCATTTGAAAATGAAACCATTTTTAAAATACCATAACCATGCCTTTTCAAAATCTCACATTTGAAAACATTTCATTAATTTTTAAAAAATTAACTCCTTTTACCAAAATCATAAATCATTAATCAAAATTAAATATGTGATCCTAGTGGGAAGTCATTTCTATCAATGCATGTCATGAAATTCTCATTTTCTAGACCCATGACAATGAGGTAACACTCCTATAAGTGTCTCTAAAACATTTATCTACACAACTCCCTAGTAACATGAAGTTCATCATAAATATATTAGCTACATATTTTTATTCTCTACATTTCAAGTACCAACAATCATACTCCATTATAAAAACCTAACATAATTAATAAAAAATAATTATTTTCAACTCCAAGACCAACAACCAACACCATTTGTCCCAAAATTAAAGACATACCAACATAGACTGATACCACTTGCAAGTCAAGGACCAAACACGATGATACCATTTTCACCAAAATGGAAGAAGGACCAACCAAGGTGGATACCATTTGTACCACCCTACCATTCCCCATTGGCTTGATCCAAGGTAGAATTTCTATTAGGCCTTAGGCGACATTCATAAGATGGAAAAGATTATCAATAAATTACAAGGGATTAATAACAGTTGGGGGATGATTTTCCATTGAAAATAAAAAAAAACAAACTAAAAACACCATAATAAAATAACCACCAAATGATGTATGATAAAAATGAATAAAACTCAATGTATATCAAACAAACCAAACTATATCAGAGTACTTAGTGGAAACCATGATCAATATCAACAACAAAGTGGAAGAAAAATCCAACAAAGCTCAAAGTCTCCAAAGAAACCAACTCTAAAACTCCCAATAATCTCCACTATACAACTCCACAATCCAATCCCATGTATCATGAATCAATACTAAAGTAATGAAATACATTTCATTTACTTTTATCTTAATAAATAATATCTTAAAATGCAAAAAGGTTCCCAAATAGGGGTGAGTAATGAACCTTAGTAGGTTTTCCCCAAATGAATTCCATACTCATTCCACTAGGATAGAACATGTTAGATCATTTATATAATTTTTATAAAACAATTTAAAATAGTTTATATATGGATATAAAAAAAAATTTATATACCAAAATAGATTTCCCAAACCAAATCCATTTCCAAGAAAGAAAACAAACAATTTAAAACCATTTCAACATATCTATTTTGGAATAAACCATTCCAATCCACATATCCTCACCTCCAACCATGCATAAAACCATATAACTTCCTATACTTATGATTGGAGAGTTATCCTTTCACAAATCTGTCACTTGGTTAACCATTTTGATAGAGGAAAGATCATACCCTTATCCATCCCACTAATGATGGGGGAAACATCATACCCTTATCCATCCCAAATTCTCATGAGCACACACCAACCACTTTTCTAAAAACCAATTCCAAATCATCCATTTCAATCATTTCAATAAAACCATTCTTTTATTTTTTTTTAAAAAAACCATTTCCATAAATCCAAAAAATACATATTTTAAAATCAGAATTTTAAAGTCAAGTAAACAAAGCACTTTGCACAACCAATTTCCAAAATTACATAAACCATCACTAAAGAGGGTTGAAACAATTTTTTCACATAAAATCCATAATCAATTTGAAGAAATTTTAATAATTTTAAACTAACCCTTAAATTTATAATAAGAGGAGTTGAGAGTGAAGCCACCTACCTTGGAAAATACGGAGAAAATGAATAACGACACAAATTATTCAAAAAAACATTGTTGAAACTCAAAAAACCTACCTTCAATCTCATTCCCTAAAATCCACACTACCAAATATCATCATGATTAATATAAAATATCATATATTTATCGCTAATGTATTAGATATATGAATCTAAGATAGTGAATAAGAGTAAATATAAGAAAAACCACCAAGAACAGAGACTTATCAAGAAATTCGGCCTTCAACACACCATGATTTGTCAACAGATCACTCCCGAATCAAAGGCAAAAGTCTCCACAACCTTTGAGATGATATAAATTCGAGTTAGGGTATAAATGAATGAAAACAGAGTTTATTAGGGGTAAAACCAAGTGATATCCACTTTTTTAGGATCTAACTTTTAACCATGCATGGTTGGGTTGCATGATTAGACAAGCTGTGCACTAACCATGCATTAGCCACAACCTTCCAACAACCTTCACACAACTGGGTTACATGGTTAGAAAAAACTGTGCGCCAACCGTGTTCTCCCTTCATTTCACTTTTCACGGTTATTACTCGGTGGATACATGATTTGACCAAACCATGCACCTAAACGTGTGCCTACCTAGATCTTACTTCCTCTCTTTGCATGGTTTCCTATAGGTTTTTCATGATTTCTACTAACCATGCTCAAACTATGCACCTCCATAAAATCCACAAAAAATTCTAAAAGTTCTCTTAACCCTCCTAAAATTTACACAAATACTTTAAAGAATTAAAATCATAAAGAAAGGGTCAATTATATGAAATAGTGGTGATAAATTTTTTATAGATAAATATAACATATTAGGCATGTGTGAAAGGATTAGATTTTAATTACATTTCTTTTATATGGTTTTCAAAGTCATATTAAATGAATAGTTCCAAAAATGACATTAATGGTATTTTATAATAAATAATATTTTATTACATGATTTAAAATTCATAAAAATCCTATATTTATCCAAGTGAATGGCGCATGGTTTAAAACATCAACCATGATCCATTTATCGGTCCTTCGTCATTTTATGGCAACATTATTGACCCTTCAAGAGTAGAATATGTTGATATTGCAGTAATTTTCAAAATCATTAAAACTAAATGATATGGGTGTAAACATAATAAAAACATGTACAAATTTTAATATATGAGAGTATTTATACTTATCATCATCTAATATTAGAATTATATTAATTTTGAGCCGTTTGGGCATGAAAAATAATTTATATTAATCTAGAACATTAATAAATTACAAGAATTCCCCTCCCCTCACTTAGACAAGGACACCCCTTCTCTCTTTTATTTAAATCATTTTAAGAAATCTATCTCAACCAATGTAAAAATTCATTACACTTTTTAGGTACTCCCTTTTTTATACTTTTTTATATTCCTTGTTTGGGTTCATTTGTGGGATTCTCAGGGAAAAAGAGCCTTTTATTGGGGAAAATAACCTAATGTTCTAGGATATATGTTTATTTGAATTAATGGAGTCTATGTATAAAAATTTTAATGCCTTTTAGGGGTTCTCCCCATGTTCAGAGAATTTCCTAGGTGCTTTGGTGTTTTTCTACAAGAAACTGGGATGTTTGTAGTATGATGGTAGATTACATGCCATGTAAAGGGATTACACACTGTGTAATGGTTTCTTGGAATATTCCACAAAACAAGTTTAGGGTGGAAAGGTTTACATTTCATGTACTGAGTTAACACCATGTAATGAAAAAAATTATGTTTTTAATAAAAATCAACACATTTTTCAGTGATTCCAGACTTTTTGGAATAAACAACACGTGAAGGAATTACACACCATATAAATATCATGAGATGTGGTTTTTAGGGAACCTTACAAGTTATTTTCATTTCATTCAACCATAAATCCTCCCTCCCTCAACCCGGAGCTAACACTAGGCGATTCTGGGTGATTCTTACCCTCTCAAATCGCTTTATTCGGTGATCGATCATCAATTTCATTATAGCGTGCCTCTCTGAGTAAGCATTACTTTTAGTTATTATTTTCTATGGTCATGAATATTGTGTTGGATATGTTTTTGTTTTAGATTAGTGATCAGATAGTGTTTTCTATCAAACCTTTTCAGTTTCTTGTAATTCATAGTCTTTCGAAGGCCGATCTCTTTGTTTCCAATCATCATTGTCAAAGGCGGATGGGTTTATACCATTTGAGGTAGTTATTTCTATAAAATAGCTCATTTGATTAATTAATTATCATTCTTAATAAATTAATTTTTTTCATTCAATATAAGTGATTTTTGGTTTAAAAGGGTTTCTTAAAAAGATAAATGTTTTTAAAGGGTTTTACTTTAAAAATGAATTTTTTATAATTCAAAAATGAGTTTTTCAAACATTGAAGTAGTTTTTATTACATTTGGAATTTTTTTAATAAAATTTGAACATGTTTTTGAAATTTAATTTGAAAATATTGTAACCTTGGGCACCTTGGGTGCATCAGGAAATAGACATAGGAAACCTTAGTGTGTGTGGCATCACTAGTGGTTGTTTTGGTGATATCGATAGACTGTGGTTGGAATCAATATTGGTTGGATCCAACATTATAACTATTTAGGATCTTTAATTTCTAGTACATATTTTCCCATAGGATAGATCCTAAATGATGGTGTGCTTGGTAATTTATGAATATTTATCACATGATGGTTTTTATCATGGATTGTCCCTCATACGTTTTTATATGAGGTTGTATCACATGAAAACACATGATAATATTTCTTGGATATGTGTTTACTTTATTACCTTATAATGCATGGATATTTTCATATTTATGATTAGATAATATTAAAGTATTTTATGAAAACCAAAAGGTAAAATGATTTATAAATGTATTTGGAATTATGAAAATGCTTTGTAAAAATGTTTTATTTTAAACGATATAATTGTTGAATTATTGATATTGTACCTTGTATAAAATCTATGGTGGTATCTTACTGGGCTTTGTTCTCAAACCCTAATTTTGAATTTGGACATTTGTTGATGTTGTATTCTAGGATTCATGTAAAGGGAAGGTAATCTTGTAGCATGATGACTACTCTTGTTGTCGCTGCCTTTGGTTTAGTTTGGTTTAGACGTGACTATTTATCTCATAGAGACTTTTTGGTCTTGTTTTACTCATACATTTTTGCTTATATGGTTTGTCTTAGATTATATGTATATGGTTGTACATTTTTATTCATTATAGTACTCTGGTTGTATGTATTTTTTCATTATATTCAAGTCTTGTTCTATTTTCTTGCTTTACCTCTCCATCTAACTATTGGATCGGGTGTATTTTTTTGGTGGAACCAGGTTGTTCTGTAACAATTTGGTATCAAAGTGAAGTCTCATCCTGAATTGTTTTAACACTTATTGAATTTGGTTCCATGTCTTAGGTAGAAAGGAGTTAGGACCATCATAATTCAGATAGTATGTGTGGAAAAGGGATCTAGACAACTCAAATCCATGAATAAAAATGAGTTACCATGGGTGGTTGGTGGATTTTACCAGGTTTTATAATTGGGGTTTGGGTTAATTTGAATGAATTATATAGGAAGTTTATTTAAATTTACCTATTCCTCTTGGAAATGTCTTTTATGGATAGAATTCTTAATCGTTTTTAATTCATGTTGTTTTAAAGCATTGGTTTTAATTCTGAAAGTGGTCATAAGATTTTGGAATATGATCATAATATAATTAGTTATTATATTATATTTATTAGACAAATAATATAAGAAGAAATATTCCAAATCCAAGAGAATAATCCTTGAGACAGGTTATGCAGGAGAATCCTCCAATGGATCCTTCATTGGTAGAAGTTCTGATATGCACTATTCAGACTCTGGGTCAAGTGGGTGTCAGAAACATAGGATGTGTGGTGGATCATGGCTCCAAGTTTACTAAGAATAAACCACCTATCTTTTAGGGTGAAAATTATTACAAGAATCTAAGGAGTGGCTTGAGAATATTGAGAGGATCTTCAATTTCTTGAAGACTCTTGATGACCTGAAGGTGGGGTTTTCCATGTATGTGCTCGAGGGACCCAAAATGAGATGGTGGGACTCTATTGCAAAAGGTAAGTTACATGAGGAACTTACCTAGTTATCTTTGAAGAAAATATTTAACCATTAATTTTTCCATGATATGTTAATGTGTGGAAAATACTTGGGAGTTTCTAACATTGGAGAAGGGGGAGCATACCATTCTTGAGTATTCCACCCATTTTGTTGAGTTGGTGCATCTAGAATTAGAGCTTATTGCTAATGAGTACCAAAAGGCTCAGTGATTTGAGTTTGAGACTTGATATTAGGTCAATGTTTATTCTCATATTCCTTCTAACCTTTGTGGAGGTAATAGATAAGAAATATTTGGCTGAGGTAGACATAGCTAGTAAGATAGGTTTGGGTGTATCTTTAGTTTGTGCAATTGTTAGCCAGGGTGTATCTTCTAGCCATAAAAATAAGTGCAAAGGTAGCTAGTTTTCTTCAAGACCATTTTCGAGGTATTCATCAGGACAATAAATGATTACTTTATATCAGTGCAGAAAACCTGGTCATACCAATCCGAATTCCGTAGAGGCTCCCAAGACTTGTCATCTTTAAAGATGATCCGTCCATCTAAAAGGATTTTCTGACCGGATATCCCTGGTTAGTAAGGCAAGATCTATATTAACTAAGGTTTTAAAGTTAATGTAGATACTTACAAGGGTGGTGGGTCCTATACCCATGCTAAGGTGGATATTCATGTGGCTAAGAAATCCCATGGAGGAACTGAAACTAGATGTCATTATGAAGCAGAGTATTCACCATAGGAATATGAAGTAGTTCCAACTATTGTTTGAGGTACAATGTTTATTTCATATTCTATGGTGCTATCTTTGATTGATACAGGTGGTAATCACTCGTTTATATTTTTAAAGTTAAATGACATGTTGGGATTGTGTTCAAAACTTATACAGTACTTGTGGGATCTTTCCATACATTTGGAAAGAGGTTTGAACAAGGTTTTAAGTTCCCCACATGTTTGGTGATGATATCCAACTTTGAGGAGGTATATGAATTTTTAGTTCTTGACATTTGACTTGATTATAGGAATCAATTAGATGATTATTTATAAGGTCCAAATAGATTTCAATCACTATCGCGTTTATTTATTATCTTTCTATGGGGTCACTCATGTTTTCTAGGGTGAGTGGGACTCTAGATTAGGGAGGTAAGGGCTAGTTGTTCCTTATGCTGGGGTGATCTCGTGATAGTTTTCAAATACGTTTCTTGAAGTAGTTGACCCTTTTTTGGGTAGTCGACTTCCTACAGTAGTGTGTGTGTACCCTGAGGTCTTTCTGGATGATTTTTCTAGTTTACCTCCATGGAGAGAGGTCAATTTTACTATTGATCTACTCCCTGGTATGATGAAAATTTCTATTCCATCTTATCATGTGAAACAAGTTGAGTTGGTGGAACTTAAGGTCTAGCTTGAGGACCTAAAGGATAAATGATTTATTCATCCTAGTATGTCACTGTGGGCTTCTCCTATCCTCTTTTCTAAAATATAAGATGGGAGCCTCATGATTTTTATTGACTATTAGAAGATGAATCAGGTGACTGTTAAGAAAAAGTATTCTTTGCCTCAGATTGATGAGTTTTTTGACCATCTTCAAGGGGCATGTTGGTTTTCAAAGATGGAACTTCAATCAGGGTACCACCAGTTGAGGTTCTGAGAAGAGGATATATTTAAGATAGTGTTTAGGAGCCGGTATGGGAATTTTTTGTTTCTGGTTATGCCTTTTGATATGACTAATGATCCTGTGGTATTTATGGATTTTATGAACTAGACCTTTCATCAGTTTATTGATTATTTTTTTGTTGTGTTTTTGGATGATATTTTGGTGTACTCCAAGATAGAGAATAAGTATAGAGACCATTTTTATATCATTATTTGAACGTTGAAGGAAATTTTTTTATTTGGTAATATTTTCAAAGGTGAGTTTTGGATCTAGTAAGTAAATTTTTTGGGGTATGTGATATCTAATAGGGGAATCTCAGGGGATCCAGAAAAGATACAGGCTATTATGTACTTGGATAATCCTAGAAATGTGTTTGAGATTAGGAGCTTTTTGGGATTGACTAATTACTATACACAGTTTGTTAAGTATTTATCCAAGATTGCGTCTTTGATGACTGCTTTAACCCATAAGGGTTTAATGTTTGAGTGAAATGAAAAGTTTCATATATATTTCGAGAAGATAAAGGTGAATTTGACATTAGCACCAATTTTGATTCTTTAAAAACTAGGTTCAGGTTAGGATGTTTTCTGTGATTCATTTAGTATAGGTATGAGATGTATCTTCATAAAGGGAAAACATGTGGTGGCCTATGGATCATGCCAGTTACACCCTCATGATAAAAACTAACCTACCCACATTCTTGAGTTGGTAGTGGTTATGCATGCACTCAAAATGTTTTGAAACTATCTCTTTGGGGAGTGGTTTACATTGTATTCTTATCATAAGAGCCTGGAATATATTTTTAATCAGAGGTATCTAAACTTGTGATAAAGACTCTAAGTGGAATACCTTAAGACATTTTATTTTGATATTGTTTAGACCCCTGGGAAGGGAATGTGGTTTCTAATGCATTAATAAGTAAATAATGGACACAATTCCTAAAAGAATCAATTGAGGAGTGGTATCTGGTGTGTTTTTTTTGCTGAGATGATCTTGGGATTAGAAGAGGTTGGTAGAAAGGTGTTCTTGGATTGATAAAATATTATATTTCATTGGATGAGTGAGTTAATCTTGATCATGTGAAAGACATGAAGTTACAATTCTTTAGTGAAAGCCTTTATGGTGGGGAGACCTCAGGTGAGTGGTGTTGATCTCCTAGAAGTGATTTTTTCTTCTATGGTAGGTTGTTCGTTCTGTTTTCTCAGAGGAAGGAGTTGTTGGATAGTGGGAACTAGTCTTGTTGGTCTATGTATCCCAAGGATACCAAGATGTACCACAATTTGAGACTTCAATATTGGTGGCTGGGAATGGGGTGGTCAATTGAGGATTTTTGTATTGAGGTGTCTTACTTTTCAGAGAACTATGGTGGAACATAAAAATACCTATGGTTTTGTTGCATATCTTAACCATTTTGGTATGGAAATGGGATGATATTTCCATGGATTTTTTCATTGGTTTACCATGGAATTATAGTGGGAAGGATGAAATTTGGGTGATCATTGATAGACTTATGAAATCATCATATTTACTCCTTATAAAAGATATGATGAAGGTGTAATAGCTTGGGGAATTTTATTTCTGATAGATTGTGAGACTTCATGGGGTTACATTTACAGTTGTATCTGAAAGGGGCTTGAGGTTCAAATCCAGGTTCTGGAAAGGTTTGTAGGAGGTGATGGGTTCCTAGATTATATTGAGAATAGATTTTCATCTGTATATGGATGAAAAAGAGAGATCTATCTGGGCTCTTTAGGATATGCTTCGGGCTTGTGTGCTTGATTTTGGTGGATCTTGGGAAAATTATTTGCCTTTGGTCAAGTTTTCTTATAATAATAGTTATCAATACTTGAGTAATATGGATACATTTGAGGATTTTTATGGGCATCCATGTAGTTCTCCCTTGTGCTGGGCAGAGTTGGGATAATAGTCCTTGGTTGGTCCGAGTCTTATTCAAGAGATGATGAAGATGGTGCAGTTTATCCAAAGCATACTGATCATGGCACAAATTCATCAAAACATATTATGCATACTGTAGTTGTTGGATTCTAGAATTTGAGGTTGGTGATTGGGTTTTTATTAGAGTTTTGCCTTGATTGGGGCACCATCAGTTAGGAAGAAAGGGTAAGTTGGTACTAGGGTTTATGGCCCCCTTTGAGATCATTAGACAACTGGGAAAGGTGTCCTGTTGGTTGGACTTGTCGTCTGGTTTGGCTTATATCCATAACATGTTTCATGTTTTTTAGATAATGAGCTACGTACTAGATCCTTCCCATGTGATTGTATGGGAGGATGTTGATCTTGAGACTAACACCAATTTGATTTAGTATTCAGTTCAGATTATGGATCACTGAGAGAAGGTACTGTGTGGTAAAATTATTACACTACTCTAGGTACTATGACAGTATAGATAGGATAAACATAAGACACGAGAGAGGGAATTGTTGATGTGGTAGAAGTGACCTTAAATTTTTGAAATTCCCAGAATCTGAGGGCTTTCTGGGGGCATAAATCATTTATTATGGGAAGATTGTAATACCCTATTATGCTTTATAGGCACTCCCTTATTTATGTTTTTTATCATCCTTGTTTTGGTGTGTTAGTGGTATTCTTGAGGATGAAGAGACTTTTCTTGTGGAAAAAAACCTAAAGTTTAGGGATGTATTTTTATTTGAATTAATGGATTCTAGGTATAAATATGTTAATGAATTTGAGAGGTTCTCCTCAAGTTCGGAGAACATCCGAATTGATTTGGTATTTTTTTTGCAAAAAATTAGGATGCTTGCGATCTATTGGGAGATTAAAAACTATGTAATGGGATTATACACTGTGTAATGGTATCTAGGTATATGTAGTTATATAGATTTATGTCATGAAATATTTACACATAGTGTAATGGGTTCATTTCATGTAATGGAAAAAATGGGTTTTTAATAAAAAATGATGTGGTTTTCAATGATTCCAACATTCATGGAATACATGACATTTAAAGGGATTACACGCCATGTAAATATCATTAGAATTTATTTTTATGGGAAAATTTGAGTTATTTTAATTTCATTTAACCATGAATCCTTCTCTCTTGACACATATGTCACCCTAGGTGATTTTGGGTGATTCCCACCCTTCTGAATCGCTTCGTTTAGCAACTGATCATCAGGGTTATTACGGTGTACCTATTTGGGTAAGCATTCCTTCTAGTTCTTCTTTCCTTTGGTTGAATCTACTATGTTGGATGATTTTTTGGTTCTTATTAGTGATCATATAGTTTTTTCAATTGATCCTTTCTAGTTTCTTATCATGCGTTGTCTATTGAAGGTTGGTCTCTTAGTTTCCAATCACCATTGTCGAAGTTGGCTAAGTTTATACCATTTTGAGGTATGTGTTTCTATAAAATTGGATAATTTGATGAATTTATTTTACTTATTGATAATTTACTTTTTTTTCATTTAATAGAAGTGATTTGTGGTTTCAAATGATTTCTTTAAAAGATAAATGTTTTAAGGGGGTTTTCTTTAAAAAAAGAATTGTACTGATTCGAAAATAGGTTTTTCAAAATCTAAAGTAGTTTGGATTGGCATTGTAAAATGTTTTATAAATTGTGAGATTTTTTTTTTGAAATTTAATTCAATAATATTGAAACTTTGGGAACCTTGGGTGCATTAAGAAATATATATAGGCAACCTTAGTGTGTGTGGCACCACTAGTGGTGTTTTGGTGATATCTAAAGACTTTGGTAGGAATTCTTATTAGTTAGATCCAACGTTATTACTGTTTATAATATTTAATGTCAAGTAAATATTTTCCCATAGGATAGATCCCAAATTATTGTGTGTTTGGTCATTTATGTATTTTTATCACATGGTTTTTATCATGGATTTTTGCTTACAAGTATTTATATGAGGTTGTATCACATGATATTATACCTTATAGAGACTCTATGGTGGTATCCTACTATGATTTTTTCTCATACCATACTTTTAACTTTGTAATGTTTTATATGCTATATTTCAAGATTCAGGTAAAATGAAGGGTATCTTGTAGAACACTTGCTTGTCTAGTTGTTGGTGCCTTTGGATTGGGTTGGTTTGGAGGTTACAATTGGTCACAAGGAGAACTGTTACTATTTTTTTATTAATAATTTTTGTTTGTCTAGTTTTTCTTAGATTGTATGGATCTGTTTATTCTATTTCATTCCACATAGTACTCTGGTTTTATGTCTTGTTTTGTTATATTCTAGACTTGTTCTGTTTTCTTACTTTACCTCACCTTGTGACAGCCGAATTGGGTGTATGGTTTGGTGACCCAGGTTGGTTTGTTACAAAAATCCCCTCTCTAATTCCATTATAAAATTTCCTATAAATTAATTATTAGTTATTTTATTCTTAATAGACTATTTCAAGCATCCTAAATAAGGGATCTAAAGGATGTTTACCAAATAAGAAGTAATCATCTTTACAGACTCATTTAAGTTTATTTCTTCTTCCACTTCCTCTAAATCTATTATACCCATTCTAAATCAATAAATATAATAAATATTATAAGATGTTATTATTAATATTTTGAAACCATATTCCATCTATTTTCTATCCCATTAAAAGCAAAAACAACTCTCGTATGTAAGTACAACATACCGTCTCCACGTAATAGTGTATTTTTTTCATCACCACATTACTTGGATAGTATAAAATATAGAACTAATGAATATATATGATATTTATGAAATAATTATACTTCTTAAATTATAATATCATATCTTTTTTACTACCTCCCAATCCATTGAAAAATGATAATGTTTCTTATGCGTACGTGTGGACTACCCCCTCCATGAATTGATGAGATCGTTTATTCATTTCCACTTTACATGGATGGTAATAAGGATTTATTTAATTAATATATATGATATATATTATATAATATTTATTTTTAAAGGTGAATTATTATTTACCATTATTTGGATTCATCTATCAAAAATTAAAAACAATGTTCATTTGTACATACAACTTACCATCTTCATGAATAGTGTAATTCATTTTTCTATCTCTATATTTTATAGATGAATATAAATATATATATATATATTTATTATATATTATATTTATATAATGAATAAAATTAGATAGATGATTTAACCATGAAAAATTTTCAAGGAACAACCGAATCAAAACATACATGAAAAACAAAGCAATTAACATGCGATATAATGATAATAATAAAAGATTATTTACAAATGAGTGATAAAATGTTATAAATAAAAAGTATTTGATATTATGGATATGAATATAGTTTTTAAAATAATTACAATAAATTCAATTTTATTATATAGGAGGTTAAATTAACTTATAGGGAAACTCAAACATGCGATAAGTGATTTCGTCTCAATTTTGACTTTATTGAGACATATTTGGTATTATGCACCTATTTGATTTTATATAGTGTATATACTCACCCTTTAATTTATTTAACATGAAAATATAGTTATTCATGATGATCAATTATTAAATTCAAGTTACTCTTTAAAGAGTAATGTTAAAAATAAAATATGATCGTATTTCTTGTTCTGATTGTGTATATTTTTCTTCCATATCCATATTTTTTTTCAAAATTAATTTACAATCCATTTCTATTACTCAAACGATTTATTAAAGAAATTTTAAGTTATCCTTAAAATTTTACTATGTTTGAAAGGAATATTTATAATGTTTTTTTAAAGGTTAATTTTTTATTTTCTTTATAAAAAAGTCAAAAGGAATGTTTTTTTATCATATATGATGTTAACGAATTTTCCCACCACCATAATAAGTTTAAATTCGTTATATCATTCTACAAGTTTTCAATTATTTTACAAAGAAAAATATTTTATGAAAATTTATTATAAATTATTATCTTCTATTTTATTATATTCTGTAAAATACATGATTTTACTATAAAATCTAGTTTTCAGATGAATTGATGGTCATCTCTCATATCTAGATTAATTTTGTGGTCAATAACATTCTTTTAAAAAATTCAATTTCTTGTGATAAATTTTCATTGGAAATATCATTTCTCTTAAATAACCATATTATTTGCATCATGCATAGGATTATTTCCTAAACCCTATACTATTTCTACAAACAATTATTTTCTATAAAAGTTATTTGATTGATTGGGGAAATCATGATATCATGTATTATTTATTTAATACAAATATTTTTTTGATAATAAATATTTTTTATGAATTAAAATTATCATTCAATATATTAGGAATGCATTGTAAATGTAGTAATGGGTGGGGCTCCGAAATATATAACCCCTTGATAAATTAACAGGCCTCATGAGACAAATCAGTTGGCCAAATTAAATGGGTTTTTTGGTGTATACCTACCCATCAATTAAATTATCTTAGTGTACGTTTATGATGGTATAGATATCATGACATATGAGATCATGACATATAATATTAAGCATATCATGACCCTCTTCACACAAAGATAATGCAATGAGGGGAGAGAGATGGTGACTACACAAGTCCCACATCCAGTAGGCCTCAGGTTGGCGACCGACACTGAGGGTATAATAAACATGTATATGTGAGGCATTACCCTATTAAAGAAACATACAGAAGGGAGAGATAAGAAATATACAACCAAAAACACCGTCCCATACACACATACATACATACATATATATATATATATTAAATCCAATGTACATACATGCAATGTTATACAGTACTATAAAAACAAAAAGGAAAAACTATAAGTACTATAAAAAGGTAAAGACTGCAATGACCATGAAACCCAAACAACTACTATAAAACCAAAATATAGTAATATATAGCATGATATATAACATGATTAAGATGAATTGAAAAATATATTATATATATTTAGGTTCAGAATAATAGTATACTCATTAGGATCCCCCAGATCCTCTCATAAAAAAGATAAAGAAAGCATGCTAAAGCACATTGAACAACAGTGAAACTAACTCATCACATAAATAGGTATACTAAGTTACCAACATCATAATGGATAAAACTCACTGAGTATCACATAAAAGAGATAATATAATATAACAATACAACAAAAAGGTTACCCCATTCTTACTTCCCCATTGGTTTTCCGCTCTACCCCAACATCGTACGTTATGATCCATCTCTCTCCAAAAGTATTCCAACCCTAAAACACCTGGGCAAGGCATCACAACATGAAACTCATGAATTACATCATCAAATCATCCCATATCACATAAACATATGGTAACCAAGTATTTTCAAGGAGTCACCATAGAAGGTATGATGTATATAAAACATAAGGTATTATACCTCAAGTCATTACAACTGATATACTGAGTATGTACCTCAAGCCATAATAGTCTATATGTCATACCAATAATAATAATTTGGATAATATATCTAGTAATACATGTGTGTGAAATAACCACAAGACATCACATACCTGAACACACATATATGGGAATACTAACTACCATTCATAGCAGCACAAGTAACTACCAAGATAAGAGAGCAGGGTCAGAGGTGGTAGCCATCCACCAATCCTCCCACCAGGATGTTGGGGAAAACACCCTCCTAGAGTCCAATGGGGGTTAGTTGACCTAAAAAACATGGGTGGGGTAGGTTATGAAATAATATAATATCTATGATATAATATATCTCATAACTACACTATAGGGATAACCTAGTATTAGACTCAACATCATCTAACATTTCTCGTACTCCCGACTACTGCTGATAAAACCAGATATTCTATAAGAACAAAATAATTTAAAGAGATATATTAATTACTTATTTCCTTCAAGAATTTACTTCCATTAATTAATTCATTAATAATTAATTCACTATTAACATTATTCCATATTATGTTAATTACCATCAGAGTAGAGTCCATGCCCTCTAGGAAAAATCAAAACCGAGGACTCAGCTTATCAAGATTACCATGTTTCAGCATTTTTATTCCATCAACAACCAACCCTATGAGTTAAGAATTATTAATTCATTATTAGCATCATACCATATCTAGGTACTCTCAGAAAACTATCCTAAGATACCACTAATAGGAAACATGAAGCCAAGAACATCCAGTTGCCTCATGTAGTGGGGAAAGGAATGTAGATAAAACAAGCACCCGACCATTAACCATTTAACATATTCACAAGAAAACATCCCAACTCTCAATATATAATCAATGGGCAATCCTAGATCTAACCCATTAAATAATCTTTGGTGTCATCCCTAACACCCATATGTATATACTGATGTATCTTTCCATCATATACATCAACTACTGCCACATCATCTGGGCCTCCTTTCCCACATATCACAATAGTCATCCCAGGCTCAACCATACTAAGATCACATCACATTTAGGCCCCCCCAACCTATGTCACAATAGACATATTGGGCTTATCCATACTAGGATTACATCATAGGGAATGTATCTAGAGCACACTAAAAAAGAACAAGGAAAAAAAAGTATAATCAACACAGAAATATAGGACCTAAAACAAGGAATACAACCTTCAGACATAAAGGATCCCTCACAGATCTAAACTCAAGAACTCTACCTTCTAAAGTAGAAAACAATAAGGCCCTATAAGATATATTTATCAATAAACCAGTTATTATTCCATCATAAATTAAATGATTCATTATTCATAGGTTCCAACTATAGAAAACCTATGGCATCAAGCTATAAAAAGCTACTAAATTATTTAAAAATTAATTTAAAAATGATTCTAAGGTTCCAAAAATTCTGATTATCATGCCTTTTATTATCATCAACAAGTATACACACACTTTAATTTATTCATCAATTACATTAATCTCATGGAATATCATAATTAATTAACATGTTCATTGCATAAATTTTATTATAATCAAAATATATCAACCATAATATTACAAACATGCCTCTTCTTTAATTTCTTAAGTGAATTAATTAGCAATCAATTACAGATTTTAGTTATTTTAAAATTTCAATATACTACTCCAAGAATAATAAAATGCTAACAAAAAATATAATAAATATCAAACTATCTAGAAAAGTAAGAGGAAAATCAGTATTATAGTATAAAGAAACAATATCACTAACATGTGATCACTACCAATTTCTTTTATCTGGTTCAATATTAGTTAGTTAAATCAATTTCCATACAAAGGGATAAATCATGATAAATTTATGATTTCATGTAAATAAATAAGGAGTAATAAATCCACTACCTCAAAGGTGTCAACATTCTTCACATGATAATAGACCAACGCTACAGATCTATGATGACCTCTCTCGTAAGAACTATATCCCACCAAGGAAGATGCACCACAACTAAAAAAAACAATCAAGAAAACCCATTTAGAAACATGATAGATCAAGATCTGTAACATGGAAAGAAAAAATGGGAGGAAATAAGACCAAATAGGGAGAACCCAATATAAAATGAAGAAATAATGCACCTTGTATCACCACATATCACCAAAAATTGAAGACAATAATCCAAGGATCAATCCTCATCAATTGAATCCCAAAATTTGGAAGGGAGGGCTTCTAGAAAACTTAGAATCAAGAGGGATGTAGGATTTTGAGGGAAATACCAAGCGCTTCACCTCTTATAAATGATCTTCATAATGGATTTACACTGCATGTAATTATTACATGTTGTGTAATCATCATATTTCAGATCTTTCCAAAAAATGAATCACCTCAAACCTTTTAATCTTGAATATTTACACATTGTTAAACACCTTATGAACCATCCTTAAAAATCTGTGAAATTCACATACACAACATGAAAACCACTCACATGTTGTGTATTCTCCCTATTTCCTGCTTCCAGTAGCCAAATCTATCTAGAATCACTCAAAGCCTCCTCCAAGCACCACATGCCTAAGAAACATGAAAATGGTTGGACTATATGGTTCTGGGTCTTTACAAAGAATTTCCTTAATTTATAATTCAATTATTATTATCTATGAGATTGTTGCATTCATATTATCCATGGATTCATTTTATTCTCAAGTTATTGATTAAATAGAACATGTTATCAATTATTTACCCTTCCATACTCTCCTTTTAAAAAGGGAATTCCCAGGTGTGGTCTTTTCAAACCCTCCACACAAGGAAACCCTCCTTCCATAATCTACTTATTTATTAATAATAGATTCTTCTATACATAAACAATATTAGGAATCTAATATCATATTTGTTTTATTTTCCCTAGGACATGAATAAGGATATTATGAATAATATTGAGGATGCAAGAATTATAATTATTCTATATATTTTATATTTCTAATTTAATATGGGAATCATGTATGTATCTATTTTTCCAATACTACTAAAATGATCAATCCTATATGGTGAGATCCCATGGATATTATACCAACGCAATATAGTAAACAATGAATCTAGGTTACTAAATTTGAGGTTTCTATATAAAAAAAAACTGAAAAAAAAATCTGAGCAACTTCTTAAACATCTACCCATGAATGATGCTCACTCACCATATCTACAACATCCATTAATAGACTATAACAAATATCCAAAAAATGGGATCAAAACCTGGGTACCTAAGAGAAAACATGGAAACTATATACACAAGCACACAACAGTGTATATATAGGATATGAGAAAAATGTTCATAGTAAGATCTCAATAATGATTCCATATAATTACCTTTATAAAAAAACTCAAAAAATTTTATTTTGAACATAATATAGAAAAATAGGTTTTCACTTTTAAACGATCATGCATAAAGGAAAAAAACTTACCATATCTCTCTAATTTTTGAAAACAAAAAAATACAACTCTTTAAAAACTAAACATATCTATTTTAAAATCATAAGTTTCAAACCCAATCATTTTAAAAAATATTTTCTTTAATAATTTCATAAAAAAAATAAAATAGGGCTTTTAAAATATAAAAAAAAATGTTTGATAATTTTCTTCTCTTTTTGTAATAATAAATTATTTCCCAAATTCTATTTAGAATATAATTTCCCCCTTCAATATGTAATCCACAAAATCAAGAATAATTTTAGAAACAATTTTAAAGTAAAAAAAAACAAAAATTTGAATCAAATATAAATACCATCATATTCAAAAAGATATCAAGAGGTAAAAAAAGTACAATAACCAAAATATAATGAAATGGGCCATATTTCCATCTGAACTAAAACCTAACCAAAACCACCACTATTCTGAAGTGTATTTTTGATCCACATGGGCTGAAAAACAGTAGTTGGGAATCACATAACACACTTTGAGAATGATTTCTCCTATTTTCAAAAATAAACAACCAAGGTGTTTGACCTGGAATTCTGATGTGATCCATTTATATATTGTACATCAGAAGCATAAAATAAATAGATACAATAGAAAAATAAAAACAAATCAGAGTATAAAACATTAATAAGAAACAAATAACTTATATAAGACATCCATTCAATACATGATAAACAAAAAATAATGGTCTAGGTCATCATGGATAATACACAAGTATCCCAAAATAAAATAATAACCAAATCACAACCAACCACCTTTATGAGACTCTATGGCCACTCTCCACTACCCCAAGTCAATTAACTGTAATGAATTTTACTTTTATAAATGAAATTTCATTCTGAATAAATATATTCCTTATTATTTAATATAGTTATATAAAAATCATACACTATATTTCATTATTATTTTGGAGAATTATAAAATATATCCATAATATGATTATTGGGCATAAAGACCATTAATAATCATGATCATTGTTAATATAGCCATTATACAATGACTGTTAAGATTAGTATATTTTAAGGGTTATAATTAAATATAATTGATACAAAAGGAAGAAGAGATAACCTCAACCAGTAGGATCGTACCTTATGAGGCTCATTTATCAGAGCTTCCAAGTGATATGACATCACTTGGGTTCTCCCATGACTAAAACAAATCCAATATTAAAAAAAATAAAACTCAATTGGAACCATTTATGGGAGAATTTCAAGATTATAGAGATCAATACCAAAACTATGCTCACCAAACAACCCTAAGAAAGCATGAACATCACCCACCTTACCCTTAGGGTGCATGGTGGATTAATAAGGGTTTATGTATCGAGACCTCATGAGCATGAATATGTTTATTTTATTTTCAAAAATAAGACAATGGTAATATTTATCAACTTTTAATTATCATTTTATATAAACTTTATTATAAAATGAATTTGATAAAAATTATTTTTTGATAGAATGAAACCAAATTTAAGTGTTTGGAAAATATATATAATTTTATTAGAAAAAATTATTTTGAAACAAATTCAAGGATTTTAAATAAAATTTATCTTCATTAAATAGTCTTATAAAACACTATTATTTAAATATAAATGATAATATATGTTAATGAAGTCCCGTGTAATTTTTATAAGTGTCAAAAAGTTTTTTTTGATGTAAAAACTATTTTTTTTTGTAAAATAAGAATTTTTATTTAAAAGAGATAATTATCATATTTATAAAATAATTTTAATAAAATAAATGTCATTTTTGAAATCAAAACATTGATATTATCTAATGGTAAAATTTCATAGTTTTCTACGATAGTCAATTTTTTGCATAAAAATTAAATAAGATATAAATATATGGTAGGTATTATGATATCATAATAGCCCCGAAAGTGATTTCATAAATACCATCGAGTCATTATAGATTAAAATTTATTTTTTCCATTGAAATAATATGTTTTTAAAGAAATAATATTAATTTCAAAAACCTATAATATATATTCAAATTCCTATTATATATTTTAATATTTTAAAAACAATTATTTATAAAAATGTTCCACTTCTGTATCATGAATGATATAATTTTAAAAAGTAAAATTATTAAACTAATAAAATATTAAAAACTAATCCTCATAAAATAACATTGGAAAAAACCATGTGATGGACAATGGTTTTTATTTTTTATTAACCAGGTGTCCAAGTCCGAAGATTGGAAATTAATAAACAATCCTATCTCTTTTACTATAAATACCCACCCATTATTCCATTAATCTTCACTCCATATCCATGAAGCATGAATTTCCTCTCATTTTCTCTCTCTATAACCCTCCTAATTAGTTTCTAAGGTTTTAAAGAGCTCCTCACAAACTTTAAGAAGCAACTTATGAAGGTAATAGATTGTCTCCATCCTCTTTTCCATTCAAACACATCCTTTGTAATAAGCCTTTTGATCTCAAATAATTATATTGACCTATGTTTATAAACAATACTTTACTATCCAAATGTCTCACAAATAATGATATAAATCCTCCATCTATCATTTATCCCTTCCAAGAAATTTTATGTACACCCATTAGGCTTCTAAAATTATCCATTGATTTTCCATTCCATAACTTTATATTCTGAATACCCAACCCTATTTCCATTCAATGGTATTCACTTATACATAAATATCCTTCATTGATTATGAACTTCCATGTATTTAACTCACATTATATAATCATGAGATTGAAATAATTGAATATGTAATAATGTTATATGATTTACGGGACACACATAATATGATGCATATGAAGTGTGTTTCCTAATAGCCCTCCAATGAATTTGGTAATGTTTTTATCTTAGAAGATACAATGTATGGTGCACAAGATATTTGCTTTATAAAACTATGTAATGATGTCTCGGTGGTTAGCCTCGACTTATTCTTATGATGTCACATTTTATATTGTTTATACATTCCTATGATACAATGATTTTATGATGTTGTTTCCCTATTCCATGATTTTATATATGTATGATTCTTACCTATTTATGTTTTCATTTTATGTATCTTAAGTCACATACATTATTTTTCATCATTATATTCTTTTATTATTCCATTACATAGATTTATATCTCACCCATTTTCTCTTATGTATGTCCCTAAGTTATCCTATGTAGTATTAAGAGTTTAAAGGAAAGTAAGATCACATTATGGAGTCTTAAATAATGATTTTGTTTTTTATTTTAAGCTAACGATTAACGTATCTAATTTAAAAAATACACTAAGCCTCTCAATTTTTAAGGATTTTATTATATGGGACTTTATGTTAAAAATAATTAAATAAAATGTATTAGAAATATGATTTTTTATAATTGGTATTTTATAAAGGTCTAGTTATTTTTGGGTATTAAGAATAGAATGCTATAGTGAAAACTTTAAGGATAATTCTTAATATAATAATCATCCCTAAATGTTGGTAGAATATAGAGTGTTTGGTTTTTATAGAAAATATATCCATGCTTGGATACTATAAAGTGGATGTGGGTACGGTACAAATATTGATAGGGGTAATAATCCCAAAAGGACTTGTTGGGTATTAACTCGACCTCTAACAGGTGTATGAAAAAGAGTCATAAGACTGCACACTTTTCTAGACACTCCTGAGAGATAAGTATTGGTTAATCATGCTATTTTTATGAACTATTATGAATGGAAAAGAGTAAATTGGTTATGAAATTTAATGATAGGAGATATACCATGGATAAGATAGATTAAAGCCTAAAAATTCATTAGATAATATTGTTACATATAATTTAATTTTAAGTCTTTTTATATGATTTAATATTATCATCCATAATTTTCCTTTATTTTAGTTAGTTGATGGAAATAAGAGGAACCATTTTAACAAACAATGTAATGATGTCCAAAATGATATGCCTTACCCAATGGGAGAAATAGTCAAAAACATTGTGGTAGTGCTTGATCAATCGACTCAAGTTTTGAAGAACAACTTGAATAAGGTGGAACACCAACTTCCCTTTAATAAATATAAAGTTATAGTCAAGGAATTTACATGATAAAGGACTCTAAAATTTAGTGTATCTTATAACCCCTTAATTGTTGTAACACCCTAATATTTTAGAATATACTTTTATTCAATTAATTACTTTATTCAATAGCATACTTCACACAAAACGTCAAACAAAAATGACATGATATATATTACATAAAAATTATTTAGAAATTATAAGAAGAATTAATCCTCAAGTAAATAAAAATATAATAATCAATTAAAATTTCTTATGTTTAGAGGATAAATAATTAATATGATTTAATATTAAAAAGGACTACTCTTTCTCAAAAAACAGTTTAAAGTATCAATAAATTAAATCAACCAATTTTAAAAGATAATTTAGATAATATGTGATATTTAAATACATAAACTAACATATTAACATTATTTAATTTCATAATTGGTATGAATTATTATTAAGAACAATTAATGCTTAAAAAGGGCATTTTTTAAATAAAAGCAGTTTTCATTTTATATTGTATTTAATTCTAAAGTTTAAATTATTAATTTTTTAATTTTTATTTTTTAAAATAAACATAATTTTTTAATTCATCATTTTAATATTATATTAGGGTGATTTTGTGGGATTTTTCTCAAATAATTGATTTTTAGGTGAATAGTAAAAATATTGTTTTTACTAAAATCATAACATTTATGACTATATTAAGAAGTTAATATAACATAAAAACAAATAAAACATCATTAATAATCAAATATTTATTTAATGAGTAAATCTATACATTTCTAAATACTATTATGAGGATCAATATTTAACCTTTTATTAACTTAAGTAATATTTTTCAATAAAAGAAACTACTGTTGTCTTTTCTTTTAATTAAATGTTATTTTAGTAAAATTTTATTTTGGATCTATTTGAAATCCATATAAAATTTATTTTTTTTATTATAAAACAATTTATATCATTAAAATACAAAATTATTATTTCTATTCCATGTATAAAATTTATGCTTAAAAATACACTTTTTCTAAAACCGAGTTCATACATGTTACATGCACTAATGTTAATATTAATATTAATTTCATATTGAAAATTTATTTAATTTTTTTTCATATTTATAAGCAGTAGGTACAAATTATTTAATAAGGTCCATTTCATTTCATAGCATAAAAAATTAATTACTTAGGTAAAAACTAATTATCGAGGTAAAAGATCAAAAATGGTAAAATGGGTTAACCAAAGGAGTAGAAGGCCAAACATGTTAAAAACATGTTTATAATTGATTGTTTGAGATTTTTATAGACAAAAAATTATCTAAACTCTATTATTTTCCATTTTTGATTCTTCTTGACAAATAAAACATGTTATCTTTTTTTATTAAGTTAAAATATTTACAAAAATGCCATTCTCAGCACTTAAAAATGGGACCTCTCACCACCCCTTAAAGATAAATCCAAAATTTAGGTTTAATAGTGAAAATATACCCTATTTATTTCACCTATAATTATTTTTACGTACATATTTTTCGAGTCAAAATAATTTATCCCAAACCCTCTATTTCTAAGGAGTCCTCTAAGAGAAAACTCAAGTCATCAACATGAGTAATAAGTTTTCGAAAAGTTTTTATTTTTTATATAGACTTAGTAAGTATAAATTTATCATTAATATATAAAAAACATTAATTCTTTTATACATAATTTTATTAATCATAGTTAATAAATATTAACCACCTTTTCACTTTTCCATTAAGAAAAATGAAAATGTCATTTGTGTGCGTGTAAACTACCGCCTCCACGAAGTAAAAATATCTAATTTTTCATCTAGTTTGTATCTAACTTATTAAAATATATTAATATATGATTCAAAATTTCTATTTTTTTTAAATATTATCATTATGATTCTATAATAATTATAATTTTTCAATAGAAATTACTTTCATAATCACAACCATCCATTAATTATGACATGTTCATGTTTGGGTCGGTCTAACCACCAACTTAAACAATGATATAAAATAATATCATGGATGACTATGATAAATTAATTATTGATAAAATATGATATATATATAAGTAAATAATTATTTGATTTTGGTTCCATAATGTAAACATTAATTTTGAACTCACTAATTAAGATACCACCATTCATTTATTAAAGATCACTGAAATATGCTTATTGCCAATTTTGTCTATAAGAACTATGAATAAAACTTACACAGAATGAAATTATAAAATTATAAAATACCATTGAACATAAATTACAATACCTTTTATGATATTTTAATGATTAAATTTTGGAGAATAATGAAGAACAAAACCACTATTATGAAACCAGTTTAGAACGATCAAGATTACTCACACCCAAAATAAAAAATTTATAATAACTAACTAATATATATATTGATAATAATTGTAAATTAATATTATAAAAAGGTTATATATATGAATAAGGTTCAGAAATAGGTTACTAATATAGTTATTTTTATTATATAGGAGATTCAATCACTTTAGTGTAAGTTAAAAATTAAGAAAAGTGGTTCAGTATCTCAAATTAAATTTACTGAGACATATTTCATATGGTGAACCATGATATATTTAAGATTTTGTGATTAATTAATAATTTATTTCTTTTAAACTATTCATTTAATCCATGGGCTTTGAATATACATATCATGTTATTTATTTAAATGGACTTCAATTTGAAGATACTAAATTTTTATGGTTATTTGTTATTTCAAATCCATTTGTTGAGTTATAATACTTCTTGATGAGCTTATTTCTTCCAATATTGGTTTCTTACACCCTAATATTTCATTTTATGGTAATTTATATTCCCATATAGGAAAAATTATAGTTTTATTTAAATATTCCTCCTCAATTATGTCCTTCCTAATAACAAGTATATCGGTTTTTAGAATAATTTTCATCCTAATTAATGATGGTTTTCACTCCTTGTCTATATGATTTTCTTTCCAGTGTTCTCCTATATATTTGTAAACACAGTTATTTTTTATCATATGTTACTTTCTTATTTCCATTACCCTATTTTTATAAAGAATCTTTCTTACTATTTTTATAATATGGGTTTTCAACAAGGGTATTTCAAAATATTAAAAAAGGGTTTCCATCCTTTCATATTAAAAGGTTTAATATTCCTCACTACATTAATTTTTGATAGAATTTATAACTTTTCAAATATCGATTTTTAAGATAATTTTAAAAAATTAAATGTTTTAATTTTTTTTCACTTCATCTTTTAAAACCTTTTTATCCTTTTTAGGGTCCATTATTAAAGATTATTTTTAAAAGTAAAAGTTTTCAAAAATGTTTTCACTTCACTTTTTGGAACCTTTATGTCTTTTTCAAAGATATATTATTAAGGATTATTATTTAATATAAAATTTTTCAAAATATTTTCACTTCACCTTTTTGAAACGTTTATATATTTTCAAGGATCCATTATTGAAGATTATTTTTAAAATTAAAACTTTTCAAAGATAATTTCACCTCACCTTTTTGAAACCATTATGTTTTTATAGGAAATTTTATTAAATATTATTTTTAGAAGTAATTTTTTTTTAAAAAAACCAATTATCTTCATTTAAACATTTATGTCATTTAAAGGATTAATTATTGATATTTTTTTTCTAAATATTAATTTTGAAATTTCATTATTTTCAATTTCTAAAAAATGATTTTTCTAAAAATGTTTTTCAATGTGACCCATAACTTTATCATTTAAACCAAATTTAAAAAAATTATTTAAAAACTATTTTATGATTTTATACCATTTTACTCTTTATATTTAAATTAATTATTTTATGGGAATTTATTTTACATGAATCACCCTCTAAATATTGTTATGAAATAATATTTTTTGTTGAATGAAATATGGGCATCAAATGTTTACATTCTTTAGGACTATTTGGTGTTACCATATAGAAATATTGTCGAACCATTTTTATTTTCATGGGTTATTTATAATGAAATTAATGAACCCATTTTTCTCTCATGAGATTTAATAATTTGTTGAATGATTGATATCTTATGGCACTCATATATATGAGTTTTCATTAAGTGACAATTAGTCCCTATATAGCCCTCTAATGCATTGGATAAATCTTTATATCTCATAAGATAACAAGAAATGAGTTATAATGATTAAAAATAAACCAAGGAAAAGAAGTGAGTTAGGACTAATACACTAAGATAAATTGGTGAGTGAATCCTAATCCACCAATGGAAATATGTGAGTAAAGCCTAATACACTAAGGGAAACTAGTTTTGGTGTCTGATCCACTATGTTCTGAATCCCATGCTTTTATTTTTACTACATTATTATATTTTGAAACATTCTTATGTAATAATAAATCACATAATATATTCCTTGTTTTATCTGGGTATATTTTCCTAAAAATATGCTCATAGATCTTGATTATGCTCTCATACCCATATTCTTATCATTTTATCACATTTGATTATCATTTACTATGACTTATGATTACCTTTACTGGTCCATTGAGATCATACCTTTATTATATTTATATTAACTAGGATAATAAGATGATTATAACTTATGAGAAGCCTATAAGGGGGTCTAGTGAGGTTTGATTATGCAAAAATGTCCACAATTATAATAAAATAAGTTTCTTATATAGATAATCCTCAATGATACTAAAAATTAAATTCATATCATTTTGTGATTATTGTGATATATAATGTTTAACATATGATAATTTTGAAAAGTAAATATATTTTATCTCATTTTGTATCAAAGAAATTGTTTAATGAATGTGTTTTTAGCACTAGAACCAAGAGTGCGGGTATGGAGAACTTCAATCATGGAATAATAGATGAACTCCATTGAGAAGACACTCTTTATACTCCAATTTTATTACCAAGAAAAGGTCATACTAGTTTTTTATCTCTTTGAGGGAGAAGCTTATCACTAGTGGAGGCTAATCAAGAACACAAATCCCATAGAATATGTTGAGGCTATAAATTTGGATGAATTAGAGAAGTTTTTTTCAATTACTATTTTCCTCTCACTCTCTGTCTCAAAATGGATAGGGAATTCCTTGGGCTTAAGAAAAATGAGGATAAATTCATCAGGCCATATGAGGAAAACTTCACAAGGATTTCATGGTATACCTCTGGCTTTTTTGTTGACCCTAAAAGTAAATTTGACTACTTTAAGGGGTTAAACATAACTCTATGAAATGATTTTTAAATTCAAAACTTTGATAGCTATGAAGAAATTATACTATGTGAACTTGAAGTTGAAATGAATATCGGTGAATCTCAGGTGTCTCATAAGACTAGAGTTAGGAAATAGAGAATGGAATTAAATTTTTGGGGAGAAATGAAGAAATACCATGGTGGTAAGAAAGTACAACTACCCATGTGTAAAAAGTGTAGGAATAACCATCTCAAAAATTACCTGAAGGGGATAAGGAAATGTTTCAAATGTGTAAAGGTGGAGTATCATGATTATAAATTTTTAAGGGAGAGGAAGAATCCCATTGAATTGATATATGAACAGAAGGTTCTATTTAATCCTCATCCCATGGTTTAATGTTACAACATAATGGAACATGTACAATATAAGAACCAATTACCTAATCCTAGGGTTGTTGAAGATAACCGATGATAATAACTTTCAAGGATCCGATAGAGAGGATGGGCATATTCTATCACAACTAATGAGGTGGATCCTAAAAAAAATGTTCTGATAGGTACACTAGTTATTCATTCAAGAGTAAAAAAATATACTATTTGATTCTAGGTTTATGTATTATTTTATATCACACAAGTTTTTTATAAATTTTAAAACATGACCTCAAAACATGGGAATTGAGTTACCGGTGAAAACAAAAAATGGGGAAATAATTTTATACCAAGAATATAACTCCCACCCATTAGATATTTATGGATTAAATTTCCTATAAAATCTTTTGATACTCTATTTAGAATAATTATATGCTATTATAGTCATAAATTAACCATCCTTGTATAAATACAACATGAATTAGTTGGTGAAGAATATCACATTTCGTACCCCGAATCAACTTTAGATCCTATAAAAGTGTAAGGATAAGGATGAGTCTCATTTGAAAGAAACATCTCAATCATGGATGTTATTTCCCTATGAGAAAGTGTATCTAACTCAAATTATTGGGACCAGGGAAAATATCTTCCTTAGAGATATGACTATTATAAGAGAATATGGTGATGTGTTCCATAAAGAGCAGTATAGTCTTCCACCAAATTGAGAGGTTGATTTATCAATAAAATTTATAACTAGATCTCTACTAATATATAATATTCAATATATAATGGCCACTATTTAAATTGAATAGATAAAGAAGAAACTATAAGAGAATTTGGATAAAGGGTTTATATTACCAAGTGATTCACCATGGGTTGAGTGACCCTATTCATTAAAAAAATGATGGGTTAATTAATATCTACATCAACTATCATGAATGAAACAATATCATGATAAATAATAATTATCCCTTGCCATAAATTAATGAATTGTATGGTCAGTTATGCGAATCCCAAAACTTCTCCAAGGTGGATCTTTGTTTAGGATATTATCAAGTAAAGTTAAAGTTAGAGGATATTCCCAATATTTATTTTTTTTGTATAAGGTACATACACTATGAGTATATATAAATTCCATTTGGACTCACTAATGATCCAAAAATCTTCATGGATTTTATCAATAAATTATTCAGAGATTACCTCGATAAATTTATGGAAGACTTTATCGGTGATATTCTTATATATTGTAAAATCATGGAGGAACATGAGGAGCATTTTAATACTATTATCAAGACCTTATGAAAGGATAAATTATATGAGAATCATAGTAAATGTGAGTTTTGGATAGAAAAATTAACACTATTGGATAATGTTATCACCATTAAAGGGATATATGTGGCTCCTTTATAGATAAATGTGATTTATGAATAACCCATTCCAACATTTTTAATATAGATCTTTAGTTTCTTTGGATTATCTAGTTGCTATCATCTATTTGTGAGAAATTTATCATGATTTACAAACCCACTAACCAAGATAACTCAAAAGTAAGTAATGTTTATCTAAAATGATGAACATGTGGAGAGATTCAAAGAGTTAAAGGAGAGGTTAATCACCACATCTATACTCATACTACCCAAAAGTGGATAAGGAATTGTGATCTACAGTGATGAGTCCAAAAAATTACTGAGTTGTGTAATCATTAAAAATGATAATATGATAGCCAATACCTCCATCCAATTAAATATCCATGAATAAAACTATTGGATACATAATCTAGATTTAGCTGTAGTAATCTCAACATTAAATATTTGGTGACATTATCTCTTCAGAGATATGTATGAAATATATATAGATAATAATAGCCTCAAGTATATATTTACAAAAAATGTTCTCAATATGAACCAATGAAGGTGGTTAGATATTATCAAGGATTATGATTATTCAATCCATTAGAATCCTGAGAAGGTGATTAAAGTAGAATATTCTTTCAGTATAAAAGATCATACAATAATATATAAGATGAGTATTAAGGGGTATTCAATCTTATTATATATAAAAAGTATAGGAATAGGAATCATAAAAGGAAAATCATACTACCTTTCTAAAATAACATCTCAACCATCCATTCTCAATATTATGAAGGAGTCCTAGAAAGATAATGTCAAGCTACATAGAAAGGTAGTGAATATTCCAGAGTTAAAATTTTCTAAAGATGGAGTTATAAGTTCTGGAACATGAATATGTGTCCCATAAAAACCAGAACTAAATAGATATTTTTTGGATGATATAAATAGAACAACCTTATCTATTCATCAAGGGATAATTGTGATGTATAGAGATCCAAAACAAAACTTTTGGGGGGATAACATGAATAGGATGATTAAAAATTTATATCTCAATGATTGGTATAACAATAATTAAATATTTAATAAAATAAGACTAAGGGTATGGTGAAACCATTTCCCATGCCAGTATGGAAATTAGAAAACAAAACAATGGATTTTTTTATAGTACTCCTCAGGATATCTAAAGTCCATAATTCCATTTGGGTGGTAGTTGACCACCTTACTAATTTATTGAATTTAATCGCTATTATGGTGGATTTATCTCTTGATAACATCTCTAATATATACATAATATAAGTGGTAAGATTACATGGAGTACCACTCTACATTATATCAGACCATGTTCTATGGTTTACCTTAAAGTTATAGAGAATACTTTAACAAGTGTTGGATATAAATTTGAGTTTTAACACTACTTATCACTGTCTTATGGATGGTTAGTCTTATAGAATCATTTAAACTTTAAAGGATATGCATAGATCATGTTCAATGTATTTCCAAGGATGTTGGGATAAACACCTTCCCCTAGTAGAGTTCTTATATAAAAACAATTTCCATTCTATCATTCAAATGGAACCATATGAGCCTATATATGGGAAGAGGTGTTGAAATCCAACATGTTGGGATGAAGTTATAGAGAAGACACTAATAGGACATAATCTTTTTTAATAGATAATACTTTTTTTTAAACAATTCAATGTCATATGAAATCGATGAAAAGTCAACAGAAAAGGTATACTGATAATCATCGATGAGACCTAGAGATTGAGGTTAAGGATAAGGTGTTCCTTTATATATCACTATAGAAGAATGTCATGATTTTTGGGAAGAAGAGAAATCTTAGTTCTAAAAATATCACCCCCTTTGATATTCTTGATCATATCAGAGCTATGGATTATCAACTAGCACTCCCATATTAAGTAAATGATGTGTTATATGCATCCCTATTAAAAAAGTACATACCAAACAACTCACATGTACTAAATCCAAAGGTGGTTCCATTGAATAATGATCCTTCTTACAAGGAGTATTCGATGAAGATATTATATCATAGATACAAAGTTCTATCAAAAAAGAAAATCCACCTAATCAAAGTAATATGGTAGAACCAATGTTTGAGGAGGGAACATGAGAACCCAAAGAAGGGATGAGACAAAAGCACCCTCATAGATTTTAGGGTATGAAATCAAATTTAAAGGGTGATATTTCTGAACGGGGGAATAATCTAATGACCTTGACTTTATAAATAAAATTTCATTCTAAATAAATATATTCCTTATTAAGTAATGTAGATATATAAAACCCATATACTATATTTCATTATTATTTTGGTACATTATAAAATAAATCCATAATATGAATGTTGGGCATAAAGACTATTAAGAATCATGACCATTGGAAATATAGAAATTATAGAGTGATAATTTAGATTAGTATATATTAATGGTTATAATAAAATATGATTGATATATAAACAATAAGTGATGTCCTCAACCAATTGGATAATACTTTCTGAGTTTAATTTTCCAAATCTTTTGAGGGAGATGGATTCACTGAGCTTCTCCCTTGACCAAGCTCAAACTGAGATTCAACAACTAAAACTTGAGTATAAAAATTTATGGGAGAAGTTTAATTTTATAGAGATCACTTCCTGAACTATGTTTTCCAAACCACCCCCAGAATGTGCCACCACCTTCCACCTTACCCTTAGGGTGTATACTAGAGTAATAAGGGGTTATACATCTAAAACTTAGTAATATGAATATGTAAATATTATTTTTAGAAAATAGATAATGGGTATATTAATCCATTTTTCATTATTATTTTATATACACCTGAGTAAAGAATGAATTTTATAAAAATTTTATTTTGATAAAAAGAAACCATTTTTTGTAATATATATAATTTAAATTAAAAACACTATTTCATGATAAATTAAATAATTTTAAATAAATTTAATTTTCTTGAAATAGTCTTATAGAACACTATTTATTTAAATATTAATGATAATATAATTTAATAAAGTCTCATGTAATTTTTATAAGGGTAAAAAAGCTGTTGGCAACATCAAAACTAGTATGTTTTCAATAAATAAGGATTTTTATTTAAAAGAGAAATTTATCATATTTATAAAATTATGATGATAAAATAAATTTTATTTTTGAAATTAAGATTTAAAAATTGTCTAATAATAATTTGTTCATTATTTTATTCAAAAATTAAATTTTTGTGCAATGTCCACCGATCTGACACTCTCTCACGTGGCCAAAACATGTTGGTTACGAGACCTTAAGCACACCTCCCTGCATAAAAGATGCTTTAAACTAGTAGTAGTGGTGTGATATGTATAGTGGGGAGACTATAACCCTAGTATAAATTAAAATAAATCATAAATAAACTGGTGTCAATAAACATTAGTGTAATGGAAAATATCGGAAACAATATAACATATAACTAGTTAGTAAAAGGAGCAATCAATAAACCAATAATAAAGAATCATGTGGAGACATGATGATGAGTATGTAATGTAAAACTGAAATAAATACAAATAAATTAATCAAATAGCACAAATAAACTCAAAATAACCTAGCCTCAAACCCCATGTCAGTCCCATCACCAAACTCCACCCCATCCATAAAATAGACAATTAAAAACAAGGTCCCTTGCCATCATGCAAACCTACATTCATGTAATCTTCTCGGGTACCAAATGGTATCCCAAATTGTGTTTGAGTAAAACTCAGTAGTTCAAAACCACTATGTCTAAAGAAACTAGTCTAATAATAAGTGCATGTAATAAAGTGATAAATAAGTGTATTAATTAATTAATTAATTAATTCAATATAAAAATCAACCTACTTGGACACAATGTTAGATTGTATCTGAGCATATTGCACAAACATGCCTACCATAACCATAAACTATGGAATAATTACATAACCAAGAATATTCCTTTTGTATAATAATTTCAGCCTCTATCCATATCCCTATATATAACAATTTCATAATCCACTAGGAAAAGCCCTCTATATAAGTATTTCAACATGTATCACTGGGTTAAGCCCAATATATAAGGATTATAGCATGTAATACTAGGACAATACCCCTATATAATAATTTTAGCATGTAACACTATTCCAAGACTGCTATATAAGCATTTCATCCTGTAAGAAAAATCTCAATATATAAGCATTTCAGAATCAACTCAATAAGTTTTAACATCAAGGATATCACAATATCAGATCATAAATATAAATGGTTAGTTATGAAAATTACCATTTTTCATTCAATTACACTTTCATTTATATATCAATTTATTAACAACACATAATATATTACCAAAGTAATTCTATATCAAACAATCACCTATAGTCTCATGTCATGATAAACACACTTTAATCCATTGACCAATTCGATATTATTCAAGGGTTCACTCATCCAATGGGTAGCCACAAGCTAGGTTGCAACATCAATTGAATCCAAGGGATCCAATGAATAATACAATCCATAATTTATCATAATTAATTATTTAATTAATCAATGCACATATTATGGAGGTGAAATCATAGTATTTCTCATACTAAAAAAATTAAATAAACTATAGGGTTAGGTTTAGAATCCACTCATTTATCTGGTGATTAAGAAAAAATTCCAACTGGAATCGCCAACAATAGTGGAGGTGAATAATATCTTAATAAGAACCTAGATTAAACCTGATCAAGATCAAAATGAATCTATATCGAAGATCAAAAGAAAACTCTGCTTCAATGAAATAATGAGAAATAGTGAAGAATACCAAAGAAAAGGGACCTACCAGGGATTAAACACCAAACCTCTACATCCGAAGGTGAAGAAATCATTCCAAATCATTGGGAGTTTCCTAGGTCTTTAGAGGAGGGGATTCAAACATAGTGGAATGAGAAAAAATGTGTATAGAGCTACTTAAAACCATTGACTGTGAGAATTACATGGTGTGTAATCTATTTAAACATTGTATATTTTTTATCAATAGGTTACACCAAAAAAACCATCACCTCAGGTTAATGTTAACCACAATAAAACATCACACATCATGTAATGAATTCTTGGAGTATATTAATTTCACATCATAAACATGGTTCACAAATTATTCTTGGAAATAGTTTCAAATTGTGTAACTTATTTACATGGCATGTAATTTCTTTATAGATAGTTTTTATCCTGTTTCCCATAGAAAGAACCTGAACCACTTTTAAATCCATCCAAACTATCAATAAACCCTTATAATACCATTTAACATGTTTATAAATGGACTCCATTAATTCAAATAAACATACATCCTTTAACATTAGGCCATTTCCCCCAACAAAGGATCTCTATCTCCAAATAAGACTCAGCCAACAAGGTTTAAAGATAAAGGAACACCCAAAAAAATACGTTTAATAAAAAACTGAAAGAGGGAATTAACTAGAAAATAATGGATCTTACAACCTCCCCACCATATAAAATCTCATCCTCAATATGCTCCAAGAATCATGATGGGGTATAGAAGAACAAGTTTGGCCACTTTGCTTGCATATAAGACTCCCTCTCCTAGGTATCCTGCAGAAAATGCCCATGATTACTCTTCACTCGAACCAGAGGTATAATACTTACTTGGAGATAGTTCTCAATATGGTCCACAATCCACATTATATGATCCTCATAGGATGCATCAACAAAAATCTTGACATCCTCAATGTCTAATACATGAGAAGAGTCAGGATAATATCTCTGAGTCTGAGACATGTGAAACACATTGTTCATGGAACTATAGTGATGTAGAAGGGATAATCAGTATGTCACTAGACTGAACCAATCCACTATATCAAACGGCCGGAAAAAACTCAGTTCTAGCTTCCCTTGTTTTTTGATATGGCATTTCCCCAATATAGGTGAAACCTGAAGGAAAAAAAAGATGACCAACCTCAAACTCCTGAGGTCATCTCTATTGGTGAAAATATGATTTATGCCTACACTGTGTGGTCACCAACCACCTGATGATCAACTAAACCTTCTTAGACATATCCTATACAAGAATAGGTTAATCAAGTATTAAATCACCTTTCTGTAACCAATAAAGAGTTGAAGTACATGATATTCCATACAAATCTTTGAAAGGATCCATTTGGATTGATTCCTATAAGGTGTTATTATATGGAAACTCCATGAGTTCCATACGCTGGTCCAATGAAGAAAAAATATATATAAAACATGATTCTAAAACATCCTCCAAAACTTGAATAGTATGATCAGATTTACTATCAGTTGAATGATGATAGGCTATGATAAAAAGAACCTATCATCCCAGAGCCTTATGAAGACCCTTCTAAAACTGTGATATGAAATGAGTATCACTATCTAAAATGATACCCCTCAGAACACTATGAAATAAAACTATCTCAAGCATGTAGAGACTACCCAGATCATCAAAAATTAAGGTCTTCCTGATAAGAAAAAATTTGGATAAATTCGTTAGTTGATCCATGATAAACCATACTGCATCATTCTTATGGTTTTTCCTGAGTAATACTATCAAAAAATCCATAGCGATATCATCCTATTTATACTTAGGAATAGAAAGAGGCTACAACATCCTAGCTGACCTATGATGGTCCAGTTTCATATGCTGATTGCTGAAACATATTTCCATAAATCATGGTACCTCTTTCTTCATTACTGTCCTCCATTACTATCTATGGAGATCATAATAGATCTTCGTTAGACCAGATGTATCATCCATCTAAAAGCATGAGACTCTCTCACCGGCTCCTCATGCAAGCCCATATGAACCCATACTCAAAAACAGAAAAGAAGATAATTTCACTACCAAGAGTCCATCATGATGGTGTCTCCTTGCCATATGATATATCTCTCAGAACTAAGTACTCTAGATTATATAACCACCCTATCTTGATCTAGTCCGAAAGTATGGGTATAATAGATGTAGAAGTCAAAGAAACTAATCCTTGGGACTCTAGAACATCTAGATGCATGTATGAAAAGAGTGACACCATCCACTACATGTAACAAGACTCCCGAAATTCCTATATCTACTTATTCTAGATCACAGTGTTAGGAATGATGTTTTCCTTTCCCAATTTAAAAGCCAACTAAAAGTTTAAAGACCACAGGTACTTGAATCAAATCCTTTACTGAAGGTTTAGGTCCTATTGAGAAAATATGTACCTGAGGATCTTGTGGTCTATTTATACCAAAAAAATATCTCCCAAAATATAGTTTCTCAAAAATATCAACAAATTTACTACCACATCTAACTCCAGATCATGAGTGGGATAATTTCTCTCATGTGGTCTCATTTATCTAGAGCCATATGAAGCCACCTAGTCCTCCTACATCAAAACTGCTTTGAGTCCAACTTCAGGTTTGTCATAGTTCATGATATAGTATTTACCTAGAATATGTAAAGTGAGGATAGGTGTTGATGTCAACCTGAATTTCTTATCCACCCCCACAATCATTTGACAAAACAACTTTACCCTATTCTTGGTCAACCCTGACATCAGTGCTTCCAAATAGAAGAAGTCCTAGATAAAATGATGATAATAACTTGATAAACCTAGAAATCTCTAAATCTCAAATATATTATTGAGATACTACCAAGATATCATGAATGAATCCTTCTCTAGGTCCAATGACGCCCAAACCTCTGAGATGAAATTACCTAAGAAGTGCACTTTATCAATCTAGAAACTACATTTGGTTTTCTTATCATAGATCCGATGCTCTATTAATGTACTCAAGATGATATAAATATGTTTTGCATGGTCGTATGATGACTGAGAGTACACTAAGATGTCATCAAGAATAACCACAAAAAACTGGCCCATAAATAGATGAAAGATTCTATTAATCAAATCCATTAATACCATCGATGCGTTCATCAAACCAAATGAAATTACTACGAACTTATACAAGAAGAACCTACTCTAAAAAGAAGTACGATGTATGTTATATATTCTCAATGTCAATTAGGTATATCTATATATGAAATAGATCTTGTAGAATATCTTAGTACCTCTCATTTGATAGAAGATATCAAAAATTACAGAAGGGGATATTGGTTCTTGATTTTCATCTAGATCAATCTCTAATAATCCATACATAAGTGCAGAGTTCCATTATATTTCTTGGTGAAATGAAATGGATAACCCCATGGAGATGTACTAGGCCATACGAAACCTTTAGCATCTATATATTCCAACTAAAAAATAAACTCATGAATCTCTTATGGTGCCATCATATATAGAGGGATAAAATATAGATATGATCCCTTAATTAACTCGATCATGAAAGAGATCTACCTCTCAGATGGTAAGGTTTAGAATTCATCAGGAAAGACATCCTAAAAATGATCTACCACTAGAGGAAAATAATCTTTCTGCATTCCACCATCATCCTAAAATAGGATTGTTATCTGGGCCAATAGAAAATGCAATATTCACTGAATTGGTTCTACATGACCAGCTTGAAGATCCCACTCACCCAGGTGAGAATAGTTGTCTTCTTTCAGATATAAAAAGGTAACTCTCTTATGGTAATAGTCAATATGATCCAGGTATAGAACTAACCAATCCATACTAAGAATAAAATTGAAACCTTTCATTTCCATCATGAACGATTTCAAAAAGAAATAGTAACCACCAATATCTAGAGAACACACCTTGAAACATATGATATTATATGAAAAAACTCTTAACAGTGTATTGATGGTCCAAGAACCACCCAAGATTTATAAAACCAAGCATAAACCATTTTAATAATGTGCATATAAAAAGAAATGTAAACAAGTAAGCATGTAAGGTTTGATGATATAAGAATCTTACCTCTGAGGGTATAAGGTCTCGTATTCACAATAACTAGAGTAGTTTGCATAGTGTGAACCTAACTTTCCCCTATACCTTGGGATCCAGTATAACTCTCCTAAGATATCCCCTTTACTTGGTACTATTGTTCCTACTCTGGGGTACCATGTCGTCTACCTCACCCAGAAAATTCAGTGTAACTCTAGTTACCTGTCTTTTGAGGAGTAGCTGATTCCTTTACAGTCTATGGTACCTGTCTAGTTCAAATTTCACTGCTATGATACAATAATTTATTATAAAACTTCTTAATATGACCCAGTGGACCACAAGTGTGAAACTCCAAAGTGGGGAATGAGCACTAAGGAAACCCATGGCCCAACTTTCAACACTAATATAACTAAAATGAAACATGATCCTAATATGTATACCCACTTCCCTGATGACTCTTCTCATTGTTTCCTTTGTGAAAATTATCATAGTGGTGATTCTTTCCACTAGAAGAAGAATTATCAGTTAACCCTACTGAGATAGCTTGGCCACTACCCGGGGTCTCTATCATATTCCTTTCTATGATGAGTGACTGATTCATCATGTATAAAAATATACTCATATGAAAAACATTCACCTGTGACTTGATCTCATAGTAAATACCATCCTAAAAAATCTCACCTTAGAGATCTCTTCACCAGCTAAAGATGATGTAAAGCACTATAGGTCAGTGAAACATTCAATGTAGTACATAACTAACATGACATACTATGTTAGATGCATGAAATCATGAATAATCTCATCCCTCAATGTCTCTGTATTGAAGTGGATCAAGAAATTTTCCTCGAATTCCTTCAAAGATAACTCCTCCTTCTACTCAACCTACTCTAGAATGTCCCACCAATTCTTGGTTGGTCCATGGAGCGTATATGTATAAAACCTCACCCTATTATCCATGGGTGTCTCAAAGTGCTTTAATATCATCTAGACTAACTAAATCTAGAACACATCTACCTAGGGGCCTCTCTTCGTAGTAAATGTAGGTGTATGCTATAGCTAAAACTATCTCTTTAGATTAGACATCGAAATCATAGTGAAAAAAGTCCCCCTTTCCATGGATTGCATGAACCTAAGAAATATTTCATGAATTTGAACATCCATATGATCCTCAGGAGCTATTGGAAGCTTTGGATCAGCTTCATTAGTATTATGATGATTTATACTCTCCTAAATCTCAACTCAAAGATGACAAGGAGACATTTTCTATACAAGATAAACACACTCCTTAGAAAACTATCTATAACAACAAGGTTAACATCAAAAGGTTACAAAATAGAGAACCATTGACTCCTTGTCTCTCTAAAAATGGATAAAAAGATTTTTATCATGAAATAATGGTTATTCTATTTCATTTATTAGATATAACATGTATCTCATATCACATTTCATATAGGAATATATATAACACATGCAATAAATATGTCCCTATCACGAACAATGAATGTCAATATATATCCCTATGTGACTATCATGATGCATGCATACACTTATCATGCCATACCAGTCCATGAGTATATATTTTAAGAAAAAATAATATCAAGTAATATTTGAATTACCCTAGGTAAAATAACATCAACTTTAACAAGAAAACAACATAAAAAAACCCATCCATGGGTAATCAGATTTCTACTGTACATGGGTAAGATACTCCCATGAACAAGCTCATTACCAAGTCTTGAAACATATTAGTATCCTTTATACCTTTAACAAATAATAAGGTAATAGAAAATAAAATCCTATACTCTTTGATTCCACTTTGTAACGTCCCTCGATCCGACACTCTCTCATATAGCCAAAACGGGTTGGTTACATGACCTTAAGTGTGACTCCCCGAATGCCAGAGGCTGGAAACTAGCAAAGAGGGTGTGATATATATAATGGTGAGAATATACCACTTGATATAAATTGAAATACATTGAATTTAAAAAGGTATCAATAAATATCATAGAAATAGAATATAGCAGAAACAATACAATCTACATCTGGGTAGTAAAACGAAAAATCAATAAGATAATAATAAAGAATCATGTGGTGGAAAGATTATAATTATCTAATGTAAAACTAAAAGTAATAAAAATAAATTAATTAGATGACACAAATAAACTCAAAATACCCCTATTCTGAACCCCAAGTAGGTCCTATCTCCAAACTCAATCCCATCTAGAAAATCAATAATCAGCAACAAGGTCCCTTAACCTCATCCAAACCTCCTTACAAGTAATATTCTCGGGTACCTAAGGGTGGCCCAATTTGAGTGTGAGTAAAACTCAGTAGTTTGACATCACCATGTTTAGAAAAAACTTGTCTGATAATAAGTGCATGAAATAAAGTGACTAACATGTGTATTAATTAATCAATTAATACTATACATAAATCGACCCGCTTCAGCACAATTCCAGAATATCTCTAAGCATATAACACAACCATGCCAATCATAACAAAAAACCATGGAATAATAAAATATCCAGGAAAATCTCTATATATAAACATTTCAGCCACTGGGAATATCCCTCTATGTAATCATTTTATCATCCACTGTTCCAAGCCCACTATATAAGTATTTCAGCATGTATCATTGGTCCATGCCTGCTATATAAGAATTTTAGTATGTAATACCTAGAAAATCCTACTATATAAGCATTTAATCTTGTAACACTAGGGTAATCCTACTATATAAGCATTTCAGCCTCCAGAAAAAACCCTATATATAATCATTTCATCATCAACTCAACAAGTCATAACAACTTAGATATCAAAATATCACATTATAAGTCTAAATGGTTAATTATGAAAGTTACCATTTGTATTTCAATTAAACTTTAATTTATATATAAATTTATCAATATCCATATCAATAGTCCATAAGATATAACCAAAGTGATTCTATACTAACCAGTCACCTGCAATCTCATTTCATGATAAACACACTTCAATCCATTAACTAATTTAATATTATTCAAGGGTATGCACACCCAATGGGTAGCCACAGGCTAGGGTGAAACATCAATTGAATCTAAGGGATCTAAAAAATAATCCAATCCATAATTTATCATCGTTCATTATTTAATTAATCAATGTATACATCATGATGGCGCAATCATAACACAGAACATAATCATCAATTAAATAGACCATAGGGTTATTTTTATAATCCCTACCATTATCTAGTGATTAAACAATGCTTATAACTAGAATCTCCAACAATAATGGAGATGATAAAGATTGCAAGAAGAACATAGATCAAAACAGATCAAGATCAACATGATTAAACAATAAAGATCAAAAGAAAACACATTTTCAATTGAAAAACCTTTAATGAATAAAATAACCAAATAAAAGAAACCTACTAGGGATCAAACACCAAACCGTGATGTCTGAAGGTGATGAAATCACTCCAAAATTTATAGGAGTATCATAGGTATCAAGAGGAGGGGATTCAAAAATGGGGGAATGAGAAAATAGGCATATGGAGCTACTTAAAACCACTGCTTATGAGAATTTCACGCTGTTTAATCCATTTTCACATAATTTATTTTTTCATAATAGGTTACACCAAAAAATTAATTTCCTTGAGTTAATTTTAACCCTACTCAAACATTACTCATCGTGTAATAGATTCATGGTGTGTATTCGTTTCATGTCATGAACCTGGTTCATGGATTGTTCCTAGAAATAGTTGCACATTGTGTAACTCATTTACACTTCATGTAATTCCCTTCAGATATTTTTAAGCCTTTTCCCATGTAAAGAACCCAAACGACCTATGAATCCATCCAAACTCTTAGGAAACCCTTGTAAACCCATTTAATATGTTTATAAATGGACTCCATTAATTTATAGAAACATACATCCATAAAATTTAGGTCATTTTCCCATACTCATCCAACAAGTTTTAAAGACAAGTAAAACCCAATGAAATACGTTTAATGAAAAACTCAAAGAGAGAAGTACCAGAAAAAAGATAGGATATTACATTTTGTATACAAAATAAATAGAATATATATATATGGTAGGTATTATGACATCATAATACCCCAAAATGTGATGTGATATATACCATAAATGAATTCTTGACTAAAAATGTTTTTACGTTAAATTAATGTATTTTTATGTAATAATATGAATTTTATGAACCTATAATGAATCATCTAAAACCTTAATATATTTTAAAATTTTAGAAACAATTATTTATGAACTTGAATCACTTATACATCATGAATGATATTATTTTAAGGATTTTGGAACATAAAATAATAAAATATTAAAAACCACTCCTTGTAAAATAACATGGGTAGAAACCATGGAAAGGCCAATGGTTTTTTATTTTTTATTAACATGGTTTCCAAGGCCTATGTTTTGAAAATAGTAAAAAATACCCTCTATTTTTCTATAATACCCACCCATTATCCCATTAATATTCACTCAAAAGCCTTTAAAAACGAACTTCCTCTCATTTTAATTCTATAGAGCCCTCCCAAAGAGTTTTAAGGTTCTAAGGATCGCATCCCAAGCTTCAAGAAGAAACCTCTTAAGTTGAGGGATTCTCTCCATCCTCTTTTCCATTCAATAGCTTCCTTTTTAATATGAATTTTGATCCAAAATAGATTATGTTGAATTATGTTTATGAACATTAATTTACCATCCAATTGTTTCACAAAAAATTAGTTATTATATTCTTCTCTCATTTATCACTTCTATTAACTTTTATGTACACCCATTATGTTGTCAATATTATCTGTTGATTTTTCATGCCATAACATTGTATTGTGAATACCCAAACATATTTTCATTCAAGGGTATTAAACTAGATAAATCTATCCACAATTTATTATTGACTTCTATATATAAATTCCAAACTAATTGATCATTGGATTGAAACAATGGAATACATTCTTATTTTATATGATCGATGTGGAACACATAAAAATAGACATATAAAGGGTGCACCTTGATAACACTCCAATGTATTTAGTTATGTTTTCATCTCATGAGATACCATGTATAGTGCATGAACAGTTAGCCTAATCACAATATATTATAATGTCTTGGTGGTTAGACACAACTTATTCTTATATTGTCACATTTTATGTTTTTTTCTACATTTATTTGATACCATGATTTTATGATGTCATTTTCTCATTCCATTATTCCATTTGAGTATCTATGGTTCCTACCTTTTTATATTATCATAATATGCCTCTTGAATCACAAGTATTATTTATCATCATGCTATGATTTTATTATTCCCTTACCAAGATTTATAACTCACCACTTTAATTTAATTCATGTCCCCGGGTTATCTTGTGTAGTATTAAGAGTTCATTGAAAACTAGGATCATATTATGGAGTTTTAAATAATCATTTTATACTATATTTTAAGTCCAAGGTTTATCTATCTAATTTCTCAAAGACACTAGTCCTATTGATTTTTATGGGATTATATTATATGTATATTTATGTTCAAAATCATTAAATAAAAGATAATAGAAATATGGGTTGTTATACCAATGAACCAACTGTTGGAGTTGGTGGCCTAAAACCAACTACATTGAACTTTATTCATTAATAAATACCTTATCACATCTTGACTATTTTTATATGTGAAAATGAATGTGATAATGTCCTATGAATAGCTGTTTCATTAAAGGGTCATAGAAAATCCCTACTATGATGAGAACCCAGAAGTTCCATAACACTGTTCTTGAAAATATTTTCTATGGCCGGATGTTGTTATTTGAGGGACACAAATAATACATGCCATTAGGGGTGGGGCTCATAAAACTTTGAGGAACCTACTCATGGGGTGCGCCCTTGGTAATATCAAGGAGGATATTATGATAATGAGACCCGCTAGTAGGAAATCCACATTTCATAGTGTCATTAGATGTTCATATCTTAGGATGTGTGTATTGGTCCTTAGAATTTAAGATTATTATTAATGGGTATTATAACTCACACACATAGATGTATTGATGAAAACTGTAACAACACATTGTTCAGAGTGAGGTAGGATATGTTGGGTGCCTCACAAGTGATACTGCATTGATAGATAATGTGAGAAAAGATTTTTCTCTTCTGTTCCATAATAGAATTAGATATCTCAGTCCCTTTTATGGAATTGATATAGCCTAAATAAATCCATGGCCATGGTGAGGAATGGTCAAGTTCAATTCTGTAAAGTCAAAGAAAGAATAATTGAGTACACGAGTTGATGGAACCAGCATGCAACCTTCTTTATTCTAGATATCGTGACAAATAGATTATATTACATGGTAAGCATTCGTAGGAGGTGACACATCATTGTGGCATTAACTTATTTATTTATGGGTGCCTTGGCATGTTTCTAGATGCTAACCTTGGACTTTAGGCAGGTTTTTCCTAATGCCACAGATAAAGAGGCCTAGAGGGTCACACAATAAGTTTGTCTAAGTATCTCAGTTAAATATTAATTTAACAAGTTGAATAAATATTATTTACGACTAAGGTTTAATAATTATTTAAGATTGCTTGATCTCATTTATTTCAACACTAGTTATTTAAGAGAATATATTGTGGGCGAAATAATATATTTATTAATGAGTAATGTAGTGATATTTATTTTAGAAATAAATAGCCATTTTTCAAGGTCTAATAAATGTGGTGGAGGAAATAAAGGAAAATGAAAAAACAAAAGTAAATAACATTTATATTAAATAAAATATACACACCGTGTATTTTTTTGGGGAATTTATATGAAATAGAATTATTTATTTAATTAAATAATATTAGGTGTAATTCATTGGGCACATGTCGGGTAATAATAATAGTCAACTGCTATTATTATACATGGGGTATTACTAAGAATTAAATGAACTGAATAAATGATTTTGGGTAATTAATTCATTTTATTATTCTATGTAATTTAAAATCCCAATTATATATTCCTCATTAACCTAGACATTTTTTTTGTGGTTTTACACAATGTATTTGAAAAAAATCTCAATCCAAGAGAGAATTCTTTTTCCACCAAGAACACTCTCAAGCTACGAGAGAGTGACCCCCCTCCATTGGATCAAGGTGATCGAAGACAGACATCACAAGCGAAGGCTCTTCCGCACTAGCACCCGGAGATCCCTTTAGCGATGTCTAGAGATACGTGGAGCACATGTGGATCACCGCTAGTGGAATCCTACACTTGGATTCTATGATGCAACGACGGATCACATCAGATCGTGACCAAAAAAATCAACGAAGAAATAATTCCATCAAGGCAATTCTACTCAATTAATTAAATTAGTTATAACAAACATTTGATGATCCTATCTATGGTTCTGGGACTCCCCTTTTTTCTTTTTTGTTCTTCATTCTATTCCAAATATCCGTTGTATTATTATCATGACGGATCTCAGATTGATCATTATTAATGCTAAAATTAATGTTGGGTACACCCACTAATGTGCTTCCGTTGCGCCCAAAACCTAAAAGTTGTATCAGAGGGCTCATATCATTGATTATAATTATTTAGCTTTTAATTGGTAATTTATGCATTTATTTGTTTCCATTCAATTTAATCATTCTTTAAATATAAATCTCTAGATCTATTCCTCCTCTCTCGTTTCTTGTTCACCTTATAGAAAAAAAAAATTCATTTAATTTTGATTAAAATAAAATAGAGGATCTCATCTGGAGGTGCCAAAAATTTTTGGACATACCACACTAGAATACATAGCGTGTATTCAGCAGTACACGCCATGTAGTCTAGGTTCAATGCATCAGACTGGTCCGCTAAATCAGGCCGTGTGTTGGAGTATTTCTAAGTCTTAAATGACACTATGTGTTGACCAAGAATAGGCGGCACATGGTTTCTAGATTACACACCATGTGGTCCACTAAACACAACATGTAGTCCCTTCAGGTTGGGGTTGGACCATGTACCCCATACACAACTTTCCCGGCTAGAAAATGTGTAACACAGATACTACACGGCGTGTGTCCCACTGAACACGCTGTGTACTCTGAAAAATTTCCAAAGTACATCTACACGCCATGTCCCTGGGCGTGTACTTCGGATGGACGATGAACAAAAGTACATGCTGTGTAGTCAGAACTACACATCGTGTACTCATCCAAATTATGCAGATTTATTAAAATTTATTATTATATTATACGAACCCTTGAGACAGGTAACATAGTGGAGGAATAAAGCTAAGGCACAAAACATGATAGGTGTTTTATATATATGTGTGTTTAATTTAACATCTACATAATGTTCATTTCTACTCATTGGGTAGTTATGAATGGAAATTCACCAGGTTTCCTCCAAGGTACAAGTTACGTACAAGGATAATTTTAAATGAATTTATTTGTTTAAAATTTTGATGGATGAGAATCTTAAGGAAATTGAAAAAAATGGTTTAAGATAAAAGGATTGATTAATTAAAGATAATTAATTGATTCAAGTTTGATTTATCTTAAACATGAATGATTAAAGAATTGAATTCTAGTTTTATTTATGTGTAAATATCGTTGCATGCATGGATGATCATGAGCTAGACCAAGACCTTTGTTTGTGAATGTTTTATTTTAATTTATTTATTTCAATTAAATTTGTTGGCCTACGAGCATTCTCCTCATTAATATGCAGGGCATGCATGCCCAAGGTTTCTTTTATGTAAAACCCCATTTTACCCCTCACCTGCATGTGAGATAAAAGCATATTTAATGGATGGAGCTCTCAAGATAGTGGAGGTAGCTCAAGTTAGAATCCAAGGTGAAACCAATCCTAGGAGATACAATGGTGGGCAGGTGTAAAGTTGTAAACATGAACCTAAAAGGTTCAAGGTGTTTATCCCCTAGGTGTTATGTTATTTTATCAATTGCTAGATAAAATAACCAATAGAACAAGCTCATGATCATACCATTTATTTTATTTCTGTCAGTTGCATGTTTTATTTATTTTGGGTGTATTTTCATGATCACACAATTAATGAATTAAACAATCATGGAAGATGGAACTAAAATAAGACCAACTTATGCATAAAATATCATCTTATACATGGTTAATCACTTAAGTATATCCCAATTAATATTAACCATCATGTAATCTAAGATAACGTATGAGGATAAAATCCCTCAAAGAAAATATCAAGTCGGTATAGCCTTCCATAATCTTGGTTAAAATTGAACCATATTTCAAAATGATTGACCAACCCCAGTTGGGGTGATTTCAGTTATCGAGGAATTATAATTCAAGGTTTTGGGTTGACTTGGCTTGGTTCACATCAATGGTTAACTGCTATAGAAGGACTTAGTGTGACCAAGAGGCAAATATTGAGGAAATTCAAAATAAAAGGATTTGAGGATTGGGGAGTCCACTCAGTGGATCAAGGAGCTACGAGTTAATGCAGTTGGTATTTTGAATGACTACCTAAAACCATTAAAGTTTCTTGAAAAACCCTAGTTGGGGTAATGTGAAGGGAAATATGGATCCTTACCACTAGAATATTTAGGCAACTGAATATTCCAAAGTCAATGGTGAGGGTTATTGGATTTTGACAAAATAGTGGGAGACTAATAAGTATTAATTTATTTATTTGTCTCAGTTTTATCATTATAGAGTACTAAATCTTTGCTCATATTAATTTATAGAAAAGACATGAAAAATTAATTCAAATATATCATAGAAAACCATACTTGAGATGGAAAACCTTCTCACCAGCTCCAATTTCCAAGAGTGGCAGAGGCGTTTACACATCATCCTTCGCCACGAGAAGAAATTGTTTGTACTGGAAGAGCCTATTCAAATTGTTCCTGAGAAATAGGCCAGTGATGAGGAACTATCTCTCTATATAAAACATATGGATGATTCCACAGATGTCCAATGGATCATGATATTTTCCATGTCTAATGAGATCTTGAAGCAACATGAAAACATGGATGCATATAGCATGATGTATCGCCTTAAGGATCTCTACCAAGAGAAGGTGAGATAGGAGAGATATGAGATCTCTAATGCTTTGTTTAAAACTAAGCTTGGAGAGTCTACACCAGCTGGGTTGCATATAGTCAAGCTTATTGGCTACATTGAATGCCTGAACATCTTAGGGATTATGTTCCCTGATGATTTTTGTACAAATATCATCCTATCATCACTCCCCAAGACCTTATCTAGCTTTATTGTCAACTAAAACATGAACAACAATGAGAATAGTCTATCATAACTTCTAACCTTAATTATCTAGGTATATAAGGACATGGTGTGTGACAAACCCGCAATCCCTATGGTGAATAAGAAAAGGAAGGGCAAGGAAAAGGGGCCAAGGACATATAAACGGTCTGAAGACCCAAAGCATCGTCCCTCCAAGAAGGGGAATATTCAAAGGCAAGTCCAGAAATGGGAGGCAGTATGTTTTTCATGTGGAAAGCAAGGCCACTAAAAGAGGAATTTCACCAAAAAATGAGGGGATTCAAAAGGTGAGTTCATTATCAAGTGTAATCTTTCCATTTCTACACATTGGATATTAGATATAGTTTTTAGGGCTCAAATTTGTTTTCAAATGTAGAAACCAAGTAGATTTAGAAAGATTACCAGATGAGAGGTGGATCTTTGAGCTGCCAATGGTGCAAGGCCGACTGCATTGGCCATTGGCGATTACCATCTCTCTTTGCCAACCAGGATGATTTTGGTTTTACATAAGTGTTATTATGTACCTAGTGTAACCAAGAACATAATTTCTGTATCTTGTTTGGATATGGATGGATTTATTTTAAATTTTTTAAATAAGGGTTGTTTCTTTTATAAGAACAATATATGTTATGGTATGGAACATTTAAATAACGGTTTGTATGTATTAAATTACAAAAACCAAGTTTTAGCAATCGATAATGAATCAAACTCACATGACTCATACATCACCCAGTTGTGGCATCATCATCTCGGTCATGTAAATGATAAGAGCTTAAAAAATCTCTACCAAGATGGATATTTAGACTCTACTAAGCAAAAACCACTTGATAGATTTCACGCTTGTTTACAAGGTAAAATGATCAAGACGCCTTTCAATGGACAGGGTGAGAGGGCCATAGAGCTTCTAGGATTAGTGCACAAAAATGTGTGTGGACCATTTCCAATAGAATCTAGAGGTGGATATTCTTACTTCATTACTTTACTAATGATTTGAGTAGATATGGCTATGGCTACTTAATGAGTTATAAGTCCTAATCCTTATAGAAATTTAAGGAATTCAAGAATGAAGTAGAAAATCAACTTGGTAAGAAGATAAAGAAGCTTCGATCAGATCGAGGTGGAGAATATCTAAACCAAGAGTTCATCTATCCTCTATGGGAGTCTATGATTCTATCTCAACTCACTCCTACTTATACACCACAATGGAATGGTGTTAATGAAAGGAGGAACTGCACCTTGTTGGACATGGTGATGTCAATGATGAGTCATGCAAATCTTCCATTATCCTTTCAAGGATATGCATTTCAAACTTCATCATACACATTAATCTGAGTACTAAATAAGGCAGAAAATGGAATTACCTCTGAGTTATGGAATGGAAAGAAACCCATTTTTTCACACACATGTGTATGGGGATGAGAGGCATTTGTTAAGGCCTTATCAAGAAACAAACTAGCACCTCGGGGCATGAAGTGTATCTTTATAGGATATCCCAAGGAAACGAAAGGATATTACCTATATAACACTTTAGACAAGAAAGTGGCTGTTGCCAGACAAGCCATCTTTCTTAAGAGGGAGAAAATACTCAAAAAGGATAGTGGGATCAAGATTGACTTCAACGAAGTTGATGCCCAAGATACACAATAGTTGGTACAGGAACAAGTTCCACAAGTCCCCGTGGAAGAGGTTCCAGAAACACAAGTACTGCATAGGAGCTCCAGATAGGTAAGGGAACTAGAGAGATTTGGTTTCTTAGTCACTGAGGATGGTAAATCATTATTGTTTGAAAATGATGAACCTCTCTCCTAAAAGGAATTAGTAAAAAGCTTAGAAGCTACAAGATGGATAGAAGCTATGAATTATAAGATGGATTCCATGTATAAGAACCAAGTCTGTGTTCTGGTCAATGAGATAGTTGATGTAAAGACTGTTGAATGTAAATGGGTATTCAAAAGAAAAATAGACATGGAAGGTCAAATTATCACCTTTAAAGAAAGGCTAGTGGCTAAAGGATTTAGACAACACCAAGTAATTGACTACAATGAAACCTTCTCACCAGTTTCCATATTTAAATCTAAAAGAATTATACTTTCCATATCAGCTTACCATGACTATGAGATTTGGAAAATGGATGTCAAAATAACATTCCTTAATGGGAACCTTCAAGAAGATGTCTATATGACATAACCAAAATGGTTTGTGACACCAGGTAAAGCCAAACAAGTTTACAAGTTGCAGAAATCTATTTATGGATTAAAGCAAACATCAGGTCATGGAGCATTCGATTTGATTAATCCCTAAAAGAATTTGGTTTCATTAAGAACAAATGTGAGCCATGTGTTTATAAGAGGTTTAATGGGAATGTGGTCATTATCCTAGTAGTATATGTTGATGAAATATTACTTACTGGAAACTATATACTAGTCGTACAGTCAGTTAATGACTAGTTAAACATGTGTTTCTCCATGAAAGACTTGGGTAAAGCAGCCTACATTCTAGGGATCAAGATCATTCATGATAGATTCAATAGGCTTCTTGGACTAAGTCAGGGTACATATATTGACTAGATACTAAAGTGAATTCGTTTGGAACAATCCAAGAGGGGATTGGTTACGATGTCACATGGCATGCACCTTTCTAACAAAATGTGTTCTCAGACACAACAAGAGAAAGATAGAATGAGTAAGATCCCATATGATTAGGCTATAGGATCCATCATATATGCCATGTTATGTACTTGGCTTGATGTTTCTTTTGTACTGAGAATAGTAGGAAGATATCAAACAGATCTAGGAGAAAAACATTAGACTGCTGTAAAGAATATCCTTAAGTATCTGAGAAGAACTAAGGATATGTTCCTAGTGTGTGGAGGAGATGAGGAGCTTGTCATCAAATGGTATGCTGATCTTGGATTCCAGACAGATTAGAACGATCTGATTTTACAATCTAGATATGTTTTCTATTTCAATATAGGAGCTATGATCTAGAAGAGTTCAAAGCAACCAGTTGTCACCAATTCTACAGTAGAGTACGAATATATAGCAGCTTCTGATGCAGCCAAGGAAACTGTCTGGATTCAGAACGTTATCCAAGAGTTTGATGTGGTTCATAACAGTAAAGATCCTATCACATTATATTGTGATAATATTGCAGTGGTGGATCTATCAAAAGAACTAAGGTCACATCAATAGACAAAGCAAATACTCCGGAAGTATCACATCTTGATGGATTTATATCAAAGGGATGAAGTTGCAGTGATTAGAGTGTCTATAGAAGAGAACGTCGCAGACCCCATGACTAAAGGCCTATCTCATTAGAAGCATGAATATAATGTGAGAGCTAGCAGGTTAAAAGTTGTTAGTAGTTGGATCTAGTCCAAGTGGGTGTCTATTAGAGTTTGTGTCCTAGAACCAACTACTTTGACATTATTCATTAATAAATACCTTATCACATCTTGATTATTCTTCTACGTGACAATGAATGCAATAATGTCCTAAGGGTAACTATTGCATTAAAGGGTCATAACGGATACCTATTATGATGAGAATACGAAAGCACCATAACACTATTCTTGAATATATTTTATAGGGCTATATGATGTTATTTGTGGGACACAAATAATATGGGCCATTAGGGGTGAGGAATCATAAAACTTTGAGGCACCTTCTTAGGGTGTGCGTCCTTGGTAATATCCAGAAGAATATTTTTTGAATGAGACCTTCCAGTAGGAAATCCACATTTCATAGTGTCATTAGATGTTCCTATCTGTGGACGTGTGTATTGGTACTTAGACTTTAAGATTATTATTAATGAGTATTTCAACTCGAACACATAGATGTATTGAGGAAAACTGTGATGACACACTGTTTGCAGTGAGGTAGGAAACGTTGGGTGCATTACGAGTGATACTGCATTGATAGATAATGCGAGAAAGGATTTGTCCCTTCTGTTTTATAACGGAACTAGATATCTTAGGCCATTTTATGGAATTGATATAGCCTAAATAAATCTATGGCCATGGTGAGGAATGGGCAAGTTAAATTATGGAAAGTCAAAGAAAGAATAATCGAGTACATGGGTTGATGACACTATCATACAAACAGCTGATTCGAGATATCAAAAAAGGGATTATATTACACGGTAAGCATTCGTAGAGGCGACATGTCATTGTAGTGTTAAATTCTTTCTTTATGGGTTCCTTGTCATGTTGTTAGAAAATAACCTTGGAATTTAGGTAAGCTCTGCCTAATGCCACTAAGAAAGAGGCCTAGTGGGTCACACACTAAGTGTGTCTAAGTATCTCAGTTATATATTAATTTTACATGTTAAATAAAAATTATTCCTGAACGTGGTTTAATAATTATTCAAGAACGAGTGATCAAATTTATTTCAACACTAGTTATTTGAGAGAATATATTGTCGGTGAAATAATATATTTATTAGTGAGTAATGTAGTGATATTTATTTTAGAAATAAATATCCATTATTCAAGGTCTAATAAATGTGGTGGAGGAAATAAAGAAAAATAGAAAAGCAAAAGTACATGCCGTGTATATTAAATATGCACTCCATGTATTTTTTTCTAGGAATTTATGAGAAATAATAATATTTATTTAATTAAATAATATTAGGTGTAATTCACTAGGCTCATGTCAGGTAATAATAATAGTCAACTGTTATTATTAGACATGAGGTATTACTAATAAATAAATGAAATGAATAATTTCTTTTAGGTAATTAATTAATTTTATTATTCTATGTAATTTAAAATCCCAATTATATATTTCTCATTAGCCTAGAAATTTTTTTATGGTTGTGCACAACAGATTTGAAAAAACTCTCATGCAAAGAGATAATTCTTTTTCCACCAAGAACGTTCTCAATATATGAGAGAGAGAGAGGGAGATCCACCTCCACCAGATTAAGGCGATCGAAGGCGTACATCGCAAGCGAAGGCTCTTCCATGATAGCACCTAGATATCCCTTCAGCGACATCTAGAGATATATGGATCACTAATAGAGTAATCCTACACTTGGATTCTATGACACAATGACAGATCACATTGGATCATTATCAGAAACATCAACGAAGAAAAAATTCCATCAAGATAATTCATGTCAATTAATTAAATTAATTATAACCAACATATGATAATCCTATATATAGTTATGGGACTCTCCTCTATTATTTTTCATTCTGCATTTTATTCATGAAGATCTGACATTTTATTATCGTGATGAATCTTAGATTCATCATTGTTAATGATAAAATTAAAGTTGGGTACACCCACCAACGTTCTTCCGCTGTACCCAGAACCTACACCAACCAGGACATAACTATAAAGAGATACCATATCTAGAACACATAAAAATGAAATCATAAAAGTTTCATACACCAAATGGTGTATGAAGGGTGAGAGAATGACCATACTCAGTGGTATTTCACTAATCGGTTTGTGAAATTATTTCAAAGTAATTTTCATTTTGTTATATATTTAGTTACAATTAGAAAATAATTTTCTAATAGAGTAGTTACCAAAAAAAATATGAAAAAACAATTTTTTTCATAAATCATCCAATCCTTTTTTAGGAAAACAAACACTTTAAAAAATACTTTTAAAACCATTCCATTCCTTTTAAAACACCCATTTTAAATCCTCTTCCCAAATCCATTTTAGAAACCCACTTTCCAAAATGCTTTTAAAACCATTTTTCTTAAACAAACTAAAACATACATGAATAGTAAAAAAACAAGTAAAACATAATTCCAATGATTATATAAAAAAAATATCATCAAACCTAAAAAATAATGGAGATAACATAGGTCAATCAAACTTGGGGATACATGTGGTAAATACCCTATAAAACACCATCTAGTTTCACAGGTAAATCACTAGGCACTGGCTTGAACATTATTGGACCTATTATTATTGGAAACAATCTATGTAGGCCCCCCTTGTGAAACTGAGCCAATCACTATTTGACACCATCTTTATGGTCACTAGGTATAACATAAACACCCAAGAGGGTAAAACTCTCCTTGTTTACTAACTAGTGATCAAACACTAGGCTAGAATAACACACACCTAGACCTTGTACATAGCTACCTAGGGTCCCATGATAAAACACAAGGGAGGATTGCAAAAAAATCCAATCAATGAGTATATAAATCAACTATAAATAAATAACCACAAATCTCATATCACCTCATACACACTCTTAAGAAACAAACCCTTTTTACATAAATCATAGAAACCAAAATATAATGCATATCCATTAAGCTATAATCCACATCACATATAGACAAGAATAAAGGGATGCTAAAGAGGGTCTCATATATACTATGAAATTCAATATAAAAGTGAAAATTAGGCCAATTTGACACCACCATTTTAATTTGGGATGGTTTCTAATGTGGTTTAATGATGGAACTAGAATCACCCAGCCGTTCCCATATCCATGATTATTATAGACTTACTTTATAAAGGCTGGTTTTCATTGAGGTGTTTTACTAATGATGCTTGGGAACTCACATTAACTGAGAGGATGAGAGGTTAGGCTCATCACACCCTTTTGGGGGGAATTATTTACTAATCTAGGACTATCTTATAGATTTAAATTATATTCATGAATCCTTTATAAAACATAAAAAAGAAACTGTTCACCCTTTTTATTTCCAATAAATTACATATACATGAAGGATTAACCATCAATATATGTCAAGGGTTATACATAAATGGAACCATATATATGTATTTGAGGTTATCCATTGATAGACCCTCTTGTATGTATCAAAGTTTATCTCTCTTGTTTTGTTATTTACTCAATAATGCTTTATTTAAAGTATCATGGTTTATGCCTCATGATTGGGAACTCTAGAGTTTATTACCATATATAGAGGCAGTTAAAGTTTTTATATTGGTATCAGGACCAAAATAAGGGATTATTATGTATCCTTATGAAATGAATTAGAAACCATGTAGTTCAGTGACACTTTATAGGACATGTCATACCTTTTAGGGTCATGTGATGAGGAATTAACCATGTAGTTTAATTTCATGCAACAGAGATATTTAGGTGAAAGGTTTATAGTCAAGGATAGTGTCAGAATTATGCTAGAGTTTCCCTTTATGGTTTATTTGGTAAGGAAAATGGCCATGTGATGAGATAACCTTCACTGGGAATTTGTTTCAATGAGGATATGGTGGGAAGGACCTGAAAGGAATATATCCTCATAAGTGGGGTCATGATATTACTAGAAATATGGCCTAATAAAGATAATGGTGGATTGAATGTGTTGGGTTTAAACATTGGGCATGCTTCCTACATATCTCATGGGTATAGGAATCAAATACCACATATGTCAGATGTATGTGTTGGGGATTACACCCATGAGGGAGTCCCATTTGAGTATATTTTATCTTTCTAGTGACATGGTAACCACTAAAATCTAAGACCACATGAATCATACTCAGTGTGATAATCAATAGTAATTGGAAGATATGGAATTTTAAATAATATCCGTATTTTATTGGTGGATGTGGTCAAGGATCTGGAAGGAAGGATATGTCCAATATGAAGTACTAGGGGCTTACTCCATAAGGTATTCCCATATGATCTCCCTTACATTAGGTAGAAGAGTGGGAAATTGTGAGGCTACAGATGAACATGGGAGCTTGTAATTGTATTTGCTTCACATTTCAGGCAATAGATATCACCACCCATATTGAGAATACATCCTCCAGGATCCCTAAGTCTGGGATCCTAATTACAATGATTATGTAAGACCATGAACATTAAAATGATCCTACCTACCAGGGAGGTTAAATTCAAGACTTCCTTTACCATGGTAATGGATTATTGATAGGATATTATGGTGTATCCTATGATATGATAATAAATATTTGAAGGATTTGGAGGAGGTCTTGGATTGGAACCCTTTATATGGGGGATTGAGGGTAAGGGAATGCCTTGTCATTGGTGGCATTATAAATGTATTGAAGGATGCTTTTCCCAGGTGGTACTTGGTAAAACTAAAGAGTGCTTCACCCATGTGATACTTGGGTGAAATGGGTTTAAACTCACCTAGATTATACCCAAGTGAGATGGTTATACTTATTGGGTGGAGAACAACCTAGGAAACAATAGTTGGACAAAACCTTTATTTGATCTTCAAGGGTTACCTTAGGTGTTCATGGAAGGGGGTCACATAGGTTAGAGAGATTAGGTTTCCTTTATCCCAACTATGGATAATCTAGGGGGTGTTTCTTAATGATAGTTTTTTCTTGGTATTTTAATCCTTTGATAAATAAACTTTCTCCTTCCTCTATCAATTACTTATTCTTCTTCAAGTTCAGTAGAATACTTGAAGGTATTATAGACTTATGTGAGGGACTTGGGATAATAGAGCTTCCAATATTTTCTTTCGGCCTAAAAGAGTGTAAAATGAGGAACCCAAGGGTTCTATTTATAAAAAAACTTGGGACCCTAGGTGAAGGAGGCAGTTCACACATGTCCCTTTCACTAGTGGTTCATGTAGGTTGTTATGCATAGGTGATCTTCATAGGTGGATGACACAAATGGTCCTCATAGGTGGTCAATGTAGGCTATCCGTATAGGATACTCTGTGTAGGTGCTCTGCATAGGCAGCCTACACTTGCTACTCTATGCATTTGGTCTACACAATCAGGTACTTTCACGATATGGGAAATAATGTTTTATAATAGGGCTTCATGATATCTCAAATTCCTTTATAAAAATTACCAAGATTTTGACAACCATAACTTTTGACCCGCAAGTCTATTTAGGCTCTATCACTAGTAAAATAAAATCCTGTGAAGTGAACTAAAACCCTTGATATGGTGTATACACCCTAAAAGGGTGTTTCATGATGAATAAAAGTTCCTGAAAGACCCAAAAAATTGGTTTTAAGGTATCAAAACATTCTTATCATAATTTTGTGAAATTTGTGGATTAATCTCAAAGGGAGGATCACACTACCATACCACTATATTAGGAATAATTTCTAAGTAAAATTTTTCCCTAGGTGTGGATATGTCTTATGAAAAATGGAAATCCAATCTTCTTTTTCTTCCGACATGGAGACACATTTTTACTTAAACTCTACTTGTGTTTTCTAACTGAGTGTGACATCACGATTCATGAAAAAAAGTGCATGGAATGATTTTTTTATTCCAACCCCCTTATAATTAGATTAGTTCTGAATTGAAATAATTTTATTCTAAGTAAAATGTAAGGAACATTTATGTATTCCTAAATCATCTGGTGGGATTTCAAGTTGTCTCACCAGTGAGAGGATGCTATAAATATTTCTTAGTCCATGAGGCCTAGTAAGTATAATTTGAATATTTATAGATTCAAATGATGTAACCCAAAAATATTTGTATTCTATTTAACTTCCCTAACCTTTTCCTAAGTTTGATACAAATAAGACTTTGTGTGAAAGACTTGTATTTTTCTTGGGCCACAATTTACAGGTTTTTGAACTAACAAGTTTTATGACTTTTTAATTTTGATTACTAGATTTTTCCTAGATCACATTGGGTGAATTTATAGTGATTTGGGACATGAATATTTCCTAGGGTACACTTTTATGGGTTTCTATCCTAGTGAGATACACATCTCTTTCCATTGGCAGTTTAGAGTCTTGCAAGTCTAACCAGTACAACTGATATTTTAGGTCAGATAACTTTGATTATGAGTTGAAGGAATAATGAAACAAGAAGGTTTTTCATGCCAAGAATTATCTAAAAATTTCTTTATATGCGGAGGGAAGTTTTAATTCATGATCTTGGGGTTTTTTGATTTGTTGAAATGGCATTGTACAAGTATGTAAGGAATTCCCCCAGACCACGTTCAAAAATAATTTTATGCCATGATGTTGTCAACTCATAATGAGATAAAAAATGTCTTTTCCTAAGGGTAATGGTTCCTTTAATTGGTAGGCCACATTAGGTAGTATTATATAGAGCCACATTTGGGTATATTATGTATAGTCAAAACAAAGGTGTCTGTTGGATCTGAATTATCTTATCACCGATAGCCGAGGGTGGTTTGCAAGGATTCAAATTTCCCAATATAATGAGGTATGGTTTATAGAAAATAGGATTTACCTAAGGTGTATAATGGGAGAAATTTTAAACTGATCTTTAACCATATCTATATGGAAAATTCCTTCCCATATAGATCAAATTTTTATGTATAGAAGGGATAATTTTATTCCCATTATGGGGTCATGAATAAGTAATACCATGTCGGCATATATTGTATGGATTAGGGTCATATTCAAGAGATGGGGGAAAGAACATTTGTTTTTTTATTGAGGATGGGTCTAGAATTATGGATTAAAGAGTTTCTACATATCTCATTAGGTTGGGAATCAAGTTACGTATAGTTATAAGATATAGGTGTGGCAGGATACTAAAATTGGGGATGTTGGTCCTATTAGGAGAGAGCCAAAACAATGCATAGCTTTATATCATATGATAAGGATGTGAACCATGTAGTTTATTGTTGTAGTTAGGATTTTTCCTTGAAGTTTAATTTCATGTGACCGGGATGAAAGACCACAACGATTTAATGTCACCTAGATTTATCATAAATTGATTGGTGAGGTGGTCTATAGAGAAAGGGAGAGAATAAAACCTAACATGAATAGAGAGTCCCAATCATGGTGTATAATAACTCATAGATATATGCACTTATATTTCAGTCATAGTGCTCAAATATTAGGGTAGGTGGAGTTTAAGGTCACGTAACATTGACCCATGTAGTGTGTTTTATGGTCCTACACTACAAACTGGACATTCCTTTTAAAGACTTGTGACGAGAACTAGTAATTGATTCTAGTGGTGGAATGAATTAGCTATGCAATCTAGAAAAATTTCCCAAAACCTCTAATCCCACTTGAGCCAGGCTTAATGTGAGAAATAAGATAATTCATAGAGTTATCCAAATTGAACAAATATACCAGTCAATGGATGCTTCTAGTGGGTACCAATTATTTTGAAATTTTATAGTAATATGATCAATAATGATGAGAAATTCTCAAAGTGTGACGGTGAAAAGTTGTAAACCATGATCTTAGGGTTCTTAGATCTAATAAAAATGGATGGGACAAGTACAAAATGAATGAACAAAAACAATTTTTGAAAAATGATTTCTATTATGATGTTGTCAGGGTGTACATAGATAAACGGATATTCTATTAAGGATGAAGGTTCCTTTAACTAACTGAACACATTGAGGCATATTATGCTGATCCACATTTGGGAATTTTATGTTAGTCAAAAAAAATATTTCCCTTGGATTTTGATACCTTTCATCACTGATAGTTTGAGAATTATTATCAAGATACTAATTTTACAAGGAATAGTGTGTGACCTATGAATGGAATGTACTTGAGTATGAAAGGATAATTTTGACTAGGATTCATCATGAAAGGATGTCTTGTTCCTTGTATATATCTTTATCATGTACAAGGAAAGGAACATTTACCTTAACCACGAGTTTGTGAATAAGGGAAACCTTTTTGGTCTCTCATACATCGATTAAGGCCGCACATAGAAGAAGGGAGACCTCATTTTTCTTATTGTGGATAGGACCATGATTTGCGATCTAGGAGTCTCTACATATCCCATAGTAATAGGAACCAATCCTCATCTAATTTTGGAGAATATTCCTTACATTGATCTAGTTCTTGCATAGGGAGAGGAAAGTTTTACCATATAGTAGTCAGATCGGGATGTAGAATATGTGTATCACTACATACCTCATCAAAATAAGAATAAAAACATAGATAGTTCTAATATATAGATTCTCCACATTGGTCGATACTATATGAAAATATGGGGGAATATATTTTTTATGTGGGTTTATGAATGAAAAGAAAACCCATGATGAACTTTCTCATGCAGATCTTTCTCACACACAGGTGAGAAGAGGCATTTTTTGGTTTTTGAGGTTGGGACTAGGATGATAAATCTAGTCATAACTATGTATTCTATATATACATGAATAAAGTTGTACATAGTTATAAGATATAGGTGTGTTAGAGGTCTAACTCCAAGATTTATGATTCTCTCAGGTGAGGACAACAATAATGGATATCATATTAAAGGTACATCAACCATGCAGTTTAATATCATGTGGAAAGGATAAGGGACATGAAGTTTAGAATCATGTGGCTAGGATTTTGGTTACCCAACATAAAGATAAGGTATGATGTATTGCATCATAAAAATTCCTTTGGAATGGGATACACACAATTTAAGCTCATGGTTCTTGGATCGCGAAATAACCAAACCATGCGAGTAGGTCCTTATTAAGATTACTAAGTCCATATGAGCTATGATATGTGTGAGGAATAAGGAATGGTGAGGGGTTTCGTTATCACATTGGCATGATCAATGTGTTATTTAATATCTTGTATCAAGGACTACTGATCATGACATTTAATGCATTTTGATTAGGATTTTTATGTAACTGAATGAGTAAAAATAAGAGATGGTGTAGGGATCATGAATTAAAGATACCTAGGTGTTTGAGAAATCATCTTATGAGGAAATATTCCTAGTCATTCAGTAAATAATATCTTGTGAAAATCTTCCCAAGCATTCAAGAAATCATCTCATGTGAAAATCATCAAGTTCTCATTATATGAGGATTCCTATGATTGTTTTTCAAGAATCCTATACTGGGTACATAGGGTAAGACAACATTTTAATTTCATGTGTTGAAGATATTTTAATACAATTTAATATCTTGTGACTATGATGGTATGGGTCATGCATTTTTGGGTCATGAGATAAAAACCGCTATGTGCGGTTTAACACTACGCAGTATGGACGACTGGTGTCCTATAGTTTCGGATCATATAACTAAGACCAACCATCGTTAATTACATGAAATATTTTTTGAGAAATATTGAAATTTCATAGGGAATAATACACTCATTTTCCAAAGCAATAAATGAATATGTTCCATTAGAATAGACCTCATGGTTAAAAAAAGGAACTTCCCGTTTCAGTTCAAGATTTGAGGTTTTCTTCATAGGTATCATCAAGGTCCTACAATCCAAAACCAGTTATCCTTATAAGAATGAATGAAGTTGTAAATTATTATTAAAATCTCAGGATATCTAGTTTTTATAAACTTATATATGATTCAAGGTGAAAAATATCTTCTCATAGAGCAATTCTAACTCATCGAAATGCTTTTGAGATGACTTATATGTGGAAAACTTATCATAAATGAAAATGAAGAGTGAAGGAAATTGGACTTCAATGGGAATTTTTTTTCTCATATATCAGTGAATATGGGGTTTCCTGTATAGTAGTATGGGATGTGGTATGGAAGACCCATAAGGAATTTATAAGCTTGTTGGTCTAAGATATCTTTTCCTTGTTCACTATTTTTTAGAGTATATTCGATAGAGTTTTATTGAAAGCCTCTATCTATCCTTTTTTCACTACATGATAGCATGATGAATAGTTATACTCAATGTAATACTAATTGTAAATACTTTTCAATTTTTAAGAGAAAAATTTAGTTCTTTTTTCTTTCAATATCATATGAGGGATACCAAACTTGGAAATGATTTTGAAATTGATGATTATTTTTTCCTAAATTCTTTAAGGGGTGTTCCTTCATCCCATTTGGAAAAATAATTTAGTAGTAGAAAAAATATATTTAAACTTCTTGGATATAGAGGGATGGTATGGTCCCATAAAATCCATTCCCCATATGGTAAATGACCAGGAGTATTACGAATTTTGAAATAAATTTAGGGGTTGATGTATGAAATTAGAATGCACTTGACTGGAATGAAACTTCTTGGTGAATTGTGCGAAATTAAATGTCATTAAAGGCTATAAATACCCAATCATAATAATTTAGTGAGAAATATTATTTCCAAACAAATGGGATCCATAAACACCAACACGGTCCTCTTATATAATGGAGATAGTTTCCTCTCCATCAATGTATCTAAGGAGAACTCCATCAAATACACATTTAAAGTGAACCTTTTGATGACCTAAGATACCATAGTGGGTAAAATTGATTTCCTATCATCAAATATTTTCTTTTATCGATCTATTTTGTATAAAAATTCCACCTTGGTGGTAGTCCAGTATGGGAATGATTGATCTATTTTCAATATTACTTAAATAAGGGTTAGAATTGACCTCATTGATTTCTTCTTTGCTACTATGAACAAATGATGATAGCATTATATTGTGCAATGAATATGAATGTTTCATCCCTGTATGTATACTCTAAATCTATAGAAACATTTTCTAAAATGTCTTCCTTATCATTCTATAAGCACGGTATATGAGACAATGTTGCTTTTGATGGGAATTATGCTATCAACCCTTAGGGATAATCAAGTAAGGGGATCAAATATTCCTTTTTGAGAGCATAATAAACATTTAATTGCTTGAATAGAAAATATAAACTGAATATAATGTTTATATTAATCACAAGTATTTTTAATGTGAGTTCAAATCTTGTAATGAGAGATTGGTATCCTGCCTTGCTATTGGTGAAACCTTTTTACAATTGGAAGGAATAAGAAAGAAATCCTTTGTCGGAGTGATAAGAATAACTCCAAACCCATCTTTGTTGAGTTTGGGGTCTTCCATTATCTTTACTATTGGACTTCTATATGTGACATCAAAATATATCTCCCATATTTTGGGGGATACCTTGATAGAGAAGATCTCTTCATCTGACAGTTCAGTACTCATAGGAATTTATTCTAAAGAGGGATGCTCTATGAGGGCATATGATAAATATTTCCCCTTTATTTCTTAATATAGTATAAAATGAATATAAAACTATTGATATATGACTTCCCACCATGACAAACATACATTCAACATGGGATGGTTGAGTATGTATTTGAGTGGGTCATTTTGGGAGACTAAATGGATCTCGTGGTGTTGCAGGTGGTGTCTTTGTTTCTACAAATCAAAGATAAAATCCAAAAAATAATTTTCAATATCTAAATAATGAGTATCAATATCGATCATGTTTAAAATAAGAGAAAAAGAAAATTTTAATTCCCATTATCATTATTTGTTTTGAAAAAATCACCCAGTGATCATTCTAAATCCATCAAATATAAGATGAGTGACTTCCCTTCGACAGGTGGAATCACCACTGGTTTACTGAAGGTATATTTCTTTATACTATCAAATGATTATTGTAATTCATTTTTCCACTGATATGTGACCCAATTTTTCATTAACTTGTTGAAGTTTAGACACTTTACCATAATATTTGATATAAAATTTCAAATATAGGAAAGTCATACTTGTATTCCTATCAAATCATTGAGGTTTCAAGGATGTGACATGTAAATAATAACTATTGTATTATTGGGATCTAATTTTATTCCGTTATGGAGTACTATGAATCCATGAAACCTTCCCAAGGTAACACTAAAATCACATTTTAAGGGGTTCATTTTTTGGCTATGCTGTCAAAGCTTGTTGAGAATTATCTCATGTTCAGAAAGATGGTCAGAAAATTGATGATATTTAACCACTAGATAATCAATGTAGCACTTAATGCATTTACCTTGAAAGGTTTTGAAGATGTGATGCATGGAATGTTGGTATGTAGTGGCAACATTTTTTAGACCAAAGGACATCACTCGCTAGCAATATAACTCTTGTGGTTATATGAATATAGAGGATTATTAATCTTCAAGGTCCATTTGGACTTGTTTATATCTTGAGTAACAATCCCCAATAGAGACATATTGGTAATGAGATATTACATCAATCAAAAGTTTTGTAATTGGAATCGGGAAGTCAGTTTTTGGTAAGTTCTATTTGAGATCTCTAAATTATATGAACACCCTAATTTTCACATTCTTCTTATTTATCAAGACAATATTAGAGATATATTTTGGTTATTGAACATCTAAAATGAATTGGACCTTGATGATATTATAAGCTTTAGATTTGAATTTGGTAGCATGAGTTGGATGTGTTCTTATGGCTACCTTCTTGTAACTATGATTCTCTTCTGATAGAGCTCAGTGATGGATAGCTATGTTAGGATTAAATCTTGGATTTTTTTTGTAATTATAGGAAAAAAAATATTAGTGATGATTAATGGATGAATTATATACCTGTTTTTCATCAAAGGAAATGTCCACACTTATTAGTGTTGGTATCTGATCTTCCCCTCTGTCATGAATTAGCTATCAAAGTTCACCAACAGTTATTGAAACAGCTTCATCAAACCATGTAGAAGAATTTATGAGGCTATCATCATATTTATCTTCCTATTATTTTTCCTATTCCTTTTCCTATTCCTTGATTTTCATGTCATGATGAATGAGTAATTAATGGGAATATTTAGAGTTAGAGGAGAGTTTAATATTCTAAGATACCAAGGAATAAGTATTTCTATTCTTCTGTAGTGCAGTGAAAATTTCCTCAAGTTTAGATACTAGTGCTAGGGGTAGCTAAAATAATAGGGATAGAGAAAGGGAATTTGATCCTTAAGTGTCACCATCAGTGGGATTATTATGTAGGTTTTCAATGATGGAGGGTTCAACTAACATGAATGATATCATTAGGGTTAATGAGTGTATAGACAATCCTAAAATCACATTTTAAATATAGTTAATGGTAATTAAATATTCATTCTTGAAATTTTTAAATGGATTATTTTATGTCATTAAAAAAATGGGCAATAACTTGAGAAATATCATAAATTATGGGTTGTTTCCCTTCCCTCTGGTAAAATCTTAAATAAATGTATTGATATTTACAAGATTTAAATGGATATTTATCACCGTGTAATGTACCAATTTTCCCATTAATGTAGTATTTGAGGCATTGGTGATATTATTAATGGGTTTCCACATGTTGGTGTAACCAAGGCCATCCTAGAAGTATGTTGAAGGATGCATCCTACTGGATGACCAAAACATCAGAATTGGATACTATATCCCCAAATTGAATCCTGAGATTGACCCCATCTAGGGTTTTTTATTCACTCTTATCATAAACTTAAATTATCAGAGGATATGAGGACAATTCAGATTCATTATAAGTTTAATGATAAAGTGTTTAGATAGGAATGAGATTTACTCCTATGCTATTATCAACGAAATCCCTTTGAATGTTAATGTCATTCAAATTTTTAGATATGTAAAAGGGTATGATGTGTCCCTATATAGATGAATCCATATCCTACTTAGTGAAAGCGATAATCATAAGGAACTTTATAGGGGTATACCTATGCATGATATACCTGAATAGTGGTGAATTTACTTACAAAATCTTTAGGGATCAGAAGGGCCTCTAAAAGTGATCCCCATAGATCCTTTGATAAATAAAAAGCATCCAAAATTGAGAGGTTGGATAGAACCACAAAAAATTATTTTAGGATGACATATTTTTGAACAAGGGGTAAGCACTTCCCCATGTGGGGTTTCTCCTTAGTTAGCATGTTGGGTGTTGAAGCATCTAGAGTAGACAAGTCGGGTGGTTGGACATACATTGAGGGCATTTCTCCTACTATTGGATTAGGATAACTTAGCCTTACAACCACCTCAGTTGACAAGAATATTATACCTCTTCTAGATGATCTTTAAAAATTATTGTACTTGGGAGAATTTTATTAATTTTGGATGAATTTTACACCTTTTTTGCGCTCATCGAAGGGATTTTCATTGAGTTTCAATAGCATAAATAGCTCAAGTAGGGATGTGGTTGGAAGATTGGTTCCAACTCTGACTATGTCTTCCCCGACCTCCTCATCTTCTAAAACCACTATCATCATCTCTTGGATCATTCTTAAGGAAATCAGGTTCATAGATATACTCATTATTATAAAATAGATCCATTAAATTTATGATATTAATGGAACTAAAGATTAATTCTTCATCCAATGAGGATTCTGTTTTGTAGTATAATTATTATGGTACCATTTGATGGGATGGTGACCATACTTTTAGGACTAAAGGCATAAAATCTGAGAGATTCCAAACTAGATATGACATATGTACATGATCATCCTTATATACTTATTTTCTTATTCTTTGGTTATGATGCTTCTTGGAAGGCTATCTCTTAGAAAAATGTAGTGCCAACAAAGTTGATCGTACTAAAGAAGAAGGAAGTGGGTGTGAATTTGGTTGATTTAACTATTCCCTATAGATATTATAATTTTTATTAATCATCTTTTTGGTTATCCAATCATTGAACTTATTTGCAGACTTACTTGTAACTTAGTCCCATTCACCTTCTACCTCTGAAGTGGTAGCAGAAACACATGCCACTTGTGCTGGAAGTTTTCTCATATTTACTTTCCCAAAATCAACCATTGTTTTACAGGATATATTTAAAGAAAAATAAATCCCATATTGTGATCCCCAAGGTTTTATCAAAGGTAAAGTAATTATGTTGATCATTGATTAGGCCTCTTGGGTTCTAGTAATTATAATAAGTTATTTTCCATAGTTTCTAAAAATTAACTTGGAACTTACTCATCACAAAAAGAGTAAACATTATTCTTATGATCTTCAAATTGTGACCGTGTATGATGTTTCATCTCATCCAGAAGGTTATGTTTTTTTATGTTTCTACTCATGAGGTGGTACCACATGATAAGGTCTGAGCTATGAATATGTGATTGGTGTAGGAGTGGAATTTAAGGAGATGGTCATAAATTCCACTCTACCTATCCTGATTCCCTAAGCTATTGATTTTGGTTAATACTAGGCTCTAGTTTGAAAAATATAATATTTTAAACATTGTGTAACTGTGACATGATCCCGAAAGATTCCCATATATTTTACTGTAATGGGAAGTGTTTGCATTTCGTTACAAAGGTTCTCAATGAAAATACCCAAAAATTCCTCTTAAGGAAGCTATAAGTTCAAAGAGTAAGTCAAACCCTTTCCACCTAGTGATAAATTCCGATACCATCTCATTTTCCTATTTTTTTCAATTTTATAGGTTGAGAACTTTCATCTTATATAGTGTAGAATTTAATTGATAGAGAAAATATCAGTGAAAGTGTTTCCACCATTTGATCGATCTGACTGGTAAAATGATATACCAAATGAAGGCTGGTACTACTAGGGTCTCCTCTAAATATTGGATTTTGGATGCCTTTTTCTTCTCAAGAGTTCTCATAATGGGAATGTATAGAGACAAAAAGTGATTCAGATATTATTCTAGATCCTCTGAGCCATTGAATGTTGGAAAAGTAGGGTTACAAAAATTAGGAAGGGGAAGAGTTCTATCCAACCATTCTAGGTAAAGATTCCTCTCTAATTATACTAGTTCACACCATTTTTCTATTTCTTATAACCAAACCACCAATGAATCAAGGGTCTGGATGAGTTAAAATGTAATGATTGGATGAGTATAATCTTGAGAGGGATGGGGGGGGGGGGGTTGTTCTTGGTATAGTGGATCTTCTTATAATCATAGTTGGTGACCTTTGTGTACTAGATTATGGGGATTCATTTAGTATAGATCCAGTTGCTTCCCAAATTTGGGGAACTCTTGATATCTTTCTACCATGGGGTCTAATTATATTTTTTGTTTTGATCCCATGTTGAGTGGATGTTTTGGCTCTAATCTCACTAGTATGATGTCCCTTTCTTATTGAGGGGAACTAGCTTGGAGAGAAAGATGAGGCTCTGCTTGAAGAACATATCCAATGTGGATATTACCTCTTAGTAGTTCTACATTCAGTTTTTTCAAAACATGCATTTCTAGATCATATTGATCAAACCTATCCTATAATATAAGTGGTTAATCTATTTTGGGTAAAGGATTGAATATATCCATACCTTTACCATTTTATTTAGTCGAAGCTCACTGACGGGGTGGCAGTTGAACATTCATAGGAACCCTAAATTTTTTGTGAGTTTTTTATTTCTAATTCACACACATTATTCATTTAATTTAGTATGGACTACGTTTTGAATGGAAGAATATTTATCATATTCCTCTACATTAGTTTCATGTTTTGTTTCATCTTCATGGGTTGTGGTGATGATGTTCACTGATGCATAATGACTAGTAGGTGTCTCAGTAGTATCAGATTGATAGGAGGGTCAGTTTCCCTTGGAATATATACAGAAAGGGAGAAGAGATTTAGGATCAATTGCACTATTAATATAATGATTTTGTTTTTTGTCACCACCAGGCCTCATCCTTTACTTCAAGGATTTTTCCGGAGCAACTTGGAAATGGGTGATATGAAGGGAATCTCATGATAGTTTCATCGTAAACATCCTCAATGCGAAATATGGTCCATTATATGGGATGAACTAGGAGTTTATACTTTATTATGATCCTCAAAAATAGTAAAATACTGATTTCTTTCAGGGAGGAGGCTGAGGTAAAAATTCACCTAGACATATGGGATGGGGTTACCCTTGATTCATTTCTAGATTGATTTGAAATTAAAATATAATTCTTGAGGGATGATGTTGTGGTTAAAATTCTCATAGCCCTATAGGCTTGGGGTTCCCCTATATCACTACTGCTTGATCTACTATGGATACCCTCTTGATCATATACATCCTTATGTGATCATGATCTGGGTGTACTTTATGGTCTATACATGATCTACCAACTTATGAAGGCATTAATGGTACCCAAATATTATATTTTATTAAGAGGAAATATTTGTCAATGTTTTTAGATGCTTGAGTGTAACACCCCAAGATTCTACGGTACGCTTCCCTTTGAATAAAACAGTAGCATGTGTTGTACGCAACTTCGAGTTCTAACACACATCACAACCAATCAAACTAGCCGTTATGAATAGTAATAAGCACTTTTTAAAGTTTTATAAATTTTATCTTTCAAAATGGACTTCATTTTTTGATTCGGAATATCAAAATTATCCTAGGGTAAAATTTGGGTATTTTTCTGAAAACTTTGAATTTTTGATGAATAGTGAAAAACACTCAGTTATAGTTTGAAATCAAATTTTTATTTAAATAATTATTTATTTTATTTAAATTTATTTTAGGTCAAAATAGATACATAATACCTATATAAGTTCAATTTAATTCATTGGATTCAGTTTATAAAAATTTTAGATATATAAAAATTTTATTGAACTTTCACCGTCTTTTACCCATCTCTTAGGAGAATTTGCAAATTCACATAAAACTTAATTTTACTACTTCTGTGAGATGAATTTAGAAAATCCGAGAGACACGGTTAATATCAAGGAGTAAAATGTGGTTCAATAAGATAATAATAATTTTTTGTGAATATTATCTTTTTACATTTATTTACGACGGTTAAAAGTAATAGGGTAATTAAGGGTAAAAATGATATTATTATTACCCTAACACATGTCATAATTATATTGGATAAGTATAATTCGACCAAAAACAACCTTAGGAATAAAATATTTACCTCTTTGGTCCACTTGGATTAGATTAGGACATTTATTATTATTTAATTCAAAGAAGAGTTAAAAGAGTTAAAATCAAAGTTTAATAACTAAAATATTTTTAATATAAGGTAATACATAAGATAAATTCGATTATAATTATTTATTAGAAAGATAAAAAAATTTCATACATAATTATATTTTATTTATAATTATTAGACATTAAATAATTTAATTTATTTATGACACAATGGTGATGCAGTAATTACCTAATTAATGAAATATTAGAATAATTGATATTATAAATATAAAAATAAATGAAAGATGAGACTTTTTATGAATTAAACAAATTTTATAGGTTAATATAACATATTAGGGTTAGTTAGATGAATTGTTTTTGAAGTAATAATTTTGTTATGAATTTAGAAAAAACAAAATACCAAATAGTGTCAAAATTGACATAAAAGAGTTTTTAAAACAAATATTATATTATTAATTTATATTCAATTCCTAAAAATCTAAGGTTCGGAAAAAGGACTTATATAATTATAGGTGTATCATTAATGAACCACATGGGGTTTTATTGGATGTATATAGTAAGTTTATTAACCAAATAATATAAATATACAAAGAGACATGGTAAATGTTAACCTATTTAACTAAGAGTTAAATATAAATGATAAGGTTAATATAGTGACCCAAACCAGTATAAAATCTATTGGTTGAAAGGATTCCTACCAATCCCAACCTTATCCTTTAAATGATTCACTTTGGAGTTATTATAAACTGAATATGAATTTATTATAAAATAATATTTTAAGTTTTTCCTAAGGTTCCCTCACCCCTTTTATAAAAGGGCACTCCCCCTTCTCTCAAATTCATACCTTCAAAGCATTTTGTCTCAGCCATTCCCTGACCAAATATTCTCTAAAATTCCATAAATTAAACCTAGAGGCCTTAGTTTGATCTGAAAGCCAACCTAAGGAGCCCTTTTGAACAAATCAAAAGGAAGAACCCGAAGAAGAGGTAATGTTTTCACCACCCTCTTTCATGTTCCTTTCTTCTTCAACTTATTATTTCTTTGTTATTTCCATTCTAAAATAATAAATCCAGTATATTATATATACTGTGATGTTATTATAAATATGGTACAACCATATTCTGTATTCTATCCATCCTTTGAATGACATGTCACCATACGTGCGTACGTACGACTTACCGTCTCCACGCCGTGGTGTAATTGTTATTCAAAACATTATTTTTTTGGATGGGGAAGATAATGACATGTAATTGAAGTAAATAATAAATATAAAATTATAATGATTCTTTATATATGATATAACATCCAATTATATACGATTTTAATATCAAAATAATGATATTGTCACTCGTGCGTACGTACGGACTACCGTCTCCACGAACGCGATGAGATTCATTCCCCATCGTATCCATTCAAGTCTAATTCTCATTTGATGATTAAAAATAATGTTCAAGGACTTTATATAATTATGGATATGAATAAGATACATCCTATCCATAATAAACATGACTTATGTAACAAAATATATAAAAGAAAACGAGTAAGTTAACACCCGAAACGATGATAATACTAAGATATTATTAACAAAGCAATGTTAAAAGATCATATATGATATCATATTAATGTATATGATTATTTTATAATTTAATAAAAACTATTTAACCATTATATAGGAGGTTAAACTACCCTCAACCAAGGAAAAGTACAAGGTAAGAGTTTATTTCACAATCTCTTCATTATCCGAGGTTGTTTATACGTAATTATCTACTGGGACCTCTTTATCATCCACATCCATGTTTCTTAAAAATGTATTTCAAATCATTCTTACTATTTTATAGACTATGAGTTAGAGTCATTCATACCCTTTTTTTACTTTTTATAAGAAGTTTATAAAGGAATCTTTCTGTCATTTTCAAAACAAGGTCCTTTTTAACCTTTTCGACAGAATTAAGGTAAGAATGTCTTTTTTTAACTTATACGGTGGGTGCGGCTATTTTCCGCCATTATAAAATATTCTAAGCTTCCCTTAAAATCTTATAAGAATATTTTCAAAGTAAATGTTTTATTTTATAATTATGTGACTTTTAAATGATTTAAAAAAAGAGATATTTCTCTAAAATAGTTTTGATTTCATCTATGTCAACATCCATTGATGGATTTTAAGCTTATTTGAAGTTGATTTATTATGATAAAAAACTTCTATATTGTATTGAAGGTTTTGTGATATGTTTGACTATGGATGTGTTATTTTTATACCATTCATGGTTTATGGAGAAAGTATTGACATTTCGTATGCTAGTTTTAATACGAATATTTATGTTATGTTTTAACCTGTTCATATGAGGAATGCATTGGACTTAATAAGTGACAGGTGGAGCCCGATATAGCTCCTCGATGCATAAGTATGTCTCATGAGAAAAAATAGTGTATTGGCCAAAGTCCTTGACAAAATCTTATTTGTAGTCTTGGCACAAGGCCTTGACTATGTGGTTATGATAGTCTGGCATTATGCATTCCATCATTTTGAAAGTGGTTATTGATATTGCTTCTGATTATTCAACTAGTATAATATCCATGTGAATATGTAAATGGAATTATTTCAATTTATCTTTGCCATATTATACTGAAGTTCAAGTTTAAAAGGCTTTTTTTTAGTTATACATTGCCTTAAATGTTTATATTTATTTATGAAAGTTTTCCACTATATTGTTATCCTTACTAAGCATATGAGCTCACCCCTTTATATGTTTTAATTTTTCCCAGGATGTGAAGAAGTATTTTATGAATGACATGCAGGGAATGTATGAGGGCATATGAAGACAAGAGGTTGTTTTAGTTTTTTTACATTATGATGTAATGTAAGACTTATGAATATATATAGTGTTTCAAAGGATACTAAACTAATCGGTCCTTCGAGACTTTTTCTTTTGTGATCATTCCAATATTATGTAATAATACATTGAATCCGGGTAACTAGGGTTAGGGAATTACAGTTGGTATCATAGGAATTTTAGTACAAACCTTGGAAACTAGATTTAGATAAACTCTGATTAGAGCACATAGACCTAGTATGGACTTTGTGGATTAGTATAAAAGAACTTACTAGAATTTCGGTATTGTAGAGATTTTGTGAGTTTTTTGAGAAATATATCCATGTATAGATATGAGCAGGTAGAGGCAGCTTTGTAAAAGATGTACCTAGGGGTAAAACCCGAAAACACCGCTTTGAGCTAGACTCAAACGGGAACTAGTGCACGACAACGGGCCTTGCTGCACTCTTGGTTACAACACTCCTGGGGGATATGATTAGGATAATTTTTATTTTATTTACAAACTATTATGATGGGTTTATGAGTATATACTTCCTCAAAGAAAACATTTTTATGATTAGGGATTATATCCATAAACTGTTCAATTTATGTTAAGTGTTTTACAAGTTTGGAATTATGTATTTTGATTCATAAACTGACCTAGTTTGTACCATTGTTTATAAATGGCGCCTAGTGGAAGGAATGGAAACCATATCAATGCACACACTCTATGTAGGGATTTCCATCCTGATCAAGATAATTATAGTGGAGCTGGTGATGCAACAGGTGCTGATCAGCTAATCACCATATTGGGACAACTCACTCAGGTTATGAATAATAACCTTACATGTATGGAGCACCCAGATCCACATCGTGGAGGGTCAATGTTAGATCGCTTCATGAGGCAACAACCACCAACATTAAATGGGATTAAAAATCAATTAGTAGCTGAGAAATGTATAAATTCTTTAGAAAAAATATTCCATGCCTTGGGGAGTAGTGAAAGGGAAAAAGTTATCATGGTAGTTTATCGCCTCACTGGAGATGCTGACCAATGGTAGTAATTGATTAAAAACAAGAAGGAAGATGATGATGTATCAAATATGGAATGGAGGTATTTCAATGAGCTTTTCTTAGAAAAATTCTTTCCTCGTGACCATCGAGCAGATATGGAAAGACAATTTCTGAGTCTGAGAAAAAAGGAGGATGAGAATATCGCAAAGTATGAGGCTAACATTACAAGGTTAGCGAGGCATGCATCAAATTATATACATAACCCAAGGAGTAATATTAATAATTTTTTTTATGGGTGAAAACCATTTCTCCATCAAGCATTAGTCTCACAATCCTTCTCGTCGTACGAAGATATTGTCTCATGTGCTATCAAGATAGAAAAGGAATTCTCTTAGTCTTATGACTTTAAAGCAAAGAAAGAGAAGAAGTAGTCTGCTGATCACTCTAGAAATGGAAATAAGGGGAAGAAGGGAAAATTTTAATATCCATACTACAATAAATGTGGGAAGAAACACCCCGATACTTGCTTAAAAGGAATGGTAGTATATTAAAAACGTGGTGAAAAAGGCCACCAAGTTCGTGATTGCAAGGGGAAGAAAGAAACTACCATTTTTCAATGCTACAATTGCAGGGAGATGGGAATTATGCAAATGAATGTTCTAAGAGTCAAGGATACTTACCTCAGAAAAGGACAAGGGATCAAGGACAAGCTTATATGATCACTACTGCTGAGGTTAAAGCTCTGAAAGATGTGGTGGCAGGTAATTTAATGGTTTCCTCAAGTTTAGACAATGTTTTATTTGATTCTGGATCATCGCATTGTTTCATATCTTCCCAGTTTGCATTTTTTTTTCTATATTTACAATTTTATTTAACAAGGGAGTTGTCAGTCAAAAATTATAATGGAAGTATCATTGCAACAACGTTTTGTGAATCAGTCCCCATTAGAGCACATAAATGTTATTTATCTTCTGATCTCATCATCATAACCATAATTGAATTTGATATAATCCTTAGTATGGATTGGTTTTCAGACCATGATGTGAAGATTTATTGTAAGAAGAAGGAGGTTGTGATTTTTGATGATGATGATATGGAACACCTTATCTTTAGATCAGAATCGTCCCCACATTATTCTTATCTAGATCCACCCCCAATATCTCAACTAAATTAAATTATCGGGGAGGTAGATAATGGAATAACTATGGGTGAGGAAAGGAATGTTCAAATAGATGATTTACCTATTGTGAAAGAATATGTAGATGCGTTTCCAGAAGATTTACCTATACATCCTCTAGAATGAGAAATTGAGTTTTCCATTGATATAATTCCTGGTTCAAGGCCTATATCGAAAACCCCTTATAGAATGGCCACTGTGGAATTAGTTGAACTAAAGAAACAACTATAGGAATTGAGTAATAAGGGATTTATTCACCCTAGTGTTTCTCTATGGAGATCCCCTGTCCTTTTTGTTAAGAAGAAAGATGGATCTATGAGGTTATGTATCGACTATAGGGAGATCAATGCTATAACAATAAATAACAAGTATCCCCTTCCTCTCATTGATGATTTATTCGACCAAATTCATGGAGATCAATATTTTTCAATGATTTACCTTCGATCTGGATACCATCAGTTGTGTGTGAAGAAGGAAGACATTCCGAAGACAACATTTCGAACCTGGTTTGTGCATTATGCGTTTATAGTAATTCCTTTTGGATTGACTAATGCACCCTCTGTATTCATGGATCTAATGAATAGAGTTTTCAAGGAATATCTCTCTGATTTTGTGGTGGTATTTATTGATGATATCTTGGTATACACCAAAACCTAAGAAGATCATGAAAATCACTTGCGCATTATCCTGAAGACTCTTATAAGACATGAATTATATGGGAACTTTAGCAAGTGTGAATCTTGGCTTCAGGAGATTTTTTTTTTTTTTCCATATTGTCTCCAAATATGGAATCTCTATTGATCCTTCTAAGACCAAGGCAATCCAAGAATGACCAGCCCTGACGAGTATAACTGAGGTACGCAATTTTATTGGTTTATCAGGTTATTATCGACATTTTGTCCAGTATTTTGCCTAATTGGATAACCCATTAATGAATCTCACACATAAAGGGGTTAAATTTGTTTGGAAAAAAGAGTCTGAAGAATGTTTTGAAGAACTGAAGAAATTATTAGTCATTGCTCCTATATTGACTCTACCATCAGGGAATGATGGGTTCATTATTTATAGTGATGCATCAAACAAAGGACTTGGTTGCGTCCTTATGAATAATGATAGAGTTATTTCCTATGCATCCCGATAGATGAAAATTCATGAGCAAAAATATCCTAATCATGATATTGAGTTAGTAGATGTGATATTTACTTTGAAGATATGGATACATTATCTCTATGGTAAAAAATGTGAGATATATACTGATCACAAGAGTTTGAAGTATATTTTCTCACAAAAAGAACTCAACATGTGGCAAAGGCGATGGATTGAACTACTCAAGGATTATGATTGCACGATACAATACCACCCGGGGAAGGAAAATAAGGTGGAAAATGATTTGATCAGAATGGATCATGGAGTTTTGAACAAGATGAGAGTTGAAAAGGATCCTATATACATGGATCTAGTAAAGATGGATATGGGAATCACCATGGAAGGTGAAACCTCAATACGTTTTCAAATTGTTGCCAAACCATCTTTACTAGAAATGATAAAGAGTTATCAAACCAATGATGAAGAGTTTAAAAATAAGATTAAAGCTATGAATGATGGGAGATTGAGTGACTTTGTTTATGAAGATGGAATTTTGAAATTTGGGAAGAGTCTTTGTGTTCCCGATATACCTGATTTAAAAAGGGAATTGTTAGATGATGCTCATAATTACAATTTCTCTATACACCCTAGGAGAAGAAAAATGTATAGAGATTTGAAGGAACATTTTTGGTGGGACAACATGAAGAGAGAGATTTCTGATTTTGTGTCAAGATGTACAGTTTGTCAACAAGTGAAAGTTGGAAGGCAACAACCTAGAGGAGTCATGCAACCTCTTCCCATACCTGAGTGGAAATGGGATAATATCACGAAGGACTTTGTCATAGGACTACCAAAGGTTCCTATAAGGGACGATGCAATATGGGTAATTGTTGATCATCTTATCAAGTAATCACATTTTCTTTCTATAAGAGAAGATCTACCACTTGAACGTCTAGCAAGAATATATATTAATGAAGTTGTGATACTTCATGGAGTAACCCTATCGATTGTTTCTGATCATGATCCCCATTTTACTTGAAGATTCTAGAAGAGTCTTTAGAAGTACTTGGATAATGAACTTCATTTGAGCACTGCCTACCACCCTCAAATAGTTGGACAATCAGAACGGACTATTCAAACTTTAGAAGACATGTTGAGATCATGCTCACTTGACTTTATGGGTATGTGGGATCAATATTTACCTCTGGTGGAATTTTACTATAACGATAGCTTCCATTCAAGTATTCAGATGGCACCATATGAAGCGTTATACAGAAAGATATGTCGCACACCAACCTATTGGGATGACGTTGGTGAAAGAAAACTTGTAGGCCCAGAACTGGTGGAGGAAATGATGGAAAAGGTAAAGGTAATCCAAAAACACATCAAAGCAGTTCAAAGTAGGCAGAAGAGCTATGCCGATAACCGAAGGAAGGATTTGGAATTTCAGGTAGGAGAACATGTTTTCTTGAAGGTATCTCCATGGAAGGGAGTTATACGTTTCGGTAATAAAGGTAAATTGAGTCCTAGGTACATCAGACCTTTCGAAATTCTAGAACGAATTGGGGATATAGCTTACCATTTGGAAATGCCTCCAAATCTCTCCCAAGTTCACGATGTATTTCTCGTATCACTGTTGAGAAAATACATGCCTGACCCAATGCATGTACTCAACTATGAGTAAGTATAACTGGACCCGATCTATCTTATTGCGAAGAGCCAGTCATGATTCTTGATACCAGAGAACAAGTGTTGAGAAACCGGACGAATCGTCTGGTAAAAGTTCTATGGAGAAAACATAACATTGAAGAGGAAACGTGGGAACCTGAGGAACTTATGATGAAGAACCACCCAAGTCTTTTCATGTGGTAGTATTCTAGAAATTTCGAGGACGAAATTATTTGAAGGAGGGGAGAATGTAACACCCCAAGCTTCTACGATATGCTTCTCTATGAATAATACAGTAGCGTGTGTTGTATGCAACTTCAAGTTCTAACACACGCCACAACCAATCAAACTAGCTGTTATGAATATTAATAAACACTTTTTAAAATTTTATACATTTTATCTTTCTAAATGGACTTCATTTTTTTATTCGTAATATCGAAATTATCCTAGGGAGAAATTTTGGTATTTTTCTGAAAACTTTCATTTTTTGATGAATAGTGAAAAACACTGAGTTATAGTTTAAAACTGAATTTTTATTTAAATAATTATTTATTTTATTTAAAAATATTTTAGGTCAAAATAGATATATAATATCTATATATGTTCAATGTAATTCATTAGAGTCAGTTTATAATAATTTTAGATATATAAAAATTTTATTGAACTTTCACCGTCTTTTACCCATCTCCCAGGAGAATTTGCAAATTCACATAAAACTTAATTTTACCGCTTATGTGAGTGGAATTTCAAAAATCTGAGAGACACAGTTAATATCAAGGAGTAAAATTTGGTTCAATAAGATAAAAATATTTTTTTTTGAATAATAACTTTTTTACTTTTATTTACCACAGTTAAAAGTAAATAGGGTAATTAAGGGTAAAAATGATATTATTATTACCCAAACACATGTACTAATTCTATTGGATAAGTATAATTCGACCCAAAACATCCTTAGGAATAAAATATGAACCTCTTCAGTCCACTTGGAATAGATTATGACATTTATTATTATTTAATTCAATGAAGAGTTAAAAGAGTTAAAATTAATGTTTAATAACTAAAACATTTTTAATATAGGGTTATACATAAGATAAATTAGATTGTAAATATTAATTATAAATCTAAATATATTTCCTACATAATTATATTTTATTTATAATTATTAGACATTAAATAATTTAATTTATTTATGACACAATGGTGATGCAGTAATTACCTAATTAATGAAATATTAGAATAATTAATATTATAAATATAAAAATAAATTTAATATGAGACCTTTTATGAATTACAACAATTTTATAGGTTAATATAACATATTAGGGTTTGTTAGATAAATTTTTTTCGAATTAATAATGTTGTTATGAATTTAGCAAAAACAAAATAGCAAATAGTGTCAAAATTGAAAACAAAGAGTTTTTAAAACAAATATTATATTATTAATTGATATTCAATTCCTAAAAATATAAGGTTTGGAAAAAGGACTTATATAATGATAGTTGTATTATTAATGAACCACCTGAGGTTCTATTGGATGTATATAGTATGTTTATTAACCATATAATATAAAAATACAAAGTGACATGGTAAATGTCAAACTATTTAACTAAGAGTTAAATATAAATGATAAGGTTAATATAGTGATTAAAACCTGTCTAAAATCTATTTTTATAAAGTATTTAGACCCATCCCCACCTTATTATTAAAATAAGTCACTTTGGAGCCATTATAAATAGAATATAAATTTATTATAAAATAATATTTTATGTTTTTCCTAAGGTTCTCCTCACCCCTCTTATAAAAGGGAACTCCCACTTCACTGAAATTCATACCTTAAAAGCATTTTGCCTCAGCCAAAACCTACCCAAATATTCTCTTAACTTCCCTAAATTCAACCTATAGGCCTTAGTTTTATCAGAAATCCAATCTAATAAGCCCTTTTGATCAAATCAAAAGGAAGAACCTGAAGAATAGGTAATGTTTTCACCACCCTCTTTCAAGTTCCTTTCTTCTTCAACTTATTATTTCTTTGTTATTTCCATTCTAAAATAATAACTCCAGTATATTCTATATAATGTGATGTTATTATAAATATGGTACCACTATATTCATTATTCTATCCATCCTTTGAATGACATGTCACCAAACATGCGTACGTACGACTTACCGTCTCCACGTCGTGGTGTAATTGTTATTCAAAACATTATTTTTTTGATGGGTATGATAATGATGTATAATTTAAGGAAATAATAAATATAACATTATAATAATTCTTTATATATGATATACCATCCAATTATATACGATTTTAATATCAAAAGAGTGATATTGTCGCTCGTGCGTACGTACGGACTACCGTCTCCCTAAACACGATGAGATTCATTCCCGAACATATCCATTCAAGTCTAATTCACATTTGATGATTAAAAATAATGTATAAGGACTTGATATAATTATATATATTAATAATATACAACCTATACATAGAAAACACGGCTTATGTAACAAAAAATATAAAATAAAACGAGTAAGTTAACACCCAAAACGATGATAATACTAAGATATTATTAACAAGGTAATGTTAAAAGATCATATATGATATCATATTAATGTATATGATTCTTGTATAATTTAATAACAACTATTTCACCATTATACAGGATGTTAAACTACCCTCAACCAAGGGAAAGTACAAGATAAGTTTTATTTCACAATCTCTTCATTATCCAAGGTTGTTTATACGTAATTATCTACTGGGACCTCTTTATCATCCACATCCATGCTTCTTAAAAATGTATTTCAAATCATTAATACTATTTTACAAAATATGGGTTAAATTCATTTATACCCTTGATTTACTTTTTATAAGAAGTTTATAAAGGAATCTTTCTGTCATTTTCTAAAAAAGGACATTTTTAACCTTTTCGACAGAATTAAGGTAAGAATGTCTTTTTTTAACTTATACGGAAGATGCGGCTATTTTCAACCTTTATAAAATCTTCGAATCTTACCTTAAAAGATTATAAGAATATTTTGAAAGTAAATGTTTTATTTTATAATTATGTGACTTTTAAATGATTTTAAAAAAGAGATATTTCTCTCAAATAGTTTTGATTTCATCTACGTCAACATCCTTTGATGGATTTTAAGATTATTTGAAGTTGATTTATTATGTTACAAAACCTCCATATTGTATTGAAGGTTTTGTGATATGTTTCACTGTGGATGTGTTATTTTTATACCATTCATGGTTTATGGAGAAAGTATTGACATTCCATAGGGTTGTTTTAATACGAATGTTTATGTTATGTTTAAACCTGTTCATATGAGGAATGAATTGGACTTAATAAGAGACGGGTGGAGCTCGCTATAGCTCCTAGATGCATCGGTAGGTCTCATGAGACAAACTAGTTTCTTGGCACAAGGCCGTGACAAAATATTATTTGTAGTCTTGGAATAAGGCCTTGACTATGTGGTTATGATAGTATGGCATTATGTATTCCATCATTTTGAAAGTGGTTATTGATATTTCATATTATTATTCGACTAGTAGAATATCCATGTGAATAAGTAAATGGAATTATTTCATTTTATCTTTTCCATATTATGCTGAAGTTCAAGTTTAAAAGGCTTTTTTTAGTTATACATTGCCTTAAATGTTTATATTTATTTATGAAATTTTCCGCTATATTGTTATCCTTACTGAGCATCTGAGCTCACCCCTTTCAATGTTTTAATTTTTCCCAGGATGTGAAGATGTATTTTATGAATGACCTGCAGGGAATGTATGAGGGGATATGAAGACAAGATGTTGTTGTAGTTTTTTTTCACTTCATGATGTAATATAATACTTATGAATATATCTAGTGTTTCCAAGGATACTAAACTAATCAGTCTTTCAAGACGTGATCTTTTGTGATCACGACAATATTATGTAATAATGCACCAACTCTGGGTAACTAGGGTTGGGGTGTTAAATTGAGGCAAGAGTTTTTCATTGTCACATTCTCATTGAGCTTGATTTTCATGATATTTTTTAGGGCCACTTATTATTGTGCATACCGTTGGTTGTGAAAAAAATTACTTTTAAGAGCTAGATCAAAGAAATAACATTAGATGATTACAATTCTAGTAGAATTTGTTGATCGAGGAGTGAGATGAAACTCAATGATCCATGTTTACACCATCCCCTAATATGAATGTTTTATGTGATGTCTAAAATTACTTAACATAGCTTGAGTAAAGAATTAAGGAATGAACATTAAAGACCCCCCATTGTTTTCTTGATTTTGGAATTTGTGTGGATAAAAGAGTGAATAAGTCAATTTGAGATTAAATTTATTATATTTACTTGAAATTATTTTCATATACATCATAAGGTAGTATTTTATCTTTTAGGTGTAGAAAATTTATCCATCTATTCAAGTGAATTTCATGTGCACATTCTTGTAATAAAATATCAGGAATTCTATATTGAGGGATGGATAATGGGAAAAAAATATGATTTTTATGTTATCAGTAGCCAATTTTATCCTCATAAACCATGTATCCTTTTCATATTCTATGGTAGATTACTACACTAGATCTAAACAAATAAGATGTTTTTCAACTTGTTCATTATAGGCAGTGGGGTTAGGGGGAATCTCCTCCATTGTGTTGAAAGGAGAATAGCCCAAGGGTGGTTTAGAGGATGATGCTACCATAGTACATATTTAAATTGAGAAATAATATCACTTGACAATGATAAAGCATCAGTCATGACTAGAATTATCTTCCCAAGCACCTCATGATATAAGGGATTTCTCAGAATTGACTCAGGAAAGGGATGAACATCTTATCAAAAATGAAATATTATTGAGGGTAGGACCTGCATAGTGGATTTCATTCTAGGGAGGAATGAAATCAGGGCTTAACATCCTATAGTAAGGGGAAAACATATAGCGATACCTCAGGGAGGGCCTTAAAGGAAGTTAAAGTAAAGGGGAGGACATTCTTTCCTTTTGATCTTCTGTCAATGAGTAGAGTTTTCATGATAATCATAATGATATGGGTCCTCATGTTCGATCACTACATGACCACAATGGAGGCCTTTATGGTAGATATTTTGGGGAGGACCTCCAAAATGAATTCTATATGGACCCATTTTCTAAAGGCAGGGGATCATTGAGGGATTTTACCAATGACATTTGAAAACCCACATTGGTCAAGGGATGGGAGGTTGGGATCATCACACCCTTTTGGGGGGAATTGTTGCATACTTTGGGACCCACTTATATATTTTAGTCCTATTATTGAATCCTTTATAAAACTTTTAAAAATAAACTGGTCACCATTCACATTTCCAATCAATCATATATACAAACAAGAGTAACCATCTGTATGTATCAAGTGTTCTCCATCAATGTAACCATATGTATATATATGAGGTCTTCTATTGGTAGATCCACTTTTTTGTTTCCAAGGTTCTCCATATCATTTTTTATTTACTCGATAATGATTTATTTAAATTATCATAGTTTAAAGACTCATGATTGGGAACTATAGAGTTTATTTCTATAGAAGGAGGTAGTTATAGTTTTTATATCCGGATTGATCCCATAAGAACTGATTCCTATGTATCCCTATGAAAGGAATAAAATCCCATGTAGTTCAATGCCACTTGAAAGGAAATGTCGTACCTTTTAGGGTCATGTGATGAGGACAAAACCTTGTAGTTTAATGTCATGCGATAAGGGAATCTAGGTGAAAGGATCCTAGTCAAGGATAGTGTGGGATTTATACCAAAACAACCCATTCTAGTTGATCTATTAGGGAATATGGACCTCTGATGAGATGAACCTGGGAATTTGGGCCAATGAGGATAAGGTGGGATGGACCTAAAAAGAATAGTCTCATAGGCGGGGGCATGATCTTACAAGAAATAAAACCCAATAAGGATTACTGTGGTTCGAAAAATTTAGTTTTGAACCATGGGGAGGCTTCCTATGTATCTTATTAGTATAAGAATAAAATCCCACATAGTTCATATAAATGTGTTAGGGATTATACCCATGAGGGAGACCCATTTGAGGATATTTTATTATTCTAATGAAATGATCACTACTTACCTCTAAACCCATGTGATTCATTCTCAATGTGAGAAATAAAAGGAAGTGAAAGATCTATCATTTTTTCCCAATATCATTCATCCGTTGGTTGATGAGGGAAAGGGTATGGAAGGATGAATATGTCCTTTAATAAATACCATGAGCTTACTCCAGGAGGTATTACCACATGATTTTTCGTCTGAAAGGTGGATGATTGGGTGAGGGTAAGGCTAAAGATGTAAGGGGAGCTTGTTATCTGATTATTATAACATTTTAGGTAACGAATGTCACCACCCTACTCAAGAATCCATCCATCACCATCCCTAAGGATTAGATCCTTATTACCATGAGAATGTATTATCATGAACATTATGAGGATCCCACATACAAGGGAGGTTAAATATAGGAATTACCTTACCGTGGAAATATATGGTTGAGAGGATATTCTAGTATGTCCTATGCTCTAATCATATATATTTGGAGGCTTTGGAGGAGGTCTTATCTTAGATACCCTCAAATAGGGGACTAGGGTAAGGGAATTCTCTATAATTAGTGGTATGAGAGAGGTCCCATAGAATTATTTACCCATATAGTACCTAGTAAAATAAATAGTGATTCACCTAGGTGAACTTGGATGAAATGGGTTTAACTTTTCCCAGATTATACCTAGGAGAGTTAGTTTGAATTCTTGGTTAATGTTCAACCTGGGTAACAAAACATGGATAATACATTTCTTTGACCTTAAAGGATTGCATCGGGTTTTATTATAAGGGTGTGTCATATGTTAAGATGTTTAGGTTTCCCTTTTCCCTAGTATGGAGAAGCTATGGGGAATTTCTTCATAATGGTTTTTTTATTTGTGTTTTAAACCATTAGGAAATTGGATATATTCTTTCAAATGAAAATTTCTCTTTTTATTCTTGTTCAGTAGGCTACCAGAAGGTATTTGAGACTTGCATGAGGGACCTTTGTGAGAAGAACTTCCAATAGTTTTTTCCGACTTCCAAGAGTGTAAAATGAGGAGACCTAGGTTCATATTTATAGGCAAAAAAAGTACCATGGGCGAGGATAAAATTTGTTCATGTTCCTCATGTAGGTGTATCAAGCTACTGGTTTTCATAGATTAGTCCACAGAGGTTCTCAACATAGGTGGATTGTGAAGGTGATCCATTAAGATGGTCCAAACAGACTGTCTGTATAGAATACTCTATGTAGGTGTTCTCTGTAGATGGTCCATGGAAGCTAGAACTTGTGTGAGATGGGTGGCGAAGTTGTGCGATGGATTTACATGAGATCTAAAATATTCCTTTTATAAAAATTTATCGACTCCCGATAGCCACAGATTTTGTTTTGTAAGTCGATCTAGTCTTTGAGACTTGTCAAATCGAATACTGAAAAGGAAAAAATTCTCTTAGTTATGGTGTATACACCCTAGAAGGGGTTTTTTTGATGTGAAAAATTACCCGAAATACTCTTAAAATTAGGTTATAAGGCATCAAACCTTTTTATCATTATATTTTGGAATCTATGGACTACTATTAGAGGGATTTTCACACCACCATGCCACCATATTGGGAATAATTTCTAAGGTATCCTTTTCCCTCAGTATGGAGATATCTTATACAACATGGAAATCCATTCTAATTATTGTTATAGTATGGAGACACACTTATAATTAAACTCAATATGTGTTTTATAAGTGAGTGTCACATTATGGGATATGTGGAAAAGTACATGGAATGATTTTTTCACTTCCAATAGGGCCTTACTAAAAACTCATCTCAGAATTTCAAGTCATTTTTCCTCCATTTGAAATCCATTCCAAACATCTTTTTCACAAAAATATTTATAAATCACATTCAAATTCATTCAAATAACATTTATTACAAAAAACCACACTTAACCCAATTTATAACCAAAACGGAAAAAAATACCATTTAAACAAAAAATCTATTTTAAAAAAACCCATGGAACATTATAAAGAAACTTGAAACTAAAAACACATTTAAAACTTAAAAACCCATTGAAAACCATTTTGAATCATTTATAACAAGTTAATATTTACTTTAAAAAACTCAAGGAACCTAATTTAATTATCACATATACATATAATCTAGCAATTAAAGCATTTTAAATCATCAAACACAACATGAAATTCCATTTAAATAAAGATAAAAAAATCATATACCATAAGCATGGTGGGATCTAGACAAAACAAGATGAAATATTCCACCTTCAATGGTGAATGCACAAAAAATTCTAGAGATACCCTCCATAGGCTATAGAAACTAAAAAACCCAAATTAAAACCACTCTAAACCATATTTTCATCCAAAGAAGTTCCCTTGGGTTCCATGAGAGAAGTGAAACAAAAAATAAATGCAGAAAATAAGAGAAAGGTAGATATAGGGATTAACTCAAGAAATCTTTAAAAAATAAGATAAAATAAGTCATGGAATCATGAGGGGAGGATGATAGTAGATCCTCATTAGTCACCCGAATCACACAAATGGGAAGTGGACAAGAGGAGAATGAAACCCCTTAAAAATTAGGCAAGGAAAAACTTGGAAAATCCAAAAATTTTAAAATTGGGGAACTCGCATATTTTGGATATATGGTTTAACAAAATGTGTTCCAACAATGTGAGTACTACTATAAAAGACACCCCCACTAAAAGGTACCTCACACGGTTACTCTTATGATTCACAAAAATCAACTCAAATCATGAACTATTCAGGTGAGATAACTATTCATGTTCAAAATTATACTGAAAACCCTCCTAAGTGGTTTGAAAAAAATTATGTACAGTGAGCTATGTGTTGTAGAAGACCCACATAAATTTTATCTACATAGTTTCCAATAACTATATTCCAACCATGAATTAAACCTGAAATATACCAAAAAATCTTAAAAATTAAAATGTAAATACAAAAAAACATCCAAAATTTTAGATTTTCCAAAATAGTAAACATTATATAAAATAAACTACATGGAAAAAAATGGGTGTTATAATTCTACCCACCATGAAAATTTATGCACTCTTAAAGTCTTGAGTAATGGTCTATGGAGTGGGAAGGTAACTATCAAGACATCTATAATCATGAGTCAAAAAGGAGGGGATTAAATAGATAGCTTCATAATAAAAGAAACAATGAAATTTAAAAAAACTTGAGGATACTAATATAAATCCACAAAAACAATCACATGTTTCTAAGAAGAAATCAACCACAACTAGAATCACAAAAAAGGACTCTATTAAAGGGGATATGGAGACCTAAGATAGGTCTCCATACCATTAATATTTTATCTAAAATACTGAAAGAAGTATGAAATGATACTATACCAAGAACCAAACATGGGAACCCATCTGAAAGGATTCCATCATTTCCACTGAATATAAGTAATTACCATGGAATTGGTTTTAATTCTTGAGAAAACACAACCAACAAAAAATTAAACATTCATAAAACAAAACTCATCACCGATCTTAATAGAAAAATATCACCACAAAATATCAAAATAAAAACTATGACCTAAAATGAGTTCCCAACCCAAGTCACCATACTAGAGGGATGAATTATGACCTCAACCTCAGAATAGTATCCCATTGTAAATCCAACCAAACAATCATAGTACCTTTGAGTGCTGCATATCCCAAAGGAAAGGTTCTTCTTAGTCACTTGAGAAATGATCCAAGATTTCCCATGATCACCCCCTAAGAATCAAATCCTCAAAAAATCTTGAACATGAAAACCATCCCCATAAAATAATACCCAAGAAATAAACGCATATCATGACCAAAATTAATCACTATCCACAAGGAATGATTCCATAAATCCCCAATACTAACCAAAACATGTCCTAAAACAGAATCTATCCACCATAACACGGGATACACTTAATATTAACTGTTTCACTAACTAAACTTATTAAACCTATAAAAATAGATGAAACTGTAACACCCATAGAATTTATGATATATTTCTCTTGAAATAAATTTAATTTCTTTGATATATTTCTTTACACGCAATACCGAGTTTAAGAGAACCATGATATACTATTAAAATATTATTATTTTAATGTGATAGTTATCTCCTAAACATTAGATTCAAGTATGTGAACATGACTATATAAATTATGAAAATTTTGTTTTTATACATATATAAAATGAATTCATTGGTTTCAATTGGTTATAAATGAAAATATAATCATTTGAAGTTAAATAAAGATGTTTTCCAGAAAAATATTTTTATGTGACCAATGTGTTTTTATCTTAATAAATAAAATTAATCCTTATTGATGAATGATTTAAATGAAAATTTTGTATAATATTTTTAATAAAATATTTTAACATATATCTAATATTTTTTACTTGGTAAAAAATGAAGGTAAACTCAATTTTATGCTTAAAAATGAATATGGCTAAACTCAGTTTTGTTGTGTTTTTCACACATAATGTTAAATGAAATTCTTCCACTTAATTAAATTAAATGTTATAAAATAGTTTAATAATATATAATCATCACAATTAATATTATGTTATAATTTTAAATTAATTTTTGATCGTAGTGAATAGTAACTGGGGTAAATATTTGTCACATCAGTAAGGGTAAATCAGGTAATTAAGGTTAAAAATAATGTGATAAGACTCTAAAACTATATATAACACCTTACTTATTTCTAATGGATGATTTTTTTCTAACCATAATCATATAATATTCTATTATAGCTCAACTGAATTCCATTTTTCTTTGATAATGGCCTCAATATTATTTTATGCAAAGAACAATTCCAAAATTTCACTCTCATTATTTTAATATCTCTAACATTTTTTCATAGGGATAACAAGAGGTTATTTTTAGTTATAAATTATTATTTTAAATAATAATGAATTTTATTTATTGTAAAAATTTATTTTTAATTATTATTGGTGGAATAATTATATTAAATGCTTTCTCAATGTCGACATGGTTCTTATTTAATAATAAAAAATTAAAATAAATAATTTTAAAAATATTTAAAGTAATACTATTTGGATGAATTATAGCGTGAAATTTTTTTTAGATAAATATAAAATATTATTGATGTTTTAATTGGTTTATTCAAATTCAATTTCCATCTTTTCGTTCATAAATTCAAACTATGTGAATAGTTATGAAAATGACTTTAATGATATCTTATGCTAAATAATAATTAATTAAATGATTTAAAATTCATAAAAATATTATCTATTTCAAATTTAATTAAATATGTTCTATTATATACAAAATTTTCAACATAAATGTTACTTTTCTTTTTATAATAACTTTCATGTCCTTAAAAGAGTTAAATTTTTTTGATGTCTTGGAAATCAGGAAAAGGGTTAATGGGGAGGGGGGAGGGGTGGGGGTAAGAATAAGAGGTAAGGGTTAAAAAACCACCTAAACTTGTTTAAATTTTATTTTATGGGATTATTAGACACAAAATCATACTATTTTTGAAATATATTAATTTGGTGACACTTGATGTTGAAAATTATTTTATATTAATATAATACTTTAGGTAATTCTTAGGTTGCCTCTCCCGTCACTTATAAAAGGGCAACCCCTTTTATCCTTTATTAAAAAGTTTGAGCCTTATAGATAAAAAAATACATACCCTAATACCATTATATATTATTTTCAAATATCCTAGAGTTTCTGGTATCAAAAATATGCTCTTTTCAAGGATTAATATGCTATATAAAGGAGGTTTCTCAATAAAGATGTATAACTCTTAATCTAGTATTTTCAATTTTATTACTTATTATACCTACTCTAAATATGTTTTATCCATTATAAAATAACGAATTTGGTAAATCTAATATACTAAATTTTTATTATGATGATTTATCAACCATTTACACCCCCTTTCCATCAAATGAGAAATGTAAGTATCACTCATGCGTATGTTTGGATTGCCACCTCCATGAAGTTATGTATTTCATTTTTCATAACCACTTTTTATTAATGGTTATAATGATAGATTTAATAAATATACATGATATAATAATAATTATGTAATAGTTAATTATTATTCACCTTTCTTTACTTCCAACCATCTAAAAGTAGTAACATCACTCGTGCGTACATATAGACAATTGTCTCTATAGAGTGATGTAATTCATTTTTCATCACCGCTTTATCTTAAAAATTATAAAAGTGTATATGATGAATAAATATGATAATTATTTCATGATTTATATTTTTTATATGATGAAACAATTACAAATGTGTATGTAACAAAACCACAAAACATAAAAATGCCTGAAAAATGAGGTGGTTACCACTTGGAATAGTGATTTTAATGAAGAATTGTCAATAAATGGGTGCCAAGATGTTATAAGTAAATAATATATGGTGTGATATATATTATTATAGTTCTATAATATATTTATAATAAATATATATTTATTATAAATTAGATTTAAACACATATGAAACAAGTTGAGACATGAGATAAGGGGTTTATGTTACAATCCCATTTCTTTTTTGGGATTGTCTATACTAAATATCCATTAAGGGAAATTATATGAATATTATCTCTTAAACACATTTTATTTTATTCTAATATTTTTATTTATATACATTTTAATTTATTAATATCATTTTACTCTCTTTAGTTCTTAAAATGAGAGAGAAAATGTTTCTAAAGGAAAACCGACCTTATTTCCTCTTTAGTCAATGAAAATTTTCTCCTTTGTCCATATTCTTAAAATTATTTTACAAAAGTTCTTACCAATACATGAAATATTTTAAAAAGGTCATTTCTACTAACTTTTTGTTATTTAATAATATTTTAAAAGGAATATTTTTAAATAAACTTTTTTCTAATCAATTCATCTTGAGTATTTACAAATGTGTAGAATGAATGTTCTATTTTCACATCTATGACATGAAAAATTTTACTACCATTATTCATTTCTTTCATTTGAATATTAATTTACAAGTTTCCCTAGTTATTTTCAAAGATATTTATTTTATTAATACTCTATGAATTTTTAGTTAAAATGTTATCAAAATAAAAATATATTTCTCTTGTTTTTAAATAAAGATTCGAATGATATTTTAAAGGTATTTTTTATATATGTAAACATCCTTTAAGTATTATTATGATTAACTAAGGAAAATATCTTATGATACCTTGTAATTTATTTCGTTGTATATCTTGTGATGATTATGGTTTAATTATGATTATATGAAATCCATTTATTTACCTTGGGTTAATTATGTTATGATGAAACCTTTATGAAACCCATTTCGGTTCTATGGTTTATGACATGATAGAATGATAACATGTTTATGAAACATTTTTACTTTCCATGGGTTGTGTTATTATGATATTATTAATGCTCTATGATCTTGTGACACACATATTTATGTTTTTAATTATGTTTTGGGTGGGCTTGGAATTATATATTCCTTCAATGCATTTGGTAATTATGTTAAAGTTGATAATATCCTAAGTTATGATGAAGTTAATTAACTCCTACGATATTTAAAAGTTAACTATATAGAATTTAATTCTAATTGAATTTTTTAAGTGACTAGGTTTGAATTTTTATTATGCTTCTTTTTCTATAATTATAATATTAGGAGTGAAGATTTACTAATGAAGTGTTTTTCTATGATTATGTATATTCCAAAAACTTATGTATTATTATTATGATATATTATCATGGATCATGAATGATTATGGTTTATTCCACAAACTTATGGATTATTTATTTTGTTATAAAAATCCATAAACCATCATTTATAATTAGTTATCTTTAAATGATTAGGTATGATTAGTGTAAGTTATGATCATGTTCTTATACCCTTACACTTATATTATGCTCATTTATAATCATTGGTATCTTTTATGTTTACACTTACTGAGTATCTGAGATCACCCTTTCTTATATTTCCTCTCGCATGGTTATGTATAATGGTTTTAATTAGGTTATGTCTAAGAAGTGGACTTTTAGAGAAGATAATTGTGGGAGATTTTTAAGATGTTTCATGAAATAAGATGATTATGTATCTGGTATACATAGAAACTAAACATCTACATTCATTAGGCATGTATTATTGTGATTTTTTTTGAATATTATTCTAAACAGATGTAATATTAATATATTAAAGTCTCAGGTTTCCTTGGTTGGAATCATAGTAGGTTTTAGCTAGTTTTTAGAGATTAGGTTTAGATAATTTTATTGAAAACTCTAGGTATAAGTCTAAGTTTAAGATCACATCCTAAAGTTTTGTTAAAGAATAGATTGTGTGGTTTTCCTAGAAAATAAATCCCTATCTAAGTACTAGAATGTGGATGAATTTATAGAGCTGATGAACCTATGAGTAACAACTCTGAAAGGGGTGGATTAGTTATTAACTAGATCACCATTTCTACATAATGAGTGTACCTAAGAATTCATACCTATCTAGACACTCTTAGGGGATATGATTGGTTTAATTCAGATTTTCTATATGGACCATTATGAAGGATTTAAATATAACATGACCATGAATTACCTAGGTTAAACCAAATGTGTCATATATTTAAAATAAAGTGTTATGATTTAAGAATATTATTAATTATTTTTATGATTACATGATTCATCACTATGATTATTATTTATCACACTATGATTTTTGGTCTTATTCATTTACTATACCAAAGAGGAACCATGTTAATGCTAAATGTGATAGGAAATGTAATGACCATCCACAGGAGAAACCAAATTATATGGTATATGAGATATGAAATATTGAAACTATGCTCACCCAAATATCTTAATCTATGAATGTTAACATGAATTATATTGATATTTTAAATGGTAAAAGGAAGGAAAAACTCACTATTGAGTATTTTATGTGGAAACATCCACCTTACTTTGGTGGTTCCTATAATCTATTAATTTATAAGAAATATATTAGTACCACTAAAAATATATTTTCCATTCTCTATTATTCAGACATGAAATTTTTTTCTTAGTATTATATTATTTGGAAGGTGAAACATATTAATGATGAAATCCTAATAAGAGTATCAGGTAAGAAGAAGAAATTTACTCCATGAAATGGGAAGAGTTTTATAATATATTTTTCAGTAATTATTTTCCCTAAAATATACACATGAAAATAGAAAAGGAATTCCTAGAAATAAGGTAGAAAGGTGATTAATCCATTAGTACCTATGAAGAAAATTTCACAAGACTTTCAAGGATTTATTCTGATTTTATCATCAATCCTAAAAGAAAAGTTGACTAATTCATTAGTGTCTTGAGAGAAAGTATTTGAAAGTCTTTATCCATAAGAGACTTTGATATCTATAAAGAAATAATTCAATGTTATCTCAAGATAGAAATGGGAAATGGAAACTCTCAGTGTTATTTTGGTTTTTGGGAAAAAATATAAAGATTTAATTTCTCGAAAATTCTAATAATAAAAAAATAGAGAAAAGAATATTAATATTTATTCATTTTAGAAGTGTGGAAGGAATTATGAATTAAATTTCCTTATAGGATAGGGTAAATGTTTTTAGTGTGATAAATAAAGCCATCATGTAAAATAATTTCAAAGTTATTTGTAGAAGCTAGTCAATGAATGGAGTGGCAAAATAGGTCAACCAAATGCACCACCCACAATACAATGCTATAATTTAAATATTTATAGAAATTATACCAATTATTAATTGAATCAAATGGTTAATTAATACAATCAACATCAACAACATCTTAATCCAAGAGGAAATGGGAAATTTAATGAAATCACAACTGCTAATGTGGGTCATATGAATGTATTGGTGAAAGTTACACTTTCCATATACTCTAGAATTAAAAATTATTTATTTTATTTTGGATCTAAACAATATTTTATATCTGAATAATTTTCATAGGGTAAAATTTCACCACCTAGACCATTAGATATTGAATTAGTTGTAAAAAATTCTAATGGTATGATAATAACAAATTAATTCAATAACTCCACTCTAATAGAATTTTTATAGAATATACTTACTAAAAATATTGTTATTCTCTATCTAGTTGAATTTTATGTGAATTTATGCATGGTTTTAATCTCTGTATATAGAATCCATATCAATTTCCAAGGATGGCAATCCATGTTTGATATTCTAAATCAACATATGATCTTCTTTTATTGTGAGGGTGAATATGAATATATGATATAAGTTAATTACATTTTATAGGTATTACTAACTATTAAAGAGGGATATTTATCTCATATGGTTAGGGATAAACTCAAAATTGGAGACATCCCTATTTTTTGGGATTATGTTAATGTATTTGATGAAGAATTTCCAATTATTCCCTATAATCTTGAAGTTGAGATTTTAATATATCTCATACCTGGTGCTACACCAATTTCAAAGAATCCATATAGAATTACGTCAATTGAGTACTAGTAATTGAATAGGAAAATCTAGGAGAACATTAATAAGGGATTCATTCAGTCTAGTGATTCACCATATGGTGAACCTATTATTTTTGTTATGAATAAATATTATTCAATGTATATTTTCATTTATTATTGAGAACATAACAATATAAATGTTAAGAAAAAGTATTATATACCCCATATCAATGATCTATTTGATCAATTATGAGAAGCACAATATTTTTTCAATATTGATCTTAGATTTGGATATCATCAACTGAGGAATAAGAATGAGGATATAACTAATACAAAATTCTATAAGAGGTATTATCATTATGAATTTATAGTTATTACATTTAGACTTATCAATGCTCCTACTATCTTACTATATTTAATGAATAAAGTCTCTAGAGATGACCTTGATTAGTTTTTGGTAGTATTTATAAAAAAAATTATATAGATCAAGGAATATAATATAGAAAATTTTGGGATTGTGCTGAAAACCTCAAGGAAAGAGAATATGTATGATAAATTTACCAAATGTGAATTATATATTGAGAAAGATTCATTCTTGAGTCATATAATCTCAAGTGAGGTGATATTGGTTGATCCTTCAAAGGAAATAGTTATTGACCAATGGATGAGGCCAACTATGGTAACCAAGATTCATAGTTTTCTTGGGTTTGTTAGATAATAATGATACATAATGGGGGATTTATAATGGATATATAATCCAATAACCATGTTAACTTGGAAAGGATATGAGTTCCTTTTGATATATTAATGTGAGGAAAATTTCATGTAGCTAAAAGGTAGGTTAGTCAACACACCCATTCTTACATTACCCTATAAAGGAGAAAGGTTTGTGATCTATAGTGATGCATTAAAGAAGTGAATAAAATTAATCCTCATGTTTAATTATATAGTGATAGATTATGCCTTATTATAATTGAAATTTAATGGGAAAATTACCTGACTCATGATTTGGAGTTGGCAACAGTACGTTTTGTAATAAAAAATAGAGGCATTATCTTTATGGTGAATGGTATGATAAATATACTGATCATAAAATTGATAAGTATATATTCATGAAAAAAGAGTTGAATTTGTTCCAAAGAAGATATTTGGAGTTGATTAAATTTTATGATTTCTCAATATGCTACTACCATGGGATAGAGAAGAAGGTGAATGATGCTATGAATCCTAAAGACCTTGCTAGTTTATCTCTAGTGAGGATTTAAAGGGATCCAATATTTATGGATTTATAGAATATGAATATTTAAATAATATAGAAAGTGGAAAAACCATATGTTTATTATAATAATGTTCAACCTTCCATCTATGCGAGGATTAAAAAGGTACAAAAGGAGGATGTTGAACTATAGAATATGGTGAGAAGTTTTCCCAAGTTCAATCGTGATTATGATGGAATGATAAGGTTCAAGAATAGAGTATGTGTTATTTTAATGACATAATTGAATAAAGAGTTGTTGTATTAAGATCCATGTTCAACATTATTTATATATCTTGGATGTATGAAGATGTATAGATATTTTAAACAGTATTTATAATGGGATAAAATGAAGAGGGATATTACATAGTATGTATATCAATGCATGGTGAGTGATAAAATTATAAAGGGATTCTACAAGTATTAACCAAACTTGAATGAAAATTGTAAAACATTTCCATGGATTTAATCATTTCACTTTCTAAAACATCTTAAGGTTAAAATTCTATTTGGGTTATATTTAATCATCACATAAAATCAAAAAAATTTATTTCCATTATATAATATTTCTCTCTTGATCATATTTCCATGATATATATTAAGGAAGTGGTAAGGTTTCATGGAGTACCAAATTCTATTGTAACTGATCAGGATCTAAGGATTACCTTTAATTTCTGGATATGTCATCAGTAGGCTCTAGATATAGGTTTCTGTTTCAGTTCTACATGTCATCCTAACAAAATGTTTTGTATGAGAGGACCATTAAAACTCTATAATACATGTTTAGATATTATTTAATTTATTTCAAATGTGGTTGGGATCAACACCTTCCTTTGGTGGAGTTTTCTTATAATAATAATGTTCACTCAAGCATTCAGATGGATAATTATAAATCCCTATATGGAAGGAATTGGAAAACTAAAATTTTATAGGATAAAGTTGTGAAAATAAAGATATTGGGACTTGATCTAGATAAAAAAATGGTATATAAGGTTAGATCCATTCAATAATATATCTGGGAAGCCGATAGTCGATAGAAAAGTTATGCTAATAATCATTGGAAAAATATAGTGTTTGAGGTTGGTGATAAAGTATTCCTATAAATATTTCCTTAGAAGAGGGTTATGGGATTTGGAAATAAGGTAAAGATAAGACCTAGATATATTAGTTCCTTTTAAAGTTTTGATCAAATTGGTATGGTAGCTTATCACTTAGATCTTCCACCAAATCTATCTCAAGTTTATGACATGTTCCATGTGTCTCTCATATAGAAGTATATACCTGATCTTTCAAATGTAATGAAATTCGATGTTATACCACTAGAATAAGATATATCATAGGAAGAAAAACTATTTAATATTCTGTATTGAAGAGATAAAGTTCCATGAAACATGACCACTCAGCTGGTCAAAGTTTTGTGATGAAACCATAAATTTTTGGAAGCTATGTGGGAACTCGAAGATGAAATGAGGTAGAAGAATTATAAATTGTTTACATCAAAATTAGAGAATTTTTAGGGTGAAATTTTTATAAGGGGGAAGAATTTAATATCCTAAGATTTTATGATATATTTATCTTTAAATAAATTTAATTTCTTTGGAAGCTTTTTTTTCACACAACACTGAGTTTTAACGAACCACGATATACTAATAAAATATTATTATTTAATGTGAAAGTTATTACCTAATCATTATATTAGTGGGTATGAATATGACAAACTAAATTATGAAAAATTATTATTTTTACATTTTTATAAAATGAATTCATTTTTTACCAATTGGGTATAAATGAAAATGAAATCCTTTGATGGTAAATAGAGATGTTTTTCTAAAAAAATATTTTTACATACACAATGTGGTTGTATCTAATTAAATTAAATTAATATATATTGATAATTTTTTTAATTAAATGTGTAGATAATATATCCAATAAAATATTTTAATATTCATTGAATAGTTTTTACATGGAAAAAAATTAGGGTAACCTCACTCTTATACTTAAAAATGCATTTGAAAAAAAACATATTTTTTTGCTTTTTGAGAATTTATTTTAAAATAAATTTATAAAACTTATAGAAATTAAATATTTTAAAAATTATTCCATATTTTTAATCATCCTAATTACTATTATTCAATAGGTTTAACTTATTTTTTGGTCATAATGAATAGTAAGTTGGGGTAAATATTTTTCACCTCGGTAAGGGTAAATCTAGTAATTAAGGTTAAAAATAATGTGAAAAAGATTAAAAAATATATCTAACATCTTAATTATTTCTATTGTATGATTTTAGTTTGACTATCATCATAAAATATTTAAATATAAGGAAACTTGGTTCCATTTTTCTTTGATAATGACCTTAATATTATTTTATGCTAACAATAAATAAAAAATGTCACTCTATTTGTTTTAATATATTTAATATTATTTCATAGTGATAAAAGTTGGTGTGCTTAGTTTTAAATGTTTATTTAAAAGAGTAATAATTTTTATATCATGGATTAAGGTGTAATATAAATGAGGATTCTCAATGAATAGATATAAATCTTAACTGGGTACTCTCTATTTTATTTCTTTTTCTACCTCATATAAATATATGGTATCCATTATAAAATTAAAAATTCATTATATTAAATATATTTAATTATTATCGTGATGATGGATTTTCATGACCCTACCTCCCTAGGCCCTGAACCTGGTCATCTGACCCCATGGGTATACTGTAACACCATGTTTTCCTTCCTAGCACACCATAGTCTATTGCCCACTATAGTCTCTTATCAAACTAATTACTATCCCTGAAGTCCAACACATCATATTTTTCTATGTTTTTTATCACTCACATAGTCACTAGAAAACATCCTGGGAGGTCAACCATCCTAACATTACTTCAATCCAAGCATGCTTCATCATGAACTTAAAATAAGGTAGGCTCCCGAAAAAAAAGTTACACCTTATTGACATGGGTAGTAACATTTAGTATTCAACATATCCATTTTACATTGGTGTTATACTCAACCACATTTAAATTATAATACCTACAATGTTTACCCCACATCTGAAACCCAATTATCACCAATTCATTTCTAACTGGGTATTATCTCTCATACCATTTTTCATGACCCTAAACTCTAGAACCTAAACCTAGTCATCTGACCCCATGGGTATATTGTAATACCATGGTTTCTTTACTAGATAACCACAAGAACATGTTATCTTATTATACTAATGAATTTACCCATATACCAACACATTTTATTTTAGTGTGTTTTTATCCACTCAGACGCACCCTAAGAAACTTTCTCAGAGGTCACCCATCTTAATAATACTCTCGGACAAACATGCTTAAATAAAGAGTTCTAATTAGGTAGGATCCAGAAAATAAAGGTGAACCTTAGGAACATGGGAAATAATATTTAGTCTTTTAAGTATCACTTTCTTAGGTGTGTTACATGGGTCAACCATTTTACACAAACTTTCCATCAAATGGGAAATGAAAGTATCTCTTATTCGCACATGTGGACTACCACCTCCATGAAGCTATGAATTGTGTTTTTCATAATTGTTGACACCCACCAGATGGACAATAGAAAAATCATAAAGGATGAAATACCTGAATATGAGTATTATTTTTCCCACAAAATAAAAGGAGGAAGAGGATGGCCGAGACCTATGGATCACATGAGAATTGAAAGGAATCATGATCGCATGACCATTTTAAGGTCAAAAAAGGATCCATGCATGGCATATAACCCACATGAATTCTTGTAGACCACCCTTTGACAAACCATCCTACACCTGTAAAGGCTTCCTTGAAAACTAAATGAGCTCCCCTAGGCCACATGGTTTGTTATTTAAAAGTGCTGGAAAAACCACCCTAAATCCTTTAAAAATAATGAGGGGTGACATTCAAAGGCATAGACCCCCAGTGATCATGAAGATTACATGACATATCAACATTGGAAAGAATAAAATCCCATGGTGAAATCTAGTAAAACTCACAAGACCTACAAACCTTTGTAGGATAAAATGAAGGAGATAATGGGGAGGAGGAGAATGGTGTTCGCAGTCGCTAAAGCACACACGACATGATCCCCAGGTGACCTGTGATATGCCACAAGACCTCAAAGTCATGTCCACCTCATCTCATGAAATCCCTTTAGTTTATCATCAACACCACACAAAAGTCCTCAGGTATGTCCATGTTTCCCATTTTGAACTCTAAGGATAGAAAAATATACATGTATACTATATGATTTCACACACTCCATATGACCCATATTGGTCAGGCGAGACATCATCAAAAAATCAAGAAAAAATCCCATACATTGCTCATGAAAACTTGTATAATCCAGGAACTTTGTAAAATACAACAAAGAAGATAATAATGGATATGGTAAGAAGTGTTTTTCAGTCATTTAAGAGCATGCGACACTCCCCTGTGACCCATAAGAAGTAGTGAGTCCTCGGTGACACATCCGTATTGCCCCACTAGATCCCTTTGGATTATCATCCTCACCATGTGAAGTGCCCCAGGTAACTCCTCGATGCTCCAAGTATGAACAAATGGATTTTTAAAAGTAATGATCGTATAACCCCTTGTGACCCATATCAATCATGAAAAACATCCCCAAAAAATAGAATAAATACCCCTAGCAAGACACATGCATTCTCACATGACTCCAAACCTTTGTCATATAAAAAAGGGGATTAAAATGGAGGAGGTGAGAAGTGTTCACAATCATTAAAAGGCACATGACACACCCAACACACCCATGATACAGTCCTTTGAGACCCCTGGATGAACCATCATTATCTCAAAATACCCCAATACAAGTCATGCAAGGTCACATGAGTGTCTTACAATAGGCACCTAGATCTTACAAGGGCCCTTTGATATGTCAACTTCACAACATGAAAGTCCTTTGATAGAACCACATGATCAAATAAGTCTCTGTTAAATAGTGAAAATCCGATAAAGGAAGCGTTGACAGAAGATAATTGGGATCATTGGAAATCAAGAAACACACTCAGAGCAATCCATGATAGAGACTCACAAATCCACATGGTTCCATGCCCCTTCACTAAATCCAACCTGGACTCTTGATAGATACAACACACAAAAAGGTGAGTATCTAGGGTAGAGAGGCCTATAAACCCCCACCCAACACAAACAATTCATGACTACTATGCACTCCAGATGCCCAGACTCTGGAACATTTGACTCTTGACTTATAAAGACTTCTTAGAGTGTCAAATCATGTGACCTTCCAACTTTCCATCAAGTAATATACTGGAGGGCATCCATAATATTCATGAACTAGGAATAAAGTAATTCATGTGATCATTCGTAAATCACGTGAAGGATCTCTGGAAGGTTATGAAAAGAAAATACTTCAAGCCCACTAAATCATGCAAGACTCAAGATGAATCGACATTGAACAAAATTGAGGAATTCATGACACAAGGGTTAGAACCACTGTCAAAGGTCGAAGGATCAAGCAAAGGAAATGCTCTCCGACCCTCGTGCACATCACATAAGTCATATAAATACATGAGACAACAACAAGACATGTCTCTTGGATATTTCATTACTCCTTCAGCAAGACATATGGGACACACAAAATAATCCATACATGTAAGAGAAAGTCACATGGTTCCACCCTATGGACACCACTTTGATCTTGAAAAACCCTCTGGGTCTATCACCTAGGAATTTTGATGTCCTTTGGACACATTTCTTGACTCATATAATGTTGTTTTCTCATGTCATATGAGTCTCATGAAAGTATTTGGACCTGATGACCAAACACTCATGACACCCTTTGGGCAAGTCAGCTGGGACATACAACACCCTCCAGACATGTCGGCCAGGTCTTGCGATGTCTCCCATAAGTGTTATCTAAGATATACCAAAAAGTCCAGGGTCCGGTCAGATCTGTCCCTAAAAAATTTATTAAGAAAAAGATAATAGAGTCAGGCGTACAAGGAATTATTACAAAGGCGAGAGTATATTACACCACGCATGTCTGCCTCCACCAGTGGAGCGCAGTATTCTGGTTCCATGAAGGACCACATCATATTCTTCACCATTATTGCTTTCTTTTCCAAAGCATCGACAACTTGATTGGATTCCCTGTAAGCATGTGAGATTATCAGATTGAGCTCGGTAACCTTGTTGAGACACGGAATCCAGTGAGGTAGAATTCTCCATGGCACATCTCGTGTTCTTGTTTTCAAGGCCTGCACTGCAGTTTGAGAATCTGATTCAATCCATAACAAACTCCATTTGAATTGAACAGCAAAATTGACCGCATGTATAATAGCCCATAGCTCAGCTTCATAGGCCTCCCCTTTATTAGTGTAATAGTAAAAGCAACCCTTCACAAAACCACGATGTGTGCGGAAGACTCCGCCACATCCAGATGGCCCTGGCGCGCCAGCAGCAGCCCCATATACATTTACCTTGATCCACGTGCCTATCGGAGGTATCCATCGAATGTATTTGAGAGTTTTGGGATTTCGGGGGAGACCGAGAACACCTAGCATTCTGAGGACCTGAAGGTCAGATAAGTTGATATTCATCCCTCTAGTTTGCACCATAGATGCCGCATACACTTCCCTATGCAGGGCAAGCATTCCGGTCTGGGAAGAAATCTACTTGTTCTCAAACAGGATGGCATTAAGCGCATGCCAAACAGCCGCAAAAATTGTAGCACCAGCCACCAGCAGCAGATTCTGAATTTTCTCACTTCGCCCAGTGTTGGACAGCCCTGAAAGGATCTCATCAACCTGCATATGAGAGCACAAATCCAGCCCAAATAGAGAACCTGCATATGAACAAAGTTGGCGCACATATCAGCAGCCCACAAACAAGTGTTTCACATTTTCCTTTGCACACATACATAGACAGCATGCTGAAGCAATCATAATTCCAGCCCGCTTGAGTTGATCATGTGTGGGAAGTCTATATTTCCAGATTCTCCAAATTAAGAGGAATCTGGATGGTTGGATACAGGGAGCCTGAAAGGCTGTAATGCATCTCGGAGTGTGAGTAGAGCTCCCGCATTCCATCCTATAAAATTCCTTGATGTTGAAGCACCCATTCCTATTCAGCTTCCATATCAGAGTGTCATGATCCATGAATGTGTAATTATGAATTTCAAGTCTAGTTTGAAGGGTAAGCAGGCTATCAAATCTTTGCCATTGTGTTCTGAAATCAACAATGGGCATATTCCTTACTTTAGAGTGAGTGCTCATGATATCGTGCAGTGGCCTATCAAGCCAAGTGATATTCCAGCAGTTGATATTGGAGTTCTCACACACCAGCCACTTTGTTTCGTTCATGATTTTATTGAAGGCATGTCTAAGCGAAGCCCACACGGAGGACCCAAGATAATGTTTGTACCCATTCAACAACCTTTCCTTAAATCTTTTGGCCAAAAAAGCATTAGAAGCATCATTGGAGATCAAGCTCCATGTGAATTTCCCAATGAGACCATCATTAAGTATCTTTAGGTCCTTGATTCCAAGGCCTCCAAGATCAACTAGTTTGATACACTCTTTCCAGGCAACCATTACCAATTTCCTTTCGTGGGCAGAACAGGGCCATAAGAAATCCCTTATCATACACTGCAACTCCTTGATGAGGCCCCTAGGCCACCTATACAACGAGAAGGAGTACACAAACTTTTATGTGATCACTGAGTTAATGAGACACACTCTTCCAGCCAGGGACATAACCTTACCTTTCCAGCTAGCAAATTGATTGAAAATTCCATAATAGATACCTTCCAGATAATGCCGTTTAAATTTCCCCCAGAAGAGAGGAACACCAAGGTACTGGAAAGGAAGAGTCCCTTTTTTCACCCCAATCCCTCAGATGATTCTATTTTGCTTGCCAACCATAATACCATTACCAAAAACAATGAAGGATTTATTCCAACTAATCGCCTGTCCAGCCACCTCTTCATAATGCTCAAACAACACCTGGATAGAGGAGATTGTTTTTCTAGAATCTCGCCCAAACAGAAGTATATCACCAGCATAGAGCAAATGTGAGGGGGGAAAATCATTCTTCCCAGCCCTAATTTGCTTATAAAATCCAAACTGAACAAGATCATTGATGCACCTACTCAAATAGTCTTCTGCAATAGCAAATAGAAAACCTGAGAGCGGATCCCCTTGCCTCACACCTCTAGTGCACGGGAAGAATCCTCTAGGTTCCCCATTAATAAGAATGGACAGCCTTGATGAGCTAAGGATGGTACTAATAAACTTGATAAAACCATTTGAGAAGCCATAAATTTTGAGGACATTGAAAAGAAAGCTCCATCTTAGAGTGTCAAAAGCCTTAGATATGTCAATTTTGAGCGCAAAGTTCCCATCTCTAACTTTCCTCCTCATCAAGTTAACACTTTCTAAGGCAGCAAAAAGACAAGTTTGAATATTGCATCCAGGAACAAATCCAAATTGATTTTGAGTAATCATGTCACTAACCAACGGTCCCATCCTGTTCATAATAATCTTACTGATGACCTTAGGGATTGTATTTCCAAGCGCAATAGGCCCGAAGTCTTTAATGTCAACCACATTTTCCTTCTTGGGTATCTGTGCAATAAAACATGAATTCATCCCATATGGCATATAGAAATATTTGAAGAATTCCTTGATTGCTTGAGCGATATCATCCTGCAAGACATCCCAGTAAAACATGAAGAATTTGTTAGTGAACCCATATGGACCAGGAGCACTATCCATATTAAGAGAAAACAAGGCTGTTTTAATTTCCTCCTTTAGAGGAGGAGCGATAAGGGCCTGATTATTTTGATCTTAAATGAAAGGGATAATGTTGTCAACCATTTTCTATGTGTTATCCTACCCATCATCAGAAAACAGACCCATGAAGTATTCCACAATAGCCTGGGAAATTGCATTTTCAGAGGTGTGAAGCTGACCATTAATGTTAATTGCCTTATTTCCTGATCTGTCCCTCTTCTCTCTGTGAAGCCTATGAAAGAATTTTGTGTTCCGGTCTCCCTCCTTCAGCCATTTCACATTTAGTTGGTTTTTTTCCAGCCTTTCGTTGACCACTAAAAGTCTATCCAGCCTATTATGGGCTTCGATTTCCTCCCTAGAGGGAGTATTCAGATGTTGATCCCTGATCTGGCAACATGCAAGACATGCCAACTGATTCATATGACACCCTCTAGACAAGAAGGCCATGTCAATAGGGCATCCTAGGACTTGATATCACCATCTATCCTCAGTGTGTAAGCCTCAAATATAGGGAAGCCTTAGTGTGTAAGCCTCGACATAAAAGGAACTACGAAAACTTTACTTCTATATCCAAGATATATAGGCTACCTATCCCTAAGGTTTGAGCCCTATATTGATCATCAAAGAAATCCTAGAAGCTAAGTCCCTTATTCAAGGAAATGATATTGATTATTTTCTATACCTTGTTTCTAAAAATGAGAAGAAATCACATGGGATTAGAGATTAGAAATGATCATATCATCTGAACTATAATCCCACACAAGGGTATAGAAAAACCTTAGTGTGTAAGCCCCGTCATAAACAAAACTATAATAAATCTAATTATTTCCCTAACCAAGATAAATAGGATTCCTTCCTAAGACCTGAGATCAAATAAAACACCTGTTTTGTTATAATTATTTCCAAAAATTTGATGTATCAACTAGAATGAATCAATTAGTCCTATGAGATGATCACCCTATCTCATCCATCAAAAGACTCAGAAACCCACTAAACTACAATGACTCAGATTACTTCCATAACTAAGAAATGTAGGATGCCTTCCTAAGGATTGATCTCAAATAAAACATCCCTTTTGGTATAAGTATTACCAAGACTATAAAGTATCAACCAATGAGACTCAATTAGTCCCAGGATATGATCACCATATCTTATCCAACAGCAGACTGAGAAACCCACTGAGCTATGATGACTCTGATTCCTACCATAACTAGGATATGTAATATATCTATCAAAGATTTGAGTCCTATAATAAATCATCTCAAGGAATTATCACTACATAACCCCTACATCATGATCAATGAAATTGTCATTTTCTATACCTTTTTTATCACACCAAAAATGGATTACATGAGCTTAGGGATTCATTATAATCATATCATCAACACTATGAGTCTCTATAATGACATGGGAAACACCAATACATGATAACTACAAAAAATATGATTCTTGCTATACTCAGGATATATAGAAAACCCCCTTAGGGTTTGAGCTAAAATATTTAGTCTCTTAGTACCCAAACATATTTCCTTATCGTATGGAATTAAACTATATAAAATGAATGAACATAGTGTGTTTTAATTCCTGCAATAATACATATATGTAGGATACCTCATAATGGATCAATACCCTCATCATAATATTAAACAACTTCTTACATGGAATAATTATCCAAAGAACTTGGTTATACAGCTTCAGTATATAAGAAACTGGTCATTACTTGAAAATAATAAATAACCTTAAATACATATAGATGAATTCACCAAAGAGATCCTAGTCTGTTGCATATGAAAGAGAATTAATATATTATTGTATCATTAGGATAACTGGTCCCATATTAGGATTAGGAACAGATTAAATAACATATCTTAAATATATAATAGAGTCCCAGAGTAGGAAATAATTCCACCCTAAAATGGTATGATGATCCCAACCTCCCATCACCTCGACCAATGTTAGTCCCCAAGAGTTGATGGGCCTGAAACCCAGATGTATTCCACCCTTTGGGAAGTAGGTCCATAACAATTTTTTGATAAGTGAACCATTGGGAGTTTCTATGGAAGAATAAATAGATGGTAAACCTAATGCGTTCGATTGAATGAGGCCTCAAAATATCCCTCAATCAAATCATCAAGGGGATCCCATCCTACGTCTGCATCAAAATACAATGAAACAATAACCCATTCACATTTATGGTTATAATGAGGGATTTATTGAATATATATGAAATTAGTGATATAATTATGACTCTAAAAGGTGAATTATTATTTACATTTATTTTATTCCAACCATAAATAAGTTTAAACTTTACTCGTGCGTACGTATGGGCTACCGCCTCCACAATGTGATTTAATTCATTTTTCATCACTAAATCATATGAATAATTATAAAATTCTATATGATGAATAAATATTATTATTATGTCATGAGTAATGTTCTAGATATGATGAAACCCTGAAAATGGTTCAATTACTAGAACCATCAAATCGAAACATGGATGAAAAATGAAGCAGTTATCACCCAAAATAATAATTTTAATAAAGAATTGTTAATAAATGGGTGGTAAGACATTATAAATAAATCATATATGGTATGATATATATGAGTATTATTATACAATATATGTATAATAAATCAATATTTATTATATAGGAGGTTTAAACACATACAAAACAAGATGATACTTGAGGTAAGGGGTTTATGTTACAATATCATTTTTTAGGATTTTCTATGCTAAATTTTCATTGAGGGGAATTAAATAGAAAATATATTTTAAATACAATATATTTTATTATAATTTTGTAATTTTTTTGTTTTTATGTATTAATACAATTTCAATCTATTTGGTACTTAAAATGATTAAGAAAATGATTATAAAGTAAAGCTGACCTTATTTTATCTTTGGCCGATGACATTTTTATTCCACATATAGAATCTTTAAAATTGTTTTATAAATGTTCTTTCGTATAATTTTAATGTTTTAAAAATTTAATTTTATACAAATTTTTCTTTATTTACAAAGGTTTAAAAAATAATCATTTTAAATAAACTTTTTTCTAAACAAGTCATTTTTATCTTTTTACAATGGTGTGAAGGAAATGTTTTCTTTTATTATATATGACATGTATAGATTTTATCACCACAATTTATGTTATTTAAATTGTGTCATTAATTAAATGTTTTATTGGTTATTTTAAAAGAAAATTTGTTTATCAATATTCTATGATTTTAAATTTAAAATGTTATCAAAGGAAAATAAATTTGTATCATGTTTTAAAAGGAAGACTCAAATAATATTTTAAAGGTATTTTTCAACTATGTCAATATCAGCTAAGGATTTTTTTTCTTCACTCAAGACATTATATTATGATACCGTCCAATTTATTTATTTGGATAGATTATCATAATGATAATTTAAATACAATTATATTAAATTCATTTCTTTTCCATATGTTAATTAAGCTATATTGAAACCTTTATGAGACTTTTTAATTTTACATGATTAATGATTTGATGTAATTATAAAATGTTTATAATTTTTTTCCTTTCCTTGGGTCATGATGATATGATGAATGTTTTATGATCTTTTGGAACAAATATGCATGTTTTCCATTATATTTCTTTGCAACTGGCTTTCACCCTTCCTTGAAAATTTAAATGAATAATATTAGTAGTAGTGAACCTTGAATAAGGAAGTGATTTTTATGATTATGTGTTTGTGAAGAAATTATGTATTATTCTTGTGATATGTTCTCATAGATCATTATTGATTATTGATGATTCCACACACTTATCAGTAATGAATTTTGTTATAACAAAGCCTTATGATATAAATTATGATTAATGATCTTTGAAAGATTGAGTATGATAATTGTACATTATGATCATGTTATTATGCCCTTATACTCATCTTATGATCACTTAAGATTATGTATGACATCCCAAATTTTGATTCTAACATGGTTCATTTTTAAGAATCATATTTCATGGTTGGATTTAAAAATATAGTTTATATAAAAAAATTATAATTATAGGATGATTATTATACTTGGCATGATGAAATAATGATCTCTTTGAACATAGTCAATTTGGATATATAAACAGAATATCATCAAAACATCCGATGTGAACTTAATTGATTAACTAAATAAATATAACACTGTAATAAATAGAATAAAATAAATAATAAACATTAACATGGTTCTTAATAAATTAAATAATTAACATAATTTTACTATTCAGGAAGATATATAATATATGTGATGAGTCAAACTCAAGGTAAGGGATTTCATCTTAATTTTCAATCATTGAGGCATATTTTATTAATATTAAACTAATTTACTTTATATAGTTTATACACTTACCATTTTAGTTTTATATAATGAATCCATCATAAATTATTTTATTTTATATTTCAATTAATATATTTTCATCCAATGAAGTTTTACATTAAATTTAGTTAGTTGTAATAAATTTCTTAACTCAATTTACATTCATTGGGTTATACTTATACTTCATTGATTGTTTTATGGAATGATAATTTTGGAAATTATCTATGAATACATTGTCATGTATTACCACTTGTTTTGTGTAGATTTAAATTTATCACCCATAATTACTTTAATGATAATTTTCACTTCAATGACACAATCATTCTAATGGTTTCTAATATCCCTTTTACTTCTATGAAACATATTCCATAATCACCACTTAGTTATTTGATGTTGTTTGTATAATGATCCTTTCATATGTTTTATTATGAATCCATTTATATTAATGTTATTTAAATATTCATATAAATTTTTTTAATTTAATAATGATTATGATTCAAAAGTTACCAAAGTAGAAATGGTTTTTTTCACAATCTCATCATTATTCAGTGTTTTTTATGTTTATGACTCTATTGGGGGAATTATTTTATCATTAAATCATAAAACCAATATATTTTATTCACCTATAGATATTTTTTAAAATTATGTTTTTCCTTTCATTTTCCACATTTATGTACTCAAGAGATCAAAAGAATATTTTTAAAGAAAACTGATATGTTTTTATTTTTGTTTAGGAATATTTTTCTTCCATATAAATATTTTTCGTAAAATGTTTTTAATAATATTTTCAATATCCTATAATGATTTATTAATGACAATTATACAAATGTTTTATAATTTACAATTTTTTTAAATATAATTTGGTTTTAATTGTATGATCATGGTAATTTTCTAATTATTACTAAAAATGTGAAATATTTTATTATTTTAAAGTACTATACATGATTAAAATTTTGTACCATCATGAATGCAAAATGATTTAAATCATCATTTTAAATTATATAATTTTACTTTCAAAGGAAAAATGTTCATAATATTTTACATATTTTTTAAAGTGATTTTCAAAGGGAAAAACATATTTTCCTCAATAATGTGTGTAATGATATTTCTATGGTATTTCTATTCATAAAAAGTAATAACAATTTATTTTTATTATACAAAAATTGAGATATATTGTAATCATAACATAAATATCATTGTATAAGTTTTATTCTATTTTTATTAGTTATATAAAATTGTTTTATAATCATTTATTCCTTCTATATTGTTCTTCCTTCTTATGTTTTTGATTATATGGAATGTGTTTTCAGTTATTTACCTTTTCATATTTATTATTAATTATTTAATCATGATAATTTCCATTGAATATAACCTTGATTGAGTGTTTGATATTTCCCCTTCTTTCCACATGATGTTAATAAGTTTACTATAAAATATATGCAATGATATTCTAGATATTGAATAATGATGTTCTCCAAGAAAATTCTTCTTTGTATCTAAAATTTTCAAATTTATATGAGATTCATGTATTTATCTAGAATACCAAGATTACTAAAATATTAATTCCTTTGGGTTATGGATACAAAAAGTGGGTATGAATTTTTTCCTAAGAGCATATATGGGTAATAACTTTGAAAATAATTGGTTGAGTACATCATGGACATCATTATGATGCATGGTTATTGCGCCCTTATTTCACACCTGGTTTTATACTACCAAGGGATATGCTTGGGTTAACTCATATTTTAATTATTAACCATTATTATTTATTTAAATATATAATTACCATGAATGACATAAGGTTTAATAGAGTGAAAAAATGTGATTCATGATTTTTGAAACCATAATAATGATATTTAATGATTTTCCACTATGGTTATTATTTCTCAAAATAGGATTTTGGGTTTCAGTCAAATTATTGTACTAGAAGAAGCTATGTTAATGTTGAATTTAATGGATAATGTGGTGATTATAAGAAAACAAATGGAATTATTACAAGAGTGAATGATTTTATTATTAATAAAAATATATTATCATGATATATGATTAACAACATGAATCTGAAACAACTCTCAGAATCACTATAAGGATAAGGATATATTTCATTAAGAACATGAGTTGTGGAGACCATAGAAGAAATAAATCAAAATTTTCTTCATGTAAAAAAATTGGAAAGAGAAACCTTGGGGAATGTTTCAAAGGAATGGTAAATTGTTTACTATTTGGAAAATAAAATAATCAATCAATTAAGTATTGTTTAAAAATGAATAGTATGATGAAATTGAATAAATTACATCCTATGGAACCCTTTGTGGTTCAATGTTTTTGTGTGAGGAGTATTGGAATTATACAGGTCAATTTCCTAATTAAGGGGTTATCTCTTGGACCAAGGAAGATGTGTCAATGCATCTTCACATTGATTATGTGGAACAAAATAAGAGAAATATTACGATAAAGTATCCTTTACCTTATATCTATGATATTTTTTATCAATTTTCAGGATCAAAATACTTTTACACGATTCAAATTTATTCTGAATAACATTAATTTATGGTTAATAAGAAGGATATACCCAAGAAATACTTCCATACAAGGTATGGTCCTTATGAATTCATAGTAAAGACATTTAGGCTTACTATTAATAAAAATATCTTCATGTATTTAATGAATAGAGTCACTGAGATTACATTAATCTATTTATGGAAATCGTTATGAACTACATTATTATAGATTCAAAGATAATTGAATAACAATATGATCATTTGATAATTGTGATAAAGACCTTGAAAAGGATAGTTTTTATGAAAAATTTATCAATTGTGAATTTTGGATTCAGAAAGTTTCATTCATGGGTCATGTAATCTCATGTGAGGGTATATAAGGGTATCCTTACTAGAAAGAAATAGTTGAGAAATCGACTAGATAAACCTAATAAATGAGATATTTAGTTTTCATGGATCATATAGATACTTATAATACATTGTGAGAGACCTATCATAACTATATAACCCTATCACCAAGTATACTTGGTAGGGGGTTGAGATATTATGGATATAAGGATGTAAAACAAATTCAAGGAGTTGAAGCGAACATTTTTTTTATTTCACCTATTCTCATAATACCCTATAACAAAGAATGATTTTCTATATATAGTTATCTATAAAATAATAGAATTGGATTCTTATTCATGTAGAATGATATGGTTATGACATATACCGATCACCAATTGAAAATACATGACCAAAATTACACGACTTAGGATTTTTAGCTGGTATTGATAATTTTTTCATTGATGATTTGGATGCACTATATTTTTTGAGAATTTTGAGAAATGTATATGGATAAAAAAATAAATAAGTATATATTCACATAGAAATATTTTAATATGTACAAGAGAAGGTGTTTGGAGCTGATTAATGATTATAAATGCTCATTACATTACTTCACTGAAAATCCAAATAAGGTGGTTTATTCTTAAAGTTGAAAGGACCATTATAGTTTGGAAATGATGAGGATTGAAATAAATTAAATAATTATGGATTTAAATAACATATAAAATAAAATCACAATGAAAAGGGACATAAAATTTCTTTATTTTGTGAATCTTAAACCATCCTTCCATGTGATGATAAAGAGGTGTAAAAGGAAGATATAGAACGTTATAAGAAATTGAAGAATGTTCGTAAATTAAAACATGGTTCTCATAGAATGATGTTTTCATATATTATTCTATCAATAAATACCATAATTATAGAAGTTACTATTAGATAATGCTCATGGATTTTTATTCTCTACTCATCTTACATGTATAATGATATAAAGAGATATGGAAGAATATTTCTGGTGGGACAACACCAAAAAGGGATATTGCAATCTATTTGTCTTGATGCCTGATATGATATAACGTTAATTCCGAGACAGTGAAATATATGGGGATGTTATAACTAGTGATAATAAATTAATAAAAATGGAAAAATATTACCATGGTTTTTATTGTCAAACACCAAAAAATATATAAATGACATAATTCCATTTGGGTTATATTTAATATCTTTTTAAATTAATTCATTTTATTTCTATTAAATGGTATTTTTCTATTAGTTTGCATACCCAGTTATACAATGAAATAGTTTTGAGTTTTCATGGAGTACCAAACTCTAATATATATGATTTGGATCAATGGTTTACCTTGATGTTTTGGCGAAGTCTTCAGTAGGATTTGGATACAGAGTTGAGTTTTATTACTACATATCATTCCCAGATAAATTATTATTTATATAGGACTATTAAATCTATATAAGTTGTATTGGGATCTCTATATAAGTATTTTAAAGGGGGTTAGTGTCAACACCTTGCTTTTGTGGAATTATCATAGAATAACAACATTAAATGTACCATTCATATAGTTCTTTATGAATACCTATATGAAACGTAGTGAAAAACTCCAAAATGATTTGTTTATATTGGTAAAAAATAAATCGGGGCCTTATAACACTAAAGAAATATAATATAAGGTTAGATACATTTAATAACACAATAGGGCTTCTAAAATTTGATAAAAAAGTTGTGCTAAAAATCATCAGTGAAATCATTGGTTTGAGATTGGTGATATGGTATTCTTATGAATATCATCATGGAAGAAGGTTATGATATTTTTATTGAAGGGAAATCTACGACCTTGAAATATTAGTCAAAATGAAATTTTATTATATTTTTATGGTAGCTTATCACTTATAATTTCTATCAAATCACTCTCGAGTTTAGGGTGTGTTCCATGTATCTCTCTAGAGGAAGTACATACCTGATCCTTCATATGTACTCAACACATAGGTCATACCAAGAATGAAAAACCAATTTTATGGGAAAAAATTAGTGGAGATCTTGTGTTTTATAGATAAATTTGAATGAAATAATACCACTCAATTGTTCATTGTTTTTCGATGAAACCATAATTTAGAAGAAGTGATGTGGGAACCCAAGGATACAATAAACTAGAATTATTCTCACTTTTTTATGGTAGGGTGATAAAATTTGAAGGGTAAAAATATTTTAAAGGGGTATAAGGTAAAACCTCCAGATTTTATGATATATTTATCTTTAAATTTATATATATTTTTGTTAATATGTTTTATATGGAACACAAAGTTTAAACAAACCGAAATATACTCTTCAAAAATTATTATTGAATGTGACAGTTATCACCTAAACATTGGATTTTAATATATGAATATGACTAAATAAATGAAGGAAAATTATTTTTTATATAATAAGAAAATTAATTAATTAATTATCAATTTATTTGAATGGAAAATATTAATATTTCAATGTAAAATCGATTGTTTTTGGGAAAATGTTTTTATGAGTGATTTTTTAGCATATTAAATCAAATTAAAATATAATTATGAATTATATTTATCAAATGGATAATTTTATATTTAATATAATGTTTTTACTTTCATATAATAGTGCTTTTTATGCATTAAATAAGAATAAATATTATTTTATTATAAAAATTTAACTTTCAAAAAATGATTTTTATTTCAATTTTAATGATTATTTTAAAATGGATTTATGATAATACTAAAAATTTATTCATAAAAAATTGATTCCATATTTGTAATCAATGATTTAAAATTTTGTAAATATGTCACCTTTTTGGGTCTGTATGAAGAGTAACCATAATTATTATTTGTTACCTCAAAATGGGTAAATTAGAAAAAACTATGTTAAAATAATGTAATATGGATTTAAAATAACTATAACACTTACCATAATACTATTTTATATATGGAGTTTGGAAATATTTATCCATGTTTCAAAAATATGGAAACTTATTTCCATTTCTATTTTATTATAACCTTAATATCATTTTTAAATAACGATAAATACACAATGTCACTCTCTTGAATTTAATTTCTGTTATATGTTGTAAAAGTTATAAAAAGTTTACTTTGAAAATAAATAAATACAATTCATTATAGTAAATTTTATATAATTTCTATTGCTGATATAATTACCATTAATGATTATACAATGACAATATTGTTATTATTCTAGAAACAAAAATCTTATGTTAAATTTAATAAAATTAATTAAATTAATATAATTTGGGTGATTTGTGGTATTCCATATATTTCAAAAGTAACTATAAATTATGGTAATTTTTTTATATTTTAATTTAATTTATTCCCTAATTTATTTGAATTAATATTAAAAGAATAGTCCCAAAATTAAATTTGATGATATTTTATGTTGACTATTATATTATTAAATGATTTAAAAAACATAAAGATCAATAAAGGCAAGAAATTTGATTAGAAATGCTTAAAAATTTCATACATATCCCATTTGGATCTATTTTTCACCTTATAATAAAATTTATTACACTTAATGGATAATGAAATGGGTTACCATGGTTAAGGGAAAAAAAGGGTTAACATGGGGTTACAACAAAAGAAATGTTCCAAAATAAAGCATAAAAGTGTATAAAATTTATTGGTTTAAGTGAATTAAACCATATTATTTCTTAAATTGAATTTTATTTCCATTATTTTAACTATAGATTATTATGATGAATATTATATTATAATATTTTTAGTAATTCCAAGTGTGTTGTTTACATCATTTATAAAATGATTCCTCATAAACTCACTTATACATAATATTTTAGCTTTCTATATCTTATAATCCCTACCCTAATCGCATCTTAGCTTCTATAACCACATTATATATCTTTTTTTATTTTAAAAAATACCATCCTTCTAAGTCTTAAGTTGTACGCCAAAGGTGGTATCTCAATGAAGAGGTATAACTCTTTAATAAGTACATTAAATTTTATTGATTTATCCACCTCATATAAATCTATAGACTGTATTATGAAATATCAATTTTACACAAGAATTCATACTATGGTAAAAGAAAACATTGCTTATGAGTACATGTGGAGTAAAATAACTATGATGATATGTTTTTCATTTCTTTTTAGTCCCGACATTGAACATGTATAGTGTGATATTTCATGTATAATAAAACATAGATTTTCTCTCTTTGAGTCTTTCCAATGTTCAGGATCTATCTCAAGTGATTGTCCATGAGGTATGATCCTCATCAGAATCTTCTTTGTGTGTGGCTACTAGTGAGGTTCTACCCTATTATCCTTTAGTCACTCAGGTCTCTGATTGTTCATCTCAAAAAGAATATCTTAATAAATCTCCCATAAATGAGGTATGTACACAGTCCCCCACAAAAAAAATCAAGGCTATCTTATTTTGTATATTCAAATAGATATTATATGCTTGGGAAAAATCCAAGTGCCTACTATTTATCTGATTCATATTATTGTTTGGAATCCATGTGGGATCATATCACAGGTAAAAACTAATATTATTTCTTATGAGAAACTTCGGTCCAAAGTATCTATTATTTATATTCTTGAACCTAAACAGAATCCAGATAGGATACGAGGTTTCGTGAAGAATATTTTTTGACTAGTTTTGTACATGATGCTCTAGTAAACAATCACATATAAATATTTTTGGATTCTTCAACTCAAGTGGAGAAGATGTCATCCTCGATCTAATTTTTTTTCACAAATATCAGTAATGGTAACAAATATCTCTTATTATCTTTTGTGTAAACAAAATGCAATTTCATGCATGTGAAATATTTATGGTTAGACATGGGTTCATTAAATCCAATGAAGGATTCCTTGTTTTTGGGGGGATTTCAATGTAGTATTGGATCCCTCAGAGAAGAAAGGAGGTGTCCATTTCTCTTAGAATATTAGGATTGATTTTTCTTCCTTTACTGCTAGAAATGGTACGATGTATCTAGGGTATACAAGAGACAAATACATGTGGTGTAATAATCATTAAGGAAGGGGGAGAATGTGGTACATACTAGATTAGTTTCTGGAAATTCTCCAAACCATTTCATTATTCCTAAATATGAAGGTCAACAATCTTGATAGATATATTTTAGAACATTATTCCATTCCTGTAACTCTTGAGCATTGTAGGAAAGATCAAACATGGTTTTATTTCTCTATTAGATGGTCCTGAGATCCTAAATTCATTAATATAGTTAGTATGTCATGGAATAAGACCATGTTGGAATCCTTATCGGTCGGTTTTCATAATAACATTAGGTGATAAAAAATGGATCTTCTATCATGGAGTGAAAATTATCCATCTCCTACAAAGGGGATGGAGGCCATGAAAATATATATGGACAATGCTAATGCAACATTGTTGGTCGGGTGGGATAATGAGACTTTAAGGATCTTATAAAAAAGAATACATGATTCACCTAATTGATCCTTGAGGAAGAGAGAGTATCCCAGGAATGATCTAGAGATTTGTGGCTTAAGAAGGGTGAGAAAAAAATATAGGTTCCTTAATTTTTGTATTAAAGAGATAAATATAGATTCTAGACCTAAATTTAAGATAGAATATATATCCTTCATTAATGATATGAATATAGTTAGCGGGTTAGCTGAATCTCACTTAAAATCACTTCTTGGAGAATCTAATTCATTCAAATAGGATGGGTACCCCACTGAGTCCTCTTTTCTTTATGGAAATATTATAAGAGTGGTGTTTGGCCAGATGAATTGTTCTATTTGAAACATTACGTAGGACAAATAAATATGGGAGGTAATTATATCCCTAAATGTTGAGAGTGATCCAAGGGACAACAGCTTCTCAAGATCATTTTATGTAGAAACTTAGAGTATAATCGAATATGAGATGGTGGTAATCATCCATGATTTTTTTAGGGAGGTGGGATTCCAAGGGTAACTTGTTTGACTATGATGGTTCTTATTCCAAAGGTGAGAGACCCAATATCTATTAGTAATTATAGACCCATAAGGATGTGTAACTTATCATACAAGGTGATGGCCTGTATTCTCAACAGAAGGCTAGAACCTCATATTAACAATCTTTTTTTTAGAGGAAGAGCATGGTTTTATTCAAGGAAGAAACATTAAGGGTGCTATTAGGCTAGCTGAATTAATGATTGGAGATATAAACATAAAAACTATGGGTTCTAATATTTCCATCAAGGTTGAAATAGAAAAGTTTTATAATATAATGTAATGGTGTTTTATTATCAATTTTCTGATAGCTATGGGATTTTCTATGTGGGTGATTGACCTCCTTTTTAGATGTTATAGTTCCACTTGGGTTTTATCACTATTATGGGGAATATATATTGTTTTTTTTCAAAGTTTTCCAATGGATGAGATAAGGGTATCCTTTATCTCCAAGTCTCTTCGTCCTAGACCATGATGCTCTCAACATATCCATCATGAGGAGCATTGATGATGAAGCCATTCTTCCCTATCATTGTGAACCCAACATTACTGGAATTTTCTGTGTTCTCTTTATGGATGATGTTTTGATTTTTACTAATGGGAGTATAATTTCTATCATCAATATTAACAATGTTATGGATGAAGTGGACTGGGTAGTATATCAATAAGAAAAAAATTAGTTTCTTCATTGCTAATAATTATCCATAAAGAAGAAGAAAGCTGATCGAAGAGGTCCTTGGAATTATAAGGAAGGATTTTCCAATTGTCTACTTGGGTGCCCATGTTGTTCCAGGCCTTATTCCCAAACATCTTTTGAGGGACTTCTTGAAAAAATTTCTAGTCAGATCACATACTATAAAAATCATTTTCTCTAATTCTGGGGTCACATTACATTGATAAATTGAGTCCATTCATACATTCCAATGAAAATAATATATTCTCCTGGAGTTCCCAAAATGGTTATAAGATGAGTGGATAAGATTTTTGTAAATTTTATATGGAATGAAAATGATAATGGGAAATTTCATTGGGCCTTGTGGGGAAATATGGCTAAAGAGGTGGAGGATGGGGGTTTTAAAATACAAAATTTGGAGGAAACTATGCATTATATAAAAGCTTGTCTTTTCTAGGATGCAATGGAGGGTAAATATTATTAGAGTAATTTCATCTCTCATAAGTTTGTATTGGTGATAGAAGAACCCAATTATCATTTTATGGGAGTGTGGAAAATATTTCAAGGAAATACTTGGGAGCTCTAATTATATATGTGATGGGTTGTTGGATGAGGTGATATCAGCTACTGGAATCACAACTGGGTAGGTTCGTGGCTAGGATTTCCAGGTTATCATGTTCCCTTGATATCATTTAACAAATCTAGAAGATACTATCTTCTCATCCAATCCACCCTGAATTCTCAACAGTGTGAAGTGTTTGAAAATATAATTTTGAACAATGAGAATGATAGGATAGTTATCATGCGATCTTCCTCTAGTTTATTCAGTGCCAAGGAGTATCAATATATACATTGAGGACCCATTGATAGATATGTTTGGGGTAATATTATATGGTGTTTGTAAATACATAAAAATATTGATTCTTGGTTTGGAACATCATATTTCATGCTATTTCCATGGAAAAATAGATTCAGCAGAAGGGTATCACTTTGGCTTCTAAATGTATGTGTTACTCAAAGACAAACCAATAAACAAATTATCATATCTTTTTCTATGGGGGTTGGGTGAAGGCAATTTTGAATAGGCTTGGATAATTTTTTGGCTTCTGTAATCATAATGAAACAAGTGACGCTTTCCTTTAAATATTGTTTAATGAAACAAGTAACAATAAATATGAGAAAAGGAAAGGTCGATAATGTGAGCTATGGGGTTATGGACAATTTAGCAGGCAAGAAAAAAGCTTTGGAATTTGGTAATCAATAGCTCACATCTTTCCATGGAGGTAATATCATAGAGTATGGTGGTAGATCTTGAGTTTCTTATACATAATTGGGACAAATCACCATCTATGTGTAATTTTATCTATGGCAGGTGCCTTTTTTATTGTCCTAGAAGCCATCTCATTAGAGGAGCTGGGATAAATGGAATCCACTAAAGAATGGTATGAACCTCAACACTAATGGATCCTATTATAATGGAATTATAAGGGGTGGGGGTGTGGTGCGTGATGATAAGGTATTGGTTGTGTTTTCTTTCCCCACTTGTTATGGTTATGGTGACTCTCTTATAGAGGAAAAAAAGGATCTGATCAATGCCATAAAGCTATGTTTGGACCATCATGTAAATATGGAATAAGTGGAGATAGAATATTTTATCATATAAAACTATCTTTATAGAAAGGTAGATATTCCTTGGAACATCATTTATGAAACCCAAAGCATTAATTAATGCTGAGTGAAAAGGTAAAGGTGATCCATGCATGGCACAAAGGAAACAAGTAGATGTTTTTTGGCCTATAGGTTTATGAATCATGGATATCCTACGCTTTTTACTTGTATGAGACCCCTTCTCTCTGAGTGTGGGAACATTGTAAGAGGGGATGCACTCAGATTTTACCTTTTCTATCCACCCTGATGTTTTTTGATCTGTTTATATTACTTAAAATTAGTAAAATCCTACTTTCATCCTAATCATACATTAAGGATTTTTTTGATTCACTGGGATTATTATATTTCGATACCATCCAAATTTGTAATATAGATTAAACTCTTTATTATTACTTTAAAACTGATTATTTCTTATGAGATAATTAATTTGTGATGAGATCTTTAAGAAAGTGCTTATTTTCTATGGGTTATGATATATTGAAATGATTAATAGATGAACATATTATATCACACATATGTACGAGAGAATGAGATAATATTTTTTTATGAGACAAGGTATATAAAATTTCCCATTATTAAAATTGTAAAAAAATTATCTCAATAAAAAGTGAGATTGTAAAGTAAACTATTACCTCAGTATTCTAGAAATTTAAACTCACTCTCACCTCATGTATATGAAATTTAAATTTTATATAAATATATATTATAATTATTATTTTATTTGTCTTAAAATATAAAATTTGATTATACTTTCTTATTAACCATACATTAATAGTTATTTCTTAACTTCAGTAGTTTGTTATTAAATATTTTATTTCCATGCATGGTTTGGTTCATAGGTTCTCGTATATGAGCCATGGTCATGGTTTCAAAATCATAATCAAGTAATAAATTTTATTTTTTTATTATATAAATATTTATAACCATCTATGTAATGAAAAAAAATTAAAATGGGATACATCCTTTAGTGAGGTGGTGGTCTATACATACACATCAGAAATGTTTCCATTTTCCAATGATTTGATGGGAAGGAAATTGGATATTATTTGTTAATCCACAAATATTGTATTATAGTGATACTACCTTGATATTTGGGGATTTAATCTGGTTAATCAATGTAATTTTTAATAAATCACGTTTTCCTTTTAATGTATCACTTTCCATAAATGAATCTTGATCAGCCAACCTTGAGGGTTACTCGTTATGCTCTTTTATCAGATAAACTTCATTTTTTTTGTATTTTTGGGTTCATGCATAAATAAAATTGAAATAAAACACATTAATTGGTTATAATTCACTAATTTAACCCAAGTATATTTTCATTGAAATAATATTGATGCACCAAATCCCTATAAAGCACTCTCATCTTCCATTGGGGTTGGGATGTGTTACTCCTTTATTAGGATCACTGACATACAATGTTTTTGTAATATCCAATATCTCCCAAGGATATAAATAGTCCTACATATAACTTCCCCCTCCTTTAATCACAACACAAAGTTAAGATCTCCATGAAATTTATGGACATGTAGGTCTCTATATGAGTATTTGTTGCATGGGTGCACTGACTTTGGATATGTAATTCTATCGACCTTAGTATCCCATAATCGGTGGTTTATTTATTACATTGGTACCAGATAAAAGTGATTAAATACTAAATGAATTTTTTTAGTAATCATCATAAACTATATTCACACATTATTCTCACAAAACATACGAAATCATTAAATAAAATATATTATATTATTTGAGAACTCCCTTATTCACTATATCATATCCATGTTTATCAATCATACTATACTTCCAGGAATACTAGGGAAAATATAAGAAATTGGTTGCCTAAAATTATTATTTAGGGTTATGTATAATAGAATATTTCATGATAAGATAAGGAATAATCCATATATAATTGTAAATAACTAAAAACACATGTACTTTAATAGATAAAGTTATCATGATTAATGATATGGAAAGAATAAATGGTTATAAAATAATGATATATAAATAATCATATGAGCTTGAAACAAATCCATGGATATCATAAGTATTGAAATAATCACATGGAAATCAATATATTATTTCATAATGAAGGAATTAATAATTCCAGTTATCCAAAATATACCGTTATTGCCTTATAAAAAGACATCATAACTATACCATCAAGGCCTCCTTCCAAGACATCTCACATAAATGTGTAAAGCCTCATCCAAATACCCAAAATGATTTTTATCATGAGTCACATTGATTCATCAAGTGTATATGTAATTTTGGGCCCCATAAATCACTTAATAAATATAATTTATTCATCATATGAATAAATAAAGAAACATGATTAACAACCTTATTAATAAAAAACTACCCATATAAGAGGAACTGGCATATAGAATGTAAATACAATCAAAAGTATAAATGATTATAAAACATATTGAGATTAAACAAGGATATTATAATTACAACATATCCTCATATAAGAATATGAAAAAATGTTTTATTATATTTTATCAATAGAAATACAATAACAAGATCATTAAAACACTCGTGACAAAAATACATTTTCACATTGAAAATCACTTTAAAAAAACTAAAAATTAGGAATAATATTTTTCTAGAAAAAACATGGAAACATTTAAAAGAATTATCAATTTATTTAAAATTAATTGAAGGAAGAATCTTTGTTCATTTAATCTATATCAAAACAAATATTCCTTTCACATTTTTTATAAGAACTCAAACATGCCTCATTTGGTAAAAGAGAACAACATTATTTTTAAATTATTTTTAAAAAATTAAATCATGGGTAAAAATAAATTTAAACAATAATAGGATAATATTAAAAACCATTTTTAATTTTTTTTAGGAAAAATGGATATGAAAGAAAATTTATTTTTGATCGGATAAAGAATAAAGTATGTTTTCATTAATACTATTTATTTCGGTATCATCAGATCATAAAGAGAATAAAATAAAAAGAAAACATGTAATTAATTGAAATAAAAATAAGAGAGGAAAATATGTTGGTTTTAATTTAGAAATTTCAAATAATTCCCCCAACAGATACTGAAAGAATTAAATCATGAATACTAATAATATTGTGAAATATGCCTTTAGCACTTTGGTAACCTTCTAATGATAACTCCCATGAATGAATAGATTTCAAATATAACATTATATATGATTTATTTGTAGAGATTAATGATATAAAATAAAAATGGGTCATTATATACACAATAAAAAATAAAAAATATGTAGGTACTAACATATCTCCAAAAGAACACAATTTGAGATGAAGAACCCTTACATCAAGTATAACTTATATCATATGTGATTTTAATCTATTGTATGATAAATTATAATTTATTATACTAATAAAAAAAATATAAAAAATTATTACATCATAAATGTTACAATTATTAAATTTTATTTCCAATATATTAGTAATTTTTTTTTAAAATCAATGTTTTTGAGTGTTAATTGTCTCATTTTTAATTTAGGTTTTGGTTCAACAATTTTCGGTCCTTATTCATTGATCATTAACCCATAATTTCTATAATTATAATAATGATATAATTATTTTATATATTCCATACATATAAATTTATATCCATCCATAATATTTAGTTATACAAAAAATGAATTTCACGATTCATAGTGATGGTCGATCGTACATAAACAAGAATATTGTTTCCATTTTTTTTGATGGTATGAAATAAATTAAATAATATTTAACATTTAAAAAATAATAATATCACCCTAAATAATTTATATATTTATTAAATACACAATTATTTTCATATATTTAAAGTAGTGATGAAAAATTAATTACACCACTATGTAGATATGATAAGCCATAAGTTTAGACAAAACATGTTTTCACTTGTAATAGGATGGAAATATGGTGGATAAAGGTCTTTCAACTCTCAAAATAAAAAATTACTTATATTTTAGATAACGAATTAAATATTTTAAAATAGATACCATTAATTTATAGGAGGTATTAGAATAAAGAAAATTGGAAAATCACGGTTAAGAGTCACACATCCTCATTGAGAAACATCTTTTATCACACACCTTACACCTTCATGGGATGTTCATTTGGCTTGACTAGAATATATAGGACTTTTTAAAGAACATAATAAGGTATTATAAAATTTAGTGGATGATCTAGAAGTATCAAAAAGAGTCCATAAGAGAGGGTAAGAGGTTCCTTATATAAGTGATCATGGTGACACTATTGGAATTAATTATAGTATAAAATTAATTCAAATTAAACTTCTCAATAATGGGATAAAAATTGAGATAATTAAAATATAAGAATATTATATGTATAAAACCCTCATACCTTAAATATTAGACAATTAAATTTGATGTTCATACCCTTATATCATAGTTTTAACCACTCATCAATCTTTTTGAAAATTACTGCAATATTAATATTTTCTACTATTTAAGTGTTAATATTGTTCATATAAAAAAATGTAACTCAAAAATAGACCATGGATAAGCTTTTAAACCATATAAATTAAATTGAATGAATATTGTTTTTTATTTATTTTAATGTATTTAATAAATTATTGTTTTTAATAAAATATCCTTAATGTCTTTTTGGAACTATACATTTACTTTGATTGTAATGTCATCAAGATAGTTATAATATTTAAATATAAAACATTAATAATATAAAATATAAAATATTTATATAAATAATTTTCTGTAAAATTTAACACATCCATAAAGTATTTATTTTAATGTTTTGTAGAATCATTTACTTGATGTTTCAGCTCCTTACACAAGCACTATGTCAGTATTGCGTAATAATTTATTGAAATTATTTCATCACTAAAATAAAAAAAATATTACAATCATAAATAAAATTAATTAAAATTTAAAATAATTTATATAACCTAAAATAATTTGTTTTTATTCTTTTTACTGGATATTATAGTTATAAAAAGCAAGAGAATGAGATTTTTGTCTTTATCCTCTACCCAAATATTATAATGTTTAAAATCAACTAAAAATGGAGAAAAGGGTCCTATTTTATAATTTTTTATGATTATAGATTAGATATACAAATAAAATGACATAAAGGAATGTTTTTGCGACAACATTAATCTACATCACATTATTTTTAACTCAAATCAACACAATTTACCATTACTGCTGTAATAAAAATTCACTATGATAACTCTACATGATAATAGAAAACAAAATTGATATCTTTACCAAAATTTGAACTTTAGATTTATAATATATTTTTTTTTCATTATTCAATTTCTATAATTAGAAGAAATTAATTTAAGATTAAAACACAATTAAATGTTTATTTTTTAGAAAATTTGGTTTTTAAGGCTATATTTATACCAAAACCAGTTATAACTGTGATTTGAAGTTAATTAATTATATATTCTATATTTAATTAAGTTTTTTTATTGATTTGAGATAATATTAAAGCAATAATTATACTTTTTAAATAATATGAAAATTTTATAAATAAACCATGTACTTTATTATTCATTTGAAAATAAATATTTTCATAAAAATAAAAAAGGTTTACCCTATGTTAACTTTGGTATTCTGATTTAAATAATTATTTCTATTTGATAAAATAAATTTTATAATGTGGTAGAAATTAATGATATTTTTTCTCACAAAAATATTTAAAAATTAATTTTGAACAAATTTACTTTTTGAAGCATAAAATGATTTAACTAAAAATCAATTTCTTATTTCCTAAGAATTAATCAATATTTTTTTATTTATTAGGACTATTATATATATTTATATTTTGTTATGTAGTTATTTAAATTCATACCAACAAATTCAATGGCTAGGTTATAATAGTTACATTTAAATAATAATATTTCTATATTATTTCTCAATTTTCTAAAAGATTGGTGTTGCATATTATGCAAGATGTCATAATTATTATTATTTTAAATTAAATTCTCATGGTGATGCATTTTTCACTGGACAAATGAATTATTCTGAGGTGATTTTTTATTTTTCATCAAAGGTTTAATATTACGAAATACTTGCTTTGAAAACCCTCATTTCACATAAGGATAATAAAACTTTCATAAAAAAATGGGAAGTGGGAAACATAAAGTTATATAAAATAACTTATAATCGAGTTCTTGGATAAGGAAAACTTTGGTGGAATGAAATTATTTGTACGAGGAGTAGAACAATAACATCCAAGGTCTAAAGAGGAGTTATAAATATCATGTTCATGAGAAAGTAAACTACCAAAAAACCATAAATGTGTTAGGGGTGAAAAAGACCCCAAATTCATCAGAAGTGAAGATAAAAGGATAAAATTTCTATTTAAAGATCATTTTCTTAGAATTTTTGGATTATTTTAATTTCAAGATAGATAAATGGAAAAATATAACTAATTCATTTCATTATATTTTATATGCACTAATTCAACCTTTTGGTTTGATTCTATCAATTTTAACTTAATCTCTTACTCCAGGAAATGAATATTCAATAATAATTTTTCATTCCTTAATCATGAAAATTTAAATTTAATGAAAATTAAGACCCAAAAAGGAATGGAAATTAATTTATTTTATCTCTATATTTTTACCAAATCCAAAATGGTTAGCAGATGTTACCTAATATGGATAAATATAACACATTAATATAAAAATACTCAATAACACCCAAAATTATACTTATTCCATTTTATAAATAGTAAATTTTATGACACCTCAAAAATATGTCTATCCAAAATTTAAAACAAAAAAATATGAATGACTTGATCACATATCCCGCTGAGATTAATTTAACTTTTATCACCAAATAAAATTAGTCAATCATAAAGGCAAAAACAGAAAATTTATATTCCCAAGTCATATAATATCCAAAATATACTAATTATTTCCTTAAATAACATGATTCACCATGAATCCAAAATAAAATCATATATACTTACAAAATATAATTCATCCATTATTCCTCAAATAAAATATCATCATATTAAAAATAATTTTCATTTTTTTAATCTTATAATTGAAATAGATATGGATTTAAATTATTCTAAAATAACATTAATCATATATTCACTAAATCATTTTTTATTCCCATGTTTATCTATAAATAAAGTGTTCCAAAATTCAAATAATCCATAATTAAATCAACATCAATGATCATATGACACCTAATGTTTATTAATACCTTTAAACTTATGTATATAAAATATAAAATCATTATCTATAAAATAAGTTTTTCACATAAATGTATACTATTCCAAAATTTTGTATTACCATAAATGTCTACCATAATATCCTTAATCATATTACCCTTTAATCACATAAAACATAAAAATGCATTTATTTTCCTTTAAAAATATTATCAAACTTAGACTTATCCCCCCATAAAACGTTATGATTATCACATATCACTAAGTCATATCATAGGTTTTAACAGGTTTTATCCTCTCATTCATTATAATGGCTCATAATTAAAATTTAAATTAACCTATGAATGTCCCATAGGAGGGTCACCTAATGTTTTCAATAATAGAACATTCACAGTGCACCATAATGATGAACGAAATATACTCAACCACCTCTTTTATGGGTTATTACCACAATATGGATCTGTTCCAAAAAAATCAGCATATAGTATCTATATATGAATATATTGTAATAAAAACTGCATAATCATTATACTACCAAAAATATTTTGATATTATCCTAAAATTATAAAAATTACTAACTTCATTCATAGGGTCATATTACCTAATCACTAAATTTAAAAATATATTTCTCAATATTTCTACTAAACTTCTTCTAATACTAATTATAATGACCATGAACCTAGTAGCCCAGTGCCGGTGGTCACATTGTAACATTGGTACTATATAAAAGCGATCAAATCCCATGGTGCTAAATACTTTTTTAGTCTTAGTAAACTAGTAGCATAAATGAATCTCACATTACATTTGAAGACATAAAATACAAAATAGTATTTTCATTTATAATATCATTATTATATCTATAATATCCTTACATATCAATCATATAAATCTTTTTGGAATTTAAGGGAAAGGAAACAAAAGAAAGGGGTGATCTTAAATGCTCAGTAAGGGTTATGTATAAAAAAAATATCATTAGTAAATAAGGAATAATAAATATGTAAAGGTATGAAACTAAAAACAATTTTCATTTAATCAATAATTAAATCACAATGAATTATATGGAATGAATAAAATATGATAAAATAATAATGTAGAAATAATCACATGATATTGAAACTTATCTAGGGATATACAAACATTCAAATAATCACAACGAAATCAACAACTAGTTTCATAACAATGGAATGAATAATGTTTGGTTATCATAAATATTCCCTCAATCCCTCATTCTAATACATCATAAACATACCATAAGATCCTCATGCCAAGACATCTTAAATAAATGAGTATGGGATTTGGAAAATACCAAACCATATTTTTACCTATCAATGCATTGAGAAGCTATATAATTATTTTTCCCAGTTGTCACATAATAATACCAATTCCTTACACATATGAACAAATAATAAAATATAATCAACCTTCCTTAATAATAATTTTTTTTGAATAAGATGAAATAAAAAATGGAATTTTAACAATTTCCAATTAGAATTGGTCATAAAAAATATAAGAAATAATAATTATGGTATCATTATAATATATTAACATCATATGATAATTAAAATAAAGGGCTGTTGTTGATGTTGTATTAGAATTATATAGAATTTTCATTAAAAAACATTCTCAAGGAAAATAACCTCTTCAATTTGAAAATTATTTTTGAAAAATGAAAATTTATATAATATTAAGAATAATATTTTCATTTAAAATAACCACTTAAACTTGTATATTAATCTTAAAATCATTGAGTGGTCTTGATGGATAGAGTCTTTATTAATTCCATGTATATTAAAATAATGATTCCTTTTACATTTTTTGGTAAAAATTATAAAGTACCTCATTCAAAAAAATATAAGAAGATTCCTTTTAAACCATAATATAAAAATTTAATAATTTTTAAAAATTAATTTTAAAAATTATAGGGGAATATTAAAATCATTTATGGAAATGTTTCTAAAAAACATGTACATTGAAAACAGATTTGTTGACTCAAGAAAAATAAATTCAGTTTTCCTTAATAAAATTATTTTAGTCTCTTGAGTACTTAAACAAGGTAAATAAAGGGAAAAAAATAAAATTTCCTAAAATATAAAAGAAGATTAAAATTTATTGGGTTTATCATACAAAGTTGAAATAATTTACCTAATTGATACATAAATAAAATTAATCCTTTATAATGATGAGTTTGGAAATAAACCCATTCCACTTTGTTGACTTTCAAATCATAACCCCCATTAAGGATATAACATAAAATGAAACTTAACATGTAATTAATATAAATATTTTCAAGATATTACACATAAAATGGGGTAGTAGATACATCTTATAAAATTAGATAGCTATATAAACAAACATATGCCCCAAAGATAACAATATGAAATGAAGAACCCTTACCTCATATACGAATTGATTTGTATTTGTTTACAATATCCTATAAAATAAATTTGAATTTATTATAACTATATTGAAAAACCATATAAATACTTATTATATAAAATATGATCCAATTATTACATTTTAATACCAGTTAATTAATATTTATTTATTAAAATATTCATTTTATAGTGTAAAATATAATTTTTTTCATGTAGGTTTTAGTTAAACTGTTCTAGTCCTTATACTTTTATCATTGTACTGATATATTAATAATGATAATCATGATATAAATATCAAATATATTCAATATATATTTATATATTTAGTTTCATCCATAAAATGTAGATATCAAAAAAATGAATTACACCATTCAATAGTCTATAGTTCATATGCACACATAAACACAATTTCCATTTTTTAAAAAATGTAAATAATAATTCATCTTTATAGAATCATAATAAAATTATAAATAACATATGTTTTTTAAATTTATAATTATAACCCTCCATTTAAATTGGGTATGAAAAATGAATTACACCACTACATGGTTATGCTAAGTTGTATGTGCACAAAAGCAATGTTTTCACTTTATGTATTATGTAATGAAGGTGGATAATGGATCATTCATCCTCATAATAATAATTCATTTAATTTATGATATTAATTAATTATCTTAAAATAGATACCATTTATTTATAGGATTATGTATATGGAATAAAATGTGAGATGCTCTGTTAATACTTGCACATCTTTGTTGAGAATCTTCTTTTCTCAGACACCTTAATCCTTGAAGGGATGGTCTGTTGGAAATACCAGAAGCCATAGGTTCTGATTTTGGAATATGTTATAGTATTATTTTTGAGATTTTATGATCTATAAAGATCAAAATATGTTAGGATGAGATCATAATAGTTTCCGTTTTATAAGTGAGAGGAGGGGCACACAAGGAATTTCTTAACCAGTAAAATTAATATAAATTAATTTTCAAAATATTATAGAACCCAAAATTAAAATTTCTAATATAGGATTATGATAATTTGAAATCCTTTCTTCCAATAAATTTTATACAAGATTACGTGATGTTTAAAACCCTCGTTATACTTTTTGACAATTTCCATAATATTAATGTCTTATATTAGTTAATGGTCAAGAATGATATACTAAAAGGAAAGTGATCTATAAATGTTCTATTTTTAATATTTATAACCATATCAAATTCACTTTGAAGAATATTTTATGTCTGTTAATTAAAAACCATTTAATAAAATATTTATTATTATAATATATATTTAAAGGCATTTTTGGAACTATTCATTTACTTTGAAATTAAAGTCATCAAGATAGCTGTTAAATTAAAATAAAAAACATTAAAACATATAATTTTTTTATTTATTTAAAATATTCATTAAACCCTTTAACTCACAAATAAATTATTACTTTTATATTTTTCAAAATCATTTACATAATTTTTCTAGTACATGAACATGCATTGTTTCAGTATTGCATAAACATTATTGATAAATATTTCATCAATAAAAAATTAAAATATATTAAAATGAAAATTAATTAATTTATTTTTTTATTATAAATTTATAACAAAAAATAAGTTATTTTTATCCATATCACAAGATATTTTTGATATTAAAAGCAAGAGAGTAATGTTTTTTACATTTTTTTTACATAAATATTATAATGGTGAAAATCAATACTAAATGAAAACAAAAGGTTATATTTTCAAATTTATTATGATTATGGACTACATAGACTCATTTAAGGAAATAAATTCAATTTTTTGAATGAATTATATGAATTACTACATTAGTTTTTTCAGTAATTAACCCATTTTACCATTTTAGTAGTAATAAAAATTTACTATAGTTATAATTACTAATGATGAAAAGGTACTTATTTTACAAATTTATACCTCCAGATTCCAAATACAGAATCAATTTTTAATTTTTAATTTTCTATTAATGAGGAAAATTAATTTATGATAAAACTAAAAATACAATAAAAACTATTTTAGATTGTGTTTCAAGTCAAAAGATTAAAATATACCAACATCTAGTATAATGATGATTAAATGTAATTATTTATAGTATATCTAATTAAATATTATGATTTTTTAGATTGAATCTAATTAATTATGGGACACTTTAAAAGAAATGAAAATTTTACAAGAAAATTGTATTTCTCAATATTCATTTATAAATAAATCTTTTCAAAAAAATAAAAAAAAATCACCATTTATTAATTTTGAAATGATTATTATAAAAATTTATTTTATTTTTAAGTTTAATTTTATAAATGTGTAAAAAATTAATTATATTATTTGGTGAGAAGAATTAATAAATTCTATTTTTAATAAGTTTTATTTTTAAAGCTTAAAATGACTTCAATAAAAAAATCGAGTGCATATTCCCTAAGAAATAATCAATAATTTTTATTCAGTAGGACCATTATAAATTTATAAAAAAAATTTCATTAATCATATTTATACCCTACAATTTGATGTCTAGTTTATGAGATTCACCTTTAAATAATAACATTTCAATGGTATGTTACAATTTGGTTAAAGAACGATGTTTAATGTTTATCTAGTTCTCGAAAATAATATTCATTTGAATAAAATTATTAAGGTGTTATAGAATGCGTTACATTACTATCCTCATACTAAAATTCATATAATTTTGGTGATATCCTCTCGAACTTAATCATTAATATTTATTGATTAAATTATTCAATACCCTATTCACTACACATCCACATTTTCTTCCTTCTTTCTTTGGTAGAGTTTTCAATGTGTACTACTTACTTCTTCTTTATTCCTGTCCTTGTCCTTGAACTCCTCTATAATTATCATTGATTTTGGATATGAAATATGTTAAAACCTCAATAGAGTATACTTTATATTATTATTCCCTTATATAACGAGTGATCATTCAGAAACAAATATGACCCAAGTCAATATCATCACGAGCAATGAAAACAAACCATAAATCCAATGATTTTCTCCAAGTTTTCCTCAATTTTTAATAAACAATAACTAATTATTGGAACCTTAGTCTCTCTCATTGTATTATAGAAAAAATAAACATTAAATTACCTCTATTAAATTCTACTAACTACTTTGTATGAGGCTAGAATCATTGGGTAAAACCGAGACACATGATTATGGATGCATTCAGTAACCATTCAAAAAACAAAATAATTATTTCTCTTTAAATTCTTGTGAAACCCATTGAAATTCTATTCTATAATGAATTAAAAAAAACATTTTCTTATTTTTGATGAATTTTTTTTTGGTCACTATAGTGTAGTCACCTTCTATTGGATTTTATAGAATGTATCTCAATCTAAAAATGATGAACACTAGCATACACCACCATAAACATAATGGGATTCCTCATCTTTCACAGTTATCCTCCTCATCCACCACACCTTTTTCAATAGTGTGATATATCCCATGTTGGCCTTTTTGAACTATATATCCCCAATAAATATTATACTATAAATAATTATCTACCTGATGACTATATTTTCCTTGATCATTCTACACCGGTACTATAAAATTCCACCATGGGGACTAATATAATGTGGTCCCTTTTTAGAATCCAATATTTTGTAACTCAACCTATACCATAACCTTTGTAATGTATTATTTTAAATAAAAATATCCTTTGCAACTTGTACCATGACCACCACCATGGAACAATATTAATTGGTTGAAAATTTTACACTCTTGGAAAAGAGTATTCTATTTTATTCTCTTCCAAATTTCCTCTATAAAAATTAAATATTTTAGATTTTTGGTGAAAAAAATCCAATAATTATGTAATCATCATAATTTTTAATAATCCTCCAAGCGTCACCACGACCTTCTTCATTCTCATGAATATCATCAACATTTCTTTTCAAAATCCTTATTATGAAAAAATATAATAGAATCTTATGGTATTATAAACAACTAATCCATTTGGATCTTTTTTAAAATATAAATCAATTAAAATTATATAAAAAAAATATTACTTCCCCATATTGGAAATTATATTCCAATTAATATTACTCTTTATTAAAATTTTGGGATCTTCCATTGACTCTCAATTTCCCATTTTAACTGGATTATCTCTTTACATATTCAAACTTCTCCCCCATTAATTTTTTGGGTAAAACTCTATGAATTATTGACACCACCATTGTCTTCCACATCTTAGAGTGATTCCTAAAGCGATTCAACATCCCATTTTATTGTTGGGATGACTTACCTAAAAAATACATTTCTAACTTTTTCTTACCATTATCTTATATTATAATCATCCATATGTTTATTAGCCAAATCCTGTAAATCCAAATGAAAACCATTTCTAGTTAGAGTCCCTACTCTATAAAATTCACCTAGGATAATTTCCTAAATAGTTGAAAACATTATGAAATCCATATAGTGAGACTCCAAAAATAGAATTTCTATTATTAAAAATAATCTAAGTTTAATTATCCCCATCTATGTGTATGAAAAAAGAGTCTTTGAAAACAAACTCTTTGTTTTCCATGCCACTCATAAAATAAAATGAAATCTCATGCATCTAGGACACTTCCACTTCTCAAAAAAAATATTTTATCTTCAACACACTTCACACCAAACCATTAGAATAAAATTATAAAATAAGTTTGTGTGAGAATCATACCAATTATTAAAAAGCTATAATTTTTTTAAATACAAATTTATTTCAATTTAAACATCTCCCTCTTTCAATAATTCATAGACATATTAAAATTATAAATTAGGATAAGAAACCTTTGGATTTTTATCACTAATCTCCCTAAGAAATTTCCTTTTGACACTAATTATTGATTTTCATATTTTGGATACCAAATAATGGTTAAACTCTTCCAACTCAATGACATTGGTATATCCCTTAAAAAATAAGATGAAACCAAACAATAAAAAATGTTAGGAAAAGTAAATCATAGTGAATTTTATTATTAGGGATACTATTTTTTCCCATTTTATATTCAACTATTTTCATAAAACCTCTTTGTCTGTGGGTTTATCAAATCTACATTTTAGCTCCAATCACTCGTTTTTTGTAGTACGATCTCTCTACGGGTTATTCTCACCCTTAATTATACACTAAATTCAGAAATAAGAATAAATAATAAAGCATATGGGGATATGGGAACCATATGGTTTCTAAATTAGTGGAATGGGGAAGGTTATATTGGACCAACCCTTCATCTTCTATCCTTAAATTCCTTTGTTTATTTTGGTGAAGTATTACCATCATATCCTTAAATTTCTTATTTTTATCATATCTATTATTCATCTTTATCAATCTCTTTCCAAAAGATCTCCATTGGGAGATACCACTCACACACTTCTCGTTGTGGATGTTAGCATTGTCAATATTTTATGGGTTTATATTTTTCATGGTTATAGAATTAATCAAACCTAAAAAAGTATCTCCTTTTCTAGAATCATAATTATATATTACCTTGGTAATTATTTTCAATTTTATCTTAATATTTTTAATTTTAGCGGTATATGTACAAATACATTGGAAAACATCATCTATGGTATCCAAGAGTGCCATCTTGGAATACTTCTACTTTATCTGTGGTTTATCTTTAACTTTTTCTTCCACCGTTTTAAGATCTGGTACATTAAATTTATTTTTCATCTATATTTTCCTTCATTACTTACAAGAGAGTTATTATAACCAATTCTTGATATAACCTTTATTTATGTTCTATCTCATCATATAAAAAATGAAAATATTTTTGATCCGAAAATGCCATTCTATTGAATAAACTCTTTTATAGTTTTTCATACCAGTAGATGTCTCCTTAGGGAATAATTACACTTCTAATAATTATTCAATTTGAAATATATTTTCATGTTTTTAAGGTTATAAAAACTGAATCATCTATAATAAAAATTAAAACTCATTTGATATCTCATTTATATAATTATTGTAATAATTAAAGAACAACTATAAAAAATTTTACTTGTTAGCTTCAAAACACCAACTCATGATGTGCCAATAATTACAAAACATTAGCACTTTGGAGCCCATATATTTTTTTGGATCCCTTTTTGATATTTATCTTGGAATATTTTTTATTTAGATATCAAATCTAGAAACATTATTCCTATTTAGGAAAAATTTATAGGCTTTCTCATCTTTTCATTTCAGGTGGCTATCCTCTCTTAGAGTTCTGTAAAATTCTTTTATTTATTCTCCTAGTTGGGCATGTACAACCTTTAAAAATTGAATCATAATACATTATAGTATGCCTTATTTATGAATGATTATTTTTGAGTAGAATGATATTTTTCTTCAATTCCTTATATATGGATATATTCCTTATTATTAAATAGAAATATCTCATGTCATGTCACTTTGAGGCTACATCTTTTATCCCATTCTCACCATTATAAATTTTAAATCCACAACATCTCCCATTATAATATTATCTTACAAAAAAAGATCTTCATCCATTTCATAACAAATATGATTCATGATTATCTATTGTTCTTCCTTTCCTTGTAAGGATTGGATACTCTCTCTATTAATATATGAATATCTATTGGAATATAAACCTGGATTTTTACCTCATCATCAATATAATCACACATCCTTTTTATCTCATTTCTTGACTATGAAATACCACATCCTCTCTCTAAAATAGTGTTTTTATTAGATAGTGAATGTTGATAAAAAAGACCTTATCTAAAGAACACAATTTATGGGTTGACATCTTTTTATTTCTATTCTTATTGCCTTTTAAAATCTGGATGGTCATCGACATTATTGTGGATTTCATCCACCTTCATCAATATATCCTTTGTGAACATTCTGTTAGCAATCTCATTGAATAATCCATATTCAAGGGAGTGCTTTGTTGACTTTTTAATGAGTCATCAATCTCATAGTCTCTTTAATAAATTTCCAAGAGAAATTCATGATTTAATTATAGAATAATTCATTACTTGACAACTTATAATTGGACTCAATTTCAATCATCTATGTAAGAATTGAACTAATTTTTGATTTCATTGAATATATTTCTGAAAAGCACAAGATACATCAAATAAAAAGTCATTTCAATGCGGAAAATCTAGACGAGGTCAGTGAAATAAAAAATCCATGAGTGATGAACTAAGCTCCATTTGATATCAATTATTATTCTTCCAATAGGATATTACAGTTAGATTTCCTTAAGAGGAGTGGTCAGGTTATCCAATGTCTTTCCCAATAAAAACAATTACTTATTTTAATGTCTCACTTTACCTAAAAGGATTTTAACATATCATCATTAAGGGTCACATATTATTCTCTTTTAACATATAATAATTAGATTTCTTGGTTTTGGTTTAAAGTCATTCAAAAAAATTGGACACATGAAATTACATGGTTCACCCTTATTAGGACAATCAAAGGAGCATATAATCCACATTTTTTTGACTCAAAAAATCAAAATAGAGTTCACATTAAATAAAATGGTTATTTTCTAAGTCACTCCATTACTAGGATCACAACCATACAATGTTTAGGGTTAAATTACTATGGCTTAAGGCTCATTAAATACTCACTACCACAGTTCACAAAAGTTTCTCATTGCACTGAGGTTATATCTCCAAAAATTTTATTGACATACAGACCCCATTACTAGAATTTATTTCATGGTTTCATTGAGTGTTTATAGGTTTATTTATAGTAATATTTTTTTATTCAATGATATTTTATGATCGCCTCTTATACAACATTTTCCTAATTCTATAATTTTTTTGGAATGCCACATTCATTACACAGTAGCCACATCTACCATCTTCCGTCGAAAAAGTCTTCAGTGGGTTTCAATTAACTGTTCTTCCTTCCATACCATCACCTTTAATTATACTCTATTACTTCTAGAGTATATATTTTAATATTACCATGTTTGATTGGTTAATCCTTCTTCCATTCTATCCATTATATATGAGGGTTCAATACAAAAAAATTAGACACCTATTTGTATGATTATTTTCTATGAAAAATTTCACAACTCTAATGAATTTTCTGTCTAATTTTTTCCATTTTATGCCAAACATAAATTAATCATGGAACCTAATTATCTTTCATTTTTTAATAGTAAATAAAAAATTAATTAATATAGGTAATAAATATAAACCCCTGTAAATCAGGCTGGAATCATAATCTAGAACCAAGACACATGATTACAGAAGCATTAAAAAACTATTCATGCATAAAAAAATATTTCTCATAAAATACACTCATAATGAATATATGATCCCTTTGATATAGTGGGTTAATTTTTGTTTTCGAATTTTTACTCGAAAACCCTGAGGCACTATGGTATGATCAGCTGTGGTTTGTCATTTTGGCTCGAAGCTCCACTTAATGACCACAACAACCAAAAAACACCACCAGGACCATAATGGGATTCCCCATGATTCAAATGGATTGTCCTACTAAAAAATTTCATTATCTATGTCATTGTAAAATCCATGTTGAAAATAATGAACTAAAAGTGTTAAACGATGCCCATACTCATGACGATGACTATCCCTATTGCTATATTGGTGTTGACCATTACATACTTTTTTTTCTAGAATTCCAATAAATGGAATACTACCCCATGATACATTTTTAGTTTAACATTATGGAAAATTCCTCCTCTTTAATGTCCTATGATAAGGAATTATTCACCAATCAATATCTATTTTTATCTTCACCACATCCAACACTATGTTGTGTCCTTCTTGTGTTGGTCATTTTGATATATATTGAAACTATTTTCTATTCTATTCTCTTCTGGATTGTATATAAACAACAAAAAACTCCATATCTCAATTTCATTAAATTTCATCATTATGTATGGAATATCATTGTTTGAAATAATCCATACACGATCTTGAAATTATTATTCCACATGAATCTCATCATCATCATTATCAATATCTCTATTTTCAGCAATATTATAATAAAAAAATCTAAAAAAATACAAAAAAAATCCTTTGGAATTATAAAAAATTGATTATCCTTTCATAAAAATAATTATGTAAAAAATATCATATATATATATATTAATTCAATATTTATAATCATATATTATAGATAGTGATTAAAAATTAAATACATCACTTCATGGAGGAGGCAGTTTTCATGAATGCATGAGCATCATTTTTATCTTTCATTATATAGAAAAGAGGAATACAATAATTTTTTCATCTATATAATAAAATTTCTATATAGTAATAATAGTTATTCTAATATGTTGAGCAGTTGATAAAAAAGTTAGTGGAGGTGGATGAAGAAAGAAACTCAAAATTTCTATGTTAAGTCAATAGTCTATTCCTTGGGCATCCTCTTTTAGATATCTAATTAATAATTTTAGGTTTTCATTTTAGTTATACCAAAACCTATAAATTATGTGGAGGATAACTTGGAATATATTTTATACTATCATGGTTGTGCTATGGTGCTCATAGTCTGTGGGGAGGTTAAGGGAGCATGTTCCCTTTTATAAGTGAGTGGAGTGGAAAGCATGTAAATTTCAAGACCTTTTAAAAATAATAAATTTCAATATAAAGGGGAATTTTTTAAATTTAGATTTATTGTAATTATTTTATAATGTGAATTCAAAATAGACTCAACCTATCAAATAATGTTATCTTTTTTGGGAATTATTTCCATCACCCCTTGATTAAAAATTTACCACAATTAACTTTAAGAAAATTGGAAATTATTTACCTAGGTAATATATATTTCTTCTAAAAGATAAATCCAACTTATAACCAAATTATTACACAATTATTACAAATTTTGAATATAATGACTCATATTTTCCCAGGTTTTATTTTTATAAATTAATTAGAAAAATTATGAGAATAGGAACTAAGACGACATGTGATTCTGAGGCCCTGTGTGATAAGAACAGTTCCTTGAATTATGTTTAGTTTTTAATAAAGTGCATGTGCAATTTTTCTTTTAAATTATAAATAACTTCTGAAAATTTTCCCAGATCAAAAATCCAAGGGCACCGTTTTATTTAGAACAATGACTTTAACTTAGTTGGGGCCTAACCACAATCGGAATGGGTCAAGGGTGAAAGTTAGTTTTTGAACGTAAATATCATTAAAATATTTAATAAAAATATTTTATTTGATGCTGCATTTGTTTATTTTAAGTATAGTCTATTATCAGAAATCTATGGTTATGACATAACCCTAGAAATACTCTATGGAAAAGAGATGGATATTCCTCCAATTAATGTTGACTGATTGGAAAATCGAGATCGATGAACCACAGATTCGAAGGATCAAGTAGACTGTGAATCGTTGCACCAGCGGAGTGGATGAACTTCTTGATGATGGAAATGGAATCCATATTCATAAATGATCGATACAAACCTCAAGTTAGGGAGTTTTCTCTCTTTTTGATTTCATTTATCCTCTTAGATTCAATTATAAACACAAACCAACCCACAAATAGGTTGATCTGTGGTTCGTTCGTTCTTGGGGGATAGATAACTTCTTACAGGGTTTTGAACGAGAATTAAATCTATATGTTGACTTGTTCTTCATGATCCTTCTAACATGAATGGATCAAGGATAACATGAACAATACCAAGAACCGTTATTTGGCCATTTTTATTCATTTATATCTTTCCCCAAATATTTCTATGTTCCCTATTATTTGTGAAATATGAACCGATGATCATTGTGCCTTCGATTTGTGGTACAAAGATCTGAGACAGGGGATCCAAAACTACAACGATATGGCGGAGGTGAGATGGTGAAGTCACGAAGTTAATCACCTGAGGTAGTGGTTTATGGTGGCACCCAGAGTAGTGCCTTCGACCAGGTTCTGGCAGTGCATGAGGCAGATAGCGGACCGCCAGCAGGGCGACCAGTAGTGGAGATGACACGCGGCCTAGAGGGAGGTCGGGTTCTCAGCGGAGAATAAGGTGGACAAGAGTGGAGCATAAGTCCATGCTCCCAGTGGGACAAAATAGGATCCCACAGCAGCTGAGGCTGTGGGCGATGAATGGGTTCTGTGACGATGAGCTAGGACGCGGCTCAGAGTAGCATCGGAGGAACCCATAGTGGTGAGGCTGTAGTGAATGCTTAGTATGCAGGATGGCTGCGTGAAATGTGACATGGTGAAATTTTGATCTTCTTGGTATGTGGTTAGGGAATACTGCATTCAGTGCTCCAAACCATCCCTCATGTGGAAGGTCGAACCAGAAGGAGTCGAGCCATTCTAGTAGCCCAGTGGGATGGACCCGACGACCAAGTGGGCCTGAACATACAAGACCAGACCTAGAAGGGTCGGGTTAGGGTGGCCGTATAAGATCAATGTGGCCAGACCAAGTTGGGTCGACTGACGGGTCAGTTTGGGTTGAGTGAGTTAGATCGGACCTGAGTCAAACCTTTTTTGTAAAACAACCATAACATTCACATCGTGTGTTAGTTTGACTATCTGTTTGTGGTGTTGATACCCTTACGATGAGTCAGTACTTTTGAGATACTGTAATTGAGTTTTTTTGAATGTTTTAATACAACCTAATGGGTTGTGGAGTAGGTTCTCTTGGTACAAACGTCCTATGAGTGAAATCATGCGGCTGGCTACATGACTTGGTGACTACATGATTTAGGGGCTATATGAATTATCGACAATATTTGTATTATAGAAACTCCATGTGTTATGGAAACTATTTGTGTTATCGATACTCCTTGTGTTATCAAAACTCCATGTGTTATCGAAACTCTATGTGTTATTGACACTCTGTGTGTTATAGATACTCCTTATGTTATCGACACTGGGTGTTAAATGGACTACGTCTGATAACCCTTCATTTCGTACTATAAAATTATACCTATGTGAGCTGAATATACTTCATGTTTTTTCTTTGTGGTATACCATGTATTTTTTAATGGTATACTTTGTGTATTTATTTGTGGTATACTTCATGTATTTCTTTGTGGTGTAATTCATGTATTTCTTCGTGATATTACTTTGTGGTTTAGGGGTGTCCTACCGAGTATTGTTTTACTCACCCCTGGATGAGATTTACCAACACATGTCATGTCTTGTGTAGATGATCGATGATTTGAAAAATATCTAGGTGGACCAGGACCAGGTGGTTATTAGAGTGTTTGAACAGAAGATGCATGCTCCTATGGCTATAGATAATCAATTTGTGGATTACTATTATTTTTTATATGTGATTCAGAATTACTATTACAGATTATTAATACTAAAATAATAAAAATTAAAATTTCAATAAAATCATATAAAAATAAAATAATGCTTGTAAACAAAACATTTTAATTTCACTATGAATTATGATACTTGTATTTTATATCAAGAAATAATAATTCAATGCACATTAGTTAGAAATTTTATTATTTTTTAGTTGAATTTCACCAATAAATACTACTGATACTATACCATAAATATACATTTAAAAAAAATTCCAAAACAGAATTAATGGTAATTTATTAGGTGAATTTGGAACATGTTGAAAGGTAATATATTTTTTATATTTCATTTAAATATTTATTAATTTCAATAACTTTCTATAGTAGTAAATCATTTTTAACTTATGTTCATTTTTTCATTTGTCACAAGCTATCAAACACATTGAATTTTTTTAATGAAAAAATTATTTTAAAAACCCCTAATGTTAAATTTCAACCTTTAAAATAATTTGTTCCTCAAAAATATGATAATATCATGAATAAAAATATGTATTGATATTCCTCATTACATCATCTGGTTCCCATTAAACTTCATTAAACTTATGATTCTACCTCAGAGTATTGACCATGTATGTGGTCTAGTTCCAATGGACCTTATCCCTTTGATCCAAAATATCCACATTTTTTTCCTTATAAGAATGATCATACTCTAGTGGTTTTATTTCCATATTTAGTGCATGTGAAGGATCGTATATCTACTTCCACATAAGATATATATATATAACACATCATGAAATTGGGAGAGGTTATGTGGGAGTTCAAAAGAAAAAGATACTATCCCAATATGGTCAAGAATCCCAATGGGTCTGATATATATAGGGTTGATCTTACCATTCTTTAAAAATCCCTTAAACCTCTTCTATAGAGTTATTTCACATAATTCATTATCACCCACTTTTATTGAAAGATCAATCTAATTATTGTCATTATAATGCTTCTATCAACTATGGGATTCTCTAGTGTGTTGTTCGATTGATATAAATTTACAAACAATTTGCTCAATTATCTCAAGTCCAAATGGAATTCAATATCTATCTTCATCATAACATGTTTATGTATAGTACTACTTATTAAACATATATTGAAACAGATCCCTCAAAATTATCATTTCAATGATATTTTTTATGAAAAATCTACTAGAGGATAGATTTGATCCCAACCACCACTGATTTCCCCAAATTAAGCTATTAATAAACCCGTATGTGTCTAGATAGTTTTTTTATACTATACATTACTAATGGATTGATATGATGGACTAAAATTAAATTCTATCATAAAATCATGTCAAATTTTTTTTCACAACATTTAGGATAACCTTATATATCGATCAGATAGCACTTATAGTGGTACTCTACGAAACATTACCACTTCCTTAATGTATATCATGGAATTTTGATCAAGAGGGAAATGATATTTATTAAATTTTATATACAATTACTTTATAAGGTTGTCTACTACAAAAAAAATGGAATTATGTACTTCATATGTATTAGAAAATCTAATAATGAAATCCACGATTAATTTTTCCTATCTCCATATATGTATGGATAATGGTTTCTTCATCCTCATAGGTAATTTTTATTTAACACTAACATTTTTATATGCTATAAATTGAAATATATACACTAAAATATCTCCCTTCATGTTTTCTAACCCAAAATTCTCTTAGAGATCTCTATACATCACTTGTTTATGGGATGTATAGAGAATGAAAAGCTATATGATTCATCTAGTATATCATTATTCAATGATATTTTTGAAGGATAAAATATCTAGTTCCTAAATATTCTCAATCCTTAATAGTCATGGATGATCTCCAAAACAATCCATATAATCTTTTATAGTTAAAATTTATTCATTTTTTAAATTTTAATCATCGTATGTATAAATTATTAAACAATCATTAGAGAAAGTTATGATTCCCCCCTTCCCCCATGATTTAAAGGCCTATCCTCTATAAATCCATATTTATTTGATGTATTTCACTCTTAACGATGTACACAAAAACATGATCCTACCATATGAGATTATCATCCACCTCATTCACCTTCCATAGATGGTAATAATTGAAGAATTTATAATCTTTAGTCAACTATAACTATCCCTTTTGGTTTATATTCAACTATTTATGGGTGAATATATATATCAAAATTTTATGATCATTATATAACTCACACCATTTTCTATAAATACAATACCTTATATTTTCAATGAAAACATTACCACTTCCATATCCAAATAATGTGGCTTTATTTTACTTATGAATCATTAATTGACTTGATGCATATACTACCACCATGCCATTATCTTAAACACCACATCACAATTCCTTATTTAATGCCTCACTACATATTAAAAACCCATCTTTAATGCATGGTAGTGTATGTACAATTCCAACAAACATTATTATCTTCATCATATTAATTTTTATTCCTCATCATCTGTCCAAAGGAAATTGGATCCATTTTATGTCAAGATGGTGGGTGAATTATATAGTTGTGAGAAACTTCTCACAAATAATATATATTATCCATACAATATAATAAAAATAATAATCTCAGTTACCATGGTAATTATTGTATATTATTCAATAAATTTTGTTTTTATGGATTGAAAAATATATCCTCTTGTAAATACATGACCCATGAAAGATACTTTCTATAGACAGAATTAAAGTTCTCTAAATTTATCATATAACATATCATTTCTCAAGGTATTTAACACTATCCTCAAATGATCTTCATTATCATTAATAGACTTGCAATATATGACAATATCATCAATAAAAAAAATATAAATCAATTTAGGTAATCTATTACGAATTTATTCATCATATACATGGAAGAAGATAGAAAATTGGAAATTACAAATGACATTATGATAAATTCATAGTTTACATACAACACAAAGATTGTTTTCTTAGGAATATAAACTTTTTAACATTAATTAATGATAAAACAATAAAAGATCAATCATTGGAAATTATTGTGCTCTATTCTATTGAAAGAAAAGGTTATAAATATAAAGTATAAGTTACATGTTCCATATATTGATCCTATAATGTTACTGAAAATCATTTCAAAGGAACATTGACCAATATTTATTTTTAAAAAAATATTAGGTTAAACCCATAGTGATTCAATGGGTCATATGAATTAATTTTCAATATTCTTATGTAGTGTATTCTTAAATTCTTATACCTCAATAGGTGAATTATTTAAGAAGTATTGAAATTTTAATGATACTAGTGATGAGATCCTTTGAAATATAAACTTCATAAATTGGGGGATGACTAATAGAATCTTCAGAAAATTAATTTTTCTATTATTCAATAATATAAATATCATAAATTTTGAGTTTCAACCCAACCATTGGATATAAATACGCCTCATCAATATGTATTTTGACAATATAATGGATGTATATTCCATTAAAAGTTTATTTTCTTCCTCACACTAATAGAAAATCATTAGTTGATTCATAATATTAATTATTACCACTATTTCCCTTCATTTATATGGGTTTAACGAAGATATATCTAATCCATCTCCACAATCACATCATATATAAAAATAGAGAGTATAATAAGACATGCATGAAGAAAATTCCCAAAAAATATAATCATAGAGAATCTATATATGTGGGATATAGTGATCATTCTATTAATAAATTTTCTTGATAATTTAATATCTTACTATTTAGGAGTTAATGTGGTACTATTAGAAAATTTTCAAATTTAAATAGTTATTGGAACCTAAATAAAATAAGTCATTTGATATTAGAGAATGGATGATAAGTGACCTAATAACCATATTTTCTTATGAAGAACATCGATAGTTATAGTAATCCTAATCATTTTAATTTATCATTGGAGTTTATTGATATCAACTAAATTAATTAAAAATTGGTTTGGTGTAGTTTTCAGAATAATATCTATTCTCTTTTAAATTGAATCCTTGGAGTGTCATTGGTATATTTGGTTGAGATTTATTTTCACCCATATCTCCACAACATTTATATGCTCAATGAACTTATCTTATACATGTGTATCATTTACCCATCTCTTGGGGAAAATTTACCCCATGAATATTCCAACATTTTGTCATAGATGAATATTATTTTTATTTCATATGTTGGTTTTATAGTAATAATTTATTAGAAAGTCAACAATTATCTTTTTCTCCCTAAAACCATGAAAATAGTGGGATCCAACAGTCTATTTAAAAATTGAGATATCATAAAATTATTTCTTCATATATATAAAAGAATCTTACATCCAATTTTTTTCAAATACTTTTTTTAAGACACTAAATAATTTATTAATTTTCAATTTAGCGATTATGATAAAACCAATAGTTTATCATTCATTTCTTGTGGAATTTTACCCATAGGTTCTAATGGACTTATCAAGATTTATCTTATGTTCCATAAATTACCTCTCTATCATTGTATTAATGGTTTGAGAAAAATAAATATTGAAATATAAAATCTTAGACACATCCAATTTTATGTATTCAATTTCTTCCTTATAACTCTTATTATTGATATTTTTCTAAAATTGATCATGTTCAACTTTATTATGATACATATCCAAAGAAAATTCTAATGGTTTCTTAAAAAGAGGATAGAAAATATTTTTTCTATTAAGTAGATGAAATTATATTCTATAATTGAAGAAATTATCTAATACAAGGATAATGTGTATTGAAAAATTAAAAACTCAATGGTGAATTTTTTAATCCATTTTCATTTTTTTCTCGACATAATTCCTATTATAATACATAACTGGATTGATTCGGGAGAGAAAAATTGCAAGATTTCTATTCCCAACTCATATTTCATTTGGTTTCTTATAAGGATGGTCATTAAATTAGTTTTCAAATTCAATATTCAGACAATTCCTCAGGATTCCACCCATTTACTAAAACCAAAATGGTTATTTTGAGTGTCAATAAAAACCAATTAGAATAATTAATCATATGATAATGATAATAAATATTATGATATTCAAATTATGGAACCTTATTTAATCCCATGACACTTTAGGATCATATTATATCAATATTAATATAGGTTATTTTAGGTTATACTCTTGTATTCATATAACCTAATCCCCCAAAATAACAAAAACCTCCTTTGATACCAACTCAAGTGTCTTGAGTGTGAATTATATAAATGTTACATCATTTTAAATTAATTTCTATTATAAATCATAAAAATCTACACCCACAACACATAACTGTTTACTATATTTATTTACTAGATACATAATAATCATATTAAAGAATAATATTCTAATTTTCGTTTATACACTCTACTTACATGGTGACCTTCTATACATATCATTCAAAATATTTTTTATAATTAATAGAAGTTAAAATAAAATAATTATTGAGCTCAAGTTCCCATTAATATTAAACATGTGGGATAATATTCAAATATAATAAGTGAGTATAAGATCAATATATGGGTTTGTGAATAAAAAGATCATAAATAATGAAATAAATGTCAAATCATGTTTCATGGAATAAAGAATTAACCCAACAGAAGATTCAATTAACATATGTATGAAACTTAAAAGAATAATTATCTATTATAGAATAATATATGAATAATAATATTTCATAAGTCCATGGATTAAATTTATTTAAAACATAAATTTTTTATATTCCTTAGGATCAGGAGAATAACTGATAAGGGAGGTTGAATTAGTGGTGAAATTTTCTAAATTACTGACACATAAAAATTAACCCCTCCTACATGTTAGAGTTATCATCCTTATCAAATTTATATAAAAACCTAATATGAATGAAATGGTAATAATATAAATTAAGTAAAATATCATTTTCAAGGATATGCCTCTGTGTGAGGTCCTACAACCATTCTATGGAGACTCCCATTTGTCCATTAAATCTTCCTCATAATAAGAATTGAATAAAACTAGATTTAATTCCTGATAAAATCCTAATATCTCCTGATAGGAATGATTATATAGTCTCCCATTAGTTCCATAGTTTTTTTTAAATTTTTCCAACAAAAGTATAATAAACATTTTAATTAGCTCCCAAAAAATTTATTCGAAAAATTTCCATCTGGTTCTCTAAATCTAGTGAATATTCATCTACTGTTCCCATCCTTCATTTGTTTTTCTATATCCTTATAGATCACATGTTTTATTTATTTTTAGTTCCTCTCACTGTGTATAAATATTATTACAAACAACTAATCAAAACAATATCTGATATAAACTCAATTTTATATCCCATATACTCTAACCTTTGAAACTACCTGATATAATGGTTCAAAATATCTAATTGATAAAATTGATTGATTCACAATGTATGATAACTCATCTCACTACAAATATATCCATTGGACTTCAACATCAGCCAAATCATAATCTAGATGGAAACTTGAACTATTCAAAAAACATCATCATATCATCTTTTTATGGGTGAATAGTGTTTATCGGTATATTATGAACTCCCCTTTATATAAGTGACCCTTCAGAAAAAAAATCATGGTACCATAAAATATTATTTTCACTCAGTTAAATTCCAAAATCAATTAGTCCTATATATTTGAAATTCACAGGATACCTTAAAAACATTATAAAGTCTTCTTGAGTATCCTTGAAGCTCAATGAAATGATCTTTCACCCACAACATTATAAAAGTTTCCTTAACCTCATAAATTATTGAAAAAATACACACTATCATAACCATGGTAGATAAACCACATTGAAAGATCATACCAGTATTGTTATTTTTATGGTTTCCTTGTAATTATTTATGTAATTCTTATCAAATACCTATCTAGTATAATTTTGTCTAATATATTCATTAAGAACAATTTTTCTAGTTATGATCTATATAATAATTCATCCATATAACATCTAGGCTAGTCAGCTTCAATATAAGGAAAAATAAAAAACAGGTAATGAAAAATCTATCTTGTATAACTTCTTGAAATCATCTATTCATTGACATTAACTTGGTCTGTTGGAAGTTAATACTTCTGATTAATAGAAAATATAAATTTGATGTTATTCTATATGATGAATTTTTATCTAATGGACCTTCTTTTGATGGACTTTATGCAATGGAAATCCTTTAACTAAGCTCTTCATGAATTTTCAATATTGAAATTCACATTACTAGTAAAAAATTTTATCCCACTTGAATGATATACAAACTGCCTATATAAAATCCTCATCATCCACTATCTAGAGAACTAAATCCATTATCTATTGTTTAACATTAGTGTAACTTTCAATGACATCTTTAAAATAATACATTCCTCCTTTGGTTACCACATCAATGCTACATTTGGTATTGTAGTTTCGACTATTGCACTCTGACATGGAAATAAAGTCACCTCACTTTGTATGGATTCCCCTTTGGGAATATTACATTTTGAATAAGAGTATAAATACTCAGAAACATGGACATCATAAAATCATATATCCAATGAATCATACTATTGGGCTTCATTTAACATTATTGATAGAGAATACTACCCTTATGCAGCCTAGCATTACCATTACACTGTGCATTTCTCCAGTGTCTGTATAGTGATCTATGCAATCTCATTTTAAATACTCACCTATAAAAATCACCATTTTTCCATTTGGTAATTTTTTTACTTCTTCTATGAACTATTGATTCATCCATTCCTACATACATCTTTATAACATTCTGTACCTGGTACTATACATCTATTAATTTTTTTTAACTTTCCACCCATTATATTAGAATCCAAACCATTATCATAGATCATGATAAGATTTAAGATATTAGGAAATTGTTGAACATATTAAAATCATCTGACATAAGGTATTTTTTCATAATGAATTTAATGAAAAAAATTCTTATCCTCCACCAACTCATCATAAGAAAAACTTTCTTAGAAACATTATCAACTCTTTCTTAACTGTGTGAAAAAACATTTATAACAATATATTTTGTAAAAAAAATTATCAAAAAATTATACAAAAGGATATTCAATATCTCCATTTATATTTGATATAAAAATCCCCCACAACATTAATCATTTTTAACTACTAAATTCATTTCACGTATCCTTTTTTAATTATCAATTCACAACCTTACACATATATAATGTATTGAAACCCCACTATCAGATAAAGAAATGTTTTTGAAAGGGTTTCATCCCTTAGTAACAAGTAATATTTTGGTTATGATAAGATAAACTCCACCTAAATTATTTTGCCTCTCCCCTATTTTTTGATAACCAAAAATTTAGATTCAATTTAGAAATTGTTTTACTTATTATTAAAAATTTGTTGATACTATCTCCCTTTGACAACATAATCCATATAAAGGTGTGGCTTTTCCTTAAAAAGTTTTGGAATTTGTTGATTGATCTTGAACAAATAGTTTCATCCTCATTTCCTCAAATTTATACCTTATAAAAACTTTATATAAAACATCATTAATTTTATAAAATGTTGAATTATACTAAAAAAACTTAACCATCATACGTATCCATTATGAAGTGATAATTAATATCAATGTTATTTGATCATTAATGTTTAAAAGGAATTTTTTAATTATTAAAAACAATTCAATTATCACAATGAATCTTAAATGGTTTTCAAAAATTAATTATCAAATCATAGAACTAAAATTTAATCGACAACATTTGATTGAAATATTTTATAGTGGAAACAATATTCAAAATCCATTGTACTCAATTTAATGATTTTTTATTACTGTTCCAAAAAACACAACATTATACCAATAAAAAATTGTATCCTAATGGTGAAATTATATCATTACAATATCCAACACAATCAGTATGAATGTATCCAAGAAAGATCAAATAAATTTTTTTTTAATACAACATGTCACGAACCAACCCGAGTTGACCCTGAACCCATGACAAGGGCCAACCCACGACAAGTCCCGAGAGGAATTCTTGATCCTCCCGAGATGGCGAAAAGCACTAAGGGAATTAATAGAGTACACAAGGGAATTATTTCTTCCATATATAAACAATTAATCAAACAATATAAAGAAATGGACAGCCCAAAATACATTTATATAAAAACTGATCTGAACATTATTTGTACATGAAACTGTAAGTAAAACTAAACCAACAACTCAACTGACCAAACTCTATAACCAACTAACTCAATGTTAACCTTCTGGTTACTCTCCAACATAAGGATCACATGTCACCCAAGGTGATTATACTCAAGCTGAAACCTATATAAGAGCTAAAAACAGAAGAAGACTATAGGCATGAGTATTAAAACTCAGTAGGTTAGCCCGATATTCTATTCCCAATGCACATACTTTAAAATAAAAGAAACATATATTTCAACTTTTAAATACAACATATAAAGGTATGTTTTCCAAATTAGGTACCATACTATATAAAAAAAATTTCCAGGAAAAAACATGAGTGTTTTATAAACAAGAATGCAAGTAACAATTTTTGAAGAGGTACAAATTGAAAATGAAATTAGTTTTCAAGAGGGATGATTTAAAGAATTTAAACTTTTAAATAAATCACACACACTACAAAATTTACCAACCACACACACCGTATGTCGATGGTGAGTATAAAATAACCAATGAACACAAGTCAAGGGAACACCCCTAGGCACTAGTTAGTTGTGAGCCCCAAGTACCTCATATCTCGGTGAAAATAACCATAATAAATATCCATTATTGTGCACATGAGACACTAGTATGGAGAATACCCATAACCTAGTGGTCCCCCAAATCATAATCATCATAGGTTAGTTAGTGTTGTCATCGTCAAACTTTCTACGTGAAATAGGGGCCAAACTCCACGGGATCACTTGCATAATAGTTCACGTCCGCCCACCAAGATACCCGAGATTTCCTTTAGTTATAAATAAAGTTACACATATTATAAAATACAATTTTCACATTAATATTCCATTACCAAACCATAAACACACAAAAAAACATCAAACATACTTCACATTTGTTTTCACGAATCAATAAAATATGAAAAAGTTTCGTAAAACAATTTCAAGAAGTATAATAAGGCCTTGCACATAATATCCATTAAAAATGATATTTTAAGGCCAAAACCCCATAAATATCATATGAAAACAGAGTTGGAAGCCCTAAAACCAATTAATAAATCATTTTCATGTACCTTAAAATTTCCCAAAAAGATAGAACATGAAATACACATGGAAACCATTTTTATAAGAAAAACAAAGGTCAAACAGCCTTAAATCCTTTCTGAAAAATAAAAAATGACAAAGGTATGCAATTAAATTTTATTAATTAGATGTATAAAAACCATTTAAAATAGATATAAACTTTCATAAATCCATTAAAAAACTCAGGTTATATATTCAAAGAACTTCCATTTTCATAAGGACGTGAAACATGCCATTTTTCGGCAACTCAGGCCAAAATATTTTGTAAACCAAAACAAATTTCTTTGTTAAAAAAAATAGAAGTCCATAGAAGGACCGAAAAATAAAATTTTTGATTCTTACAATGCATTTAAAAATCCAAAAAAAGTATTTTTAAATCAAACATAACACATAAAAGCCAACCGGGCAATTTATCAAACACATGACATGCCCTTTAAAAAAACAATTTATTTTAAGCACTTGACTTGGAATAAAACACCAATTGCATGCTTTATTTTATAAAAGATACTGTAACATATTCAATATAAAATAAACCAAGTTCTAAAACTCACAAAATAGCTGTGAAAGATAGTGGAACATTTAGACAAACATTTGGTGTGCAGTTTTATGACAAAACAATACTACCTTTCACAAAACAAGGCTTAAACAACCATTTTGCACACTAAGAAAACTATAAAAAGGATGAAAAAAATAATAAACATATATATCAGATGAAAAAAATAATAAAATGATGAACTTAAATGATAAATCATGTGCAAGTAATATCCTACCTCAAATCCTTACCGTAATGGAAACACACACCCAATATCACCATCAGAGGGTTTACAAACCCTAAAACTATGACGAAAAGACCCAAACGAAAAAAAAACGAATAAAAAATCCCAAGATAACATAACCCTAGGTATAACATGACTAGGGGATCGTAGAAAACCAAGAAATAAGGAATGGAGGAAGAATATGGAGGATAAAGGAGAAGGAATATCACCTTGCCACCTAGAAAACTCTTCGTCTTCCATTAGATCTGCACCCTTAGAGAAAAGGGAATGGCGTGAAACTTCTTGGAGAGTCTCCTAAGGTCAGGAAGAACCAGGTAAAGATGATTTATGGGGAAAATAGTATGAATATATTGATTTATGGATTAATGAATTTACCTTCACGATTCTAGACGATTTGAGAGATATTGAGAACTTTTCGCTAATATGCGACTCATATGAGATCCAAAGAGGTAAAATCGATAATGGGGGTAAAGATAGAGTTATTGGATTTGAGTGGGAGATGGAATCACCAAAAAATATTAAAAATGGAATTAGATATACAAGAAACAATTTATTTTTTTAAACTAGAAATGGGTTCATGGGCTGGCCAAATACCTAAATAAGTAACCCCAATTCACCATGATTATGAATTTATAAGGGGTAAAAAAGGATATGGAAGGTTTAATATGTCAGTGTAAGACAATTGGGAAGTATAATGAGTCAAAAAGGATAAAAAATTAATGATTTACAAAATAAGAAAAATATGTTTTTAAATCTGGAAATGAGCTCATGGTTGTCCCAAATCATGAAGTAACCACCCTTTCTCCAATAACTCCTAAACAAGAAATAGGGATCCAAAACAAGGGTGATTAGATATATATCGTAGTTAAAAATTCAAAATAAATCTCACCCAACACCCAATAAAAGTATCAATATTTTCAATGAACTCGTTCAAAACACTGACATAAAAAGAAAAAAAACTGGGTGTGACAATTCTCGATCCCATTGAAGATTTCCACCCCCGGAAGGACATAACATATTCCAGCTTATTGATCAAAACCTAAGGATTATTTAAAAATATGATCTACCCTCCTAATTCAATGAAACACCATCAAACATTAATGAAACATAATAATATTACCTCAAACAAACCACCAACTCTAAACCACTTCCAGAGAATCAACAGAAAGATCGAGTCACTACCTCCACATCCAAACCAAGAACCCGGTTGTTGGTCCTTCTACCAATGAACCCCACAATCACCCACACCTAAGATAACTAATGAAAACCAAAGATTCTAGTGGATTACGGGATAGACTCCCCACCATTATGAAATAATTAGGACTACATATGTTCTTAGTAGGAAAAATTAACGAGACCCCATGGTGGGTATCCCCCCCATTAGAACCCAACTTGAAACGAACAAACAAAAATTAAACATGAGATAGAATCAGGACTCACTCCCACAAGACCACCAGAACTATCCTGCAACAACCTACCAACCCAAGTTGAGAGGAACACAACATGAACATTTAAACCACCCATTCTCTAATGGAGGAGGAAAGAACTGGTCCAACACTCTCTTCACTGATCCAAACCCCCACCAATTAGGGAGATGAGGGAAGGGGACCCAATCATTTGGCCATTAAAACCTCAAAATAAACAGAGTAACTACCTTACTGAAATGGTAGATGTATGATCTTAGTAAAACTACCCACAATCCTAGGACTCCTGACTACACGTTAGCTTCACTCCGAAACCTATGGCTGGAGCTCTGATGGATGAAGCATCTCTTGACTAGCAGTCTGGCTTTGATAATCCCCAACTTGTACTCCATCCCGTAGTTCCTCACAGTACCAAAAAACACTTCCAGGAAGAAACCAAAGATCAAGAGACACCATGAAACTCTCTTCCTCAATAACTAATTTTTATCCAAACAGGAACATGGAGATACACAACACTATATTCTCTCACTCTGAATGAGGACCGGAATGAAAAAGGCACACAAAAACACCCACTAAATATCACTAAGCATAACTACTACAACCGAGAGAATTTCTATAAAAGGAAGACACTTTATATCAAGCCCAAACATCTCTCTTATTTCAAAAATAGGCTAAGGTATCATTATAAGAGGCAGATTTAACATTTGAAACAAATACAGAGGTTGATAAACTCAAAAGGATTCTAATGGAGAACAATTTGTGTCCACATCACAACATCCAACACATCTTTAGAAACCCAATGAACATTACCCCAAAACTGAGACACCCAAAAGATATCATCTCAAGATATAACAAGAGTATGTCTTCTAGATCACAAGGAAGCTTACTGAATAAACAACTCTTCTAAGACATAGAAAAACTATCCATATAACCATTGGTTTATAAACAAAGGCCACAATTTTTCAGTTCAAAACACTTTTGAAAAAAAAACTTATTTGGCAGGTTTTCACATTCACGAATGGTATTTCATCAAGTCTCACCCACATGGACATTTCCATGCCATCCAGACACCCAAACACCATGACATATAGGCCATCCATCTAGATATTAGTAAAACCATGCATGTGAGCACCCATGAAAACACCAAAGGCTAAAACAAAACAACATCATTCCAAAAAAATTATGTACCTTCCAAATAAAACTAACCACCAAGTCAGAGACCCTCTTCCGATTTCACAAAACAAACCACACTTCATCAAGAAACATTTTCTTAAAAAACATACCCCTATTCATTTTTAACAAATTTTAAAACAACCAAGCTACTCCAAACAACCGATTCCCATTTTCTGAAATTTAGCAAGGTATCTTTTTGATAATCTGATGGCCTTTGAGGCCAATACCCTTTATAGTAAAACCCCAACCACTCAAAACCAATTTCCAAAACTATTTTATCAGATTCAAACACTTTTCAACATCCCAAAAAACCACATTTAAAACAAATATTCAAAATCACCTTAAAATGATTCACACTTTTAAAGCATTTTATTTCAATAAACCACAAGTTTAGATTTGGGAAAATTCAATCCCGTTAAATCATTTCCACTTCCTCCCAAAACATTGTTTCACAAAAAGCACAACCTTCCAATACCATTTTTATGTTTAATTTTTTAAAAACCCCTTTTACACTTTTCAAAATCCAACCACTCCTTTAAAACTCTTTTCTAAAATTCTCACACAAGGATTTTTAGAACATAAACTCATAATTCAAGAAAGGTCCAACAGACCAAAAAAAGGAACTAGTGTCAGTGGGTGACTTGACCATATGGTTGGCCACCATATGTCAAACGCAAAACCAACACAGAGAGACTTATTAGGACCATTCCCCGACTCCACATGGATTTCCAGGACATACAAGCTCACAGAGGCCATTAGTCAGACTCCTCTTGTCATATCCCAACACCAAACAATCAAAAAGAAAAAAAGACACTAATAAAACCAGAATTCCCATGGAAACCTAAGGATGAGAATGAGAAAGAGTCCGCGACGCTCTTCCAACACTTTCCCCTCAATTCCCAAAAATCCTACTCCATCAACATTGTCATCCCCCAAATAACAAGGGTTCCCTAAAAACTTTTCTGCTAAGAGCCAACCTCCTCTAATACCATTTTGTCACGAACTAGCCTGAGTCCACCCTGAACTGGTCACAAGGGCCAGCCCGCGACAATTCCCAAGAGGAATTACCGATCCCCCATAGATGGAGACAAGCATCAAGGGAAGTATTAGAGTACACAAGAAAATGATTTCTCCCATATATAAACAATCAAACAAATAGCATAAAGAAATGGACAACCCAAAATACATTTATATAAAAACTGAACTGAAGATTATTTGTATAGGAAACTGAAAGTACATATAAACCAACAACTCAACTGACCAAACTAGATAATCCACTAACTCAATGTGACCATTCTGGTCACTATCCGACATAACGATCACACGTCACCCAAGGTGATAGAACTCAAGCTGAAACCTGCACAAGGGCTAAAAACAGAAGAAGACTATGGGCATGAGTATTAAAACTCAGTAGGTTAGCCCGATATTCTATTCCCAATGCACATCCATTAAAATAAAAGAAACATAAAATTCATGTTTTAAATAGAATATATAAAGGTATGTTTTCAAAATGATGTCTCAGACAATATTAAAAAATTTACCAGACAAAAACATGAATATTTTATAAACAATAATGCTTTAAAATTTTTCAAAGAGGTGAAACTTCAAAATGAAAATAGTTTTCAATAGGGATGCATTAAAGAATTTACACTTTTAAATAAATCACACACACTACTTAATTTAACAACAAAACACACCGTATGCCGACAGTGAATACAAAATAGCCAATGAGTATAAGTCACAGGAACACCCCTAGGCACTAATTAGCTTTGAGCCCCAGGTACCTCGTATCTCGGTGAAAGTAACCATAATAAATATCCATTATTGTACACACGATCCAATGGTAGAGAGAATAACCATAACCAAGTGGTACCCCAAAAACATCATCATCATAGTTTATTTAGTGTTGTCATCAGTAAACTTGCAACATGAAACAGGGGCCAAACCCCACGAGATCACTAGCATACTAGTACACGTCCTCCCACCTGGATACCAAGGATTCCATTTAGTGATAAATAAAGTTACACATATTATAAAATAAACTTTTCGCATAAAAATTACATTACCAAACCATAAACACACAAACATCCCGCAAACATGCTTCACATTTTTTTCACGAATCCATAAACCATGAAAAAGTTTCGTAAAACAGTTTCACGAAGTATAATGAGGCCTTACACATTAAATCCATTCCAAAACGATCTTTTAAGGCCAAAAACCCATAAATAACATATAAAAACATATTTGGAAGCCCTAAAAATAATTAATAAATCATTTTCCTGATCCATAAAATTGCTCCAAAAAATAGAACATGAAATAAACATTTAAACCATTTTCATAAGAAAAACAAATGTCAAACGGACCATTAAGCCTTTCTCAAAACTAACATTTGAAAAAGGAATGAAATTCAATTTTATTAAGTTGGTGTATAAACCCAATTTAAAATAGAAAACTACTTTCATAAATCCCTTAAAAAACTCAGGTTACATATTCAAAGCACAACCATTTTCATAAAGATATGAAACGGGCCATTTTCCACCAAGTCGGGCCAAAACATGTTGTAAAGAAAAACCCATTTGTTTGTAAAACCAAATACAATTTGGAAGTCCATATAAGGACCCAAAAATAAATTTTTTAATTCTTACAATGCATTTAAAAATCCAAAAAAATAATTTTTAAGTCAAACATAACACATAAAATCCAACCAGACAATTTATCAAACACATGACATGCCCTTTTAAACAAAAATTTTTATTTTAAGCACTTGATAAGAAATAAAACACCAATTTCATGCTATATTTTAAAAAAGATACTGTAACATATTCAAGATACCATAAACCATGTTCTAAACCTCAAAAAATTGTTGTGAAAGATAGTGGAACATTTAAACAAACACTTTTTGTGCACTTTTATGACAAAATAATACTACCTTTCAAAAAACAAGGATTAAACAACCATTTTGCACACTAAGAAAACTATAAAAAGGCTGAAAAATAATAATAAACATATATATCAGATGCAAAAAATAATAAAATGATGAACCTAAATGATAAAGGCATGTTTAAGGGATATCCTACCTCAAATCCTTGGCGTAATGGAAACACACACTGAAAATCACCATCCGAGGGTTTACAAACCCTAAAACTTTGAAGACCTGACAAAAAAAAAAGACACAATAAAAAATAATGGGATAACATAACCCTAGGTCTAACATTACTATGGGATAATAGGAAACCAAGAAATAAGGAATGAAGGAGTAAGAGGGAGGAGAAAGGGGAATGAATCTCACCTTGACACCTAAAAAACTCTTCGTCTTCCATTAGATATGCAACATCAGAGAAAAGGAAATGGCTTGAAAATTCTTGAAGAATCTCCTAAGGTCTGGATGAACTATGTAAGGATGATTTTTGAGAAAAATAGTATGAATATAATGATTTATGGATGAAATAATTTACCTTCTATATTCTAGATGATTTGAGAGACATTGAGAAGTTTTCCATAATCTGAGACACAAATTAGCTACAAAGAGGAAAAATAGATAATGGGGGTGAGGATAGGGGTATTGGATTCGGGTGGGAGGTAGAATCACCAGAAATTATAAAAAATTGAATTAGATATAAAAGAAGTAATTTATTTTTTTACACTTGAAATGGGCCCATGGGCTGGCCCAATACCTAAATTAGTAACCCCAATTCACCATGCTTATGAATTTATAAGTGGTAAAAAAGAACACAGTAGGTTTAATAAGTCAGTTTAAGATAATTGGGAAGTGGAATGAGTAAAAAATGATAAAAAATTAATGATTTAAAAAAGAAACAGAATATGTTTTTAAATCTGGAAATGGGCTCACGGTTGGCCCAAATCATGAAGTAACCACCCTTTTTCCAAAAACTTCTAATCAAGAAATGGAGAACCCAAATTATGGTGATTAGACATATATGGTAGTTCAAAACTCAAAATTAATATCACCCAACAACCAATAAAAGGATCAATATTTTCAATGAACTAGATCAAAACCATGTCCTGAAAAGAAAAAAAACCGGGTGTGACACAACAGCCTTTGGTAAAATTTCTAATAAAATACTTGAGATTTTTTTTATAGAATGAAATTTGATTACTTTGGATCACTCTAATATCTTTCACACAATTATAAAAAATATAAAATTTCTATACCTGAAGCTCTAAGATAGGTCAAGCATCCAATCAACTTCTTGAAATATTTCAGAATAATAGTTTTCCTACTATCATTATTACCTAACTTTACACCAATAGTGATATTTGTATATTTTAATCTGTATCATTTCATTCAAAATATTTTTAAAAATTACTTTACATAATTTTCATGAGATCGAAAGATGTAGCACTACTTCTATAGAATTTTTAAACCCTGAAAGAATGTTAATTATATGATCATTAAAATATCAATATTATTTATTTCCTCAGAAAATACTTCACATATATTAAAACCTATCATAATAAAAATTATATAATCAATGATGACATTAAAAATTGGGTAAATTTTTTTACTTCCTTAAAATTTTTTTTCATCGTCATTATTTTTAGAAAAGATCATTTGTTTCAAGAAATTTAAATGTTTCTAGTACCATGTATGTGGGGACTATTTTCACCTATACACGAATTTATTAAATAAAGAAAACATTATTAGATCTCTATAATGTAATAAAGGTTATGTTTCTCCAAATAAAAATCCCCATAAATTTCATAATTAATTAAATATTACTTAAAACACATCAGATAAACATTGAAACAATGATGTGTAAGATTTTCAACTAATATTCTGATAGTGTATAATCTTGTAATAGGGGGGAAATATTATTCATAATATAATACTTCTAAAATTTTACATGTAATATCATTATATTTTAAAAATAAATACAATATTCAATAGTATACAAAATATGCAACAAAAAACATAAATAAACCACAAAATATTAATATTTAAACATAACAATTATAACCGAGTCAATCAATTAGAAGGTATGAATTTGAATAAAAAATTATGAAATATAAATAATTATCCTAATTGTAAATAATTTATTGATTAATTTATAGTGAATATATACTCAATTTATATAAAATACGTTTTATAATTAAAAAAAATTTATTGAATTTTTTTTATATATTTCTTTTTATAAAAAATAATATGATTAAATTATAAAACATTTATAAATTTAATTTTATAAAAATTATATCACTATTTATATCATCATATCAAAACTATATTATGGTGAAATTATTGATATTTTTTTGGGAAGTTTGTTTTTTCAATGAATATAGAAGAATACTAATTTTTATTGAAAGAAATATTTTATTTTAAAGTACATATATGGTCAAATTATATTTTCCATTATTTTTAAAATTTAATAGTTTTATTATTATTATATTTTTAAAAATTATAATCTTATTAATTCATTTTATACTTGTATTTATTATGAAAACATTTTATACATTAAGAGGCATTTTAAAAAAAATCATTTTTTCATAGAGTTTTTTGGGTTTAATTTTTATATTAAAATTTAAAACTTCTATATTTTGTAATTTTAAAAATGGATACTATATTTTGAATTAGTGGGTATAAATTTTTTAAATATAACCCTTTTATTTTTTTTAACATTATGAAATCATAGCCTTAGTAATTTTTCATACCATATTAAAGGATAAATCAGGTATTTAAGGTTAAAAATAAAATGATAAGGAGAAAAAAATGGCCATAACCTTTGAATTAATTTCATTGGATGAGTATAACTCATTCATAATCATTATAAATTCAAATAAATGTCCCTTTTTACATTTTACCATGGTTTTGACCTCTATATTATTAAATATAATGAAATTTCAAAAATGTTATTCAATTTGTTTTATTATCTAAAAAATTATATGAATATATAAAGGACATGATTTATTAAAAATATTTTTTCAAAATATAATTTTTTATTCATCATGGTAATTTATTTTTATTTTTTAGTTATGAAATAATTTCCTTACATTCTTATGCAACACTAACACAATGCTTCTACAAGCACTAAAAACGTCAATAAAATCATTTTAATAAAATATTAAAAAATATAATTTATTTGAGATTTTTTTATCAATGTTTTTTAAATAAAAATTAAATATTATATTTTTATTTTTTTAGTGGATTCAAATTCAAATTTGGTCGTTTAGTTTTAAAATTCAAATTAAATGGATAATTCTAAAATTTTAATTAATGTTATTTTAAAAGAAATAATATATTATTAAAGGATTTTAAATAACTCAAAATCATATCTTTGTCTATTTGAATGGTATATAATTTATAACATCAACCAATATCCATTTATGGTATGTTTTTCCTTTTATAGTAATTATATTGACACTTTATTATTAAAAATAATTAATATAACCTTTATTACAGAAAGGATTAATATAGGGTCAAAATAAAATGATAAGGTTAAAAATGAGATCTAAAAATGTACAAATTTCATTAAATGTGATAAATTTGACTCTTAATCAAATTATCATTTAATATTATCTATTTTTATCCATTTTCACATCAATATTTATATCTATTATTTCATTTCTTTACGAAATTCCAAGAGTCCCATCCCCTATCTTATAAAATAGAATATATTATTCTCATTTATATATATATAAAGAATAATTTTATATATAAAATAACTATAAAAATAATTTCTTATAATCCATAACATTATTATATATGTATTTGTTAAGGAATAATACCATCCTTATAAGGCTTAAGGTATGAAGAAAATGATATTTTCTAGAGAAGAGGTGTAGTTTTAACTGAATTTTTTAGTTTTATTTCTTCTTCCACAATCATCAAATAAAATTTAACCATGATGACATAAAAAATTAGTAACTTACATATAATATGAAGTTATTATGATAATTACATAACATATACCCCTCTCATATTCAATAAAATGGGAATCAAATCCATCCCTCATGTGTATGATGGACTATCGCCTCTCGAATTGATGTAATTATTTTCCCATCATATCATAATACAGATTGTTTTAATGATGTATTTAATCTATATATATATATATATTATATTAAGGACATATTTTTCATTATGAGAATATAATATTTCATTTTAGTTTTAACTATTCTATTTATTGAAAAATGATAATGTTATTTGTGCATACATGTGGATTACCTCCTCCACGAAGTGATTCAATTCATTTTTCATCACCACACCACATGGATGTTATATATAAGTATATTTAAATAAATGATAAAATATTTAATATATCATGATAATTATTAAATGAGAAAAATAATACTTACCTCCATTCCATAAAGATTATAGAAAATTGAAAATTTTACTCACCTGTACATACAATCAATCTTCTCAACGATTGTAAGATAGTTCATTTTTCATATCCATTTTTCATGGATGGTTTAAGAAGAATAATTTATTTATATATATATATTATAATTATATAAGTATTATTATTTTTAAATGTTAAATAAAAAACTCTTTGACCATAATAAGCCTACTGAATCCATTTGGCATATGTGAGTCACATATCATCAAAACATCTGACGAAAACTTAATTGATTTTGTAATTGATTATATCATGGTAAATAGGAATAATAAACATGAAAATTGGTTGTAATAAATTAAATAATTAATATAAATTTAATATTTATAAAGATAAACTATGATTTTTTAGTCAAATTGAAGTTGAGGGACACATTTCTTTAAAACCTTGTTTTCAAATGTTTTAAATATTTATGATCCAAATATTTTTCTTCTATATAATTATTCCTAATAAAATTTTTATATGTATTAATATAAAAAATAATGAAATATAAAGTAAATTTTATTTCTCTTTTTTCTTTATTTCAATGTTTTACATAAAGAATCATTTTATTTTTATATATATAATTTTATGACAAAAAGTTAAATAGAATGTTCTATTTTTTCATATATGGTGACAATGAATTTTCCAAATACCGTAACCATTATTTTATATTTATATTCCTTAAAATGATTTTATTTTTTCTTAAAATAAAAACATTCATTTCCTTTATTTTTTCTATTTTAAATAAGGGTTTTAAATGGAATTGATATTTCAATATTTTAATTTTTTTCATAATGGGGGAAAAGGATATTTTAACGAGTGTAACAATGAAAATAAATATTTCTTTTTTTACTATTATGTTATTATTATTGACCATTTCTTATGAAGAATTATGGTTTCATTATAACCAAGGATTTTTGGGTCTATGATATCCCTTTAATGCATTTGTTATGGATGTTGACCGTATAGTTATTCCATTTATAAGAGTCATATGGAAAATTATGTATCAAGTTATCTACATGTTTTTATAAAATATATATGGTTTTTTTGGAAATATTATGATTTATAAAGGTATGATAATGCTATTATTTTTATAGGGATGCATATTCTAATTTTAAGGTTGAAATGTATAATTTTTTTGAAAAAGGTTTTATAAGATTTTCATGCCTGCAAGGAAACCTTTATGTTTTTTATTTTCCCATTGGTATTTTTATGAATTATTTAGTGAAAATATTTGCATAAATAATCCTATATAATTGGTAAAATAATTCCTTTTTTGAACCCCAAAATTCACCTTGAAAAGAAAAATTTGTGTAAGTATTCATAGACAAATGGGTCTCTTGGTTTCTTCCTTTTTTGTCCCTTTCTAAGATTGTTATTCCCATACCTCATTTTTTAATGTTTTCATAGTTTACATATCTGTTTATGGGAAGATTGTAGAGACCCGAAGCCTAACGTACATTGACATTACATTACATTTGCGGAATACTTAGTACAGAACAAAAACACACACACAAGGATCGTAATAATTTAGTGTCTTTGGAAACTCGGAATATAATCTTCTAATCCTGGTGAAAGATCTTCAATATCTCCCATAAAGATCTTCCTTCTTTTTTTTATACCTAAAACCTTTCTTTATATCCTGGGGAAAAGAAAAAAAAAGGGTGAGCTCAAATGCTCAGGAAGGGTAAACAAAAGAAACATCAGTCACATCATATACATAAGAACATAGCTTTTGGAAATCTTAACCTGCAAAAGAGCTCATAATATCATAACATGGGATAAATCATAGAAGTGAAATGTAATCCCAATAATCATAACTTAAAACATGAAACTTTTTGGCATACACACATAATCATAGAGAATCATTTCTTGTTAGTCAAGACTCATTGCCAAGACTATCTTAGTGGACAAAGTCCCTTTCTGAATCGAGTAACTCTCGTTTCAGTCCTATTTCACTGAACCGGTATAACCTACCATTTCATCCATGTCTATCTCATGAGATATAAAATCTTTACCCAATGCATTGGAGGGAGATATAGGTCCCACCCATCTTATAATGAATCCTTTCTTATGTGTGCCACATAATCATAAATCATACATCATCGCATAACACATGTAAAAATGGGATTCTTGAAACATCATGACATCATAAATCAATTCATATAAGATAAAGGAATTCATAAAAATAATTCCATCACAACATGATCAAATCAATGTAATAATAGGGATAAAAACAGAACCCTTTATTATCTTAGATGGAAAATAATTTTGGTAAAACACTTGAACTTCATTCTTGAGGAAAATATCCCTTTTTCTTCAAAAACATTTTTCCTTTCATAACATGTCATACAACTTTAAAATAAAAGAAGTTGATTAAAAATAAACTTGAAAACTTGTAAAGGAAGTTTCTTGGAAATAATGTTTTAAAAATCCATTCATGCCGTATAAGTTAAAAAAAACATTTTTCGTACTTTTGTCGGAAAAGTCAAAAAATACCTCGTACGAAAAACGACAAAAGATTCCTTTCATTTATTTTACTAAAAACTCACCGAAGGGTAAAAATGGATTTAAACAATTGTTGGTGGATGGAAATAATATTACATATTTATGAAACATGGATGTGGATGATAAAATACACCCCAGTAAATACTTACGAATAAACAATCTTGGATAAAAATGAGATTGTGATATTTCCCTTACCTTAGGTCCAACTTGCTTTGTAAGTGTACTAACCTCCTGTATAATGATTTAAATCATGTTATTTACTTATTCCAGAATCATATTCATTGTTATTATATCATATATGGTCCACTTATTACTTTATATTATCCGTTCTTTTGTAAATTCATGTTAAAGTAGCGTTTTGGGTAAAATCGTCTCATTTGTCGTTTGTGTTTTTAACTTGTAATTATTAATATGATTACTTGGATCATGATTACTTATATCTAGAATGTAAAACATGATTTATATATAATATATATTCAGAATATATAAATATATACAATATCGATAAATGGAATGAAATACACCGTTCATGGAGACGGTAGTCCGTACGTACGCATGAATGCTGTTTTCGTTTCCTTATTGAAGTGAATGGAATTAAGTAGATGACATAAATTTACATAAATCCAGTATCATTATTATGTAATATATTTCATTATTACTTATTATATATACTTTATAATCATTCATGAATGGTTAATCATTGAGAATGAATCTCATCGCGTCGTGGAGACGGTAGTCCGTACGTACGCACGAGCGATGATATCGTTCCCATGGTCGTGGAATTGTGTTGAAGTGTATACAATTTCAGTATCAATATCACTTTATAATAATCATATATAATTACTCATTACACCTTTATACCCATCCAATTAAGGTGGTGGCGGAAAATAGATTACACCACGGCGTGGAGACGGTATTCCGTACGTACGCACGCGCGGTGATTTCCTTTTTCCGTAGGATGGATAGAAGGTTAATTAGAGTTGTTTCATATTTATAATAACATATCAGTATATAATAAATACTGATGTTATTACTTTATCATGAAACAACTAAAGAAGAAGAAGTTGAAGAAGAAAGAAATTGAAAAAGATCGGTAATGGATATTACCTCTTCTTTGAAACGCCTCTTTGAATCCTCCACCTAGGGAACTAAGATTGGTCTTTGAAGAAGACCAGGACCTCTAGGATTATTCTAGGGAAGTGGGGAAGGGATTTGGGCAGGGGTTGGCCGATCTTGAGTGCTCAAATTGGTGTGAGGAGGAGGGGGAGGAGGTGTCCTTTTATAAGGCAGGAGAGGGGCACCATAGGAATATCTCAAAATATTATTTTATATTAAAGTCAAAATCGGTTTATAATGGTTCCAAAGGGTCTTATTTCGAAGCTAAAGTGGGGATGGGTCGAAATAATATCAACCAATAAGATTTAGAAAAGTTTAGGGTATTATTTTAACCTTATCTATTAGATTTAACTCTAAGTTAAATAATTTAACTTTTACCGTGTCTTTTTGTTTTCTTTCACTATATGGTTAATACACTTACTATAACATGCCAAACGAATCCCAAATTGTTTATTATTAATACATATATCCTTATCTAAGTCATTTGGCCGAACCTTAGATTTTTAGGAATAAAATAACAATTAATAATATTTTAGTTTATTTAAAAACTATTTTGTGTCAATTTTGACAATATTTGATATATGATTTTTGTGAAAGTCATAACAGAATTATATGTTCGAACCAAGTTGATTAAATCAACACAAATATATCATAGTAACCTAGAAAATTATTGGAATTCATAAAAAGTCTAAAATTACATCCATTTGAGCATTTATAACATCAATTATGTTAATATTTCCTTAAAAGGGTAATTACTTCATCATCGTTGTGTCATAAATAAATTAATTTATTTAAAGTCTAAAAATTATAAATAAAATATCATTATGTAGGAAATCTTTTTATCTTTCTAATGAATATTTATAGTCGAATTTATCTTATGTATAACCCCATATTAAAAATGATTTATTTATTAAACTTTGATTTTAACTATTTTAACTATTCATTAAATAAAATAATATTAAATGTCATAATCTAATCCAAGTGGACCTAAATGGTCATATTATATTCATAAGGTTGTTTTTGGTCGAATTACACTTATACAATAGAATTAGAACATGTGTTAGGGTAATAGTAATATCATATTTACCCTTAGTTACCCTATTTACTATTAACCGCGGTAAAAAAAGTAAAAAGTTACTATTCACCAAAAAATTATTTTTATCTCATTGAACCACATTTTACTTACTGATATCAACAGTGTCTGTCGGATTTTCGAAATTCCATTCACAGAAGCGGTAAAATTATGTTTTATGCAAAATTCAGTTTTTAACCTACCACTTACACTACTAGAAAAGCAGGTATTTGCGACGGGGTCCCGTCGCAAATAGCCCGTTGCTGAAAACGCCGTCGCAACTAAACTTATTTGCGACGGGACCGTCGCTAAAGCCTTTTTTTTCGACGGGCATTCTCCCCGTCGCAAATAGTATTCCGTATTTTTGTAAAAAACTTTTTAAACAGTTATTGCGACAGTTCCGTCGCAAAAACTCTTTTTTAAAAAAATAAAAAAATTTAATAATACTAGTATTTGCGACGGGAACCGGGACCCGTCGCAAATACTCTTTTAAAAAAAATAAAAAACTATTAATAATACTAGTATTTGCGACGGGCATAGTATCCCGTCGCAAATACTATAAAAAAAATAAAAAAAATAAATTATTAATAAATTATTTTAATTAATATAATAATAGAATTATAATTTACAAATGAAAATAATAAATTATTTTAATTACTATAATAATAGTAGAATTATAATTCAAAAATAAAAATAATAGAATATTAATAAATAATTTAATTAATATAATAATATTATAATTATAATTCATAAATAAAAAAAATATTAATAAGTTATTTTAATTAATATAAAAATAATAGAATTATTTTACATTCAAATATTAAAATAATTCAAGTATTACAAAAAAATAATTAAATTATAATATTATAAAATTTTAATATATATATAAAATTTTATTATATAAATAAAATTTTAATATATATATAAAATTTAATATTATAAAATATAAATATTATTATTATTCATATTAATATTGTTATTTAAAAATATAATATTATTAATATTTTATAATGAGACAGAAACTACGAATAGAAAAAAAAAATATTTTGATTTCACAAATTTTATAACAGAAATACAAACTCTAATCTGTAGGAGGGGGGGGGGGGGGGAGGGGGGGGGGGAGGTGGGGGATCTGCAGATGGTGGTGGAGGAAACTCCATCCCTAAAGCATGAGTGAGTCGGCGCATGTACTCCATCTGCTCCTGATGCTGCTGCTGCCACCGACTCGTCTGCTCCTCGTACAGCTACTGCTGGCGTCGACGCTCCTCCTCATGCTGCTGACGCATCTGCTCCTGCTCCTGTCGGAGACTCTCTATCTGTGCAGTCTGAGATCGCAACTGCTCCTCATACTGTGTAGAAGAAGATGCACGAGCTCCTCTCAAGCTGGACGCCGACATCGCAGCACTGCCATAATAATCTCCGGGAGTTAGTCGAGAGCCGATACCAACTACCCGGCCCTTCTCGAAGGCATACTGGGTGGCCTGCATCCATGCCGCCTCATCAAACTGACGGGCAGTGGTCTGATCTGATGCCTCAGCCTGACTCTCAGGCCGGGCCTGTGCCGCTGTAGCCTCATATGACTCCTATAGTTGCAATTTAAAATTAAAATTGTGAATATATTATATGCAGTTAATTTTTAAACTTGAAAACAAATAATACTGACCACGATGTGATGCTGACGATCACCTATGAGCTCCCCAGTAGCAGGATCACTATACATCCTCCGATATACGTCGTACTCTGTAATATCGGGGTGCTCGACAGCCTATAAGAATAAAAAATAAACTGTTAATATTTATAGTTATATAAAATATTTATAAATAATGTACGTACCAGATGCTGTCTATGAGTACTGAAAGAACGACTCCCAGCTCGATGAGTCACCTCCTGCCTCCCCCGATTCTGCCTCCCCACCGATGATCTCCTCTGAAAGGCACCACTCAACCAGTGCGCACATAATCCATCCCATACATGGGATGAAATGTACTCTGGTCGGTGTGCTCTACATGACTCATCAAAATCTGACACTCCTGCTTTCTTCATCGCAGCTTTTCTTAAATTGTGCAAAAACTGACGAAGGCGATCACGCATGGCCACCTCCCATGCCTCGTGGATGGCGTCACGCATGGTATCCTCGATCGGATACCATAAACCCTACAAATAAATCAAAATATCAAGTTAGAAATGAAATAATTTTCAAAATAAAAATTATTTATTTACGTACGTACCAACCAATGGCCGAACATGGCCTGCTGCACATCAATGGGAATCTGCTCCCATGTGGTCCACGGCTGAGAGAAATAGTTGCGCAAAATAGCACTGCCCTGTCCGACTGCTATATGCGAAAAACTGAAAAAATAATAAACATTTATTATGTGAATAGATTAATGAAATCTTAGTCAAATTCACAGGTTATTACACAGGTTATCACACCTCCGGGTGCGCGGATCAAACCCAAGACGTGGACGTCGCTCGGGGACGGGGTCAGGAATCATCAATCGTGCAAGACCGCGCCCCCTCCGCGTACTCCCTGGAGCGCCTGCAGGCTGAGGGTCATCTGCCAGCAACTCATCCGCATCGAAAGGCAGGTCAGCCTCCGCCAACTCACGAAATGTGGCCTCGTCCATCTGAAATAGAAAATGTTAATATTAGAAAATAATTGATAATTACTATTATATATACATATATACATATTATGATTGTATATAAATACCATGGAATTCTATAAGTGTTCATCATCATCATCATCTTCATATATGTCAATGTCATCTTCATATTCCTCCTCAACATCATCGATATCCATTCAAGTTGCAGTTGCTTCATCTCTTACCATTTCAAATTCATGTGTGACATCATTAACATCATCGTCATCACCGACTCTTAAATGTGGGGTGTCGTCATCGATACTCATATCTCTTTGTAAAAAAGATTGATTTTGAGTACTCTCTTGAAAAACTTCAATTCTTTGCACATCAGTGAAAGCACATTCACTTTGACTAAACTGATTGTCTCGAATTTTGATTTTTATTACACTCCACCAATCAGTCAAGTCTCTTGATGTTGCACAGTACTTTGCATAATAAACTTGATATGCCTGTTGAGCCAATAAGAATGGTTCATTTACTGCGAGAACACTTTTACATTTAATATCGATGATTCCATGAGTCGGATGAACACGCATGCCACTCTCTGTATCCAACCACCGACATTTGAACATGGTTATGTAATGTTGTCCAAGATAACAGAGTTCAATGATTTCATCAAGTATGCCATAAAAGTCAACTTCATTTTCTCGATGATGAGATCCTCTCAAGCTAACTCCACTGTTCATTGTTTTTTTCGATTCCCCATATGCATGTGTGTGGAATCGAAATCCATTCACCACATATGCATTATAAGTTTTAACAAGTTTGGAAGGTGGGTTACTCAATACACACAGCCGTTTGTCAATTTTATCAGCATGTCGAGACACCTGAAGATTTGTGAAATAATTATCAATATAGTAAACTATACATTGAATGAGTTGCTAAATGATAAAGAATTTATGTTACCAGTTTTTGAAACCACTGAGAGAAATTTTTCAGTCGACGTTCTTCGAGAGCAGCTGCTGTAATTTGTGGAATTTGTTTCTTGATATGATTATCATACAACCTATAAAAACCAAAGTTATTTACTGTAACATAAATGATAGAATAAGTGATATAAACACTTACAGTACAACTGATGTCATCTCTTCACAGTTGAGCAGAACATACGTATGAGCTCTATGATGTTCATCATCTGAAAGCCAGCGTTCAGAAACTCCACCAAAACCAAGCTCTGACTGGTTGAAAACAGATAATTGATTGTCGATTTCATCAATATTCCTCTCATTCCGTCCCATTCGGTTGTGTTTTGAAGGATACTCAGATTCAAAATAATGGGAGCAGAAAAAAGATATTTCCTCTTGGAAATAAGCTTCTACAATAGATCCTTCAACAGATGCTTTGTTGCGTACTTTTCTTTTCAATTTTTGCATGCATCTTTCAAATGGGTACATCCATCGAAACTGTACCGGACCTCCACATTTGGCTTCATATGGCAAATGTAACATCAAATGTTCCATTGAGTCGAAGAACGACGACGGAAATATTTTTTCCAGTTTACATATAATTACAACAACATCTTTTTCAAGTTTTCCTAGAGCATCATAATCTGCCGTAGCCGCACAAATTTCCCGAAAAAAATGAGACATGTCTGTTATGGAATCCCAAATCACAGAATTCAACAGACCTCTTAATCCAATGGGTAGAAGTCTCTCCATTATAACATGACAATCATGACTTTTCAATCCAGTAATATGACCATTATTTACACATCTACCCAAATTGGAAGCACAGCCATCTGGAAGTCTCAAATCTGCAATCCACTGACAAAATAATAAACGGTTTTATTTAGACAGTGTATAAGCTGCTTTTGGTTTCAGTAACCTTTCTGTTCTGACATTCTCAAATAGTTCCAATTCTGGACGCCTGCAAATTTGGGCAAGATCTAAACGTGCATTTACATTGTCTTTGCTCTTTCCTGGCGTATCCAAAACTGTATGAAACAAATTATCAAAACAGTTCTTCTCAATATGCATGACATCTAACATGTGTCGGACCAACAAATCAGACCAATATGGCAAATCCCAAAATATGCTACGTTTAATCCAATTGTGTTCTTTCCCAAAACCAGAAATTTTCTGTTGGTTTATTGTGGGACCAAAAGTGATGGGAGGTAATGAAAATACAACCAATTTTAACTCCGAACCTGATAGCATTTTTGGAGGTCCATCCCTTTCAGCTGTTCCTTTTCTGAAATGAGATCTGTTTCTGCGAAAAGGATGATCAGCTGGAAGAAATCTGCGATGACAGTCAAAATAACAAGGTTTCTTTCCATGAATGAGCATAAATGCTTTGTTCTCTCCCATACAGTAAGGACATGATTTCTGACCATGTGTACTCCAGCCAGATAACATCCCATAAGCCGGGAAGTCACTTATTGTCCACATCAATGCTGCTCTCAGTATGAAATTCTGTTTCGTTGCAACATCATATGTACTGACACCAGTACTCCACAATAAATTTAACTCATCAATCAATGGCTTCAAATAAACATCAATATTTTTCTTCGGATGTCCTGGAATTAGTAAAGTCAAAAAGATATATGGCTCCTTCATCAACATCCATGGAGGTAAATTATACGGAGTTAAAAAAACAGGCCAACATGAATATTGACTACCATAAGATCCAAACGGACAGAAACCATCAGTGGAAAGGCCCAGTCGAACATTTCTAGCTTCTAAAGCAAATGATGGATGCACTCTATCAAAATGTTTCCATGAATCACCATCGGCTGGATGATTCAAGCTTTTATCGGTTGAAATATTCTCTTTATGCCATGACATCATTGTCGCTGTATTCTTAGACATGAATAAACGCTGAAGTCTGGATGTAAGCGGAAAATATATCAACTGTTTTACAGGAATCAAACCAGACTTCCCGTGTTGTCCTTCTTTATATCTCAGTTTCCCACATGTGGGACAACTATCCAACGACTCATTTTCCCCTGAATATAAAATGCAGTCATTTGAACATGCATGAATCTTCTGACAAGTAACTCCCAAATTTCGAACCAACCTCTTACTTTCATAGTAATTTTCAGGTAAAACATTTCCTTCGGGTAACAGTGTTTTCAACAATGAAAATATCTGGTCAAAACATGTGTTTGACATTCCGTTATCTGATTTTATAGCCATAAATTTTGCAACTGCTTCTAATTTGCTCATCTTTCAGCCAGGATATAATGCATCCTCAACAGACTTCAACAACTCATAAAATTCAGACGGTCCCAACTCAGGATTTGAAGCTATATCAGCCGGAGTTTCTGTATGTTGAACAGATGAACCTGCAACATCATGTACTAAATCTTGAAACTGGGATGGATCTGGAATCAAGTTGGTATCACCTGCTCTGGAACTGCGTTCACCATGTTGATACCAAAAAACATAATCTGCTTGAAAACCAAAACGCAAGAGATGTTCCCCCACTTTGTCAAACGTGTCAAACGTTCTCAATGCACATTTTCTACAAGGGCATTTTATCTTTCCTTCTGAAACAAATTCTGAATTTGATGCCGCAAATGATAAAAAAATCTCCACACCCTCTATATATACTGGATTTAAACCAGAACCATTTGGATTTCTACGTTAATTTATCCATATGCGGTCATCTAATAATGACTGTTGACGACCTCGTTGTTCCATATTTTTCTATAAAATATAAAAGCATTACTGGTTTTGAATAATTTGTTAGAAAAAACACTCAAGCAAGGATTGAATATATTGAGAATAAAGCAAAACCTGTTACAAATATTGATAATTTTAATATTATATTGATTTTTTATTTTTTTTAATAATACTAATATAATTTTTTTTATAAATATTAATTATATAATAATAACATCATTACATTATTAGTATATTTTATTATTAATATTAAAATAATATAATTTTTTATATTATATACAATTCTCCTTTCATCTGTGTGTTTCACATTCTGTCTCCACATGTAATAAGGTAATTATTCCTAATTATTCCTAATTATTCCTAATTATTACAATCTATTACAATTTATTACTAATTGTTACTAATTATTACAATTTATTACTAATTATTACAATTTATTGCTAATTATTACTATTTATTACTAATTTAGCAATACTTAGCAATACTTAGCAAAAGGAAAACTGCTTGAATAATGAAAGGAAATTTGGTAATCATCGTTGTGGAGATGATTATAAATTTTCCCTTCATTATCCAAGCAGATTTCGTTTACTAATTATTAGTAATAAAAAAAATATTATCAATATTTACGAAAAAACAATATTAATATTATTAAAATAATAACAAAAATTAAAAAATATTAAAATTATCAATATTCATAACAGACTTTGTTCTATTATTAACATGTTCAAATCTTAAAGGGTCGCCAATTGTCAGGTCATGCGCAATAAAAAGTTTGTGTCAGCCATGTCTAATGTAAACTCTATAATTGTCCTTGCATGGTTGATCACTTCGCAAGTAATGTTGCAATCAGACAAACCAAGTCATTCCCTTCTTATCTATAAGAATTATCTCACATGAACCTTTACATAGATCATTCTTCCTTAAAAATTTGAGGGGATATCATTATTTTTCCCTTAAATTTTCAAGGAAGAATGGTCTATGTAAAGGTTCATGTGAGATGATTCTTATAGATAAGAAGGGAATGACTTGGTTTGTCTGATTGCAACATTACTTTTGAGGTGATCGACCATGCAAGGACAATTATAGAGTTTACATTGGACATGGCTGACACAAACTTTTTATTGCGCATGACCTGACAATTAGCGACCCTTTAAGATTTGAACATGTTAAGAATAGAGCAAAATCTGTTGTGAATATTGATAATTTTAATATTTTATAAATTTTTATTATTTTAATAATATTAATATTTTTTTCATAAATATTGATAATATAATTTTTTTTGCTAAGTATTCTTGAGTATTCCTGAGTATTCCTGAGTATTCGTGATTATTCGTGAGTATTCGTGAGTATTCGTGAGTATTCGTGAGTATTCGTGAGTATTCGTGAGTATTCATGAGTATTCGTGAGTATTCCTAATTATTACTAATTATTCCTAATTATTCCTAATTATTCCTAATTATTTGCAATTATTGGTAATTATTGGCAATTATTGGTCATTATTACTAATTATTACAAATTATTGGTAATTATTACTAATTATTGGTAATTATTACAAATTATTGGTAATTATTACTAATTATTGGTAATTATTACTAATTATTCCTAATTATTACTAATTATTCCTAATTATTACTAATTATTCCTAATTATTACTAATTATTCCTAATTATTCCTAATTATTACTAATTATTCCTAATTATTACTAATTATTACTAATTATTACTAATTATTCCTAATTATTCCTAATTATTCCTAATTATTTTCAATTATTGGTAATTATTGGCAATTATTGGTAATTATTCCTAATTATTACAAATTATTGGTAATTATTCCTAATTATTCCTAATTATTACTAATTATTCCTAATTATTCCTAATTATTACTAATTATTCCTAATTATTACTAATTATTCCTAATTATTACTAATTATTCCTAATTATTACTAATTATTCCTAATTATTACTAATTATTACTAATTATTACTAATTATTCCTAATTATTTGCAATTATTTGCAATTATTGGTAATTATTACCAATTATTGGTAATTATTACCAATTATTGGTAATTATTGGTAATTATTGGTAATTATTCCTAATTATTCCTAATTATTACTAATTATTACTAATTATTACTAATTATTCCTAATTATTCCTAATTATTCCTAATTATTCCTAATTATTACTAATTATTCCTAATTATTTGCAATTATTCCTAATTATTTGCAATTATTGATAATTATTACTAATTATTGGCAATTATTGGTAATTATTGGTAATTATTACTAATTATTGGTAATTATTCCTAATTATTACTAATTATTCGTAATTATTACTAATTATTCCTAATTATTACTAATTATTACTAATTATTACTAATTATTCCTAATTATTACAAATTATTGGTAATTATTACAAATTATTACTAATTATTGCTAATTATTGGTAATTATTCCAAATTATTGGTAATTATTCCAAATTATAGGTAATTATTCCTAATTATAGGTAATTATTCCTAATTATTGGTAATTATTCCTAATTATTGCTAATTATTCCTAATTATTGCTAATTATTACTAATTATTGCTAATTATTGCTAATTATTGGTAATTATTACTAATTATTGGTAATTATTGCTAATTATTGATAATTATTACTAATTATTCCTAATTATTACTAATTATTGATAATTATTGCTAATTATTCCTAATTATTACTAATTATTCCTAATTATTACTAATTATTCCTAATTATTACTAATTATTCCTAATTATTACTAATTATTCCTAATTATTACTAATTATTACTAATTATTCCTAATTATTTGCAATTATTTGCAATTATTGGTAATTATTACCAATTATTGGTAATTATTGGTAATTATTGGTAATTATTCCTAATTATTCCTAATTATTACTAATTATTACTAATTATTACTAATTATTCCTAATTATTCCTAATTATTCCTAATTATTCCTAATTATTTGCAATTATTCCTAATTATTTGCAATTATTGATAATTATTACTAATTATTGGCAATTATTGGTAATTATTGGTAATTATTACTAATTATTACTAATTATTACAAATTATTGGTAATTATTGGTAATTATTACTAATTATTACTAATTATTACAAATTATTGGTAATTATTGGTAATTATTCCTAATTATTCCTAATTATTACTAATTATTACTAATTATTCCTAATTATTACAAATTATTGGTAATTATTACAAATTATTACTAATTATTGTTAATTATTGGTAATTATTCCAAATTATTGGTAATTATTCCAAATTATTGGTAATTATTCCAAATTATAGGTAATTATTCCTAATTATTGGTAATTATTCCTAATTATTGCTAATTATTCCTAATTATTGCTAATTATTACTAATTATTGCTAATTATTGCTAATTATTGCTAATTATTGGTAATTATTCCTAATTATTGGTAATTATTACTAATTATTGGTAATTATTACTAATTATTGATAATTATTACTAATTATTCCTAATTATTACTAATTATTCCTAATTATTACTAATTATTCCTAATTATTACTAATTATTCCTAATTATTACTAATTATTACTAATTATTCCTAATTATTCCTAATTATTCCTAATTATTTGTAATTATTGGTAATTATTGGCAATTATTGGCAATTATTACTAATTATTACTAATTATTGTTAATTATTGGTAATTATTCCAAATTATAGGTAATTATTACTATTTATTGTTAATTATTACTAATTATTACTAATTATTGTTAATTATTACTAATTATTACTAATTATTCCTAATTATTACTAATTATTGGTAATTATTAGTAATTATTACTAATTATTACTAATTATTACTAATTATTGGTAATTATTACTAATTATTAATATTTATTCTTAATTATTAAAAATTATTACAAATTATTCCTAATTACCATTAACTATGAACAATACTAATAATTTAAATTTATTAAGTAAGAAAACAATATAAACATAATTAAATTACAACTAATCAAAAATAATTGAAATTAATACAAAATTAAAAATAAATATTAAATTAAAATGAACATAAATACCTTGAAAATTGATGAGCTCTGATCGTTCTTCAAAACTTTAATAACAGCTCCGAAGAAAAAAATTAAACTGAACAAAAACTCAAATTTAGAAATAGAAATTTTAGAGCAGAAGAAGGTGGAGAATGAGAATGATTTGAGAAAAACGGATGGGGGTATTTATAGGTTAGATTATTAGCGACGGGCACCGTCGCAAATACCTTCGCCCGCATTTATTACGGTCAACCGGTAAATAGTTATTTGCGACGGGACCCGTCGCAAATAACATACTATTTGCGACGGGAATACTTTCCCGTCGCAAATACCTTTTACCGCCGCCGGTTATTTGCGACGGGGAAAGGCATCCCCGTCGCAAATAGTTTTCCCAGGATTTGGCGCCAAAGCCCGGGAAAACTATTTGCGACGGGGAAGCCTATCCCGTCGCAAAAGACTACTTATTTGCGACGGGTAAAGACCCCCGTCGCAAATAAGTTTTTAACGGGACTATTTGCGACGGGATTTATTCCCGTCGCAAATAACCCGTCGCAAATACCCATTTTTCCCGTAGTGTTAGTGGTTTCACTATTCATCAAAAATTGATGTTTTTCAGAAAAATGCCCAAATTTCACCCTAAGCTATAATTGATATTACGAATTCAAAAATGATTTCTCTTTTACAAAATTCCCAACATAAAAGTTGCATTAATTAATTTTATAATTAATTTCCGCTTTCACAACAAATAGCGTGTTTTTAAGAGATAATAACTATCAAAAGATTAACACTTGTTTATGTCTGGTGTAAATGTGAAATTACATCCAATGACCAACATTGTATTGAATTGTAAAAATATATTCTAAATATAATTTAAAACCAATCAAATTAATAATTTATCACTATTAATTATTTTGATTAAAAAAGTTGTTTTTAATTATAATTTAGTAATTTTCTCTATTCATTAGAATATGAATGTTATCCGAAAAGTACCAAAATTTCACCTTAGGCTAAATTCGATACTCCTAATCCAAAAATGAATTCCATTTTGAGAGCTAAAATTTCTAAAATTTAAAAAGTGGTTATTACTATTCATAACGGCTAGTTTTAATAATATTTTAATAGCATATCGTTGTTTTGTGAAACTCAGTATTGCGTACTACACACGCTATCGAGGAAGGTTGCGAATGCGTGTAATGCAAGGCAAGTCAAGGATGCGTGTTGTGCAAGCTCCTATTGATGTAGCGTAAAACACAAGACATTAATAAAATTAAAAATAATATTTTTCATAAAATCTCGGGCTGTTACACTCTACCCCCCTTAAAATGAATTTCGCCCTCGAAATTCTTCGGGGTTATAAATGATTTATTATTGGAAAGTTTCTTTAATAGAAACCCACATCGTAAAAAGGAATATCAAAACCAATCTTTAAAAACAAAAGTATGAAACATAACGGTTACCCAAATAAACTAGTCACTGGGTTTCCACATAGGTGAAAATATGGATATGGAAGAGAAATCTAACCATCATGTTTTGATGGAGAGTGGTAGAGAACATGGATATGGAAAAGCCAGCAATCACAAAGCCATAAATTTGTGATGATCTAAGGTACCATCTGATTCATCAGATATAAGATCACTAGGACAACATTTTTGGTTTTCAAGATCGTTTCCCTAATGTTAAAGAATTTGAATTAGAATAAATACATACTTTATTTTGGTACAATCTCACTGTTGTTCGTGCCTTTAACAATTTACACTTCATCTCTTAAATACATGAAGTTGAATTTGTTATTCGTGAAGTGTTAGCAGATCATGTGATAGAATGACGGGTCATTCCATCTGTCTCAAACAAAATGTTAGCCAAAAAAAATTATAGACATAAGTCGATCTATAGTGAGGTTAATCATATATGGTTCCTAAAATGGACTTATTCTTCATATATCATACTGCTTAATATAATAAAACTAGTTTCTCCTAAACAGGGACTTCCTGTAGGCCAGTGGTAGGCGATAAATGCCAGTCGCACTTTGGTTGTGGGTTCGATTCCCAAAGCCTTGTCCGAAGCGATGGGTTGTCGCCCGTCCTGCAGGTTGTCCTTTTTCTAAAAGTACATTACTATAACATCCCATCAATAATATCGAAAATATTCTATCCTTAAACTAACTTATGTCCAACATAATCCATTCTAATCTTTAAGATTATCCATAATACTACAGTCCACTCTCATAATATAGTGAAAACGATTACCAGAGATTTAATACTGTCGTTAATCCCCATATATCATAAGATATGTCTTGTTGGTCACCTTCCAAACATTCAATGGCCTTAATCATGTATTCTCTTGAATACCCATTGAACCTTAGTGAAAACATGAATGCATTTAAAAGTTAACTCTTTCCACATACCAAAATCCTCAAAATTCTATATACTCAAACCACGATATAACCATCTCCTTATATCAGTCATGAGCTCATGAATACAATCAAACACCTCATTATCTTATTATTCCTTCATTATGCGCATATCATCTATATTCCAAAAATATCTGAATAACCTTTCATGGATAGTGGTACCATTAATCATACACTTTCATAACTCAAGGGAAGATTACAGTGTAACAATCCTTAGACGTCTCTTTATTCCATAGTACCATGAGATTTCTTATACAACATTACACATGATAAACATGTAATCATTCCACTACATTCTTAAACCATTGACCGAGCTTCAAAAATTCTTTCATCTCACATATCATTTGTAGTCTCTTCATCATCATCAACATAAATACTTCCCATACGACCATACTGATTATCTTCACGAGACTTTCCCTTAGGGCATTGGTTTGCATAATGCCCGTACATTCCACATTTAAAACATTTAGCCATTGTTGATGTCGTAGCAATACCATTATCCTCATCCATGGTGTTAACTGAACCTTTTCCTTTGCACTTACTTGCTTTGTGTCCTTCTTTTCCACACCTAAAGCATCTTCCAGTTCCTTTGAAACATTCTCCTTGATGCCTCTTCCCACATGATTTACATAGGGGAAATTGAACTTTCTTTCCTCTATGATCATCAGGAAACTCCATCTTCCTCTTATTAGCCGAGTCAGGAAACTTACCAAATTTTACTTTATTGATCATATTATGAGATTGCTGATTCGGCAGAATAATGATGTTTGGACTTCCAAATCCCATTTCATTTTGTTTCTCATGAAAAATATCATTCCATTGTCCATCATATCCTCCATTATCGTGAATCACCTTGTTTCCAGCCATTTTCTAAAACCCAAAAAGAATAGTGTGAGAGGCAAAAATCATGCAAGGGAAAACAACATAATAAAGGGGGAGTACCTTCAATATCTAACATCTTATGTTTAATTCTATGATCGTTAGAGTAATTCTAGTACTATAACCTATACTTATACTTAACCTTAGGGACATCCCTAGACATACCTTAGAAATATCTCTAGGGATCTCACTAAAGTACTCGCATCCTAGTTTCCAAAGGTTGACTAAAAATTTCCTCTGATACCAACTGTAGAGACCCGAAGCCTGACGTACATTGACATTACATTACATTTTCGGAATACTTAGTACATAACAAAAACACACACACAAGGATCGTAATAGTTTAGTGTCTTTGGAAACTCGGAATATAATCTTCTAATCCTGGTGAAAGATCTTCAATATCTCCCATAAGGATCTTCCTTCTTTTTTTTATACCTAAAACCTTTCTTTATATCCTGGGGAAAAGAAAACATAAAAGGGTGAGCTCAAATGCCCATTAAGGGTAAACAAAAGAAACATCAATCACATCATATACATAAGAACATAGCTTTTGGAAATCTTAACCTGCAAAAGAGCTCATAATATCATAACATGGGATAAATCATAGAAGTGAAATGTAATCCCAATAATCATAACGTAAAACATGAAACTTTGTGGCATACACACATAATCATAGAGAATCATTTCTTGTTAGTCAAGACTCATTGCCAAGACTATCTTAGTGGACAAAGTCCCTTTCTGAATCGAGTAACCCTCGTTTCAGTCCTGTTTCACTGAACCGGTATAACCTACCATTTCAGCCAGGTCTATCTCATGAGATATAAAATCTTTACCCAATGCATTGGAGGGAGATATAGGTCCCACCCATCTTATAATGAATCCTTTCTTATGTGTGCCACATAATCATAAATCATACATCATCGCATAACACATGTAAAAATGGGATTCTTGAAACATCATGACATCATAAATCAATTCATATAAGATAAAGGAATTCATAAAAATAATTCCATCACAAAATGATCAAATCAATGTAATAATAGGGATAAAAACAGAACCCTTTATTATCTTAGATGGAAAATAATTTTGATAAAACACTTGAACTTCATTCTTGAGGAAAATATCCCTTTTTCTTCAAAAACATTTTTACTTTCATAACATGTCATACAACTTTATAATAAAAGAAGTTGATTGAAAATAAACTTGAAAACTTGTAAAGGAAGTTTCTTGGAAATAATGTTTTAAAAATCCATTCATGCCATATAAGTTAAAAAAACATTTTTCGTACTTTTTTCGGAAAAGTCAAAAAGTACCTCGTACGAAAAACGACAAAAGATTCCTTTCATTTCTTTTACTAAAAACTCACCGAAGGGTAAAAATGGATTTAAACAATTGTAGGTGGATGAAAATAATATTACATATTTATGAAACATGGATGTGGATGATAAAATACACCCCAGTAAATACTTACGAATAAACAATCTCGGATAAAAATGAGATTGTGATATTTCCCTTACCTTAGGTCCAACTTGCTTTGTAAGTGTACGAACCTCCTGTATAATAATTTAAATCATGTTATTGACTTATTCCAGAATCATATTCATTGTTATTATATCATATATGGTCCACTTATTACTTTATATTACCCGTTCTTTTGTAAATTCATGTTAAAGTAGCGTTTTGGGTAAAATCGTCACATTTGTCGTTCGTGTTTTTAAGTTGTAATTATTAATATGATTACTTGGATCATGATTACTTATATCCATAATGTAAAACATGATTTATATATAATATATATTCAGAATATATAAATATATATAATATCGATAAATGGAATGAAATACACCGTTCATGGAGACGGTAGTCCGTACGTACGCATGAACGCTGTTTTCGTTTCCTTATTGAAGTGAATGGAATTAAGTAGATGACATAAATTTAAATAAATACAGTATCATTATTATGTCATATATTTCATTATTACTTATTATATATACTTTATAATCATTCATGAATGGTTAATCATTGAGAATGAATCTCATCGCGTCGTGGAGACGGTAGTCCGTACGTACGCACGAGCGATGATATCGTTCCCATGGTCGTGGAATTGTGTTGAAGTGTATACAATTTCAGTATCAATATCACTTTATAATAATCATATATAATTACTCATTACACCTTTATACCCATCCAATTAAGGTGGTGGCGGAAAATAGATTACACCACGGCGTGGAGACGGTATTCCGTACGTACGCACGCGCGGTGATTTCCCTTTTCCGTAGGATAGATAGAAGGTTAATTAGAGTTGTTTCATATTTATAATAACATATCAGTATATAATAAATACTTATGTTATTACTTTATCATGAAACAACTAAAGAAGAAGAAGTTGAAGAAGAAAGAAATTGAAAAAGATCGGTAATGGATATTACCTCTTCTTTGAAACCCCTCTTTGAATCCTCCACCTAGGGAACTAAGATTGGTCTTTGAAGAAGACCAGGACCTCTAGGATTATTCTAGGGAAGTGGAGAAGGGATTTTGGCAGGGGTTGGCCGAGCTTGAGTGCTCAAATTGGTGTGAGGAGGAGGGGGAGGAGGTGTCCTTTTATAAGGGAGGAGAGGGGCACCTTAGGAATATCTCAAAATATTATTTTATATTAAAGTCAAAATCGGTTTATAATGGTTCCAAAGGGTATTATTTCGAAGCTAAAGTGGGGATGGGTCGAAATACTATCAACCAATAAGATTTAGACAAGTTTAGGGTATTATTTTAACCTTATCTATTAGATTTAACTCTAAGTTAAATAATTTAACTTTTACCGTGTCTTTTTGTTTTCTTTCACTATATGGTTAATACACTTACTATAACATGCCAAACGAACCCCAAATTGTTTATTATTAATACATATATCCTTATCTAAGTCATTTGGCCGAACCTTAGATTTTTATGAATAACATAACAATTAATAATATAATATTTGATTTAAAAACTATTTTGTGTCAATTTTGACACTATTTGATATATGATTTTTGTGAAAGTCATAACAGAATTATATGTTCGAACCAAGTTGATTAAATCAACACTAATATATCATAGTAACCTAGGAAATTATTGGAATTCATAAAAAGTCTCAAATTACATTCATTTGAGCATTTATAACATCAATTATGTTAATATTGCCTTAAAAGGGTAATTACTGCATCATCGTTGTGTCATAAATAAATTAATTTATTTAAAGTCTAAAAATTATAAATAAAATATAATTATGTAGGAAATATTTTTAGCTTTTTAATGAATATTTATAGTCGAATTTATCTTATGTATAACCCCATATTAAAAATGATTTAGTTATTAAACTTTGATTTTAACTATTTTAACTATTCATTAAATAAAATAATATTAAATGTCATAATATAATCCAAGTGGACCTAAATGGTCATATTATATTCATAAGGTTGTTTTTGGTCGAATTACACTTATCCAATAGAATTAGGACGTGTGTTAGCGTAATAGTAATATCATATTTACCCTTAGTTACCCTATTTACTATTAACCGCGGTAAAAAAAGTAAAAAGTTACTATTCACCAAAAAATTATTTTTATCTCATTGAACCACATTTTACTTAATGATATCAACCGTGTCTGTCGGATTTTCGAAATTCCATTCACAGAAGCGGTAAAATTAAGTTTTATGCAAAATTCAGTTTTTAACCTACCACTTAGTGGTTTCACTATTCATCAAAAATTGATGTTTTTCAGAAAAATGCCCAAATTTCACCCTAAGCTATAATTGATATTCTGAATTCAAAAATGATTTCTATTTTACAAAATTCCCAACATATAAGTTTCATTAATTAATTTTATAATTAATTTCCGCTTTCACAACAAATAGCGTGTTTTTAAGAGATAATAACTATCAAAAGATTAACACTTGTTTATGTCTGGTGTAAATGTGAAATTACATCAAATGACCAACATTGTATTGAATTGTAAAAATATATTCTAAATATAATTTAAAACCACTAAAATTAATAATTTATCACTATTAATTATTTTGATTAAAAAAGTTGTTTTTAATTATAATTTAGTAATTTTCACTATTCATCAGAATATGAAAGTTATCCGAAAAGTACCAAAATTTCACCTTAGGCTAAATTCGATACTCCTAATCCAAAAATGAATTCCATTTTGAGAGCTAAAATTTCTAAAATTTAAAAAGTGGTTATTACTATTCATAACGGCTAGTTTTAATAATATTTTAATAGCATATCGTTGTTTTGTGAAACTCAGTATTGCGTACAACACACGCTATCGAGGAAGGTTGCGAATGCGTGTAATGCAAGGCAAGTCAAGGATGTGTGTTGTGCAAGCTCCTTTTGATGTATCGTAAAACACAAGACATTAATAAAATTAAAAATAATATTTTTCATAAAATCTCGGGCTGTTACAAAGATAATAAGTCAAGTTGATAGATGTTATGATTTCTCATGAAATTAAATCTTTTTCTTCTTTATATATTTTATATTGTGGAAAAAATGGTTACTTAGTAGAAGTTTCTACATTGTAAAATATAGGATTATTCTGTAATTGTTATGAAATAATTATCTAAATCTCCAAATATATAATATCTTTTGGAATTAAATAAAATTAATTTTTGTCAAAATATACGATATTAATTAATTTTTATGGATAGTTCCTTATATTTTGTATTAGAGTAGGGTATACACAACATTGGATATTAGTATTCATTCATGTGAGGATAACTTAAGAGTTTTCAATAACTTTATGGGTTTATTAGTTTAAGTTTAATTAAAACATAGATGTATTAGACACCCCTTTATAAGTTTTAAGTTATGTAATTTTAAGGTAATTGATGATATTTTAGGGAGATATATTATTATGTTGAGGTTTATCTGACCATTATGTTTAACAAGGAGTATTATTTAAAAACAATGTTGTTACATTTTTGGGGTTTAAAAGTATAAATGTATGAGATATCATTTTTTAAAGAATTATTTAATAATGATGTTATTAAGGTTATTTATAAGGATTTTATTACTAATTTATTATATAATTTTTATGGGTAATTCCTTTACAATTACAATATTTATTTAAACATGGAATAATTCATTTCAGGTCATAATGATGTCATTATCTATAGATTAGTGATCATTTTTCAAGGTAAAAGGAAAATGATCTAAAATAACCTTTATACCACTTCTATTTTATTTTGTAAAAATTATTAAAGAAAAATCATTCTCAAATAGTTGATAATGATTTTTGATCAACCAAATCACCTTAAATAAACTAATTTATCTTTACAACACCTTTTTATTTCTATAAAATTTATACGGGTCATGGGATATATTTTATTTTATTTTGAAATCTAAAATCATCCATATCATTAGAAAAATAATTACCTCCATGGACTTGACTATTTATGTTTTTGAGAAATGAGCATCATGAGAGATGATAAAGTGGATTTCAATGGCATAATGAAGGCCTGTAATGCCTGGATATGTGGTATGATTTATTTTCGTATAATATATGTATGAATCATGATTTTTTTGATATTGACTTATCATAAGGAATTATTTCAAATAATTGAACCAGATTCCAATTCATGTTTATGGTTTTAGTGAATAAGTTGAATAAAGGATGTCTTTATCAGTGATATTCTGATATATTCTAAATATTATGGTAATTATGAATCATTATATATTAGATTTTATTTAAAATATTCTAAAACAACTGATATATTAGATCAATACCTTTTGAAATTATTGTAGAAAAAGTTTTATAATTTTTGGAGACACTCATTTATAGACATATGACAAAGGGATAAATAAACCTCTATGTTAATATGTTTTTGATGATAATCAATAGAGATTATATGATTATGTGGAAAAATGAGTTGTAATAAAACCTTTGAGGTTAGAAAGTTATTTTATGATTAGTGAAATGTTTTAGGATATTAATAATATTTTGGGAATGTAATAGAAACTATATTAATATAGTTTTAGTATAAGGAGAAACCCTAGGCTGGGAAACAAACTATCGTACTAGGTAAGGCTATGAGGATTAAATCCACAACCAAAGGATGATAAGGGTAAAAAACATCCCACATGGCTATGTGATGTACTAGTTAGTATAAAATTAAAAATATAGATTATTTGGATGTTCAAAATATATGTTTTATCATATAGATAACAACATTATTGAAATATGATTTGGGGTTTAAGTGATTAATGTTATATCATAAAAATATCACCATATTTTGGGGGAATATTATCTAGTTATGTTAAACTGAATCTTATGGTATTATATTTTATGTTTAAAGGTATAATTATCTTTTGAAACCATATCTGATTTTAATGTGTCTTTATGGTGATAAAATACATTTATAAAAATGAATAAAAAATATTACAGATTATATGTATATGTCATTTACATTTTTGGTATGAGAAATTATGTGTTATTTATATTATTTGGATTCAAATGTTAAATTTATAATGTATGAATATATGTTAAAATATTTATAATCATTGGGTATCATTCATAGCTAGTAATATTTTGAAGAATTTTAAATATAGTTTTGTGTTGAATGATTATATTGAATATTGGATATTACTATTTAATTTCATAGAGAAATGTATTATTTCATTATATAAAAGTTTATTCCACATGGTAATTATCTTGCCTTATACTAAACATTTTCATTTTTGTTAATTTTTGAATATGGGAGGTATAGGTTTTTATCTATTTTTTGGAATTATCTAATATGATGGAAGTTTATTTTAGTGATTTAGGAATAAATATATATATATTGTATCTTCATAATTTGTAGTAAAATATTAGATTGAAGTAGAAATTGATGAATTAGATAAATTATATATATAAAGTAAGTATATTTTATTATGTTCTTAATGTATATTGTAATTAAATTCCTCATCACTAGGAAAATGATCATGAAACAAAACATTTCTCATATTACATCCATTTTTGATGACTCAGGTGACCTTTTAAAACCTCTTTGGTTTATGGTTTTTGTGACCATTAGGTTTTTCATGACTATTCATATTACTTTGATCAAATATATATGTCAATCATTATATGAAAATTATATTTTCATTCCATTTCTATATTTTATCTTCCTAGTAATTTATTTCTATATCAAAACTAATTTATATGTTATCCTAGATAATCATTGTATTCATTTTAATTCTTTTCAAGAGGAATTTTTATTAACCAATTTTATGATGTGGGATTTCAATAAATATATTTTAAAATTTCAAACCATTAATTAATGAGAAATACTTATAATTTTAATGAAATAATTTATTAAATGGTTAGAGAATATAATATCCTAATATATTAAAGGATATAATATATTTGATACCCAAAATAATTTGAGATATGAGTTGGTGGCCCAACCCATATCCCCAAAAAAAATTATTAAAGGAAAAGGAAATATCAGTGTATACATGAGGTGTAATGAGCTTATAACATCTAGAAATTGAAAGAGAGGAAAAACATAAATTCCATCCTATAAAACTATGTGAATAGTCCCACATACAATTGATATGGTCTAAATCATTGAATAAACTTCACTTATATCAATAATTGATCAAAAATTATGTGAACCAAATAAAAAACCCATGCATCCCAGCCTCTGTGGACCTACAAATAAGTACAACCAAAATATAGCATTGTATAGTCAAACCATGTCATGAAAATAGATGATAGAGAAGTTTCTATGAATCCCAGATCCATTACCATATCATTCCAAAAATAATAATTCCATTAAATTTAGATCTAAAAAAATGAAATTATCCTGCAATTGTTATCATCGCAAAATGTTCCAACCAAAACACAACTTCAAATATTTAAGAGTAACCTATAACTAGGGATATTTGAAAACTCCACCCCTATTTTGAATCTTATAACAATATAAGTAGACCCATTTAACTACATATTTTGTATATTTAGGTCTTGAAATCCATGAGATTTTATTATAATTTTATTTACCATAATAACAATTTTTATATAAAAAAATAATTTTTATGAAAAGTTATTTTTTCCACAAGTTTTCTTGGTTTAATGTTAAATTATATTCCTCCACTTTTGTTCAATGTAATTTCAAAAATGGATTCCATATTTATAATTAGTGGCTCAAAATTAGGTAAATAGGTCCCTTTTTTGGACACTATGAAATAATAACATCGGTAACTATTTTCACCACTGAAAGGGTAAATTGGAAAATTAAAGATAAAAATAAAAATATAATTACAAAACATGTCCCTAAAAATTTAAATAATTTTCTTTTATTCATATAAATCATACATAATTGTCCATAATTAGAATATATGGCATTTTTTTCCATTTTCCATGATTTTTTCCTTTTTGATAATTTATATAAAGAAAAGTCAAAAATGTAATTTTCATTGTTTTATTATCTCTAAATTTTTAACACAGTGATAAAAAAAGGATATGTTCAGATATAAATATTAATCTAAGATATAAATTATTTTCTACCTATGTTAAGTTCTTTTTAATTTTTAGTGATTAAATAATTTCCTTAGATGCTTATGTGACACAGACGTAGTGCTTCACAATGAATTAAATAAATCAATAAAATGATTTTTTAAAACTCAAAAAATAATATTTTATGAGTTATATTTTTGGTTAATTTTTTTTAGTATATTCACACAACACATTAGAGTTATTTTTTATGTATTTTATTTGAATTTTATGGTTTCCTTGTCGTTTTAAAAGTAAAATTAAATACATAGTTTTAAAATCGACATTAATGTTATATTGTGAAAAACAATATTTTATTAAATTTTTTAAAATTAAATCAAATCATATCTTCCTCCAATTTATTGATATAATATTTATGAATTAATTCCTGGTCTATTTATGGGTATATTGTGTTTTAAAGTATATATGTTAACCCCTTAAGAGTACAAAACATTGATATCACCATAATTCAAAAAGTGGTTAGTGGAGGGTTACAAAAGACAAGAATAAAAATTTGATCTAAACATTTCCAAATTTTATTGGATAATTGAATTAAAACTCATAATAATATTATATTTTAATTATATCAATTTGAAACATTTTTTTCAGAAAAATTATTTTATACTAATTAACTTTTTTAAGAAATTCCATGAGATCCACTCTCCTGCCTAAATGGACCGAAGGACGTATTTTTTATTTTATTATAGATAATCACCCTTTTAAGGGATGAAGGGGAACCTATACATGGCCCGTAGGCCTAAGGCACAAGTCCTGACATGACTCGCAATACATGACCCGAAGGCCCAGAGGCATACTATGCCCAATACATGACCCTTAGGCCCAACCCAAAGGAAATTCCCCTCCCCTAGCTTCTGTATCATTGATCACCTAGATCCCCACCTTGCATTGCTGATTGGCTAGCATTTCTCTGTATAAAGCTGCACAGGGCCTAGTCCCGATGGCGGTTGCCATACCCTCTCATTCATCCAATCCTGTAGCTCTGCTTCTGGTGACTACTAGTCTTGTTGCTCTGATCCTATTTGGGGCCTTGTCTGTGTGAACTGGGCTAATCCATGGTCTTTATGGCCCAAAGGCCCTGAGGCCCAAACACCTTTGATGACCCGAAGTCCATGGAGACCTGTAGGCCCAAACCGGTGCCCCGAAGGCTAAAATTGGGTGAATAGTTCCAGCTTATTCAGTACTGAATAATACTTACTATAGTACTGAACAGTACATACTACAGTACTACTACAGTAACCCAGAAATTTACCTCCACCCAGTTTTGAACCTGGGTCTCTTGTATGCCAAGCAGGAGCCCTTGCCACTTTGGTACGGGCTCGTTGGCATGATTTCCACTCTCCTCTCTTATAAAAGGGAACATATTCGTCTCCTTTATTCACACATAAAGAACTGTTATTTTCAGAATTAAAATTTACTAATAACTTCATAGAATAAATAACCTCATTTTATAAGTCCTTTTATAATAATAATACCTACCTCATAGGGTATAATGCATTGCCTATATGAGATTGTAAAAAGAAGATGGATAGTTTAAACCAAATGTTTTTTTATTTCTTATTTCACATCCAAAAAATATTATTTACCCATATTTACATAATAAATTTTTTATCATGATTATATTTAGATTTTATTATTATAATGACATATTATATATCCCTATCATATTCATTAAAATTGAGAATTAAACCATTTTCATGTTTATGGAGGACTACAGCCTTGTGAACCGATGTAATTGGTTTTTCATCACCTCCACTTATGGATGGTTATAATGAGGGACATAATTTATAAATATGATATTTAAGAAATATTTACCACTCTATAAATATAATTAATCATCTACATTCATACATATTTATTCACTAAAAAGGATAATGTTATTCGTGTGTATGTGTGGACTACTTCCTCCGCGAGGTAAAGGAATATATTTTTCTTCACCACATCACATGGTTGATAAATATTGATATATATATCTAAATTAAAATATGGTATTTAATATTCAATGATACTTTTGGACGGATAAAATAATACCTACCTTATTTCAATAAGGATATGTGAAAAATGGACTCATTACTCATGTTAAAATATGGCCTACTATCTCCATGATTTTAACATAGATCATTTTTCATAAACATCATTCATGGTTGGATTAAAAATTATTATTACTATATAAAACTGATAATTATTTCATGATTATTATTTTTCAGAATGTTTAATAGTGAACACTTTGACAATAATTAACCTACCAAATCTATTTTAGATATATCTATAAAATATCATCAAAACGTCTAACATGGACTTAATTGATTGTGTAATTTACTAAATCATGGTAAAGGGGAATAAAAAACATGAAAAAGGTTATTAAATAAGTAAAAAATTAACATATATTTATTATTCAGGAATATAATGAATGTATATGATGTTTCAAAATTAATGTAAGATGCATTTTACTTGAAAACAATATTCCAAAAGGTTTTAAAAATTTATTCCCTATATAATCTTCTTTCATGTCTATATTCACATAAATAATTTTTATATGTATTTATATATACCTGAATGAATTATAAAGTAATTTGTTTGTCTCTTTTTTTATTTAGTTATTTTCAAATGGAATATTTTTATTTATTTTATATGGAATGTGTTGACAGAAATACAAATGGAATGTTATACCTTAACTTATATAGAGACAATGAAATTTTCTACCGTTATAATTATTATTTTATATTGGGATTAAATTATATTTTTTCATATTAAACTCAATGAAAAACCCTCTTTTCAATTGTTTTTTTGTATTTTGAAAAAGGGTATTAAATGGGATGGATATTTCCATATCATGAATTTTCTTCTTTATGGGTGAAAAGAATATTTTTAATAGTGTAATGATTAAGTGAATGATTTCATGCACTATGATTATGTTATAGTTATTGGTAATTATTTATAATAATGTGGGATATTTTTAAAATCCAAGGATGAGAGGTTATGTTTTTAACCAAGCATGGGTGGGTTTTTTTATAAATTAAGGATGGATGGATCCATGATTAAACTTCAAATCATTGAGTATAGAGATCAACTATATATTTATTCATTTGTAAGAGGATATAAAAAATAATGTAACAAGATAAAAAAATTATATATATTATTTATATAGTTTTTTGAGGAAATATTATTATATATCCCGATAATATGGTTATATTAATTCCAATATAATGTATATGAAAGTTTATACAGGTTTAAAGTATAATTTTGGGAAAAATTACGAATTTTGAGGAATAAAAATAATCATTTATGAGTTTTATTTATCCATTGAGATGTATTATGAATTTTTTATGAAAATAATTGGATATATAAGTGTATTTCTGTGTAATAAAATTTTAATTTTCAACTATATTGTTTATTTTGAAAATGTATATTTTTGTAAGTATTCATGGACTAATGGGTTTCTTTCATTATTCATTTCAATATCCGTTACTCATATTCTTATGATTATCACACATTTTAAAATGTATTTCACATGGTTTATTTTTGGGTAAGTGAAAATAAAAATTCATATTGAATATCAGGATTATTATTTATGAAAATAAATAATGTTTTAATTCAATAGTATTATACTGTTGGAAAAATGGATACTGAGTAAAAGTGTCCACTTTGTAAGATATGGGGTTGTAATATTAAAACCATGACCTAACTCTCTAAAACTCTAAACCTAAAATTTCTTTAGAAATCCGAAAAAATTAATTCTAGTCTAAATAAAATATATTAGGTCATGTTTAAGGTCATGTCCTTACTATGTAACCATTGCAAACATGTCAATATTTGTTTCTTTAAATTTATCCATTTTCAATGAGATAATTTATAAACACCCATGTCATTCCTATAACATTCATTCCATGTAATGACACAAATCACCAGGTATAAGGACCCAGCCTTAAACCTTACTTAATCTTGAGTTATTACAAGACTACACATTGAGGATCTTTTCAGGTTTAGAGTTTTAGAGAATTAGATCATGAAACATGCATTTCATTCCACATTTAAACAAAGTGGTTACATAAAATACAGTATTCATTCTTCCCATAAACGGAAACATATTTAAAATAAAACATGGATTCTTTCTTGACACATCCTTGACACTATCATCACGTCATGTACCTTTCCCTTGACCTGTGAAAAACATTTCAAAAACTTGGGATGATCATAAAAAGCTCAGTAAGGGTTATAAAAATATGGAAAGGAAATGTGAGTTTATATATACATAAGAATGAAATCATACTTTACCCATAAAACATATCCACTTTAACATACCTCATCAAATCATGAATAAATCGTAGAAATCATAAGACATAAAAGGTTTCTTGAGGCATTCATAACTTTCTTACGTAGGGAGTAACCCTCTTGGTTACGTTTGGAATACCCATCACAGTATATTCCCTAAATCTCTTCGGAGAAACCTTAACATTTCACTCCTTCGCGTTACCCAATGCATTGGAGAGCTATATCGGGCTCACCCGCCCTTAGTTTATCACGTAACCACCCGTCTTCCTAATAATGCCCAAGAACCTTAATATAATCGTATCACATAAAACATGCATAAAGGAAACATAAAATTCCCAACTTTAAATCACAAGATATCAATACAAAACATTGATATAAAAACATTATGAAAACCATTTTCAATACCAAGATAAAAGAAAAGTAAAACATGGTATTTATTTTTCTTTTAAAAAGAAGATATGGCTTGTAGAGGAAGCCGAAAATCAAATAATGGTCACGGTGGCGGAGAAGTAATTGTCGCCACATACGTACGACAAAAACATTCCCTTTTGTCATTTATTAAACGCTTCGTATAAAAAATATTCCTTTAGAATAAACGTAAAAGTCAAAGGGGTTTATACACCATATAAAAGAAGGTTGTGTATAAAACAGAATATGCCTCAATGAAAGGAGATTGAGACGAAGTCCTATACAAAGACGGTATCCTTGGTTTAAGGATAAATCAATTACATAATTATGTGTGACAAACGAATACACAAAATATAAGTGGATATTAAGTGTAAAATAATCAAAGGTCATTCACACATATTCAAAGGATGACATATTCAATAACTACACGTTGAACCCAAAGAAATTGAAATTGGGTTAAGAAGTTCCCTTGACAGCCTAACGGCGTCACATCAAAATGAGTTGATGAGAGATAAAAAGTGTATCTCATCACTTGGACATAAAATTTTCATCAATAAGGATATATGAGAACATATCCCAACAAAACAATATGTAAATTAAAATACCCAACAAAATAAGTCTTTTAAAAAAAAGGAGGGTGAAATGTTCCCTTACCGACTTGGGTATCTTTCGAAACATACGCCCCGTGAAAGAAGGACAATACATCATTGATGTAAATACTCATAAATGAAAGAATATTACACAATGAGTAAAATAATGGTCAGTACAAACACCACTCAAAGGAAATTGTGGAAAATGTAGCATAAATCTCACAGGAATAAAAGTGAGATGAAAAATCACTTACGAAAACTCGGCAGCCTAACAACGCCACTTAAAACTTCCAAAAATGGATTGATGAGATAAAATAGGGTATCTCATCACATTACAACAAAATTTACTGCAAGAGGAATATGAAATAACATCCCCCATCACATCAAATAGGAGCTTAAAAGAAGTGACACAAAGGGGAGTACTTAAAAAGAAAGAGAGAGGTTAGATCTCTTACGAAAATTCGGCAGCCTAACGGTGCCATTCAAAACTTCCAAAATGGATTGATGAGAGAGAATAGGGTCTCTCATCACATGAAAATAAAAATTAAAGTAAGTGTAATATATAATAACATCCCAATAACAAGAAATATGATCTTTAGAGGGAATGACATAAAAGAGTGTACTTAAAAAGAAAGAGAGGAGTAAGATCCCTTACCTCAAGTCCAACTTGTCTTGTTCGTTTCTTTATATTCCTTAATAATAAACTTTGGTAAATTAATAATTGCCTAAGTACCTACTTTATAGATTATTATTCAGTTCATATCACATATTATAATGTTATAATAATTGTTTAATAATGTTAGTTCATATCAGACGTTTTTGCCGATGTTTGGTACATGAGTCAAAAATGAACTTGTTTGAAAAAAGATTGCCCATGTAGTTATAAGTAAATAATTTCCAGAATAGTATTAATGATTAAAATATCATATATATCCAGTAAATATTAATTTCATACTATTCCATATCATTTGGAGATAAAAAACAAAAAGCACCATTCATGGATACGGTAGGTCGTACGTGCGCATGAAAGCTACTTTCATTTTTTGTCATATTAATGGAATTAAAAAAAAATGAGATATATATATATATGTTATAATTCCAGAATGATATCCATATTTTTGATGTAATATATTACATATATATCCATTATATATATCTACTTATAGTATTACATAACATTTTGAGATAAGAAATGAAATGTACCGTTCATGGAGACGGTAAGCCGTACGTATGCATGAATGCTACTTCCATTTCTATTTCATATTTAATGGAATTAAAACATAATGATACATAATATTATTTTAATTCCAGTATGGTATCATATATAACATCTTTAAATATATCCTTTATATGTACCACATATGGTATTAAAGAATCAAATCACTTTGAGGGGGTGGTAGTCCGCACTTCCTTAAATGAAGATATCACGTTTACCTATAATGGAAACCATAAAGGTATCCCAAAATGAAAAATACAGAAGCTTAAGGAAATCATAAACATATTATATATCATATATAAATATAGTTTCATCTTAATGGCCACCTTTGAAGGTGTTAAAAGAATGTTGAACAATCATCGTTTCGAGAGGCCGAAATTCGCCATCCACGAAAACATTATGTTCTTTAACCATTAGATGTAGGTGTGTAAAAGTGTAGCTCGAATCCTTCTAATAACAACATCCTACTATATTTATGATACTAGATTTGTTACAAAAGAAATGAATAAAAAGAGTTTAGGGGGTTGGAGAAGAAAAATAAAACAAAAGGACTCAAGTGAAGACATTACCTTAAAATCGGGTAACTCCCTTTGGTTTTAGCTCAAAGGCTTCCTTGGTAATAATTATGCCCAATGTGAGGCTTCAAGGAGTAATATAGGGAAGTGGAGAGACAAAATGGGCAGAGGTTGGCCGAGACAAAGGCTTTGGGAGTGTGGGTAAGGAGGTAGGGGTGGGGGCCTTTTATAAGAGGAGAGGAGGGGCACTCTTGTAAAGTTACAAAATGTTACTTTATTTTCAAAATATTTTCGGATTTTAAAGGTCCCACATTGATGTATTTCAAGGATACGGTGATTAGGGTTCCAAATATACTCATCCAATAGGTTTTGGACATGTGTAGGTCTTAGATATTACATTATCTTTCCATTTTATTTAAATCGTTAAATAATGAGGTCATCACTGCATCATCATGATGTCATAAATAATTTAATTTATTTAATGTATAAAAATTATAGAAAAAATAATATGATGTAGGAAATAATTTTATCTTTACAATTAATATTTATAGTCAAAAAACTTATTTTTATAACCCCATGGAAAAATTGTTTTTGTAAAACATTTCATGTTTGTCTCATTTTTACTTTAACTTTAAATAAAAAGATATTAATGTCATTTTCCAACGAAAGTGGCTTCATGGGGTCCCCAAGTTGACTCATGGGTTTTCTTGGTCGACCATGAAACATACAATGAGGTTAGGACATGTGTCAAGTTCATTTCATATTATTAAAACATTATTTTTACCTTAAACTACACTAATTACCTCTAATCGCGATTAAAACTTAATAAGTTACTATTCACCAAAAAATTATTTTTATCCCATTGAACCACATTTTAATTCTTAATGACAACCATGTATGTCGGATTTTTGAAATTCAAAACACAAATATGGAAAAATTTCATTTAAACGGGAAAATCAGTTTTTATAAGTACCACTTAGTGGTTTCACTATTCATCAAAAATTGAAGTTTTTCAGAAAAATCCCAAAAATTCACCCTAAGATATATTTGATATTCCGAATTCAAAAATGAAGTCTATTTTAAAAAATTCAAAACATATAAGTCACATTAATTAATTTAATAATTAATTCCCGCTGTCAAAGCAAATAGCGTGTTTTTATGAAATAATAAGTATCAAAAGATTGACACTAGTTTGAGTCTGATTTCAAAGTGAAATTAATTCCAATGACCACTATTGGATTTAATGGTAAAAATATATTCTAATTTAACTTTAAAAACAATTCAAAAGATAATATAATCATATAAATAAATTAGATTAAAAAGTGGTTTTGAATTAAAATACAACATTTTACACTATTCATTAAAAAAATGAACTTTATCAGAAAGATACCAAAAATTTACACAAAGTAAATTTTGATGTCCCGATTCTTAAGAAGAGTTTTATTTGGTCCAATAGAATGTATAAGAGTGAACAAAACTATATTTAATGACGGTTCTCCATCAAAAGGCGATAAGTGAACCTTTAGTGAAAACTAGGGCATATACGCCTAAAATTGAATTCCTTCCGTATTTTAAGCCTTTATATTTTATTGAATAAATGTAAAAACATTTAAAAACATGTATAATCATATTTTAGTTATTTCTATCCATTCCCGCCAATACAACGGATACATGTTAACTACCATTTAAAATAATATTATTTTATTATTAGAGTGCAACGTAAGATTCCCAAGAAACTCATTGTTGCTTGTTGGGTACGCCATCGAGCATAGCGTCCCCTTTAAAGTCATATTAATATTTTATTCAAAAATATGGATAAATATGAAAATGTCATATTCTTTATTTACCTGGGGTGTTACATCCTTCCCCCCTTTTGGGAATTGCGTCCTCACAATTTTTAAAATTGAGCTTGGAAACATCCTTGAAAGTCCCACATCAGAACAAGAGTCGGTAAAACAATCACTTTAAAATAAAGAAAGATAAGTACAAAGGTCACCCGAGTTAACCCATACTAGGATTCCATGTAGAAAAATATGGACATGGAGGAGAAAACATAGGGTCATGTTCTGATGGAGAGTGATAGAAAACATGTTTAGGAGAAAGTTAACAATAAGAAAATCACAAACTTGTGATGAGTTAAACGGTGTTGGGTTCCCTAGTAGGAAAAGTTAATAGACAACATTTTTTCTTTAAGTAAAATTTTATTGAGGAATTTATTTTTGAACTTAAATAAAACATAAGGAAACATACTTACTTGTCATGTTGACTTCCAACTTTTACTAGATTCCTTAATCAAACTCATATTTTTTTTCCAAAAGACGAGTATTTAGGGAGACTTGTTCGCATTAAGAGTACTATAATCAACTTCTAGAGAATTACCTAATCCACCAAAGAGAACTATATACTTCCCATTTATTTAGGCTTTAACCAAAACCAAAACCAAAAGGTTAGTACAAGGTCAGATAATCCAGAAAAGGATAACCCTTCACAAAGAAAATCTATGCTTAATCTCCAAATTTTTTCCAACAAAACCCAAAGTTCAATGAGGACCATCTAATAAACAATTTTTCCATAAAATTCTTCAAATTAAACCAATATAATATTGAAACCCAAATATTTGAAGGATTTAGTCACATAGTCTTCCAAGTTAAATCGTAACATTTATCTCCTTACAATATCAGTTGCTCCTAAAGTCTCATATTGAAAAGTAATTAACCAAATCACATATCCTCCATGATAGGTTAATCATTTTCATAAATAACCCAAAATCAACTTACTATTAATTCATAAAATCATCTAACTAAAAAGAATCGGTCAAACTAACCAGGAACCTCACGTAGTCTAGTGGTAGGTGATAAATACCAGTCACACTTTGTTTGTGGGTTCGATTCCCGCAGCTTTGTACAACGCGACGGGTTGTCACACGGTCTGCGTGTTGTCCTTTTTCCAAAACTATATAATTCTTAAATCATTCCCCAAAAAGAGATAAAATCATCAAAAATTATCATAACATATTTTAACCACAAGTTTATCTCATGCCTTTCATTTTCCAGCATATCATATAATAACCCATAATTACCTCAAAAGTAAGGATCATATAAACTCTAATGGTTACCTTTATAATTATTACCTGAACTTCCACATGGATTGGTCATCTCGTACATGATTCATTAAAGATCATACCAAGGTTCAAGTGGTTGATCAGGACTCCTTGATAGTTGGTTTAGAATAACCACGAGTTTCCTCATTGAATCCCCCATTTTATCTAGTATCTTAATCATAGAACCACCACAGTTTCCTTCAAACCTGTTGTCTCTTTGGTGCCTGCTAGATCCATCCATTCACTAAAAACAGAAATGTCAGTGTGAGTATATCAACAAAACCATCATGTACTAATGAGGATGGTAAACACTAAGATACACTTACTCATTCACTTTATCTAAAACTAGGACTCTTTCTGAAATCCCAACCATTATAGTAATGTCACTTATGCTTAAAGAATACCCTAACCTCTAAATTTATCTAAACGAACCTTTGATACCAACTATAAGGCCCCAGCCTTAAACCTTACTTAATCTTGAGTTATTACAAGACTACACATTGAGGATCTTTTCAGGCTTAGAGTTTTAGAGAATTAGATCATGAAACTTGCATTTCATTCCACATTTAAACAAAGTGGTTACATAAAAGATAGTATTCATTCCTCCCATCAATGGAAACATATTTAAAATAAAACACGGATTCTTTCTTGACACATCCTTGACACTATCATCACGTCATGTACCTTTCCCTTGACCTGTGAAAAACATTTCAAAAACATGGGATGATCATAAAAAGCTCAGTAAGGGTTATAAAAATATGGAAAGGAAACATGAGTTCATATATACATAAGAATGAAATCATACTTTACCCATAAAACATAGACACTTTAACATACCTCATCAAATCATGAATAAATCGTAGAAATCATAAGACATAAAAGGTTACTTGAGGCATTCATAACTTTCTTACGTAGGGAGTAACCCTCTTGGTTACATTTGGAATACCCATCACAGTATATTCCCAAAATCTATTCGGAGAAACCATAATGTTTCACTCCTTCGCGTTACCCAATGCATTGGAGAGCTATATCGGGCTCACCCACCCTTAGTTTATCATGGAACCACCCGTCTTCATAATAATTCCCAAGAACCTTAACCTAATCGTATCACATAAAACATGCATAAAGGAAACATAACATTCCCACCTTTCAATCACAGGATATCAATACAACACATTGATATAAAAACATTATGAAAACCATTTTCAATACCAAGATAAAAGAAAAGTAAAAAAATGGTATTTATTTTTCTTTTAAAAAGAAGATATGGCTTGTAGAGGAAGCCGAAACTCAAATAATGGTCACGACGGTGGAGAAGTCGTTGTCGCCGCATACGTACGAAAAAAACATTCCCTTTTGTCGTTTAGTGAACGCTTTGTATAAAAAATATTCCTTTAGAATAAACGTAAAAGTCAAAGGGGTTTATACACCATATAAAAGAAGGTTGTGTATAAAACAGAATATGCCTCAATGAAAGGAGATTGAGACGAAGTCCCTTACAAAGACGGTATCCTTGGTTTAAGGATAAATCAATTACATAATTATGTGTGACAAAAAAATACACCAAATATAAGTGGATATTAAGTGTAAAATAATCAAAGGTCATTCACACATATTCAAAGGATGACATATTCAATAACTATATGTTGAACCCAAAGAAATCGAAATTGGGTTAATAAGTTCCCTTGACAGCCTAACAGCGTCACATCAAAATGAGTTGATGAGAGATAAAAAGTGTATCTCATCACTTGGACATAAAATTTACATCAATAAGGATATATGAGAACATATCCCAACATAAAAATATGTAAATTAAAAGACCCAACAAAAGAAGTCTTTTAAAACAAAGGAGGGTGAAAGGGTCCCTTACCGACTTGGGTATCTTTCGAAACATACACCCCGTGAAAGAAGACCAATACATCATTTATGTAAATAATCATAAATGAAATAATATTACACAATGAGTAAAATAATGGTCAGTACATACACCACTCAAAGGAAATTGTGGCAAATGTAGCATAAATCTCACGGGAATAAAAGTGAGGAGAAAAATCACTTACGAAAACTCGGCAGCCTAACAACGCCACTTAAAACTTCCAAAAATAGATTGATGAGATCAAATAGGGTATCTAATCACATTAAAACAAAATTTAAAGCAAGGGGAATATGAAATAACATCCCCCATCACATCAAATAGGAGCTTAAAATAAGTGACATAAAGGGGAGTACTTAAAAAGAAAGAGAGGTTAGATCTCTTACGAAAATTCGGCAGCCTAACTGCGCCACTCAACACTTCCAAAATGGATTGATGAGAGATAATAGGGTCTCTCATCACATGAACATAAAAATTATAGTAAGTGTAATATATAATAACATCCCAATAACAAGAAAGATGATATTTAGAGGTAATGACATAAAAGAGTGTACATAAAAAGAAAGAGAGGAGTAAGATACCTTACCTCAAGTCCAACTTGTCGTGTTCGTTTCTTTATATTCCTGAATAATAAACTTTGTTCAATTAATTATTTCCTAAGTACGTACTTTAGATATTATTATTCAGTTCATACCACAAATTATAATGTTATAATAATTGTTTAATAATGTTAGTTCATATCAGACGTTTTTGCTGATGTTTGTTACATGAGTCAAAAATGAACTTGTTTGAAAAAAGATTGCCCATGTAGTTATAAGTAAATAATTTCCAGAATAGTATTAATGATTAAAATATCATATATATCTAGTAAATATTAATTTCATACTATTCTATATCATTTGGAGATAAAAAACGAAAAGCACCGTTCATGGAGACGGTAGGTCATACGTACGCATGAACGCTACTTTCGTTTTTTGTCATATTAATGGAATTAAAACAAAATGAGAGAGATATATATATGTTATAATTCCAGAATGATATCCATAATTTGGATGAAATATATTACATATATATCCATTATATATATGTACTTATAGTATTACATAACATTTTTAGATAAGAAATTAAATGTACCGTTCATGGAGACGGTAATCCGTACGTACGCATGAACGCTAATTCCATTTCTATTTCATATTTAATGGAATTAAAACATAATGATACATAATAGTATTTTAATTCCAGTATGGTATCATATATAATATCATTAAATATATCCTTTATACGTACCACATATGGTATTAACGAATCAAATCACTTTGAGGGGGCGGTAGTCTGCACTTCCTTAAATGAAGATATCGCGTTTACCCATAATGGAAACCATAAATGTATGCCCAAAATGAAAAATATAGAAGATTAAGGAAATCATAAACATATTATATATCATATATGAATATAGTTTCATCTTAATGGCCACCTTTGAAGGTGTTAAAAGAATGTTGAACAATCATCGTTTCGGGAGGCCGAAATTCGCCATCCACGGAAACCGTATCTTCTTTAACCATTTTATGTAGGTGTGTAAAAGTGTAGCTAGAATACTTCTTATAACAACATCCTAGTATATTGATGATACTGTATTTGTTACAAAAGAAATGAATAAAAAGTGTTTAGGGGTTTGGAGAAGCAAAATAAAACAAAAGGACTCAAGTGAAGACATTACCTTAAAATCGGGTAACTCCCTTTGGTTTGAGATCAAAAGCTTCCTTGGTAAGACTTATGCCCAAAGTGAGGCTTCAAGGAGTAATAGAGGGAAGTGGAGAGACACAATGGGCAGAGTTTGTCCGAGCCAAAGGCTTTGGGAGTGTGGGTAAGGAGGTAGGGGTGGGGTCCTTTTATAAGAGGAGAGGAGGGGCACTCTTGTAAAGTTACAAAATGTTACTTTATTTTCAAAAGAGTTTCGGATTTTAAAGGTCCCACATTGATGTATTTCGAGGCTAAGGTGATAAGGGTTCCAAATATACTCATCCAATAGGTTTTGGACATGTGTTGGTCTTAGATATTACATTATCTTTCCATTTTATTTAAATCGTTAAATAATGAGGTCATCGCTGCATCATCATGATGTCATAAATAATTTAATTTATTTAATGTATAAAATTTATAAAAAAAATACTATGATGTAGGAAATCTTTTTATATTTACAATGAATATTTATAGTCAAAAATCTAGTTTTTATTACCCCATGTAAAATTTTTTTTAGTAAAACATTTCATGTTTGTCTCATTTTTACTTTAACTTTAAATAAAAAGACATTAATGTCATTTTCCAACCAAAGTGGCTTCATGGGGTCCCCAAGTTGACCCATGGGTTTTTTTGGTCGTCCATGATAGATCCAATGAGGTTAGGACATGTGTCAAGTTCATTTCATATTATTAAAACATTATTTTTACCTTAAACTACACTAATTACCTCTAATCGCGATTAAAACTTAATAAGTTACTATTCACCAAAAAAATTATTTTTATCCCATTGAACCACATTTTACTTCTTAATGACAACCATTTATGTCGGATTTTTGAAATTTAAAACACAAAGATGGAAAAATTTCTTTTAAACGGGAAAATCAGTTTTTATAAGTACCACTTAGTGGTTTCACTATTCATCAAAAATTGAAGTTTTTCAGAAAAATCCCAAAAATTCACCCTAAGCTATATTTGATATTCTGAATTCAAAAATGAAGTCTATTTTACAAAATTCAAAACATATAAGTCACATTAATTAATTTAATAATTAATTCCCGCTGTCAAAGCAAATAGCGTGTTTTTATGAAACAATAAGTATCAAAAGATTGACACTAGTTTAAGTCTGATTTCAAAGTGAAATTAATTCCAACGACCACTATTGGATTTAATGGTAAAAATATATTCTAATTTCACTTTAAAACCAATTCAAAATATAATCTATTCATATAAATAAATTATATTAAAAATAGGTTTTGAATTAAAATACAACATTTTACACTATTAATTAAAAAAATGAACTTTATCGGAAAGATACCAAAAATTTACACAAAGTAAATTTTGATGTCCCGATACTAAAGAAGAGTTTTATTTGGTCAAATAGAATGTATAAGAGTGAAAAAAACTATATTTAATGACGGTTCGCCATCAAAAGGCGATAAGTGAACCTTTAGTGAAAACTAGGGCATATACGCCAAAAATTGAATTCTTTCTGTATTTTAAGCCTTTAGATTTTATTGGATAAATGTAAAAACATTTAAAAACATGTATAATCATATTTTAGTTATTTATATCCATTCCCGCCAATACAACGGCTACATGTTAACTACCATTTAAAATAATATTATTTTATTATTTGAGTGCAACGTAAGATTCCCAAGAAACTCGTTGTTGCGTGTTGGGTACGCCATCAAGCATAACTTCCCCTTTAAAGTCATATTAATATTTTATTCACAAATATGGATAAATATGAAAATGTCATATTCTTTATTTACCTAGGGTGTTACACCAGGTCCCACTCTGTTGGTGTAATTCTGAGTCATCACAACCCCAATCCAACCTTTAATAGCCTAGAGGCTAGTGACAAGATTCATGAAGGCATAAATGAAATGGGTGTCTATTTCCTAATACAACTGTATGCACTCACCCACCAATATCCATTAAATAGTGCATAGTAATATAATATATAGTAACATATAAAGAGTAAAAATGCATGAAATAACCCATATGAAGTACAAAAGAGTTTAAAATTATAATAAAAAGTGTAAAGTGTAAAAATACAAGCCCAAATACCAATTAAGTCTGAACCTAACAATGATAGGAATAATGGAAAAATGTTAGATCTTAGACCTTGATTTCCATGGGTTGACCACCATACTTTGTCAATGAACCCATGTCTCCAAAATCTCCCACAAATTCACTATCGATATATCCATTATCTACATAATACAAAAGAATTTTAGGAAAATCCCATATATGGTTGAGTATATACATACACTATACGAATCAATGAAAACCAATAAGTAGTGATAGAGAGATACAATAATATCTATATCAACTCAAAAAATTAGGAAATGAATCCCAATGTACATACATGTGATTATAAGGAATCCCAATAGAGAGATAAATGAGGTCTGTATATTATATACTTTTAAACAGTCAATGAGTCTTCTTATAGATCCAAAATTCCATCACTAATACCTATCATTAGCACAACCTCACCAGAGTCTCTATAGAGGGGCCTGATCCTCACTACTGCACTCTACATCCGAGGAAGCCACAACACCCATGGAGGAACATCTTACATCCAAGGCATGATGAAGGAAGAGTTCCAATTTTTAGATAGAGGACCCATACCTAGTTTAGGTGAGTACCATCTCTACTAATGTAATGAGTATAAGGGAAACACTTTCTAAGGTGATAGGGGAATGCCAGACCTAACATCACTCTGATGATCCTATCCTAATATCTTCTATCATGAATTATTACTTAAAGAAGCACCATGATCAGAACTCCAAATATCATATATCATATTCCACAAAAAAGGCCAACATCATGTTTTACATGAAAAAAATAAAATGATATGCTTCTCACAAGACAAAATCTAAGTCCTATAGAAGGTGATATGAGAGAAATAATTTTATTATATGGGTACATGAAGTGTCTGAAGGTTTACATGGTGTGTGAACTCTTATAGACACCTATTTGTGTCCTAGAATTCACATTTATTGGATTTCCATATAAAAATACATGACATGTGATGGTGGTACACAATGTTCCTCTTCCACCTATGGTTTACTTGTGTTCTTCTGGTTATTACCATATACTTTGGTCCATGCCCATATTACTATCCATGTAACTTGTCATCCACAAGTATTGGGTCATGCCCATATACTCCTAGAGTGCATGGCTGGTCTAACTGAATGCGATCCTAGGCATGTTCTAGCTAGAACACATATTTCCATCTTGGGAGGGTCACATGGAATGTATTTCAAACCTCATAGTATGCGATCCTTAACTCTGATCAAAATGATAGCACCATATGGGATACTAAACGACCTATGTTTTTCTAGACTACGTAGAGTAGTTAAATTTATTTTAGGCCAAACATCCAATTTTTATATATCTTTAGATTAACTTCCACCACCAAGATTTCTACCATTTAATCACTCTTTATTAATGGGAAACACCTATATATATATATATTGTCTCACAACATTTTATTTCAAAAAATTAGAATCCTTTAACATGTGTGAACCTCTCCATGCATCCTATATTTCCTGAAATTATCATCGCCACTCTAGATCCCAAATTCTAGAAGAATCACCAAAAAATCATACCAATTCATTAGAAAATATCTAATCCACTCATTATGCTCACAAACACCATGAATCTAAGTGTTCAATTGTGTTGTATCCCACCCCGACATTATGGAATTATGACCATGTGGTATAATAATGAATAATGTAAAAAACTAGTGGGGGAAAAGAACAAGAAAAAAAATGAAAACCCATAATTTTCTAAGAGTTCTTATCAAAAAATAAAATTAAAGGTATATCTATGGTGAGATCGTTCTATAAAAAGATTAATTTTGTTTAAAAAATTTATTTATTTACTAAGATAATGCGAAGAACATGTGATTTCCATTCAATAAATAATGTAGATAAAATCATTTCATTAAAAATTTAATCAATATTTTAGAGATAAAAATTAATGATACCTTCCTCAATTTAGGATTGATCATTAGTTAAAAATGTGTTCTCTAATTAGGAAGATGATCTGCAATTTTTGATGCCTCTCGATCCATGTAGATCTGATCTCCCATCATCCTACAATGAGTTCCTCCAATGAAAATTGGTCTCTTCCATCTACTCTAATATCCTATAGATATGTGACTAACCATGAATAAATTCAGTTGAATCATATTTACTGATATGGTAAAATATTAGGTCATTTAAATAAAATAAATAAACAATATAATTTATTTTATTAAATGCACCGATCAATGGTTTCTATCCCTAAAACATCTAATTCTAATTGATCTTGGGGCACTCCTTGGGTAAATCCTATGTTCCAGAATCAATTATGGTCATGAATTTTTATTAAGAGGTCATGAACTATAGAAAACCCAAAAAACGTAAATGATACATTCCTATGCATTAAAATATAATAATATTTTTAATTTATTAGTTTTAGGGTCCCAATACACCCAAAACTCATGCCAAATCTGTGGAGAAATCTAAAAATATATACAAAAACATACAAAAGAAAAAATCCATCAAAACCATAGTCACTAAATTATCCGATACTTCAATTATTTTCACCCTAAAAAGCAAAATCTAAAAAAATTGGTAGGGGTATTGATTATACATCTGAAACTCACTATCTCAAGAGATCTTCTACATGATATCATATTGAAAAAGTATAAGAACCAAAGGGATGGTCTATCCATGAAATGTTATCTCTTGTCGGTCCTCAATCTCCAATGGGTGATCCATGAATTTGGATCCATCCTCGATGTCTAGATCTCTACATTCAATAAGAAGTTCAGGGCTGTTCTTCTATCTCCTCAGTTATGACACATGAAATATTTCATGCACCTAAACTAACTATGGGGGAAATACTTGGTGGTAAGTGAACTTTCCACCCCTTTATAGGATCTCAAAAATCCCAATGAACCTTAGGTATAACTTATCTTCCTGTAAAACCTCTAAAATCCTTATCATGGTGAGAATTTCAAGAAAACATGGTCTCCTAACTAAAATTTAAAGGGCCTATGATGTTGATCTACATATAATTTCTTTTTAATCAAGGCTATCTTCATATGGTTGTGGATCATATAAACCTTCTCTATCATTGCCTACACTATCTCTGTCCCAAGTTGAGATGTCTCACCAACCTCATTAAAACATAAGGGTGATCAATATAATCTATTATATAGGGCCTAAAAAGGATAAATTCTAATATTATAGTGATATTTGTAATTATAAACAAAGTATAACAATGATAAGTGATCCTCCTAAAACCTACAGAAATCCAACAGATAGGATTTCAACATATCCACCATCATATGGATAGTATTCCCGATTTTCCCATACATTTGGGAGTGGAGCATCATACTCATCCTCAAATGGGTCTCAAAGGATGATTGGAATCCTCTAAAAAACAATGAAATGAAACAATAATCATGTTCATAGATAATAATGGAAAATAACCCATGATCTGGGTGATCTCTTATATGTACAATAGCCCCATACTTTTCACAAGGATATTCATAATGATGGAAAGGAGTGTGTCCAGTTCATTAGTAGGTAAATAATCACCGAGATAGAATCATAAACTCTAACTATCTATAGATTTCCCATAAAAAATTTAATGGATATGTGATATCATTTCCACTACTGGATCTGAAGAGTTTGTGTAAAAAATTCTTGAACCAGATGGTCAGCCTTCACCTTTTAACATGTGAGACACCGAGAGAAGAATTCGAATAACCTCTTCCTTATTCCAGACCACAAAATTTTTTATAGGTGGTCCTTAAACACTAATTCCAATACATGATGTACATTAAAGGAGTAAGTGTGAAACTCTTTCATCACCTCCTCACATAACATTATTGGAACCACTAACAATACCTAAAAAGTATGGTGTGATACCCTCCCTCTTAAAATCCATCTGTTGCATCTCCTGAGGATAGATCACCACATAAAACCTCAAATTTAATGCCATAAAACAAAGAATCTCTCACAAAATGAATAATCAGAAGAGTCACCACCATCAATTGAAGAAAAATTACAAGCCTATTCTCGTTCAGGGTCAACTATAATAAATAAAATTGCTCAGATGCCTCCTCCACCAAGTGATAATGAGACCTCATAGTAAAGGAATCATACACCTCATTTCCCTTTTTTAGGAATATAGAGAATATTGAATTAATATCCCTACATTAAATATAACCTAATCATCTATTCTGATTTATGATCTCTCTTAGTTAATTTTTATATATGACTCCAATGGTTTGATTGAACTACAAAATTCTGACCCAAAAGATAGTACCTCCTCACCTTCAAAGTGAATACCATCACTACCTACTCCTTGTCATGAGTTTTATAGTTATTCTAATGGGATATGAACTTGATTAACCCATATTTTATGGTTAGATTCATCAATATCAACACACCCTAGATCCCAGCTCTATAGGAATTGAGAAACACTATGTATTTGACACCCTCCTCTGTTATTCTCATCATAGTATCACTAGTCAACCCCAACCTAAGCTCATCAAAATATCCCTGACACTGCTCAGTCTTGGTAAAAATATTCTCTTTCCATATCAAGCCAGTAAAAGGGAATGAACTTTAGAAAAATCTAGGAAAGAACAACTTGTAGTCCCCTTCTATGCCAGAGTACTCTAAACCTCATACACACTCTTGGGTGGCACCCAAGAGAGAACTACATCAATAATTGATTGATCCAAAACTAAACCATGCTCAGAAATTTCATGCCCAAGAAGTAAACCTTATTGATCCAAAAACATGAACATTAATATATTACCATAAAGAAGGTTCTCTTAAAGTAAGTCTAGGACCATTCTCATTTAGATTACCATAATGATGGTTCTCATGAAGTAATTCTAGAACCATCCTTAGATACTTTACCTGATCCTCCTCCTTGGGAAATTAAATGAGTATTTCATCAATGAATACGACTAAAAATTGGTCCATGTATGGATGGAATATCAAGTTCATAAGTTCCATAAACACATGAGGGGAATTATTCACCCAAAAAAGAAGCAAAAGAAACTCATGGTGTCTATAGAGACATTGGAATGTTGTCTTCATTATATAATCCTTGAGAACCCTAAACTAGTATTATTTGAACCTTAGATTGATATTCAATAACCAAATCTTTCGACACAACTAGTCAATGATATTTTCAATCGATGAAAAGGGTTACTTGTTATTTATCACTACCTAGTTCAAGTGAGATAATCAATACAAATCCTCACACTACTGTCTAACTTTTACATGAACAACACTAAAGATACCCAGTGGAGACACACTAAGTATGATGAACCCTTAACTTGAAGGTCCTCTAATTATTTCCTTAATTTCTAGATATTTTAATAGACTATTTGAAATGTAGCAGAAGATATCAATGGGGTCATGGGGTGCATGTTAATGAAAAATTCCATCTCCCACTTTAGAGACATTCCCATAACATCTTCCGGTATGAAATATATAATTTTATCCACTATCCAAGGAATACAGATGCTTGAATATTATGTTGTGCAAAGGGAAAAACTCACAAACTAATGGGTAATGGGTTGCAACTTCCTTCTCACAAAACCCACTCACTCTTATAAGAGATCCCTATTTCCCATAAAGGAGAATCATGTACCATTTTTCCAAAGGAAAATAACTCATTTGTGATGACAATAAATCTTGGAACATACCAGGGAAAACCAATCCATTCCCAAAATGAAGTCATATGGTTTCATTTTGATGACTATGAGGTCATATGAGAAACTCTTTCAACTAATTTCATTCTCTAATTATTGATATAGGTGTGATATAAAATAATATTTACCTATAGGAACCTCTAGCCATAGTTTCTAGGATAAAGTCTCAATTGGACTCTCTAGCTCTCGAATAATAGCTAAGTCAATAATGTAATGACTCATGGATATGCCTAATAGTATTGGGGAAAGAGTAGAAAATATATATATCGTATCTAAAATAATCATGTGTTCTTCCTAATAATATCCATCCATAACCTTCATCTTCCCATGGACTTGACCAATATCTCCATAAACAAGACATGGGTCACATTGTGGTTATGGGGGAAGAATTTCATTGTGTCGGCTTGCTCCATTAGCTCCACAAGCTGAAGTTTCACCTACAACTCTACCTTTAATACCTCTATGAAGACTACCCTGACCATATATGAGAGATAACTCATCATAATGTTTCCTTTATCTTGGTGGTCCATCCAAGATCTTCCTTATTACTCAATATAACGGGTTAGGAGATCATTAACCAAGTTACACTTCATATCCAATGCATTGAATCATCCCCATATAGGATAACTGGATTCCCCACATGATCCTTGGATCATAGATCCTTGCATAATATTCTCTGCATGATTATACCCCCTCAGCTAAGTTCTCAAAGTCTGACACCTTCTATATTATACATATGATTCAACCACATGATATCCACCACCGGATGTAACTTCCCAAAATCCATTTTATAGGAAAATATTAATTCATATAGACCAATCTAGTACTCCATCATATGTGGGCAGAAAAAAGGGGACCACCGTGACTCAAATGTCTCTATATATACCATCCTAGAACATCCTCACTTGGAAGATGCTGCCTCGCAACATATGTTTGGAGTATCATGTAAGGTCAGTGAACCTCAAAGCATACTCAGATACCCTGACTTCACCCTATTATAGCTCAATAAGTATCTAGATAAAAAGTAAGTGTAAGAAATAGTGGTAATACTCCTCATGAAACAAATGTTGGATGTCAAACCATGAGAGTATCATCTCATCACGATCCTGTGTGACTAGACTCCACCATCATCCTACTGCTCCAAGGAAAAAAGCTAGCTTCTAGTGAAACCATATGGTCATTCAGGGTCCAAATAATCCTAAAAACAAAGACCACCAACTCAATCCAATATTCCACTACCTAGGGATCTATCTCTTCATGGAACCTCAGTGGTATCTAATGATATAACTTTCATAGAAAGTTTATAATGTGTGTATCATTAGCCTAAACTACTAGTAACATCTATTTGTTGACATGTGGGGTTGATTCTCCCTTTCCACGTAGTGGTAAAACCGTGTGATATTGACCCGAAAGTGAGGAATCATAACTCATCAGATCATCATTATAATCCTTGATCAGTAAGTAGATTAGCTGTGTTTATAGAGATATCCTAACAGTGATCAAGACATACAATGGTCAGATGAGAATATATTCGGGGAGATGACTCAAGAAGTACTGTAAAAGAACTCAATATTTTATGATGAATTTACACTTTCTACCTATATCTGATGTCTAATTATTTTAAGATAACAAATAGGTTTTAAGAGTCCTAGTGAATGGATTCATTAACCATTACACTAACACATGGATCCCTACCCTATAATATTCACCCAAGATACTTAGACACATTTTCTATAAGTTAAAAAAACCCCCACCGTGGGTCTAAATATAAATCCTACATGAGTATGAAGCATCACTGGTACCACTCTGTAATGAATTAGCACACTGCGGCCCGCTTGTCTAGTGGAAGGCTGAGCTGGAATAACCCCAAGCCTTACTCTAATAGGATAGGGGCTAGAAAAAAACATTGAGAAGGAATACATTAAATGGGAGGAAATTTTTTGAATATACCTAAATGCCACACACAACCCTATCCATGACCTATATGAAATAAAATAGAGTGCGATGGTACAAACAAAAATGTAATGGGGTGAAATACATGCACAACCAGAAATGAAGTCCCAAACTGGAAAAATTATAATAATGGAAAAATAATAGATCCAAAATCCATATCTTCATGTAACTAGCACCATATAGGTTTAATGAACCAAATTATCCTTAAGCTCCACCAAAGAGACCACTGATATTTCCATCATCTTCATATGACACAACACATGGGGGAAAATCCCATATTGGTGTGAATATATACATACCCAATTGGACACACCTAAATATAATAGGGGAGTGATAGAGAGATAAAATAATAATTAGACCAACCCAAATAACGAGGGAAACCAAAACCAATATAAATATGAATTCTCATAAATAGTACTAGTAGTGAGAGAAAGAAGATATCCATCTCATAAAACAGTCTATAGTCGATGACTCTTCCTGAATCTCCAAAAGTCCATCATTGATTCACAACATCAACGCAACCTCATCGGATTCTACAAGGAGTGGAACAATACTCACTTTTATTTTCTAGATCCAAGGATATACAATACCCCAAAAGTACCATCTTTACAATAGATCTCCAAGATGAAGGAGTACCACTCCATTGATTGAGGACTCATGCCCAATGTAGGGGACTAACATCTATTCCTTTATAAAGGTTATGGGGGACCTACTCCATGGTTCGATAATAGAGTACCATCCATGTATAAAATCTAATGATATTTCCCAAATCAACCCCATCATCAATCATTTATTAAAGAAACATCACACTCAAAACACATCACATTGTATATCTTATGACACAATTAAAGACACAATCTTGCTCAACATGAAACAAATATCTTAATATCCTACTCGAATGACAAATTAAAAGTCTAAAAGAAGTCAATATGAGAGGAATAATATTTTAGTGGGAGTATATTGTGTGTACTATGCATCACATGACACATTAACTCACCAGTCACATCATTTTGTCTTAGCCAGTACAAGGCTTGGATGGCCAAGTGGAACTATACAGAATATATAATCTGTATAGGGCATGTCTTTTCCACCGATAGTTTGATCATGTGTTCTGGGTCATTCCCCTTTACTTTGGGTCTTGCATTTGTACCTATCTAGGTACCCGGACATGCCCGTGTACAAGGATTTTCTTGTGTAATCCCATTGTAGATGACGTGTCTAACCACATGGGGTCATGGACATGTGTCAGTTTGCACACATCATGGCCACTCAGTGAGGGTCACACCAAGTGTGGACTTGACAACAAGGCTTATGATCCTTTACTCCACCTAAAACACTAGATAATTTGAGTATACTATACACAATATGTTCTTCTAGAAAACATGTTTTTTCATGTTTTTTATAGGTAATGTAGTTTAGTTTTTAAACATCTCCAAATCAACTTCCATCGTCAAGATTTACACTATTTGACCACTCATGACTAATGGAAAATGACTCTAGATATCAATTCCTAGAATTTGATAATAATAATCTAGAAACCATCACAATTCTCTCAGTATTCCCCATAGTGCCTCCCCCCACCATCACTGCTCTGGATCCCAAATACACAAACAATCACCCACAAATAATCTTGATCCATATGAAAATAACTAATCTACACATGATACACACAACCAACTAGAATCCAGGGGTTTGATCATGCTCAAACCCACCCTGGAAATTTTGAATTACAAACATGTGGTCCAAAAATGAAAAACAAGAAGAAACATTATGGGAAACCATAAGAACAAAGGTAAAACAATCATTGGATAAGTGTTCTTGGCTGATAATCATATAAAAAATATATGCATGGTGCGATTATCAAATACCAATATTAAATTGGATAATACTATTTAATTCAAATATTATTCACATGTCATAAACATGTGACTATAAATAAATAAATAAATAAGATAAAATCTATTATTTAAAAATCCAATCAAGAGGGAAGAAAACAAAATTAATGATACCTACATCAATTTATGATATATTATTCGTGATGAATGAGTTCATGAGTGATGAAGATGATCTGATGTATTATTTTACTCTCGATCCACCTAGATCTAATCTCCAATCATCCCCTGATGTGATCCTATAATAAATAACTATCTCACTCCACCAATCTAATATCCTAAATTTATAAAACTAACCCTATATAATTTTTATAGTTATACATTTATAGTGAGGGAAAAATATTATTTAATTTATTTAAAATATATAAATTAAATAATTTATTTTATTAAATTCATATCCCAATGACCACCTTCTATGAAACTTCTGATGTTGACCAAGATTAGGTCATACATAGTGTAAACCCCATGTTCCAGAATCTATGGTGGTCTCAAATTGTCTATATTAGATCTCAAACAACAAGAAATCAATAATAACTAAAATTATGCATGCATATGCTTCAAAATATACTAATATTTTTAATATATTAATTTTAAGGTCCCAAGACACTGAATCACCTAGGAGACTTTGAGGATAAATCCATACATATAAATAGAAATATTCAGCAGTCAAATTCATCAAAACTACAGTCACTAAAATCTTAATATCCATTAAAAATTTTCTCTTGTGTTATTTTTATTTATGTGATCTAATTCATCATTCTCACATTTCTCCATTATTTATACTCAATTGACTAAAAAAATGATTGTGGTTCCACTAGTGAGATAATAGAAGTATGATTCCCTAACCTCAAAATCCTTGTCTTATGAACTGGAGCTCTGTGAATTTAAAGGATATTTTCAAATTCAATATGTTTTTGTAATGTGTTATATTTAAGAGATTTTATTCATGTCCAAAAATATTCATCACAAGATTACTAAGACACATCTTGTACACATTTTGGATGACATTCAAATTATCTTTTCTTATTCTCATTACAAGTATTCAGTTTGTCTTTTATAACATTTTTAAAAACTTTTGTTATAAAGATTGGATTTTTAATATTACTAATAACATAAAATTCCACCAAATTATATGAATTATTATTTGATATTTTGTAAATTTATATATTGGATAAATATACCACAAAAATTACTTACTCATATTTTTCATCAAACCTTTCAATATATATATTTTATCATTAGAATGAAACAACATACAAACACATTGAAATATATCACTGTTGGATTATTTATATACAATATTTCATTGGATTTTATGTTGGATACCATCCATTAAAAAAATCTTATTTGTATATGAACAATTGTACTAAAAATTTTTATCTATAAGCAAAGAATGGTTTTATTCAACTATAACACATCTTCTCATTTCCATTGAACTTCTATTTTTTATTTCTAACAATATTTTTTAAGGAGTATATAGTTCACTGTATTAATATATTATTCCATGTTTCTTAAGTTATGATTCAAAATCATTTCTTGTATACTCTATTCCACTATCAGTTCTCATATTTACAATGTAAACCCACATAATTCTTTGAACATCACTTCAAAAAAATATTAACCTCTATATAGATTTTGATTTATACTTTTTATTTTTTGGTCATGTAAGTGAAATCATTAATAAAATTTATAAAATAAAAAAAAACAACATTTGGTTTATTTATGTATCATCAATTTACCATGATCAGAGTGTATGAGATCAATAGTTTTGGTTTGTTGGATTTCAACTTTCTTATGTCATAAACTAACCATCATTTCTTTAAAAAGAGGTATACAAATTGCATCATCTATAGTATTTTATCTCATACATTTCTAGAAACTATTCCCATGTCTTCAATGCCACAACTTATTTTCATCCTCATTACATAAGTAATATGAATTATACTATTCTCGGAATTGAAATATATTTCAGATAGTTTATTCTCCCTTAATGATGAATTCCTCACCTTTAAATCGTCAAATGATACATGATTCATTCATGAATATGTCTCACTTATCATAAATACAAAGTTAGATAAAACTATATAATTTTTTTCTTGATCCCATTGAAATAATATACTTCCTTTGATATTATAATATGAGATTATGTCTCAATTATTCATACTTTTTCAATTTTTAGGTAAATTTATTTGATGATAGAAATTGATCCTCCTTCCTGATTTTAGATATCATTCATGAAATTTATATAAGTTTTCATGTGTGAGGAACAAAAAATATTAAAAATACATGGTTTGTTCCATTTAATAGATTTTTGATTAGTTGAAACAAAAAAACTCTTTTTTTAATATTCTTATTCCCAAATTCACATTCTTTCATAGGATAAAAAACATTACTTGAAAGAGTTGTTATATGTTATTCATAAATGTAACCTGGTTGGTCATATATTCAAAAATATTCTTTTAGTAAATCAAATAATTTTTTTCATTTGAAGATATCTATCTTCTAAATTTTTTTATTTTCGTTCCTCTTTTATGTTTTGAAAGTTATAGTCTTTTCTTCCATTGTTGGTCCCACTTGATTCAAACTTACATTTAATAAGATATATGTAATTCAAAAAATTATAATATTTTATCCAATATATATATAAAAATTAAACTATTAAATAAATCAAGATATTCTTTTAAGAGATGTTGTTTTGTTGAGGTTCAATATATCTTACTGTGTGAGAAATTCCATTTCATGGGAAATAATTCTTAAAAATGTGATTTTAATTTTTTTTGATGTGCTTTTTTTCCTCAAATCCTTTCTCAATCCTTGATTTCCCAAAATTGATTAAAAAAAATACATGGTTATAATGATCACATGAAATTTTATGATAAGTGGGTAAATGTTTCACCTAATTCATAAAGTGAGTTTTCTCAATAAAATGAGATGTTTCATCCTTTACCTAAAAAGAACTATTTAAATTTTTATTCATTTTATTTAGGGCTTTCAACTGCATTAATTCACTCTTGAGTTTTGAAAACCTCATCTTCCTTTAAAGAAACATTCTTTATAAGTTATTTTTATATCTGTTCTTATTCTCTAACATTCTTCTTATGGTTTATAATCCCTTAAATGCACAAATATTCCCTTTTAAGAAAACCACCCATCCAATAATTCTTCATTTAACTTTACTTACTTAACATTATAATCTATTTCTTGAGTTTTTTTGTTTTAGTCAAGACATGCCATAATTTTTTTACCTTAGTTGATACTCCTTGTTGGATTTATTTCATTATTATTATTATTATTAATTTTTGGAAGTATCATCCTCCATTTCAATAGTAGAACAGAAAGATAAAATAATTTTTGGTTCTTGAATTTATGAAAAACTTTTATTTGAAGAATCATATTAAACTTTCTTACTCAACCTATTTATTTTGTTTTTAATGACTTTTTTCTTATGTCTGGTAGAATTATTATCTTCTTTAGAATTTTTGTTCCAAAATCAATTTCATAATAAAAAATATTTTTAATTATATAGATTTCACTATCTCATATATATCAACAATTTTTTTATAATTTATCACGATATTAAAATCATTAATTTCTAAGGAATAAACTATAAAATTAAACCTATCTGGAAAGTTTCTATTTAATTTCATAAAAGTGGAAGAACCATAAAACGCATCTCTGAATCCTCTAATATTGAAATATAAGTTCAAAAACTCTAGTGAAGTACCCATAAATAGTTTCTTCATCTCCCATCCTGATATCTTTGACCTTTCATAGCCATATTTTTATCAACGATTCCTTTACATTGATGTTTCCATAAAAGTTAATTTTGAGTTTGTCCTAAGTTTATTTAGATACCTTGAGATCAATCACCTTTAAAAATATTTCATAAAAAATACATAAGAATATAAATTATAGATTTTTCATCAATATAAACATTTATTTTCTCAGCTAATGAAATGGGAGAATCGTTCTCAATCTATGGAAACTAACATGCGACTATATCAATTACCTCCAAAACATGAGAGAGAAGATATGGTGTGAATTTATTTTTCCAACCATGATAATTTATTCCATCAAAGGTATCAATATATCTATTGGTTACTAAGTTTAAATTTTATATGTTAAGGATATGATATGATAACCTTCCCTCAAATACCAATTGAAGTTCCTTAAGATCATGAAAACTATTGAGAAGTGGTGGTTGAATAACTGGAGAACTTTTCTAATTTCCATTCAATGATAAATTCATCCTAAATATAGATATATTAAATATACTTATCAACTTTACATAATAACTCACATGCATGAGATGATAATAAGGCACTGTAACACTTAAAAGATTAATTATTTTTGGCCTTAGTGTGAGAGTCTATGTCCTTTCCAGGGAAATTCCCATTAGTCTATGGAAATTAAAAATTAATAATATCTGAATAATAAATTAGACAAATTCTATTAGTGGACTTCTATTTATTGATAGAAATTATAATAATAACTCTTGTAAATTTCAAAGTTTTTATTATGAAATCCCAACCACCAAATGTATATGAAAAACCACACGTATCTCCTAAAAATATTATCTAGAATATGACTATTTGAATTTATTTATCCTTCAAGTATCTTCCTAGTGCACCCTTCCTTTTTTCCATCATTCTCAATTCATTGTGCCTCACTATCTATACCTTTGTTCTAAGTTATATACATTACACAAAACTAAAGTTCCACATAACCTCTCGACAACTCCATCTTACATAATCTATGTTCTTTGTATTCTATGATATGGTCGATGACATAATTTTATATCACTGTACAAAATATATGTTTGTAAATACTGATCAAAACCCACTATTTTTGGACTCTCCCTGCTATAGCTTTTTTCAAAGTACAAAAACATCAAACAAAACCTAATTTGGTTTAATACTCAAACTATTTAAAAAAAATCAATGAATTATATTTTTCATGGTTAAATAGTGGTAGTTTATCTCATAATAAATCCACTTTATATAGGAAATCCTTTGGAAAAATTTCCAAAAAACATTAAATGTTATTCCTATTCTATCATATTCTAAATCAATTGTTCATTCTTATTTGGAATTTACTAGAATCCTCTACAATATTGTATAGTCTTGTTGAATGTTCCCAAAGCATCATGATAATCTATAACATCTACATCCTTCTTTGGGTTTCCTTAAACATCAGGCATTAAGGAACATATCTATAATTTACTAACCATTATAAATAAAAAACTTTGAATGATCATCTTAATACCATCATGTTTATGGGTAGATTAAAAATTTATTATGTAATGCTTCTCAAATATCCATCCATTATAATTTTTTATGATGAAATCATTATGATCATTCCATCCGGTTCTTATATGTATGATAAGTCAATCTTACTCAATCTTTTCTACTCTACATTAGCACAAGACAACTTACAGTACTCAGAACACATGACTCAGTCTGATATAACTTCTTGGAATCATCCATCCAATTCTACTAACTTTTTTTATCATTTCCATCCATCCAATGAAACCAACATCATCTATCCGTTCTTCATATGTTAGAATAATTCTTCTCGGATGGATCTCCATCTAATGGAATCTATCTAATTTAATTACTTCAACAATACCATTATTTACCTTTCACCCTTAATATTTATAATTATTATAATGAAAACATTCTCACATAAATAATATAAAAACTCTAAATCCGAAAAATTCACCATCCATTTTCCAGATAACTTCACCCATTATTTATAAGATAACATTATTGAAACTTTTAGACACATCTATTAAAAAATAATTTCTTATTTCTTAAAATTACAATCTCAATTATCCTTCCAAATTAAAGATTCACATTTTTAAAATCCCTCTTGAATGTGAAATCCACTCACTTTTTTAAATGTCATATTTGGATGTATTATATATTTTCAATAGTTTAGAAACTCAAAATCATGGACTTCTTAAAATCCTATGTTTAATAACTCAATATAGTAGACATTAGTTACCTTTATCCATTGGGAACTATAGTCTTACCTAGTATTTTTTCTACCTTAAGGTAGCATGTTTGGACATTTTTTGTCTAATGATCCATGTATTAAAGTTATATATCATCATTTGGAAAATTTTGCAGTGGTATGTCTGATAGAGTTGTTATACTTATTCTTCAAACTACTACAAAAACCCTATCTTATTACATCATTCTATAGTTCCATGTCTAAAAATATCCATCTAGTACTCTATGTCTGATGAAAATGTTTTACTTTTATCCCTTAGTATAAAAACCTAATACTTCATCTTAGATCATGAATATCATCATGACCATTTTAACTTTTTGAATAGCTTAACACCATATGACTTAAGGAATGGTTTCAATGAAATGCTAAGGAAAAACATTCTTATCATCCTTCAGATCATGATAAAAAAAATTTTCCAACAAATTTATAAACACATTCTTACCAATGTTAAAAAATATTAATAACCAAATATGTTTTCAAAAATAAAAAACATGTATCAAAAACCTCACAATGGAACATTAAATTTATATCAGATGTTAAGGATGATAACCATGCATGTACCTTATTAGACATTAGAGAACCTATAATTTAACCATTTATATCATTATATATAAAACATTTACGAATAAATGTTTTTGGCATATAATGGACTCACCTATCAAATAATACTAAATTTGGTATCTATATTCCATAATAACAAAAGAGCATTCATCATTTCTTCTTAGCTAAATTTTACCTTGGAATAAAAATGGGTTTCTTTATTTTTTTTTTCAAAACATCATCATAGGACCTATATATAAATAAGGTTTGTGGAATAAATGGATAATATACTCATTGGTGAATAAATATAATAACACAATTTTTACTTAGATGAAATGAACTATTATCAAATAATTTAAAATATTATCTGAAAAATATGATGAAAAAACCTTTTTTTGTGTTAGTTTTTAAATAATAAAAATTAATTGATTAGTGGGAATAGTATTTTCATTCAATATACATATAAACATGGAAATTAATATTTTTAATATATTATATTCATAATAGTTAGAAAATTCCATCATGTAAAAAAATGAAAAACACACTTATCATACTTTTGAAATGAAAGAAACAAATAATTGTCCTGAAAATGTGAAAAATACCCCTTTCAAAAAAAAATACACATATTCAAATATATTTTAAAATTAATATAAAAATATTTATATAAATGTGATGATCCATATGTAAATAATATAAATAATATTTGAAAGAAATAAAATCATTCCTTAAAATAAGAAAGTCATTTATGTTTCCATAAAGAATATTATTTTAAACTTATTGAGTACAATGAGGGAGAAATAAAATGAATAAATAAAAACCCCAGAAAAAAATAAATTATAATAAAATTAATGGGTTTTATAAGATAATGAACATTGAATTTTATACAATGTAAATTGAAAAAAAAACAATCCTGAAAAAAATGCATTATTGAAACATAAACCCATAACTCGTGCTTACACTTAGTTGAACATGATATAACCTAATGTATAGTAATTTTAAATGAATTTTATTTGGATATTGTAACCATATTTATTTTTATCATACTATATAACATTAATATATAATTTCATATTACTTGTTTATTAATAATTCAATATTAATGTGAGTATTTCAGTGTTAACTATTCTGTTTTCTTGAATGAATCAGCTCGATAGTTCATATCATTTCACCTTGATAATGGTTAAAAAAATATAATCAATATTGTATTTATTTACTATATGAACTTTTAGAAATAGATATTTATGATGGTGATGGATAATGGGATTCATTAGTCACCGAGGTGGTAGTTCGCACATGAAAATAGTGACCATTCTATATTTAAACAAATAGAATGGAAGGGAATTTAAAAAACATTTAATATAGAATAATAAAATATTAAAAATTTTATATATAATAAATGTATGAATGATCATTGAATTATATATATGTTTAGGAAATAATATTTATAATGTATAGTATGAAAAATAATGGAAATTAGATTTTATATAAAAACATATATAAATAATAAATTATTTTAAAATAAAATAACTCTGTTGTGATGAATTATCAAACTAACAATTCATATAATTATATAAAAATTAATTGGAAATAATTAAATGATATTTTTATTTATTACTGTAATTTCATCAATAAATTTTATTTATATCCTTTCGAAAAAATAATTATTTCTTATAAATATAAATAATGACAAAATTGTTTAGAAAACTATCAGTTTCATTTTCTAATAAGAACATAACCCCTTTTATAGAGACCTTTATTTTGATAGTTTTATTAAAATTTCTATTAATATATTTCATTTATTTTATTAGTTATTAATTATTCACTTATGTTTCGTGTTAAATGATTCATAATTTAGAGAAATCATTTAATTTATTTGAAAAGAAAATATATTCCAAACTCATAGGGCGATACACCCTATATAATACACTTAATCCACACCCAATATCTATCATTAGGTCATGGACACTCCCAAGTATTAAAAGTGTTCAACTTCATTTATGATCCATCACTTTAGTGATTTGTCACTTTATCAATCCACTAGGGTGAACCATCCTCTTCTACTCACATACCATGTTACCAAGAACAACACATCCATAATAATAAAACATCCCCTTCCTAGTTTTTCTACTTGATTGTTCAATTATTTTAGCCCCTATAAATCTACTAAACATATAGGGATATGGTATGCACACAAACATTCACACACTTAGATAATGTATTACCTTAATAAAAGTATTATCTTACCTATCCTCGCTTACTATTTAGTCCCCTAATGAATTTTTAATAATTTATTGCCATGATAACGAGAGTCCCTGTAGTATAGAAATCGATGAATCTATTAAAACATCATATACTATAACATATATAATCCAAGTCTTAGAATAATAAATATATGTGCTTGGTGTAAATCCTTATCGAATCAATGATCTATGATCATTTGGAAATCCTTCCTAGGTTTAATCAACATTCATGTTCTTATTGATGATCTCATCCCCTTGAATCATTAATGAGCCAGCAAAACCTATATTCAGGATGAAAAAAATGACACAATATCCCCACACATTTTATCTCATCTCCCAAGTAGAACATGGTCCTCCTTCTTGGTGAAATATCCAACCATGGAGTTACCAATGGAAACCACCTTGGTTATCCAAATGAGACATCCACCCAATTGGAATACCTAGTGCATAGGCTACAACTCATATTTATAGAACCCTATCATCTATTAAAACCATCCTAGATATTCCAAATTACATATGAGACATATTACGTAAAATGGATATATTTACAAATATTTATAACTATGGGAAACATTTATTCATAATCTTTCCTCTTTCATATGTTTTTTCAACATTCATGAAATAAGAATCATATTCACCCTATGGGAAATTTCCTGCCAATTTCATTACCTCATGATGTTAAATTACATGAAATGGTACTTCTATAAGAATCTAAATTGTACAAATCAAACTATTCGGTATTTTATCCATTTTAACTAGGAAACCTTTAATACCGATTCATTTTTTAAACCCAACATTATTTTCAATATTCATCCTTATATGTTTATATTCCTCATGAATCCTCTACCTTATTCCCATGAATTTCCAAATTCTTCACAACCTTAGACATATTTTCATTAAGGGAATATTCATTATAAAACCAACCTTATTATGAAATATTGATAGTTATTCCATGTCTTTATCAATGTTACATATACCCATTAGGACAATATTTCATCAAGTTGGGTAAAATTCCAAATGAAATCATGCTTCCACCCAAAGGGTCTTATTCTATTTGGGAAATCCCTATGTACATATTCACAGGTACATACAACCTTTGATGTAAAATAAAAATTTACACCTGTACATAAGTCTAAAAGAAAATACTATTTGGATCCTTTCACATAGTGTTCAATTGGTCATGGCTACACAAAATTAAAAGGAACCATGATTATCCTTGTCAGACCACCTGAAAGCGTAAAATACATCATGTTATTTTTCAATGTATTATGTGGGTTATAATTACCTCTATAGGTACATATAGAAAACTTTTCTTATGGACCCAATCCCAATATCATAAAAAATATTTTTCCTCTATAGAATTTTATAAACTTTAGAGAACCCAACAATTGGGATTTAAAACATATTCCCCAAAAAATAAGCGTCACTATATAATAAAAAAAGTATAGAGAAACTTTAACACATACCAAATTTAAAATATATATAATTCCTCTAATATATATTATATATTAGAGTCAATATATTTCTATTACTAACCATTGGAATGGGTGTAACCAATCCCATACATGGATTTGGGAAAGATTCATGAATACGTCTTAAATATATAATTGTTTCCTATAATATGGGAAAAAACCATCTCCAAAATTATTGATGAGACCAATATTCAAACATATCAACCAAATGGAATTCCATGGAGTGATAAGAAAAGTAAGAGTGACCTCCTACCTTTTAAATGATGGTATTAATTGACTAAAAACTATATGAAGAAGTCACATCAAGATGTTTCCATTAGAAAGAGTCATTAAGATTTTAAAATTTTATAACATTTATTATCCCTTTATAACTCTGGACTCTATTGGGGAGTCTGTATCATATGTATTTTACCTTTGTGTATTCAATAATTTAACAACAATTTAATATTATGGTCTCCCGCCCAGACACATAAGTTCCATATTTTATAGAAACTATGATCCACCTTTGAAAATATCCCGAAAACTCCATCAATTTCTTAATTGAACACAAATTTTCATATTTAGGTAATTTATAACACTCCCTTTGTTAATTAAAATATCTAAATATTTTTTTGTCAAAAATATTTGACATAAAAAAATTATTGGTTTTTACAACTATAAGAAAATTATCTTCATTGAAATTAAGACATTTTAACCAATTCTAAATCAGATTCATCTCCTTTATTTCTTTAGAATAATTATTCCTCATTAATCTATTATTAATTCTTATTTCTAGAAAAACAATCATGATTTTTTATATTTTTCACATTATCAACATATTTTGTACTATATCTAGATTTATATACCTTTAAGAAACCTACATGAATTTTCCATCTTATATAAACCATTTCCTCATTTTCTTGATAACACTTGATGAAAATTATATATAGATAATATATTATGTTTTAAACTCATTCATTTAGTTTTTTCTTTAAAATATTTAAGGGAGTTATTTTAATATTTGGAAATGAGTAATTAAAAAAATATTATAATCCTACAATGTCGGAACTTTTTGTAGAAAATATAATTTTTAGTTAATAACATTAGTTTTTCCATGTCACTGACCTATATATAAAATATTTATGGAATAATATAAATTCAATTATTCTAATGGTTCTCTTTATAATCTAAATCAAACATTAAAAAGTCAATAAACAAAAAACTTATGAATCCAAAAGTATTTGAGTAATAAGACATGTTATATCACATAATATCAGTTATGAATACAATCTTATGATACCACTTGAACTCCATGATGTTTTATTTATATATTAATTTCTTTATTACTCAAGAAGCAATCATCAATTTGAAATTTTAATATTAGTGGTATTGTAAATTCTATTATGAAATTATATAATTTTTAATCTATTGTATTCCTTTCCAGTTTACAATATGGGAGTAATCTTTAAGTATAATTGTGTACCATAAAAAATCATATTATTCTACTTTATTAACATAAAAAAATAAAACAAGATTTTATGCATTAATATATATTCAACTCACACATGAAGAATTTTCCTCCCATTAATGGCTAGTTAATATCGCAGAGGTCTAGATATCACTAGATGGTTATCATATTTATCATGATAGTATTTGAATTACTTTTTAGACGTGAAACCAAATGGAAATCAAAATTATATAAGGTAGTCATATTATTTATTTTACCCTATTTTCAATTATTAATTATTTTTTGAAATCAAAAGTATATATTAATACATTATTTTTTTTCAATATCCCTTTTTATTATAGATATCACATTCAAAAAAATCCCATATGTAACATTTATCACCTATATTTATGTATCACATGCAATATTAGGGATTTTATAATAGGGTATGGATCTTGAAAATTTAAGTTTATAACTATTTTTTACACTTGTGTATGAGACTATGTGGTTAAGGAAGGTTTTAGTAACATTAATGGATTTTTTTAGAGCATAAAACTCTTAATTTTGGGAGAAAAATATGAGGTACACAGTTGGAACATGGTTTGTGCTAAACATGCACCTCAACAATGTAGGCACTAATGGGAGTCTCATAATTTTTAAAATCATTCACCATAGGATTCATAGAAATTATATTTCATGTATATGGGTTACATAAGTGATCTACATGATTTTCACATAGTTTTTCAAACTATATTCGAAACTATCCAAGGTTGGGTGGATCTGGGAAAGAGAGAACACACATGATGCACATGGTTTGTCAAATAGTGTTACTAGCCATGTGTGCAGGTGACACCATAGGTAGTGGGTGCACATGGTTAGTGAGTTGTTTGGCCAACCATTCATCCTAGTCATGCTCCCTTTTAAAAATAGTAGAAATTATTAATTTTCCCATCTTTCCATTGGGTTTTTATCTCCCCATTAACCTCCTATTTTTCATAGATGCTCCTCTACACATGAAGATATCTCTCTTCAAATCCTAGGTATTTTGGTATCTCCTTCATTTGAGCTCTGATTCAAGTGTTTTTTATTAGGTTTAGTCTATATTTTTAATCTCTCCAATCCACTTCCTTTTTTATTTATTTATCTCATTGTTTGGAATGAAAAATTTGTGCGACCTAATAAGATCAATTTTCATAGATTTTTATTATTTCTATGATTTCTATATTTTGATCCCATGTTAGAGGCTGATAAAAAAGGATTAGTTGTATACCCATAGAAAGTTACTTTTCTATACCTTTTCCCTTAATGCCTTTATGTTTTATATCTTAAATCATAGTGTCACATATTGTACCCTAAACATGTTACTTATAGAATGTTTAATACCTTAAATTATATATGGTTAAATATTTATTGATTATTTATTACCCCTTTCACATTGTTGGAGATCACAAAACTCAATTTGAACCACCCTTTTGACTTGGGTTCCTTGAGCACCTATGACTATGCTACCCCTTGGGGAGCGATGATCTTTCCACTCATGTGTAGAAGCTATATATAAATGAATTGTGATATTAATAGTGGAATAACTCAAAGACTATGTTGAATTATGATTGAAATGGAAATTAATGAAATTTTATTTAAGTGCAATGATCTCTAGATTATGAATAATAGTGTAAATGGTTGATATGGTCATTATCACTAAAAGTGACCTTATTTTTATTAATTATTAGAGAATTAATTAAAAAAATGAATGAGATAAATTAAGAAGGTAAGGTGTCATGGAAACTATGATAGCTTCTAGTTTTATCACTTGTGATCAAACAAATTAGGGAATTGAATTTGAAAATTTATATTGATAAGGGCATTGACACTAAAATGGCCCCTTCTGCCTTATATGAAATATTCAAGGATTTATGCTTCAGTATGGAAATAATTATTTACTTACATTGGATACATTGTATTATTATTATTGATCCATATTTATTGTGCTACCTTGGACTATCTCATTAGGATCCAAAAAGTATATACCAAGATTTATATAAATGATCAATGTTGAATAAAATAAGATTACTTGGCCATTGGTTCTAGGTTACTATCCCCCATATGTCTATATTATGTTTTATATGTATGTAGTTAGTTGAATCCAAAAAAATACCTTGGTTAATGTCCCTGTGTTATAGACCTTATAGGTTTAATACTTGATACATCTGTTTTATGTCATCAATTATGCATTACTAATGTGTAATGTTTTTCTTCATTTATAGACTACTTGTTACATAATGTACCTATATATTGGACTGTAACACTTTATCTCTAACAATTATACCTGTCAATTGTTATAGATTATATACATTGACTATATTTTTTATAGACACCATTTCTGGTTGACTACTGAATATATCTTATTCTATGTTTCATTCACCGATTGGTACCCAAAAATACAGCATGGATATAGGTATAGATAAGGGAAATGAATTTCTATAGGCACTTGACTTCCGTGATAGAATTTAACATGGGAGTAGAGGACCATTCTTATTCTCATGATTTTATAAGAGATAACTTTGGTATTTTTGTTCATTTTTGTATAACAATTTTTTTTTCATGTTTCTATATTCCCCAAGATCCACTAATATATGGCATTAAAAGATCATAATTTTTTTATATGATATTCAATATAATTTTTCTATTGTTTATTCTAGTATAACTATTGTTTTGAAATTATTTAATTTATCTATTTACATATTATTTTATCTGTTTTACAACATATTCTATTATTATACCTTTGTGTTGTGCTACGATCATAAGGGTATAGTCTCCCACCATACCTTCAGTATCCCTCTATATTATTCAATATCCTCGATCATATACGGAGGAACCCTTGAGTCCATGCAAAAAATCAGAAAATAAATGTCTCAATGAACATAGATCATGATATTATAAATTGATATCAGACCACTTTTCCATCTGTCTGACTCTTTTGGGATGGTTGAATAGATACTGGGAATGTGTTGAAATTTCATAATGATTATGTTCTTGAGAATATATAACCCACATATAGGAAAAATCCATGTTTCCTTGGATGAGACATATTATCTGTATTATGGTTATTAATGTTGTATTGATTTTTCTAATGGATGAAAAACATGAATTTTTTAAATTTATTATCATTTATTTATGGTTTATATTTACCCTTGTACTAATATCACAAATGCGTATGATCCCATTTATGATTATAATAACTATATGATTCCCATGTCATGAATATTCCATAAAATACTTACATCTATGTGTGCATTTATTATATTATACTATATGATCCTTGATTAATATAGTTTAATTGTGCTATCATTTCTTGTATAGAAGGAAATAATTTAATACTTAACATTACAATATCAACCTAAATGGCATTCTCCTTTATGGATTGATGATGAAACATTAACTTACTAATTATCATATGTTTGATCCATGAATCATAGGTTTCATGGTATCAAACGTAAGTTGGTTTTAATTACATGGATGAAAATTATAATTTAAATACTCTGTGTGCCTCAAATTTTTTTGAATGGTGATCCATATAATTGAACCATCATGAGAGATTGATTATAGTTACATGATGTTCCAATTGTAACATATAATTTTATAAAATTTTAACTTGGAAATAGTGACTCATCTAACTGGTTCCTAATATATATATATATATATATAATACACATAAAAACATTCTAATTTATTAGAAATTAATTGATACAATTTTCATTAAATGGGGATGTTAATTAAACATTAGAAGGTACTTTCCTATATACCTTAAAATTTACACTTTATATAGTGTAACCTTTGATGTGTAAAACATAATGTGAACATGACTTGACCTTAGTAATTGGAATTTTTTATTATCTCTTGTATTCCTTCATGAATTGATATATCACTTAGACCTAGCTTTAGGAGTAGGGAGAGAGGTGTCATAATTTTCATAAAAACACATATAAATGTACTATTTCTTTTTCAATGATCTTAATATTATTAAATCTTGTATGAGGTATGTTATTGTGAAATGAACCAACTCAGGTCAACTAGAAATGTCACCCCAAACTAGATCATGTAATATAGGTAAAATAGGATTACAGAAACAAGTCTTGAATATAAGAAAAAATGAAACAAATCCAGATTAAAAAGAGGAAATAAAAGAGATACCACAAAGACATACAATCCATGCCAAAATAGGCTAAAAAAGTAATTTCATATCCCAATGTAATCTATAATCATCTCTACACCAACATAAACTAAAGGCAACAACAACAAGACAAGAAAAGTTGCTATAAAATTCTCTTCCCATTACCTAAATCCTATAATAAAACACTTAAAAACTCCCAAATTCACAAGTAATGTGAGAGAAAAAGCCTAGTGGTATACAAACATAGTTTCTATATGGGGTGTGATATCATGAATGAAACAATTCTTGGTTTTAAAACAATGTATTTTTACATATATGTTTCATAAAACAAAACCATTTTTAAACCATTTCCTCATTTTATCTTTTGGTTTTCATATAACCCTTTCATATTATAAAACTAAAAATATGAAAAGTTCAAGTGATAAAAAGGAAAGCATATACCAACAAATATAGTTAAACCCATAAACACATATCCATAAAATAATATATAATGAGAATATATGTGATACAACCTCATATAAAATCATGTTATCAATAATCTATGATAAAAACAGTCATGCGGTAAATAAGAAAAATGAAAAAGCACCTCACATTTTGGATCTAGAATATATAACAGTATTTAATAGAAACTAAAAATTATAAACATACATAATTTTAGATCCAACTGAAATCAAGACCAGCTAGTTGATATCGCAAGAATGCTACCTCCTAATGGTGTCAAAAACACACACTAAGGCCACCATGTCACTTTCCCAATGCACCCAAGGTTCATAATATAAAATATTCCAAAAAATAAAATAAAAAACATAGTCGTAATTTCATTAAATATTATAAAACACAAGTCAACCCACTATGGTGTTTGAAAACCCATTTCTAATTCAAAAAATACATTTCTAAAGAAAATATAATGTTTAAATTATTTTCCTTTCCATGAAATACTTTATACCCACATATTAATTCTAATCAATTAACTACCTAAATGAATTTACCAAGAACAACATGCAATTCATCGAATTAATCCATTGTATAGAACCACCTACCTCAAAATTGTAGAAATCAAGATTCCTTTGACAACGGTGACCATAAAACAATAGAACAACCTTTGAAAGAAATATAATTCCAAGAAACTGATAAAGATCAATAACAAACACTATTTGGGCACAAATTCGAATATAACCATAACCTAGATCATATCCGAAACCAAAGAAAAAGAATAACCTGAAAGACTAAATACTCTACGATAAGAAACCAAATCATAGTGGTGATCAATCATTGAACGAAGTGATCCGGAATGGAGGGAATCACCCAAAATAGACGAGGAAGATCCTCTTAAATGATATAAAAGAAAACTAAAATGAATAAATTGATAAACCACTCGTATATCACCCTAAAATCCTAAATCATGAATATTACACAGTGTGTAACCCCATTACTCATTTTTAATCTAAAATTATCAAATACACTGAAAAAACCATTGGCTTATTATTAAAAACACTATTTTTAACATTACATGGCATGAAAAATTTACACAGTGTGTACTCCATTCACAATGTGTACCAGGTTTATACCATATTACATGCATAATTTACACAAGGTGCACTACCATTAAAAGGTGTGTATTTCTATTATAGATTGAAAAAATTCTAGATTCTTACATTAAAAGACAAACCACATTAGGGTTCTTTAAACTCTGGGCGAACCTCAAAAACCCATTAACACATTTATACCAAAACTATGTTGATTAAAACAAAAAATCATCCCCAAAAATTAGGTTATTTTCTCATAAAATGTTCTCCATTATAGAGAGTCCTAAGATGCAGCTAATTAAATAGGATAACAAAAAATTGGAAATACTTGAAAGGTGGTAATGGTATGTTACAATATCCCCAACATAAATGCTTTATTCTCCCAGAAATCCCTTAAGGTCCTAGATCCACAAAAAGATACGGATACTACTACCTCATAAGAAATTTTCACTACCATGTCTCTTGGATATCCTGTCTTCACTAATATAATACCTAAACGAAAAGAACCAGTTTACAATATATTAAATTATCCAGACGATCCATAGTCTGAATTGGACGCTCAACCAAATTTTTTTCAATCTCAAGATCAATATCCTTCTATCTGATCACATGGGAAGGATCTGGTATATACATCCTTAGTAGGGAAACATGAAACATGTCATGGATAGATTTCAAACCATATGGTAAGTCCAACTGATAGGCCACCATCCCTATTCATCCAATGATATTGAAGGGGCCCAAAAACATATGTTCCAACGTACCCTATTTACCCAACCATGATGTCCCAAGCGTGTTGAAACTCTAAGAAAGACCATATCACCAACCACAAACACCAGTATACGATGAAAATAGACCGAATAAGACATTTGTTGACTATTTTATTTGATAAATCTCCTTTGGATAAACCACACGTTCTCCTTTATTACTTAAGTGTGACTCATCCCAACCAAGGACCACTCTCCCAACTCTTCCCCACACAAGGTAGATCTACACGGACACCCATATAAATCTGTGAAGGGTTCCATATTTATTAAATATTAATACCTATTATTATAGGATAATTTAACCAAAAGAATTTTTTCCCTTGATTCTATAAAATCCTGAACACATGCTCAGAGCATATAATCTAAAACTAGAATATCCCCCTCTATCTGTCCATCCATATATGAACGATATGATATCATTAAGTTAATATTGGAACCCATCACTCCTATAAAACTTTCCAAAACCTAGATGTGAACCTCATTTCCCTGTTAGAAACAACTTCTAAAGGAAACCAACATTGATTCAAAATCACTCAAATATGAAAGTCCCCAAACTATTTTACTTTATCTATATCTCTAATAGGTAGGAAATGTGCCGATATAATGATTAAATTAATGATCACACAAATAGATCTTCAAAACTAAGAGTCCATGGTAAATTAATGGTGAAGTCTATAAAAATGTCATCCACTTCCATACTATAATGGTTAAGGGATTTAACAAACCTACTAGTCTCTCTTGTTCCACCTTAATTATCTGACAAGTAAGACACCATAATAAAAAATCTAAAATCGACCATATCATCCCCAAACACTAAAAGCAACATCTTAAATCATGATACATCTTTGTAGTACCTAGGTGCACGACCAAAAAGAATGGTTTCCACTGTCCAATAACTACTGGATTACGTAAAAAGGAACAACCAACCTACTATGGATGAAAAAATCTCCACTGAGATAGAGACCAGTCCCCAGAGGTCTTCCCACCATAAATTCTTTCACCCAAGCATTGACACTCACTTTCTATCACCTTATTATGTTTAACTCACTCATCAAAAGATGAGTCAGATTTCATTGAAGCCAAGGACAACTATCTAATATCCTCTTCCACTAACAATATCATCTTAGAAACTAAACTCATCAAATACCATTCTTTCACTACTTATGTCAGGACTTGAATAAACAATTTCCTTCTGAATGTATCATTAACCAAATTACCTTTCCATATAGTATAAAAAATATCAAAATCAAAATTCTAAAGGTATTCCACCTAATTTTTTTTTCATAAGTTCAGATCCCTTTGAGTTAAAATATATTTTAGGATATTATGAGCATAATATACTATAATTTTTTCTCCAAAGAGATAGTGATTCCATGTTTTGAGTGCATGCATAACCATTTCTAACTCAATATAATGGGTATGGTATTTTTTCTTATGAGGGTGGAACTAGAATGATCTATAGGCCACCACCCATTTTCCCCACATCAAGACACACCCCAGGACTATACTAGAATCATCATAGAAAACATCATAACCCAATCCTAGTTCCAAAATATTTCAAACTAGTCCTAAATTCAAACTTTCCTTTAGCTCAACAAAAGATCTCAGAATCATGTCATTCTATTCAATTTTGACACCCTTTTGGGTTAAAGGTTTCATCAAAGATGTAATCTTGGAGAAGTCCTAAAAAACTATTTATAGTAACCATCAAATCCCAAGAAACTATGGATCTCAAACAAATTTCTTGGATGTTACCATAATATATCTTCCTTTATATTTTAAGGATCCACTGAGATGCTCCACTTAGATATCACATGCCCTAGAATCATCACTTCCCAAATCCAAAAATTACATTTAGAAAGATTAATGAATATATAAATTTCATTCAAGGTAAAAATAATGATATCAAAATAGTCTATATACTCCTTTTCTAACTCAGAGTACACCAAAATATCATCCACCAAAACAATGAAAAGAGAGTCCAAGAACTGAGGAAATATCAAGTTCATCAAATCCATAAAAACCGTTCATAGCATTAGTGAGATTGAATGGTATAACTAAATACTCAAGTTGCCCATATCAATTCAAAAATTATATCTTAGGTATATCTACTTCTCAGACTCTCAACTGGAGTTACCATGATGATATACCAATCATTTAAAACCAACAAGCCCCTATATTCTTATCAAAGAGATAATAAATAGTCATAAAATGGATTTTTTCTTAGTGGTAACTAGATTCAACATTCGATAATAAAAAAAAAATCTGAGGATCACATCCACCTTCATTTCAAAGTGGACTGATGAATCTCACAATGACACACTAGGATGGATAAATCCTTTAGCATTTAGGTCCTCAAGATAGACCTTACATTCCACCAACTCAATATGTTTTAACAAATAAGACGTTATAGAAATGTGCATTGTTCAAAGGAACAACTCTATAGTATACTCAACCTCTCTCTAGAGTTAAACCAAAAAAATAATCTAGAAAGAACTCAGGATAATCACACACAATATTAGGAAGTTTAAAACCCAAAAGTGGAAACTTAATCTAGATACATGTTAGAAAACTAGCATGATATTAGCCAATCATATTAATAAACAATCCCTTCCCTTATCGATCAATAGTCTCACTCACCCTAAAAAACATGAGTGACGCCTTTAGAATATAAGAAATGAACCTGATAGTGATTATAGTATATCAAGTACTCATATTCTATCATTCAATACATGATGATAATAAAGTTTAATATTTCAAGATCAATAACCAAAAATATCCCACTCCAACTCAAATTTGGCTATCATCACCCGATATGTGGGACATTTAAAACCTTTTTCAGACCTATTTTCTAGTGGCCAGGAAAGGAACAATAAGAATGGAATAAGTTCTAAATGAAAACCTAACTTTTCAAATAAATTTTGTGATATAAAAAATGAATTTCACATGTATCAATCAAATCTTGAACCATAGAAGTTGAGATAAACACCGTACCTCTAAAAACAGTTGGCCCTACTTTAGATTCCTCTAGCATATACCCAACTTCATAAAGAAATCTAATAATAGCTTCATGAATATATCCTTTGGCCTGAGGATTATACCCACCAACCTTGGATGAATATTTATGAATGTGTGAACCCTTGGTTAGAGTATAACCAACCCTACTAACCATAGATATATTTTAAACAAAAATTCTATAGATGGATAGATCTTCCACAAAGATGATAAGTCTTTGGATCCTCTAAATAATTAGTCTTGGTAGGACCTATACTTTAATAATAGTAAAAGAAAAAATGATACTAACATTTTGAATCCCCTAAAACTAGTCTTGAATAAAACTCACCACTCCAATGCTTCCTTTTTTGGAAAGAAGAAGAACCATGAATAACCACTAGACCAACTAAAACTCCACCCAAAACTTCATTTATGGATATAACATAGCCAAACTATCCCTATCAATTTAATTCACATGAGAATCAGCATTGATCAAATATCAGGCCTTAGTCCTTACTAAAACCTCTGATCCTTCAAGTAATAATTAGTGACAAACTTCAGTTCTATATTTACTAACTTGAAGAAATGGGTAGAATACTCTAGAACAGTATTATCCCCTTTCTATATGGTAATAAACTCCCATGTATTCAATGGGAGAATATATTTAAAAAAACATCCTTAGAGTCTTTAGGAGTTTTCATGAAGTTCAAGATCCTATCTATTTTCTCAAGAAACTCATCATATTTATGGGGTCCTTTTTCACCAGAAAGGCGGGCGAATACTTCTTAGAACATTTAGACCCATGATCCACTAAACATCACGAGTTCTGGAAACCCTTGTGACACAAATTCTGAATATCATGGATAACGAATTCATTTAAAGAAAGGCCCATTAGAGGATTTTCCTATGGAACTATTCTGATATCATACTCTCTTTCATTTGGAAGTGATCTTGTTAGAGGATTTTTCTAATAAAAAGTAAAAAACAACCAATCATGAGAAAATTCAAAAATTATAGGACCAAATTCATGTACTGATATCAAATAATTAAAACATCAATAATTTAGAGAAACCATGAAAAAAACATACTTAAAATGGAATGGGTAAATTTAAATAAACTTACCATATAATTAATTCAAATGACCTTAAACTCTTGGTCACAATCACGGTAAAACTCCCTAACCACCCATGGTAACTGAGGATCAGTCATTAAAGTGAGCTGGATAGGCCCCTTTTCCACACATACTATATAAATTATAATGGTACTAACTCCTATCTACCCATGACACAGAACCAAACTCAATTAGTGCTCACACAGTTCAGGATGAACCTCCCTCTGATACCAAATTGTAAGGAACCAACCCAGTATAACTAGACAATCCATCTGAACTGGCCCATCATGTAATATCTGTTAAATATGATAAAATAAACGAGTCTTAAATATAATAAATAGAATAAAAAGTAAAGAAATATATACTCCAATGACATACATTCCAATACAAAATTGTAAAAATAAGAAATTAGTCTCAAATAACCACATAATAAATAATCACCTCCAGACTAACTTAAATTGAAGGCAAAAACAATAAGAGAAGAAAAAAATTTATAAGAGGCTCTTCCATTTAACTTGAATCTTCTAATAAAACATCTACAAACTCATTAAGGAATAAGTAGGGTGTGATCCAAATCCTAGTAGGATACCACCACAGTTTCTATACATGGTCTAATGTCAATAATGCATTAATTATAGATAAAAAATGGTTTCACAATGCGTTTTCATTAAACCAAACCATTTTTCAATCATTTTCCCATTATCTTCTTTAGTTTTCATAAAATCGTTTCATATTCCCAAACCATAAATATGACAAGTAGATAGATAAAATAGGAATGAAAATTCTTGCATTAAGATGTAAACTGATAAATACATATCCATGGAATAACCTATCATGCGATTCTATGTAATACAACCTCATATGAAAACTGGTGAGCTACAATCCAAGATAAAAACAATCACATGATAAATAACCATAAATGAAAAATAAACTCAAATTTGTGTTCTAGACTATGGAAAAATATGTTTCTGATGTTTAAAATACAAAATATAATAATGTTGGATCCAACCAATACCATATCATATTAGTAGATATCCTTAGAAGGATACCTTCTAGTGGTTCCACACACACTCTAAGGAAATCCATGTCTCATTCCTGATTCAACCAAGGTTCCAAATTTTAAATTTTCCAAATTATATTTCAAAACCATGCTCATAATATTGTAAAACATTTTAAAATCCAAGAAAACCCACTTTAGTGTTTGAAACTCCATTTATGATTCAATAAAATCAATTTTCACAGAAAAATCCCTTTTAAAAATATTTTACTTTCCATGAAATAGATTAAAACCACATATCACTTATAATCACTAAAAAAATAATAATTTATTAAGAACAACACTCATTTTATCAAATTAAATGATTGTATATAAACACCTACCTCAACATGGTACAAACCTAGATACCATCAATAATGATGACTAGAAACCAAAAGAATGGCCTTATAAATATAAGTGACACTAATAAAATGAAAAGGATTGATAGAAAACATGATCCAATCACAAATCTGAACACAAATTCATCCAAAACAATAGCTGTAATGAAATAAAAAGAATAACTAGAAGGATTACATTCTCATAGTGAATAAATCCAACCAAAATAATTATCAATCACTAAACAAAGTGATCCATAAGGGAGGTAATAACTCAAAATCTCTTTAGAAGAGCCTCTAGGTCAATAGAAATGAAGGCTGCAATGAATGAAATGATAAAACACTCACAAGGCATCCTAAAATCCCAAATCATGGTTATTAAATGGTGTGTAACCTCATTACATGTCATTAAACCTATAAAGCTCAAATACACCAAAAAAATTATTGAATTTTTATTAAAAACCCATTTTTTTTACATTACACAATGTCTAACAATTACACATCATGAAATCTCTTCACACTATGTACCAGGTTCATGACATGTTCCTTGAGGAATTTACACATCGTGTACTCCCATTACATAGTGCATATTTATCCTACAAGCTACAAAATATATAGATTCATACATGAAAATACAAACCATCTTAGTTATTCTATGAAATCTGGGAGATTCTCTCAAATACTCTAACACATTTATACTTTAACACCATTAATCTAAAAAACATACATCCCAAAAAATTATGTAATTTTTCTCAGTAAGTGTTTTCTTTCTTTGGATTCCCAAGACACACCCAATTAAAGCACAGAACAACTATAGTGATGGGAAATACCTGAAATATGGTAATTGGATATTACATCTTTGAATTTATAGAAATATGTCACCATGATGGTGGCGGGTTGTGTTTCAAGATAGTGGTGATGACCATTCATTCTAGGATGTGGGCCCTAAACAACCAGTATTACCTCCTATAGTTCCTTCTATAGTTCTTACTATTATACCTATCCTTGGAACTGATTCCTAATTTCATGATGGTTTTCTATGAATCCTAAATACCACTCATGGAGACTCAATTATGGGATGTACTATAGAATATATGATGCTATTAATTTAGTAGTTGATTCAACCTATGTTTTTAGTAGATGATGTCCCATAGGTTGTTGAGTCATGGATGGAGGCTATGTTATTTATTTTTGATCATCAAGAGTTTCCTTCTAAGAGGATGATCAATCTGGTAGCATATAAGCTTAGTGGGCCAGGAAAGTGATTATGGTATGTTTTATACTAAGTTAATTGGCATTGGGTTATGTCCTAGAGGTATTTCTAGACATATTTCTAGGACTATTTCATTATTTGAATGGTGAGGGATGACAATGCCATAGAATTTATGCTCCTAAAGTAGGTTTATATATCAATAATGGATTATTCATCTTACTTTACCATGATCCTTGACTTCACTCTAACTCTTTTTGGTGATGATTTGTTGACTTCAAGATGATTTGAGAATGGGATCATGTATGCCCTCTGATTTTAGGTGAATGTTTTCTGTTTGAAAACTCTAACTAAGATTGAAAACCAAGACCTTATAACTGATTTTAATCTTAGATAAGCTGAATGTGTGAATCTTAATTGTTATTTCCCTTGATAGGGAAGTGGGGTTTTAGCAGTGGGAAGAGTTGTTTTAAGATTTCTCAAGGTGTAAAAAGTTACCTGAATTTGTAATCGGATTTCCATGTGATATATCATTGAAGTTGTGAGATGGTTCATAACATGGCAGTGTAATAGATCCCTAGTCGAGTGTAGATAATGTGTTATGATGGGAAAAATTTATAGGTTTTTATAGATCTTTCCACCTATTTCTAGTGGAAGAGGACCTAAACCAACCCCACATAGGGAGAGTAATTGGTATCCTCTCCTCAAGATGGGAGATGGGGAACTATGGGAAATGTATGATGAGGGGGTGGGCATGGTCAAGGGAGCTAGTAACTAGATTTACAATTCTAGCATAGTAAACCTACCTTTGGAATTTTGGTAGTATCTCATGGATATGAATCAAGACATACTTACACAATACATCCAATACACAAGGTGGAATGAATCAGGTCATATACTATGCAAGGTATGATTTTTGGAGCCCCAACTTTAGTGCCTTCATTATTTTACATAGGATCACTCCAATACATTAAATCCATAAAAATTATGGAGGGTATTGGCCTTAATATTTTGCACATCTATGGGGTCATGAACATAGATAGTCAATTAGAAGTGTGATTAGAATGTTTTCATCAATGTAGGGAGCTCCACCTTGAGATTGGTGATTATCGATTTTTATGGAACCAATTTTCCATGAGATTATGGGTTTCAAAATAATTATTGGGAGGTAATAGTTAGTTTCTCCCTATGATCATGTCTATTAGTATCATTGGAGGTTTTCATTTTCATTACCAAATGAAAATAGTTAAATATTTAAAGGTGAATGGGATGTCCAAGTTAGTTGAGATAAACCCAAGAAACTTGAGTTGGGTGGAGTGATGAACCATACTACTTCCCTCTATCAAGTTGATTGGGGAACATTTTATATATAATTCCCTCCAATAATGTATTATTTCATGGATATTTTCCCTAATTTTTTTTCTAGACTACCTTTTATGAGAGTGGTAGAGTGTACTTTTTATCTAGTTCTAAGAGAAACACCAGTTTCTACCCCTCATTATTTGATGGAAATAACTAATATCTAGGATCCCAAGATGTAGCTAGAGGACTTGGAATATATGGTGTCTATCTACAATAGTACATCTCTATTGGGTTCACCTATCATTTTCTCAAAGAATTCATAAGGTACCCTTTGGGTTTGCATGTATTACCATCAGTTTAACTGGATAACGGTTAAGAACCACTTCCCATTACCTCTTATGGATGACCACTTTGACACATCCAAGTTTTTAGGGTTTTTTTTTCAAAGATTCATTTGAGGTCTATCTACCATTAGGTATGATTTTTTTCCTTCTAATAAACCACATAAAAAATTTCATTGTAGATAAGAATTGTTTGAGTATTTTTTTTATTGTTCGATATCTCAAATATGTAAATGTTTTTCATGGTTCTAATGAATCATTTTCCCCCTTATCTATTTTTATTGGTGGTAGTCTTCTTGTATATCATCATAGGGTAGTCACATACATTCCATGAACATTAAAAACATCATAATATCATTTTTAGTACACTAAGAGAGAACCAGTTGTATGAAATTCTAAAAAAATACACTTTTTTAATACCCAAAGTACACTTCTTGGGTCACATAATATTTTAATTATGATTATTAGTGGACTAAGATAAGTTGATAATAATATTTTTTATATCATCTGAATAATTTATTTGATATATGTAGTTTCATTAAGCTGTTGGATATCATAGGTGATTTATTTAAGATTTTACACACCTAGAAGAACCACTTGTAGGATTTTCTAAGAAGGATTTCATGTTTATATGGTATGAATAATTTTAGAGAGACGTTTAAGAGTTTAAAGGAAGTCTGACATCAGCAATAGTCATGACTCTTTTGGAGCCCGGTAGAGGTAATATAGTATATTGTGAATCATTTGGAATAAGGAAGAGAGTATTTATGACCTGGGGATATCAATTTATGGCATAAGAGGCTCTTCATTTGGGATCTCATGATTGAAATTACCTAAAACATAACCTCGAACTAGTAGTTGTGTTTTACAAATTGCATTTTTGGAAGAACTATTTGATGGGAGAGTGGTTTGTGGTTTATGAAAACTAAAAAAAAATCCTAAAATACATATTCAAACATCAATAAAATGATCCTTAGACAATGTTTATGTGTTTATTATATGAAAAAAATCATCTCTGGTCATGATTATACTCCTGATAATAGAAATTCAGGGGAAAATTCTCTAAGTAGAAAGAGTTAGACACAATTCATTCAGGAGGTCAGTAGTGAGTGGCTATTAATGACCTTATTTTCTGAGATGCACTCGGAAGTGACAAACTATTATGGAAATCATGTATTTTATTTATAATGAGTGACATATTCACTTCTAGATAGAGTGAATATGAGTCATCATTCTAATCCTAAGGGTTTAGTTCTAAGAGAGAGTGTTGATGGTGAGGACCCATCACCAGGATGGACTACTGACAAGGATGAGGTCTTACACATTCATGGGTACATATTAGTGATATAATACATCTGGGAGGATTTTATGTGATATACACATGACTCTACATGACCATTATTTCCGGGTATTACCATGACATACCTTGAATTATGCATCTAGTATTGGTGGCATGTTTTTAAAAGGTAGATAGATGTTTTCGTTACTCAGGTGGTCCACATGTTAGCAGGTGAAGGAGGAACATTAGTGGTCATTTGGGTTTTTACAACCATTTACAATTCTGGAGTGGAAATGAGACAACTTAACCATGAAATTTTTGAAAGTATTTACTAAGTCACCTCTAGGATTTGACATAGTATGGGTGATCATAAACAGATTGAAAAATATCGATCACATTTTACCCATCAAAGAGAGCTTTCCATTAGATGAACTATGACGGTTGTATGAAAAGTAGATTATAAAATATCCTAGATTTATACATGTCATCATATCATATTGGAAACCTCATTTTACAATATATTTCTAGAAGGGTTTTTAGAAGTCTCTTATTTTGTGGGTACTTATGAGCACAACCTATCACCCTTAAGAAAACCTATAGTCTGAGCATAATACACATGTGTTACAAGACATTATTTAAGAATATATTTTTGATTTTGGATTTTATTTGAAGAAACATTTAAATATCATTAAATTTTACAATAAAAATAGTTTCCATGAAACTATGAAGATGGGTCCTTTTGTGGCCATATATGGTAGGTGGTGTCATTCACTACTATGCTGGTTGGAGTCTATAGTGGAAGTAGTACTAGTACTTGATATTATTCAAGAAACCTCAAAGTACGTGAAGTTCATCTGTAAGGGTATGTCTACAACTAATTATAGTTAGATGTCTTATGTAGATCTCCATATATTACCACTATAATTTAAGGTCGGGGATCAATTTTTCTTATTTTTTTACCTAGGATGGGGCATTGGAAAATTTGGTTACATGGAACACTATTACTTAGATTTTTCATGTGTTTGTGATATTAGGTTGAGTCAAGAGAGTTTATTTTTGTATATCTCTACCTCATAGGTACTGAGCCATTCACAATGTCTTCCATGTATTTCATCTTTGTTATCATTCCTACATATCTTATTCATTTGATGATGTTGAAATTGAACTGGAAATTGATAAATATTTTTAGGAGCATCATATATGTATTATAGATCATGGAATGAAGAATATCAAAGGAAATACCATTCTTATAGTATGGTTTCTATAGTGGTATGGCCATGTATAGGATGTGACTTGTGAGAGAGAGGCTGATGTATATAATCAATGGAAATAAATTCTCATATGATGATTTACCATCATCATAAGGGAAACACATGGATTAGTTGTTTTAAAGAGAGGTTATTACAATATCAAAACTTTTTTTATTAGGTATGGATAATTTAAATTTCAGTTTAAACCTTTTGTTTACTCTAGTGGATGTGCCTAAGTGGTAAACGAAGTGTTTTGAAGTGTCTGGGCCTTTTCAAAACTTGGATCTTTGATTTTTTGTAGAAACTGGTGAGGAATAAAGTTAGTACATAGTTATCACTAATAATTCCCATCAATTATGCATTCTTAGAAGGGTGTCACATGGTTTTTCAAACAATGAAATCTAGTCCAAAAAACTATATAATTTGGTATATATTGGTTTTAGAGGTGATCTACACTAACTACATTGGGTTTGGTGGACTATGAACTTAGCCATATGAGGTTGGGTTCCTCTTTGATAGAGATCACACATAGGATGTGCACAGTTTGTCAAACCATGTTTCTATACAAGTGAAGGGGTTTCCACCATAAGTAGTTCTTAAATATAGTTTGTGAAAGGTTTATCCAACCACAAATTAAAATCCTATAACCTTTTAAAATGGGTAGAATTCCCATTTTTCACATCTTTCCTTTATATTTTATTACCTATTTCTCCTATAAATTTTCGTATCCACTCCCCCATGTGTAAAGTTTCCCCTCTTATCCTCCTATGTATTTTGGTATCTTATTTTATTGAGTTCCAATACAAGGGTCATTAATCACATTGGATTTGTATCACTAATCTATTCAATCCACTTCCTTATATTCTTTTCTTATCTCACCATATGGAATGCTATATATGTGGGAGATAATATGACTTATTTTCAGGGAATTTATCTATTTCTTGGAATTTATCCATTTTAGACCATGTTAGAGGATGATAATGGATGAGGAGTGTTATACTAGTCTATGGTAAGTGGTTTATACATTTTTCATAAATTTCTTGATGGTTTATATCTCTCACTATTGTGATGCACACCAAACCCTCCATAAATTGCTTGTAAAATGAATAGTACCTTAAATTAAATGATGTAAAACATTTATTTGTACTTTATTACACATTTTATGTGATTTGAGGTTACAGAACACAACATGAACCAAACCTTTTATATGGTATTGTTGAATTCCTATTAATATTTCACCCATTAGGGTGTGACAAGCTTTAGAACCATGAGTAGAAGTTGAATACAAATTGAATTAGGATGTTAAAGTTAGAATACCTCTTACCTCATGTTGACTTATGAGGGAAATGGAAATATATGAAATTGTAATTGATATGGATTATATATTAGCTAATTAATAATACAAAAAATGGTTGATAAGGGAACATATACAAACATAGTCCCATAATTTATTTATTGTTAGTGAATTAATTAATAAAAGTATGTTATAAATAAATCTTGTAAGGTGTCGTGGACACTAAAAATTCTCATCATTATATCTCATCTAATTTAATTGATTAAGGAATTGAATTGAATTGATTAAATTTATAAGGGAATCAACACCATGATAACCATTATTTACTCATGAAAAATGTTCAACAAAGGATGCTTTAGTATGGCACTGATGATTCACTACCTTTGGATTACTTGTATTATTACCTTGAATCTAGATTACTTAGAATACTTGGAATTTCTCCACAGACTCCACCCAAGTCTATAAATATTTTTCTATAGATGACTTCCATGGTCATGAAGAGGACACCTTGGCCATTTCCCCTAGTTTCTTGGCCCATGTGGGTAACCATTATACCATGTTTTCTATAGTTACTCTATATGGACATGAAGAGGATTCTTTGGTCAATCGGCTTAGGTCATGACCCTGATATATTCAATACTTGATACATCATGTGTATTTCATTTTTTATTCTTTACTAAAGTAAAGTATTTTTCTTCATTTATAGACTTGTTTTTATATCATGTACCTATATATTGCGTAGTTACACATTATAATGTATACAATTACTCATGTAATACCTAGAAATTGTTTTATCATGTATTCACTAACTTGATTTTTTATATAGACTCTTGGTGGTGTCCTATTGAGTATATCTCATAAATAGTTGGGTCTATTTATTTGTACCCAAACAGACCTTAAGAATGTTGGTAGGGATAAGGTAAAGATACCTCCTGTAAAGTCTTTACATTCATACTAGAATAGAGAATAAAATATTTTTGTTTATTTTTTTAATAGAATGTTACTTATGAAATTTTCTTTATTCCCCTTTATCCACTTTTATATAGAATTTCATGACCATTAATTTTTCGTATGTTATTTAGTATGTTTCTGATATTTTTTATACCACTCTGACTATTGTATCTGGATGGTTTACATGTTCTTATAACTTATTGTCATGTCATATTATGTTTCTTATTCTTTTATAATAGCATTTTTTGTGCACTGATCATGCAAGTGTATTCTCCCAATCATACCATCACTGGCCCTCACTGCTATTCAGTAGTGTATGGAGTATGGGGAGGTGAGTTTGAGGCCATGTGTTTAATCGGACCAGTCACATATCTATGAACTAGGCTCATAATATCACATCATATACAATTAACTATATTAATCATATAACCACAAATATATAGTTTTCCTTCCTTATCATCATCAAGTATAGTAATATACTTGGTCATGTTGAAGAAAAACCTTTATGTATACCATATTTCAAATACATTCGTATGGTTATCCTTGAAACACCAAATTTAATAACATCATTTTTGATATTTGATATAAATATTTCTATTTCCTTGGAATGGAATTTAACACCATTTTAAGAAAAATATCATTAAAGAACTTTTTATTTGATGTAACACCAATGCATCAAATATCATGTTTTGACTACCATAAGTGTTATTTTCCATTGGTTATCTCATATTTCATAGAACTATGTTTTGTATGAATACTTAGTCATACTTTGTTCTTTTCCATACCATTATCTATTAGTGTCACATCAGAATGTTTTTTCCATGATTATCCTACTATAAATATTTTTTTTCTTAGATGATGAAACACACTATTCTTTATTCCCTATTTGATTTCTTTCGATTCGTGATTGATATAATGAATATAACATTATTGGTTCATTCATAACTCTTCAGTGTTACCCATCATCACATTGTTTCAACTTAGTGAATTTCATTATCAATTTGAAAGATTAAAATTCCTTCTATTATTTGTAATCCATAAATATACGAATAGCTATCCCCACAAAGAATTACCTTAACAATTTTTGATAAATATCCTCTCCATAAAGAAATGGGTAAAAAATATAAAAAATCTCCCATTACAAAAAAAATACTCATATAAATATACATTTTTTGAGATATTGAGGTATGTTTTCTTCCACCATTGACAGCTTAGGATTCAATATTCACATGCATGGTGTGTCCTATGATTCAAAAGTAAAATAAAAACAAAAAAAAATTCCTTTTAAAATCCTTCACATTAATATTTTTCTATAATCATCCCATTACTATTTGTTTCTAGATTTTCGAATTTTCATTATTAGTTTAATTTCATGCGTTAAATATATTTATTATTAAGGTTTTACATCATATTTATTATTACATAATTTTCTCATTATTCCCAATTAAATTGCTTTCCATATTATCCAATAATGAGATTTATTCTTTTCATTATTCTATATATATATCTCACTTCTACCTTTATTTGTTGAACCCATTTAAGGAGGTTATTAATTCATTTTAAACTCCTCTTTCATTAATTATTCATTCCACAATATAAAATCTATTATAAATTTACAACATAACATACTTTTGATTTCTAATTAATCAACCATATAATAAATGAAATGGGTTTTATCTTTATTATCTCATACAAATTTTCTTGATGTACTATATAATTTCATTTCCAATACTATAAAAGAATCAAAATACATCACATTATCATTTAGTGAATCTGATTTTTTTATATTCATGGTTCTTCCAAGAAATTTTTAGAAACTAAATTTTCAATATAACCAATCACATGTTCCTTGATGGTTAGGTCCTTATTATTAAAAGTCTTATTTTTTATTAATAATCAATTTTTTTTCATTTAACAATGAAAAAACAATACCATATTCATAGAATAATAATTTTTCCCCATTATATTTAAAATATACCCATAACATTTCATCTGACATATTTTTGTGCACTAATTATATAAGGGTTTATTCCAAAAACAAAAAAAATGTGAAAATCACTCGCTTAATGAATGATATTCATCAATACATCCTTGTAGATACTCCTTTTTATTATTTAGAATTTAATTATATTATTAATTAATTATTTGTCCTTATCTAAATCATCATATCATTTTCCATATTCTATAAAAGAATCACAACAAGAATTTAGAAATTAATATGTCTACTTTTAAAATTTATAAAATGTAATACCCATGAATATAGGAAGATTAATCATTCAGTAGATATGTTCATTAAATTAAAAGATATATTTGAATTCTTAAAAAAAATCATAACTATCAGGTGAATATAAAACTTGTTGGGGAAAGCATGAATTTTTTCACACTGGTAGGGGGATGCAATTAGGTTACTATAGAATTTCAAAAATATTTTATTTGATTAAATTCACACCTTATCATGTTATTTTTAATCATTGGAAAGAACAAATTCAATAACTCAAGATGTTAATGGATATTATTTCAAAACATTTATTATATATATATATAAATTAAAAGAAAATGGAACAAATATTTTTTACTTATTTCACCCACACTAGTATACATCGAAGGAGAATGTGAAAAAGATGTGTTGATGTGAAAAAATATACTATAATAACTTTAAATAGATTCATGTTTTTTTGACAGTCACTCCCTATGATGACTCTCTAGATTTATAATGGTTCTGGTAATAATAATTATCATTAATAAGATTTAAATATGAATATATTATTCATATTAGTATAATCTATTTATTATACCTTTATCCATGATTTTAGAATATATTCTTTGTTGTTCTCCACTTTAGTGTACATCCAGTACTCTAAATCTAGAAGGCATAAACTCTTTGATGAATTACATAATACATTTTCATTCAGTTCCAAAAGATTTTGTCCACTCAATATGGGATGTATTTTTTTTCAAATGAAAACAACATAAATAGATTTATTATAGATAAAGATAATTCTAGACTACAATTATATTTTTTATCCTATGTATTCTTATTCTTCTTATATAAAACAATTTTGAAACCATATACCTATTTTAAATATTCTTTCATATCATATACAATATATATCAAAGGAATAAATATTATCTATATTATTATAACTCTATATTCTATGTAAATAACATATTAAATATCTTCCAATAATTTTGCAAAACAATTATGTGTAGTTATATAATCATCCATTGAGACTCCTTCCCTTAATCTAATAGTTATGACCAAACATGTTTCTAATTATACTTCAAGATTATTCTTGGTGTTCCTCATGATTAAATTTTTCTGATGTTTTAAAAAAAAGGTAAGCATGATTCAATGAAATAAATAGAAAGTGTTATTATTTTTATATTCAAACTTAATATTCAAGATATTCTATAATTATATAAATTATATCATGATTATCCTTTTTAAAGTGAGATGTGTATCTGCTAACTTAATATAGTTTCATGATATATTAAACTATAATAAGGTATTCCAACAAAAAATACGTCCAACAAATTTTTTATAATATAATTCAAAACATAGGGAAGATTTCAGTGTGATCTTCTAAAATATGTGTGAATATTAAACTAGTTTCATCAAGAAAACCTTCTTATTAACTCAAATACTATCATCATGAACCAATATATATTTCTATATTTTGAGAAAATATTCTGCACTCACAACATATCCACCATGTAATAGTGTGAATATTATCAATAATATCACCATTTTAGTTGGGTATTCATGTTTTGGCATAAATCCCACCAAATTGCATCAAACAAGCTTTTTATAATCAATAATTGTTTTCTATATTCATAAAAAAATCCCCACATAATTTCTATTTTATTCTTAAATTTAATCCCTTGTTGTGTGTTCATCAACTACATGGGATAAGACCTCATTAATCTCAATATCATCCCACTTCTTCCTCTATTCATTTAAAACACCCTTAGTTTCAAGGATTATTGTTATGTAGACATGGTTTAATCCTTTTAAAATCATTTTATTAAACAATATCATCCTAAATTATAAAAAACTCTTCTACAATTACAAATTACGCTTCGGTATTAGATGTAAAAAAATACATTGTTTTCAAATTCCCAAAACAATAAAATGAATATATGAGATACTCTATGTTATTATTACATAGATATAATCTATTCTTAGGTTGGAAATTTAATTTAATTATATAAACCATTATAGCATGATGTTATCATTATTCAATAAACCTACCATCAAATTTTTCCAAACCACTCCATGAATTCTCATTCTTTAAATAGGTTAATATAAAAGATTTAGTAATTTTCACCTCATTAAAAATTATCTCTTGTTACCATCATCATTCTTCATGATTTTCATTCTTTGTATTTAATATATAGAAATATTAAGTGGAATATACTATCTCAAATATATATATATATATACTGAAGTGGATCCAATATATCCATACCAAATTTCATATTTCTATCCAAAACTATCACTATAATAATTATATTTTTCTTTGTTGTATAAAAAATTCTATTTCCCCTGTATGGTAACCATCTTCACATTTCATCATATCATCATTGGATTTGATATGATTTCCAACAACTTCATATTTAAAACACATCTATCATTTCTATCAAAAAAACAATAATTTACAACTATTATTTAAATCACATCAAAATCATAGCATGCAGTTTTAGTATAATTTATATTTGAATAGTTTAATAGTAATTGTAGAAAACAACCCAAAACCCACACTCCCAGATACTATGATGAAATACATAAATCTTGATTCCTGGCTTTGATGCTAATAATTATGACCCAATTTTTTCATCTATACCTCACAACATAAAAAGGAAAACTTGCATCACTTACATAATGGAGGACCTTTTAGGTTTAGAGTTTTATATTGTTAGAAAAAACTCCTACATAAAAAATTAACATCAACTTGGAATCATAAACAATTGGTTCATAAAGTTGAACATCATCTCCCATTATACCATGAATTTATTATTTCAAATTTGGTCATCAACATTATCCTCATGAAATAATTTATAAAAATAAATAATTCAACACCATTATTTAAAACATGAGGGAAAAGGAAACATAATAATGGTGAACTCAGATGATCACCAAGGGTAAAAATAATCATTAATAATTGACTGTCATCAAAGAGTATAATGTTTTATAAAATTATGATGATGTAATCAAAGTGCATGGGTGAATCAGAAAATAACTCATACCCATAAATACATGGATAATAAAATATGAAAACTTGGTAATAGAAAGAGTCATAAAATTAGAAAGCATGAGCCATGTGATATCAATATCAATAATTAGAAACATTATAAACTCATAAAACAAAATTAAATCTTTTTTGGTATCTTGGTGCATCACATTAAAAAAACCCTTTCAAACCCATTTTAATTGGAATAACCATATAACTGAATTCCAAAATTATCATTACCCAATGAATTAGAGTGCTATAAAAGGGATAACCCTTCATATAAGCTATATCTAGTTCATATGTTATTAATGATCTATAATGGGGATCAACCCATCAGATAAGATCTATCTATATCACATGTTTTGTATAATGCTCATATACTATATTAAAATTAAAACACATTAAATATAAAACTCATAGAAAAAATCATCATTCATTTATAACCTAATAAACCCATGGAAAAAAATAGGTTTATGTCAATACCTTTGAAAAATTATTGACCCATGGAAAATAAATGGCTTCCATAACAATCTCATTGAAACATGACTAAGAAATGGAAAATAAATGGTTTCCACAACAAATAATTTTAAAACAAGAGTTACCCATGGAAAAGAAATGTGTTCTATAACAATTTCCTTGAAATAAGACTAGCCTATGGAAAAGAAATGGGTTCCTTAAAAATATCATTAAAACAATCATAATCCATTAAAATAAATAATGTGTATGGTATCCATAAAAAATATCCCCAATACAGGATATGTAACAACAAGTTTTGTTAATTTTTATGAATGGAAATTGGTAACATCCCAAGTAAATAAAGAATATGAAATTTTCATATTTATTAATATTGTTAAATTAAATATTAATTTTAATTTAAAGGGGATGTTATATCTGATATCATAATCAACACAGAACAACATGTTTCTCTGAAATCTTACGTTACATACAACGTTGAGATATACTAAAAATTAATATAATATTATTATTATTTTAAATGGTAGTTAACACACAGCCACTGTATTGGAGGTAATGAATAAATATATTTATGACACAATGATGATGTAGTGATTACCTTATTAATGAATGATTTTAATAAATGAAATTATAAAAATTAAAATAAATTTATTTTGAAACTTTTTATGCCATAAATTTTTTTTGGATGATTATGACTTGTTATCTATGAATTATTGAAGTTTTTTTTGAAATAACCAAGTTATTTATTTTTCAAAAATTCATGATATGAATAGTATAAAAATTGACAAAAATGAGTTTTTAAAACAAAGATATTTTATTAAATGATATAATAGTCTGAAAAATCTAATATTCAAAAGAACGATTGATATAAAGTTAAAAAAGTCATTAATAAACCACTTTTGGTTCTATTAGCATTTTCTGGTAACTATAGTAACCATATAGTAAGAATATACAAGAAGGCATGGTAAAAGTTAAATTTGTTAACTAAGGGTTAAAGCTAAATGATAAGGTTAAATTTGAAACCATAAATTGTATAAAACTTATTGGTTGAGAGGATTTCGAACAATACCGATCTTATATTTTAATTAATTGAGTTTTGGGCCGTTTTTAAAATCTAAATTCAGTTTATAATAAAATAATCTTTCAAGACATTCCTGAAGTACCCCTCCTCCCTCTTATAAAAGGCAACCACGTCTAACCCCTTAATCACACGTCTCAAGGCCATTTTATCATCCAAAATATGCTCCAATAAGCTCCTAAAAAACCTCTATTCCTCTTAGAATCCTTACCTTGGGTATAAGGCAATTAAGTAAATCTTTTTAGATTAAATCAAAAGGAGTTACCCGATTTGATGTAATGTCTTCTCTTAAGCTTCTTTCATTTATTTATCTTCTCCGCCCCCATAAACTCTATTTATTCAATTATTTTATAACAAAACCAATATATTCAGTATAATAAAATGTTTTATTACAATTATTTTACCTACACAAGCACACACCTCAAACTAATGGATTTAGAACATACTATGTCTCTAGATGGCAGACTACTTCCTCACGAAACGATGATTGTTCAATTATCTCTTACCTCCTCTCATGGGAGTCATTATGATGGAACTATATTTATATATGATATATATCTTGTTTATATTGTCTCTATGCTTCTTTTATTATTATTTATAACATATATTTATGATTTTTATGTTGTATAAACACGATAATTTACTTTGAGGAAGTGCGAACTACCGCCCCCAAAGTGATATGACTCATTCATGCCGTACATGGAATATATAAAGTATGGAGTTATTGAAATTATGTAACATATATAAAATATGGTATTATAATGTAATTATAAAACACCTATGTATCATTATGTTTTCATTCCTTTAAATGTAAAATTGAAATGAAAGTATCGTTCATGTGTACATTGTTCTTACCGTCTCCATGAATGATACATTTCATTTCTTATTTCAAAATTTTATGTAATATTATAAAAACATATATACCGGATATATATGATTTATATATGAAACATATTATGGAGATAATGTAATTTTTACCACATGAAAAAATTGTAATTATAACAAGATCATTTTCATCTCAAGTACCCAATATCAAAAAAATGGCTGTTGTTAACTTAAATAATTATATAATTTTTATAAAATGGTAATAAGTTATATAAAAGGAATAATAAACATAAAAAATTATATAATGCAAGTATAAATTAAAGAAAAAATTCTTCAAGTCGGACATGAGGTAAGAGACTTTGTCTAAAGATCATTTCATTGAGGCATATTTTGATAATATACACATCCTTTTATAGAGTCTGTAATAAAAACCATTTACTTTCATTTGAATTCAAAGTGAATCTATTTTCTAAGAAGCATTTTTCTAAATGAAAAAAATAATTTTTTTAACGTATGCAGTGACAACGACCTTTCCGCCGCCATAATCATTATTTGGTATTTGGCTTCCTTAACAAGCGGTAATGTTTTTTAAAAGAAAAATAAATTCCATATCCCCTTTTGGGTGTTTTGGTATTGAAAATGGTTTTTGAAATGGATTGATTATTTCAATATCTTGAAATTATTTCTTGTGATTGAAAATGAAATATTATTAGTGAAATGTTTATATTTTCAATATTTTTTGTGTTGTGATTATATAATGGTACTTGGACATTTGAAGTGTGGTTACATGATAAACCAATGATGGGTGATTACATTATAAGACAAATGATGTGTGGTTCCAAGGTAAATCAAGGACAGGTGGTTACGTTATAACCTTCAGTGCATTGGGTATGGTATTTGGAAATATGGCTATTCCATTTAGTGATATGTGTGGAAGTCGGTCGTATGATTATTCCATTTAAGTATGTTTATGTAACAAGTTACCTTATATGATATATATTGCTTTCTATTGGGTTTATGATAATATCTTATTTATAATAATGGTAAGTAATGAACTTATATTAAGTAAAGTGTTTTGGTTACTTCTTTAAGGTAAAAATAATTACTTTATGATAAAGTATTCATGGTTTACATGTTGTTTTAAAAAACTAATATTTTTATTACTTTATGTATCCATTATTGAAATTTTTATGCTCATCCCAAATTTTGAATTTTTTTTCACAATACTTAAAGATGAATAGAGTCAATGATGGGATCATGTAAAAGTCATGCTGTCTGAATCATAGAACTAAACATGTTTATTTTTTAAGAGTTTTTTATGAAAAAATTGATAGTGAGTAGTAATGTGTACTTGTAATATTCAAGTTGTTATATATAATTTATGACATAATTTTCTAAATCTCTAAACATAACAAGATCCTCAATGTGAATTATTAACTTAATTAAAGATTATATAATGTTTAAGGCTTGTGCCTTACCGTTGGTATCATAGGTCGGTTTAGATAACTTTAGGAGTTATAATTTTGTTAATAGAATATCGATAAATGAGTTTTTTTATATTATAGTGAAATTGAAATGATATAGAATTTGAATATTAACATGTTTCTTTGTATAAGATATGTTTGTTTAGAATGGTTTTCCATATAGGAAACATTGCAGCTATGATGGGAAGACATACAGAGGAGAATAACCTTCCAAATCATCATCCTGAGATGGTTAGAATCAGAACTGAATATTTTTTTGTAGTGATGACTAAGTTGAATCAAGTGATATGTGTTGGTTTTGTCCATTCACGATATCAACCATATCAACCACCTAATAACTTTTCTGTTGTGGAGAATTTCATGAGGCAACATACACCACCATTCATAGGATCATCTGACCCTGTCCAAGCTAAAGGGTGGATCAAAACACTGGAAAATATGTTTGATGTCATGGAGTGTATAGAAAATCAAAATATTAGTCTTGTTTCTTACCTTTATGAAGGATAATCCAATAATTGGAGGTATATGGTTAAAAATATCTAGGACAGTGAGGATATTTATGATATTGGTTAGGATGAATTAAAAGGTATATTTCTTAAGGAATATTTTCCTAAGGTGGTCCAGTTTAAGACGGAAAAAAATTTATTGGAATTGAGGAAAGAGGATTACTCAGTGACTATGAATGAAAGAATTTTTTCTCAACTAGAAAGGTATGCTCCAAATTTCATTCGACATCTTAATAGTAAGATAAATTGGTTTTACATAGGATTGAATCTGCGATATCGAAAGGAATTTTCCTCTCATTAATGAAAAATCTATGATAAATTTGTCAAAATGTGCTGAGAATATAGAAATGGAGTTTTATAATGATAAAGTGTTCTATGAGAACAAGAAAAAGAAGAGGTATACTTTCCATGAAAAAGGAAATTGTTTATTAAAGAAGTCTATAGGTAAAAAATTAAATTCCTATCTTGTGAGAAGTGTGGTAAAAATCATTCTAGAGGATGTATCTAAAAATCTAGAATGTTCTTCTAGTGTGGTAAGACTGGTAATATTTCTCTTAATTGTAAGCAAGATGATCAATAAGGCAATAAAAATCTTGTGGTACGATGTTTTAGTTGCAATGAGTTTGGTAATTATGCCAATTTGTGTCCAGAGTTGATTACCAAAGATGAAAACCAGAAAGATCAAATATAGAAGGGTGTGGTGAAATATTTTTCAAGTACTACGGTTGATGGGGGACAATCAAATAAAGTGGTATTATGTAATTTTTTTTGTTTTTTTTAGATTATACCAATGTGTTTTTTTTGATTCAGGATCTACACATTATTTCATTTCTAATAAATTTTCAGGTAAATTTAAAATTCCACCGCAAGAAATAAATCCAAAACTTATGGTAAAAACTCCTGGGGGAAATGTGGAAGAAAAAAGAAATTATAAGAATCTTCCTATACTTAAATGTGGAAGGAACTTACCTAGAAACCTTGTTGTTTTTCCTCATGTTGAGTTTAATATTATTTTGGGAATGGATTGGCTTTTTGTTTACCATGTTATAATTGACTATAGAGCTAAATAGGTTTCTTTTTAGAAAAACTTTCAATTTGTGTACGAAAATGAACCCTTAACTTTAATAACATATCTATAAGATGAGAAACTAGTGAAATATGGAAATAAATGTTACCATACAGATATTGTTGAAAATAAAGGAACTATTTAGATTAATTATGTTCTATTAGTAAATGAGTATCTTGATGTTTTTCTTGATGAGTTTCCTGATATAACACTTGATTGGGAAGTTTAATTTACTGTTAACTTAGTCCCTGATGGTAATCCAATTTCAAAAACCCCTTATTGAATGGATCAAATTGAACTTTTAGATTTAAAGAAACAATTACATGAGTTGTTAGATAATGGTTTCATTCAACTTAGCACATCACCATGGGGTGCTCTGGTCTTGTTTGTTAAAGAGAAAGATAGTTCAATGAGGATTAACATTGATTATAAAGCCTTGAATAATATCACTATTAATAAAAAGTATTTGTTGCTTCATATCGATGATTTGTTTGATGTGCTACAAAGGCCATAGTATTTTTCAATGATTGACTTGAGGTCGGGGTACCATCAGTTAAAAGTAATGGAATCAGACATTTTGAAGACTACCTTTCGTACAAGATATGACCATTATGAATTTTTAAGTTATTCCTTTTGGGTTAACCAATGCACATGATGTATTCAAGTATCTTATGAATATCATTTTCTGTGAGTTCTTGTAAAAGTTTATGGTTTTGTTTATTGATGATATTTTGGTATATTACAAAATTAAAGAGGAATATGAAAGTCATTTAAGGGTTGTCTTTCAAACCATAAAGGAAAAAAAATTGTATGGGAAATTCAACAAGTGTGATTTTTGGTTGCAGAAAATTTCATTCCTTGGTCATATTATTTCTAAAGATGGCATAACTATTGACCCTTCTAAAACCAAATATATTGAAGAGTGTCCAAGACCTAACAATATCATAGAGATCCATAGTTTTCTTGGGTTTGCAGGCTATTACTGAAGGTTTGTTGAAAAAGTTTCTTAGTTATGTAGCCCACTGAATAAGTTAACTCAAAAAGGTGTTAAATTTATCTAGACAAAAGAACGTGATGATTGTTTTCTGGAATTGAAAAAAGATTGGTGAATGCTCTAATTTTTTCCATGACTTCCATAAATGTTGAATTTTTTTATCTATAAATATTATTCATTAAAAGGGATTGGTTGTGTACTAATGCATAATGATCAGGTAATTTCTTATGATTCATGTTAGTTGAAAACTCATGAGTTAAATTACACAAGACATGATTTGAAATTAGTTGCTTCAGTTTTTTATTTAAAAATTTGTATGCATCATTTTTATAGTGTAAAATGTGAAATATAAAATGATCACAAAAATTAGAAGTATATATTCACTTAGAAATAATTGACCATGAGATAGTGTAGATTTATAGAATTAATCAAGGATTATGATTTCACAATTCATTACCATCCAGGAAAAGAAAGTAAAGTGACTGATGATTTGAGTCGAAAAAGTAATACTACATTAACCAGGTTACATTTGGAACAATATCCGTTGATTAATGATTTGATGAACTTTGGAATATAAGTTGTTGGTGCAGAATATCCCTCTGTTTTGTTTTAGGTGTTAGTGAAATAATCTCAATCAGAAATAATAAAGAAAGAAAAGAAGGAAGACAGTGAATTGCTGAAAAGTATAGAATTGGTTTAGAAGGGAAATTTTCCTGCATTAAAAATTGAAAAAGATTGTGTTTTAAGATTTGGGAAGAGATTATGTGAGCCTTGTGATTTACAGTCGAAGAAAGAGTTGTTATGCAAAGATCATAGCTCACCATTTTTAGTTCATCCTGATAGTACTAAAATGTACAATGATTTTTGGGAGTATTACTAGTGGGATAGAATAAAAAGAGATATTGCTGACTTTACTATCAAGTGTTTAACATGTCAACATGTTAATGTAGAATGAAAATTACCAAAAGGTATGCTTTATAAATTACTGATTCAAGAGTGGAAATGGGAAAATATATCCATGGACTTAATTGTGGGATTACCAAAGTCATATCAAGGTAATAATTCAATTTGGATTATTGATGATCGATTGACTAAATATACTCAGTTTCTTCCTATCTGAGATAATTTTTCTCTAGATAAAATTTCTCAATTGTATGTTAAAGAGATAGTTAGGTTTCATGGAGTTCCCCTCTCCATTGTATCTGATTGTGATCCTAGGTTGATTTATAACTTTTGGAAAGGCCTTCAAAAGTCATTAGGAACTGAATTAAATTTCAGTGCAGATTTTCATCGTCAATCAGATGGATAGTCTAAATGAACAATTCAGACATTGGAAGATATGATACATGCTTCTTCAATGGATTAACTGGGGAGTTGGGACCAACATCTTTCTTTGGTTGAGTTTTCTTATAATAATAGTTTTCATTCTAGTATACAGATGGCTCCATTTGAGGAATTATATTGAAAGCACTATCCAACTCCAAGTTTTTGAGATGAAGTATATTAAAGGATGTTGATGGCACCAGAATTAGAAGAAGATATGGTAGAAAAAGTTTAATTTATTCAGAATCATATGAGATGAGCTCAGAACACGCAGAAAATTTATGCGGATAACCGAAAGAAGGACCTTTCTTTCGAGGTAGGTGATCATGTATTTCTTAAAGTTTCTCTATGGAAAAGTGTGATGCATTTTGGTAATAAGAGAAAACTAAGTCTGAGGTTCATTGGAACCTATGAAATCATAGAGAAAGTCAGATCAATAGCCCATAGAGTAGATTTACATCCAAGTTTATCTCAGGTACACAATGTTTTTCATGTTTCAATGTTGATAAAGTATATGATGAATTCATATCATGTTTTGAATCACAAGGTAGTTCAGTTGGAAGAGAATCTCTTTTACAAGGAACAACTAGTCTATATTCTTGACTGAAGATAGAATTTGTTAAAGTATAAGGAAATTTTTTAGGTTAAGGTTTTGTAGAAAACCAATTTTTTGAAGATGCAACAAGAGAATATAAAAATTATATGAGGGAAAAATACCCCTACTTATTTGATAATTAAATAAAATTGTGAGGACAAAATTTCTAAAAGGGGGAAGGATGTAACATCCCATGTAAAAAAAGAATATGAAATTTTAATATTTATTAATATTAGTTTATTAAATATTAATTTTACATTAAAAGGGAAGTATGTCTGATAGAATACTGAAAACGCAACAATGATTTTCTCTAAAATCTTACGTCGCACACACCGTTGACTTATACCAAAAAATAAAACAAAAATATTTGTATTTAAATTGTAGTCAGCGAATAAATTTTTTATTGGAGGGAATGAATAGAACTAACTAAAATATGATTATACATGTTTTCTAAAGGTCTTTAAATTCAACCAATAAATTTTATGGGCATAAAATAAGAATGAATCTGATTTTAATCATGAAATAATCTAATATTTTTAAAAGGCCATTTTACCACCATTTGATGGTAAAACCTTTTCAAATATTGTTTTCACACTTTTATATGCTCCATTAGACAAAATAGACTTCTTCTTTTGAAGCAGGGCATCAAAATTTACTTTGGGTAAATAATTGGAATTTTTTCTGATAAAGTTCATTTTTAATGAATTGTGAAAAATACTACATTTTTATTGAATACTGCATTTTTATCTAATTTATTTATATAGTTATATTGTCCTTTAAATTGGTTTTAAATTTTAATTGGATTATATTTTTATCATTGAATCCAATTTTGGTCATTGAAAGTAATTTCCCTGTTTAATTAGACATAAACACATGTCAATCTATTTGTAGTATTTACTTCTTAAATAAACGCTTTTTGGTTTTGACAATGGAAATTAATTTTAAATTAATTTCTGCCACTTCTGTGTTTTGAATTTGGAAAAAAAGAGTCCATATTTATATTTATAAGGTACAAATTGTGTAAATAGGTACCTTTTATTTTTAGACATTATGAATAGTAACTTCATAAATTATTTTATTTACCATGGTTAAAGGGTAAATTTGGTAAATAATTGTATAAAATAATATTATAATAAAATTAAACTACCCTAACACATGACTTAACTCTATTAGATGAGATATGTCTGACCATTGGCATCCTTGGGTCGATTTTAGGACCCCATGGAGCCACTTGTATGTGAAAATGACATTTAATTACTTTTTTATAGTAAAGAAATATGTATCATAAACATGTATCTTTTAGTGAAACAATTTTTATATGGGGTTATATAAGTGATCTTTTAAGGATTTGAGACTCCTTATATATATTTTTGTTTCTGTTGACACTGAATGTAAACATATGAGAAGGGGATCATGGGGGTCTGAAAAATTGGAGGCCAAGGGCAACCCTTTGAACCACCTTCATGCCACACGAGGGGAGGGAACTGGTAAAACTATACACCATAAGGGGAGGGTAAGGGGAGGCTCTGGAGGAAAAGAAGTTTTCTTGCCAATATACCTTATGCCATATATGAAGAGTCTCAGTGTAGTCCAGGAGGAGAGGCCTGCACTTGTGGATGATATATGAAATGTGCCAGGGGGCAGGGGAGACTCCCTTAAGGGAGATCCAGATGACTATGGAGTCATTATACACCATAGTGAGGGGGATGTTCAATGAATTTCATAGCTCCAGCCTAGTAAGAAGGGCCCTTTCCTCCACCATCAAAGAGTCCCCATTCCCAAAGATAGCACTGGAAGCTATGATAACTGAACCAGATGGGTCACAGACCACTCCACCTCCCCTCATAATTCCCTGAGTAGGAGGAGTCCATCTCACCCATGACCCCGACTAGAGTGGATGGGAAGGGGGTTGGGTGATGATGGGGAAAATCCCAAGGGAAGGAACCTCCTCGTGCATATTGTGGAGGGAAACCAGATCAACAATGAGGCATCTGGTTTTGAATACCAGGCCATGGGAAGAGATATAAAAGGCATTGTGCCACACCCTATTGTGTGCCTGCCAAATGCACAAAAAACCCACCACCAAGAGAATGAAGTGACCATATTTCTCCTATTTTCTCATATCCCCAATTAACTAGCACTGAAAGATGTCCGCCTACGTTGCAAAGCGTCCCGATACATTGATGAACTCACCAAGGGAACTATAGACACACCTATCCCAATCACCCTATATAAAAATATTAATATAGGTCTCCTCCTGGTGGCTATGAATGCATGAACATCTTGATGGGATTGAAAAACTTCTATAATTAATAGCTATCTCAGTCAGGATTGTATTGGATCAGGGCCACCAAATTAGAATGTTGTATTTAGCAGGTATGAACTTGCACCACCGGAAATTACCCTAGGGGTCTGAAACCATCCGCACTTGCATGGCCCTTCTTTACGCCTTGGATGAGATCCTCCCATCTAGGGAGGCTGAGAAGATGTATCTATCTACAGATCCATCCAGATAAATTCTATTTAAGGTAGATTCCTTGAAGGGTTTAAGAATTGACCTGATAAGGGGGGGGGGTAGAGGCTATATTACTTGAAGGACAGGTCATGGGTTGGGCATCCCGGGAAACACAGAACTCTAGCTCCAGCTTCATTCCTAGAAGTTGGAGTCACCCCAGATAAGAATCCAAAGGGAGACATCCTAGAGAAGGGGTAAGTGACCATGGATAGAGGCCCATAGAAGAGATGGTTTCCAGCCTATTTCCCCAAAACTGTAACTATTCTCTGACCTCATAAAGTATCTCCAAAGGGATTTACCCTCTATCACATCCCAAGATAGCTTTCCCTGCAAAAAGAACATTGATTCTACCAAGCTGCTAACATTAATTCCTCTAAGCTCTAGGGGATTCAAAATTATTCCCCAATAGGCCCAATGTAACCTTCCCTCGCTATGAGCATCCCACAAAAAATAATTTAAAAACCTATCAATTTGGGTAATTGTAGTTTTGGGGTCTTTGATAACCACCATGATGTGCATGTGAATTGAGGATAAATCACAATTGATGACGATCATCCTGTCACCAAAAGAGAGAAAACGGGTTTTCCAATTATTAATATGGATGATCACTCAGTTTCACATATCTTCAAAGTGATGGATGCGATCTGTGCTAAGTGCTAAAGGAGCACCAAGAAAAATCACGAGAATGTTCTTTCCATGGATGCCAAGGATAGCTTCGACATTAATCCTCCACTGCCCCGAGAAGTGAGAAGAAAAGAAGATCCCAATATTTTCCTTATTGATAAGCTACATGATCTAATTATATTACTCCTCCATTATCCTTCCAAAGTTTCTAATAGAGGAGGTTCGCCTATTAATGAAGAACATAGAATCATCCGCGAAGAGTAGATAGGAAACCCCAGAGAAGTTAGCACCACTTTGAAAGTTCCCGATCACACCATCCAAAGTTGTGAAAGAAATGTATCTACTAAGAGAGTCTCGGTCAATGATTAAAATGTTAGAAGATAATGGGTCACCCAACTGCAGGCCCCAGACTACTTTGATGAACCCAAACTGCCTCCATGAAAAGAGAATATTAAACCATGGTGAGATGAAACTATTAAATGATATAATAGTCCTAAAAATAAAATATTTGGATAAATTAATTATTTAATGTTTAATATGTCATTAATGAACCAATTTATGTTCTATTGTCATTTTATGGTAACAATATTAACCATATAGTTTGAATATAAAAAAAGACATGGTAAAAGTTAAATTAGTTAACTAGGGGTTAAAGCTAAATGATAAGGATAAATTTGAAACCAAAACTTTTCTAAAACCTATTTTTTGAGATGATCTCAAACAAACCTCATCTTATCATAGAATTAAATGAGTCATGGACCATTTGAAAATCGAAATTCAGTTTATAATAACATAATCTTTCAAGACATTCCAAAAGTAACCCTCCTCCCTCTTATAAAAGGCCACCACCTAAAACTCCTTACTCACACCTCTGAAGCCCCTTATATAATCCAAAATATATTATAATAATCTCTTAAAATCCTTTTATTCCTTCTAGAAGCCTTACCTTTGGAATAAGTCAATTTAGTAAATCCTTTTATCTTAAATAAAAAGGAGTTACACGATTTGAGGTAATGTTTTCTCTCAAGATTCTTTCATTTATTTCAATTTTAAAACCCTATAAACTCTATGTATTCAATTATTTTATAAAAAAACTAGTATATTCAATATAATAGGATGTTTTTATTCCATTTATTTGACCTAAAATCACACACACCTCCATATATAGATTTAGAACTTACCGTTTCTGTGGACGGTGAACTACTGCCTCAAAAAATTATGATTATTCAATTATCTTCTACTTCCTCTCACGGTGGCCATTATGATGTAAATTTATTTTTATATCATATATATTATGTTTATATCATCTCTATTCTTCATTAATTTTTATTTACAACATACCATTATGCTTTTCATGATGTGTAAACAGGATAATTTCATTTGAGGAAGTGTAGACTACCACCCCCTCAAAGTGATATGACTTGTTCATGCCATACATGGAACGTATTAAGGTAGGTGTTAATGAACATATGTAAAATATATAAAATATTATATTATAAAATAATTATAAAATACCTTTGTATCATTATGTTTACATTCCTTTAAATATGAAATAGAAATGAAAGTAGCGTTCATGCGTACGTGCGACTTACCATCTCCATGAACTATTCATTTCATTCCTATCTCCAAATGTTATAGAATATTGTAAATACATATATAATGGATATATATGATATATTTATGAATAATATTATAGAGATAATGTAATTTTTACCACATGAACAAATTGTAATTATAAAAAGATCATTTCGACTCAAGTCCCCCAAATCGACAAAATGACAAAAATTAACATAAATAATTATTTAAGTTTTATAATGTGGTAATAATTGATATAAAAGTAATAATAAACATGAAGAAGGATCTGAATCAAGTATAAATTAACTTAATTTTATTATTTATGAAATCAAAGAACAAATGAGTCAAGTCGTACATGAGGTAAAGGATATTGTCTCAATCTCCTTTCATTGAGGAATATTTTGATAATATACACCTACTTATTTTATATGGTGTATAATAAAACCCTTCGTCTTTTAATTTCATTCAATGGGAATATTTTTTCTATGAAGTGTTTTACTAAACGAAAAAAGGAATTTTTTTAACGTATGGAGTGACAACAGCCTTTCAGCCACCACAAGCATTATTTGATATTTGTATTCCTTAACAAGACGTAATGTTTTTTAAAGGAAAATAAATACCATATTCCCTTTTTGGGTGTTTTGTTATTGAAATATTTTTTTAAATGGATTTATTATTTCAATATCTTGAAGTGATTTCTTGTGATTGAAAATAAAATGTTATTAGTGAAATGTTGATATTTGTAATATTTTATCTGTTGTGATTATATAATGGTATTTGGAAACATGATGGGTGGTTATGTGATAAACGTATGATGAGTGGTTAAATGATAAATCAAATGATGGGTGGTTCCTTGATAAACCAAGGATGGGTGGTTACGTTATAACCTCCAATGCATTGGGTATGAAAATTGGCCATATGACTATTCCATTTAGTGATATGTGTGAAATTTGACCAGATAGTTATTCCATTTAAGTATGTTTATGTCCCAAGTTACCTTATATGATACATTTTTCTTTCTAGGGGATTTATGGTAATATTTTGGTTACAAAAAGGGTAATAAATGATCTTATATTTAGTGAAGTGTTTTGGCTACTTATTTAAGTTGAAATGTGTTACTTTAAGATAAAGTATTCATGGTTTACATGTTGTTTTGAATAACTATTAGTTTTCCTTCTTTATATATCCTTTACTGAGCTTCTTATGCTCATCCCATGTTTTGAAATATTTTTCATAGGACTTAAAGATGAATAGGTCCAAGAATGGGATAAGGGAAAAGTCATGTTGTCTAAAACATGGAACTAAACATGTTTCCTTTTTAAGAGTTTTTGTTTTATAATGAAAATGGATAGTGACTAGAAGGGTCTACATGTAATATTCAAGTTTTTATGTATAAGTTATGACCTAATTATCTAAAGATATAATCCTGAAAATATCCTCAATGTGATTTATTCACTTGAGTCATGATTATGTAATGTTTAAGGATGGGGCCTTACAGTTGGTATCAGAGGTCAGTTTAGATAATTTTAGGAGATAGTAATTTGTTAATATAATATTTATAAATAATTATTTTATGTTAAGGTGAAATTAAAATGATATATCATTTTAGTATTACCATGTTTATTCATTTGAGATATGATTGTTCAGAATGGTTTTCCGTAGAGAAAATAGTGAAACTATGCTGGGGAGGCATACAAAGGAGAACAAACTTTCAAATCAGCATCCTGAGATGGTCAGAATTGGAACTAAACAGTTTGTTTTTGTAATGGACCATTTGAATGAGATGATAAATGGTGGTGGTGTCCATGCATGGGATCAACCAGATCAACCACAAAGGAACATGTCTATAGTGAATAATTTCCTGAGGAAACATCCCCCATCATTCAGAGGATCATCTGACCCTGTGCAAGTTGAAGGGTGGATTGAAGTAATGGAAAAGATTTTTGATGTTATGGGGTGTATAGACCATCAAAAGGTTAGTCTTTATGTTTACCATTTTGAAGGGGAAGCCAATTAGTGGTGGTCGATGGTTAAAAATATCATAGACAGTGAAGAGATTGATGCTCTTGGTTGGGATGATTTAGAAGGTATGTTTCTTGAGAAATATTTTCCTAAGGCTATTCAAATTAGGATGGAAAAACAATTCTTGGAATTGAGGTAGGAGGATTACTCAGTGACTACTTATGATGTAAAGTTCACTCTATTGGAAATGTATTATTCAAATTTCATCTGAGATCCTGATTGTAAGATAAATCGGTTTTACTCAAGATTGAAGCCACGATATCGAAAGACATTTGCATCTTTTGAATTCAAAAGATATAAGAAAATTTTCAGATGTTCTGAGAAATTAGAAATGGAGTTTTCTGATAATCATGTGTTCCATGAGTGGAATCAAAAGAAGAGGTCCAGTTGGCATGCAAAAAAGAAATAATTCATTAAACAAGTTTGGAGGTAAGAAAATTAAATTCCCATCTTGTGAGAAGTGTGGTAAAAAGCATCTTGGAGAATGCCTCTCAAAATCTGGAAAGTGATTCTTGTGTGGTAAGACTGGTCTTATTTCTCCTAACTATAAGGAAGATGATCAAGAAAGCAATGAAAATCCAGTGGTAAGATGTTTTAGTTGCAACGAGTTTGGTCATTATGCTAATGTGTGTCCAAATTTGATTACCCAAGGTAGAATCTAGATAGATCAAAAGCATAAGGGTGTGCCGAAATCTTTTTATACTATTATGGTTGATGTGGTTTCATCAAATGAAGTAATATCAGGTACTTTGTTTTTTTATAATTATTCCAGTGTGTTGTTTGATTCAGGATCAACATATTCTTTCATTTCTAAGAAATTTCCTAGTAATTTTGGAATTCCACCTCAAGAAATAAATCCAGAAATTTTGGTAAAAACACCTGGGAGAAATGTGGAGGCATAAAGAAATTATAAGAATATTACTATTATTATATGTGGAAAGAACTTACCTAGAAACCTTATTGTTTTACCTCTAGTAGAGTTTAATGTTATTTTGGGAATTGATTGGATTTTTGTTTACCATTCTAAGATTTACTATAGAGATAAACAATTTTCCATTTATAAAAACTTTTAAATTGTGTATAAGAATGAACCCTTAACTCTAATAACAAATTAGGAAGATGAGAAGCTAGTGAAATATGAAAATGAATGTTACCTTGCACATATTGTGGAAAACAAAGAAAATATTTAGATTAATGATGTGCTAGTAGTAAATGAGTAACTGGATGTTTTTACTGATGATTTTACTGTTATAATACCTAATTAGGAAGTTGAATTTAATATTGAATTAGTTCCTGATGTGAAGAAAATTTCAAAAACCCCTTATCAAATGGCTCAAATTGAACTTTTAGAGTTAAAGAAACAATTTCAGGAGTTCTTAGATAAAGGTTTCATTCTACCAAGCACATCACCATGGGTGATCCATTATAATTTGTTAGAAAGAAACATTGTTCAATGAGACTTTTCATTGATTATAATGCCTTGAATTATATAACTGTTAAGAACAAGTATCCATTTCCTCATATTGATGATTTGATTGATAAGATCTAGGGAGCTCAGTATTTTTAAAAGATTGACTGGAGGTCCTGGTACCATCAGTTAAAAGTAAAGAAATCAGACATTCTGAAGACCGCATTTCATACTAGATATCGGCATTATGAATTTTTAGTTACACCTTTTGGGTTAACCAATGAACCTATTGTATTCATGGATATTATGAATAGAATTTTCCATGAGTTCTTTAATACGTTTGTGGTTGTGTTTATTGACAATATTTTGGTATATTCCAAAAATAAAGTGGAACATGAAATTCATTTAAGGGTTGTCTTACAAACCTTGTAATAAAAGAAATTTTTTGGGAAATTTAGAAAGTGTGAGTTTGGGTTGTAGTGAATTTAATTCCTTGGTCATATTGTTTCTAAAGATGACATTTTTATTGACCCTTCTAAAATGAAAGTTGTTGAAGTGTGGCCAAGAGCTATCTATACCATAGAGATCTATGGTTTTCTTGGGTTGGAAGGCTATTACCGAAGGATTGTTGAAACTTTTTCATGGTTATCTACCCCACTGACTATGTTAACTCGAAATGAGGTTAAATTTATCTGGAAGAAAGAGTGTGATGATTGTTTTTAAGAATTTAAAATAATATTGGTGAATGCTCCAGTTTTGGACTTGCCTTCCAGAAATGGTGAATTTTTTATCAATAATGATACTTCATTGAAAGGATTCGGTTGTGTCCTAATGTAGAATGACCAGGTAATTGATTACACTTTAAATCAATTGAAAACTCATGAGGTAAATTACCCTACACATGATTTGGAATTATCTACTATTGTTTCTGCATTAAAAATTTAGAGGCATAATTTTTATGGTGTAAAGAGTGAAATATATAATGATCACAAAAGTTTGAAGTATATATTCACTCAGAAAGCATTGAACACGAGAGTGTGGAGATGGCTAGAATTAATCAAGTATTTTGAATTCACAATTCCTTACCATCCAGGAAAATCAAATAAAGTGGTAGATGATTTGAGTCAAAAAAGTAATGATACATTAACAATGTTACATTTGGAACAAGATCCTTTGATTAAAGATTTTATGAAATTTGGAATAGATTTTGTTGGTGCCAGAGATCCCTATGGGTTTTTTCAGGTTTCAGTGAAATAATCTATATTAGACAAAATAAAGAAAGCGCAGAAGGAAGACAGTGAGTTGCAGAAAATAGTTGAATTGGTTCAGAGGGGAAAGTTTCCTGAATTTAACATTGATAGATATTTTGTTTTGAGATTTGGGAGATATTATGTATGCCTTATGATTCACTGTTGAAGAAACATTTGTTATGTGAAGCTCATAGCTTTCCATTTTCAGTTCATCCTGGCAGCACTAAGATGTATAAAGATCTTCAAGATTGTTACTGTTAGGATGAAATGAAAAGAGATATTGTTGAATTTACTGTGAAATGTTTAACTTATGAACAAGTTAAAGTATAAAAATAGTTTTCGAATGGGATGCTTAGGACTTTACTAGTACTAGAGTGGAAATGAAAAAATATATCCATAGACTTCATTATGGGATTACTGAAGACATCTTGAGGTAATAATGAAATTTGGGTTATTGTTGATCGATTGACTAAATCTTCTCATTTTCTTCTTTTTAGAGATACTCAACCTCTAGATCAACTTTCCCATTTGTATGCTAAAGATATAATCAAGTTTCATAGAGTTCCCCTCTCCATTGTATTTGATCGTGTGATGAGGTTCACTCCTAACTTTTGTAAAGGTCTTCAAAAGTCATTGGGAACTGAATTAAATTTTATTACACATTTTCATCCTCAATTAGATGGACAGTTAAAAGGAACAACTCAGATATTGGAAAATATTCCACGTGCCTATTCAATGGATTACCAGGGAATTTGGGATGGACATATTTCTTTGGTTGAGTTTTTTTATAATAACAATTTTTATTCCAGTATATAGATGGCTCTATTTAAGGAATTATATGGAAAGTAGTGTCGAAATCTGGATTTTTTGGATGAATAAGGTGAAAGGAAGTTGATGTGACCAGAATTGGGAGAAGAGATGTCATAAAATGTTTAGTTGATTCATAATTATATGAGAATATCTCAGAGAAGGTAGAAAATTTATGCAGATAACTGAAGGAAATATCTTTCTTTCGAGGTAGTTGATCAGGTCTTTCTCAAAGTTTCTCCATGGAAAAGTGTGATGTGTTTTTGTAAGAAGGGAAAGCTGAGTCTGAGGTTCATTGGACCCTATGAAATCCTAGAGAAAGTTGAACCAGTAGCCTACATATTGGCTTTACCACCATGTTCATCCTAGATACATAATGTTTTTAATGTTTCAGTGTTGAGAAAGTATATACCGGATCTATATCATATATTGAGTCCAGATGTAGTTCAGTTGGAAGATAATCTCTCTTATAAGGAATAACTAGTCCAGATTCTTGACCAAATAGAGCAGGTGTAACTGAATAAGATAATTCTTTAAATTAAGGTTTTGTGAAAAAACCACATGGATGAAGAGGCTACATGGGAATCTGAAAATGATATGAGGGTTAAATACCCCTACTTATTTGGTAAGAAAATAAAATTACAGGGACACAATTTCCAAAGGGGGGGGGGGAAAGATGTAACTTCCAAGGTAAATAATGAATATGAAAATTTCATATTTTTTAATATTTTTGAATTAAATATTAATTTTACTTTAAAAGGGATTTTATGTCTGATAGAATACTCAACACGCAATAATGGGTTTCTCTGAAATCTTACGTTGCACACAATGTTGAGTTATTCCAAAAAATAATATATTATTATTATTATTTTAAATGCTAGTTAACACATAACCATTATATTATCATGAATGAATATAACTAAATGAAATATGATTATACATGTTTGATAAATGACATTACATTCCTCCAATAAATTTTAGAGGCCTAAAATAAGAATGAATATGATTTTAAGCATGAAATACTTTAATATTTTTAAAAAGTCATTTTACCTTTATTTGATGGAGATCCCTTTTTAAATATCTTTTTGACACTTTTATATGATCTATTGGAAAAAACAAGCTTCTTCTTTAGAAGAGGGACATAAAAATTTATTTTTGGTAAATTTTTGGTATTTTTCTGATAAAGTTCATTTTTTAATGAATATAAAAATATACTGCATTTTTATTCAAAAATACATTTTTATATAATTTATTTATATAGTTATATTGTGTTTTAATTGATTTTAAAGTATAATTGGATTATATTTTTATCATTTAATCCAATTTTTTTTATTTGAAGTAATTTCACTTTTTAATTGGACATAAAAACATGTCAATATTTTTGGTAGTTTTTAATTCTCAAACCCATTGTCTCATCCAAACACTACTCCAATAATCTCCCCACATGCCTATATTTCTCCTAGAAGCCTTAAATTGGGCCGAAGGGAATTCAAGAAAGTCTTTTAGCTTAAATCAAAAAGAGTTACCCGATTTGTGGTAATGTCCTCTCTCAAGCTTCTTTCATTTATTTACCTTCTCCAACCCACTAAAATGTCCTTAATAGATTATATTATAAAAAAAAACAGTATATTAAATATAATAGGATTTTTTATTCCATGTATTCGACCTACACTCACACACACCTCCATCTAATGGATTTAGAACATGCTGTTTCTATGGAGGGTGAACTATTTCCTCACGAAATGATGATTGTTCAATTATCTCCTACCACCTCTCATGGTGGAAATTATGATGGAAATGTATATATATATGATATATATTATTTTTATATTGTCTCATAGCTTCTGTATTTTTTATTTACAACATAAATTAATGTTTTTCATGATTTGTAAACATGATAATTTCATTTGAGGAAGTGTAGACTACCACCCCTCAAAGTGATATGACTTGTTCATATAACAAATGGAGCGTATAAAAGAAAGAGTCAATGAAATTATGTAACATATATAAAATATTAACTTATAATATATTTATAATATACAAAGGTATATTTATGTTTTCATTTCATTAAAAATGAAATAGAAATGAAAGTAGCGTTCATGCGTACGTACGGCTTACCGTCTCCATGAACGGTGCATTTCATATATTATCTCCAAATGTTATGGAATATTATAATTACATATATACAAGATATATATTATATATAAATGAATAATATTTTGGAGATAATGGACTTTTGACCACATGGACAAATTAAAATTATAAAAAGATCATTTTTGACTCAAGTACCAAATATCGACAAAACGAACGATATTAACTTAAATAATAATGAAAATTATATAACATTGTAATATGTGATATAAAATGAATGATAAACATGAAAAAGGATATGAATAAAGTAGAAATTTACTTAGTTTTATTATTCATGAAATTAAAGATCAAACGAGTCAAGTATGACATGAGGTAAGGGACATTGTCTCAATCTATTTTCATTGAGGAATATTTTGATAATATAAACCTTTTTATTTTATAATATGTATAATAAAACCATTTGACTTTTAATTTCATCAAAAAAGAATCTATTTTCTATGAATAATTTTTCTAAAGTACAAAAGTAATGTTTTTAATGTATGCGGAGACAATGACCATTCCACCACCACAAGGATTATTTGATATTTGGATTTCTTAACGAACAGTAATGTTTTTTTAAAGGAAAATAAATATCATATTACCTTTTTGGGTGTTTTGGTATTGAAAATGGGTTTGTAAATGGATTTATTATTTAAATATCTTGAAATTATTTCTTGTGATTACAAATTAAATGTTATTAGTGAAATGTTGATATTTGAAATATTTTTTTGTGTTGCGATTATATAATGGTACTTGGACATTTGACGGGTGGTTACATGATAAACCAATGACGATTTGTTATGTGATAAACCAAATGATGGTTAGTTCCATGATAAACCAAGGATGAGTTGTGATGTTATAACTTCCAATGCATTGGGTATGGAAGTCAGCCGTATGGCATTCCATTTAGTGATATGTCTAGAAGTTGACGGTATGGTTATGCCATTTAAGTATGTTTATGTCCCAAGTTACCTTATATTCTATATGTTTCTTTCAATGGGATTTATGGTAATATTTTGGTTACTAAAAGGGTAAGAAATGAGCTTATATTTAGTGAAATGTTTTGGCTAGTTCTTTAAGGTGAAAAGTATTAATTTATGATAAAGTATTCATGGTTTACATGTTTTTTTGAAAAACTAACAGTTTTTCTTCTTTATGTATCCCTTACTGAGCTTTTTATTATCATCCCAAGTATTGAAATTCTTTTTATAGGACTTAAATGTGAACAGGGTCAAAGATGGTATAAAGGAGAATTCATTCTATCTAAAACATGGAACTAAATATGTTTCTTTTCGTAAGAGTTTTTGTTTTATAAAAAAATGGATAGTGTGTAGAAGTGCCTACTTGTAATATTAATGTTGTTATGTATAAGTTATGACCAAATTTTCTAAATCTCTAAACCTAAAAAAATAAATATTTGAATTATTAACTTAATTCAAGATTATTTAATATTTATGGATATGGCCTTACAAAATTACCCTAAAATATCATTGAAAACATTCTTGAGGAAAAGAATCCTTAAACATTAAAAGTGTTCTATACCACTTTTAAATGATTGAATTATAATCCCCACGAATTGAATAACATAAAATTAAACCTTTAATATCATGAAAATAAGGATATTCATGATATAATATGTTAAATAATAGTATATATACCTCATAAAATAATATTGGTGTATAACATAACAAAAATCACAAAGAACAAAAATTGTGACCAAATCCATTACCGCTATGATGACATTAAAATTGTAAAACCCACTAAAGATCGACCCGAAAATGGATATGTAAATTCACATAAATTTATGTATTAGAATCATACAATAATCTTATGGGAAGTATATGTACCACACTATAAAAATAAGTGGTAAACATGGTCTATATCTCCCAAAAATAAAAGTGAGTTGAGAAAAACCAGAACTACTTGAGTACCTTTTGAGTAATGAGACCCATGAAAGAGTAAAATCAATTAAAACTTTTAATATAATTAAATAAATTAAATTCATTATATAAAATGTAAAATATAAGTATATAAACAATATAAAATTAATTAGGTTCCTAATAACACATAATTATCAATGGAATGTAAATTGAGATGAAACCCCTTAAAACCGTGGTAACATTTGAATTGGAAAACACAAAATTTATAATCATCAAATGAAACATTTAAATAACATTAAGATAAAATAATTCATGATATAATATATCACAATGGGTAGCAGATACACAAAACAAAATAATTAAGTGTTAAATTTTACATTTGTCTTGTGGATGTAAAAAGTAAGATGCAAATAACTTACAAAGATCATATCATTGGAGTGAGGATAAATCCATGAAATAATTATGTGTAAAAAATTTCAATATTCAGAATAAAATTATAAATAAATCATAATATAATCAGAGTTCATTTCACACATATGTTTTTCATATCATAATCAATGAAATAGAAGGTTAACCCAATGAATGAAAATTTAGTTAAGAAACCCCTTACTACTTGAGTTACTTTTGAATCATAAGATATATGAAATAATAACATCAATGAAAACTTTTAATATAATTTAATAAATTATATTAATGTTATAAAATATAAAATTTAATTAAACAAAACACTCAAAAGAAACGAGTGGTGAATATGAAATAATCCTTGTAGAAATAAAAATTGAGAATAGAAATCCCCTTACAACTATGGAAACATCTAAATCAAAAGCCCCAAAAGTAATAAAAATATAATGAAACATTTATATACAATAAATATAAAATTATTCATGATATAATATATCAATATGTTTAGTATATACACAATATAAAAAACGTTTGTGGTGAATATGATATTTATCTCATTGATGTAAAACATGACATGAAAATACTTTAACTTGACTCTGATTTGTCATGATTGTACTCCATATTCCTAAATAATAAAACTTATTTTTATTATTTAATTGATGTATAAACTTTTAAAATTTTATTATTAAATTTATTGCATTTATAAAAAATTTATATACAATTACTTAATTAGTTATGTTTAACTTAGATGTTTTGACCATATTCAACTTATGTGACATAACTAACTTTGATAGGTAGACTTTGGTCAATGAGGTCATTATGTAAAAATCTATATAATAATAACCAAAATATAATTATCACATTTTTACATAAATTTTAATTTTAAAATAAAATAGTAAATATGGTTAGGAATCATGAACCAATGTTATGATCATAGAAACAATAGGTAGTATATACACATTGGCAACATTATCATTATTCAAGGATTATTATGGAAATAAGGTATGAAATTATTATCTTCACAGATTTAAAATTATATTATAAATATCATATTAGTTAATTATATTGACTTATATATATCATTATTGTGATGTGGTAATGAAAAAAGAAGAATATCATCGCTTCAAGGAGGTGGTAGTACAATTTTCCACGAATAACATTACACATTTTTCAACGTGTGAAATGGAATGAAGAATGTGATTTATATATAAATGCAGATAGATAATTATTTCATTAATATCAAAATTATTTCATTAATATCAAAATTATTTCATTTATATATCATATTTTTTCTAAACCCATACTTAATACTTTCCATGTAAAGTGTGAACGTATCACATCACGTTGTGGACGCAGTAGTCCACATGTCCACAAACTATGTAATCTTATTCCCAAAAAATTGAAAGCATGAAGGTATGTGTCATATAAAATTCCATAAGTGTGAAGAAATTATAAATTCCACATATATAATATTTAAATAGTAAGTTTGTTATTACCAACCTTGAGTGGTGGTAATGGAAGAACGAATGACTACATTTTGTGAGGTGGTAGTCAACTGTACACACAAACGATGATTATGTATCCCATTTGACAGAAATGTGTATAGTTGTAGGTAAAACCCTTAAAATAACATAATATAATTATACTTAGTATACTGGTTTTATCATATAATTATAATACAATAAAAATTGAATTGTTGGATAAAGAAATAACACAAAAGTTTTCATTGGAGGATGTTACCTCTACTTCGATTAACTCTTTATAATTTTTTTCCAAGATACATACATGGTTTTATTTATTCCAAAATTAAGGCTTATAGGGTGAGATTATAGATGTTGGAAGACTACTTGGTCATGGTTTGGATGACCCCAATATCTTGAGAGGTGTTAATAAGTGGGGATAGTGAGTGCCTTTATATAATAGATGGGAGTGACATTTTTGTAAATACAAAAAGATAAATACTATTGGGAGGTATACCTTATATATTGTGCTGCCAATAATGATCCAAATTTTATTAAATAGGGTATATGGTAGAATCTTGGACATAAAATGGGATTCTGACATATTTCTATGTCATTTCTCCCCTTAAGATTATAGATTAACCACTAAGTAAATTCATTTTTACCTTATTCAGTGTAATTAATTTTTATTAATTTCACTAAAATTTTTATTTAAAAACTAAATTAACCATATTATAAATAATAAATAATAAATAATTATAATTAAAAATATTTAATCAAATTTTTTAAATTTTAATCATATAAGTGGCCTAATTTAATTTAAAATTAATCCAATGGACGAAACACGAAAGGAAATTTTTAAATTAAAAAGTTCAAAAGTTTGAATTGTTTTTATATCCAATTTCAATGAGATATTGATTAAAATTACCTAAATGGGATTTAATGATATAAAATTTATCTAATTATACTTTAAACCTAAATAAAAATATCATTTTACAATACAAATTATTTAGATGAAAAACTAGTTTTCAATTAGAATCTAATATTTTTCACTATTCATCAAAACACGAAACCTCTTCGAAAAATACCAAATGATCACCCAATGTAAAATTATAAATTCAAATTAAAAACAAGTTATTTTTTAAAATTAAATATAAAAAAGTTTCAAAATTTAGTTAAAAACATTCATTATAAGGTGACAAAACTACCTTTTAGAAAAATACAACTTTTTATTCTTAAAATTATATTTATTATTATTTTATTCTTAGAAAACTTATTAGATTAATTGAAAAAACTAATTGAATATAAGACACATATATTTCGAAAATATCTATCACCAAAAGTTATTAATTCAGTTTATTAATAAAAAATTCCATTCTGGGTATAGAAATAGTTTTTCAAAAAAACTCATCATTTATATTCAATCAGTTTTCATTTATTTTTTCATTATTTAGAAAGAATTAATTTTATAAACACCTATAAAATATATTCTCAAAATTTATTTAATCTCATTAATTCCATCCATTCCAATTGAAAACTGATAACTATCATATTTAATATTAATAGTATATTGTTGTTTCGTAAAACTTGATCTTGTGTGTAACACACGTTGTCAAAGAAACTCAATATTATGTGTAGTGAGAGATAAAACTGGTGTTACATACAACAAAATATAAAATATTAATTTTCTTTTAATAAAATCTATAAAATAATTTATATTAATTTGAAATAAGATAATTCATAAAATTTTATGATGTTATATCATACCCCCTTGAAATGAATTTTTCCCTTGAAATTCATTTAGCTTATAAATTTATTTTTAAAATTACTTTATTGAAACCAAAATAGTATATATTAAATAAAGAAAAAAACCCTTAAAAGGGATATTGAGAAATATAAAGGTCACCCAATGTTACATATAAATATGATTCCTCAAAGAGAAAACATTAGTATGAAAATAAAAGATTGATTTGAAAGAAAAAATTAATTCCTATAGACTAGTAGAGAGTGATAGATAAAGTCATCAAGAGAAATACAATGAAGAAAAAATCCCAAACCAAATAGTTGTAGAAAAGGTCTTTGATATCATCATATAATATTTTAATAGGGTAAAATATCATTTCCAGATTCATTTTCCCCAAGTTGAAGGATTTGTTTCACCATCTAGAATGAAAAAATAAATAAATATACTTACTTGACAAGTTAATTTCATCATTTAACCAATTTACACCAAAATCTCATCATTTATGTAGATGGAAATTATTAAAGATGAATTTTTTAATGCTAGAAGAAAAAAGTAAACTTTTAAAGACTACATAACCATAAAGGGATTGTCAAGCTATTCCCCATGTCTTTAGAAATTAAAAAAAACAAAATTGTTATCACATGGTAAGATAATTCCAAAAATTACTAAACCTTCATATGATACACTAATCTTCAAATTTAATTTCTTATACCCAAAATTAAAACTAAATTATTCTATAAATAAAGATCCAAAAAAAATTTCAAATATTTACTGACTATTTTTGAAAACCAATGATTATCAGGATTTGATCAAATATTCCTCTACTATAAATAAACAATTATTCTTAAAATAAAATCCCATATGGTTTTATAAAAAAATTAATCTTTACCTAAGAAATTTCATTCTAAATAGGACATAATGTATGCTAGTGGTAATGTGTGAAAACATTATCCTCCTTTGGTCATGAACTCATGCCCCCACCACATTGCTAGATGTGACAGGTTGTCACCCATAATACAATTTTTCCCCTTTTTTGTTTTAATTTTGAAAAATAAGTCCTATTTAAAAACACTTCATGTTGACATAAGGATTATGGATACATAAACCCACAAATGTTTCACAAAAATGTCATTAATAACTTCAAAATGATTACTACTTAAAAACCTTAAATGAGGTGTCTAAGACTTTTAAATCACTATAATAAAAATTGGCCTTAGTGGTAATTTACTAGTGGTTATTTTAATAAACACCGATAAATAGATTTCTTTTAAAAAAAATAAAATATAGAAATGGTTATAGTAAACCTACTCCATAATTTTTTTAACTTTTTGGGGATTTTTTATTAAAAATTCAACCAAATGTTTTTGAAAACCCTAATTTCAACCCCCACCCCACCCCTTCTCCCCGAGCCTCCCTCTGCACGAGCCTCCTACCATCCCTAATCCCTCATGTCGACGCTCCAAAATTCTTGTAAGGACCTGAACCCAGTTTCCTAGAGTTAGTGCCTTATTTGATTACATTATAATGATTACAAGAAAGTCAATTCCCGAAGGAATGAATAGTTTAGTAGTTTTGGAAAACTAGATACATACATAAGTTCAACATTATAACTTGAAAGGAAAAACAACATATCAGTTTTATTGGGAACATCCACAACTATAAGATTATCCCTACCAGTTACTCATAATAAAATATTTCATGTCCTGATAAAATAATACATAAGAAATGGGTGAGATAAAATTATCATTATGGGTAATAAATAAATCAGAAGATATCATAAATATAAACATTAGTCATGGTAAATAATTAAAAACACATGCATTTAAAAATAAACTTAAACACATTATGGAAAGAATAAGAGTTGAATAAATAATTCCATAATAAAACATAATCATGGTTATTCTGGTAGTATAATAACCACATGAGCTAGAAATAATATTTTTATAATGAGATAATAAATAATGCTGGACATCATAACCATACCATCAAGGCCTTATTCCCAGTCAATAAATAACCATTTTGTCAAGGCCTTGCGCCATGGCGTAGTTTGTCACATGAGACCCACTGATGCATCTAGGGGATATATAGGACCCAAAAACACATAATAAGTCGAATTCATTCCTCATATGAATGGAGATAAACATAAATAACATATATATTCATATTTAATCTCACATACAGAATGTAAATAAAGTTTTTTGAACATTACACATAAACACTAACCATTTAGAGTAAATTTGTGAATGGTTTTAATATAGAACATCAAAAATCAAAATAATAATAAACCCTTAAATTAAATATAATATATTCTATCATAAAATATTAATCCCAATAATACATAAGAATCAACAAGAGTGTTGAAACAGATGTAGATACTCTTATTAAACCATCGAGTAATTCTTAAGACAAATATTGTTTTATTTTGAAAAGAAGAGTTATTTTGGAAAATTCCTTATATAAAACCATACATTAATTAAGATATTACATTCATAATAAAATGATTTATTTTATAAATATAATGGTTTATAAAACATATTATATAGTTCCCTTGAAAATAGGTACGAATTTGATAATTTCCATTGAATCGAGCTTGTATTTCGGGAATAATTTTTGAAATATCCTTTTAAAACATGTAACTCCCCATAAAATAAATGAGGATTATGGTCAGTAAAAAATATATAGAACACTAATAAATAATATATTATGGGAACATTCTAATAAAAAATAATTTCATTGAGGTAAGTAGACAACAAAATTAACCCGAATGAAAATTGAGGTTCGTGTGGAAAACCCTTACCTTAAATCCGAAGGTGTTCCTCACTTGATCTTAAAAACCTGAATATTAAAATTTAGGTTAAAAATTTAATGATTAAATAACCTCATAATCATATAATTTATTTGGTATAGACTTATTAGGTTAATTCATGGCCTTTTTATGGGTTAAGAAATTCAATTTCATTATTTGGGAGCATTTTCTTCCTTGGTTTTCATGATTGGATTACTTATATTCATGTAAGAATAAACTTGTAGAATGAGAATTGTTTTCCATAATTGAATTTATATGTTATTAGTTTACATCCATAAGATTACATAGTTATAAAATTCAGTTTTTATTGGGAGTGAAGATGAATCATTATATAAAACATTAATGATAATTGTTTGGGTTAATTGGTGGTTTTTGATCACAACGAACTCATTTTGATTTAGAAGTTAATATCACATGTAACAAAAGATTACATAACCTTAAATAAGTTATAATATATATATATTATAGTCTGTTTCAATCATAAAAATAGTTTCATGACCATAATTGAAGATGGTAATAGAAATTGAAAACCCATCATCCTTGAATGTGATAAATTAATATATCTCGAATGGTTCTTTAATTTTTAGTATAAAATAATGGGAAAGGAGATATGATGATCAATTTAAAAATTATCACAAAAAATTATAGTACAAGTAAGGTACTGAATTCATCATAACATTTGGATTAAAGTAGGTGAGGAAATAACATAAGAAAAGAAAAGAACTAGAAACAATAAAAGTTGAGAAACTCCTTATGAAAATTCCACAGCTTAACGATGTCAGTTAAAAATTCATAAAATATTTTGATGAGAGAAAATCGGTATCTCATAATTATTAGATAATATGAAAATTAATTGAGATATGTAATGGTATAATCTAACATAATCCCCTTGAAAATAAAAGATAATTACATAAAAAGAATGATTAAAAAAAGAGAAGGGTGGTATATTCTCTTACCTTGTAGAGTAACTCCTAAAACATGAATGTTAAGAACTTGAGAAATTAAGGAAACCTAGGGTGGACTTTTAGGTAGGTAAACATAGAAGATATTGGTGGATTATGAGTTTGGAATGAAATAAAACGAAGGAATGAGTGGGTATTTTTATTAAAAGTGGGGGAATTTTTTATTAATTTCAAAGGACACCTCATTAGTGTTTTTTGAAAAACCATGAGATTTCCCATGGTATTTGACCATGGTATTAGTCACTTTGGACACATAATATCATATATTAATGAAAAAATTTCTAACATCATTTTATATTAATTATTATATCATTATGATATCATTAAACATACTAAGAACTCAAAATTGTATTTTTACTATTCATCAATAATGCAAGTATTTTATAAAAATCCAAAAAATTCACCCCAACCATTTTTTGACGTGTATAATTTAAAAATTAAATCAATTTTCTGAAATTAATTATCTAAATATTTTTAATTTAATTTTTTAATAAATTCATAATTTATAACAAAACAACATTATAACTATAACTTGTTTTATAACACCTTGAGAAATTAATCAAGGTCCAATAAAATTATCTTAAAACAATAAGATAATAAAGTAACAATTTATGATTACATTTTATGATATTAAAATTTATTTTTTTGGGAAAAAATCCATCAAAGTATCATTGAAGCATTTTTTACGTGATTTTGTTTGTTGACAAAGTGAGCCTCTGTGTTGTGTTTGTTGACAAAGTAAACCCTGATTGGAAAATTTGTTGAAAAAGTGGATTTTTTGTGGCATTTCAAGTTCAAGGGCTGTTGTTAACAATCAATATTTGATTCAAGAACGTCGAAAAAGGAATGATCGATTTGGAGGCGGTTCAAAAAGAGCAGATACAAGGTGACGCCGTTTTCCAGTGTTTGTCAAATTTTTGGGCCTAAAAATTGACAAATGAATAAAAGTTTTTTTGTAAAAGGGAATTGCATGCCAGTTTCTTGGAGGATTGGAAACTTTCATGCCATATATTTTTCAAGATGAAAACAAAAAAATATGGTAAAGGGAAAAGTGGCGCCCAAGTTTTATGTTTGGTTGCGCAAGTGACTTGCGCGGCAGAGACTAGGGCGGCGAGACATGTGCACTGAGTGAAGACTAGTGCACCGTCGTGCAGGGTGTCCAAATGCCTATAAATAGAGTTATACCCCTCCTCATTCAGTGTGAGTTCAACACTTAGAGAAAATCAGAGCTCCCACCGCGCAGGTGTGGTGGTTGTGCAAGTGGTGGTGTGGTCTCGCAAGTAGAAGTTGCATGCCAGTTGATTGTTGCGCATCCAGAGTGGTTTGGGTGAGAAAGGAAGGTATTCACCCAAGTTTTTAGTTGAATAAGGGGGTGTTGAGAAAGTTTTTTGGTGACACTTATGCACCGGGTTTTGAAGAAGCACGACAGTTGGTGGTTGTGCGCCAATATTGGTTTGGGCGTAAAAGGGTGCGTGTCACGCAAGTTTCGAGTTACCGAAGCTAGTGTCGCGCAAGTGGTTGAGGTGAAATTGCATGCCATTTTTAACTTGCGCGCAGAGACTTGCACGCCGGCTTGGAGAAGGGCATTATGTATGGTTGAAGCACGACAATCATTTTAGAGCTGTGTGAATGTTGGAAGATTTCCTGATACCTTCAGTGCAAAGTGAGATTCATCTACGGGTGAAAGTTGGACTTCAATATAGAATCTATATACAACATAGGATGCATTCATTAGTTATAATGAAGAGACCTATAGGTCTATAAACTATGAGCGGATCCTTTCCAGAGCAGTGATCCAAGGAAGAGGAAGAAGGTGATCTTCTCCACCGGCAGTGAGAAAGAGAGAGACAAATAGGGAGTGACCCTTGGGAAAGAAGTGAGATGACCATAAACATTGTAAAGGCAGTGAGCCTAGGAACAAAAGTGATCTATCCCAAAAATTTTAAATAACAGTGTTCTTTTTAGTTGATTTGGTACAACGGCACATTGTCGTTGTATACTCCTTAGATGTAACCCAGTGAGGGTGAACTAAGTAAAAATATCTGTGTCTACCTTCTTGCTTCCCTAAATTGTATTCATAGCATCATCATCAGATAAAGAAGAAAAGAAGTGATCATAATTAACACACAAGTGAAAACAAAGTGACCCTTGTAATAAAGAGGTCAAGATCTAGTGGGGTAGAAATTTTTTTGAAAAATAATATCCATACCCGGATTCACCCCCCTCTCAGGGTATACTATCCCCAATTGGTCCTAACACATTTTAAATTATTAAATTTGTAATGAAATTGTAGTTAAAATATTTATGACATACAAAAATACCAATACTTATACTATGATCTTTTTTTCACTTATAAGACGAAATAATTGTATTTATACATTCATTGGTGAAGCTTCTATTTTTTTGGCCGATTTAATCTTAATTAATAATCATAAGAGTAACATTACTATTCATAAGGGTTTGTTATTATTAATATGGATATGTTACTATTCATCAAAAATTATGTTTTTCATATTAGACTCTAAATATTTTATTGAACACAACCTTGTATGTCAATTTTTTGAAATTCAAATCATTAAGGTGGAAAATTATGTTTACAGGCTAGGTTATAACAAAGTGGTGATTTGTAGAGACTTATTGTTTCATGAATTCAATATTAAATTTATGTGTAGAATCTTAGGGTGTTACATTGTCCACTTCTTATAAAAATTTCATCATCAAAGATACCAGAATGTTACCTCACAAAGAGATTTGGGTAGTTCTTCATCATATGATCCTAAGCCTTATAGGGTGCCTCTAAGATTTTATGATTTTTCCAAAGTATCTTTAACGGCCGAGTCATTTGATTCCTCAACACTTGTTCTTTAGTGTCCAGAATCCACATATAATCTTCCCAATAAGATAAATTAGGTTCCAATTCTATAACTTTAGAAATGAGGAAATGTGTTGGGTATGACATGTACATTCTCAGTAATGAGACATGGAATACATTTTGTACATTATACAGGAAAGGTGGCAAAGCCAATCGATATGAAATAGCTCTAATTCCCTCTAGAATTTTAAAAGGGCCTATGTACCTAGGGTTCAATTTCCATTTCTTCCCAAATCTTATATCACCATCAATAGAGATACTTTTAAGGAAACAAAATCTCCCACTTGAAATTCCAAATCCTTCCTTTGATTATCAGCATATTTTTTTCTACTTTGAGATTCAATGATATGGTTTTTAATAGTCATTACCTTCGCTATTGTTTCCTCTACAAGTTATGATCCCACTAACTTCCTTTCACCAACTTCATCTCAACATGTTGGTGTACATAATCTCTTTCAGTATAATACTTTATATGGTTATATTTGAATAATGGAATGGAAATAATTATTGTATTAAAACTCTAATAAAGTTATGTATTAATCCCACATACCTTGTAAGTGAATTTAACATGATCTCAACATTTCCTCTAGGGTTTTGATCATCTTTTCTGATTGCCCGTTTGTTTAGTGGTGGTAAACAATATTTAATCGAAGATGAGTATCCAAATAATTATGAATAATTTTCCAGAATTTCGATGTAAAGAGTGGATCATGATTAGAAACAATTGAGGGAGGTTCTCCATGAAGTCTCACAACTTCATTGATATAGAGTCGTGATAGGCTCTCTAGTGTAAAATCCTCCCTTATAGCGATGAAATGTGCAGATTTCATATGTAGATCAACAATTACCCATATTGCACAACTCATTCTTGTAGTTTTTGGTAATCCTATGACAAAATACACGGTGATTTCATCCCATTTCCATGTAGGAATTGGTAGAGGTTTCATGACTCCTTTGGGATGTTGTAGTTTAGACTTCACCAGTTGATAGACTGAACATCTTGATACATAATCCTAAATTTCTCGCTTCATTTTTTCCTACTAGAAATGTTCCTTAAAATCTCTATAAATTTTAGTTCTCTGAGGGTATATAGATAAATTCGAGCTATTAGAATCATCTAATAACTCCCTTTTCAGATCAGGTATAGCTAGAACACAAAACCTCTCCCCAAATTACATAATTCCATCTTCACACATGAAGTCAACCAACTTCCCATCATTCACACCTTTAGTTTTCTTTTTTAGTTTTTCATCATAAGACTTAAGAAGTGTCAATCCTTTCCAAAATAGATGGTTGGGAAAATAAATGAAAAAGTAGTGATGTTTCACATTATTTGATAATTCTTATATCCATCTTTATTAGATCCATAAACACAAGATCCCTTTCAATCCACATTTTTTTAGACTCCATGATCCTTCCTACTTGATGCATCAACTACCTTATTTTCTTTTCTTGGGAGGTAGTGTATGGAACAATCATAATCCTTGGGTTGTTTAATCCATCTCCTTTGCCTCATGTTGTGTTCTTTTTTTGAGAATATATACTTTGGACTCTTGTAATCCATATATATCTCATATCTTTCAGCTTAGAGATAGTGTCTCCATATTTTTAAAGAGAATATCATATCAGCTAACTCAAGACCATGAGTTGGATAGTTTTTTTCAGGTATTTTTAATTGCCTTAAAGCATAGAAAATAACTCTTTCATTATACATAGGGATATAACCATATCCATTATTTAATGCATTAATATAGATCACAAACCCATCATTCACCAATGGTAGAGTCAGGAACAGAGCATTCACTAATCTCATATTGAATTCATTGAAATAGTCCTCACATTCTTTTTTTCCATATGAACTTAACCCCTTTATGTGTAAGATTGGTCATTGGGTTGGATAAACAGGCGAAGTTCTGGATGAAACTTGGATAATAACCTACTAAATCAATAAAAATACGCCCCTCAGTTATGTTCATTGGAGTAATCCATTCCTGAAAAACCATTGTCTTCACATGATAAATAGATATTCAATCCTTATAGATAATATGTCCTAGAAAGGGAACATATTGAAACCAAAATTCATACTTGCTAAACTTACCATATAATTCATTTATTCTAAGAGTCTTTAGAATAGCATGATAATGATTTTAATGAGATTTTTATCTTATGGAGTATACCAAGATATCATCAATAAATACCACCAAAAAGGCATCAAGATATTCCTTAAAAATTATATTCATTAGCTCCATTAAAACAGAGGGTACATTAGTTTGTCCGAAAGGCATTACTATAAACACATAATGCCTATACCTAGTTTGAAATTATATCTTTGGAATGTATTCCTTCCTTACTAGAAATTGATGATATTCATATCGAAGGTCAATATTTGAAAAATATTGGGCTCCATGATGTTGATCAAATAAATAATCAATGTGAGGTAGGGGATACTTTTTGTATATTGTTATATCATTGATCTCCCCGTAGTCTATGAACAACCTCATATATCCATGTTTCTTCTTAATAAATAGAACAGGGGCTCCCCAAGGAGAGACAATAGGGTGAATAAATACTTTACAACTCAATTCATCATGTTTTTTCTTCAGTTCTACTGATTCCACAGTGCCCATTCCATAAGGAGTATTTTATATAGGCCTTGAACTAGGAATTAAATCATTGGAAAACTCAATTTCCAACTCAATAGGATGTCCTTGAAAATCCTTTCGAAACACATCAATATATTCTTTCACAATAGGAACTTCCTCTATTTGAACAATCCTTTCTACACCCATAGATATTGCATTCCTTTCCTACCAATAATTTAATTCAGTAGAGCTATTGGGGGTGGATCTAGACAAGAATCAACTGGTGAGGTTTCTGCTATAAAGATAAGGGATTCAACTCTATTGTCAAAACCCGCAACTTCACTCTTCTAGAAATAGATATTCACATCAAAACATGAAATAAAACACATACTAAGGATTATATAGAAGTTAATCACGGGTATGATGATGAGGTTTGAAACTAAAGAATGCTTATATCTCATCAGGGGGACGGATTGGCACATCTTTATTGCAAGGATACATCCACTATAAGTTGAATGACAAATCCTTTATTAAATAAAATTGGACATGTCTAATTTTCCTTGAAAACTAGGAAGATATAAAAGAATGTGATGATACAAAAATAAAATAAAGCATTGGATAAGTTAGAGTAAATGATTAAAGTCCCTACCACCACGTCGTTAAAAACATCAACCTTAGCATTTGTGATCGCATATGCTTGGCCTGACTACCTTGTCCTTATTTTGGGAATGTTTCTAGGCCTCTTAGGAAATTCATGTGCATAATATCCCATGTTTTTACAATTATATAATTGATCATTGGTTGTTTCTTTATTCCCCTTGCAATCACGAGATTGATGGCCTTTTTATCATAAGTTGTAAGAGACTCCCATTCCCTTCCGGCAAGTACCGAGGTGTTTCTTCAACCATTACTGTAGGGTGGAAGGTAAACTATTCCCCTATTCCCTATTTCCTTATTCCCTTCCCCAAAGTTTTCAGCAACCCTCTTCTTCTCTTAGTTTCCTTTAAAATAATAAGTCTTATAAAATTATTATTCTTTCTTGATATCACATGAGACTATATCTTCATATAATGTGAAATTCTGGGAGACTAATTCCCTTCATAGGAATGGTTTTAAACCATCAAAGAATCAATCAATAGTGCTCCTTGGATTATGTATGTAGTACGAAACATGCCTTGATAACCTTGTGAAGTTAGCTTCATACTTTGAAACATTATTATCCCCTTTTTGATTTAGATTCAGAAACTACCATTCAATATATACTCACTGTTCATGAGGGAAGTATTTTTGTAGGAAACATTCCTTAAAATACCTCCATTTCATATCTTCTATTTCTTCTTCCTCCTTTGTGTTTTTTTATTAATGACCACCATTGATCCAAATATCCCAATAGAAGATAAACAAATATAATAATATTTTTAATATATTAGTTTTAGGGTCCCAATACACCCAAAACTCATGCCAAATCTGTGGAGAAATCTAAAAATATATACAAAAACATACAAAAGAAAAAATCCATCAAAACCATAGTCACTAAATTATCTGATACTTTAATTATTTTCACCCTAAAAGCACAATCTAAAAAATAGTTTGGGGTATTGATTATACATCTGAAACTCACTCTCTCAAGAGATCTTCTACATGATATCATATTTAAAAATTAGAAGAACCAAAGGGATGGTCTATCCATGAAATTTTTTGTATTGTCGGTCCTCAATCTCCACTGGGTGATCCATGAATTTGGATCCATCCTCGATGTCCAGATCTCTACATTCAATAACATGTTCAGGGTTGTTCTTCTATCTCCTCAGTTATGACACATGAAATATTTCATGCACATGAACTAACTATGGGGGAAAGACTAGGTGGTAAGTGAACTTTCCACCCCTTTATAGGATCTCAAAAATCCCAATGAACCTTAGGTATAACTTATCTTCCTGGAAAAACCTCTAAAATCCTCATCATGGTGAGAATTTCAAGAAAACATGGTCTCCCAACTAAAATTTAAAGGGCCTATGATGTTGATCTATATATAATTTATTTCTAATCAAGGCTATATTCATATGGTTGTGGATCATATAAACCTTCTCTGTCATTGCCTACACTATCTCTGTCCCAACTTGAGATGTCTCACCAAACTCATTACAACATAAGGGTGACCAATATAATCTATTGTATAGGGCCTCAAAAGGATAAATTCTAATATTATAGTGATATTTGTAATTATAAACAAATTATAACAATGATAAGTGATCATCCTAAAACCTACAGAAATCCAACAGATAGGATTTCAACATATCCACCATCATATGGATAGTATTCCCGATTTTCCCATCCATTTGGGAGTGGAGCATCATACTCATCCTCAAATAGGTCTCAAAGGATGCTTGGAATACTCTAAAAAACAATGAAATGAACCAATAATCATGTTCATAGATAATAATTGAAAATAACCCATGATCTGGGTGATCTCTTATATGTACAATAGCCCCATACTTTGCACAAAGATATTCTTAATGATGGAAAAGAAGTGTGCCCACTTCATTAGTAGGTCAATAATCACTGATATAGAATCATTGACTCTAACTATCTATAGATTTTCCATCACAAATTTAATGCATATGTGATATCATTTACAGTACTGGATCTCAAGAGTTTGTGTAAAAAATTCTAGAACCAGATGGTCAGCCTTCACCTTTTAACATGTGAGACACCAAGAGAAGAACTCGAAAAACCTCTTCCTTATTCCAAACCACAATTTTTTTATAGGTGGTCCTTAAACACCACTCCCAATACATGATATACATTAAAGGAGTAAGTGTGAAACTCTTTCATCACCTCCTCACATAACATTATTGGAACCACTAAAAATACCTAAAAAGTATAGTGTGATAACCTCCCCCTTAAAATCCATATGTTGCATCTCCTAAGGATAGATCACCACATAAAACCTCAAATTCAGTGCCATAAAACAAAGACTCTCTCACAAAATGAATAACTAGAAGAGTCACCACCATCAACTGAAGAAACATTACAAGCATATTCTCGTTCAGGGTCAACTATAATAAATAAAATTGCTCAGATGCCTCCTCCACCAAGTGAGAATGAGACCTCATAGTAAAGAAATCATAAACCTCATTTCCCTTTTTAGGAATATAGAGAATGTTGAATTAATATCCCTACATTAAATATAACCCAATCATCTATTCTGATTTATGATATCACTTAGTTAATTTGTATATATGACTCCAATGGTTTGATTAAACTACAAAATTCTCACCCAAAAGATAGTACCTCCTCACCTTCAAAGTGAAGACCAACATTACCTACTCCATGTCATGAGTTTTATAGTAATTATAATGGGATCTGAACTTGATTAACCCATATTTTATGGTTGGATTCATCTATATCCACACACCCTAGATCCCATCTCTAGAATAATTGAGAAACACTATGTATTTGACACCCTCCTCGGGTAGTCTCATCATAGGATCACTAGTCAACCCCGACCTCATCTCATCAAAATATCCCTGACAGTGCTCGGTCTAGGTAAAAATATTCCCTTTCCATATCAATACAGTAAAAGGGAATGAACTTTAGAAAAATCTAGGAAAGAACAACTTGTAGTCCCCTTCTAAGCCAGAGTACTCTGTACCTCATACACTCTCTTGGGTGGAACCCAAGAGAGAACTGCATCAATAATTGATGGGACCAAAATGAAACCATGCTCAGAAATTTCATGCCCAAGAAGTGAACCTTATTGATCAAAAAACATGAACATTAATAGATTACCATAAAGAGGGTTTTCTTAAAGTAAGTCTAGGACCATGCTCATTTAGATTACCATAAGGATGGTTCTCATGAAGTAATTCTAGAACCATCCTTAGATACTTTACTTGATCCCCCTCCGTGGGAAATTAAATAAGTATTTCATCAATGAAGACGACTAAAAGTTGGTCCATGTATGGCTGGAATATCAAGTTCATAAGTTCCATAAACACATAAGGGTAATTATTCACCCAAAAAAGAACCAAAATAAACTCATGGTGTCTATAGAGACATTGGAATGTTTTCTTCGTTATATAATCCTTGATAACCCTAAACTAGTATTATTAGAACCTTAGATTGATATTCAATAACCAACTCTTTCGACACAACTGGTCAATGATATTTTCAATGCATGAAAAGGGTTACTTTTTTATTTATCACTACCTAGTTCATGTGACATAATCAATAGAAATCCTCACAATCCTGTCTGACTTTTACATGTCGAACACTAAAGATACCCAGTGGAGACACACTGAGTATGATAAACCATTATCTTTAAGGTCTTCTAATTATTTCCTTATTTTCTAGATATTATAATAGACTATTTGAAATGTATAAGAAGATATCAATGGGTTCACGGGGTGCATATTAATGAAAAACTCCATCTCCAAAATTAGAGACATTCCCATAACATCTTTTGGTATGAAATATATAATTTTATCCACTATCCAAGGAATACAGATGCTTGAAGATCATGTTGTGCAAAGGGAAAAAATCACAAACTAATGGGTAATGGGTTGAAACTCCCTTCTCACAAGACCCACTCACTCTTATAAGTGATCCCTATTTCCCATAAAGGAGAATCATGTACCATTTTTCCAAAGGAAAACAACTCATTTGTGATGACAATAAATCTTGGAACATACCAAGGAAAAACAATCCATTCCCAAAATGAAGTCATATGGTTTCATTTTAATGACTATTAGGTCATATGAGAAACTCTCTCAACTAATTTCATGCTATAATTATTGATAGAGGTGTGATATAAAATAATATTTCCCTATAGAAACCTCTATCCATCGTTTCTAGGATAAATTCTCAATTGGACTATCTAGCTCTCGAATAATAGCTAAGTCAATAATGTAATGAGTAATGCATACACCTAATAGTATTGGGGAAAGAGTAGAAAATATATATATAGTACCTAAAATAATCATGTGTGCTTCCTAATAATATCCATCCATATCCTTCATCTTCACATGGACTTGACCAATATCTCTATAAACAAGACACGTGTCACATTGTGGTTATGGGGGAATAATTCCATTGTGTCAGCCGGATCCATTAGCTCCTCCAACTGAAGTTTCACCTAAACCTCTACCTTTAATACCTCCATGAAGACTACCCTGACCATATATGATAGATCACTCATCATAATGTTTCCTCTGTCTTGGTGGTCCATCCAAGATCTTCCTTATTACTCGATATAACGGGTTAGGAGATCATTAACCAAGTGACACTTCCTATCCAATGCATTGAATCATCCCCATATTGGATAAATAGATCCCCCACATGATCCTTGGATCATAGATCCTTGCATAATATTCTCTGCATGATTATACCACCTCAACTAAGTTCTTAATGTCTGACACCTTCTATATTCTACAGATGACTCAACCACATGATATCCGTCACCGAATCTAACTTCCCAAAATCCATTTTATAGGAAAATATTAGTACATATAGACCAATCTAGTATCCATCATATGTGGGTAGAAAAAAGGAGACCACAGTGGCTCAAATGTCTCTATAGATACCATCCTAGAACTTCCTCACTTGGAAGTTGCTTCCTCGCAACATATGTATAGAGTATCATGTAAGGTCAGTGAACCTCAAAGCATACTCAGATACCCTGATTTCACCCTATTATAGCTCAATAAGTATCTAGATAAAAAGTAAGTGTAATAAAGAGTGGTAATACTCCTCAAGAAACAAATGTTGGATGTCAAACCATGAGAGTATCATCTCATCACGATCCTGTGTGACTAGACTCCACCATCATCCTACTACTCCAAGGAAAAAAGCTAGCTTCTAGTGAAACCATATGATCATTCAGGGTCCAAATAATCCTAAAAACTAGGACCACTAACTCAATCCAATATTCCACTACCTAGGGATCTATCTCTTCATGGAACCTTAGTGGTCTCTAATGATATAACTTTCATAGAATACTGTGTGTATCATTAGCCTAAACTACTAGTAACATCTATTTGTTGACATGTGGGGTTGATTCTCCCTTTCCACGTAGTGGTAAAACCGTGTGATATTGACCCAGAAGTGAGGAATCATAACTCATCGGATCATCATTATGATCCTTGATCAGTAAGCAGATTGGCTGTCTTTATAGAGATATCCTAACAGTGATCAAGACATACAATGGTCAGATGAGAATATATTCGGGGAGATGACTCAAGAAGTACTGTAAAAGAACTCAATATTTCATGATGAATTTACACTTTCTCCCTATATCTAATGTCTCATTATGTTAAGAGAACAAATAGGTTTTAAGAGTCCTAGTGAATGGATTCATCAACCACTACACTAACACTTGGATCCCTACCCTAAAATATTCACCCAAGATACTTAGACACATTTTCTCTAAGTTAAAAAACCCCCACCATGGGTCTAAATATAAATCCTACATGAGTATGAAGCATCACTGGCACAACTATGTAATGAATTAGCACACTGGGGCCCACCTGGCTAGTGGAAGGATGAGCTGGCATAACCCCAAGCCTTACTCTAATAGGATAGGGGCTAGAAAAAAACATTGAGAAGGAATACATTAAATGGGAGAAATTTTTTGAATATACCTAAATTCCACACACAAACCTATCCATGAAAATGTTAAGAGTAATAAGAAATAAAATAACATCTAGTGTGTAAAAATTCATGCAATAACCTATATGAAATAAAATAGAGTGCGATGGTAAAAACAAAAATGTAATGGGGGTGAAATACATGCACAACCAGAAATGAAGTCCCAAACTGAAAAAATAGAATAATGGAAAAATAATAGATCCAGAATCCATATATCCATGTAACTAGAACCATATAGGTTTAATTAACCAAATTATCCTTAAGCTCCACCAAAGAGACCACTGATATTTCCATCATCTTTATATGACACAACACATGGGGGAAAATCCGATATTGGTGTGAATATATACATACCCAATTGGACATTCCAAAATATAATAGGGGAGTGATAGAGAGATAAAATAATAGTTATACCAACCCAAATAATGAGGGAAACCAAACCCAATATAAATATGAATTCTCATAAATAGTCCTAGTAGTGAGAGAAAGAGGATCTTCATCTCATAAAACAGTCCATAGTCGATGACTCTTCCTGAATCTCCAAAAGTCCATCATTGATTCACAACATCAACGCAACCTCACCAGATTATACAAGGAGGGGAACAATACTCACATTTATTTTCTAGATCCGAGGGATCTACAATACCCCAAAAGGACCATCTTTACAATAGATCTCGAAGATTAAGGAGTACCACTCCATTGATTGAGGGCTCATGTCCAATGTAGGGGAGTAACATCTCTTCCTTTATAAAGGTTATGGGGGACCTACTCCATGGTTCGATAATAGAGTACCATCCCTGAAAACAATCTAATGATATTTCCCAAATCCATACCATAATCAAGAATTTATTAAAGAAATGTCACACTCAAAACACATCACATTGTATATCTTATGACACAATTAAAGACACAATCTTTCTCAACATGAAAAAAATATCTTAATATCCTACATGAATGACAAATTAAAAGTTTCAAAGAAGAAAATATGAGAGGAATAATATTATAATGGGTGTATATTGTGTATACTATGCATCACATGACACATTAACTGACTAGTCACATCATTTTGTCTTAGCCAATACAAGGCTTGGATGGCCAAGTGGAACTGTACAAAATATATAATCTGTATAGGGAATGTATTTTCCACCCATAGTTTGATCATGTGTTCTTGGTCATTCCCCTTTACTTTGGGTTTTTCATTTGTACCTATCTAGGTACCCGAACATGCCCGAGTACAAGGATTTTCTTGTGTAATACCATTGTACATGACGTGTCTAACCACATGGGGTTATGGACATGTGTCAGTTTGCACACATCATGGCCACTCAATGAGGGTCACACCAAGTGTGGACTTGACCACAATGCCTATGATATTTTACTTCACATAAAACCCTAGATAATTTGAGTATACTATACAGAATATTTTCTTCTAGAAAACATGTATTTTTTCATGTTTTTTATAGGCAATGTAGCTTAGTTTTTAAACATCTCCAAATCCACTTCCATCGTCAAGATTTCCACTATTTGACCACTCATGACTAATGGAAAATGAATCTAGAAATCGATTCCTAGACTTTGATAATAATAATCTAGAAACCATCACAATTCTCTCAGTATTACCCATAGTGACTCCCACCACCATCACTGTTCTGGATCCCAAATACACAAACAATCACCCAAAAATAATCTTGATCCATATGAAAATAACTAATCTACACATGATACACACAACCAACTAGAATCCAAGGGTTTGATCATGCTCAAACCCACCCTGGAAATTTTGAATTACAAACATGTGGTCCAAAAATTACAAACAAGAAGAAACATTATGGGAAACCACAAGAAAAAAGGTAAAATAATCATTGGATAAGTGTTCTTGGCTGATAATCATATAAAAAATATATACATGGCGCGATTATCAAATACGAATATTAAATTCGATAATACTATTTAATTCAAATATTATTCACATGTAATAAACATGTGACTATAAATAAATAAATCAATAAGATACAATCTATGATTTAAAAATCTAATCATGAGGGAATAAACCCAAATTGATGATACCTACATCAATTTATGATATATTATTCATGATGAATGAGTTCATGAGTGATGAAGATGATCTGAGGTATTATTTTACTCTCGATCCACCTCGATCTAATCTCCCATCATCCCCTGATGTGATCCTATAATAAATAACTATCTCACTCCACCAATCTAATATCCTACATTTATAAAACCAACCCTAGATAATTTTTATAGTTATATATTTATGGTGAGGGAAAAATATTATTTCATTTATTTAAAATATATAAATTAAATCATTTATTTTATTAAATTCATATCCCAATGACCACCTTCTATGAAACGTCTGATGTTGTCCATGATTAGGTCATACATAGTGTAAACCCCATGTTTGAGAATCAATGGTGGTCTCAAATTGTCTATATTAGATCTCAAACAACAAGAAAACAACAATAAATAAAATTATGCATGCATATGATTCTAAATATTCTAATATTTTTAATATATTAATTCTATGGTCCCAAGAAACTGAATCACCTAGGAGATTTGAGGATAAATCCAGACATATAAATAGAAATTTTCAGCAGTCAAATTCATCAAAAACTAGAGTCCCTAAAATCCTTATATCCATTAAAAAATTTCTCTTATGTTATTTTTATTTATCTGATTTGATTCATCATTCTCACATTTAGCCATTATTTATACTCAATTGACTAATAAAAATGATTGTGGTTCTACTAGTGAGATAATAGAAGTCTGATTCCCTAACCTCAAAATCCTTCTCTTATGAACTAGTGCTCTGTGAATTTAAAAGATATTTTCAAATTCAATATGTTTTTGTAAAGTGTTATATTTAAGAGATTTTACTCTTGTCCAAAAATATTCATCACAAGATTACTAAGACACATCTTGTACACATTTTGGATCACATTCAAATTATATTTTATTATTCTCATTAAAAGTATATAGTTTGTCTTTTATAACATTTTTAAAAACTTTTGTTATAAAGATTGTATTTTTAATATTACTCATAACATAAAATTCCACAAAATTCTATGAATTATTATTTGATCTTTTGTAAATTTATATATTGGATAAATATACCACAAAAATTACTTCCTCATATTTTTCATCAAACCTTTCAATATATATATTTTTTATCATTAGAATGAAACAACCTACAAACACATTGAAATATTTCACTATTGGATTCTTTATATACAATATTTTATTGGATTTCATGTTGGATAACATCCATTAAAAACATATTATTTTTATATGAAAAATTGTACTTACAAATTTTCTCTATAAACATAGAATGGTTTTATTCAACTATAATACATCTTCTCATTTCCACTGAATTTCTATTTTTCATTTCTAACACTATTTTTTAAGGAGTATATAGTTCACTGTATTAATATATTATTCCATGTTTCTCAAGTTATGATTCAAAATCATTTCTTGTATACTCTATTCCACTATCAGTTCTCATATTTACAATGTAAACCCACATAATTATTTCAACATAATTTCAAAAAAATATTATCCTCTATATAGATTTTGATTTATAATTTGTATTTTTTTGTCATGTAAGTGAAATAATTAATAAAATTTATAAAATAAAAAAACAACATTTGGTTTATTTATGTCTCATCAATTTACCGTTATTAGAGTGTATGAGATCAATAGTTTTGGTTTGTTGGATTTCAACTTTCTTATGTCTTAAACTAACCATCATTTCTTTAAATAGTGGTATACAAATTGCATCATCCATAGTATTTTATCTCATAAATTTCTATAAATTATTCCCATGTCTTCGATGCCACAACTTATTTTCATCCTCATTACATAAGTAATATGAATAATACTATTCTTTGATTTGAAATATATTTCAGATAGTTTATTCTCCCTTAATGATGAATTCCCCATCTTTAAACCGTCAAATGATACACGATTAATTCATGAATATGTCTCACTTATCTAAAATACAAAGATAGATAAAACTATATAATTTTTTTCTTGATCCCATTGAAATAATATACTTCCTTTGATTTTATAATATGATATTATGTCTCAATTATTTATACTTTTTCAATTTTTAAGTAAATTTATTTGATGATAGAAATTGGCCATCCTTCTTGATTTTAGATATCAGTCATGAAATTTATATAAGTTTTCATGTGTGAGGAACAACAACTATTAAAAATCCATGGTTTGTTCCATTTAATAGATTTTTGATCAGTTGAAACAAAAAAACTCTTTTTTCAACATTCTTATTCTCAAATTCACATTCTTTCATAGTATAAGAAACATTAATTATAAGAGTTGTAATATATTATTCATAAATGTAACCTGGTTGGTCATATATTCAAAAATATTCTTTTAGTAAATCAAATAATTTTTTCATTGGAAACTATATATCTTCTAAATTTTTTTATTTTCTTTCCTCCTATATGTTTGGAAAGTTATAGTCTTTTCTTCCATTGTTGGTCCCCCTTGATTCAATATTACATTAAATAAGATATATGTAATTCCAAAAATTATAATATTTTATCCAATATATATAAAAAAATTAAACTATTAAATAAATAAAAATATTCTTATAAGAAATGTTGTTTTGTTGAGGTTCAATATATCTTACTGTGTGAGAAAATCCATTTCAGGGGAAATAATTCTTAAAAATGTGATTTTAAATTTTTTTATGTGATTTTTTTCCTCAAATCATTTCTCAATCCATGATTTCCCAAAATTGATTAAAACACCTACATAGTTAGAATGATCAAATGAAATTTTATGATAAGTGGGTAAATGTTTCACCTAAGTCATAAAGTGAGTTTTCTCAATAAATTGAGAGGTTTCATCCTTTACCAAAAAAGAACTATTTAAATTTTTATTCATTTTATTTAGGGTTTTCAACTGCATGAATTCACTCTTGAGTTTTAAAAACCTCATCTTCCTTTAAAGAAACATTATTTCTAAGTTATTTTTATATCTATTCTTATTCTATAACATTCTTCTTATGGTTTATAATCCCTTAAATGCACACATATTCCCTTTTAAGAAAACCTCCCATCCAATAATTCTTCATTTAACTTTACTTACTTAACATTCTAATCTATTTCTTGAGTTTTTTTTGTTTTAGTTAAGACATGCCATAATTTTTTTTACCTTAATTGATACTCCTTATAGGATTAATTTCATTCTTCTTATTATTAATTGTTGGAAGTATCATCCTCCATTTCAACAGTCGAAAAGAAAGATAAAATAATTTTTGCTTCTTAAATTTATGAAAAACTTTTATTTAAAGAATCATATTAAACTTACTTACTCATCCAAATTATTTTGTTTCTAATGAATTTTTTCTTATGTCTGGTAGAATTATTATCTTCCTTAGAATTTTTGTTCCAAAATCAATTTCATAATTTAAAATATTTTTAATTATATAGATTTCACTATCTCACATATATCAACAATTTTTTATAATTTATCAAGATGCTAAAATAATTAATTTCTAAAGAATAAACTATATAACTGAACCTATCTGGAAAGTTTCTAATTAATTTCATAAAAGTGGAAGAACCATCCAACACATCTCTGAATCCTCTTATATTGCAATATAAGTTCAGAAACTCTAGTGAAGTACCCATAAATTGTTTCTTCATCTCCCATACTGATATCTTTGACCTTTCATAGAAATATTTTTATCAATTATTCCTTTACATTGATGTTTCCCTAAAAGTTAATTTTGAGTTTGTCCTAAGTTTATTTAGATACCTTGAGATCAATCACCTTTAAAAAAATTTCATAAAAAATACATAAGAATATAAATTATAGATTTTTCATCAATATAAATATTTATTTTCTCAGCGAATGAAATGGGACAATCTTTCTCAGTAGATGGAAACTAACATGCGACTATGTCAATTACCTCCAAAACATGAGAGAGAAGATATAGTGTGAACTTATTTTTCCAACCATGATAATTTATTCCATCAATGGTATCAATATATCTATTGTTTACTAAGTTTAAATTTTATATGTTAAGGATATGATATGATAACCTTCCCTCAAATACAAACTGAAGTTCTTTAAGATCGTGAAAAATATTGAGAAGTGGTGGTTGAATAACTGGAGAACTTTTCTAATTTCTATTCAATGAGAAATTCATCCTAAATATAGTTATATTAAATTTACTTATCAATTTTACATAATAACTCACATGCATGAGATGATAACAAGGTAATGTAACACTTAAAAGATTAATTATTTTTGGCCTAGTGTGAGAGTCTATGTCCTTTCCAGGGAAATTCCCAATAGTTCATGGAAATTTACAATTAATAATATGTGAATGATAAATTAGAAAAATTATATTAGTGGCCTTATATTTCTTGATATAAATTATTATAATAACTCTTGTAAATTTCAAAGTTTTTATTATGAAATCCCAACCACCAAATGTATATGAAAAACCACACGTATCTCCTAAAAATATTTTCTAGAATATGACTATTTGAATTTATTTATATTTCATGTATCTTCCTAGTGCACCCTTCCTTTTTTCCATCATTCTCAATTCATTGTGCCTCACTATCTATACCTTTGTTCTGAGTTATATACATTACACAAAACTAATGTTCCACATAACCTCTTGAAAACTCCATCTTACATAAACTATGTTCTTTGTATTCTATGATATGGTCGATGACATTATTTTATATCACTGTAAAAGATATATGTTTGTAAATACTGATAAAAACCCACTATTTTTGGACTCTCCCCACTATAGCTTTGTTCAATGTACAAAAACATCAAACAAACCCTATTTTGGTTTAATACTCAATCTATTTAAAAAAACATCAATGCATTAGATTTTTTATGGTTAAATAGTGGTAGTTTATCTCATAATAAATCCACTTTATATAGGCAATCCTTTGGAAAAAATTACAAAAAACATTAAATGTTATTCCCATTCTATCATATTCTAAATCAATTGTTCCTGCTTATTTGGAATTTCCTAGAATCCTCTACAGTATTGTATAGTCTTGTTGAATGTTCCCAAAGAATCATGATAATCTATAACATCTACATCCTTGTTTGGGATTCCTTAAACATCATGTATTAAAGAATATATCTATGATTTACTAACCATTATAAATAAAAAACTTTGAATGATCATCTCAGTACCATCATGTTTATGGGTAGATTAAAAATTTATTATGTAAAGCTTCTCCAATATCCATCCATTATAATTTTTTATGAAGAAATAATTATGATCATTCCATCCGATTATTATATGTATGATAAGTCAACCTTACTCAATCCTTTCTACTCTATATTATCACAAGATAACTTACACAACTCAGAACACACGACTCAGTCTGATATAACTTCTTGGAATCATCCATCCAATTTTACTGACTTTTTTTGTCATTTCCATCCATCCAATGAAACCAACATCATCTATTCATTGTTCATATGTAAGAATAATTCTTATCAGATGGATCTACATCTAATGGAATCTATCTAATTTAATTACTTCAACAGTACCGTTCTTTACCTTTCATCCTTAATCTTTATAATTATTATAATAAAAACATTATCACATAAATAATATAAAAACTCTAAATCCGAAAACATCACCATCCATTTTCCAGATAACTTCACCCATTATTTATAAGATAACATTATTGAAACTTTTAGACACATCTATTAAAAAATTATTTCTTATTTCTTAAAATTACAATGTCAATTATCCATCCAAATTATAGATTCATCTTTTTAAAATCCCTCTTGAATATGAAATCCAATAACTTTTTTCAATGTTCTATTTGGATGTATTATTTATTTTCAAGAGTTTAGAAACTCAAAATGATGGACTTCTTAAAATCCAATGTTTAATAACTAAATATAGTAGACATTAGTTACCTTTATCTATTGGGAACAATAGCCTTACCTTGTATTTTTCTACCTTTAGGTAGCATGTTTGGACATTTTTTGTCTAATGATCCATGTAATAAACTTATAAATCATAATTTGGAAAATTCAACAGTGGTATGTCTGATAGAGTTGTTATACTTATTCTTAAAACTACTACAAAAAAACCTATCTTATTACATCATTATAAGGTTCCATGTCTAAAAATATCCATCTAGTACTCTATGTATGATGAAAATGTTTTACTTTTATCCCTTGGTATAAAAACCTAATACTTCATCTTAGATCATGATTATCATCATGACCGTTTTAACTTTTTGAATAGCTTAACACCAATTGACTTAAGGAATGGTTTCAAATAAATTATAAGGAAAAACATTCTTATCATCCTTCAGATCATCTTAAAAAAAATTTGTTAACCAATTTATAAACACATTATTACCAATGTTAAAAAATATTCATAACCAAATATGTTTTCAAAAATGAAAAACATGTATAAAAAACTCTCAATGGAACTTTAAATTTATATAATATGTTACTGATGATAACCATGCATGTACCTTATTAGACATTAGAGAACCTCTAATTTATCCTTTTAGATCATTATATATAAAAAATTGACCAATAAATTTTTTGGCATATAATGGACTCACCTATCACATAATACTAAATTTGGTATTTGTATTCCATAATAACAAAGGAGCATTCATCCTTTTTTCTTAGCTAAATTTTACCTTGGAATAAAAATGGGTTTCATCAATTTTTTTTCAAAACATCATCATAAGACCTATATATAAATAAGTTGTGTGGAAGAAATGGATAATATACAGATTGGTGAATAAATATAATAACACAATTTTTACTTAGATGAAATGAACTATTATCAAATAATTTATAATATTATCTGAAAAATATGATGAAAAAACCTTTTCTTTTTTTAGATTTTAAATAATAAAAATTCATTGATTAGTGGGAATAGTATTTTCATTCAATATACATAGAAACATGGAAATTAATATTTTTAATATATTAAATTCATGATAGTTATAAAATTATATCATGTAAAAAAATTAAAAACATACTTCTCATACTTTTGAAATGAAAGCAATAAATAATTGTCCTGAAAATGTGAAAAATACCCCTTTCAAAAAAAATTCCACATATTCAAATATATTTTAAAATTAATATAAAAATATTTATATAAAGGTGATGATCTATATGTAAATAATATAAATAATATTTTAAATAAATAAAATCATTCCTTAAAATAAGAAAGTCATTTATTTTTCTATAAAGAATATTATTTTAAACTTATTGAGTACCAATGAGGGAAATATAGAATGAATACATGAAAACCACAGAAAAAAATAAATTATAATAAAATTAATGGGTTTTATAAGATAATTAACATTGAATTTTATACAATGTAAATTGAAACAAAAAAAATCCTGAAAAAAAATACACGATTGAAACATAAACCCATAACTCTTGCTTACACTTAGTTGAACATGATATAACCTAATGTATAATAATTTCAAATGAATTTTATTTGGATATTGTAACCATATTTATTTTTATCATACTATATACCATTCAAATATAATTTCATATTACTTATTTATTGATAATTCAATATTAATGTGAGTATTTCAGTGTTAACTATTCTGTTTCCTTGAATGAATCAGCTCTATAGTTCATATCATTTCACCTTGATAATGGTTAAAAAAAATATAATCAATATTTTATTTTTTTTACTATATGAACTTTTAGAAATAGATATTTATGATGGTGATGGATAAAGGGATACATTAGTCACCGAGGTGGTAGTTCACACATGAAAACGAGTGACTATTCTATATTCAAACAAATAGAAGGGAAGGGAATTTAAAAAACATTTAATATAGAATAATAAAATATTAAAAATTTTATATATAATAAATGTATGAATGATCATTGAATTATATATATGTTTAGGTAATAATATTTAAAATGTATAGTATGAAAAATAATTGAAATTATATTTTATATAAAAACATATATAAACAATAAATTATTTTAAAATAAAATAACTCTGTTAGTGACGAATTATCAAACTAATAATTCATATAATTATATAAAAATTAATTGGAAATAATTAAATGATATTTTTATTTACTACAGTAATTTCATCAATAAATTTTATTTATATCCTTTCCAAAAAATAATTATTTCTTATAAAGATAAATAATGACAAAATTGTTTAGAAAACTATTAGTTGTATTTTCTAATAAGAACATCACCCCTTTTACCGAGACCTTTATTTTGTTAGTTTTATTAAAATTTCTATTAATTTATTTCATTTATTTTATTAGTTTTAAATTATTCACTTGTTTTTGGTGATAAATGATTCATAAGTTAGAGAACACATTTAATTTATTTGAAAAGAAAATATATTCCAAACTCATAGGGTGATGCACCCTATATAATACAATGAAGCCACACCCAATATCTATCATTGGGGCATGAACACTCCCAAGTATCAAAAGTGTTCAACTTCATTTATGATCCATCACTTTAGTGAATTGTCATTTTATCAATCCATTAGGGTGAACCATCCTCTTCTACTCGCATACCATGTTACCAAGAACAACATATCCATAATGATAGAACATCCCCTTCCTAGTTTTCTACTTGAGTGTTCAATTATTTTAGCCCCCAATAAATCTCCCAAACATATAGGGATATGGTATGCACACAAACATTCACACCCTTAGATAATGTATTAACTTAATAAAAGTATTATCTTAACTATCCTTTCTAACTATTTAGTCCCCTAATGAATTTTTAATAATCTATTGCCATGATAACGAGAGTCCCTGTAGTATAGAAATCGGTGAATCCATTAAAACATCATATACTATGACATAAATAATCCAAGTCATAGCATAAAAAATATATGTGCTTGGTGGAAATCCTTATTGAATCAATGATCTATGATCATATGGAAATCCTTCCTAGGTTTAATCAACATTCATGTTCTTATTGATGATCTCATCCCCTTGAATCATTAATGAGCCATCAAAGCCCATATTAAGGAAACAAAATGACACAATATCCCCACACATTTTATCTCATCTCCCAAGTAGCACATGGTCCTCCTACTTGGGGAAATATACAACCATGGAGTTATTAATGGAAACCACCTTGGTTATCTAAATGAGACATCCTCCCAATTGGAATACCTAGTGCATAGGCCACAACTCATATTTATAGAACCACATCATCTATTAAAACCATCCTAGATATTCCAAATTCCATATGAGACATATTACTTAAAAGGGAAATATTTAAAAATATTTATAACCATGGGAAACATTTATTCATAATCTTTACTCTTTCATATGGTTTTTCAACATTCAATAAATAGGAGTCCTATTCACCCTATGTGAAATTTCCTACCAATTTCATTACCTCATGATGTTAAATTACATGAAATGGTACTTCCATAAGAATCTAAATTGTACAACTCAAAATATTTGGTATTTTATCCATATTAACCAGGAAAAATTAAGTACCAATTCATTTTTTAAACCCAAAATTATATTCAATATTCATCCTTATATATGTATATTCCTCATGAATCCTCTACCTTTCTCCCATACATTTCCATAATCCACACAACCTTAGATATATTTTCATTAGGGGAATATTCCTTATAAAACCAACCTTATTATGAAATATTGATAATTATTCCATGTCTGGATCAATGTTACATATACCCATTAGGACAATCTTCCATCTAGTTGGGTAAAATTCCAAATGAAATCATGCTTCCACCCAAAGGGTCTTATTCCATTTGGGAAATCCCTATGTACATATTCATAGGTACATACACCGTTTGATGTCAAATAAAAATTTACACCTGTACATAAGTCTAAAAGAAAATATTTTTTGGAGCCTTTAACATAGTGTTCAATTGGTTATGGCTACACAAAATTAAAAAGAACCATGATTATCCTTGTTAGACCACCTGAAAGCGTAAAACACATTATGTTATTTTTCAATGTACTATGTGGGTTATAATTACATCTATAGGTACATATAGAAAATGTTTCTTATGGGCCCAATCCAAATATCAAAAAAATATGTTTCCTCTATTGAATTTGATAAACTTTAGAGAACACAACAATTGGGATTTAAAACATATTCCCCAAAAAATAAGCATCACTATATAATAAAAAAAGTATAGAGAAACTATAACACATACAATATTTAAAATATATATAATTCTTCTAATATATATTATATATTCGAATCAATATATTTCTATTACTAACCATTGGAATGGGTGTAACCAATACCATTCAAGGATTTGGGAATGATTCATGAATACGTCTTAAATATATAATTTTTTCCTATAATATGGGAAAAATCCATCTCCAAAATTATTGATGAGCCCAATATTCAAACATATCAACAAAATGGAATACCAAGGCGTGATAAGAAAAGTAAGAGTGACGTACAACCTTTGCAATGATGGTATTAATTGACTAAAAACTATATGAAGAAGTCACATCAGATGTTTCCATTAGAAAGAGTCATTAAGATTTTAAAATTTTATAACATTTATTATCCCTATATAACACTGGACTCTATTGGGGAGTCTGTATCATATGTATTCTACCTTTGTGTATTCAATAATTTAACAATAATTTAATATTATGGTCTCCCTCCCAGACACATAAGTTCCATATTTTATAGAAACTATGATCCACCTTTGAAAATATCCTGACAACTCCATCAATTTCTTAATTGAACACGAATTTTCAAATTTAGGTGAGTTATAACACTCCCTTTGTTAATAAAAATATCTAAATATTTTTTTGTCAAAAATATTTGACATAAAAAAAATTCTTGGTTTTTACAACTATAAGAAAATTATCTTCATTGAAATTAAGACATTTTAACCAATTCTAAATCAGATTCATCTCCTTTATTTCTTTAGAATAATTATTCCTCACTAATATATTATTAATTCTAATTTTTATAAAAACAATCATTATTTTTTTATATTTTTCACATTATAAACATATTTTGTACTATATCTAGCTTTATCTACCTTTAAGAAACTTATTTGAATTTTCCATCTTATATAAACCACTTCCACATTTTCTTGATAACACTTGATGACAATTATATATATATATAATATATTATGTTTTATACTCATTCATTTATTTTTTTCTTTGAAATATTTAAGGGAGTTATTTTAATAGTTGGAAATGAGTAATTAAAAAAAATATTATAATCCTACAATGTCGGAACTTTTTTGTAGAAAATATGATTTTAAGTTAATAACATTAGTTTTTCTATGTCAGTGACCTATATATAAAATTTTTATGGAATAATATAAATTCAATTATTCTAATGTTTTCTTTATAATCTAAATCAAACATTAAAAAGTCAATAAACAAAAAACTTATGAATCCTAAATTATTTGAGTAATAAGACATGTTATATCACATAATATCAGTTATGAATACAATCTTATGATACCACTTGAACTCCATGATATTTTATTTATATATTACTTTCCTTATTTGTAACACCCCAGGTAAATAAAGAATATAACATTTTATATTTATCCATATTTGTGAATAAAATATTTAAATAACTTTAAAGGGGACGCTATGCTCGATGGCGTACCCAACACGCAACAACGAGTTTCTAGAAAATCTTACGTTGCACTCTAATAATAAAATAATATTATTTTAAATCGTAGTTAACATGTAGCCGTTTTAATGGCGGGAATGGATAGAAATAACTAAAATATGATTATATATGTTTTTAAATGTTTTTACATTTATCCAATAAAAGATAATGGCTTAAAATACGGAAAGAATTCAATTTTAGGCGTATATGCCCTAGTTTTCACTAAAGGTTCACTTATCACATTTTGATGGAGAACCGTCATTAAATATAGTTTTGATCACTCTTATACATTCTTTTGGACCAAATAAAACTCTTCTTTAGAATCGGGACACCAAATTTTACTTTGTGTAAATTTTTGGTATTTTTCCGATAAAGTTCATTTTTTTAATGAATAGTGTAAAATGTTGTATTTTAATTCAAAACCTCTTTTTAATCTAATTTATTTATATGACTAGATTATATTTTGAATTGGTTTTAAATTGAAATTAGAAAATATTTTTACCATTAAATCCAATAGTGGTCGTTGGAATTAATTTCACTTTGAAATCAGACTTAAACTAGTGTCAATCTTTTGATACTTATTGTTTTATAAAAACACGCTATTTGCTCTGACAGCGGGAATTACTTACTAAATTAATTAATGTGACTAATATGTTTTTAATTTTGTAAAACGGACTTAATTTTTGAATTCGTAATATCAAATATAGCTTAGGGTGAATTTTTGGTAATTTTCTGAAAAACTTCAATTTTTGATGAATAGTGAAACCACTAAGTGGTACTTATAAAGACTGATTTTCCGTTTAAATGAAATTTTGCCATCATTGTGTTTTTAATTTCAAAAATCCGACATACATGGTTGTCATTAAGAAGTAAAATTTTGTTCAATGGGATAAAAATAAATTTTTGGTGAATAGTAACTTATTAAGTTTTTAATCGTGATTAGTGGTAATTAGTGTAATTTAAGGTAAAAATGATATTATAAGAATTTGAAAACACCATGACACTTGTCCTACACCTATTGGGTGAGTCATGGCCGACCAAGACAGGCCATGGTCCAACTTGGGGACCCCATGGAGCCACTTTAGTTGGAAAATGACAATAATATATTTTTATTTAATGTTAAAATTAAATTGACACAATCATGAGTTGTTTTACTAAAATAGTTTTTAAGTAGGGTTAAACAAGTCCAAATTTTGATTATAAATAGTCATTGGAAATATAAAAAGATTTTCTACATCATAGTATTTTTTTTATAATTTTTAGACATTAAATAAATTAAATTATTTATGACATAATAATGATGCAGTGATGACATCATTATTTGACGATTTAAATAAAATGGAAAGATAATGTAAAATATATGAACTACACATGTCCAAAACTTATTGGATGTGTGTATTTCGAACCCTTATCACCTTATCCACGAATTATATAAATTTGGGACCTTTTAAAACCGAAACACATTTTCAAATAAAGTAATATTTCTTACTTTCCAAAAGTGCCCCTCCTCTCCTCTTATAAAAGGCCCCCACCTCTACCTCATTTCACACACTCCTCAAGACTTTGGCTCGGCCAACCCCTGACCATTTACTCTCTCCACATCCCTCTACTCATCCTAGAAGATTCCCTTTGGGCAGAATCCTTTCAAAGGAAGCCTTTAGGCTCAAATCAAAAGGAGTTACACTTTTAAAGGTAATTCATTCTCTCATGTTCATTTGTTTTATTTTGCTTCTCCAACCCCCTAAACTCTTTTTATTTATTTCTTTTGTAACACCACCAGTATCTTAAATATACTAGGATGTTGTTATAAGATTTATTCGAGCTACACTCTCACACAACTACATCAAATGGTTAAAGAACATACGGTTTCCGTGGATGGCGAAATTGTGCCTCCCAAAACGATGACTGTTCAATACTCATTTAACACCTTCAAAGGTGGACATTATGATGTCACTATTTTTATATATGATATATAATATTTTTAGTTTTTACTTGTGCTTCTTTATTTTAAATTTGTGTCTTACCTTTATGGTTTCCATTATGGGTATACGCGATATCTTCATTTAAGGAAGTGCGGACTACCGCCCCCTCAAAGTGATTTGACTCGTTAAATACCATATGTGGGACATATAAAGGAAGGAACTATGATATTATATATGATATTATACTGGAAGTATAATATACCTTTATATCATTATTATTCCATTCTATAAAATACGAAATAGAAATGAAAGTAGTGTTCATGCGTACGTACAGCTTACCGTCTCCATGAACGGTGCATTTCATTTCTTACCTCTAAATGATTATGTAATGTTATAAATGAATGCATTTACTGGATATATATGACATATATGATATCTAAATCATGAATACAATTCTGTATATAATAAACATTTGTCCACACGAACAACATGTAATTGTACGAAGTCCACTTTCGACTTAAGAACCAAATATCGACAAAACAAATATTATTAACTTAAATGATTACATAATGTTTATGACATGGTAATAAGTGATATAAAATGAATAATGAACTTGAAAAAGGTTCTTAAGGAAGTAGAAATTAACTCATGTTTATTATTCAGGAAATTAGAGAACGGTCGAGTCATGTCGGACCCGAGGTAAGGGATCCTACACCTCTCTTTCTTTTTAAGTAGACTCTTTTATGTCATTACTTTTAAGCTCATATTTCTTATGATTGGGATGTTATTTTATATTACTCCTACTGTAATTATTATGTTCATATGAGGAGAGACCCTATTTCCTCTCATCAATCCATTTTTAAAGTTTTGAGTGGCGCCGTTAGGCTGCCGAATTTTCGTAAGGGATTTTTCATCTCACTTTTATTCTCGTGAGATTTATGCTACATTTGCCAGAAATTCCATTGAGTGGTGTATGTACTGCCCATTATTCTAATATTGGTGTAATATAATTTCATTTATGAGTATTTACATCAATGATCTATTTTCCTTCTTTCATGGGGTGTATGTTTTGAAAGATACCCAAGTCAGTAAGGGAACCTTTCACCCTCCTCTTTTTTAAAAGACTTCTTTTGTTGGGTATTTTAATTTACATATCGTTATGTTGGGATATGTTCTCATATATCCTTATTGATGTAAATTTTATGTCCAAGTGATGAGATACTATTTTTATCTCTCATCAACTCTTTTTGATGTGATGCCGTTAGGCTGTCAAGGGAACTTTTTAACCCAATTTCGATTTCTTTGGGTTCAACATGTAGTCATTGAATATGTCGTCCATTGAATATGTGTGAATGAACTTTTATTTTTTTACACTTAATATCCACTTATATTGGGTGTATTTATATTTTTCACACATATTTTTGAGATTGATTTGTCCTTAATTTAAGGATACCTTCTTTATAAGGGATTTCATCACATTTGACATTTCTATTGAGGGTTCATTGTTGTTATGCACCAATTCACTCTTATATGGTGTATATAATGTCCTTTGGAGTATTATATCATGAATCCATTTATTCTCATGATATTATAAAGTTTTGACAAAATGTTATTCCTCAACTATTGTATTCAAGTGTTTCTAATTTTGGTAAAACCCCTTTAACCAAAATATCGTTTTAAATGTTTTAATTATTTGTTCTTATTAATATCCATGTTTTCAAAATGGTTTTAAGGATTTATTTATATGGATATTAATGGTTTAAAATTTTAAGCTTCAAGGTGCTATAGGACACTTTGATTCAAAAATCTCTTTATTAAATGTTTTAAATGGTTTTGGAAATGGTTTCTTTTTGAATGGATTCAATATTTCAATATACTAAAATGTTATATTGTGATTGAAATGTGGAAATGTTATGTTTCCTTTATGCATGTTTTATGTGACACATTTATGGTATGGTTCTTGGGCATTGTTATGAAAATGGGTGGTTCCGTGATAAACTAAGGGCAGGTGAGACCGTTATAGCTCTCCAATGCATTGGGTAACGCGAAGGAGTGAAACGTTAAGGTTTCTCCGAAGAGATTTAGGGAATATACTGTGATGGGTATTCCAAACATAACCAAGAGGGTTACTCCCCACGTAAGAATGTTATGAATGCCTTAAGTTACCTTTATGTCTTATGTTTTCTATGATTTATTCATGGTTCGATGAGGTATGTTAAAGTGCCTATGTTTTATGGGTAAAGTATGATTTCATTATTATGTATATATGAACTCATGTTTCGTTTCCATATTTTTATAACCCTTACTGAGCTTTTTATGCTCATCCCAAGTTTTTTGAAATGTTTTTCACAGGTCAAGGGAAAGGTACATGATGTGATGATAGTGTCAAGGATGTTTCAAGAAAGAATCCGTGTTATATTTTAAATATGTTTCCGTTGATGGGAAGAATGAATACTGTCTTTTATGTAACCACTTTGTTTAAATGTGGAATGTAATGAAAGTTTCATGATCTAATTCTCTAAAACTCTAAACCTGAAAAGATCCTCAATGTGTAATCTTGTAATAACTCAAGATTAAGTAAGGTTTAAGGCTAGGGCCTTATAGTTGGTATCAAAGGCCGGTTTAGATAACTTTAGAGGTTAGGGTATTCTTTAATCATAAGTGACATTACCATAATGGTTAGGATTTCAGAAAGAGTCTTAGTTTTAGATAAAGTGAATGAGTAAGTATATCTTAGTGTTTACCTTCCTCATTAGTACATGATGGTTTTGTTGATATACTCACACTGACCTTTTTGGTTTTAGTAACTGGCTGGATCTAGCAGGCACCAAAGTGACAATGGGTTTGAAGGAAACTGTGGTGGTTCTCTGATTAAGAAACTGGATGAGATGGGGGATTCAATGAGGAATCTCATGGTTTTTCTAAACCAACTATCAAGTAGTCATGATCAACCACTTGAACCTTGGTGAGTTCTCTAATTCATCATGTACGAGATGGCCAACTCGATGTGGAAATTCAGGTAATAATTATTAAGGTAACCATTAGGGTTTATATGATCCTTACTTTTGAGGTAATTATGGGTTATTATATGATATGATGGAAAATGAAGGGCATGAGATAAACTTGAGGTTAAAATATGTTATGCTTATTCTTGAAGATTTTATCTCATTTTGGGGAATGTTTTAAGAATTATATTGTTTTGGAAAAAGGACAACATGCAGACCAGGTGACATCCCGTCGCGTCGGACAAAGCTGCGGGAATCGAACCCACAACCAAAGTGCGACTGGTATTTATCGCCTACCACTGGACTACGTGAAGTCCCTGGTTAGTTTGACTGATTCTTTCTAGTTATATGATTTTATGAATTAAGAGTAAGTTGATTTTGGGTTATTTATGAAAATGATTAACCTATCATGGAGGATATGTGATTAGGTTAATTACTTTTCAAAACGAGACTTCAGGAGCAACTGATATTGTTTGGAGATAAATGTTACGATTTATCTTGGAAGACTATGTGACTAAATACTTCAAATATTTGGGTTTCAATCTTAGTTTGGTTTACTTTGATGAATTTTATGGACAAATGGTCCTCGTTGAACTTTGGGTTTTGTTGGACAAATTTTGGAGATTAAGAATAGATTTTCTTTTTATAAAGGGTTATCCTTTTCCGGATTATCTGATCTTGTACTAGCCTTTTTGTTTTTGGTTTTGGTTAAATACATGGGAAGTATATAGTTCTATTTTGTGGATTAGGTGATTCTCTAGAAGTTGATTATAGTACTCTTAATGTGAACAAGTCTTCCTAAATACTCGCCTTTTGGAGAAAATATGAGTTTGTGTAAGGAATCTAATAAAAGTTTAAAGTCAATATGATAAGTGATTATGTTTCCTTATGAATAAATTCCTCAATAAAAAGTAACTTAAAACAAAAATGTAGTCTATTAACTTTTCCTACTGGGGAATCGAATACCGTTTAACCCATCACAAATTTGTGATTTTCTCGTGGTTAACTTTCTCCTAAACATGTTTTCTATCACTCTCCATCAGAACATGACCCTTTGTTTTTTCCTCCATGTCCATATTTTCATACTTGGAATCCTAGTATGGGTTAACTCAGGTGACCTTTGTACTTATCTCTCTTTATTTTAAAGTGTTTGTTTTACCGACTTTTGTTCCGATGTGGCACTTTCAAGGATGTTTCCAAGCGCAATTTTAAAATTGTGAGGACGCAATTCCCAAAAGGGGGGAAGGACGTAACACCCTAGGTAAATAAAGAATATAACATTTCATATTTATCCATATTTGTGAATAAAATATTTAAATAACTTTAAAGGGGACGCTATGCTCGATGGCGTACCCAACACGCAACAACGAGTTTCTTGGGAATCTTATGCTGCACTCTAATAATAAAATAATATTATTTTAAATGGTAGTTAACATGTAGCCGTTGTAATGGCGGTAATGGATAGAAATAACTAAAATATGATTATATATGTTTTTAAATGTTTTTAAATTTATCCAATAAAAGATAATGGCTTAAAATACGGAAAGAATTCAATTTTAGGCGTATATGCCCTAGTTTTCACTAAAGGTTCACTTATCACCTTTTGATGGCGAACCGTCATTAAATATAGTTTTGATCACTCTTATACATTCTTTTGGAACAAATAAAACTCTTCTTTAGAATCGGGACATCAAATTTTACTTTGTGTAAATTTTTGGTATTTTTCCGATAAAGTTCATTTTTTAATGAATAGTGTAAAATGTTGTATTTTAATTCAAAACCTCTTTTTAATCTAATTTATTTATATGACTAGATTATATTTTGAATTGGTTTTAAAGTGAAATTAGAAAATATTTTTACCATTAAATCTAATAGTGGTCGTTGGAATTAATTTCACTTTGAAATCAGACTTAAACTAGTGTCAATCTTTGGATACTTATTGTTTTATAAAAACACGCTATTTGCTCTGACAGCGGGAATTAATTATTAAATTAATTAATGTGACTAATATGTTTTGAATTTTGTAAAACGGACTTCATTTTTGAATTCGGAATATCAAATATAGCTTAGGGTGAATTTTTGTTATTTTTCTGAAAAACATCAATTTTTGATGAATAGTGAAACCACTAAGTGGTACTTATAAAGACTGATTTTCCGTTTAAATGAAATTTTGCCATCATTGTGTTTTTAATTTTAAAAATCCGACATATATGGTTGTCATTAAGAAGTAAAATGTTGTTCAATGGGATAAAAATAATTTTTTGGTGAATAGTAACTTATTAAGTTTTTAATCGCGATTAGTGGTAATTAGTGTACTTTAATGTAAAAATGATATTATAAGAATTTGAAAACAACATGACACTTGTCCTACACCTATTGGGTGAGTCATGGCCGACCAAGACAGGCCATGGGCCAACTTGGGGACCCCACAGAGCCACTTTAGTTGGAAAATGACAATAATATATTTTTATTTAATGTTAAAATTAAATTGACACAAACATGAGTTGTTTTACTAAAATAGTTTTTAAGTAGGGTTAAACAAGTCCAAATTTTGATTATAAATAGTCATTGGAAAGATAAAAATATTTTCTACATCATAGTATTTTTTTTATAATTTTTAGAAATTAAATAAATTAAATTATTTATGACATAATAATGATGCAGTGATGACATCATTATTTGACGATTTAAATAAAATGGAAAGATAATGTAAACTCTACGAACTACACATGTCAAAAACTTATTGGATGGGTGTATTTAGAACCCTTATCAGCTTATCCACGAATTATATCAATGTGGGACCTTTTAAAACCGAAACACATTTTCAAATAAAGTAATATTTCTTACTTTTCAAAAGTGCCCCTCCTCTCCTCTTATAAAAGGCCCCCACCTCTACCTCATTTCACACACTCCTCAAGCCTTTGGCTCGATAAACCCCTGCCCATTTACTCTCTACACATCCCTCTACGCATCCTAGAAGATTCCCTTTGGGCAGAATACTTTCAAAGGAAGCCTTTAGGCTCAAATCAAAAGGAGTTACACTTTTAAAGGTAATTCATTCTCTCATGTTCATTTGTTTTATTTTGATTCTCCAACCCCCTAAACTCTTTTTATTTATTTATTTTGTAACAACACCAGTATCTTCAATATACTAGGATTTTTTTATAAGATTTATTCGAGCTACACTCTCACACAACTACATCAAATGGTTAAAGAACATACGGTTTCCGTGGATGGCGAAATTGTGCCTCCCGAAACGATGACTGTTCAATACTCATTTAACACCTTCAAAGGTGGCCATTATGATGTCACTATTTTTATATATGATATATAATATGTTTATGTTTTACTTGTGCTTCTTTATTTTTAATTTGTGTCTTACCTTTATGGTTTCCATTATGGGTATACGCGATATCTTCATTTAAGAAAGTGCGGACTACCGCCCCCTCAAAGTGATTTGACTCGTTAAATACCATATGTGGGACATATAAAGGAAGGAACTATGATATTATATATGATATTATATTGGAATTATAATATACCTTTATATAATTATTATTCCATTCTATAAAATACGAAATAGAAATGAAAGTAGCGTTCATGCGTACGTACGGCTTACCGTCTCCATGAACGGTGCATTTCATTTCTTACCTCTAAATGATTATGTAATGTTATAAATGAATGCATGTACTGGATATATATGACATATATGATATCTAAATCATGAATACAATTCTGTATATAATAAACATTTGTCCACACGAACAACATGTAATTGTATGAAGTCCACTTTCGACTTAAGAACCAAATATCGACAAAACAAATATTATTAACTTAAATGATTACATAATGTTTATGACATGGTAATAAGCGATATAAAAGGAATCATGAACTTGAAAAAGGTTCTTAAGTAAGTATAAATTAACTCAAGTTTATTATTCAGGAAATTAGAGAACGATCGAGTCAAGTCGGACCCGAGGTAAGGGATCCTACACCTCTCTTTCTTTTTAAGTACACTCTTTTATGTCATTCCTTTTAAGCTCATATTTCTTATGATTGGGATGTTATTTTATATTAATCCTACTGTACTTATTATGTTCATATGATTAGAGACCATATTTCCTCTCATCAATCCATTTTGGAAGTTTTGAGTGGCGCCGTTAGGCTGCCGAATTTTCGTAAGGGATTTTTCATCTCACTTTTATTCTCGTGAGATTTATGCTACATTTTCCAGAAATTCCATTGAGTGGTGTATGTACTGCCCATTATTATAATCTTGGTGTAATATACTTTCATTTATGAGTATTTACATCAATGATCTATTGTCATTCTTTCATGGGGTGTATGTTTTGAAAGATACCCAAGTCAGTAAGAGAACCTTTCACCCTCCTCTTTTTTAAAAGACTTCTTTTGTTGGGTATTTTAATTTACATATCGTTATGTTGGGATATGTTCTCATATATCCTTATTGATGTAAATTTTATGTCCAAGTGATGAGATACTCTTTTTATCTCTCATCAACTCTTTTTGATGTGATGCCGTTAGGCTGTCAAGGGAACTTTTTAACCCAATTTTGATTTCTTTGGGTTCAACATATAGTCATTGAATATGTCATCCATTGAATATGTGTGAATGACCTTTTATTGTTTTACACTTAATATCCACTTATATTGGGTGTATTTATATTTTTCACACATATTTTTGAGATTGATTTGTCCTTAATTTAAGGATACCTTCTTTATAAGGGATTTCATCACATTTGACATTTCTATTGAGGGTTCATTGTTGTTATGCACCAATTCACTCTTATATAGTGTATATACTGTACTTTGTAGTATTATATCATGAATCCATTTATTCTCATGATATTATAATGTTTTGACTAAATGTTATTCCTCAACTATTGTATTCAAGTGTCTCTAATTTTGGTAAAACCCCTTTAACCAAAATATCGTTTTAAATGTTTTAATTATTTGTTCTTATTAATATCCATGTTTTCAAAATGGTTTTAAGGATTTATTTATATGGATATTAATGGTTTAAAATTTTAAACTTCAAGGTGGTATGGGACACTTTGATTCAAAAATCTCTTTATTAAATGTTTTAAATGGTTTTGGAAATGGTTTCTTTTTGAATGGATTCAATATTTCAATATACTAAAATGTTATATTGTGATTGAAATGTGGAAATATTATGTTTCCTTTATGCATGTTTTATGTGACACATTTATGTTATGGTTCTTGGGCATTGTTATGAAAATGGGTGGTTCCGTGATAAACTAAGGGCGTGTGAGCCCGTTATAGCTCTCCAATTCATTGGGTAACGCGAAGGAGTGAAACGTTAAGGTTTCTCCGAAGAGATTTAGGGAATATTCTGTGATGGGTATTCCAAACGTAACCAAGAGGGTTACTCCCCACGTAAGAATGTTATGAATGCCTCCAGTTACATTTATGTCTTATGTTTTCTATGATTTATTCATGGTTCAATGAGGTATGTTAAAGTGCCTATGTTTTATGGGTAAAGTATGATTTCATTCTTATGTATATATGAACTCATGTTTCCTTTCCATATTTTTATTACCCTTACTGAGCTTTTTATGCTCATCCCATGTTTTTTGAAATGTTTTTCACAGGTCAAGGGAAAGGTACATGATGTGATGATAATGTCAAGGACGTTTCAAGAAAGAATCCGTGTTATATTTTAAATATGTTTCCGTTGATGGGAAGAATGAATACTGTCTTTTATGTAACCACTTTGTTTAAATGTGGAATGTAATGAAAGTTTCATGATCTAATTCTCTAAAACTCTAAACCTGAAAAGATCCTCAATGTGTAATCCTGTAATAACTCAAGATTAAGTAAGGTTTAAGGCTGGGGCCTTATATTATTACTCAGGAAGCAATCATCAATTTGAAATTTTAATATTAGTGGTATTGTAAATTCTATTATGAAATGATATAATTTTTAATCTATTGTATTCCTTTCAAGTTTACAATATGGGAGTAATCATTAAGTATAATTGTGTACCAAAAAAATCATATTATTCCACTTTATTAACATAAAAAAATAAAACAAGATTTTATTCATTAATATATCTTCAACTCACACATGAATAATTGTCCTCCCATTAATGGATAGTTAATATCGGAGAGGTCTAGATATCACTAGATGGTCATCAAATTTATCATGATAATATTTGAATTACTTTTTAGACGTGAAACCAAATGGAATTCAAAATTATATAAGGTAATCATATTATTTCTTTTACCCTATTTTCAATTATTTATTATTTTTTGAAATCAAAACTATATATTAATACACTATTTTTTTCAATATCCCTTTTTATTATAGATATCACATTCAAAAAAATCACATATGTAACATTTATCACCTATATTTATGTATCACATGCAATATTATGGATTTTTAATAGGGTATGGATCCAGTAAATTTAATTTTATAACTATTTTTTACACTTGTGTATGAGCCTATGTGGTTAAGGAAGGTTTTAGTAACATTAAGGGATTTTTTTGGAGCATAAAACTCTTAATTTTGGGAGAAACATATGAGGTACACAGTTGGAACATGGTTAGTGATAAACATGCACCTCAACAATGTAGGCACTAATGGGAGTCTCATCATTATTAAAATCAATCACCCTAGGATTCATAGAAATTATATTTCATGTATATGGGTTACATAAGTGATCTACACTATTTTCACATAGTTTTTCAAACTATATTCCAAACTATCCAAGGTTGGGTGGATCTGGGAAAGAGTGAACACACATGATGCACATGGTTTGTCAAAGAGTGTTACTAGCCATTTGTGCGGGTGCCACCATAGGTAGTGGGTGCACATGGTTGGTGAGTTGTTTGGACAACCATTCATCCTAGTCATGCTCCCTTTTAAAAATAGGTGAAATTATTAATTTTCCCATCTTTCCATTGGGTTTTTATCTCCCCATTAACCTCCAATTTTTCATAGATGGTCCTCCACACATGAAGATATCTCTCTTCTAATCCTAGGTATTTTGGTATCCCCTTCATTTGAGCTCTGATTCAAGTGTTTTTTATTAGGTTTAGTCTATATTTTTAATCTCTTGAATCCACTTCCTTTTTTCTTTATTTATCTCATCATTTGGAATGATAAATTTGTGCGAGCTAATAAGATCTATTTTCATAGATTTTTATTATTTCTATGATTTCTATATTTTGATCCCATGTTAGAGGCTGAGAAAAAAATGATTAGTTGTATACCCATAGAAGGTTACTTTTCTATACCTTGTCCCTTAATGCCTTTATGTTTTATATCTTAAATCATAGTGTCACATATCGTACCCTAAACATGTTACTTATAGAATGTTTAATACCTTAAATTATATATGGTAAAATATTTATTGATTATTTATTTCCCATTTCACATTGTTGGAGACCACAAAACTCAATTTCATCTACCCTTTTGACTTGGGTTCATTGAACACATGTGACTATGCCACCCCTTGGGGTGCGATGATCTTTCCACCCATGTGTGGAAGCTATATATAAATGAATTGTGATATTAATAGTAGAATAAATCAAAGACTATGTTGAATTATGATTGAAATGGTAATTAATGAAATTTTATTTAAGTGCAAAGATCTCTAGATTATGAATAATAGTGTAAATTGTTGATATTGTCATTATCACTAAAAGTGACCTTATTTTTATTAATTATGAGTGAATTAATTAACAAAATGAATGAGATAAATTAAGAAGGTAAGGTGTCATGGAAACTAAGATAGCTTCTAGTTTTATCACTTTTGATAAAACAAATTAGGGAATTGAATTTGAAAATTTATATTGATAAGGGAATTGACACTAAAATGGACCCTTGTGCCTTATAAGAAATATTCAAGGATTCATGCTTCATTAGGGAAATAATTATTTAATTACATTGGATATATTGTATTATTATTGTTGATCCATATTTATTGTGCTACCTTAGACTATCTCATTATGATCCAATAATGTATATACCAATATTCCTATAAATGAGAAATGTGGAATCAAATAATATTCCCTGGACATTGGTTCTAGGTTCATATCCCACATATATCTATATTATGTTTTATATGTATGAAGTTAGTTGAATCCAAAAAAATACCTTGGTTAATGTCCCTATGTGATAGACCTTATAGGTTTAATACTTGATACATCTGTTTTATGTCATCAATGATGCATTACTAATGTGTAATGTTTTTCTTCATTTATAGACTACTTGTTACATAATCCACCTATATATTGGGTTGTAACACTTTATCTCTAACAATTATACCTGTCAATTGTTATAGATTATATACATTGAATATATTTTTTATAGACACCATTGCTGGTTGACTACTGAATATATCTCATTCCATGTTTCATTCATCGATTGGTACCCAAAAATACATCATGAATATAGGTATAGATAAGGGAAATGAATTTCTATAGGCACTTGACTTTCGTGATAGAATTTACCATGGGAGTAGAGGACCATTCTTATTTTTTTTAAATTTACGAAGTTGGAATAAACTCAGGGGGAAATAGTAAAACAACCAAGGAAAACAGTACAGAATCAGCAGAGATTCAGCGGAATGAACGCAAGATAGAGGCCAACTGCCTATCCGCCGAAGCCGTAAAGAGTTCGCCCCTGCCTCTTCAGAGCATAAACCACATCCATCGCCATCACGGTCTTCCTCCTAGCGTGCTCCGTGTACGTCACGGTGTCACGAACCACGTTTTCCAAGAAGATCTTCAAGACGCCCCTGGTCTCCTCATAGATCAGCCCACTGATCCTCTTCACACCTCCTCTTCTAGCAAGATGACGGATCGCGGGCTTTGTGATACCTTGGATTTTGTCCCTGAGGACCTTGCGATGACGCTTCGCGCCTACTTTGCCCAGCCCCTTTCCGCCCTTTCCACGGCCCGACATTTTCGATGAATACTTTGTGTTAGAGATAACTTTGGTAATTTTTTTCATTTTTTTATAACATATTTTTTGCATGTTTCTCTATTCCCCAAGATCCACTAATATATGTCATGACATGATCATAATTTTTTTATATGATATTAAATATAATTTTTCTATTGTTTATTCCAATATTACTATTGTTTTGAGATTATTTAATTTATCTATTTACATATTATTTTATCTATTTTTACAACATATTCTATTATTATACCTTTGTGTTGTGCTATGATCATAAGTGTATAGTCTCCTAGCAAACCATCAGTATCCCTCTATATTATTCAATAGCCTCGATCATATTGGGAGGAACCCTCGAGTCCGTGCAACAAATCAGAAAATAAATATCTCAATGAACATGGATCATGACATTATAAATTGATATCAGACCACTTTTCCATCTGTCTAACTCTTTTGGGATGGTTGAATAGATACTAAGAATGTGTTGAACTTTGTTAATGATTATGTTCTTGAGAATATATAACCCACATATTGGAAAAATCCATGTTTCCTAGGATGAGACATATTATCTGTATTATGCTTATTAATGTTGTATTGATTTTTCTAATTGATGAAAAACATGAATTTTTTAAATTTATAATCATTTATTTATGGTTTATATTTACCCTTGTACTAATATCACAAATGCGTATGATCCCATTTATCATTATAAGAACTAGATGATTCCCATGTCATGAATATTCCACAAAATACTTACATCTATGTGTGCATTTCTTATATTATACTATATGATCCTTGATTATTATAGTTTAATTATGCTATCATTTCTTATACAGAAGGAAATAATTTAATACTTAATATTACAATATCAACCTAAATGGTGTTCTCCTATATGGCTTCATGATGAAACATTAAATAACTAATTATCATATGTTTGATCCATGAATCAAAGTTTTCATGGTTTCAAACGTAAGTTGGTTTTAATTACATGGATGAAAATTATAATTTAAATATTGTGTGTGCCTCAAAAAATTTTTAATGGCGATCCATATAATTGAACCATCATGAGAGATTGATTATAGTTACATGATGTGCCAATTGTAACATATAATTTTATAAATTTTTAACTTGGCAATAGTGAATCATCTAACTGGTTCCTAATATATATATATATATAATACACATAAAAACATTCTAATTTATTAGAAATTAATTGATACAATTTTCATTAAATGGGGATGTTAATTGAAGTTTAGAGGGTACTTTCCTATATAACTAAAAATTTACACTTTATATAGTGTAACCTTTGATGTGTAACAAATAATGTTAATATGAATTGACCTTAGTAATTGGAATTTTTGAGTATCTCTTGTATTCCTTCATGAATTGATATATCACATAGACCTAGCTTTATGGGTAGGGAGAGAGGTGTCATAATTTTCATAAAAAGACATATACATGTCCTATTTCTTTTTCAATGATCTTAATATTATTAAATCTTGTATGAGGTATGTTATTGTGAAATGAACCAACTTAAGTCAACTAGAAATGTCACCCCAAACTAGATCATGTAATATAGGTAAAATAGGATTATAGAAACAAGTCTTGAATATAAGAAAAAAATGAAGCAAATCAAGATTAAAAAGAGGAAATAAAATAGATACCAAAAAGAAATAAAATCCATGCCAAAATAGGCTAAAAAAGTAATTTCAAATCCCAATGTAATCTATAATCATATCTACACCAACATAAACTAAAGGCAACAACAATAAGACAAGAAAAGATGCTATAAAATTCTCTTCCCATTACCTAAATCCTATAATAAAACATCTAAAAACACCCAAATTCACATGTAATGTGAGAGAAAAAGCCTAATGGGATACAAAAATAGTTTCTATGTAGTGTGTGATATCAAGAATGAAACAATTCTTGGTTTTAAAAGAAAGTATTTTTACATATATTTTTCATAAAACAAAACCATTTTTAAACCATTTACCCATTTTATCTTTTGGTTTTCATAAAACCATTTCATATTCTCAAACTAAAAATATGAAAAGTTTAAGTGATAAAAAAGGAAAGAATATATCGATATACATAGTTAAACTAGTAAACACATATCCATAAAATAATATATAATGAGAATCTATGTAATACAACCTTATATAAAAGCATGTTATCAATAATCTATGATAAAAACAATCATGTGATAAATAAGAAAAATGAAAAATCACCTCACATTTTGGATCTAGAATATATAAAAGTATTTAATAGAAACTAAAAATTATAAACATACATAATTTTAGATCCAATTGAAATCAAGAACAGGTAGTTGATATCGCAAGAATGCTACCTCCTAATGGTGTAAAAAACACACACTACATCCACCATGTCTCTTTCCCAATGCACCCAAGGTTCCTAATATGAAATTTTCCAGAAAATAAAATAAAAAACATAGTCATAATTTCATTAAATATTATAAAACACAAGTCAACCCACTATGGTGTTTGAAAACCCATTTCTAATTCAGAAAACACATTTTTAAAGAAAATCTAATGTTAAAATTATTTTCCTTTCCAAGAAATACTTTAGACCCACATATCAATTCTAATAAATTAACTACCTAAATGAATTTACCAAGAACAACATGCAATTTATCGAATTAATCCATTCTATAGAACCACCTACATCAAAATTGTAGAAATCTAGATTCCTTTGACAACAGTGATCATAAACCAAGAGAACGACCTTTGAAAGAAATAGAATTCCAAGAAACTGGTAAAGATCAATAACAAACACTATTTGGGCACAAATTCCAATATAACCATAGCCTAGATCATATCCAAAACCAAAGAAAAAGAATAACCTGAAAGACTAAATACCCTAAGATAAGAAACCAAATCATAATGGTGATCAATCATTGAACAAAGTGATCCGGAATGGAGGGAATCACCCAAAATAGACGAGGAAGAGCCTCTTGGTTGATATAAAGTAAAACTACAATGAATAAATTGATAAAACACTCGTATATCACCCTAAAATCCTAAATCATGAATATTACACAGTGCGTAACCCCATTACTCATTTTTTAATCTAAAATTATCAAATACACTGAAAAAACCATTGGCTTATTATTAAAAACACTATTTTTTACATTACATGGCATGAAAAATTCACACAGTGTGTACTCCATTCACAATGTGTACTAGGTTTATACCATATTACATGCATAATTTACACAAGGTTCACTACCATTAAAAGGTGTGTATTTCTATTATATATTGCAAAAATTCTAGATTCTTACATTAAAATACAAACCACATTAGGGTTCTTTAAACTCTGGGCGAACCTCAAAAACCCATTAACACATTAATACCAAAACTATGTTGATTAAAACAAAAAATCATCCCAGAAAAGTAGGTCATTTTCTCATCAAATGTTCTCCATTATAGAGAGTCCTAAGATGCACCTAATTAAATAGGATAACCAAAAATTGGAAATACTTGAAAGGTGGTAATGGTATTTTACAATCTCCCCAACATAAATGCTTTATTCTCCCAGAAATCCCTTAAGGTCCTAGTTCAACAAAAAGATAATTCTACTACTACCTCATTAGAAATTTTCACTACCATGTCTCTTGGACATCCTGTCTTCACTAACATAATACCTAGACCAAAAGAACCATTTTACAATATATTAACTAATCCATACGATCCATAGTCTGAATTGGATGCTCAACCAAATTTTTTTCGATCTCAAGATCAATATCCTTCTATCTGATCACATGGGACAGATCTGGTATATACATCCTTAGTAGGGAAACATGAAACATGTCATGGATATATTTCAAACCATATGGTAAGTCCAACTGATAGGCCACCATCCCTTTTCATCCAATGATATTGAAGGGGCCCACAAACATATGTTCCAACGTACCCTATTTACCCAACCAATGATGTCCCAAGCGTGGTGAAACTCTAAGAAAGACCATATCACCAACCACAAACACCAGTAGCCGATGAAAATAGACCGAATAAGACATTTGTTGACTATTTTATTTGATAAAAATCTTTTGGATATACCACACGTTCTCCTTTATCACTTAAGTGTGACTCATCCCAACCAAGGACCACTCTCCCAACTCTTCCCCACATGGGAGATCTACATGGACACCCATATAAAGCCTTTAAGGGTTACATATTTATTAAATATTAATACCTATTATTATAGGATAATTTAACCAATGGATTTTTTTCCCTTGATTCTATAAAATCATTAACACATGCTCAGAGCATATCATATAGAACTAGGATATCCCTCTATATCTGCCCATCCATCTATGAATGATATGATATCATTAATTTAATATTGGAACCCATCACTCCTATAAACCTTTCCAAAACCTAGATGTGAACCTCATGTCCCTGTTAGAAACAACTTCTAAAGGAAACCAACATAGATTCAAAATCACTCAAATATGAAAGTCCCCAAACTAGTTTACTTTTTCCATATCTCTAATAGGTAGGAAATGTGCCGATTTCATGATTAAATTAATGATCACACAGATAGATCTTTAAAACTAAGAGTCCATGGTAAATTAATGGTGAATTCAATAAAAATATCACCCAGTTCCATACTGTAATGGGTAAGGGCTTTAACAAACCTACTAGTTTCTCTTGTTTCACATTAATTATCTGACAAGTAAGGAACCAAAATAAAAAATAAAAATTCGACCATCTCATCCCCAAACACTAATAGCAACATCTTAAATCATGATACATCTTTGCAGTACCAAGGTGCATGACCAAAAAGAATGGTTTCCACTATCCAACAACTCCTGGATTAGGTAAAAAGGAACAACCAACCTACTATGGAAGAAAAAATCTCCACTGAGATAGAGACCAGTCCCCAGAGGTATTCCCACCATAAATTCTTTCACCCAAGAATTGACACTCATTTTTTGTCACCTACTTAAGATGAACTCACTCATCAAAAGATGAGTCAGATTTCATTGAAGCCAAGGACAACTATCCAATATCCTCTTCCACTACCAATATCATCTTAGAAACCAAACTCATCAAAAACCATTATTTCACTACTTATGTCAGGACTTGAATAGAAAATTTCCTTCTCAATGTATCATTAACCACATTACCTTTCCATATATTATAACAAATACCAAATCAAAATTCTAAAGGTATTCCACCTAACATTTGTTTTCACAAGTTCAGATCCCTTTGAGTTAAAATATATTTTTGGATCTTATGAGCATAATACACTATAATTTTTTCTCCAAAGAGATATTGATTCCATGTTTTGAGTGCATGCATAACCATTTCTAACTCAATATAATGGGTATGGTAGTTTTTCTCATGAGGGTGGAACTAGAATGATCAATAGGCCACCACCCATTTTCCCCACATCAAGACACACCCCAGGACAATACTAGAATCATCATAGAAAAAATCATAACCCAATCCTAGTTCCAAAATATTTCAAACTAGTCCTAAATTCAATAATTCCTTTAGCTCCTCAAAAGATCTCAGAATCATGTCATTCTATTAAATTTTGACACCCTTTTGGGTTAAAGGTTTCATCAAAGATGTAATCTTGGAGGTTTCCTAAAAAACTATTTATAGTAACCATCAAAACCCAAGAAACTATGGATTTCAAACAAATTTATTGCATGTTCGCATAATATATCTTCCTTTATATTTTAAGGATCCACTGAGATGCTCCACTTAGATATCACATTCCCTAGAATCATCACTTACCAAATACAAAAATTACATTTAGAATGATTACTGAATATATAAAGTTCATTAAAGGTAAAAATAATGATATCCAAATAGTCTATATACTCCTTGTCTAACTTAGAGTACACCAAAATATCATCCACCAAAACAATGAAAAGAGAGTCCAAGAACTGAGGTAATATCTAGTTCGTCAAATCCATAAAAACCGTTCATAGCATTAATGAGATTGAATTGTATAACTAAATACTCAAGTTGACCATATCAATTCCAAAATTATATCTTAGGTATATCTACTTCTCATACTCTCAAATGGAGGTACCCTGACGATATATGAATCATTTAAAACCAACGAGACCCTCTATTCTTATCAAAGAAATAATAAATACTCATAAAATGGATTTTTTCTTAATGGTCACCAGATTCAACATTTGATAATAAAAAAAATTATGAGGATCACATCCACCTTCATTTCAAAGTGGACTGATGAATCCCACAGTCACACACTAGGATGGATAAATCCTTTAGCATTTAGATCCTCAAGATAGACCTTAAGTTCCACCAACTCAATAGGTTTTAACAAATATGATGTCATAGAAATGTGCATTGTTCGAAGGAACAACTCTATATTATACTCAACCTCTCTCTAGAGTTAAACCAAAAAAATAATCTAGAAAGAACTCGGGATTATCACACACAATATTAGGAATTTTAAAACCCAAAAGGGGAAACTTAATCTAGATACATGTCAGAAAACCAGTATGATATTACCCCATCATATTAACAAAGAAGCCCTTCCCTTATCGATCTATAGTCTCACTCACCCTAAAAAACATGAGTGACCGCTTTAGAATATAAGAAATGAAACTGATAGTGATAATAGTATATCAAGTACTCATATTTTATCATTCAATACATGATGATAATAAAGATTAAGATTTCAAGAACAATAACCAAAAATATCCCACTCCAACTCAAAGTTGGCTATCATCACCCAATATGTGGGACATTTAAAACCATTTTCAGACCTATTTTCCAGTGGCATGGAAAGGAACAATAAGAATGGAATAATTTCTAAATGAAAACCTAACTTTTCAAATAAATTATATGATATAAAAAATGAGTTTTACATTAATCAATCAAATCTTGAACCATAGAAGATGAGATAAACACCGTACCTCTAAAAATAGTTGGCCCTACTTTAGATTCCTCTAGCATATACCCCAATTCATAAATAAATCTAATAATAGCTACATGAATATATCCTTTGGCCTGAGGATTATACCCACCAAACTTGGATGAATATTTATGAACGTGTGAACCCTTGGTTAGACTGGATCCAACCCTACTACCCACAGATATATTTTAAACAAAAATTCTATAGATGGATAGATCTTCCAGAAAGATGATAAGTCTTTGTAGCCTCTAAATAATTAGTCTTGGAATGACCTATACTTTAATAATAGTAAAAGAAAAATGATACTAACATTTTGAATCCCCTAAAACTAGTCATGAATAAAACTCACCACTCTAATGCTTCCTTTTTCTGGCAAGAAGAAGAACCATGACTAACCACTAAACGAACTAAAACTCCACCCAAAACTTTCTTTCTAGATATAACAAGCCAGACTATCCCTATCAATTAAATTCACATAAGAATCAACATTGATCAAATATCAGGCCTCAGTCCTTACTAAAACCTATGATACTTCAAGTAATAATTAGTGACAAGCTCCAGTTCTATATTTAATAACTTGAAGAAATTTGTAGAATACTCTAGAAAATTATTATCCCCTTTCTATATGGTCATAAACTCCCAAGTCGTCAATGGGAGAATATATGTCAAAAAAACCACCTTAGAGTCTTTAGGAGTTTTCAAAAAGTTGAAGATCCTATCTATCTTCTCAAGAAACTCATCATATTTATGGGGTCCTTTTCCACCAAAATGGCATGAGACTGCTTCTTAGAACATTTAGATCCATGATCCACTACACATCACGAGAACCTGAAACCCTCGTGACAAAAATTCTGAATATCATGGATAACGACTTCATTTAAAGAAAGGTCCATTAGGGGATTTTCCTATGGAACTAGTCTGATATCATCCTCTCTTTCATTTGGAAGAGATCTTGTTAGAGTATTTTTCGAATAAAAAGTAAAAAACAACCAATCATGAGAAAATTCAAAAATTATAGGACCAACTTCATGTACTAATATCAAATAATTAAAACATAAATAATTTAAAGAAACCATGAAAAAACTTACTTAAAATGGAATGGGTAAATTTAAATAAATTTCCCATATAATTCATTCAAATGACCTTAAACTCTTGGTCACAATCGTGGTAAAACTCCCTAACCACCCATGGTAATCGAGGATCAGTCATGAAAGTGAGCTGGATAGGCCCCTTTTCCACACATAATATATAAATTCCAATGATACTAACTCCTATATACCCATGAAACAAAACCAAACTCATTCAGTGCTGACATAGTTCAGGCTGAACCTCCCTTTGATACCAAATTGTAAGGAACCAACCAAGTACAACTAGACAATCCATCTGAACCGGACCATCATGTAATATCTGTAAAATATGATAAAATAAATGAGTCTTAAATTAAAAAAAACAGAATAAAAAATAAAGAAATATATACCAAAATTACATACATTCCAATAAAAAATAGGAAAAATTAGAAATTAGTCTCAAATAAACACATAATAAAAAATCACCTCCAGACTAACTTAAATTGAAGGAAAAAACAATAAGAGAAGAAATGTTTTTATAAGAGGCTCTTCTGTTTTACATGAATCATCAAATAAAACTTCTACAAACTTGTTGAGGAATAAGTAGGGTGTGATCCAAATCCTAGTAGGATACCACCACAATTTCTATACATGGTCTAATATCAATAATGCATTAATTAGAGCAAAAACAATGGTTTCACAGTGTGTTTTCATTAAACCAAACCATTTATAAATCATTTTCTTATTATCTCCTTTAGTTTTCATAAAATCGTTTAATATTCCCGAACCATAAATATGACAAGTAGAATAGATAAAATAGGAATGAAAATTCATGAATTTAGATGTAAACCGATAAATACATATCCATGGAATAACCAATCATGCGATTCTATGTTATACAACCTCATATGAAAACTGGTGAGCTACAATCCAAGATAAAAACAATCACACGATAAATAACCATAAATGAAAAATAAACTCAAATTTGGGTTCTAGACTATTGAAAAATATGTTTCTGATGAAAAAAAATCCTAAATATAATAATGTTGGATCCAACCAATACCGTATCATATTAGTAAATATCCTTAGAAGGATACCTTCTAGTGGTTCCACACACACTCTAAGGAAATCCATGTCTCATTCCTGATGCAACCAAAGTTCCAAATTTTAAATTTTCCAAATTATATATCAAAATCATGCTCATAATTTTGTAAAACATTTTCATAGCCAAGAAAACCCACTTTAGTGTTTGAAACTCCATTTTTGATTCAATAAAATCAATTTTCACAGAAAAACCCCTTTTAAATATATTTTACTTTCCATGAAACAGATTAAAACAACATATCACTTATAATCACTAAAAAATAATAATTTATTAAGAACAACACTCAATTTATCAAATTAAATGATTGTATATAAAAACCTACCTCAACATGGTACAAACCTAGAGACCATCGATAATGATGACTGGAAACCAAGAGAATGGACTTATAAATATAATTCACACTAATAAAATGAAAAGGATTGATAGAAAACATGATCCAATCACAAATCTGAACACAAATTCATCAAAAACTATAGCTGTAATGAAATACAAAGAAGAACTAGAAGGATTACATACTCATAGTGAATAAATACAAACAAAATAATGATCAATCACTAAACAAGGTGATCCATAAGGGAGGTAATCACTCAAAATATCTTTAGAAGAGCCTCTAGGTCATGAGAAATGAAGGCTGCAATGAATGAAATGATAAAACACTCGCAAGGCATCCTAAAATCCCAAATCATGGTTATTACATGGTGTGTAACCTCATTACATGTCATGAAATCTATAAAGCTCAAATACAGCAAAAAACTTATTGCATTTTTATTAAAAACCCAATTTGTTTACATTACACAATGTATAACAATTACACATCATGAAATCTCTTCACACTATATACCAGGTTCATGACATGTTCCTTGAGGAATTTACACATCGTGTACTCCCATTACATAGTGCATATTTATCATACAAACTAAAAAATATATAGATTCATACAAGAAAATACAAACCATCTTAATCATTCTATGAAATCTGGGATAATCTCTCAAATCCTCTAACACATTTATACTTTAACACCATTAATCTAAATAATATACATCCCTAAAAATTATGTAATTTTTCTCAGTAAATGTTCTCTTTCCTTTGGATTCCCAAGACACACCCAATTAAAGAGCAGAACAACTATAGTGATGGGAAATACCTGAAATATGGTAATTGGATATTACATCCTTGAATTTATATAAATATGTCACCATGATGGTATCAGGTTGTGTTTCAAGATAGTGGTGAAGACCATTATCTATAGGTAGTGGGCCCTAAACAACCAGTATTACCTTCTATAGTTCCTTCTATAGTTCCTACTTTTATGCCCATCCTTGGAACTGATGCCTAATTTCATGTTGGTTTTCTATGAATCCTAAATACCACTTAGGGAGACTCAATTATGGGATGTACTATAGAATATTTGTTGCTATTAATTTAGTAGTTGATTCAACCTATGTTTTTAGTAGATGATGTCCCATAGGATATTGAGTCATGGATGAAGGCTATGTTATTTATTTTTGATCATCAAGAGTTTCCTTCTGGGAGGATGATCAATCTTTTAGCATATAAGCTTAGTGGGTCAGAGAATTGATTATGGGATGTTTTATCCTAAGTTAATTGGAATTGGGTTATGTTGTATAGGTAATTCTTGACATATTTCTAGGACTATTTCATTATTCGAATGGTGAGGGATGATAATGCCATAGGATTTATGCTCCTACAGTAGGTTGATATATCAATGATGGATTATTCATCTTACTTTACCATGATCCATGACTTCACTCTAACACTTTTTGGTGATGAGTTGTTGACTTCAAGATGATTTGAGAATGGGATCATGTATGCCCTTTGATTTTAGGTGAATGTTTTCTGTTTGACAACTCTAACTAAGATTGAAAACCAAGACCTTATATCTGATTTTAACCTTAGAGAATCTGAATGTGTGAATCTTAATTGTTATGTCCCTTGATAGGGAAGTGGGGTTTTAGCAGTGGGAAGAGTTGTTTTAAGATTTCTTGTGGTGTAAAAAGTTACTTGAATTTGTAATCGTATTTCCATGTGATATATCATCGAAGTTATAAGATGGTTTATAACATGGTAGTGTAATAGATCCCTAGTCGAGTGTAGCTAATGTGTTATGATGGAAAAAATTTATAGGTTTTGAAAGATCATTCCACCTATTTCTAGTTGAAGAGGACCTAAACCAACCCCACATAGGGAGAGTAATTGGTATCCTCTCCTCAAGATGGGAGTTGGGGAACTATGGGAAATGTAGGATGAGGGGGTGGGCATGGTCAAGGGAGCTAGTTACTAGATTTACAATTCTAGCATAGTACACATACCTTTGGAAGTTTGGTAGTATCTCGTGGATATGAATCAAGACATACTTACACAATACAACCAATACACAAGGTGGTAAGAATCAGGTCATATACTATGCAAGGTATGATTTTTGGAGCCCCAACTTTAGTGCCTTCATTATTTTACATAGGATCACCCCAATACATTAAATCCATGGAAATTATGGAGGGTATTGGCCTTAATATTTTGTACATCTATGGGGTCATGAACATAGATAGTCAACTAGGAGTGTGATTAGAACGTTTTCATCAATGTAGGGAGATCCACCTTGAGATTGGTGATTATCGATTTTTATGGAACCTATTTTCCATGAGATAATGGGTTTCTAAATAATTATTGGGAGGTAATAGTTGGTTTCTCCCTATGATCATGTCTATTGGTATCATTGGAGGTTTTCATTTTCATTACCAAATGAAAATAGTTAAATTTATAATGGTGAATGGGATGCCCAAGTTAGTTGAGATAGACCCAGGAAACTTGAGTTGGGTGGAGTGATGAACCATATTACTTCCCTCTATCAAGTTGATTGGGGAAAATTTTAGATATAATTCCTTCCAATAATGTATTATTACATGGATATTTTCCCTAAAAGTTTTTCTAGACTACCTCCTATGAGAATGGTAGAGTGTACTTTTTATCCAGTTCTAAGAGAAACCCCGGTTTCTCTCCCTACTTATTTGATGGAACTAAATAATATCTAGGATCCCAAGATGTAGCTATAGGACTTGGAATATATGGTGTCTATCTACAACAGTACATCTCTATTGGGTTCACCTATCATTTTCTCCAAGAATTCATATGGTACCCTTTGGGTTTGCATGTATTACCATCAATTTAACTGGATAACGGTTAAGAACCAGTTCCCATTACCTCTTATGGATGACCACTTTGACACATCCAAGTTTTTAGGGTTTTTTCAAAGATTCATTTGAGGTCTATCTACCATTAGGTATGATTCCGTCCTTCTAAGAAACCACATAAAACATTTCATATTAGATAAGAATTTTTTGAGTATTTTTTTATTGTTTGATATCACAAATATGTAAATGTTTTTCATGGATCTAATGAATCATTTTCCCCATTATCTATTTTTATTTGTGGGAGTCTTATTGTATATCATCACAGGGTAGTCAGATACATTCCATGAACATTAAAAACATCATAATATCATTTTGAGTACACTAAGAGAGAACTAGTTGTATGAAATGCTAAAAAAATCCACTTTTCAATACCCAAAGTACACTTCTTGTGTCACATAATATTTTAATTATGATTATTAGTGGACTAAGATAAGGTTATAATAGTAGTTTTTTATATCATCTGAATAATTTATTTGATATATGTAGTTTCATTAAGATGGTTGGTTATCATAGGTGATTTATTCAAGATTTTACACACCTAGAAGAACCACTTATAGGATTTTCTATGAAGGATTTCATGTTTATATGGTATAAATAATTTTAGAGAGACTTTTAATAGTTTAAAGGAAGACTGAAATCAGCAACATTCATGATAATTTTAGAGCCCGGTAGAGGTAATATAGTATATTGTGAATTATTTAGAATAAGGAAGAGAGTATTTATGATGTGGGGATATCAATTTATGGTATAAGAGTCTCATCATTTGAGATATAATGATTTAAATTACCTAAGACATAACCTTGAACTAGTAGTTGTGTTTTACACATTGAATTTTTGGAAGAACTATTTGATGGGAGAGTGGTTTGTAGTTTATGAAAACTAAAAACAATCCTAAAATACATATTAAAACAGCAATAAAATGATCATTAGACAATTATTATATGTTTAGTATATGAAAAAATTCATCTCTGGTCATGATTATACTTTGATAATAGAAATTTAGTGGAAAATTCTCTAAGTAGGAAAACTCAGACACAATTCATTCAGGAGGTCAGTAGTGAGTGGCTATTAATGACCTTTTTTTCTAAGATGCACTTGGAAGTGACAAAATATTATGGAAATCATGTAATTTATTTATAATGAGTGACATATTCAATTCTAGATAGAGTGAATATAAGTCATCATTCTAATCCTAATGGTTTAGTTCTATGAGAGAGTGTTGACGGTGAGGACCCATCACCAGGATGGACTACTGACAAGGATGAGGTCTTACACATTCATGGGTGCATCTTGATGATAGAATACATCTGGGAGGATTTTATGTGAGATAAACATGACTCTACATGACCATAATTTCCAGGTATTACGATGAAATACCTTTAATTATGCATCTAGTATTGGTGGCATGTTTTTAAAAGGTAGATAGATGGTTTTGTTACTCGGGTGGTCCACTTGTTAGCAGGTGAAGGAGGAACATCAGTGGTCATTTGGGTTTTTACAACCATTTACAATCCTGTACTTGAAATGAGACAACTTAACCATGGAATTTTTGAAAGTATTTCCTAATTCGCCTCGAGGATTTGACATAGTATGGGTGATCATAAACAGATTTAAAATTTTCGATCACATATTACCCATCAAAGAGAGCTTTCCATTAGATGAACTATGACGGTTGTATGAAAAGTAGATTATAAAATATCCTAGAGTTATACATTTCATCATCTCATATTTGAAACCACATTTTACAATATATTTCTAGAAGAGTTTTTATAAGTCTCTTAGTTTGTGGGTAGTTATGAGAACAACCTATCACCCTTAGGAAAACGTGTAGTCTGAGCATAATATACATGTGTTATAAGACATTACTTAAGAATATATTTTTGATATTGGATTTTATTCGAAGAAACATTTAAATATCATTAAATTTTACAATAAAAATAGTTTCCAAGAAACTATGAAGATGGGTCCTTTTGTGGCCATATATGGTAGGTGGTGGCATTCACCACTATGCTGGTTGGCGTCTATAGTGGAAGTAGTACTAGTACCCGATCTTATTCAAGAAACCTCATAGTACGTGAAGTTGATCTGTAAGTGTATGTCTACAACTAATTCTACGGAGATGTATTATGCAGATCTCCATATATTACCACTATAATTTAAGGTCGGGGATCAATTTTTCTTATTTTTTTACCTAGGATGGGGCATTGGAAAATTTGGTTACATGGAACACTATTACATAGATTTTTCATGCCTTTGTGATATTTGGGTGATTCAAGAAAGTTTATTTCTATATATATCTACCTCATAGGTACTGAGCCATTCACAATGTCTTCCATGTATTTCATCTTTGTTATCATTCCTACATATCTTATTCACTTGATCATGTCGAAATTGAACTAGAAATTGATAAATATTCTTAGGAGCAACAGATATGTATTATAGATCATGGAATGAAGAATATCAGAGGAAATACCATTCTTATAGTATGGTTTATATGGTGGTATGGCCATGTATAGGATGTGACTTGTGAGAGAGAGGCTAATGTACATAATCAGTGGAAATAAATTCTCATATGACGATTTACCATCATCATAAGGGAAACAATTGTATGAGTTGTTTTAAAGAGAGGTTATTACAATATAAAAACTATTTTTTATTAAGTATGGACAATTTAAATTTCAGTTTAAAACTTTTCTTTACTCTAGTGGATGTTCCTAAGTGGTAAAAGAAGTGTTTGGAAGTGACTGGGCCTTTTCAAAACATGGATCTTTGAATTTTTGTAGAAACTGGTGAGGAATACAGTTAGTACACAGTTATCACTAATAATTCCCGTCAATTATGCATGCTTAGAAGGGTGTCACATGGTTTTTCAAACAATAAAATCTAGTCCAAAAAACCATATAATTTGGTATATATTGGTTTTAGAGGTGATCTACACTAACTACATTGGGTTTGGTGGACCATGCACTTAGCCATATGAGGTTGGGTTCGTCTTTGATAGAGATCACACATAGGATGTTCACAGTTTTTCAAACCATGTTTATATACATGTGAAGGGGTTTCCACTATAAGTAGTTGTCACATATAGTCTGTGCAAGGTTTATCCAAGCACACATTAAAATCCTATAACCTTTTAAAATGGGTAGAATTCCCATTTTTCACATCTTTCCTTTATATTTTATCACATGTTTCTCCTATAAATTTTTATATCCACTCCCCCATGTGTAAAGTTTTCCCTCTTATCCCCCTATGTATTTTGGTATCTTATTTTATTGAGTTACAATACAAGGGTCATTAATCACATTGGATTTGTATCACTAATCTATTCAATCCACTTCCTTATATTCTTTTCTTATCTCACCATATGGAATGCTATATATGTGGGAGATAATATGACTTATTTTCAGGTAATTTATCTATTTCTTGTTATTTATCCATTTTAGACCATGTTAGAGGATGATAATGGATGAGGAGTGTTATACTAGTCTATGGTAAGTGGTTTATACATTTTTCATAATTTTTTTGATGTTTTATATCTCTCACTATTGTGATGCACACCAAACCCTCCATAAATTGCTTGTAAAATAAGTAGTACCTTATGTTAAATGTTGTAAAACATTTATTTGTACTTTATTACACATTTTATGTGATTTGAGGTTACATAACACAACATGAACAAAACCTTTTATATGTTATTGTTGAATTCCTTTGACTATTTTACCCATTAGGGTGTGATGAGCTTTCGAACCACGAGTAGAAGTTGAATACAAATTGAATTAGGATGTTAAAGTTAGAATACCTCTTACATCATGTTGACTTATGAGTGAAATGGAAATATATGAAATTGTAATTGATATGGATGATATCTTGGATAATTAATAATACCAAAAATTGTTGATAAGGTAACATATACAAATATAGTCCCATATTTTATTTATGGTTAGTGAATTAATTAATAAAATGTATTTTATAAATAAATCTCGTAAGGTGGCTTGGACACTAAAAAGTCTCATCATTATATCTCATCTAATTTAATTGATTAAGGAATTTAATTGAATAGATTAAATTTATAAGGGAATAAACACTATCATACCCATTATTTACTCATGAAAAATGTTCAAAAAAGGATGATTTAGTATGGCACCAATGATTTACTTCCTTTGGATTACTTGTATTATTACCTAGTATCTAGATTTCTTAGAATACTTTGAATTTCTCCACAGACCCCACCCAAGTCTATAAATATTTTTCTATAGATGACTTCCATGGTCATGAAGAGGACACCTTGGCCATTTACCCTAGTTTCTTGTCCCATGTGGGTAAACATTATACCAAGTTTTCTATAGTTACTCTATGTGGACATGAAGAGGATTCATTGGTCAATCGGCTTAGGTCATGACCCTGATATGTTCAATACTTGATACATCTTGTGTAATTTATTGTTTATTCTTTACTAAAGTAAAGTATTTTTCTTCATTTATAGACTTGTTTTTATACCATGTACCTATATATTGGCTAGTTACACATTATAATTTATATAATTACTCATGTAATACCTAGAAATTGTTATATCATGTATTCACTAACTCGATTTTTTATATAGACTCTTGGTGGTGTCCTATTTAGTATATCTCATAACTAGTTGGGACTATTTATTTGTACCCAAATAGACCTCATGAAAGTTGGTAGGGATAAGGTAAAGATACCTCCTGTAAAGTCTTTACATTCATACTAGAATAGAGAAGAAAATATTTTTGTTTATTTTTTATAGAATGTTACTTATGAAATTTTCTTTTTTCCCCTTTATCCACTTTTATATAGAATGTCATGATCATTATTTTTGTCATATGATATTGGGTATGTTTCTGATATTTTTTATACCAGTATGACTATTGTATCTGGATGGTTTACTTGTTCTTATACCTTATTGTCATGTCGGATTAAGTTTCTTATTCTTTTATAATACCATTTTTTGTGCACTGATCATGCAAGTGTATTCTCCCAGTCATACCATCACTGGCCCTCATTGCTATTCAGTAGTGTCTGGAGTATGGGGAGGTGAACTTGAGGCCATGTGTTTAATCGGTCCAGTCACATATCTATGAACTAGGATCATAACATCACATCATATAAAATTAAATATATTAATCATACAACCACAAATTTATAGTTTTCCTTCCTTATCATCATCAAGTAGAGTAATGTACTTAGTCATGTTGAAAAAAAAGCCTTTATGTATACCATTTTTCAAATACATTCTTATGGTTCTCCTTGAAACACCAAATTTAAGAACATCATTTTTTATATTTGATATAAATATTTCTATTTCCTTGGCATGGAATTTAACACCATTTTAAGAAAAATCTCATTAAAGAACTTTTTATTTTATGCAACACCAATGCATCAAATATCATGTTTTGACTACCATAAGTGTTATTTTCCATTGGTTATCTCCTATTTAATACTACTATGTTTTGTACAACTACTTAGTCATAATTTGTTCTTTTCCCTACCATTATCTATTAGTGTCACATCAGAATGTTTTTTTCCATGATTATCATACTATAAATATTTTATTTTTGTTTTTCTAAGATGATGAAACACACTATTTTTTCTTCCCTATTTGATTTCTTTCTATCCATGATAGATATAATGAATATACCACTATTGGTTCATTCATAACTCTTTAGTGTTACCCAACATCACTTTATTTCAAATTAGTGAATTTCATTATCAATTTGAAAGATTAAAATTCCTTCTATAATTTGTAATTCATAAATTTGCGAATAGGTATCCCCACAAAGAATTACCTTAACCATTTTTGATAAATATCCTCTCTATAAAGAAATGGGTAAAAAATATAAATAATATCCCATTACAAAAAAATACTCATATATATATACCTTCTTTGAGATATTGGGGCGTGTTTTGTTCCACCATTGACACCTTAGGATTCAATATTCACATGCATGGTGTGTCCTATGATTCAAAAGTAAAATAAAAACATAAAAAAATTCTTTTTAAAATCCTTCACATTAATATTTTACTATAATCATCCCATTACTATTTGTTTCTAGATTTTTGAATTTTCATTTTTAGTTTAATTTCATGTGTTAAATATATTTATGATTTAGATTTTACATCATATTTATTATTACATAATGTTCTCATTCTTCCCCATTAAATTGCTTTCCATATTATCCAATAATGAGATTTATTCTTTTCAATCTTTTATCCTATCTCTAGGTTCTATTTTGAGAGGGATTTTTTTTACCCTCCACTATGCCCATATATTTCTCTAATTATTATTACATCTATATATATATATCTCACTTCTACCTTTATTCGTTGCAACCATTTAAGGAGTTTATTAATTCATTTTCGACTCTTATTTCATTAATTATTCATTCCACAATATAAAATCTATTATGAATTTACAACAAAACATACTAATGATTTATAATTAATCAACCATATAATAAATGAAATTTGTTTTATCTTGATTATCTCCTAAAAATTTTCTTGATATACTATATAATTTCATTTCCAATTCTATAAAAGAATCAAAATACATCACATTATCATTTAGTGAATCTGATTTTTTTATATTCATGCTTCTTCATAGAAATTTTTAGAAACTAAATTTTCAATATAACCAATCACATGTTACTTGATGGTTATGTCCTTATTATTAAGAGTCTTATTTTTAATAGTAATCAAATTTTTTCATTTAACATTGAAAAAATAATACCATATTCATAGAATAATAATTTTTCCCCATCATATTTAAAATATACCCATAACATTCGATCTGGAATCTTTTTATGCACTAATTATATAAGGGTTTATTCCAAAAACAAAAAAATGTGAAAATCACTAGCTTAATGAATGATATTTATCAATACATCCTTGTATATACTCCTTTTTATAATTTACAATTTAATTCTATTATTAATTAATTCATTTTCCTTATCTAAATCATCATATTATTTTCCATCTTCTATAACAGAATCATAACAAGAATTTAGAAATTAATATGTCTACTTTTAAAATTTATAAAATGTAATACCCATGAATATAGGAAGATTAATAATTCAGTAGATATGTTAATTAAATTAAAAGATATATTTTAATTATTAAACAAAAAATCATAACTATTAGGTGAATATAAAACTTGGTGGGACAACCATGAATTTGTTCGCACTAGTAGGGGGATGCAATTAGGTTACTATAGAATTTAAAATATTTCATTTGATTAAATTCACCCCATATCATGTTATTTTTAATCATTGGAAAGAACAAATTCAATAACTCAAGCTCTTAATGGATATTATTTCAAAACATTCATTACATATATATAAATTAAAAGAAAATGGAACAAATATATTTTACTTATTTCACCTACACTAGTATACATCGAAGGAGAATGTGAAAAAGATGTCTTGATGTGAAAAAATATACTATAATAACTTTAAATAGATTCATGTTTTTTTGACAGTCACTCCCTATGACGACTATCTAGATTTATAATGGTTCTGGACATAATAATTATCATTAATAAGATTTAAATATGAATATATTATTCATATTAGTATAATCTATTTATTATTCTTTTATCAATGATTTTAGTATATATTCTTTGCTGTTCTCCACTTTAGTGTACATCTAGTACTCTAAATCTAGAAGGCATAAAATCTTTGATGAATTACATGATCTATTTTCATTCAGTTCCAAAAGATTTTGGCCACTCAATATGGGATTTATTTTTTTTCAAATGAAAATAGAATAAATAGATTTATTATAGATAAAGATAATTCTAGACTACAATTATATTTTTTATCCTATGAATTCTTATTCTTGTCATATAAAACAATTTTGAAAAAATATACCTATTTTCAATCTTCTTTCATATCACACACACTATATATCAAAGTAATAAATATTATCTCTATTATTATAACTCTATATTCTATGTAAATAAGATATTAAATATTTTCCAATAATTTTGCAAAACAATTATTTGCAGTTATATAATCATCCATTGAGACTCCTTCCCTTAATCTAATAGTTATGACCAAACATATTTCTAATTATCCTTCAAGATTATTCTTGGTGTTCCTCATGATTAAATTTTGTTGATGTTTTAAAAATAGGTAAGCATGATTCAATGAAATAAATAGAAAGTCTTATTATTTTTATATTCAAACTAAATCTTCAAGATATTATAGAATTATTTAAATTATATCATGATTATCCTTATTAAAGTGAGATGTGGATCCAGTAAATCAATATTGTTTCATGATATATTAAACTATAATAAGGTATTCCACCAAGAAATACGTCCAACTAATTTTTTATAATATAATTCAAAACATTAGGAAGAATTTAGTGTGATCTTCTAAAATATGTGTGAATATTAAACTAGTTTCATCAAGAAAACAGTTTTATTAACTAAAATACTATCATCATGACCAAATATATATTTCTATATTTTGAGAAAATATTGTGCACTCACAACATATCCACCATGTAATAGTGTGAATATTATCAATAATATCACCATTTTAGTTGGATGTTCATGTTTTGGCATAAATCCCACCAAATTGCATCAAACAAGATTTTTATAATCAATAATTGTTTTCTATATTCATAAAAAATCCCCACATAATTTCAATTTTATTCTTAATTTTAATCCCTTGTTGCGTGTTCATCAACTACATGGGATAAGACCTCATTAATCTCAATATCATACCACTTCTTCCTCTATTCATTTAAAACACCCTTAGTTTCAAGGATTATTGTTATGTAGACATGGTTTAATCCTTTGAAAAGAATATTATTCAACAATATCATCCTATAAGATAAAAAACTCTTCCATAATTATATATTACTCTTCTGTATTAGATGTTAAACAATACAAAATTTTCAAACTCCCAAAACAATAAAATGAATATATGAGATACTCTATGTTATTATTACATAGATTTTATCTATTCTTATGTTGGAAATTTCATTTCATTATAGAAACCATTATGACATGATTTTATCTTTATTCACCAAACCTACCATCAAATTTTTCCGAACCACTCCATGAATTCTCACTCTTTAAATAGGTTAATATAAAAGATTTAGTAATTTTCACCTCATTAAAAATTCTCTCATGTTAGCATCATCTTTCTTAATGATTCAAATTCTTTGTATTCAATATATAGAAATATTAAGTGGAATATACTATCTCAAATATATATATATATATATATATATATATATATACTTAAGTGGATCCAATATATCCATACCAAATGTCATATTTCTATCCAAAACTATCACTACAACAATTATACATTTCTTTATTGTATAAAAAATTCTATTTCCCATGTATGGTAACCATCTTCACATTTCATCATATCATCATTGGGTTTTCTATGATTTCCAACAACTTCATATTTAAAATACATCTATCATTTCTATCAAAAAAATAATAATTTACAACTATTATTGAAATCACATCAAAATAATAACATGTAGTTTTAGTATAATTTATATTTGAATAGTTTAATAGTCATTGTAGAAAACAACCCAAAACCCACACTCCCATATCCTATGATTAAATACATAAATCTTGATTCCTGGCTTTGATGTTAATAATTGTGACCCAATTTTTTCATCTAAACCTCACAACATCAAAAGGAAAACTTGCATCACTTACATAATGGAGGACCTTTTAGGTTTAGAGTTTTATATTGTTTGAAAAAACTCCTACATAAAAAATTAACATCAACATGGAATCATAAACAATTGGTTCATAAAGTTGAACATCATCTCCCATTATACCATGATTTTATTATTTCAAATTTGGTCATCAACATCATCCTCATGAAATCCTTTAGGAAAATAAATAATTCAACATTATTCTTTAAAACATGAGGGGAAAGGAAACATAATAATGGTGAACTCAGATGATCACTAAGGGTAAAAATAATCATTAATAATTGACTGTCATCAATGAGTATAATATTTAATAAGATTATGATGATACAATCAAAGTGCATGGGTGAATCAGAAAATAACTCATACCCATCAATACATGGATCATAAAATATGAAAACTTGGTAATAGAAAGAGTCATAAAATTAAAAATCATGAGCCATGTGATATCAATATAAATCATTAGAAACATTATAAACTCATAAAACTTAATTAAATATTTTTTGGTATCTTGGTGCATCACATTAAAAAAACCCTCTCACACCCATTTTAATTGGAATAACCATATAATTGAATTCCAACATTATCATTACCCAATGCATTAGAGTGATATAAAGGGGATAACCCTTCATATAAGCTATATCTAGTTCATATGTTATTAATGATATATAATGGGGATCAACCCATCAGATGAGATCTATCTATATCACATGTTTTTTATAATGCTCATGTACTATATTAAAATTAAAACACATTCAATATAAAACTCATAGAAAAAATCATCATTCATTTATAACCTAATAAAACCATGAAAAATAAATATGTTTATTTCAATACCTTTGAAAAATTATTAACCCATGTAAAATAAATGGCTTCCATAACAATCTCATTGAAACATGACTAAGCAATGGAAAATAAATGGTTTCCACAACAAATCTCTTTGAAACAGGAGTTACCCATGGAAAAGAAATGTGTTCTATAACAATTTATTTGAAACAAGACTAGCCTATGGAAAAGAAATGGGTTCCTTAAAAATATCATTAAAACAAACATAATCCATTAAAATAAATAATCTGTATGGTATCTATAAAAAATATCCCCAATATAGGATATGTAACAACAAGTTTTGTTGATGTTTATGAATGGAAATTGGTAACATCCCAGGTAAATAAAGAATATGAAATTTTCATATTTATTAATATTGTTAAATTAAATATTAATTTTAATTTAAAGGGGATGCTATATCTGATATCATAATCAACACAGAACAACATGTTTCTCTGAAAGCTTACGTTACATACAACGTTGAGTTATACTAAAAAATAATATAATATTATTATTATTTTAAATGGTAGTTAACACATAGCTGTTGTATTGGAGGTAATGAATAGAACTAACTAAAATATAATTATACATGTTTTCTAAATGTATTTACATTTATCCAATAAATTTTATCGGCCTAAAATAAGAATGAATTTGATTTTAAGCATGAAATACTCTAATATTTTTAAAAGGCCTTTTTAATGCCTTTTGATAGAGAACCCCTTTTAAATAAAGTTTTGACACATTTATATGCTCAATTGGACAAGATAAACTTATTTTTTAGAAAAACTACATCAAAATTTACTTTAGGTTATTTTTTGAAACTTTTTTGATAAAGTTCATTTTTAATGAATATTGAAAAATACTGCATTTTAATTCAAAACTGTCTTTGTATATAATTTATTTATATTGATATATTGTAATTTAATTTGGTTTTAAAGTGTAATTGGGTTATATTATTATTATTTAATCCAATTTTGGTCATTTTAAGTAATTTTACTTTTTAATTGTAGATGAACACATGCCAATCTTTTGCTAGTTTTTACATCTTAAAAACACGCTTTATGGTTTTGACAATTAGAAATAATTTTAAATTAATTTATGTCACTTTTGTGCTATGAATTTGGAAAATTTAATTCCATATTTTGAATAAAGCGGTCAAAATTGTGTAAATAGGTACCTTTTTTAGACATTATAAATAGTAACTTTAGTAATTATTTTATTTACCATGGTTAAAGGGTAAATCTGGTAAATAAGGGAAAAAAATAATATTATAGAAATATTAAACTACCCAAACACATTTACTAACCCTATTTGATGAGATATGTCCGACCATGGTCATCCTTGGGTCAATTTTAGGGCCCCATGGAGCCACTTGTTTGTGAAAATGACATTTAATTACTTTTAATTTAATGAAAAGAAAAATGTAACATAAAGCAGTATCTTTTAGTAAAAAAAATTATATGGGGTTATATAAGTTATAATTTCGACTAAAAATAGTTATTATAAATATAAAACTATTTTCTACATCATGGTATTTTATTTATAATTTTTATACATCAAATAAATAAATATATTTATGACACAATGATGATGTAGTGACTACCTTATTAGTGAATGATTTAAATAAATGAAATTATAAAAATTAAAATAAATTTATTTTGAAACTTTTTATGCCATACAAATTTTTTTGGATGATTATGACTTTTTATCTATGAATTAATGATGTTTTTTTGAAATAACCAAGTTATATATTTTTCAAAAATTCATGATATGAATAGTAAAAAAATTGACAAAAATGAGTTTTTAAAACAAATATATTTTATTAAATGATATAATAGTCTGAAAAATTTAATATTCAAAAAAAAAGATTGATATAAAGTTAAAAAGTCATTAATAAACCACTTTAGGTTCTATTAGCATTTTCTGGTAACTATAGTAACCATATAGTAAGAATATACAAGAAGACAAGGTGAAAGTAAAATTTGTTAACTAAGGGTTAAAGCTAAATGATAAGGTTAAATTTGATACCATAAATTGTATAAAACTTATTGGTTGAGAGGATTTTGAACAATACCGATCTTATATTTTAATTAAATGGGTTTTGGGCCATTTTTAAAATCTACATTCAGTTTATAATAAAATAATCTTTCAAGACATTCCTAAAGTACCCCTCCTCCCTCTTATAAAAGGCAACCACATCTAACCCCTTAATCACACGTCTCAAGCCCATTTTATCATCCAAAATAGGCTCCAATAAGCTCCCAAAATACCTCTATTCCTCTTATAATCCTTACCTTGGGTATAAGGCAATTCAGTAAATCTTTTTTGCTTAAATCAAAAAGAGTTACCCGATTTGATGTAACGTCTTCTCTTAAGCTTCATTCATTTATTTATCTTCTCCGCCCCCTAAACTCTCTTTATTAAAATATTTTATAACAAAACCAATATATTCAGAATAATAAAATGTTTTATTACAATTATTTGACCTACACAAGCACACACCTCCATCTAATGGATTTAGAACATACTATTTCTCTGGATGACGGACTACTTCCTCACGAAACAATGATTGTTCAATTATCTCTTACCTCCTCTCATGGGATCCGTTATGATGGAAATATATTTATATATGATATATATTTTGTTTATATTGTCTCTATTCTTCTTCAATTATTATTTATAACATATATTTATGATTTTCATGTTGTGTAAACACGATAATTTACTTTGAGGAAGTGCGAACTACCTCCCCCCAAAGTGATATGACTCTTTCATGCCATACATGGAATGTATAAAGTATGGAGTTTATGAAATTATATAACATATATAAAATATTCTATTATAATGTAATTATAAAACACCTATGTATCATTATGTTTTCATTCCTTTAAATGTAAAATAGAAATGAAAGTATCGTTCATTCGTACAAACAGATTACCGTCTCCATGAATGATACATTTCATTTCTTATTTCAAAATTTTATGGAATATTATAAAAACATATATACTGGATATATATGATAGATATTTGAAACATATTATGGAGATAATTAAATTTTGACCACATGAAAAAATTTTAATTATAACAAGATCATTTTCATCTCAAGTACCCAATATCAAAAAAATTTCCTCTATTAACTTAAATAATTATATAATTTTTATAAAATGGTAATAAGTGATATAAAAGGAATAAAAAACATGAAAAATTATATGATGAAAGTAAAAAATAAAGAACAAATTCGTCAAATCGGACATGAGGTAAGAGACTTTGTCTCAAGATCATTTCATTGAGGCGTATTTTGATAATATACACCTCCTTTTATACAGTGTATAATAAAAAACAATTACTTTTAATTGAATTCAAAGCGATTTTTTTTTCTAATAAGCATTTTTCTAAATGAAGAAAATAATTTTTTAACATATGCAGTGACAATGACCTTTCCTCCGCCGCAAGCATTATTTGGTATTTGGCTTCCTTTACAAGCGGTAATGTTTTTTAAAAGAAAAATAAATTCCATATTCCCTTTTAGGTGTTTTGGTATTGAAAATGGTTTTTGAAATGGATTGATTATTTAAATATCTTGAAATTATTTCTCATGATTCAAAATGAAATGTTATTAGTTAAATGTTTATATTTTCAATATTTTTTGTGTTGTGATTATATAATGGTACTTGGAAATTTGAAGTGTGGTTACATGATAATCCAATGATGGGTGATTACATTATAAGCCAAATGATGGGTGGTTCCAAGATAAACCAAGGACAGGTAGTTACGTTATAACCTTCAGTGCATTGGGTCTAGAAGTTGGAAATATGGCTATTCCATTTAGTGATATGTGTGGAAGTCGGTCGTATGATTATTCCATTTAAGTATGTTTATGTCCCAAGTTACCTTATATTATATATGTTGATTTCTATTGGGTTTATGATAATATATTTTTTATAAAAAGCGTAAGAAATGAACTTATATTAAGTGACGCGTTTTGGCTACTTCTTTAAGGTGAAAAAAATTACTTTATGATAAAGTATTCATGGTTTACATGTTGTTTTAATAAAATAATAGTTTTATTACTTTATGTATCCATTATTTATATTTTTATGCCCATCCCAAATTTTTAAATGTTTTTCACAAGACTCAAAGATGAATATAGTCAATGATGGGATCGTGTAAAAGTCATGTTGTCTGAAGCATGGAACTAAACATGTTTATTTTTTTAAGAGTTTTTATGAAAAAATTGACAGTGAGTAGTAATATGTACTTGTAATATTCGAGTTGTTATATATAATTTATTACATAATTCTCTAAATATATAAACCTAAAAAGATCCTCAATGTGAATTATTAACTTAATTAAATATTATATAATTTTTAAGGCTTGAGCCTTATAGTTGGTATCATAGGTCGGTTTAGATAACTTTAGGAGTTAAAATTTTGTTAATAGAATATCGATAAATGGGTTTTTTTATATTACAGTGAAATTAAATTGATATAGAATTTGAATATTACCATGTTTCTTTGTCTGAGATATGTTTGTTTAGAATGGTTTTCCATATAGGAAATATTGCAGCTATGATGGGAAGGCATACAGAGGAGAATAACCTTCCAAATCAACATCATGGGATGGTTAGAATCAGAACTGAATATTTTCTTGTAGTGATGACTAAGTTTACTCAAGTGATAAGTGGTGGTTTTTTCCATTCACGATATCAACCATATCAACCACCTAATAACTTTTCTGTTGTGGAGAATTTCATGAGGCAACATACACCACCATTCATAGGATTATCTGACCCTGTCCAAGATGAAGGGTGGATCAAAACACTGGAAAATATGTTCGATGTCATGGAGTGTATAGAAAATCAAAATATTAGACTTTTTGCTTACCTTTATGAAGGATAATCCAATAAGTGGTGGTATATGATTAAAAATATCTAGGACCGTGAGGATATTTCTGATCTTGGTTAGGATGAATTAAAAGGTATATTTCTTAGGGAATATTTCCCGAAGGTGGTTCAGTTTAGGATGGAAAAACATTTATTGGAATTGAGGCAGGAGGATTACTCAGTGGATACGAATGAAGGAAATTTTACTCAACTAGAAAGGTATGCTCCAAATTTCATCTGACATCTTAATAGTAAGATAAATTGGTTTTACATAGGATTGAATCCATGATATCGAAAGGAATTATCCTCTCATGAATGAAAAATCTATGAGAAATTTGTCAAATGTGCTGAGAATATAGAAATGGAGTTTTCTAATGATAAAGTGTTCCATGAGAACAAGAAAAAGAATAAGTCTAATTGGCAGGAAAAATGAAAGTATTTATTAAAGAAGTCTATAGGTAAAAAATTAAATTTCTATCCTGTGAGAAGTGTTGTAAAAATCATTCTAGAGGATGTCTCTCAAAATCTAGAATGTTCTTCTAGTGTGGTAAGACTGGTAATATTGCTATTAATTGTAAGGAAGATGATCAAGAAGGAAATTAAAATCTAGTGGTAAGATGTTTTAGTTGCAATTAGTTTGGTAATTATGCCAATTTGTGTCCATAGTTGATTACCAAAGATGAAAACCAGACAGATCAAATATAGAAGGGTGTGGTGAAATATTTTGCAACTACTACGGTTGATGTGGGAAAATCAAATAAAGTGGTATTATGTAATTTTTTTTGTTATTTTGATTATACCAATGTGTTTTTTTGATTCAGGATCTACACATTATTTCACTTCTAAAAAATTTTCAGGTAAATTTAAAATTCCACCTCAAGAAATAAATCCAAAACTTATGGTAAAAACTCCTGGGGGGAAATGTGGAAGAAAAAAGAAATTATAAAAATCTTCCTATACTTAAATGTGGAAGGAACTTACCTAGAAACCTTATTGTTTTGCCTCATGTTGAGTTTGATGTTATTTTGGGAATGGATTGGCTTTTTGTTAACCATTCTCAGATTGACTATAGAGATAAAGAGGTTTCTCTTTAGAAAGACTTTAAAGTTGTGTACGAAAATGAACCCTTAACTCTAATAACATATCTAGAAGATGAGAAACTAGTGAAATATTGAAATGAATGTTACCATACAGATATTGCTGAAAATAAAGGAACTATTTAGATTAATTATGTTCTAGTAGTAAATGATTATCTTGATGTTTTTCTTGATGAGTTTCCTGGTATAACACTTGATTGGGAAGTTGAATTTACTATTAACTTAGTCCCTGATGGTAATCCAATTTCAAAAACCCCTTATCGAATGGATCAAATTGAACTTTTAGATTTAAAGAAACAATTATAGGATTTGTTAGATAATGGTTTCATTCAACTTAGCACATATCCATGGGGTTCTCTGATCTTGTTTGTTAAAGAGAAAGATGGTTCAATGAGGCTTAACATTGATTATAAAGCCTTGAATAATATCATTGTTAAGAAAAAGTATTTGTTGCTTCATATCAATGATTTGTTTGATGTGCTACAAATGGCTTAGTATTTTTCAAAGATTGAATTGAGGTTGGGGTACCATTAGTTAAAAGTAATGGAATCAGACATTTTGAAGACTACCATTCGTACTAGATATGACCATTATGAATTTATTAGTTATTCTTTTTCGGTTAACCAATGCACTTGCTGTATTCATGTATCTTATAAATATCATTTTCTGTGAGTTCTTGGAAAAGTTTATGGTTTTTTTATTGATGATATTTTGATATATTCCAAAAGTAAAGAGGAATATTAAAGTCATTTAAGGGTTGTCTTTCAAACCTTAAAGGAAAAGAAATTGTATGGGAAATTCAGCAAGTGCGATTTTTGGTTGCAGAAAATTTCAATTCCTTGGTCATATTATTTCTAAAGATGGCATAACTGTTGACCCATCTAAAACCAAATATGTTGAAGAGTTTCCAAGACCTAACAATATCATAGAGATCCATAGTTTTCTTGGGTTTGCATGCTATTACTGAAGGTTTGTTGAAAAATTTTCACAGTTATCTATCCCACTGAATAAGTTAACTCAAAAAGGTGTTAAATTTATCTAAACAAAAGAACGTGATTATTGTTTTCTGGAATTGAAAATAATATTGGTGAATGCTCTAATTTTGTCCATGACTTTCAGAAATGGTGAATTTGTTATCTATAGATATTCTTCATTAAAAGGGCTAGGTTTTAATCTAATGCATAATGATCAGGTAATTGGTTATGATTCATGTTAGTTGAAAACTCATGAGTTAAATTACACTACACATGATTTGAAATTAGTTGATTCTGTTTTTGATTTAAAAATTTGTATGCATCATTTGTAAATTGTATAATGTGAAATATAAAATGATCACAAAAATTAGTAGTATATATTCACTCAGAAATAATTGACCATGAGATAGTGTATATTTATAGAATTAATCAAGGATTATGATATCACAATTAATTAACATCCAGGAAAAGAAAGTAAAGTGGATAATGGTTTGAGTCGAAAAAGTAATACTACATTAACCATGTTACGTTTGGAACAAGATCCATTGATTAATGATTTGATGGACTTTGGAATATAAGTTGTTGGTGCAGAAGAACCCTCTGTTTTGTTTCAGGTGTCAGTAAAATCATCTCAATCAGAAATAATAAAGAAAGAAAAGAAGGAAGACAGTGAATTTATGAAATGTATAGAATTGGTTTAGAAGGGAAATTTTCCTGAATTAAAAATTGATATATATTTCATTTTAATATTTGGGAAGAGATTATGTGAGCCTTGTGATTCACAGTCGAAGAAAGAGTTGTTATGCGAAGCTCATAGCTCGCCATTTTTAGTTCATCCTGATAGCACTAAAATGTACAGATATTTTTGGGAGTATTACTAGTGGGATAGAATGAAAAGAGATATTGCTGACTTTACTATCAAGTGTTTAACATGTCAACATGTTAATGTAGAATGAAAATTACCGAAAGGTATGCTTCAACAATTACTGATTCAAGAGTGGAAATGGGAAAATATATCCATGGACTTAATTGTGGGATTACCGAAGACATATCAAGGTAATAATTCAATTTGGATTATTATTGATCGATTAACTAAATATACTCAGTTTCTTCTTATATGAGATAATTTGTCTCTAGATAATCTTTCTCAATTGTATGTTAAAGAGATAGTTAGGTTTCATGGAGTTCCCCTCTTTATTGAATCTGATTGTGATCCTAGGTTCATTTATAACTTTTAGAAAGGCCTTCAAAAGACATTAGGAACTGAATTAAATTTAAGTACATATTTTCATCGTCAATCAGATGGATAGTCAAAATGAAAAATTCATACATAGGAAGATATGCTACATGATTCTTCAATGGATTAACTGGGAAGTTGGGACCAACATATTTCTTTGGTTGAGTTTTCTTATAATAACAGTTTTCATTCTTGTATGCAGATGGCTCCATTTGAGGCATTATATGGAAAGAAGTGTCGAACTCCAACTTTTTGGGAGGATGTATGTTAAAGGATGTTTATGGCACTATATTGGAAGAAGATATGGTAGAAAAATTTCAATTGATTCAGAAGAATATAAGGATAGCTCAGAACATGTAGAAAATTTATGCGGATAACCGAAAGAAGGATCTTTCTTTCGAGGTAGGTGATCATGTCTTTCTCAATGTTTCTATATGGAAAATTGTGATGAATTATGGTAATAAGAGAAAACTGAGTCTGAGGTTCATTAGAACCTATGAAATCTTAGAGAAATTCAGATCAGTAGCCTATAGAGTGGATTTACATCCAAGTTTATCTCAGGTACACAATGTTTTCCATGTTTCAATGTTGATAAAGTATATGATGAATTCATATCATGTTTTTAATCCCAAGGTAGTTCAGTTGGAAGAGAATCTCTTTTAAAAGGAACAAATAGCCTAGATTCTTGACTGAAGATATAATGTTTTACAATATAAGGAAATTTTTTAGTTTAAGGTTTTGTGGAAAACCAAATGTTGGAAGATGCAACATGAGAATCTAAAAATTATATGAGGGATAAATACCCCTACTTATTTGATAATTAAATAAAATTGCGAGGAAATAATTTCTAAAAGGGGGAAGGATGTAACATCCCAAGTAATAAAGAATATGGCATTTTAATATTTATTAATATTTGTTTATTAAATATTAATTTTACATTAAAAGGGAAGCTATGTCTAATAGCATACTCAAAATTCCAGAATGAGTTTCTCCAAAATCTTACGTTGCACACACCGTTGACTTATACCAAAAAATAAAACAAAAATATTTGTATTTTAAATGGTAGTTAAAGCATAAATGTTTTATTGGAGGGAATGAATAGAACTAACTAAAATATGATTATACATGTTTTCTAAAGGTCTTTACATTCATCCAATAAATTTTATGGGCATAAAATAAGAATGAATCTGATTTTAATCATGAAATAATCTAATATTTTTAAAAGGCCATTTTACCACCTTTTGATTGTAAACCCTTTTTAAATATTGTTTTCACACTTTTATATGCTCCATTGGACAAAATAGACTTCTTCTTTTGAAGTAGGGCATCAAAATTTACTTTGGGTAAATAATTGGAATTTTTTCTGATAAAGTTCATTTTTAATGAATAGTGAAAAATACTACATTTTAATTAAAAACTGCATTTTTATCTAATTTATTTATATAGTTATATTTTCCTTTAGATTGGTTTTAAATTGTAATTGGATTATATTTTTATCATTGAATCCAATTTTGGTCATTGGAAGTAATTTCCCTTTTTAATTAGACATAAACACATGTCAATCTTTTTGTAGTATTTACTTCTTAAATGCACGCTTTTTGGTTTTGACAATGGAAATTAATTTTAAATTAATTTCTGCCACTTCTGTGTTTTGAATTTTTAAAAAAAGATTCCATATTTAGATTTAAGAGGTAGAAATTGTGTAAATAGGTACCTTTTATTTTTATACTTTACGAATAGTAACTTCAGAAATTATTTTATTTACCATGGTTAAAGGGTAAATTTGGTAAATAATTGTATAAAATAATATTACAATAATATTAAAATACCCTAACACATGACTTAACTCTATTGGATGAGATATGTCTGACCATGGGAATCCTTGGGTCGATTTTAGGACCCCATGGAGCCACTTGTATGTGAAAATGACATTTAATTACTTTTTTATAATAACAAAAAATGTATCATAAACATGTATCTTTTAGTGAAACAATTTTTATATGGGGTTATATAAGTGATCTTTTATGGCTTTGAGACTCCTTATATATATAAATTTTCTGTTGACACTGAATGTAAACATATGAGAAGGGGATCATGGGGGTCTGAAAAATTGGAGGCCAACGACATCCCTTAGATCCACCTCCATGCCACCCGAGGGGAGGGAACTGGTAAAACTATACATCATTAGGGGAGGGTAAGGGGAGGATCTAGAGGACAAGAAGTTTTCTTTCCAATTTACCTCATTCCATATATGAAGAGTCTCAGTGTAGTCCAGGAGGAGAGGCCTGCACTTGTGGATGATATATGAAATGTGCCAGGGGGCTGGGGAGACTCCCTTAATGGAGCTCCAGATGACTCTGGAGTCATTCTCCACCATAGTGAGGGGGATGTTCAATGAATTTCATAGCTCCAGCCTAGTAATTAGGGCCCTTTACTCCACCATTAAAGAGTCCCCATTCCCAAAGAAATCACTGAAAGCCATGATAACTGAACCAGATGGGTCACAGACCACTCCACCTCCCCTCATAATTCCACAAGCAGGAGGATTCCATCTCACCCATGACCCCAACTAGAGTGGATGGGAAGGGGGTTGGGTAATGATGGGGAAAATCCTAAGGGAAAGAACCTCCTCATGCATATTGTGGAGGGTAACCAGATCAACAATTAGGCATCTGGTTTTGAATACCAGGCCATGGGAAGAGATACAAAAGGCATTGTGCCACACCCTATTTTGTGCCTGCCAAATGCACAAAACACCCACCACCAAGAGAATGAAGTGACCATATTTCTCCTGTTTTCTCATATCCCTAATTAACTAGAACTGAAAGATGTCCTCCTACGTCGCAAAGAATCCCGATACATTGATGAACTCACCAAGGGAACTCTAGACACACCTAGCCCAATCACCCTAGATAAAAATATTAATAGAGTTCTCTTCTTAGTGGTTATGAAAGTATAAACATCTCGATGAGATTCAAACACCTCTATAATTGATAGCTATCTCAGTAAGGATTACATTGGATCAGGCCCACCAAATTATAATGTTGTATTTGGAAGGTATGAACTTGAACCACTAGATCTTACCCCTCGGGTCCGAAACCATCCGCACTTGCATGGCCCTTCTGTACGCCTTGGATGAGATCCTCCCATATGGGGAGGCTCAGAAGATGTATCTATCTTCAGAGCCATCAAGATAAATTCTATTGAAGGTATCTTCCTTGAAGGGGTCAAGAATTGACCTGATAAAGGGGGGGGGGGGGGTAGAGACTATATTACTTGAGGACAGGTCATGGGTTGGGCATCCCGGGAAACACAAAACTCTAGCTCCAACTTCATTCCTAGAAGTTGGAGTCACCCCAGCTAAGAATCCAAAGGGAGCCATCCTAGAGAAGGGGTAAGTGACCATGGATAGAGGCCCATAGATGAGATGGTTTCCAGCCTATTTCCCTAAAACCGTAACTGTTCTTTGACCTCATAAAGTATCTCTAAAGGTATTTACCCTCTATCACATCCCAAGACAGCTTGCCATGTAAAAAGAACATTGATTCTACTAAGATCCTAACATTAATTCCTCTAAGCTCCAGGGGTTTCAAAATTATTCCCCAAGAGGCCCAATGTAACCTGCCCTCACTATGAGAATCCCACAAAAAATAATTTAAAACGCTCTCAATTTGGGCAATTATAGTTTTGGGGTCTTTGATAACCGCCATGATGTGCATGTGAATTGAGGATAAATCAAAGTTTATGAGGATCATCCTGCCACCAAAAGAGAGAAAACAGGTTTTCCAATTATTAATATGGACGATCACTCTGTTTCACATATCCTCAAAGTGCTGGATGTGAGCTGTGCTAAGTGCTAAAGGAGCACCAAGATAAATCACGAGAAAGTGCTTTCCATGGATGCCAAGGATAGCTTCGACATTAATCCTCCACCGCCCCGAGAAGTGAGAAGAAAAGAATATCCCAATATTTTCCTTATTGATAAGATACCCGATCTAATTATAGTACGCCTCTATTATCCTTCAAAATTTTCTAATAGAGGAGTTTCTCCTATAAATGAAGAATATAGAATCATCCGCGAAGAGTAGATAAGAAACCCCAGAGAAGTTAACACCACTGTGAAAGTTCCAAATCACCCCATCCATAGTTGTGAAAGAAATGTATCTAGTAAGAGAGTCTCGGTCAATGACTAAAAGGTTAAAAGAAAATGGGTCATCCAACTGCAGGCCCCAGACTACTTTGATGAACCCAAACTGCCTCCATGCAAAGAGAATATTGAACCATGGTGAGATGAAACTATTAAATGATATAATAGTCCTAAAAATCAAATATTTGGATATATTACTTAGATAATGTTTAATATGTCATTAATTAACAACTTTATGTTCTATTGTCATTTTATGGTAACAATATTAACCATATAGTATGAATATACAAAAAGACATGGTAAAAGTTAAATTAGTTAACTAGGGGTTAAAGCTAAATGATAAGCATAAATTTGAAACCAAAACTTGTCTAAAACCTATTTTTTGAGATGATTTCAAACAAACCTCATCTTATCAAAGAATTAAACGAGTCATGGACCATTTGAAAATCGAAATTCAATTTATAATAACATAATCATTCAATACATTCCAAAAGTAACCCTCCTCCCTCTAATAAAAGACCACCACCTCAAACTCCTTACTCACACCTCTGAATACCATTAGATCATCAAAAATATAATATAATAATCTCACAAAATCCTTTTATTCCTTCTATAATCTTTACCTTGGGAATACGGCAATTTAGTAAATCCTTTTATCTTAAATCAAAAGGAGTTACCCGATTTGAGGTAATGTTCTCTCTCAAGATTGTTTCATTTATTTCAATTATAAAACCCTGTAAACTCTATGTATTCAATTATTTTAAAAAAAAACTAGTATATTAAATATACTAGGATGTTTTTATTCCATGTATTCGACCTACAATAATACACAGCTCCATCTATGGATTTAGAACATACTGTTTCTGTGGACGGTGAACTACTGCCTCAAAAAATGATGATTATTCAATTATCTTCTACCGCCTCTCTCGGTGGACATTATGATGTAAATTTATTTTTATATGATATATATTATGTTCATATCATCTCTATTATTCATTAATTTTTATTTAAAAAATACCATTATGGTTTTCATGATGTGTAAACAGGATAATTTCATTTGAGGAAGTGTGGACTACCACCCCCTCAAAGTGATATGACTTGTTCGTGCCATACATGGAACGCATTAAGCTAGGTGTTAATGAACATATGTAACATATATAAAATATGATATTATAACATAATTAAAAAATACCTTTGTATCATTATGTTTACATTCCTTTAAATATGAAATAGAAATGAAAGTAGCGTTCATGCGTACGTGCGACTTACCATCTCCATGAACTATTCATTTCATTCTTATCTCCAAATGTTATGGAATATTGTAAATACATATATAATAGACATATATGATATATTTATGAATAATATTATGGAGATAATGTAATTTTGACCACATGAACAAATTGTAATTATAAAAAGATCATTTTCGACTCAAGTACCCCGAATCGAAAAAACGACCGAAATTAACATAAATAATTATATAATTTTTATAATGTGGTAACAATTGATATAAAATTAATAATAAACATGAAAAAGGATCTGAATCAAGTATAAATTAACTTAATTTTATTATTTATTAAATCAAGGAACAAACGAGTCAAGTCGTACATGAGGTAAGGGATATTGTATCAATCTCCTTTCATTGAGGAATATTTTGATAATATACACCTACTTATTTTATATGGTGTATCATAAAACCCTTATACTTTTAATTTCATTCAAAGGGAATATTTTTTCTATGAATTGTTTTACTAAACAAAAAAAGGAATGTTTTTAACGTATAGAGTGACAACGACCTTTCAGCCACCACAAGTATTATTTGATATTTGTATTCCTTAACAAGACGTAATGTTTTTTAAAGGAAAATAAATACCATATTCCCTTTTTGGGTGTTTTTTTATTGAATTTGTTTTAAATGGATTTATAATTTCAATATCTTGATGTGATTTCTTGTGATTGAAAATGAAATGTTATTAGTGAAATTTTGATATTTGTAATATTTTATCTGTGGTGATTATATAATGGTATTTCGAAACTTGACGGGTGGTTATGTGATAAACCTATGATGATTGGTTAAATGATAAATCAAATGATATGTGGTTCCGTGATAAACCAAGGATGGGTGGTTACGTTATAACCTCCAATGAATTGGGTATGAAAATTGGCCATATGACTATTCCATTTAGTGATATGTGTGAAATTTGACCATATGGTTATTCTGTTTAAGTATGTTTATTTTCCAAGTTACTTTATATGATATATGTTGATTTCTAAGGGATTTATGGTAATATTTTTGTTACAAAAAGGGTAATAAATGACCTTATATTTAGTGAAGTGTTTTGGCTACTTATTTAATTTGAAATGTATTACTTTAAGATAACGTATTCATGGTTTACATGTTGTTTTAAAAAACTATTAGTTTTCCGTCTTTATATATCCTTTACTGAGCTTCTTATGCTCATCCCCTGTTTTGAAATATTTTTCATAGGACTTAAAGATGAATAGGGCCAAGGATGGGATCAGGGAAAAGTCATGTTGTCTAAAACATGGAACTAATCATGTTTCTTTTTTAAGAGTTTTTGTTTTATGAAGAAAATGGATAGTGACTAGAAGGGTCTACATGTAATATTCAAGTTGTTATGTATAATTTAAGACCTAATTCTCTAAAGATCTAATCCTGAAAATATCCACAATGTTAATTATTCACTTAAGTCAAGATTATGTAATGTTTAAGGCTGGGGACTTACAGTTGGTATCAGAGGTCAGTTTAGATAATTTTAAGAGTTAGAAATTTGTTAATAGAATATCTATAAATAATTTTTTTATGTTATGGTAAAATATAAATGATATATTATTTTAGGATTACCATGTTTATTCATTTGAGATATGATTTTTTATAATGGTTTTCCATAGAGAAAATAGTCAAACTATGCTGGGGAGGCATACAAAGAAGAATAAACTTTCAAATAAGCATCTTGAGATGGTAATAATTGGAACTAAATAGTTTGTTGTTGTGATGGATCAGTTGACTGAGATGATAAATGGTGGTTGTGTCTATGTATGGGATCAAAAATATCAACCACAAAAGAACATGTATATAGTGGAGCATTTACTAAGGAAACATCCCCCATCATTCAGAGGATCATCTGAACCTTTGCAAGATGAAGGGTGGATCGAAGTAATGGAAAATATTTTCGATGTTATGGGGTGTATATACCATCAAAAGGTTAGTCTTGATGTTTACCATTTTGAAGGAGAATCCAACCAGGGGTGGTCGATGGTTAAAAATATCATAGACTGTGAAGAGATTGATGCTCTTGGTTGGGATGATTTAGAAGGTATGTTTCTTGAAAAATATTTTCCTAAGGCTATTAAACTTAGGATGGAAAAAAAATTATTGGAATTGAGGTAGGAGGATTACTCAGTGACTACTTACGAAGTAAAGTTCACTCTATTAGAAAGGTATGATTCAAATTTCATCTAAGATCTGGATAGTAAGATAAATCGGTTTTACTCAAGATTGAAGCCACGATATCAAAAGACATTAGCATCTTATGAATTTAAAAGATATGAGAAAATTGTCAAATGTTCTGAGAAAGTAGAAATGGAGTTTTCTGATAATCATGTGTTCCATGAGTACAATCAAAAGAAGAGGTCCATTTGGAATGAAAAAGGAAATAATTCATTAAATAAGTTTGGAGGTAAGAAAATTAAATTCCCATCTTGTGAGAAGTGTGGTAAAAATCATCCTAGAGAATGTCTCTCAAAATCTGGAAAGTGATTCTTTTGTGGTAAGACTGGTCTTATTGCTCCTAACAATAAGGAAGATGACCATGCAAGCAATGAAAAGCCACCGGTAAGATGTTTTAGTTGTAACGAGTTTGGTCATTATGCTAATGTGTGTCCAAATTTGATTTTCGAAGGAATAATCTAGATAGATCAAAAGCATAAGGGTGTGCCAAAATCTTTTTCTACTACTATGGTTGATGTGGTTTCATTTAATGAAGTAATATCAGGTACTTTGTTTTTTTATAATTATGCCAATGTGTTGTTTGATTCAGGATCTACACATTCTTTCATTTCTAAGAAATTTTCTAGTAATTTTGGAATTCCACCTCAAGAAATAAATCCAGAAATTATGGTAAAAACACCTAGGGGAAATATGGAGGCATAAAGAAATTATAAGAATATTACTATCCTTATATGTTGAAATAACTTACCTAGAAACCTTATTGTTTTACCTCTATTAGAGTTTAATATTATTTTGGGAATTGATTGGATTTTTGTTTAACATTCTAAGATTTACTGTAGAGATAAAGAAGTTTCCTTTTATAAATACTTTTAAATTGTGTACAAGAATTATCCCTTAACTCTAATAACAAATTAGAAAGATGAGAAGCTAGTGAAAGATGAAAATGAATGTTACCTTGAACATATTGCGGAAAATAAAGGAAATATTTAGATTAATGATGTTCTAGTAGTAAATGAGTATCTCGATGTTTTTACTGATGATTTTTCTATTATATTAACTAATTAAGAAGTTGAATTTACTGTTGAATTAGTTCCTTATGTGAATAAAATTTCAAAAACCCCTTATCAAATGGCTCTAATTGAACTTTTAGAGTTAAATATACAATTTCATGAGTTGTTAGATAAAGGTTTCATTCGACCTAGCACATCAACATGGGTGATCCAGTTTAATTTGTTAGAAAGAAACATTGTTCAATGAGAATTTTCATTGATTATAAAGTCTTGAATTATATAACTGTAAAGAACAAGTATCCTTTGCCTCATATTGATGATTTGTTTGATAATCTCTAGGGAGCTCATTATTTTTAAAAGATTGACTAGAGGTCCTAGTACCATCAGTTAAAAGTAAAGGAATCAGACATTCTGAAGACCGCATTTCATACAAGATATTGGCATTATGAATTTTTAGTTACACCTTTTGGGTTAACCAATGAACCTATTGTATTCATAGATCTTATGAATAGAATTTTCCATGAGTTCTTTAATATGTTTGTGGTTGTGTTTATTGATGATATTTTGGTATATTTAAAAAATAAAGTGGAACATGAAATTCATTTAAGGGTTGTCTTACAAACCTTATAATAAAAGAAATTGTTTGGGAAATTTAGAAAGTGTGAGTTTTGGTTGTAGTGAATTTCATTCCTTGGTCATATTGTTTCTAAAGATGACATAAATATTGACCCTTCTAAAATGAAAGTTGTTGAAGTGTGGCCAAGAGCTACCTATACCATAGAGATCTGTGGTTTTCTTGGGTTGGGAGGCTATTACTGGAGGATTTTTGAAAACTTTGCATGGTTATCTAGCCCACTGACTATGTTAACTCTAAATGGGGTTAAATTTATCTGGACAAAAGAGTGTGATGATTGTTTTTAAGAATTTAAAAGAATATTGGTGAATGCTCCAATTTTGTACTTGCCTTCCAGAAATGGTGAATTTTTTATCAATAATGATTGTTCATTGAAAGGATTTGGCTGTGCCCTAATGTAGAATGACTAGGTAATTTCTTACACTTCAAATCAATTGAAAACTCATGAGGTAAATTACCTTACACATGATTTGGAATTATCTACTATTGTTTCTGCTTTAAAAATTTAGAGGCATAATTTGTTTGGTGTAAATAGTGAAATATATAATGATCACAAAAGTTTGAAGTATATATTCACTCAGAAAGTATTGAACATGAGAGTATGGAGATGGATAGAATTAATCAAGTATTATGACTTCAGAATTCCTTACCATCCAGGAAAATCAAATAAAGTGGTATATGCTTTGAGTCGAAAAAGTAATGCTACATTAACAATGTTACTTTTGGAACAAGATCCTTTGATTAAAGATTTTATGAAATTTGGAATAGATGTTGTTGGTGCCAGAGATCCCTATGGTTTGTTTCAGGTGTTAGTGAAATAATCTATATTAGACAAAATAAAGAAAGTGCAGAATGAAGATAGTGAGTTGCAAAAAATAGTAGAATTGGTTCAAAGGTGTAAGTTTCCTGAATTTAACATTGATAGATATTGTGTTTTGAGATTTGGGAGATATTATGTATGCTTTGTGATTCACTGTTGAAGAAAGATTTGTTATGTGAAGCTCATAGATCTCAATTTTTAGTTCATCCTGGTAGCACTAATATGTATAAAGATCTTCAAGATTATTACTGTTAGGATGTAATGAAAAGGGATATTGTTGAATTTTCTGTGAAATGTTTAACTTATGAACAAGTTAAAGTAGAATAAAAGTTTTCAAAAGGGATGCTTCAGCCTTTACTGGTACTAGAGTGGAAATGGCAAAATATATCCATAGACTTTGTTGTGGGATTACTGAAGACATCTCGAGGTAATAATGAAATTTGGGTTATTGTTGATCGATTGACTAAATCTGCTCATTTTCTTCTTATTAGAGATACTCGATCTCTAGATCAACTTTCCCATTTGTATGTTAAAGAGATAATCAAGTTTTATAGAGTTCCTCCCTCCATTGTATTTGATCATGTGATGAGGTTCACTCCTAACTTTTTGAAAGGTCTTCAAAAGTCATTGGGAAATGAATTAAATTTTAGTACACCTTTTCATCCTCAATTAGATGGACAGTTAAAACGAACAATTCAGATATTGGAAGATATTCCACGTGCTTCTTCAATGGATTACCAGGGAAGTTGGGACGAACATATTTCTTTGGTTGAGTTTTTTTATAATAACAATTTTTATTCCAATATATAGATTGCTCTATTTGAGGAATTATATGGAAAGTAGTGTCGAAATATGGATTTTTTGGATGAATTAGGTGAAAAGAAGTTTATGGGACCAGAATTGGGATAAGAGATGTCATAAAATGTTTAGTTGATTCATTATTATATGAGAATAGCTCAGAGAAGACAGAAAAGTTATGCAGATAACTGAAGGAAATATCTTTCTTTCTAGGTAGTTGATCATTTCTTTCTCAAAGTTTCTCCATGGAAAAGTGTGATGTGTTTTGGTAAGAAGGGAAAGCTGAGTCTAAGGTTCATTGGACCCTATGAAATCTTTGAGAAAGTTGGACCAGTAGCTTACATATTTTCTTTACCTCCATGTTTATCTTAGATACACAATGTTTTTAATGTTTCAGTGTTGAGAAAGTATATGCCAAATCTATCCCATATATTGAGTCCAGATGTAGTTCAGTTGGAAAATAATCTCTTTTATAAGGAATAACTAGTACAGATTCTTGGCCAAAGAGAGCATGTGTAACTGAATAAGATAATTTCTTAGGTTAAGTTTTTTGTGGAAAAAACCACATGGTTGAAGAGGCTACATGAGAATCTGAAAATGATATGAGGGTTAAATACCCCTACTTATTTGATAAGAAAATAAAATTATAGGGACACAATTTCTAAAATGGGGGGATAGATGTAACTTCCTAGGTAAATAAAGAATATGAAAATTTCATATTTTTAAATATTTGTTAATTAAACATTAATTTTACTTTAAAAGGGATGTTATGTCTGATAGCACACTCAACAAGCAATAATGGGTTTCTCTGAAATCTTACGTTGCACACAATGTTGAGTTATACCAAAAAATAATATATTATTACTATTATTTTAAATGGTAGTTAATGTATAGCCATTGTATTATCATGAATGAATATAACTAAATAAAATATGATTATACATGTTTGATAAATGACATTACATTCCTCCAATAAATTTTAGAGGCCTAAAATAAGAATGAATCTGATTTTAAGCATGAAATACTTTAATATTTTTAAAAAGTAATTTTACTGCTATTTGATGGAGATCCCTTTTTAAATATCTTTTTGACACTTTTATATGCTCTATTGGAAAAAATATACTTCTTATTTAGAAGAGGGACATAAAAATTTAATTTGGGTAAATTTTTGGTATTTTTCTGATAAAGTTCATTTTTTAATGAATATAAAAATATACTGCATTTTAATTCAAAAATAACTTTTTTTATAATTTATTTTTATACTTATATTGTTTTTAATTGATTTTAAAGTTTAATTGGATTATTTTTTTATCATTTTATCGAATTTTGTTTATTTGATGTAATTTCACTTTTTAATTGGACATAAAAACATGTCAATATTTTTGGTAGTTATTAATTCTCAAACCCATTGTCTCGTCCAAAATCTACTCCAATAATCTACCCACATGCCTATATTCCTCATAGAAGCCTTACCTTGGGCAGAAGGGAATTCAAGAAAGTCATTTACCTTAAATCAAAAGGAGTTACCTGATTTGTGGTAATGTCTTCTCTCAAGCTTCTTTAATTTATTTACCTTCTCCAACCCACTAAAATCTCATTAATAAATTATATTATAACAACACAAGTATCTTAAATATACTAGGATTTTTTTATTCCGTGTATTCGATCTACACTCACACACACCTCCATCTAATGGATTTAGAACATGCTGTTTATATGGAGGGTGAACTATTGCCTCACGAAATGATGATTGTTCAATTATCTCCTACTGCCTCTCATGGTGGAAATTATGATGGAAATGTATTTATATATGATATATATTATTTTTATATTGTCTCTTAGCTTATGTATGTTTTATTTACAACATAAATTAATGTTTTTCATGATTTGTAAACATGATAATTTCATTTGAGGACGTGTAGACTACCGCCCCTCAAAGTGATATGACTTGTTCATATAACACATGGAGAGTATAAAAGATAGAGTTATTGAAATTATGTAACATACATAAAATATTATATTATACTATAATTATAATATACATAGGTATATTTATGTTTTCATTCCATTAAATATGAAATAGAAATGAAAGTAGCGTTAATGTGTACGTACAGCTTACAGTCTCCATGAACGATGCATTTAATTTATTCTCTCCAAATGTTATGGAATATTATAATTACATATATAAAAGATATATATGATATATATATGAATAATATTTTGGAGATAATGAAATTTTGACCAGATGGAAAAATTAAAATTATAACAATATCATTTTTGACTCAAGTACCAAATATCGACAAAACAAATGATATTAACTTAAATAAAAATGAAAATTATATAACATTGTAATATGTGATATAAAATGAATAATAAACATGAAAAAGTATATGAATAAAGTATAAATTAACATAGTTTTATTATTCATGAAATTAAAGATCAAACAAGTCAAGTCGGACATGAGGTAAGGGACATTGTCTCAATCTCCTTTCATTGAGGAATATTTTGATAATATACACCTACCTATTTTATACGGTGTATAATAAAACCATTTTACTTTTAATTTCATAAAAAAGAATCTATTTTCTATGAATAATTTTTCTAAAGTACAAAAGTAATGTTTTTAATTTATGCGGAGACAACGACCATTCCTCCACCACAAGGATTATTTGATATTTCGAATCTTTAACAAACTGTAATGTTTTTTTAAAAGGAAAATAAATATCATATTAACTTTTAGGGTGTTTTGGTATTGAAAATCGGTTTGGAAATGGATTTATTATTTAAATATCTTGAAATTATTTCTTGTGATTACAAATTAAATGTTATTAGTGAAATGTTGATATTTGCAATATTTTTTTTGCGATTATATAACGGTACTTGGACATTTGACAGGTGGTTACACGATAATCCAATGACAATTTTTTATGTGATAAACCAAATTATGGTTAGTTCCATGATAAACCAAGGATGGGTTGTGATGTTATAACTTCCAATGCATTGGGTATGGAAGTCAGTCCTATGGAATTCCATTTAGTGATATTTCTGGAAGTTGACGGTATGGTTATGCCATTTAAGTATGTTTATGTCTCAAGTTACCTTATATTCTATATGTCGCTTTCTATGGGATTTATGGTAATATTTTGGTTACTAAAAGGGTAAGAAATGAGCTTATATTCAGTGAAATGTTTTGGTTACTTCGTTAAGGTAAAAAGTATTACTTTATGAGAAAGTATTCATGGTTTACATGTTGTTTTGAAAAACTAACAGTTTTCCTTCTTTATGTATCCCTTACTGAGATTTTTATTATCATCTAATGTATTGAAATTATTTTTAGAGGACTTAAAGATTAACAGGGTCAAAGATGGTATAAAGGAAAATTCATTCTATCTAAAACATGGAACTAAACATGTTTCTTTTTTAAGAGTATTTGTTTTATGAAAAAATGGATAGTGAGTAGAAGTGCCTACTTGTAGTATTAAAGTTGTTATTTATAAGTTATGACCTAATTCTCTAAATCTCTAAACTTAAAAAAATTAAAAATTTGAATTATTAACTTAATTCAAGATTATTTAATATTTATGGATATGGCCTTACAAAATTACCCTAAAATATCATTGAAAACATTCTTGAGGAAAAGAATCCTAAACATTAAAAGTGTTCTATACCACTTTTAAATGATTGAATTATAATCCCCATGAATTGAATAACATAAAATGAAACCTTTAATATCATGAAAATAACGATATTCATGACATATCATGTTAAATAATAGTATATATACCTCATAAAAGAATATTGTTGTATAACATAACAAACATCACAAAGAAAAAAAATTGTGACCAAATCCATTACCGCTATGATGACATTGAAATTGTAAACCCAATTAAAGATCAACCCTAAAATGGATATGTAAATTCACATAAATTTATGTATTAGAATCATACAACAATTTTATGGGAAGTATATGTACCACACTACAAAAATAAGTGGTAAACATGGTCTATATCTCCCAAAAATAAAAGTGAGGTGAGAAAAACCAGAACTACTTGAGTACCTTTTGAATCATGAGACCCATGAAAGAGTAAAATCAATTAAAACTTTCAATATCATTAAATAAACTAAATTAATTATATAACATGTCAAATAGAAGTATATACATAATATAAAATTAATTAGGTTCATAATAACACATAATTATCAATGGAATGCAAATTGATATGAAACCACTTAAAACCGTGGTAACATTTGAATTGGAAACCACAAAATTTATAATCATCAAATTAAACATTTAAATAACATGAAGATAAAATAATTCATGATATAATATATCACAATGGGTAGTATATATGCAAAACAAAATAATTAAGTGTTAAATTTTACATTTGTCTCGTGGATGTAAAAAGTAAGATAAAAATAACTTACAAAGATCATATCATTGGAGTGAGGATAAATCCATGAAATAATTGTGTGTAAAAAATTTCAATATTCAGAATAAAATTATAAATACATCATAATATAATCAGAGTTTATTTCACACATATGTTTTTCATATCATAATCAATGAAATAGAAGGTTAACCCAATGAATGAAAATTTAGTTAAGAAACCCCTTACTACTTGAGTTACTTTTGAATCATAAGATATATGAAATAATAACATCAATGAAAACTTTTAATATAATTTAATATATTATATTAATGTTATAAAATAAAAAATTTAATTAAACAAAACACTCAGAAGAAATGAGTGGTGAATATGAAATAATCCTCGTAGAAATAAAAATTGAGAATAGAAATCGCCTTACAACAATGGAAACATCTAAATCAGAAGCCCCAAAAGTAATAAAAATATAATGAAAAATTTAAATACCATAAATATAAAATTATTCACGATATAATATATCAATATGGTTATTATATACAAAACATAAAAAAAGTTTGTGGTGAATATGACATTTATCTCATAGATGTAAAAAGTGACAGGAAAATACTTTAACTTGAGTCTGATTTGTCATGCTTGTACTTCATATTCCTAAATAATAAAACTTATTTTTATTATTTAATTGATGTATAAACTTTTAAAATTTTATTATTAAATTTATTCCATTTATAAAACATTTATATACAATTACTTAATCATTTATGTTTAAGTTAGATGTTTTGACCGTATTCAACTTATGTGACATAACTGACATTGATAGGTAGACTTTGGTCAATGAGGTCATTATGTAAAAATCTACACAAAAATAACCAAAATATAATTATCAAATTTTTATATAAATTTTAATTTTAAAATAAAATATTAAATATGGTTAGGAAACATGAACCATTGTTATGATCATAGAAACAACAGGTAGTATATACACATGAAGAACATTATCATTATTCAAGGATTATTATGGAAATAAGGTATGAAATTATTATCTTCTCAGATTTAAAATTATATTATAAATATCACATTATTTAATTATATTCACTTATATATATCATTATTATGATGTGGTAATGAAAAAGGAAGAATCTCATCACTTCAAGGAGGCGGTAGTACACTTGTCCACGAATAACATTACACATTTTTTAACGTGTGAAATGTAATGAAGAATGTGATTTTATATAAATGTGGATAAATAATTATTTCATTAATATCATAATTATTTCATTTATATATCATATTTTTTCTAAACCCATACTTAATACTTTCCATGTAAAGTGTGAACTTATCACATCACGTTGTGGACGCGGTAGTCCACATGTCCACAAACTATGTAATCTTATTCCCATAAAATTGAAAGCATGAAGGTATGTGTCATATAAAAATTCCATAAGTGTGAAGAAATTATAAATTCCACATATATAATATTTAATTAGTAAGTTTGTTATTCTCAACCTTGAGTGGTGGTAATGGAAGAACGAATGACTACATTTTGTGAGGCGGTAGTCAACTGTACACACAAATGATGATTATGTATCCCATTTGACAGAAATGTGTATAGATGTATGTCAAACCCTTAAAATAACATAATATAATTATATTTAGCATACTGGTTTTATTATATAATTAGAATACAATAAAAATTTAATTTTTGGATAAAAAAATAACACAAAAGTTTTCATTGGAGTATGTTACCTCTACTTCGATTAACTCTTTATAATTTTTACCAAGATACATACAAGGTTTTATTTATTCCAAAATTGAGGCTTCTAGGGTGAGATTATAGATTTTGGGAGATTACTTTGTCATGGTTTGGATGACCCCAATCTCTTGAGAGGTGTGAATAATTGGGGATAGTGAGTGCCTTTATATAGTAGATGGAAGTGACATTTTTGTAAATACAAAAAGATAAATACTATTGGGAGGTATAGATTATATATTGTGCTGACAATAATGATACAAATTTTATAAAATAGGGTATATGGTCTAATCTTGGATATAAAATGGGTTTCGGACATGTTTCTATGTCATTTCTCCCCTTAAGATTATAGTTTAACCACTAAGTAAACTCATTTTTACCTTATTCAGTGTAATTAATTTTAATTAATTTAACTAAATTTTTTATTTAAAAACTAAATTAACCTTATTATAAATTATAAATAATTATAATTAAAAATATTTAATCCAATTTTTTAAATTTTACTCATATAAGTGGCCTAATTTAATTTAAAATTAATCCAATGGATGGAACAATAAAGCATATTTTTAAATTAAAAAGATCAAAAGTTTGAATTGTTTTTATATCCAATTTCAATGAGATATTGATTAAAATTACCTAAATAAGATTTAATGATATAAAATTTAACTAATTATACTTTAAAACTAAATAAAAATATCATTTGACAATACAAATTATTTAGATGAAAAACCAGTTTTCAGTTAGAATCCAATATTTTTCACTATTCATCAAAACAAGAAACCTCTTCAAAAAATACCAAATGCTCACCTGATGTAAAATTTTAAATTCAAATTAAAAACAAGTTCTTTTTTTAAAATTAAATATAAAAAAGTTTCAAAATTTAGTTAAAAACATTCATTACAATGTGACAAAACTTCCTTTTGAAAAATATAACTTTTTATTCTTAAAATTATATTTATTATTATTTTATTCTTAGAAAACTTATTGGATGAATTGAAAAAAACTAATTAAATATAAGACACATATATTTCAATAATATCTATCACCAAATGTTATTAATTTAGTTTATTAATAAAAAATTCCATTCTGGCTATAAAAATAGTTTTTCTTAATAACTCATCATTTATATTCAATCAGTTTTCATTTATTTTTTCATTATTTGGAAAGAATTAATTTTATAAACACATGTAAAATATATTCTCAAAATTTAGTTAATCTCATTAATTCCATCCATTCCAATTGAAAGCTGATAACTGTCATATTTAATATTAATAGTATATTGTGGTTCCGTAAAACTTGATCTTGTGTGTAACACAAGTTGTCAAAGAAACTCAATGTTGTGTGTAGTGAGAGATAAAACTGGTGTTTCATACAACACAATATAAAATATTTATTTTCTTTTAATACAATCTATCAAATAATTTATATTAATTTGAAATAAGATAATTCATAAAATTTTATGATGTTATATCATACCCCCTTGAAATGAATTTTTCCCTTGAAATTCATTTATGTTATCAATTAATTTTTAAAATTACTTTATTGAAACCCATATAGTACATATTAAATAAATAAAACAACCCTTAAAATGTATATTGAGAAATATAAAGGTCACCCAATATTATATATAAATATTATTCCTCATAGAGAAAACATTGGTGTGGAAATAAAAGATTGATTTTAAAGAAAAAATTAATTCCTATGGACTAGTAGAAACTGATAGAGAAAGTATTCAAGAGAAATACAATGAAGAAAAAATCACAAACCAAATAGTTGTGGAAAAGGTCTTTGATATCATCATATAATATTTTAATAGGGTAAAAGTTTATTTCCAGATTCATTTTCCCCATGTTGAAGGATTATTTTCACCATCTAGAATGAAAAAATAAATAAATATAATTGACAAGTTAATTTCATCATTTAACCAATTTACACCAAAATCGCATCATTTATCTAGAGGGTAAGTATTAAAGATGAACTTTTTAATGCTAGAAGAAAAAAGTAAACTTTTAAAGACTATATAACCATAAAAGTGATGGTCAAGCTATTCCACATGTCTTTAGAAATTAAAAAAAAATTGTTATCACATGGTAAGATAATTCCAAAAATTACTAAACCCTCATATGATACAATAATCTTGAAATTTAATTTCTTATACCCAAAATTAAAACTAAATTATTCTATAAATAAATATCCAAAAAAACTCTCTAAATATATACTGACTATTTTTGAAAACAAAGGATTATCCGGATTTGATCAAATATTATTCTACTATAAATAAACAATTATTCTTAAAATAAAATCCCATATGGTTTTATAAAATAATTAATATTTACCTAATAAATTTCATGATAAATAGGACATAATGTATGCTAGTGGTAATGTGTGAAAAAATTATCCTCTTTTGGTCATGAGTTCATTCCCCCACCACATTGCTTGATGTGACAAGTTGTCACCCATAATACAAGTTTTTCCCTTTTTTTCTTTAATTTTGAAAAATAATTCCTATTTAAAAACACATCATGTTGGCATAGGGGTTATGGATACATAAACCCACAAAAATTTCACCAAAAATGTCATTAATAACTTCAAAATTATTAATACTTAAAAACATTAAATGAGGTGTCTAAGACTTTTAAATCACTATAATAAAAATTGGCCTTAGTGGTAATTTATTAGTGGTTATTTTAATAAACACCGATAAATAAATTTCTTTAAAAAAAAATATAGAAATGGTTATAGTAAACCTACGCCATAATTTTTTTAACTTTTTGGGGATTTTTTATTAAAACATCAACCAAATGTTTTTGAAAACCCTAATTTCAACCCCCACCAACCCCTTCTCCATGAGTCACCCTCTGCACGAGCCTCCTACCATCCCTAATCCATCATGTCGATGCTCCAAAATTATTGTAAGGACCTGAACCCAATTTCCTAGAGTTAGTGCCTTATTTGATTACATTATAATGATTACAAGAAAGTCAACTCCTGAAATAACGAATACTTTTGTGGTTTTGGAAAACTAGATACATACATAAGTTCAACATTATAACTTGAAAGAAAAAACAACATATCAGTTTTATTGGGAACATCCAACACTATAAGTTTATCCTTACTAGTCACTGATAATAAAATATTTCATGACCTGATAAAATAATACATAATAAATGGGTGAGATAAAATGCTCATTAGGGGTAATAAATAAAGAAGAATATATCAGAAACATAAACATTAGTCATGGTAAATAATTAAAAACACATGCATTTAAAAATAAACTTGAACACATTATGGAAAGAATAAGAGTTGAATAAATAATTCCATAATAAAACATAATCATGGTTATTCTAGTAGTATAATAACCACATGAGCTAGAAATACTATTTTCATAATGAGATAATGAATAATGATGGACATCATAACCATACCATCAAGGCCTTGTTCCCAGACAATAAATAACCATTTTGTCAAGGCCTTGCGCCATGGCGTTGTTTGTCACATGAGACCCACAGATGCATCTAAGGGATATCGAAGAACCACAAACACTTAATAAGTCCAATTCATTCCTCATATGAATGAGGATAAACATGAATAACATATATATTCATATTGAATCTCACATACAGAATGTAAATAAATTTTTCTGAACATTACACATAAACACTAACCTTTTAGAGTAAATTTGTGAATGGTTTTAATATAGAACATCAAAAATTAAAATAATAATAAACCATTAAATTAAATATATTATATTCTATCATAAAATATTAATCCCAAAAATATATAGGAATCAACAAGAGTGTTGAAATAGATGAAGATACTCTTATAAAACCATCAAGTAATTCTTAAGACAAATATTGTTTTATTTTGAAAAGAAGAGTTATTTTGGAAAATTCCTTATATAAAAAAATATGTTAAGTAAGATAGTATTTTCATAATAAAATGATTTATTTTATAAATATAATTGTTTCAAAAACATATTATATAGTTCCCCTGAAAATACGTAAGAATTTGATAATTTCCATTGAATCGAGCTTATATTTCGGGAAGAATTTTTGAAATATCCTTTGAAAAAATGTAACTCCACATAAAATAAATGAGGATTATGGTTGGTAAAAAATATATAGAACACTAATAAATAATATATTATGGGAACACTCTAATAAAAAATAATTTCATTGAGGTAAGTAGACAATAAAAGTAACCCGAATGAAAATGGAGGTTCGAGTGGAAAACCCTTACCTTAAATCCAAAGGTGTTCCTCACTTGATCATAACAACCTGAATATTCAAATTTAAGTTCATAAATAATGATTAAATAACCTCATAATCATATAATTTATTTGGTATAGCCTTATTAGGTTAATTCATGGCCTTTTGATGGGTTAAGAAATTCAATTTTATTATTTGGGAGCATTTTCTTCCTTGGTTTTCATGATTGGATTACTTATATTCATGAAAGTATAAACTTGTAGAATGAGAATTGTTTTATAGAATTGAATTTATATGATATTAGTTTACATAAATAATATTACATAGTTATAAAATTATGTTTTTATTGGGAGTGAAGATGAATCATTATATAAAACATTAATGATAATTGTTTGGGTTAATTGGTGGTTTTTGATGACAACGAACTCATTTTGATTTAGAAATTAATATCACATGTAAAAAAAGATTACATAACCTTAAATAAGTTATAATATATATATTATAGTCTGTTTCAACTATAAAAATAGTTTCATGACCATAATTGAATATGGTAATAGAAATTGAAAACCCATCATCCTTGAAAGTGATAAATTAATATATCTCGAATAGTGCATTAATTTTTAGTAAAAAATAATGGGAAATCAGATATGATGATCAATTTATAAATTATCACAAAAAAATTATAGTACAAGTAAGGTACTGAATTCATCATAACATTTAGATTAAATTAGGTGAGGAAATAACATAAGAAAAGAAAGGAACTAGAAAGAAAAAAAGTTGAGAAACTCCTTATGAAAATTCCACAGCTTAACAAAGTCACTTAAAAATTCATAAAATATTGTGATGAGAGAAAATGGGTATCTCATAATTATTACATGATATGAAAATTAATTGAGATATGTAATGGTATATTGTAACATAATCCCATTGAAAATAAAAGATAATTATATAAAAAGAATGATTAAAAAAGAGAAGGGTGGTATATTCTCTTACCTTGTAGAGTAACTCATAAAACATGAATGTTGAGAACTTGGGGAATTAAAGAAACCTATGGTGGACTATTAGGTAGGTAAAAATATCATATATTCGTGGATTATGAGTTTGGAATGAAATAAAACGAAGGAATGGGTGGGTATTTTTATTAAAAGAGGGGGAATTGTTTATTAATTTCAACAGACACCTCATTAGTGTTTTTTGAAAAACCATGGGATTTCCCATGGTATTTGACCATGGTATTAGTCACTTTTGACATATAATATCATATATTAATGAAAAAATTCTAACATCATTTTATATTAATTATTAGATCATTATGATATCATTAAACATACTAAAAAATCAAAATTGTATTTTTACTATTCATCAATAATGCAAGTATTTTAGAAAAATCCAAAAAATTCACCCCAACCATTTTTCGACGTGTATAATTTAAATATGAAATCCATTTTGTGAAATTAATTTTCTAAATATTTTTAATTTAATTTTTAAATAAAATATTAATTTATAAGAAAACATCATTATAACTATAACTTGTTTTATAACACCTTGAGAAATTAATCAAGTTCCCATAAAATTATCTTAAAACCATAAGATAATAAAGTAACAATTTATGATTACATTTTATGGTAATAAATTTTATTTTTTTGGGCAAAAATCCCTCAAGGTATCATTGAAGCATTTTTGAGGTGATTTTATTTGTTGAAAAAGTGAGCCACTGTGTTGTGTTTGTTGACAAAGCAAACCATGATGGGAAAAGTTATTGACAAAGTGGATTTTTTGTGGCATGTCGAGTTCAAGGGATGTTGTTAAAAATCCATGTTTGAATCAAGACTTGTGCACTGTCGTGCAGGGTGTCCAAATGCCTATAAATAGAGTTAGACCTCTCCTCATTCAGTCTGAGTTCAACACTTAGAAAAATCAGACCTCCCACTACTCAGGTTTGGTGGTTGTGCAAGTGGTGGTGTGGTCGTACAAGTAGAAGTTGCATGCCAGTTGATTGTTGCGCATCCAGAGTGGTTTGGGTGAGAAAGGAAGGTAGTCGCCCAAGTTTTGAGTTAAAGAAGGGGGTGTTGAGAAAGTGTTTTGGTGACACTTATGCGCCAGGTTTTGAAGAAGCGCGACAGTTGGTGGTTGTGCGCCAATATTGGTTTGGGTGTAAAAGGGTGTGTGTCGCGCAAGTTTCGATTTACAGAAGCTAGTGTCGCGCAAGTGGTTGAGGTGAACTTGCACGCCATTTTTAACTTGCGCGTCGAGACTTGCACGCCGTCTTGGAGAAGGCCACTAGGTATGTTTGAAGCACGACAGTCATTTTAGAGCTGTGTGAAAGTTGGAAGATTTCCTGACACCATCAGTGAAAAGTGAGATTCATCTATGGGTGAAAGTTGGACGTCAATAGAGAATATACATACAACATAGGATGCATTCATTAGTGATAATAAAGAGACCTATAGGTCTATAAACTATGAACAGATCCTTTCCGGAGCATTGAGTCAAGGAAGAGGAAGAAGGTGATCCACTCCACCGGCAGTGAGCAAGAGAGAGATAAATTGGGAGTGACCCTTGGGAAAGCAGTGAGATGACCCTAAACATTGTAAAGGCAGTGAGCCTAAGAATAGAAGTGATCTATCGCAAACTTTGTAAACAGTAGTGTGCTTTTTAGTTGATTTGGTACAATGACACATCGTCGTTGTATACTCCTTGGACGTAACCTAGTGAGGGTGAACCAAGTAAAAATCTCTGTGTCTACCTTCTTGCTTCCATGAATTGTATTCATAGCATCATCATCGGATAAAGAAGAAAATAAGTCATCATAATTAACACACAAGTGCAAACTAAGTGACCCTTGTAATAAAGAGGTCAAGATCTAGTGGGGCCGAATTTTTTTTGAAAAATAATATTCATACCCGGATTCACCCCCCTCTCAAGGTATACTATCCCCTATTGGTCCTAACACATTTTAAATTATTAAATTTTTAATGAAATTGTAATTAAAAAATTTATGACATACAAAAATAGCAATACTTATACTATAATATTTTTTTCACTAATAAGACGAAATAATTGTATTTATACATTCATTGGTGAAACTTCTATTTTTTGGACGATTTAATATTCATTAATAATCATAAGAGTAACATTACTATTCATAAGGGTTTGTTACTATTAATATGGATATGTTACTATTCATCAAAAATTATGTTTTTCATATCAGACTCTAAATATTTTATTGAACACAACCTTGTATGTCAGTTTTTTGAAATTCAAATCATCAAGGTGGAAAATTATGTTTACAGGCTAGGTTATAACAAAGTGGTGATTTTTAGAGACTTATTGTTTCATGAATTCAATATTAAATTTATGTGTAGAATCTTATCGTGTTACATTGTCCACTTCTTACAAAAATTTCATCATCAAAATTACCAGAATGTTACCTCACAAAGAGATTTGGGTAGTTCTTCATCATAAGATCCTAAACCTTATAGCTTGGCTCTAAGATTTTATGATTTTTCCAAAATATCTTTAACAGCCGAGTCATCTGATTCCTCAACACTTGTTCTTTAGTGTCCAGAATCCAGATATAATCTTCACAGTAAGATAGGTTGGGTTCCAATTCTATAACTTTAAAAGTGAGGACATGTGTTGGGTCTAGCATGTACTTTCTCAGTAATGAGACATGGAATACATTTTGTACTTTATAAAGGAAAGGTGGTAAAGCCAATCGACATGCAACTGCTCTAATTCCCTCTAGAATTTTAAAAGGGCCTATGTACCTAGGGCTCAATTTCCATTTCTTCCCAAATCTTATATCACCTTCCATAGAGATACTTTTAAGGAAACAAAATCTCCCACTTGAAATTTCAAATCCTTCCTTTGATTATCAACATATTTTTTTTTACTTTGAGATTCATTGATATGTTTTTTAATAGTCTTTACCTTCGCTATTTTTTCCTCTACAAGTTCTGATCCCACTAACTTCCTTTCACCAACTTCATCTCAACATGTTGGCGTACGGAATCTCTTTCAGTATAATGATTTATATGGTTCTATTTGAATAATGGAATGGAAAAAATTATTGTATTAAAACTCTAATAAAGGTATGTATTAATCCCACATACCTTGGAAGTGAATTTAACATGATCTCAACATTTCCTCTAGGATTTTGATCGTCTTTTCTGATTGCCCGTTTGTTTAGGGGTGGTAATCAATATTTAATCGAAGATGAGTATCCAAATAATTATGAATAATTTTCCAGAATTTTGATGTAAAGAATGGATCATGATTAGAAACAATTGAAGGAGGTACTCCATGAAGTCTCACAACTTCATTGATATAGAGTCGCGATAGGCTCTCTAGTGGAAAATCCTCCCTTATAGCGATGAAATGTGCAGATTTCATATGTAGATCAACAATTACCCATATTGCACAACTCATTCTTGTAGTTTTTGGTAATCCTATGACAAAATACACGGTGATTTCATCCCATTTCCATGTAGGAATTGGTAGAGGTTTCATGACTCCTTTGGGATGTTGTCGTTCAGACTTCACCAGTTGATAGACTGAACATCTTGATACATAATCCTAAATTTCTCGCTTCATTTTTTCCTACTAGAAATGTTCCTTAAAATCTCTATAAATTTTAGTTCTTTGAGGGTATATAGATAAATTCTAGCTATTAGAATCATCTAATAACTCCCTTTTCAGATCAGGTATAGCTAGAACAAAAAACCTCTCCCCAAATTACATAATTCCATCTTCACACATGAAGTCAACCAACTTCCCATCATTCACACGTTTAGTTTTATTTTTTAGTTTTTCATCATAAGACTTAAGAAGTGTTAATCCTTTCCAAAATAGATGGTTGGGAAAATAAATGAAAAAGTAGTGATGTTTCACATTATTTGATAATTCTTATATCCATCTTTACTAGATCCATAAACACAAGATCCCTTTCAATCCACATTTTGTTTTGGACTCCATGATCCTTCCTACTTGATGCATCAACTACCTTATTTTCCTTTCTTGGGAGGTAGTGTATGGAACAATCAGAATCCTTGGGTTGTTTAATCCATCTCCTTTTCCTCATGTTGAGTTCTTTTTATGAGAATATATAATTTAGACTCTTGTGATCCATATATATCTCACATCTTTCAGCTTAGATATAGTGTCTCTATATTTTGAAAGAGAAGATCATATCAGCTAACTCAAGACCATGAGTATGAAAACTTTTTTCAGGAATTTTTAATTGCCATGAATCATAGAAAATAACTCTATCATTATATAAAGGGATATAACCATGTCCTTTATTTAATGCATTACTATAGATCACAAACCCATCATTCACCGATGGTAGAGTCAGGATCATAGCATTCACTAACCTCATATTCAATTCATTGAAATAGTCCTCACATTCTTTTTTCTATATGAACTTAACCCCTTTATGTGTAAGATTGGTTATTGGGTTGGATAAACAGGGAAGGTTTTGAATGAAACATGGATAATAACCTACTAAATCAATAAAAATACGCACCTCAGTTATGTTCATTGGAGTAATCCATTCTTTAACAACCATTGTCTTCACATGATCAATAGATATTCAATCATTAGAGATAATATGTCCTAGAAAGGAAACTTATTGAAACCAAAATTCATACTTGATAAACTTACCATATAATTCATTTGTTCTAAGAGTCTTTAGAATAACATGATAGTGATTTTAAGGATATTTTTATCTTATGGAGTATACCAAGATATCATCAATAAATAAGACCAAAAAGACATCAAGATATTCCTTAAAATTTATATTCATTAGATCCATGAAAACAGAGGGTACATTAGTTTGTATGAAAGGCATTTCTATAAACACATAATGCCTATACCTAGTTTGAAATTATGTCTTTGGAATGTATTCCTTCCTTACTAGAAACTGATGATATTCAGATCGAAGGTCAATATTTGAAAAATATTGGGCTCCATGATGTTGATCAAATAAATAATCAATGTTAGGTAGGGGATACTTTTTGTATATTGTTATAGCATTGATCTCCCTGTAGTCAATGAACAACCTCATATATCCATGTTTCTTCTTAATGAAAAGAACAGGTGATCCCCAAGGAGAGACAATAGGGTGAATAAATACTTTATAACTCAATTCATCAAGTTTTTTCTTCAGTTCTACTAATTTGACAGTGCCCATTCCATAAGGAGTATAATATATAGGCCTTGAACTAGGAATTAAATCAATGGAAAACTCAATTTCCAACTCATGAGGATATACTTGTAAATCCTTTGGAAACAGATCAATATATTCTTTCACAATAGGAACATACTCTATTTTAACATTCCTTTATACACCCATAGATATTGAATTCCCTTCCTACCAATAATTGAATTCAGTAGAGATATTGGGGGTGGATCTAGACAAGAATCAACTGCTAAGGTTTCTGCTATAAAAATAAGGGATTCAACACTATTGTCAAAAACCAAAACTTCCCACTTCTAGAAATAGATATTCACATCAAAACATGAAATAAAACTCATACTAAGGATTATATAGAAGTTAGTCATGGGTATGATGATGAGGTTTGAAACTAAATCAGGCTTATATGTCATGAGGGGGACGGATTGGCACATATTTATTACAATGATACATCCCCTATAGGTTGAATGACAAATCCTTTATTAAATAAAATTGGACATGTCTAATTTTCATTGAAAACTAGGATGATATAAAATAATGTGACGATACAAAATAAAATAAAGCATTGGCTAAGTTAGAGGAAATGATTAAAGTCCCTACCACCACATCGTTAAAAACATCAACCTTAGCATTTGTGACCGCATATTCTTAGCCTGAATACCTTGTCCTTATTTTGGGAATGTTTCTAGGCCTCTTAGGAAATTCATGTGCATAATATCCCATGTTTTTTCAATTATAGAATTGATCATTGGTTGTTTCTTTATTCCCCTTGCAATCATGAGATTGGTGGTCTTTTTGTCATCAGTTGTAATAGACTCCCATTCCCTTTCAGGAAAGTACCGAGGTGTTTCTTCATCAATTACTGTAGGGTGGAAGGTAAACTATTCCCTTATTCCCTATTTCCTTATTCCCTTCCCCACAGTTTTCAGCATCCCTATTCTTCTCTTGGTTTCCTTTAAAATCATAAGTCTTATAAAATTATTATTCTTTCTTGATAGAACATGAGACTATATCTTCATATAATGTGTAATTCTGGGAGACTAATTCCCTTCATAGGAATGGTTTTAAACCATCAAATAATCAATAAATCTTGCTCCTTGGATTACGTATGTAGTCCGAAACATGCCTTGATAACCTTGTGAAGTTAGCTTCATACTTTGAAACATTATTATCCCCTTTTTTCTTCGATTTAGAAACTACATTTCAATATATACTCACTGTTCACGAGGGAAGTAGTTTTGTAGGAAACATTCCTTAAAATCCCTCCATTTTATATCTTATATTTCTTCTTCCTCCTTTGTGTTTTTTATTAATGACCACCATTGATCCACATCTCCCAATAGATGATAAACTACCATAATAACATTCTCTCTTTCATTACATCCCAAAGTTATAATAACTTCTCTAGAGAACTTATCCACTACTCAGCTACAAATTGGGTTGTAGTCCCATTGAATGATGGAGGTTGTTCTCACATAAAGTGATATAACATTACTCCTATATGTTGTGGATTTGGATGCTCCATTCGGGTTAGGTTATTGTTCCTAACCGGGGTAAGCTATACTAGTATAGTTATAAGTTGTTCCGCATCAATCGCAGCTCCAGAGCCAACATCATTATCTTGCATCAGAGGGAAATCCCCACATTGGACATGCACATTCATGTGGTTTCCATTCCTTCCACTAGGCTCCGTTTCTAAATAATGACATACACTATATTATGTTATGAATCATATTATATAATGGATGGAATAAGAGTTGAATAAATAATGCCATAATAAAACATAATAATGGTTATTCTACTAGTCTAATAAATACATGAAATATTAATAATATTTTCATAATTTGGGAAGTAATAATGTCAGTCATCATAACCATATGGTCAAGGCCTCTTTCCAAGACCATAAATAACCATTTTTTCAAGGCATCTTGGAATGAGCTAGTTTGTTTAATGAGACCTGCTGATGCATCAAGGGGATATAGAGGGCCCCAACAGACACTTACTAATTCTAATTAATTCCACATATGAATTGGGACAAACATAAATAACATATATATTCAAATTTAAACTAACATATGAAATGTAAATAACCTTCCCCAAACATTAAGCATAATCACTAACCATTCAGAGTAAATTGATGAATAGTTTTAATATAGCACATCCAAAGTCAAAATAATCATAAAAAATTCAATTAAACATGTTAAATGATATCATAAAAGTTTAATTCCAATAATACATAATAATAAACAAGTGTGTTGAAACAAATGAAGATACTCTTATAAAATCAACAAGTAATTATTTAGATAAATACTCTTTTATTTTGAAAAGAAGAGTTATTTTGGAAATATATTTGTATAAAAATAGAAGATAAGTAAGATAATATTTACATAATAAAATTTTTGATTTTATAAATATAATGGTTGCTAAAAATATATTATAGATTTTCCTTGAAAAGATGTAATAATTTTAGAATTTCTGTTAAATTGGGGTTGTATTTCCAAAACAATTTTTGAAAGATCCTTTTAAAACAAATAAATTCCCACAAAATAAAGAAGGATTATATTTGGTAAACATATATAGAAAAATCATACATAATTTATCATGGATAAAAAATAATAAATAATACTTTCATTGAGGTATGTAGGCAATAAAATTAAACTGAATGAAAATGGTGGTTTGGTTGGAAAACCCTTACCTTAAGTCTGAAGGTGTTCCTCACTTGATCTTCAAGACCGCAATAATCAAATTTAGTTTCATAAATTATTGATTTTAGAAACTCCTCAACATGAAATTGATTTAGTATAACCTTATTATTTTCATTCATGACCTTTTTATGGGTTAAAAGATTCAATTTCATTATTTGGGTGCGTTTTCTTCCATAGCTTTCATGATTGGATTACTTATATTCGTGTACGAATAAACATATAGAATGAGAATAGTTGTCTAGAATTGAAGTTATATGTTATTAGTTTACATACATAATATTAAATTGTTATAAATTTTTTTTGGCTATTGGGAGTGAATATTAATCATTATATAAAACATTAATGATAATTGTTTGGTTTAATTGGTGGTCTTTGATCACAACGAACTCATTTTGATTTAGAAATTAATATCACAATTAAAAAGAGTTACCATAACCTTAAATATGTTATAATATATATATATATATAAATTATATTCATTTTCAACCATAAAAATGGTTTCATGTCCATAATTGAAGACGGTAATAGAAAATTAAAACCCGCCATCCTTGAATGTGATAAATTAACACATCTCAGATGATATTTTCCATTTTAATATAAAATAATGGGAAACGAGAGATGATGATGAATTATTACATTATAAAAATAATTCATGTACATTTAAGGTACTATAGTTATCATAACATTTGTATGAATGTAAGTGAGGAACGAAAAAAAAGAACATAAAGGAACTCCAAATAAAAGAAAAGTTGAGAAATCCCTTATTAGAATTCGGCAGCCTAACAATGTTACTTAAAAATTCATAAAATATTTGGATGATAGAAAATGGGTATCTGATAAATATTAAATAATATATAATGTTATGGGGATATGGAATGACATATCTCAACATAAACCAATTTAAAATAAAAGAGAATAACATAAAAAGAGTTCTTGAAAAAAAAGAAGGGTGGTAGACTCCCTTACCATGTAGAGTAACTCCTAAAACATGAAGGTTGGGACTTTGGGGGATTTAGGACACTTTGGTAGGACTACTAGGAGGTAAAAATACTAGATATTTAAGGATTTTGTGTTTTAATGAAATAAAATGAAGGAATGAGTGGGTATTTATTATAAAAGAGAGGGAGTTTTTTTATTAATTTCAAAGGATACCTCATTAGTGGTTTTTGAAAAACCATGGGATTGCCCATGGTATTTTACCATGGTATTGGCCACATGGGAAACAACTTATAATATTTTAATGTACAAAATTTGACCATAATTTTATATTAATTATTATATGATTATGATTTCATTAAACAGATCGAAAACTCAAAACTGTATTTTTACTATTCATGAAAAATATAAGCATTTTTGAAAAATCCAAAAAATTCACCTATCCCATTTTTCAACGTGTTGAATTAAAAAATAAAATCAATTTTTAGAAAATAATTTTCTCTATATTTTTAATTAAATTTTAAAATAAAATCATTATTTATTCCAAAAAATAACTTTTAAACTATAACTCATTTTATAACACCTTGACTAATTAATAAAAGTCCCATAAAATTATCTTATAAACATAAGAAAATAAATAAACAATTTATGATTAAAATTTATGAAAATAAATTTAAAATTTAAAATATTAAATTAATAAAAAAAATTAATTAAAATATTTATGACATACAAAAATACCAATACTTATACTATGATGGTTTTTTCACTTATATGATGTCTTTATTGTATTTATACATTCATGGGTGAAGTTTATATTTTTTGGATGATTTAAAATTCATTAATATTCATAAGAGTAACATTACTATTCCTAAGGGTATATTACTATTTGTAAGGATATATTATTATTCATCAAAAATTAGGTTTGTCTTATTAGACTCTAAATATCTTACTGAACATAACTGTGTATGTTAGTTTTTCAAAATTCAAATCACAGAGGTGGGAAAATTATGTGTACTGGATAGGTTATAACAAAGTGTTGTTTTATAGAGGCTTAGTGTTTCATGCATTCAATATTAAATTTATGTTTATAATCTTGGGGTGTTACACTTCTCCCCCTCACTGCTCACCACCCGGTGCCACCATTTCTCCCCATATTATCCCTCTTTCCCTCACCGGTCATTGCTCCCCCATCGTCGGTAAATCCCCAATTATCCCCCAAGCACTCCCTCTCAATCAAGCCCTCACCGCTCTCCCCTTTCCACTAGAATCTCCCCTCTTCTCCCTCGAGCATCCCCCTCTCCCTCTACCCCAAACTACCATGCTCCTTTCCCCTTCATCATTGATCCCTAATACTTATGCCCAAACTCTCCGTTTCTACATTACAACACTCATCACCACTCACTTTCCCCCTTATAATAGCTCCAAACCAAGACCATAGTTGCAATTTGTGGTATGAACTTCAATGAAAACCCTAAGGATTGATATTCAGGTTTTATAATATTTTTTTTAGTTTTTTTCCTTTTTAGTTTCTTATAATAATGTTTTCTATTAATTGATTTTAACGTATAGAGGATTATCATGCATTTCATTATTTTATCTTAATAAAATACAATATTGTTTTCATTTTAGCATGGTGTTTTGTGTGGAAAATGTAATTTAGAATAAATTTTTGTGTGTGTAACATTCTAACCCCCAAAAAAGGTGCCTCCTTGAAATTTTATTACTCATATGAAATTAAATGATGGTAAATTTTCCTCCTTACATGTCATATTTTTAAATTTGATTCCTCAAACTTAATATTTATCCATATAACGTCGATTACGTGAGTGATACTATTTCACAGAACATTATCTATATGATCGAAAATCACTAATAAATTTCAAATTATAGGATATCATGTACTACTTGTATGTCCTCTAAGTTCAGTACATGTAATTACCCAAGATTTCAAAAAATAATATTTCCTTTAAAATAAAATTATGTTTGATGCCATATTTTATGTACACCACTAGTCTAAAATATTCCCTGACTTAATTAATAATTACTCTTAATAAAACTACAATAAAATAATATCACTAGTAAATAAGATGATATTATTCATGAAAAATTGCATAAATTTAGATGATAAATAATTGATGTGATTTTTTTTCATTAGATATTTATTTATAAAAGTATTTTTTAATTTATCCTACTAAATCAAATCATAAAATATTAAATGATAATATATAATATTTTAAAACATAAACTAATATATTATCATTTTCTAAAATATAAACTAGTATTTAATTATACTGAGGATACCTAATGTGTAAAAAGATAATTTTTCAATAAAAGAGGCCCACTTTATATTTTGTATTTTTTTTCAAAGATTTTTTTTATTATATTATAATTTTATTTTTAAAAAATAAAACTCATTTATGAATTCCATATATTACAATTGATTTTTTATAAATTTTAATGTATTTTTCTCATATATTGTTTTTATACGAATAATGAAAATATACTTTTTTTTAAAAAATTGATGAATTTTATTAATTTATCATTATATATTAAAGAACTATAATTTTATAAAACCTTTTAAATGATCTATGGAAAAATGTTTTCATTTTTAAAATTATTGTTTAAAATTTAGAAAACCTATGCTTATTCATATAGAAAAAGAAATATTTCTTATTCTAGAAAATTTGATTTGGTCTTTTCATTTAAATAATAATTATTTTATTAAAATTTGGTTTTGGAACAATTTGAAATCTAGATAACATTAATTTATTTTATAATAAACTAAATTATGTCATTAAAATAAAAAAATAATAATTATTACCTACACATAATCATTAACTTTAAAAATTAACGTTTTTTAAAAATTATTTTTACAATTTATGTACTTTTTTTAAAATTAGCCTCTTATGACCCTAACCTATTCAATAATGAAGTTGAGTGATGTTTAATTTTGTCTGTACTTGTTTGATTAACCATTTTTATCCTTATATATCAATGTATAGGGAGAAGAGTGATAATACAATACCTATGGATAAAAGTTCGTTTAATTTACCTCGAAACAGACCTCATTTTGCAAAGTATTTGAAATAATTTTTAGATTATGCAATTTAAAATAGATCAGTGGATGGTAGAATAAAATATATGTGTCTAAATTGAAAATCTAAGTGATGGTTAAATAGTAATGAATTATATGAACACTTCACATTGAAAATTTTTCTTGCTTGATATGTTTTTTTGATTTAGCATGCTGAATTAAATGTTATTGAATGTAAAAAACAATGAAAATACTATCAACAAAACACAAAGTGTCCTGGTAGAAGAGAATTAAATTCAGAATTTGTTAAATGGTGCATTTATTTTTATAGATTACAATGTCTATGATGTTAATAGATCAACATAAACTTCATTTGATCATGATAAAGTTAATATTTCTCAAAACATTAGTGACCAAAAAAATTAGTTTTATGAATTAGTTGAAGATGTAAATAAGAACTATATGAAATGGTTATGCAAGTATTTGAAGTTTCTTTTCCTACTATAGTTGTATCATATCAAGTGTCATTGTGTAATTATAGATAAAGCAATGTCTCTAATTTTAGAGTTCCTTCATGATGCATTTAGTGAAGCTAAGATCCCTACATCATTCTATGAGATGAATAAAGTCACCAACCAACTTGGACTTGATTATTTAAAGATACATGCATGCCCTAATGATTTCATTCTTCACTAGGGAGATGATTCTGAAAAATTATAATTCATATGATTTTATACAATAAGATGGAAGATAATGAACATATATGAGAGTATAAATCAGTTCAAAACTTGAAAGAAATAGAAGAAGAAAAATATTGAAAAGGTACTATGTTAATTTCCTCTAAAACTATGTTTGCAAAGATTATTCAAGTAATCTAAGACTATATAAGACAGGAAGTGGCATGCTCCGGATAGTAATGATAGCTAGATGATATATCCAAAATATTCAACATAATAGAAGTTGTTTGATTCAAAATATGCATTTTTTTCTTCAGATTATAGGATTTAACTTTTGGGTTTAACTTCTAATGGTTTTAACCCTTTTTTGTAAATTAAGTACTAATTATAGAATTTGGCCAGTTGTTTTGATCCCCTATAATATTCCTTCATGGATGTCTATAAATAATACTTTTATCATTATTTTGAGAATTATTCTTGGAATGAAAATTCCTAGAAATGACATTATTGTATACCTTCATCCTTTTATCAATGAATTACTAGAATTATGGGATGATGGTGTAGAAACTTATGATGCTTCAATGAAGAAACTATTCAAAAATGAATATTTCTTTATTGTGGAAAATTCCAAACTTTCCTGGACTAGAAAAGTTTAATTTTTGGAATACTCATACTAGTTTGGTTTTTACAATTTGTAATTTTGATTTTCAACCTCAATGATTACCTCATAGTAGAAAATGGTGTTTTATGTGTCATGGTCAATTTCTTGATGCTTCTCATAAATTAATGTTTATCAATACATACTTCAATGGGGATATTAAAATGATAAATTCATAAAAGTTTTTTTCTAGTTCATAAATATTTGTAAAATTAGTGAATATCACTAAAATGTTTGGAAAATGTCATTAGTTTAATGAAGGGGAAAAGTGTATGAGGTACAATATTTGAAGCATTTGGAACAAAAAAGAGAGAGTGCATATTTTTAAATTTCCTTATTAGGAGTTTAATTTAAATATCATAATCTTGATGTAATTTATATTGAGAATAATGTCCATGAAAATGTAATTTTTTTATTGCTTAATGAGCATGACAAATTCAAGGATCACCTTAAGGATTGTAAGGATTTGGATTTAATGAATATAAAGAAAGGTTTGTGGGAAAATGAGAATGTAAACAATCCTTAAGAATTTTTTTTTAAAAAAATAATAAAGACATATTCCTTTAAACTTTAAAGGATTTAAAAGTTCCAGATGGATATTCGAGTAACATATTAATGTTTTTTGACTTAAAACATTGAAATATACAAGGATTAAAAATTCACAATGAACATATTTTGATAGAGCATTTGTTGTCATTAATATGGAATAACACATTACTTGAAAAATTAAATATTGTTCTTGTGGAGTTTTGTACCTTTTTTAGGGAGCTTTGTGAAAATAAATCTAAATCCAAATAAGTTTGATAAACATAAGAATTTTTTTTTTGAAACTTTGTCATTTGGAGATGCCCCCCCCACTTTATTCTTCAAAGTCATGATTCATTTGACTGTTCATTTGGTTGAAGAATCTAAACTTCGTGGAATAGTACACAATCTATGGATGGATCCAATTTAGTGGTACATTGATATATATTTTTTATTTTCATTGGTGAATTTAATTTTATCAAATAATTGGGTAATGTTTTTTATAAATTTCATATTTATGTCATTATGTACATAGGTTATTTGAAATAATATGTGAGGAATACAGATCAACCAAAAAGCTCTATTTTTTAAGGTTACATAGATTAAGAGTTCATGAATAACTTTTCCAAGTATTTTAATGGGATTAAGACTAGATTAAATCATATTATACATGTTATTGAAATATCCACTTATTCTCATTCTGAAGAAAAGTATTCATCGAAATTTCAAACCATTAGTTGGAAAGGGGTAAAATTTTACTCTTATTGAATTGGAGTTGCTATAAGAAAAAATATATGTGCTACTCAAAAATGTTATTGTGGGACCATTTATTAAAGAATTTAGGCTACAAACAAGGAGTAAACTAAGGGGTAAATATAGAAATTAGATGTAATTAACAAAAGATGTTAATTAGGATATTGTCTAATGGTTCACCTATTATGTATGTATATACTCATATTCATATTATTTATATATAGTTATTTTGTATATGTTAAAAGTAATATATAATATCATTTTTCATATATAATGAATGTTGAAAATAGAGCTGAAATATCAAATGATTTGATGTTTTTAGCTTGAGGACCTCTAAGAAAGGATAAGAGATTCAATTCCTACAATATTTATGGGTTTTGGTTTCATTGAATTTATCATGAATAGAACTTGAAAACACAAAATAGTAGTGCATTTACACTTTTAAAGGTAGAATACTATGGGAATATGAATGATATAATTGAATAAAACTCACATGTATAGTTTTTAGATATCTTATTGAAATGAAACTGAGTCAAAATTGATAAGGGTATAATGAAAGATTTGTTACATTTTACCTCTGTCAACTTCTATTTCTTTATGGATACTAGTGAGTGTGAAGAACATGATCCTTTTATCTTAGATTTAGAAGAAAATATGTTTTATTATGTGGATGATAAAATACAAGAAGTTTGGAGTGTTATTGTACATGTAATTTATATAGACTTATATGATAGGGGTGATGAAGATCAATTGGTTTTTATGTGAAAGTGAACCTCACCAACCACAAAATATTGAACAGTTTGTTCTAGACAATATCAAAACATTTTATCTTGCAAGAGAGGGTGAAAATGATAGTCAAATCCCAATGGCGGTTGATAATAATTAATATAATTAAGATGATGATAAATGAATGTATATATTATTAGTGAAAATATATTATAATTTCTCATTGATAAGGGTTTCATACATATATACCTTACTCTAGTTTTTTCTATTTTTTTGTTATTTTTTTCTTTTAATTTTTTATTCATTTAATATACCTTATAACTCATCCTGAGAAGGTAAATTCTAAATTCCATATACCATTCACACATTTTCAAAGAACACATACAACATCCATAAATAAAAGTAAAATGACACTTTTATATAGAAAAAATGTATTTCATGTCATAAAAACCTCATCTTGTTTTATATTGACATGTGCTTTATTCCTATAGATCAAAAATTAATTACAGATCATTACCTATAAGATTCAGAAAATTCTAATCTTTTTTCTTGGTTTTGAATTATTGATCACTTCTTAAAGTTAAATAATCCTTTAAAAATAAGTGTATGGGGTTTAAAACTTGAAAAAGGATGTCATATTACCCTTATATATAGGGAGAATTACCGTATATTTAATTATAAAATGTAAGAACTAATTACATGTTATTCCAAATTACGGTTTGTTCGGGATTGCCATAAACGTGTTTTGGTTGTTTTAAAACCCTAAAACATGCTTAGAATGGTCAAAACCATAGATAATAGCCTCATATTGATGTGAAATAATGAAAAACCCATTGATGAGTTATTTTTAACATGTACGTATAGAAAAAACATCAATCCAACTTGCAGTGTGGTCAAAATTACTCAGTATGCACTTCTTAAAGGTATGAAAGTCGTTAAAAATAGGTGTCGAGGGGTCAAAACCATAAAAAAGATGATTGATTGCACTGAAATCATGGGACATTGACCATAGATTGAAATTTTAAATTATTAATGGATGGCATGCCATTCATAATTACAGTTTTCCCTAGATGGCCAAAAACTCATTTTGATTGTTCCAAAACACTAAAACGTGCATGGAATGGCCAAAATGATAGACAATGACCACATGATGATGTGAAATAATTTAAAAACCATCAATGAGTAATTTTTGACATTTATACATAGAAAAAAATCAATATGATGAGTGGTGTGGTCATAATTACTCAATAAACACTTCTTAAAGATATAAAATCCTTTAAAGACATGTGTTGGGGGGTAAAAACTAGGAAAAAAATGTGACATTGACCTAAAATCAATGGAAAATAATCTTAGATTAAATTTGAAATATATGAATTGATGTCACATCCTTTTGAATTATGGTTTTACTGAAATGGTTGTAAACTCATTTTTAGTGTTTTAAAACACTAAAAAATCATGGAATGGTCAAAAACATAGAAAAAGAACTCAGATCAATGTCGAATAATGGTAAAAACACTACTGAATTATTTTTTATATAAACATGCATAAAAAAATCAATCTAATGTGTATCATGATCAGAATGACATAGTAATCACTTCTTAAAGGTAAAGAGCCTTTAAAAATATGTTCCATGCTGTCAAAGCTATTAAAACTATACAAAATTACCATAAAAAACGAAAGATACCATGGTTTGAATTTTGAAATATAGGGACCAAAATCATTTCATTCCTAATTATGGTTTTTCCAGGATGTCCTTAAACATGTTTTTAGAGTTTTAAAACACTAGAACATTCATGTAATGGTCAAAAGAATAGAAAATGACCTCATATTGATGAAAAATAATGGGTAAACCACCACTGCTTTAATTTTTATGTGTACTCAAAGAAAATACAACAATCATACATGTTTTTTGGTTGGAATTGTTTGGTAAACATTTATTAAAGATACAAAATCCTTTAAAAATAAGTATTGGGGGTCAAAATTGGGAAACTTATGTCGACCCTACCTAAAATCTGGGGAAAATGTCCTTATATTGAATTATGAATTATAGGAATATAAGGCATTTCCTTATGAATAATGGTTTTCCTAGGATATTAGTAAACAAATTTATTGTGTTTTAAAACACTAAAACATGCATAGAATATACAAAAACATATACAATTACTTTAGTTTGACATGGAATTATGAGAAAACCACAGATGAGTTGTTTTTTAGAAATAGGACATATTGTATTATAAAATTAATTAAAACATGTATATTAATTAAATTTAAATCACACCATACACTGATTTAAAAATAAATTTGAATATTTACTTATCTATTTTCAGTTTCAAGTGTTAAATCATGTCTTAAATAGATATGTTTATTTTTTCAAAGTGTTTTTAATTATATACAATTTGATTAATGTTAAAATTTATTCTGTTTTATTAGAAAATGAAAAATTTTATGTGCATCATTATGAATATATTATTTACATTTTCTATTTCTAATTTCTTCTAAAAAATGTTTTGGTTTTCATTGAATGTGGGGGATGCCAACAGTAGGTAGAAGGTTGACCATTCTGATCGATGAAATTATTTAGAAGGTAGTCACGATGGTTCTTAGTTTCTATGGTATGTTAAAATTTTATCAATTATTCTATTGTAATTCTGATTTTTTATGTTTACTTTTAATTTTTGTTTTCTTTTTTGTTATAGTTGATGAGATGGCATGGTTGGTTTCAATTTATGAGATGATGTAGAGGTAAAATGATACATTGGAGGGTATGATGTTGACATATATTGGGAAAGTTTCATTATTGGAAATATTTTATATTTATATATTGATGACTAATTTATTGGTTGAAAAATGTATGGGTTGAATGAGGTTGCGGTTATGATGATTGTGGATGTCTGAATATATGAATGTGGATGTATGATTTATGTACAATGAGTTTATCATATATTCATGTTTTAGATTATTTCATGTCAATTTTTTTTATATTTATATTTTTTACTAAATATTTTTGGAATAAAATTATGTTTTAGTGGCAATTTTTAGAAACCAATACTAAATACATTAATTAAAATATTTTTAACAGTGGTAACTCCTAACCACTACCAAAACAAACTTCCACTCTTATTTTCTTCTATGGTTAATATCATTTTATTTATTTTCCCCTGTTTATTTTTTATTTAAAAGCACCACTAAAAAAACATGAATCCTTTGATGAATTCTCTAAAAATGGATCCTAACAAAACAACTATGAAATTAAAAAAACCACTGCTATGTTACTAGAGATCATGGAATACATAAGGATTCTAATAACCAATTTTATATTTTTAGGTGGTGGTTTAAACCATTGCTAGTACATGAAAAAACTGTTGCTAATTGCCTTTTTATTGACTAATGATCATCCTTAATCTTAAAAACCTATGAAGGTATACATAAATCTTAACATAAACTCCCATGAAAACATACTAATCTCCAAAGTTATCTAAAATAACCTTTGATACCAACTATAATAGCCCTGATCCTGCACTATCAGATCCTGTTATGAAATCCATAACATTACATTCACTAATTTGATGTGAATAATTATGACACAAATTTATTATCTAAACATTACAACATCAAAAGGAAAACATGGATCACTTATATACTAGAGAAAATATTAGGTTTAGAGTTAATGAGAATTAGTAAATACACCAACATAAATAATTCACATCAACTTGGACTCATAATCTACTGGTTCTTAATGTTGAACATCATACACCATTATACCCATATTTTTTTATTTCACCTTAGGTTATCAACATCATCCTCATGAAATCCTTTATAAAAATAAATTCTTCAACATCATTCACTAAATCCTTGGAGAAAAGGAAACATAAATGTTTATGCTTAGATTCTTTGTAAGGGTAATCATAAGCATTAATAATTGAATTTCATCAAAGAGTATAGCGACCTATGCTTGACATAAAAAGACATTACATCACTTATAAAGAATACTTAATACATTACACAAACACACACCCACAGTATATATTAGTTTAGAAACTTTTAAAAATTTTAAACATAAACAATTTGTTCCTAACACATCTACTAAAACCATCACCTATTTCTTCATAGCTAGACCTCATTTTTACATATTTGACTTATTTCCTTTCTTCTTATCCTGGGGAAAAGAAACATAAGAAGTGTTGAGATCATATTGTTAATATTGGTACACATGGAAGGTATGTAAGAATAACGAAAAAATAAGGGTATGAAAACAAGATCATAACATATCAAGATCATACCCTATATATCATAAGATCATATTCATGAGTCATGGAAAAAATATTGGCAGTTCATAATACTTGAATCATAAGGAAGTAAAGAACATAATACATGAAATCATATCATTAACATAATATTGAAATTATGGAATACACTTAAACTTATAACTTTGTTAAAACGTATAAATAGAAGTAGGATAACTTGTTCAATTAAGGACATGAAATCAGGCCCTTGGATAAGCATATGGAAATGAAAACCAAGTCCACACATAGAATTATGGACCTCAAACCACCTACAAGAATATAATTGTTAACATGAAATCAGGTTCATGTATAATATACATACCTTATAAGTTATTCATATTTACCCAATGCATTGGAGAGATATATTGGTCCCACCATTCATATAATGAAAACTATACCTATTTGTTCCACAAGAATATAAATAATTTAACATATGAAAACCCATGGAATGAAATGGTTTTCATAAACATAATTAAATCATAATATAACATAGGAAAAGAAATTGGTTTCATAAATATCATTCTATCATAAACATAAACCATTCATAGAAAGAATAATAATGGAAAAATAAAATAAAATACCCAATAAAACATATGTAACATCAAACAATGTTATCTTTTATAGAAAATAATTTGGATATATCTCTTTAAAACTATTCTTGAGGAAAATATAATTTCTTCTTTAAAAATATTTTCTTTACTTGAAATGTTGTGAAATTTAAAAAAAATTCTCTGAAAATAAAATTTTAATATTTTAATGGAATATTCAAGGTAATTAGGCTACATGAAATCATATAAATCTATTAATGTTTTATAAGTTAAAAAATATTCTTCTCAATTTTTTTGGAAATGTCTAAAATTACCTTGTTTGAAAAACATTTAAAAGATTCCTTTCAAACCATTAAATAAAGAGTAAAACATGTGTAAAAATAACTTAATTTTTTTTGGTATATAGTAAAATTATTTTGGGTTTTTTTAGAAACAGGGACATGGATGATAAATATTACCTAGTAGATACTTACATATAAACAATCTTAAATACTATTGATATTTTTGAAATAACCCTTACAAGTTTACAATGAGTATAATTTTATGCCCCGTGAATGAAATAAAATTACATGGATTTAAAAATAACATAATATTATAGTTAGGACTCATAAATACATTCAAGGGTATAATATACACTACATAGAGGAAACAAGCAGTGTGTGAGGCATGTGCCTCATAAAATAAAATGTGAGACAAAACTACCTTACCATAGGTCTAATTCCCTACCTACATGTCAAAATATCATTTATAGTGGGTTTAAATAGATTATTAAATTATAATATAATAATAATAATTATTATGATATCATATATGATTCATTTATGACTTTATATTACCAGTTATTAACCATTCCATGTTAAAGAAATGTTTTCGGTAATAACCGCTTAGTTTATTGTACGTGTTTTAAATTTTTATTCTTGGTACTATTTCTTCAATCATGACTTACTTACTTATATAATGTAAAAATTATTTATATATCATATAAATTTATTATATATATATAATATAATATAAATATATTAAATGTAATACACTGTTCATTGAGACAGTAAGCTATAAATACACATGACCATTGTTTTCGTTTTATTATCTTACTAAATGGAAGAAGGTAAATGATATATATATATATAATTAAATTATAATTAGTATTACATATATTATATTATATAATTTATTATAATCATTTTTGAAATGGTTAACATGGAAGATGAATTTCATCGCATCGTGGATACTGTAGGCCGTACGTACGCACGAGCGATTATATCATTCACTTAATGGTAAAAGGGTGAAGAAATAGATGGTATATTAATTAAAAATAATCAATATTATTTCATATTTATTATATATATACATTATATCAATTATTATACCTATCCAAATAAATTAGTGATGAAAAACTCATTACATGAGGGCATGGGGATGGTTAGCCATGCGCACACACACATGATACTTGTTTTAGTAGAATGAATAAAAGTTGGAATATGGTTGTTACATAATAATAATAAAAAATCATAATATAGTTTATAATGGATTTATTACTTTATAATAGAATCAACACATGAATATGAATTATAATAAGAAACAATTTTGAAACAGTCGGCAAGGAGATTACATCTTCTTCAATTATCTCCCAATATATATCCTCTTAGGGATACTAGAGTTGGTATTTAGAGAATAACATGACCTCTATAATGTTACTGTGGAAGTTTATAAGGGAAATGATTAGTTTTCAGTTGAGCTAGATGGATCAATGTGATTTGAGAAAGTGAGTGAGGAAGTTCCCTTTTATAATTGAGGAGAGGGGCACTTTAAGAAACTTCTTAAAATATTAAATTATTATAGATTTATTTTCGATTTAAAATAGTTCAAAAGTTTTTTAATTAAAATATAATAAGATATGGGATTAAATTATCTCAAAATTGTTTTATACATGGTTTGGTCACAATATTGACCTTATCTTTTGGCTTTAACTGTTAGTTACACCCTTTAACTTTTACCATGACAACTTTGCCTTTTTAATTTTAGGGTTAATATAGTTACTATATAATGCTAAACAATCCCAAAATGGATTATTAATGAAATTTTAAACCTTAATAATGTTATTTGGGCGAATTGTTTATTTCTATTAATTTTATGTCATTTATGAAAATATTATTTATTTTAAAGTATCCTTTAGGTCATTTTTATAAGATACATTATTTGTCTTTTATAAAATTTCATTTTAACATGATAACTTCAAACCAAAACTTCTAATATCTAAATTATATGTCAAAGATATCTATAAAATTCTTGGATGCCATTCCTGCTGTTGAATTATATTTATTTTAATATATGTAATATCATTTATTTGATATTTATATCGATTAAATAATTATTGCATCATCAATATACAAGCCATTAAATAAATTTTGCCTACTATAAAAATTAAAAATAATTTATAATTATGAATATAAATTTATTATATTTAAAATTAATATTTACAGTTTAATTTTTCTTATCTAGAAACCTATATTAAAAATTATTTACTTTTGAAAATTCTAAGTATGAAAATTTTAACTTATCTTTAAATAAAATATAATAAATGTCATATTGTTACCCATGTGTCTTAATAAAGTGTAAATTTTGTAAAAGGTTTATTTTTGTTGAAACCCACTAATAAAATGAAATTAGGACATGTTTTATGCCAATTTTTTAATTTTATAATATTATTTTTATCTTTAATTACCTGATTTATCCTTAACCATGGTAAATATAAATATTAAAGTTACTATTCAGAAAAATTACATTAATCCTATTATAAAAAAATTTCATACTTGTTAAAAAAATTTATTTATTTATTTTCCAAATTTAATTCACATATATGGATAAATTATGTTTGACACTAATCCTATAGCTGTGGCAAGAAGGCGAGTAAAAGAGACTTTGGAAAGCTTTATAAGTTTTTATATCTAATTTTAATATAAAAATAATTACAATGAACTAAATTGGATTAATATATGTATAATTGATCTATTTTTACTTTAAAATTAGTTTAAAATATCATAATTATTTAAATGAAGAAAGCAATCTTTAACTATAATGCAGTATTTTTCACTATTCATCAATAAATAAAAATTCTTCGAAAAATACTAAAAATTCTCTCTAAGGTAATTTTGACATTAAAAAATAAAAAAGTATGTTTATTTAATCAAATTAAATATCTAAAGTTCTCTATAATTAATTTTATTTTTTTTCATATTAAGGACATGAAAAGTATTTCCTTTATAAAAATATTATTTCTAAACATGTTGAATTTACCAAAAATTATTATGTTTCTCATTATCAATATTTTTTATTTATATAAATCCATTACAATTAATATTATTAAAATTAATTATTACTATAAATATTAATAAGTTTAATGTCTAGACTATAACTATCTAGTTTAAATAATTATAATAATAATGTGTTGTTTCACATAGACTCAGTGTTGCGTGTAGTGAAAACCAAGTTGGTGTTGTTTGTTGCTCAGGATTATCTTTGTGTTTCATGTAACACAATAAAAAATTATTATTTTTATATAATAATAAAAATATATAGTTAGTTATTAAAAAAATAATTCACAAAATCTCAGGGTGCTATAATGATCATAATAGTGTATATGGGTATGATGACATAATAAAAATGCATTAGAGAATCATAAAAGAACTCATACCCATCAACACCTGAATCATAAAATATGAAAACATGGAAAAGTAAATATTAATCAAAATAAATCATCATGAACCATGTGATATCAATATCAATGATTAAAAACATTATAAACTAATAATAAAAAGTTAAAACTATTTTTTAATACTTGGAGCATCACGTTAATTAAACCCTTTCAAAACCATTTAAAATACATTTTAATTGGAATAACCATATGACCTAATTCCAAAATTATAATTACATAATTTATTGGAGATCTTTCATTGGTATATCCCTTCATATAATCTATATCTGGTTCACCCATTTTGTAACTCCCTAAGATTCCATGGTACGTTTCCCTTTGAATAATGTAGTAGTTTGCGTTGTACGCAACTTGTAGTTTTAACACACCACGAACAATCAAACTAGCCGTTATGAATAACTATACCCAATTTTTAAATTATATATATTTTTTTTGAAAATGGACTTATTTTTGGGATTTTGAATAAAAAAATTATCTTAGGATGAATTTTTGGTATTTTTTTGGTAACTTTCATATTTTTATGAATAGTGAAAAAATACTAAATTTTAATTAAAAACAACTTTTTAAATATAAATAATTTATAGTGTTAAATTATAAATTTGAGTTGTTTTAAAGTATAATTAAATTATATTTCTATAATTTAATAAAATACACTTCATTGAAAGTAATTTTACATTTAAATTGTACATAAAAATTTCTCAATCTTTTGGTATTTTTTACTTCTTAAAAACCCACTTTTTGGTTTCGACAACAAGAATTAATTTTAAATTAATTTCTGAAACTTATGTTGTAACAGCCCAAGATTTTATAAAAAAATATATTCTTTTTAATTTTATTAATGTCTTGTGTTGTACGCTACACCAAAAGGAGCTTGCACAACACACATCCTTGACTTGACTTGCATTACACGCAATCGCGACCTTCCTCGATAGCGTGTGTAGTACGCAATACCGAGTTTCACTAAACAACGATATGCTATAAAAATATTATTAAAATTAGCCGTTATGAATAGTAATAACCACTTTTTGAAATCCAGTAAATCTTATTTTTCAAAATGAACTTTATTTTTGGATTCGGAGTATCGAATTTAGCCTAAGGTGAAATTTTGGTACATTTCGGATAACTTTCATATTCTGATGAATAGTGAAAATTACTAAATTTTAATTAAAAACAACTTTTTTAATCGAAATTATTAATAGTGATAAATCATTAATTTGAGTGGTTTTAAAGTATATTTAGAATATATTTTTACAATTTAATACAATGTTGGTCATTGGATGTAATTTCACATTTAAACTAGACATAAACAAGTGTCAATCTTTTGATAGATATTGTTTCTTAAAAACACGCTATTTGTTTCAACAGCGGGATTTAATTATAAAATTAATTAATGCAACTTTTATGTTATGAATTTGGTAAAATAGACTTCATTTTTGAATTCGGAATATGAAATATAGCTTGGGATAAAATTTTGGCATTGTTCTGAAAAACATCAATTTTTGATGAATAGTGAAACCACTAAGTGGTAGGTTAAAAACTGAATTTTGCATAAAACTTAATTTTACCGCTTCTGTGAATGGAATTTCGAAAATCCGAGAGACACGGTTAATATCAAGGACTAAAATGTGGTTCAATGAGATGAAAATAATTTTTTGGTGAATAGTAACTTTTTACTTTTTTTTTTACCACGGTTAATAGTAAATAAGGTAACTAAGGGTAAATATGATATTAATATTACCCTAACACATGTCCTAATTCTATTGGACAAGTGTAATTCGACCAAAAACAAACTTAGGAATAAAATATGACCATTCAGGCCCACTTGGATTAGATTAGGACATTTATTATTAATTTATTTAAAGAAGGGTTAAAATAGTTAAAATCAAAGTTTAATAAGTAAATCATTTTTGATATGGGGTTATACATAAGATAAATTCGATTGTAAATATTCATTAGAAAGCTAAAAAGATTTCCTACATGATGGTATTTTATTTGTAATTTTTAGACATCAAATAATATAATTTATTTATGACACAAAGATGATGCAGTAATTATCTTATTAATGAAATATTGACATAATTGATAATATAAATACCAAAATAAATGTAATTTAAGACTTTTTATGAATTCCACTAATTTTCTAGGATACTATGATATATTAGTAATGATTTAATCAACTTGGTTCGAACATATAATTCTGTTATGACTTTCACAAAAATCATATATCAAATAGTGTCAAAATTGACACAAAATAGTTTTTAAATCAAATATTATATTACTAATTGTTATTTTATTCCTAAAAATCTAAGGTTCGGACAAATGACTTAGATAAGGATATATGTATTAATAATATACAATTTGGGGTTCGTTTGGCATGTTATAGTAAGTTTATTAACCATATAGTGAAAGAAAACAAAAAGACACGGTAAAAGTTAAATTATTTAACTTAGAGTTAAATCTAGTTGATAAGGTTTAAAATAAGATCCAAACATGTCTAAATTTGATTGATTGATGAGATTACAACCCTATCTCATCTAAGCTTCGAATATGAGTCATTTTTGGAGGTTTTTAAGTGGGGTCAGATTTATTATAAATTAATATTTTTAAGAATTCCTAAGGTGCCCCTCTCCTCCCTTATAAAAGGACACCTCCTCCCCCTCCACCTCACACCAATTTGAGCACTCAAGCTCGGCCAACCCCTGCCATTTTCCCTTCTCCACTTCCCTAGAATAATCCTAGAGGTCCTGGTCTTCTCCAAAGACCAATCTTAGTTCCTTAAGTGGAGGATTCAAAAAGGCGTTCCAAAGAAGAGGTAATATCCATTACCGATCTTTTCAATTTCTTTCTTCTTCAAACTTCTTCTTCTTTAGTTGTTTCATGATAAAGTAATAACATCAGTATTACTTACATACTGATATGTTATTATAAATATGAAACAACCCTAATTCACCTTCTATCCATCCTACGGAAAAATGAAATCACCGCGCGTGCGTACGTACGGAATACCGTCTCCACGCCGTGGTGTAATCTATTTTTCCACCATCACCTTACAAGGATGGGTATAATGGTGTAATCAGTAACTATATATGATTATTATTAAGTAATATTGATACTGAAATAATATATATATATACTCCAATACAATTCCACGATCATAGGAACGATATCATCACTCGTGCGTACGTACGGAATACCGTCTCCACGATGTGATGCGACTCGTTCTACATGATCTTCATTTCATAATGATTATATAAATGAATTGAATGAATGAATATGGTATATACTACACTAATACCATTCTGGAAATGAATTATCTATAACCTAAAGATAAGAATAAGAACTTATTCGACAAAACACGTATAAGAACAAAAAGTTATAAAGACCCGAGTAACATGTAACAATGAAATATTACTAACAAGAAGCTAATAATATGACCATATATGATATCATATCAATATGTATGATTCTGGAATAAGTCAATAACATTATTTAAACCATTATACAGGAGCTTCGGACACGAACAAAGCAAATCGGACCTAAGGTAAGGGAAATATCACAATCTCATTTTTATCCGAGATTGTTTATTCGTAAGTATTTACTGGGGTGTATTTTATCATCCACATCCATGTTCCCTCAATATGTAATATTGTTTCCATCCACTTGCAATAGTTTAAATCCAATTTTACCCTTAGGTGAGTTTTTAGTAAAGAATATGAAAGGAATCTTTTGTCATTTTTCCGTACGAGGTACTTTTTGACTTTTCCGACAAAAGTACGAAGAATGTTTTTTTTAACTTATACGGCCTGAATGGATTTTTAAAACATTATTTCTAAGAAACTTCCTTTACAAGTTTTCAAGTTTATTTTTAATCAACTTCTTTTATTTTAAATTCGTATGACATGTTATGAAAGGAAAAAATGTTTTTGAAGAAGAAAGGATATTTTCCTCAAGAATAGAGTTGAAGTATTTTATCAAAATTATTTTCCATCTAAGATAATAAAAGGGTTCTGTTTTTATCCCTATTATTACATTGGTTTGATTATGTTGTGATGAAAATATTTTTATGAATTCCTTTATCTTATATGAATTGTTTTATGATGTCATGTTGTTTAAGAATCCCATTTTATTTCATGGGTTATGCAATGATGTATGATTTATGATTTTGTGGCACACATAAGAATGGTATCATTATGAGATGGGTGGGACCTATATCTCCCTCCAATGCATTGGGTAAAGATTTTATATCTCATGAGATAGACATGGCTGGAATGGTAGGTTATACCGGTTCAGTGAAACAGGACTGAAACGAGGATTACTCGATTCAGAAAGGGACTTTGTCCACTAAGATAGTCTTGGCAATGAGTCTTGACTAACAAGAAATGATTCTCTATGATTATGTGTGTATGCCACAATGAGTAATGTTTTAAGTTATGGTTTCATTTTCACTACTATGATTTATCCCATGTTATGAAATTATGCTCTCTTTTGCAGGTTAAGATTTCCAAAAATGTTATGTTCTTATGAAAATTATGTGATTGATATTTCTTTTGTTTGCCCTTACTGAGCATTTGAGCTCACCCTTTTATGTTTTATTTTCCCCAGGATATAAAGAAAGGTTTTAGGTAAAAAAAAAAGGAAGATCTTTGTGGGAGATTTTGAAGATCTTTCACCAGGATTAGAAGATTACGTTCAGAGTTTCCAAAGACACTAAACTATTACGATCCTTATGTGTGTATTTTTGTTATGTATTAAGTATTCCGCAAAAGTAATGTAATGTCCATGTACATCAGGATACGGGTCTCTACAGTTGGTATCAGAGGAAAGGTTTAGTCAACCTTTGGAAACTAGGATGCGAAAACGTTAGTGAGATCCCTAGAGATATTTCTAAGGTATGTCTAGGGATGTCCCTAAGGTTAAGTATACGTATAGGTTATAGTACTGGAATTACGCTAACGATCATAGAATTAAACCTAAGATGTTAGATATTGAGGGTACTAACCCTTTATTATGTTGTTTTCCCTAGCATGATTTTTGCCTCTCACGCTATCCTTTTTGGGTTTTAGAAAATGGCTGGAAACAAGGTGATTCACGATAATGGAGGAAATGATGGACAATGGAATGATATTCTTTATGAGCAACCAAATGAAATGGGATTTGGAAGTCCAAACATCATTATTATGCCGAATCAGCAATCTCATAATATGATCAATAAAGTAAAATTTGGTAAGTTTCCTGACTCGGCTAATAAGAGAAAGATGGAGTTTCATGATGATCATAGAGGAAAGAAAGTTCAATTTCCCCTATGTAAATCATGTGGGAAGAGGCATCAAGGAGAATGTTTCAAAGGAACTGGAAGATGCTTTGGGTGTGGAAAAGAAGGACACAAAGCTAGTAAGTGCAAAGGAAAAGGTTCAGTTAATACCAGGGATGAGGATAATGGTATTGCTACGACATCAAAAATGGTTAAGTGTTTTAAATGTGGAATGTATGGGCATTATGCAAACAAATGCCCTAAGGGAAAGACTCATGAAGAGAATCAGTATGGTCATATGGGAAGTATTTATGTGGATGATGATGAAGAGACTACCAATGGTATGTGAGATGAAAGAATTGTTGAAGCTCGGTCAATGGTTTAAGAATGTAGTGGAATGATTATATGTTTATCATGTGTAATGTTGTATAAGTAATCTCATGGTACTATGGAATAAAGAGACATGTAAGGATTGTAACATTGTTGTCTGATTAATGTTACCAGTATCCATGAAAGGTTATTCAGATATTTTTGGAATGAAGATGATATGTGCATAATGAAGGGATAAGGGGAAAATGAAATGTTTGACAGTATTCATGAGCTCATGATTGATATAAGGACTAAGTGATATCATGGTTTGAGTATATAGAATTTTGAGGATTTTGGTAACTTTTAACAGCACTCATGTTTTCACTAAGGTATTCAAGAGAATACACGATTAAGGACTTTGAATGTTTGGAATGTGACCAACAAGACATATCTTATGATATGTGGGGATCAACGACAGTATTAAATCTCTGGTAATCGATGAGAGTGGACTGCAGTATTATGTATAAGCCTAAAGATTAGACTGGATTATGTTGGACATAAGTCAGTATTGTTTAAGGATAGAAGATTTTCGATATTATTGATGGGATGTTATAGTAACGTAGTTTTAGAAAAAGGACAACCTGCAGGACGGGCGACAGCCCATCGCTTCGGACAAGGCTTTGGGAATCGAACCCACAACCGAAGTGCGACTGGCCTTTATCGCCTACCACTGACCTACAGGAAGTCCCTGTTTAGTAGAAACTAGTTTTATTATATTAAGAAGTATGATATATGAAGTATAAGTCCATTTTAGGAACCATATGTGATTAATCTCACTATAGATCGATATATGTATATAATTTTTGCTAACCTTTTGTTTGAGACAGATGGAATGACCCGTCATTCTATCACATGATCTGCTAACACTTCACGAATAACAAATTCAACTTCATTTATTTAAGAGATGAAGTAGAAATTGTTCAAGGCACGAACAAAAGTGAGATTGTACCAAAATAAAGTAAGTATTTATTCTAAGCAAATTTTCAACTTTAGGGAAATGATCTTGAAAACCAAAAATGATTGTCCTAGTGATCTTATACCTGATGAATCAGATGGTACCTTATATCATCACAAATCTATGGATTTGTGATTACTGGCTTTTCCATAGCCATGTTCTCTACCACTCTCCATCATAACATGATGGTTAGATTTCTCTTCCATATCCATATTTTCACCTATGTGGAAACCCAGTGATTAGTTTATTTGGGTAATCGTTACATTTCATACTTTAGTTTTTAAAGCCAAGTTTTGATATTCCCTTTTACGATGTGGGTTTCTATTAAAGAAACTTTCGAATAGTAAACCATTTATAACCCCGACGAATTTCGAGGGCGAAATTCATTTTAAGGGGGGTAGAATGTAACAGCCCAAGATTTTATAAAAAAATATATTCTTTTTAATTTTATTAATGTCTTGTGTTGTACGCTACACCAAAAGGAGCTTGCACAACACACATCCTTGACTTGACTTGCATTACACGCAATCGCGACCTTCCTCGATAGCGTGTATAGTACGCAATACCGAGTTTCACTAAACAACGATATGCTATAAAAATATTATTAAAATTACCCGTTATGAATAGTAATAACCACTTTTTGAAATCCAGTAAATCTTATTTTTCAAAATGAACTTTATTTTTGGATTCGGAGTATCGAATTTAGCCTAAGGTGAAATTTTGGTACATTTCGGATAACTTTCATATTCTGATGAATAGTGAAAATTACTAAATTTTAATTAAAAACAACTTTTTTAATCGAAATTATTAATAGTGATAAATCATTAATTTGAGTGGTTTTAAAGTATATTTAGAATATATTTTTACAATTTAATACAATGTTGGTCATTGGATGTAATTTCACATTTAAACTAGACATAAACAAGTGTCAATCTTTTGATAGATATTGTTTCTTAAAAACACGCTATTTGTTTCAACAGCGGGATTTAATTATAAAATTAATTAATGCAACTTTTATGTTATGAATTTGGTAAAATAGAATTCATTTTTGAATTCGGAATATGAAATATAGCTTGGGATAAAATTTTGGCATTGTTCTGAAAAACATCAATTTTTGATGAATAGTGAAACCACTAAGTGGTAGGTTAAAAACTGAATTTTGCATAAAACTTAATTTTACCGCTTCTGTGAATGGAATTTCGAAAATCCGAGAGACACGGTTAATATCAAGGACTAAAATGTGGTTCAATGAGATGAAAATAATTTTTTGGTGAATAGTAACTTTTTACTTTTTTTTTTACCACGGTTAATAGTAAATAAGGTAACTAAGGGTAAATATGATATTAATATTACCCTAACACATGTCCTAATTCTATTGGACAAGTGTAATTCGACCAAAAACAAACTTAGGAATAAAATATGACCATTTAGGCCCACTTGGATTAGATTAGGACATTTATTATTAATTTATTTAAAGAAGGGTTAAAATAGTTAAAATCAAAGTTTAATAAGTAAATCATTTTTAATATGGGGTTATACATAAGATAAATTCGATTTTAAATATTCATTAGAAAGCTAAAAAGATTTCCTACATGATGGTATTTTATTTGTAATTTTTAGACATCAAATAATATAATTTATTTATGACACAAAGATGATGGAGTAATTATCTTATTAATGAAATATTGACATAATTGATAATATAAATACCAAAATAAATGTAATTTAAGACTTTTTATGAATTCCACTAATTTTCTAGGATACTATGATATATTAGTAATGATTTAATCAACTTGGTTCGAACATATAATTCTGTTATGACTTTCACAAAAATCATATATCAAATAGTGTCAAAATTGACACAAAATAGTTTTTAAATAAAATATTATATTACTAATTGTTATTTTATTCCTAAAAATCTAAGGTTCGGCCAAATGACTTAGATAAGGATATATGTATTAATAATATACAATTTGGGGTTCGTTTGGCATGTTATAGTAAGTTTATTAACCATATAGTGAAAGAAAACAAAAAGACACGGTAAAAGTTAAATTATTTAACTTAGAGTTAAATCTAGTTGATAAGGTTTAAAATAAGATCCAAACATGTCTAAATTTGATTGATTGATGAGATTACAACCCTATCTCATCTAAGCTTCGAATATGAGTCATTTTTGGAGGTTTTTAAGTGGGGTCAGATTTATTATAAATTAATATTTTTAAGAATTCCTAAGGTGCCCCTCTCCTCCCTTATAAAAGGACACCTCCTCCCCCTCCACCTCACACCAATTTGAGCACTCAAGCTCGGCCAACCCCTGACATTTTCCCTTCTCCAATTCCCTAGAATAATCCTAGAGGTCCTGGTCTTCTCCAAAGACCAATCTTAGTTCCTTAAGTGGAGGATTCAAAAAGGCGTTCCAAAGAAGAGGTAATATCCATTACCGATCTTTTCAATTTCTTTCTTCTTCAAACTTCTTCTTCTTTAGTTGTTTCATGATAAAGTAATAACATCAGTATTACTTACATACTGATATGTTATTATAAATATGAAACAACCCTAATTCACCTTCTATCCATCCTACGGAAAAATGAAATCACCGCGCGTGCGTACGTACGGAATACCGTCTCCACGCCGTGGTGTAATCTATTTTTCCACCATCACCTTACAAGGATGGGTATAATGGTGTAATCAGTAACTATATATGATTATTATTAAGTAATATTGATACTGAAATAATATATATATATATACTCCAATACAATTCCACGATCATAGGAACGATATCATCACTCGTGCGTACGTACGGAATACCGTCTCCACGATGTGATGCGACTCGTTCTACATGATCTTCATTTCATAATGATTATATAAATGAATTGAATGAATGAATATGGTATATACTACACTAATACCATTCTGGAAATGAATTATCTATAACCTAAAGATAAGAATAAGAACTTATTCGACAAAACACGTATAAGAACAAAAAGTTATAAAGACCCGAGTAACAAGTAACAATGAAATATTACTAACAAGAAGCTAATAATATGACCATATATGATATCATATCAATATGTATGATTCTGGAATAAGTCAATAACATTATTTAAACCATTATACAGGAGCTTCGGACACGAACAAAGCAAATCGGACCTAAGGTAAGGGAAATATCACAATCTCATTTTTATCCGAGATTGTTTATTCGTAAGTATTTACTGGGGTGTATTTTATCATCCACATCCATGTTCCCTCAATATGTAATATTGTTTCCATCCACTTGCAATAGTTTAAATCCAATTTTACCCTTAGGTGAGTTTTTAGTAAAGAATATGAAAGGAATCTTTTGTCATTTTTCCGTACGAGGTACTTTTTGACTTTTCCGACAAAAGTACGAAGAATGTTTTTTTTAACTTATACGGCCTGAATGGATTTTTAAAACATTATTTCTAAGAAACTTCCTTTACAAGTTTTCAAGTTTATTTTTAATCAACTTCTTTTATTTTAAATTCGTATGACATGTTATGAAAGGAAAAAAATGTTTTTGAAGAAGAAAGGATATTTTCCTCAAGAATAGAGTTGAAGTATTTTATCAAAATTATTTTCCATCTAAGATAATAAAAAGGTTCTGTTTTTATCCCTATTATTACATTGGTTTGATTATGTTGTGATGAAAATATTTTTATGAATTCCTTTATCTTATATGAATTGTTTTATGATGTCATGTTGTTTAAGAATCCCATTTTATTTCATGGGTTATGCAATGATGTATGATTTATGATTTTGTGGCACACATAAGAATGGTATCATTATGAGATGGGTGGGACCTATATCTCCCTCCAATTCATTGGGTAAAGATTTTATATCTCATGAGATAGACATGGCTGGAATGGTAGGTTATACCGGTTCAGTGAAACAGGACTGAAACGAGGATTACTCGATTCAGAAAGGGACTTTGTCCACTAAGATAGTCTTGGCAATGAGTCTTGACTAACAAGAAATGATTCTCTATGATTATGTGTGTATGCCACAATGAGTAATGTTTTAAGTTATGGTTTCATCTTCACTACTATGATTTATCCCATGTTATGAAATTATGCTCTCTTTTGCAGGTTAAGATTTCCAAAAATGTTATGTTCTTATGAAAATTATGTGATTGATATTTCTTTTGTTTGCCCTTACTGAGCATTTGAGCTCACCCTTTTATGTTTTATTTTCCCCAGGATATAAAGAAAGGTTTTAGGTAAAAAAAAAAGGAAGATCTTTGTGGGAGATTTTGAAGATCTTTCACCAGGATTAGAAGATTACGTTCCGAGTTTCCAAAGACACTAAACTATTACGATCCTTGTGTGTGTATTTTTGTTATGTATTAAGTATTCCGCAAAAGTAATGTAATGTCCATGTACATCAGGATACGGGTCTCTACATATGTGTTTTGAATTTTAAAAAAATAGATTTTATATTTTGAATCAGGAGGTCCAAATTTTATAAATAGGTAACTTATAATTTTAGACATTACGAATAATTAATTCAGTAAATATTTTATTTACCATGGTTAAAGGGTAAATCCGGTAAATAAGGGTAAAAACAACATTATAATAATAATAAATTATTCTAACACGTGTCCTAGACCTATTGGATTACATATGTCCCACCATGGGTTTCTTTAGGTCTATTAGGGGACCCCATTGAGCCAGTTGGATGTGATAATGACATTTTATATTAAATAATCTAATGTAAAGACAAAAATATCAAAAACATGTATCTTTTAGTAAAACAAGTTTTATATGAGGTTATATAATTTATGTATTTGACTATAAATAGTCATTAGAAATATAAAATGTTTTTATACATCATGATATTTTATTTATAATTTTTAGATAAAAAATAAATATATTTATACATGACACAAAAATGATGCAATATTTTTTTATTAATGAAGAATAAAAAAATGATATTATAAATATTAAAATAAAAATAATTCGATAATTTTGATGCCATAAAAAAATTTTATAGGTGAATATGGAATGTTAGTATTGATGAAATGCATTTTTCTCTAAGTAATCTAGTTTTAATGACTTTCACAAAAGCCAAATACTAAATAATGTCAAAATTGACATAAATATGTTTTTAAAACAAATACTATATTATTAAATGATATATTAGTCCTAAAAATATATGTTTCGGCCAAAAGAAATATATAATAATAGATATATCATTAATTAACCACTTGGGGTTCTCTTGACATTTTATATTAGGTTTTTTAACCATTTATTAAAATAATACAAGAATACAAGATAAAAGTTAAACAATTTAACTAAGAGTTAAATCTAAATGATAAGGTTAATATGGTGACCTAGACCTATATAAAACCTATTGTTTGAGAGGTTTTTGAAACATCCCCACCTTATCCTATAAATAAATCATTTTGGGGCCATTATATACCAAATATGATTGTATAATGAAAAAATATTTCAACCTTTTCCTAAAGTGACTCTCACCTCTATTATAAAATGTGTAACATCCTAGGTAAATAAAGAAATAATACATTTTCATTTTAATTAATATTTTGTGAAGTAAATATTAATTTTACTTTAAAGGGGTTGATATGTTCGATGGCGTACTCGATACGCAACAACATGTTTCTTTAAAATCTTACGTTGCACAATAATAATATAAAATAATTATATTAAATGGTAGATAATGGCTAGCCGTAGTATTGATGGGACTGAATGGAACTAACTAATATATTATATACATGTTTTCTAAATGTTTTTACATTTATCAAATAAAGTTTAGAGACATAAATATGAATGAATCCAATTTTAAGCACAAATACTCTAATATTCATTAAAAGATCAATTTACCGCCTTTTGATGGATAACACTTTTTAAATATTGTTTTTGTCACTTTTATATGTTATAATTGTAAAAAAATATTATTCTTTATAATAAGGACATATAAATATAATTTGGATGAAATTTTGGTATTTTTCGGATAAAGTTCATTTTTTAATGAATAGTGAAAAATATTGTATTTTAATCCCAAACTGCCTTTTAATATAATATATTTATATGGTATAATTATCATTTTAATTGTTTATAAAGTTAAATTAGAATATATTTTTACCATTTAATCAAATATTGGTCATTGGAAGTAATTTCACATTGAAATTAGACATAAACAAGTGTCAATATTTTGATAGGTATTTCTTAAAAACACATGTTTTGTTTTGACAACAGGAATTAATTTTAAATTAATTTATACAACTTATTTGTTTTGAATTTTAAAAAATTTAATCCATATTTGAAATCAAGAGGTCCAAATTTTGTAAATAGGTTTCTTTTATTTTTATACCTTATGAATATTTACTTCAGTAAATATTTTATTTACCATGGTTAAAAGGTAAATATGGTAATTAAGGGTAAAAAATAATATTATAAAAGTATTAAATTATCCTAACATGTATCCTAATCCTATTGGTTGATAAATATCCAACCATGAGAATCCTTGGGTCTATTTTTGGACTCCATGGGGCCATTTGGGAGTGATAATGACACTTTATTTTAATTAACTCAAAGGCAAAAATGATATAAAAAATATCTTTTAGTAAATCAAATTTTACATGGGGTTATATAAGAAATATCTTTGAATATAAATATTAATTTGAAATATGAAAATATTTCTTACATCATGGTATTTTTTTTATTTTTAGACATCAAATAAAATAAACTATTTGTGACACAATAATGATGTAGTGTTTGCCTCATCAATAAATGATTTAAATAAATAAGATTATAAAAATTAAAATAATATCCAAAACCTATCCAAATATTATTGGAAGATTTTATTTCGACCATGATTCATCTTATCTTCGAATTTAATAAGTTTTGGACCTTTATAAACTGAAAATCATTAAATAATAAAATCATATTTTCACACTTTCTTAAAGAGCCCCTCCTCCACCTTATAAAAAATCCTCACCTCTAACACATTCATCACACTTATAAAGCCCCTTGTATCATCCAACTCCTGACCAAAAAATCTCTCAAGATCCCTATATTCAACCTAGACATTGTAATGTAGGCAGAAGGCTCTTTAGGAAGTCCTTTTGGTTCAAACCAATGGCTGCTACCCGAATTAAAGGTAACAATTTCTCTTAAATTTTTTCATTTATTTTACATCTCCAATCCCTAAACTCTTTTTATTATTTTAATTTATTAGAACACCAATATCCTCAATATACTAGTATGTTGTTATGGGAAGTATTCTAACTACACTTACACACATCTCCATCTAATGGGTAAAGAACATACTGTTTCTGTGGAAGACAAACTAACACCTTATGAAACAGTGATACTTCAATTATCTCTTATAACCTATTATGGTGGCCATTAAGATGGAACTATATTTATATGTGATATATATTATATTTATATTGTTTCCATGCTTCTTTTTTTTCATTTATAGAATAAATTTATGGTTTCCATAGTGGGTAAATATGATAATCTCATTTGAGGAAGTTCGGACTACCGCCCCCTCAAAGTGATATGACTCGTTCAAGCCCTACGTGAAACATATAAAGAATATATTTAATGAAATTATATATTATATTATAGTATAATTATAATATAACTATGTATCATTATTATTTCATTCCACTAAATACAGAATAGAAACAAAAGTAGCGTTTATGCGAACGTACAACTTACCATATCCATGAACAGTGCATTTCATTTCTTATCTCCAAATGTCATGTACTATTATAAATACATATATATAATCGATATAAAAGATATATATGATATCTAAATCACAAATATAATTATTTAGATAATGGAATTTTGACAACATGAACAACTTGTAATTATAAGAAGTTCATTTTTGACTCAAGTACCTAATATTGAAAAAATGACTATTATTAACTTAAATGATTACATAATTTTTATAACATGGTAATAAGTAATATAAAAGGAATAATAAACTTGAAAAAGGTTATTAAGAATGTATAAATTATCTTTAGTTTATTATTCAAGAGATTAAAGAACGAATGGGTCAATTCAGACATGAGGTGAGGGACTTCATCTCAATCTCCTTTCATTGAGCCATATATTGTTTTATGCAAAAGTTTATTTTATACGTTGTATTAACACCTTTGAATTTTCATTTCATTCAAAGGGAATCATTTTTTATGAGGCATTTTACTAAACGATAAAAATAATTTTTGTTTATAATGTATGTGGTGACAACAACCTTTCCGCCGCCGCGAGTATTGTTTGATCTTTGGCTTCCCTTAACAAGCCATAACATTTTTAAAAGAAAAATAAATACCATATACTCTTTTACGTATTTTGGAATTTAAATTGGTTTTTGGATTTTTTATTTGAACATCTCGTTCAATATCTTGAAAAGATATATTTTGATTTCAATTTGGGAATGCTATCTTTCCTTTGGGCTTATGTTATGTGTTATGATTATATTATGGTTCTTGGGAATTGTTTACATAGACAGGTGCTTACGTGATAAATCTATGGCGGTTGAGCCCAAGATAGTTCTCTAATGCATTGGGTAAAGCGACAGAGGTAAACCTAAATGTTTCTCCTAATAGATATAGGGAATATACTATGATGGTTATTCCAACGTAACTCCCTATGTAGTTGTGATATCTAAAATGTAAATATGATATGGATTCCACAAGTTACCTTTATGATTTATGATTTCAATGTGTTATTCATAAATCTTATGAATTCACGAGGTATGTTAAAGAGCTTATGTTAAGTTTGTATTGATGAAATTATGTATTCCTTCTTTTATTAATGACCCTTAATGATATTTTTATGCTCACCAAAAGTTTCAAAATGTTTTTCACAGGACTTAAAGATGAATAGGGACAAGGATGATATCCAGGGAAAGTCATGCTGTCTAAAACATAGAACTGGACATGAATCTTTTTTTTGAATAGTTTTCATTTTATGAAAAAATGGAAACTGAGTAGAAGTGTCTAATTTTTTTTTGAGATGTAATTTAATAGTTATGTCCAAAATTACTAAAACTCTAAACTTGAAAACATCTTCAATGTGAATTATTCATTTAATTCAAGATTACGTAATGTTTTAAGGTCGAGTCCTTATAAAAGGGTACTTACCCTTCTCTCAAAATCACACCTCCAAAGCCATTTGTCTCAGCAAAACCCTACTCAAATATCCTCCAAAATCCCATAAAATCTACCTAGAGGCCTTACATTGATAATAAATCTAACCTATGGAGCCCTTTTAATCAACTCAGAAGGAAACACCTGAAGAAGAGGTAATAATTTCACCACCACTTTCAAAGTTCTTTCCTTTTTCCAAATCCTCTTTCCTTGTTGTTTCCATACCAAAATAATAACTCCAATAACTTATACATACTATGATTTTATTAAAAATATGATACAACCATATTTATTATTATATCTATCCTATGAATGAAAAATCACCATATGTTGATATGTACGACATACTGTCTCCACACTGTGGTGTAGTTTGTTATTCAAACACTTCATTATTTGGATTGGTATAATAATGAGTTTAATTGATTTAAATAATAATTATAAAATGTTTATTATTTTTAATATATGATATACCATACAGTTACATATTATTTCACCATCAATAGAATGATATTGTCGCTCGTGCGTAGGTACAAATTACCATCTCCACGAACGCGATGAAATTCATTTACCATTGTAACCATTCAAGAATAATTATCATTTTATGATTAAAAATAATGTTTAAAAACTTAATATCATTCTGTATATGAATAAAATACATCCTATCCACATCAAACATGACTTATATAACAATACATATAAAGGAAAACTAACTAGTTAACACCTAAAATAATGATACTACTGAAATATTATTATAAAGTAACATTAAAAGATCATACATGATATCATATTTACGTATGTTGTTCTTTTATATTTTAATAACAATGATTTAAATATTATACATGAGGTTAATGTACCCTTATCAAAGGAAAAGTACAAGGTAAGGGTTAATTCTACAATCTTTTCATTATCCGAGGTTGTTTATACGTGAGTATCTACTGAGAACTCTTTATCATCCACATATGTGTTTCTTAAAAATGCATTTGAAAATATTTTTACTATTTCCTTAACTACGAGTTAATTTTGTTTATACCCTTTTTTGAATTTTTATTGAATGTTTATAAAGGAATCTTTTGATTATTTTCCAAACAAGGTCCTCTATAACCTTTTTAAAAAAATTAAGGAAAGAATGTTTTTTAACTTATACAGTGAGTGAAACTATTTTCCACTGTTATAACATCTTTTAATCCTCCCTTACAATCCTATAGAAACATTTTCAAAGTAAATAGTTTCTATTATAATTATGTGACATTTAAATGATTTCAAAATATACAGAGATATTTCTCTCAAATAGTTTTGATTTCTTCTATGTTAATATCCTTTGATGGATTTTACACTTATTTAAAGTTGATTTATTATGATACAATCATCCATATAGTATTAAAGGTTTTGTGATATTTTTGAATATGGATGTGTTATTTTTATACCATTCATGGGTTATGGTTAAAGTATTAGCATTTCATATGTCAGTTTTAATATAAATGTTTATGTTATGTTTCAACCTTTTCATATGAGGAATGCATTGGACTTAGTAAGTGACATGTGGAGCCCACAATAGAACCTTGATGCATCAGTAGGTCTCATGAGACAAACTAGTTTCTTGTTACAAGGACTTGACAAAATCTTATTTGTAGTTTTGGAATGAGGCCTTGACTATGTGGTTGGGATGTCCGACATTATGCATTCCATTATTATGAAATTGGATATTAATGTTACACGTGATTATTCAACTAGTAGAGTATCCATGTGAATAAGTAAATGGTATTATTTGATTTATATTTTCCATATTATGTTGATGTTTTAGTTTAAAATGCATGTGTTAAAGTCTCATACATTGACTTTAATGTTTATATTTATTTATAAAAGTTTCTGCTATATTGTTATCCTTACTGAGAACCACATCTCACCCCTTTCTATTTTTTATTTTTCCTTGGATGAGAAGAAGTATACTATGTCTAACCTGCAGGGATAGTCTTAGGGAGAAGAATGTGTTAAAAGTAGACACAATTTTGTTGTTTTTCAATTCACAATGTAATGTAAAACTTATGTTCGTATATAGTAGTTGCATGGATACTAAATTGACCAGTCTTTTAGGATTTGATCACTTGTAATCATGCCAATGTTATGTAATAATGCACCAACTTTGGGTAACTAGGGTCGAAGAGTTATTTTTGGTATCAGAGGAAGTTTAGTACAAGCCTTTGAAGATGTATTTAGAAAAACTCTGATTATAGAACATTACCCTAAGATAGACATTGATTATTATTAAATAAGAACTTATTAGAATTTTGGTAATGTAGAGATTTTTTGTATTTTCTAAGAAATACATCCCTGTCGATATTCAAACAGGTAGAGGTGGCTTTGGAATAAATTTAACTAGGATTGGAAACTCTGAAAAAGAGTTTCAGGCTTGACACAGGGTATCATAGTACATGACAATGAGCCTTGCTGCACTCTTGGTTACAACACTCACTGGGGATATGGTTAGGAAAATTCAAATTTTCTTTACAAACCATTATGAAGGATTTATGTGTATATACCTCCTATAAGAAAAAATTTCTTATGATTATGGATTATATCCATAAACTGTTCAATTTATGTTACGTATTCTTCAATTTTGGAATTATGTATTGTGATTCATAAACAAATCTAGTGTATTCCATTGTTTAGAAATAGTTCCCAGTGGAAGGAATGGAAACTATATCAATGCACATAATCCATGTTGAGATTTCCCTCCTACTCAAGATAATTATAGTGGAGTTGGTGATGCAACTAGTGCTGATTATCTTATCACCATACTAGGAAAACTCATTCAGGTTATGAATAGTATCCTTTCCCATATGGAGCACCCTGATCCACAACATAGTGGATCAATGTTAGACTGCTTAATGAGGCAACAACCACCAAAATTAAATGGAACTAAAAATCCTTTTTAGGTGAGAAATGGATAAGATCCTTAGAGAAAATATTTCATTCTTTGGGGAGTAGCGAAATGGAATATGTTTTCATGATAGTTTCTCTCCTCACAGGAGATACAGATCAATGATGGTCATTAATTCAAAATACAAAGGAGTATGAAGAAGTATAAAATATGAAATAGAGGTAGTTTAATTAGTTTTTCTTATTAAAATACTTTCCTCATGACTGTTGAGCAGATATCAAAAGAGAAATTCAGATTCTTAGGAAAAAGGAGGATGCGAATGTCGCAAAGTATGAGGCTAACTTTACAAGGTTAGCAAGGCATGCAGTATATTATATATGTAACCAAAGGAGTATGATTGATCGATTATTTTATGTGTTAAAACCATTTCTCTATCGAGCATTAGTCTCATAATCCTTCTCATCAAATAAAGATATTGTCTCATGTGCTATCAAGATAGAAAGGAATTCTCTAAGTCTTGCAAATTTAAAGAAAATCAAGAGAAGAAGAGATATTCTGAACACTTTTGAAATGGAAATACGGTGAAGAAGGGAAAAGTTGAATTTCCATCCTATGGTAAATGTTAGAAGAAACAACCTGATACTTTCCTAAAGAGAATTGGATCCTGTTACAAGTGTGGTGAAAAGGCCAACAATCTCGTTATTGTAAGGGAAATAAAGAGGTTATCAGTGTTGAATTCTATAATTGTAGTGAAATGGGGAATTATGCAAATAAATTTCCTATGTGCCAAGAAACTTACCTCAGAAAAGGCCAAGGGAGAAAGGCCAAGATTATGCGATCACTAAGGCTAAGGTTGAAGCTCTGAAAGACATGGTGGTAGGTAATTTAATGGTTTCATAAAGTTTAAAAAATTCTTTATTTTATTCTTTATCATCACATTATTTCATATCTTCCCCATTTTCTATGAAAATTATGTATTTACAATTTGATTTAATAAATATTTTTTTAGTTAAAACTCTTAAGGGAAGTATCATTGCAACAATGTTTTGTAAATCAGTCCCCATTATGGTATATAAATGTTCTTTATCCACTAATGTAATCATCATACCCATGATTGAATTTGATATAATCCTTGTTATGGATTGGATTTCGGACCATGATGCAAAAATTTATTGTAAGAAGAAGGGGGTTACAATTTTCAATGATGATAATGAGTACCTTATCTTTAGATCAGAAACATCACCACCTGATTCTTATATATATATCCACCCCAGTAGCTCTAGTAAATTCAATTATTAGGGAGGAAGTGAATGAAATAACTATTGGTGAGGAAAATAATGTTCAGATAGAGTATGTACCTATTGTGCAAGAATATGTTGATGTGTTTCCAGAGGATTTACCTGGACATCCTGCAGAATGAGAAATTGAGTTTTATATGGATTTAATTCCTGGTTTAAGGTCCATATAGAAGACCCATTATTGATTGTCCATTGTGGAATTAGTAGAACTAATGAAACAATTAGAGTAATCGATTAATAAAGGATTTATTTTCCCTTATTTTTCTCTATGGGGAGTCCCTATTATTTTTTTAATAAGAAAGATGGATTTATGAGGTTGTGCATTGACTACTGGGAGATCAATGATATAACAATAAAGAATAAGTATCCCTTAGCTCACATTGATGATTTATTCGACCAGCTTCATGGTGATCAATATTTTTAAAATATTGACCGTCAATCTGGATATCATCAGTTGTGTGTGAAGAAGGAAGACATTCTGAAAAATCATTTCAAACAAGGTACAACCATTACAAGTTTACAGTGACACCATTTAGAATGACCAATGCACCCTCTGTTTTCTTTATTCTAATGAAAAGTGTTTTCAAGGAATATCTTGATATTTTTTAGTAGTATTTATTGATGATATATTGGTATAATCAAAAAGCTACAAAGATCATGAAAATCACTTGCGCACTATTCTAAAAACCCTTAGATGAGATGAATTTTATGGGATGTTTATCAAGTGAAAATTTTGGATTCAGGAACATTATTTTCTTGTCCATATTATCTCCAAGGATGGATTCTATATTGATTCTTATAAGACTGGAGTAATACAAGAATGTCTAGAACCGATGAGTATAACTGATGTATGCAGTTCTATCTATTTAACAGGTTATTATCGGCATTTCGTCCTGAATGTTTCCCAATTGGCTAACCCATTAACCCAGATCACATGAAAATGGGTTAAATTTGTTTGGACAAAAGAGTGTGATGAATTTTTTAAAGAAATGAAGTAAAGATTAGTCAATTCATTCATCTTGACTCTACCATTGGGGAATGATGAGTTTGTTATTAATAGTGATGTTTCAAATAAATGACTTGGTTGAGTCCTTATGTAGAATGATAGAGTTATTTCCTATGCATCACTATTGCTAAAAATTCATGAACAAAACTATCCCAATCATGATATTGAGTTAGAATCTATATTATTTTATTTGAAGATATGGAGAAACTATCTGTATGATAAAAAATGTGTGATACATACCGATCACAAGAGTTTGAAGTATATTTTCTCATGAAAAAAACTCAACATGAGGCAAAGGATATGGTTTAAACTACACAAGGATTATGATTTCACTATACACTAACATCCATGAAAGGAAAAGAAGGTGAAAGATGCTTTGAGCAGAAAGGATCATGGTGTTTTGAAGAAGACGAGAGTTGAATGGGATACTATGTTAATGGATCTAGTAATAATGGATTTGGGAATAATCATAGAAGGTGAAACATCAATAATTTTTCAAATGGTGGCCAAACTATATTTATTAGAAAGGATAAAAAGTTCGTAGAATGATGAGGAGTAGTTTAAAAAGAAAATTAAAGCTGTTAATGATGGGAGATTTATTGACATCGTATATGAAGATGGAATTTTGAAATTTGTGAAGAGACTTTGTGTTCTTGATGTAACATATCTAAAAATAGAATTATTGGATGATGCTTATAACTCAAATTTCTCTATACAATGTAGTAGCACTAAGATGTATAGAGATTTTAAGGAACATTTTTGGTGGGACAACATGAAGAGGGATATTGCTGATTACGTGTCAAGATGTATGGTTTTTCAATAGGATATGTCTGGAAGAAAACATCTTGGAGGAGTCAAGAAAACTCTTCCTATACCTGAGTGGAATTGAGATGGTATTACTATGGACTTTGTCATGGGGCTACGAAAGACTCCTAGAAGGAATTATGAAATATAGGTCACTGTTGATCGTCTTACTAAGTCATTACATTTTATTTCTATAAGAGAAGATTTACCACTTGAATGTTTAGCAAGACTATATATTAATGATGTTGTAAGACTTCATGGAGTACCCTTATCGATTGTTTCTGATTGTGATCCATATTTTAAATCAAGATTCTGGAAAAGTCTTTAGAAGGCCTTGGATATTGAACTTTTTTTGAGCACTACCTACCACCCTCAAACCGATGGAAAATCAAAACAAACAATTCAAACCTTAGGAGACATGTTGAGATCTTTATATCTTGACTTTCAAGGTATGTGGGATCAATATTTACCTATGGGAGAACATTTCTATAAAAATATCTTCCATTAAAGTATTTAGATGGCACCATATAAAGAATTATATGGAAAGAGATGTCACAGACAAACTTGTTGGGATGATTTTGTTGAAAGAAAACCGATAGGCCCATAACATGTTGATAAAATAATGGTAAAGGTGAAGGTTATCCAAACCCACATCAAAGGTGCTCAATGTATGAAAAAGAGCTATGTTGATAACTAAAGGAAGGATTTGGAATTTCAAGTAGGTGATCATGTTTTCTTGAAGGTATCTCTATGAAAGGGAATTATATGTTTTGGTAAGAAGGTTAAATTATGTCCTAGGTACATCATATCCTTCCAAATTCTTAAACAGATTGGAGTTTTAGCTTATCATATGGAAATAATGCTAAGTCTCTCCAAAGTTCATGATCTATTTCACATGTCACTATTGAGAAAATACATGCCTGAATTAATGCATGTACTCACCTATGAAAAAATAGAACTGAGACCAGACCTATCATATTACAAAGATTCTATCAGAATTCTTGATACCAGAGAACAAGTGTTGAGAAACCAACAACTCATTTGGTGAAAGTTCTATTGAGAAATCGTAAGATTGAAGAGGCAACGTGGGAACCCGAGAAACTTATGATGAAGAACCACCCAAATATTTTTATGCACTAATATTCTATAAATTTCAAGGATAAAATTATTTTAAGGAGGTGAGAATGTAATAATCCAAGCTTCCACAATATTTTTCCCTTTGAATAATGCAGTAGCATGCGTTGTATGAAACTTGGAGTTTTAACACACCACGACCAGTCAAACTAGCTGTTATAAATAATGATACCCACTTTTTGAAATTTTATAAATTTTATTTTTCAAAATTGACTTCATTTTTTGATTCATAATAATAAAATTATCTTAGGATGATTATTTTTATTTTTCTGATAAATTTTACATTTTGATGAATAATGAAAAATACTAAATTTTAATTAAAAACAACTTTTTTAATCGAAAAAATTTATAGTGTTAAATTATAAATTTGAGTTGTTTTAAAGTATTATTAGATTATATTTTCATAATTTAATATAATTTAGGCCATTAGAAGTAATTTTACATTTAAATAGTATATAAACATATGTCAATCTTTTGATAGTTTTTATTTCTTAAAAACCCACTTTTTGGTTTCGACAATGGGAATTAATTTTAAATTATTTTCTAAAAAGTTTGGGTTTTGAATTTGGTAAAATGGATTTAAAATTTGGAATCATGTGGTTAAATTGTGTAAACATGTAACTTTAATTTTTAGACATTTTGAATAATTACTTCGGAAAATATTTTATTTACCATAGTTAAAGGGTAAATACGGTAAATAAGGGTGAAAAATAATACTATAATAATATTAAATTACCCTAAAATGTGTCCTAACCATATTTAATGATACATTTCCGACCATGTAAATCCATATGTCGATTTTGGGATTCCATGGAGCCACTTGGGTGTGATAATGACATTTTATATTAAATAATCTAAAGTAATGAAAAAAATAATAAAGGCATGTCTCTTTTAGTAAAAAAAATTTTATATGAGGTTATATAATTGATATATTCAGATATAAATAGTCATTATAAATCTAAAAATATTTTATAAATAATTATATTTTATCTATAATTTTCTTAATTAAAATTAATATATTTATATAAGACAGAATAATGATACAATATTTTAATTATTAATGAAAGAATCAAATAAATGATATTATAAATATTAAAATAAATATAATTTGAATGTTTTGATGCCATAAAATATTTTTATAGGTGAATATGAAATGTTAGAAAATATTCCATGTATTTTATTCAAAGTAATAATGTTTTTATGACTTTCACAAAAACCAAATACTAAATAATGTCAAAATTGACACATATGTGATTTTAAAACAAATACTAAATTATTAAATGATATTATAGTCCTAAAAAAATAAATATTGGACAAACGACTTATATAATCATATATGTATGTCATCAATGAACCACTTGTAGTTCTCGTAGAATTTTATAGTAATTTTATTAATCATTTATTAAAATAATACATGAATACATGGTAAAAGTTAAACTATTTAACTAAGAGTAAAATCTAAAAGATAAGGTTAATTTGGTGACCTAAACCTATCTAAAACCTATTGTTATAGAGTTTTTGAAACCATCCCCACCTTAACCTTGAATTAAATTATTTTGGAGAAATTATAAACTGAATATGATTGTATAATAAAATATTATTTCAATCTTTTCCTAAAGTAACCCTCACCTCTCTTATAAAAGGTTACTTCCCCTTCTCTCAAAATCACACCTGCAAGGCCATTTGTATATGCCAAAACCTACTCAAATATCCTCCAAAATACTCTCACATATACCTATAAGCCTTAATTGGATCATAAATCGATCCTAAGGATCCCTTTTGATCAACTCAAAAGGAAACACCTGATGAAGAGGTAATAATTTCACCACCTCTTTCAAAGTTCTTTTCTTTTTTCCACTTCCTCTTTCCTTGTACTTTATATACCAAAACAATAAAACTAGTATATTATACATAATGTTATGTTATTGTAAATATGGTACAACCATATTCATTATTCTATCCATCTAATGAATAACAAGTCACTATACGTGTGTACGTACAACTTAACGGTCTCCACGTCATTGTGTTGTTTGTTATTCAAACACTTCATTATTTGGATGGCTATAATAATGAGTATAAATAATGTAAATAATAAATATAAAATGTTAATTATTATGTATATATGATATAACATCCAATTACATATGATTTCACCATCAATAAAATGATATTGTCGCTCGTGCGTATGTGCAGACTACCTTCTCCACGAACGTGATGAAATTAATTCCCCATCATAACTATTCAAGAATAATTTTCATTTTATGATTAAAAATAAAGTTTTAAAACTTAAAATCATTCTGTATATATATAAAATAAATCCTATCCATATTAAACATGACTTACATTAGAAACAATATAAATAACAACGAATCAGTTAACACCCAAAACAATGATAGTACTGAAATATTATTAACAAAGCAATATTAAAAGATAATATATGATATCATATTTAAGTATGTGGTTCTTGTATAATTTAATAACAATTATTTAACTATTATATATGAGGTTAACATACCATTTTACAAGGAAAACCATAATATAAGGGTTAATTCTATAATCTCTTCATTATTCAAGGTTGTTTATACGTGAGTATCTACTGAGATCTCTTCATCATCCACATCTGTGTTTCTTAAAAATTTATTTCAAAACACTTTTTAATATTTTATAGACTACGAGTTAATGGAATTTATATGATTTTTTGAATTTTTATATAATTTTTATAATGTAATCTTTCTTTCATTTTCCAAACAAGGTCCTTTACGACCTTTTGGACAAAATTAAGGAAAGAATGTCTTTTTAACTTATGCGGAGAGTGCAACTATTTTACACTATTTTAATATCTTCAAAGCTTCCATTAAAATCTTATAAGAATAATAATGTGACATTTAAATGATTTCAAAATAGAAAGATATATTTCTCTCAAATAGTTTTGATTTCATTTATGTCAACATCCTTTGATGGATTTTACACTAGATTGAAATTGATTTATTATGATAAAATCTTCCATATTATATTAATGGTTTTGTGATATGTTTGACTGTGGATGCGTTATTTTTATACAATTAATGGTTTATGGTTAAAGTATTAACATTTCGTATGCAAGTTTTAATACGAATGTTTATGTTATATTTTAACCTTTTCATATAAGGAATGCATTGGACTTAGTAAGTGATGGGTGGAGCCCACTATAGCTCCTAGATGCATTAGTAGGTATCATGAGACAAACTAGTGTCTTGTAAAAAGGCCTTGGCAAAATATTATTTTTAGTTTTGGCACGTGGTCTTGACAATGTGGTTATGATGTTTGACATTATGCATTCCATCTTTATGAAATTGGCTATTGATATTACATGTGATTATTCGAATAGTAGAGTATCTATGTGAATAATTAAATGGGTTTATTTGATTTATATTTTACATATTATACTGAATTTTATGATTAAAAGGCTTGGGTTTTAGTCTTATACATTTCCTTAAATGTTTATTCTTATTTATGAAAGTTTCCGCTATATTTTTATCCTTACTGAGAACCCGAGCTCACCAATTTCTATGTTTTATTTTTCCCAGGATGCAAAGAAGTATATTATGACTAATGTGATGGGATAGTCTAATGGAGATGAATGTGTTAAAAGGAGACACAATGCTGTTGTGTTTCAATTCATAATGTAATGTAAAACTTATGTTTGTATATAGTACTTCCGAGGCTACTAAACTGATCGGTCTTTCGGGATTTGATACCATTTGATCATGACAATGTTATGTAATAATGCACTAACTCTAGGTAATTAGGGTCAGGGAATTACACATTCTTCGTTAGATATAATATGGATCAACCCTTCGTATACACTATATCGGGAACACATATGAGATATAATAGGGATCAAATATTTTTATAAATTGTAAGAAGCTCACCCATTTCATATAATTATCAAGTACCATTTAAATAAATATTTTTTTTCAAAAAAACTCATAGTAACAATCATCATTTATTTGTATCCTGAAAAAGCTATCTAAAAGATATGGGTTTAATGTCAATCCCATCGAAAGATGATTAGAACAGTGAAAAAATGGTTTCCATAACAATATTATTGAAACCTGATCAACCCATTTAAAATAAAGGGGTTCCACAGAAAATATCTTTGGAACATGAGAAAACCATGGAAAATAAATGGGTTTTATAATAATCACTTTGAAATAAGATTATCCCCGGGAAAATAAATGGGTTTCGTGATAATATATTTGAAGAAATCACCATTTATACAAATATATAATGATTATGGTATCAATAAAAAATATCACAAGTGAATTATAAGTTAAAATATGGTTTTTTGATGTTGATGAATGGAAATTTCCTTAAAATATAATTAAAATAACATTCTTGAGGAAGATAATCCTTAAACATTCAAAGTGTCACAAACCACTTTGAAATGTTTGATTCAAAATCTCTATGATGGGAATAAATTTAATGTAATATTTTAATATCATGATAATAATGATTTCCATTATATAAAATTCAAGGAGTATTATATAAACCAGATTAAAGAAGAAACGTGTATAATATAAAAAAATGTCTCAAATAAAGAAAAATGTGAGAAAATTAACTAGTGCTTTGGAAAAATTAAACCCATAAACCCCTTGAAAGAGAGATCATAAAATAGATATGTAAATCCACATAAATTTAAGGATAAGAATGATATAATAAATTCATGGTCAATATGTACATTAGATAATAAAAATAATTGATAGATATAATATATATCTCAAAGAAATCAAAGTTAGATGAGAAAACCCCTTAATAGTTGAGTACCTTTTCAATAATGAGACCCAAGAAATAATTACATCAATTGAATCTTTTAGTATCATGAAATAAATGAAATTAATTATATACCATGTCATATGGAAGTATATACATCATATAAAAGTAATTAGGTGCATAATAAAAAATAATCCTAAATAGAATGTAAATTGAGAGGAAAGCCCACACAACTATGGTAACATATGAATTGGAAACCATAAAATTAATAATAATAAAATGAATAATTTAAATATCATGAAGATAATAATATTAATGATATTAAATATTAATAAGATAATTATAAACACAAAAAAAGTAATTGGTAAATATGACATTTATCTCATAGATGTAAAAAGTGGGATGAAAATCTCTTACATAGATCATATCTCTGTAGTGAGAATAAATCAATGAAACAATTATGTGTTACAAATGTAAAGAAACATAATAAAATTGTAAATACAACATAATACAATCAAAGGAAATATCACACATATTCCTTCCACAACATAATCAATGAAATAGAAGTCAAACCTAATGAATGGAAATTGAGTTAAGAAACCCCTTACTATTTGAGTAACTTTTTAATTATGAGATCCATGAAATAATAATGTCAATTGAAACATTTAATATAATTAAATAAATTAAATTAATGATAAAACATTTATTGGTAAGTATATACACCATACAAAATAAATTTAGTGGTTAATATGACATAAGTTGCGTAGAAATATAATGTGAGTCTCGAAATCCCCTTACAACTGTGGTAACATCTGAATTGGAAGCCCAAAAAATAATAATCCTTGAATGAAGAATTTAAATACCATGAATATAAAATAATTCATGATATAATATATCAAAATGGGTAGTAGACACCCAATACTAAATAATTAAGCAGTGAATATGAAATTTATCCAAGGAATGTAAAAAGTGAGACGAAAATCCCTTACCTTGAATCCGATTTGTCATGATTTTCCTATAAATTGTTGAATAATAAACTTATGTTAATTATTTAATTTCTTCATAAAATTTCCCAAGTTAAATAGTACTTTTATTTCACTAATATATAAGTTATATAAAATTACCTAGTCAATAATATTTAAGTCATGAGTTTTGACCGTCTTTGACTTTTGTTTCATAACTGATTTTGATATGTTGAATATAGTCAATGGGGTAATTATATAAAAAATCCATAATTTTAAAATTAAACTTTAAATATGGTAATGAAAAATGAACCAACATTACAATCATTGAGGTAATAGGATGTGTTTGCGTATGAGTAGCGTTCCAATTTTTTGATGATCATTATGGAAAGAAGGTAAGTAAATATTCAATTTAAATAATTACCATTATATTATAAATAAAACATTATTTAATTATATATACTTATATATATCATTTTTTTATGGGGCGATGAAAAATAAAGTATCACATCGCTTTGAGGAGGTTGTAGTCCACACATCCTAGAATTACAATATCACATTTTCAATGTATGAAATGGAAAGAATAAAGTGGTATTTTATATGTACATATTAATAATTATGTAATTAATATCATAATGATTTTATTTATTTAACATATTTTAATTTAAACAATCCTTAATACAATTATTTTAATGTGTGAATGTTTTACATCACTTTGAGGAGGTGGTATCCCACACATCCACAAATAATGTTATCATATTACCATAAAATAAAAATCATGAATTTATGGGTATTATAAAAATTAAAAAAGTATTAAAACATAAAAAAAATATAATATATCATATTAAAATGTAATTACATCACTATTACCAACCTTTATAGGTGCCAATTCAAGAATAAATGACATCGGTTCACGATGTGGTAGTCGGTTATACACCCAAACGATGATTGTGTATCCCATTTGATGGAATTGTGTCTAGGTATAGGTTAAAACTATAATATAATATCATATTAGTATATTTAGGATACTATGTTTATTATAAAATAACTGAGAAATAAAAATTTAATTGTTGGGGAAATAAATAAAACAAAATTTATATTCGATTAATGTTATCCCTTCTCCAGGTAACTCATTATTATTTACTTCAAAAGAGTTCTATGGTTTTATTTATAAAAAAATTGAGGCTTATATGCCGATATTAGGGTCTTTTTGAGATTATTAGGGAATGTTTTATATGATATAAATGGATTTATTGGTGTGAAAAGGTGGGGAGAGTAACTGCCTTTTTATAATGGAGGGGGAGTGATGTTCTTGTAAATAAAAAAGGTAACCACTATTTGGAGTTCTACCATACATTATGTGCCTTAAATAATGATAATAATTCTATATAATAGGTTATATTATATAATAAGAGAATTGAAATGGTTTTTTGGATATGTTTCTAGTTCATTGTCCCCTTATGATTAAAGTGTTAACTCTAAGTAAAATCATTTTTTACCTTAATCACTATAATTAATTTTATTTACTTTCACTGATATTTTTGGTTAAAAAATAATTTTAAATAATTTTATATTAGAAATTATTCTTAATAAAAATATTTTTTACAATTTTCCAAATTCCAATCACATAAGTGATATAATTTAATTTAAAATTAATCCCGTTGACGGGACCAGAAAATTGGTTTTTAAATGTAAAACACATCAAATATTTGGAATGTTTTTATATACAATTTCAATGTGAAATTGATCCCAATAAACTAAATTGGATTAAAATATATAAAATGGCACTAAATATACTTGAAACCCAATTATAAATATAATTTAAAACTATAAAGTATTTAGATGAAAAAACTGTTTTCACTTAAAATCCAATATTTTTCACTAGTCATAAAAACATGAAGTTTTTTAGAAAAATTCCATAACATCACAAAAATTAATTTTTGATATTAAGATTTTAAAAAATATGTTTATTTTTACATATAATTTTTTTAAATGCTTAAAATTTTAGTTTTAAAACATTTCTTCCATTAAAAGGTTGCAAAAACACCTTTAATAAAAATCCAGCTTCTTATTATTACCATTGAATTTATTATTATTTTATTCAAATAAAAATTATTGGATGAATTTAAAAATTATTTTATTGAATATATAACATATAAATTTAATTAAAATCATTAACCAAATGTGATTAATTTAATTTATTAAGAGAAAACACATTTCTGGCCAAAAAAATAGTTTTTAATAAAAACTCATCCTTTATATTCAATTGGTTTTTATTTTTATTTATAATTAATTAGAAATAATTACATTTATAAACCTGAATAAACTATATTCTAATAATTAATTCAATCTAATTAATTCCCAAAATTCCAATGGCTAGGTGTTAAATATCATATTAAATATTAATAATATATTGTTGTTCCGTAAAACACGGTCATGTCTGTTACAAACATTATAAAAAATATGATGTTGTGTTCAATACAAGATAAGATTGGTGTTGAATATAATTAAAGATAAACTATTAAATTCATGTAACCAAACATATCAGTGAATTTAAATTAATTTGAAAGAATATATTTCATAAAATTTCATGATGTTACATTATACATCCACATAACTTATTTTAAGTTCATTATCATAATAGATATAAAATTAATCATTGGTTTGTGATCCAGTCCATGGGTAGTTATATTTTTTTAATGTTTATTTATTATAAATAATTTTGTTTTTTGAGTGTGAAATTTCATCATTAAAAATTATAAACACATTCTTTATAATTTAAAGTGTTAAATAAAAGTAATTAATATAAAAAATTTATTTATTTTATCTTAGATGTGTTTTTTTGTGGTTATATTTCTATTTATGGAATGGTTTTCATAGTTTTTTTAAGGGTGATAAAACCTGTTCACATTTTTATAATCCTAATAAAGTTTTATAATGAACCACTTTTAATGTGTGTTCAAAAAATGATTAAAAAAGAAATTGATTTTAGTATAAAATTTATAATATATTTCATATGATATTTTAAACAAGTTATACCATAGTATATAGAATAAATGAGTTCTTTTAAAAATTATCTAAGTAATTTATAAATATTTTAATTCTATCCTAAATCTTCTTGTATTTGGGAAATTATTTACTCATAGAGGTTATAAATTGGTTGAAAATATATTGTTTTCAAAACAAAAAATATATTTTCATGAAGAAATATATATTATTTAAAAAATAATGTTTTTAATTTTATTAAACTATGAAAATTTTATTTTTTGATCTATTTTTTTATTCATATATAATTTAACAAGACTTATTTGTGTAAAATTTTGTATGTTGAGTTGAAATACTAATTTTTTTACTATCAAGAAATTTTAATATTAGTTTTTAAAATTTCTTAATTTGAAAATATACATTTATGTACTTTAAGGGGTGTTGGATATTTCAAACTAAATTTTTTATTGATATAAGTGTGTTAAAATTAGTATGCAATTTAATTTAATATGACTGGGTTTTTTGATGATTATAACACTTAATAAAAAAATTTATTTAGAAAAGGGAGTGTATGAGTTTTGTATAATATATATAGGGGTTTTTAATGATTTTCATTAATAAATTGAATAGGTTTAGGATTAGAAAATTTTTTTTAATTAAAAACAAGTTAATTATTATTATTTGGAATTTTGATTTCATTGTCATGTATTTTTTTTATTTGGATGATTTTTTTCAATTCATTTATAAGATATATATTTGTATTTGTTATAATTGTTTTTGTTTAAGTGATGATTAGGATGTGTGATTTTCTTAAAAATACATAGTTTTGGTTTCAAATAATGGTATTCACATGATTTAATTTTTTAAAACATAATACATCTTATTTTTTAGAACTTTTTTTATATTATAATTTATTTTGTTTCATACTTGTGTTTTCTTAATATGGACCGTATGTGATTTTATTCTTTAAGGATTTTTTTAATTGGATTAATTTTCTTTTTAAAAAAAGTTTCATGTAGTTATGAATGTTTTGGTTTTCCTTAGTCATTGGTGGAAATTTTTTGTTAAGTCATGTATGTATTAAAAATAAAAATATATTATTTCCATATTTTGTGAAAGGATGGTGTTCAATAATATATAATTTTTTACAATTGGTAGGATGTGGGTTTTTTACATGGAACCATTATACATTATTGTTTTAATAGAAATATTATGGTTTTTTATTTTGTTATTTTTTATTATATAATTTAGTATCTTCTGTATATGCACTCATGTATGAAAGGTGAAATTGGGTTTATTTGGTTGGTTGATCATATTTAGTATCAATTTGATTAATTTTCGGTGTGTTTGGACTAAATATAATATGTTTACATCTTAAATGATTAGTTGGATTTTATTTGATGTAATTGGATTGTGAATTATGAATATAAATGTCTGGTTTTTTATTATAACAGGTTATTTTATAAAAGCGTAACATCCCAAAACTTTCACTCTTGAATCTTGCGCTAAAACATAAACATTATCTTTCTTTCTTTGATATCAATAATTGTGACCCAAATTTTTTCCATCAAAAGTTGACAATATCAAAAGGAAATAATGTATCAGTTATATACCTGATATTACTTTAGGATTATATTAGTAGTGAATAATGAAAAAATCATACATAAAAACACCAATGAATTAATGAGAGTATTTTTCCCATTATACCCAAATTTTCATATTCCATATTTACTCTTCAACATCTATAATAAAATTCTTCACTTATGAAACATTTTGTAACCCCCCTAGATTTTTTGAAATACATTTCCTCAAATAAATTAAATATCTCTTATATTTATTGATTATATGAAATATCCAGTTTATATTTGGTTACAAAAAACACTAATTTTTTCTTTTATTCCACGTAACAAATATTTTAACTTTCGTTACATGAAACACTACATTTGGCTTCCCTTACACAGAAAACTCAATTTTAACAAACCATGAAAAACAATTAATATTATTATTTTAAAAGTCCATTAATAACTAGAAATTAAATTTGATATATAAATAGTAATAACTAGATTTTAAATATTTTGTAAAATGGTTTTATATAAAGAAAAAAAATTGATAAAAAATAACTTAATTTTTCAATAATCTTTATATGTTTTAAAAATAATGTTTTGTAAAAAAATGTTATGTTTATTAATTTTTATGATCAATAATAAAATTAATATGTTATACAATTAAAAATTTAATTTGGTAAAATAAAATTCATTTTTGAAGTAAACATATGATATTTATCATACGGTTGACTTTTGATATTTTTTTAAAAAGTTCAATTTTTTGATCAATAGTGAAAATACATATTTTTCATTGAAAAAAAACTTTTGTTTAATTTATTTATAAAATTAAATTATATTTAAAATTGGATTCAAATAAAAATTTGTTAAATTATACATCCACTAATTCAATCTAGTCAATTCGGATGAATTTATTTTTTAAGTTCGATATAAAATTATTGTAAATATTAGAATAATTTCTCTTTAAAACCTGTTTCCCCATCAAATATGTGGAATTAATTTTTAATCAAAATTTTCCACATATTTGAGTTAAATTTAAAAAAAATTATTCCATATTCTGAATTATAATAATTTAAATTATCTAATAAGGTAAAATTAATTTGTTTCCCAAAATTAATAGGAAAAACAACAAAAAATATTTTATACGGTTAAGGTAGAAATGGGTTTATTGGCTGTTAAATTAAAAATATAGGGGTAAAAAATGACCCAAAACATATCCAAAACCCACTATGTCTCCATATTTATAAATTATTCATTCTAAGAGCTATAATCATATATTTTGGATCATTTTTTCATTAGAAAAAGGAGGGAACACCATTTTCTTTTTAAAAAATCACAAGTGTGCCACTCACCTCTTTTATAAAAGGCCACCGCTTCTAATATTCACTTCACAACTAAAAATAATATTGGATTAGCCAATAAAAACCTAAATAAATTCCCAAAATCTATCCTCACCTCCTACAGTCCTTATTTTCAACATAGGTCCAACCTAGGAATGCTTTTGGTGAAAACCTAAGGAGGATACCTGAATAAAAGGTAATGTTCGTCAATAGGCGTTTTTATTTTATATCTTCTTCCACTTCATTAAATTATTTTTATACTATTATGGTATAATTTACTAAAAATATTTCTTATAATGATATTTTTTATTTTATGATCTTTAATTACAATAGTATCATGTTCTATCAAATGAGTTACGAAATCATAGTTCTTTTGTATAGTGGACCACCGTCTCATGAACCGATGTCATTTATTTACCATTACCACCTATCAAAGTTGGATATATTGATTGATTTTTTATTTATATAGTATATTTATGATATCATTATTGTTATTATTTAATTATTGTACCACACATACATTTATTCCTTCTATTTTGTGAGAATATAATAACGTCACTCATGTGTATGGTGGACGTCCACTTCACGAAGTGATGTGATTCATTCACGATTTACATAGAAAGTAATAAGGATAGTTTTAATGAAAATATGTGATATATATTGCATTGTAATTATTTTTTAATGATAATATATTATTTAACTTTATTTATTTGAATACTTATAAAAAATGGAAGCAATGGTCATGCATACGTACGACGTACCGTCTCCATGAATGATTTATTTAATTTTCTATCTCTATATTTGATATATTACAATAAAAAATTTACATCAAATATAGATTATATTTTTATGATATATAAAATTATATATATTAAATAACCTTTATAATTTTAAGAGGACAAAAAATGACCAATCGAAACATATATGAAAAATGAAGTAATTATTACTCGAAACGTGACATTAACAAAGAATTGTTAATAAACATGTAATAAAAGTAAAAATTTTATAATATATGGTATGATATATATATATAGTTATGTAATAGATTTATAATAACATTTTTTTATTATAAACGAGGTTTGAATGTGCATTAAAGAAGTTGAGAGTTAAGGTAAGGAATTTCTCGATTCACTTTTATTTCTAGGAGACACATCCCATATTCATAACATATTTTATTTTTTTTGGTGTATATAATTCCCATGTGTGTATTTTATGATTATTCTTATAAATATTACATGTATTTTTATATCCATTTTAGAACCTATATTTAATTTTGTTTATGGTTTAAAATTCAACAAAGTGATTTGTCATTTTTGTCCTAATTTTTCTTCTTTGAGACGTATGTTATGTTATGCACCTATAATCTTTAATCATGTGTATATAAAACCCCTTATATATGTAATATCATGAATTTATTTTTACTCATGATATTTTATGTTCCATTTTATGTTATTCCTTCATGGATCTTATGATTCAAAGCTACCAAAGTGGAAATGATTTTATGTTACAAACTCATTGTTTATTGGGATTATTTATGATTACGTTTTGGTGATAAAATATTATTCTTCGCATCTCAAAAAAACCATTAATATTATTCAACTTTTCTTATATATGATATTTTAAATTAATATTAAAATTTTTATACTCATTTTTACATAAAATAATTGTGAAAATGTTTTTTAGAATTCTCAACTTTATTTATCTCTTTAGTCAGGAATATGTTTCTTCCAAAACCATGTTTTCTAAAACTATTTTCTAAAATTATTTTAAAATTATTTAAATGATTTATTAAATATATTTTTAACCACTTTTTTAGTTTTTTTAAAAATTTAAATGTATCTTCATATTGTTTTTCAAAAAATTTCCATGTGTCGATTACCAAAAATGTGAAAGGAATCATTATTATGAAGTTTATGGAATGATAGAAAATTCTCATAATGATGGAAATTATTTATTTGAAGCTTTAAAGATGAGTTTTCAAGGATATTTTTAATTAAAAATATTTTCAAAAGGTTTTAAGTTTTTAAAAAATAGAAGTGGAAAGTATATCTTTCTCATGAAATTTAATAAATGATCGTTCAAAATAAGTTTCCATGTAAGATGGAATCTTTTTATATTACCTATGGCTTAATAGGGATATAATAAAATGATAAATTTTTTTTTCTCTAAATGGAATATTATAATGAAAATATTTTTCTGAAACCACATTTTCTTCTACATGTTATACCATGTTAAAATTCTTATGAAAACTACTCCTTTTCCTTGGGTTATTCTGTGATGAAATGATTATGAAACCGGTTTCTTTTCCACTGGTTATAATATTATTAAAAGTATATAAAAACTATTAAATTTCATGGGTTATGATATGATGAAGGTTTTATGATCTTGTGTCACACATATGTATGATTTTCATTATATTAAAGGTAGGACCTTTATCTCCCTCTTATGCATTGGGTAAAATTTTAAATCTTAGGACATAATAATAGGAAAAAGATTAATGGGATTGATACACTATGGGAGACTGGTGTGTCTGGATCAACTATGGGAAATAGTTGTGGCCTGATTTAATTTGTGAAATTGGTTTGTCCTAATCCACATTGGGAAATAACAGATGATTCATAATCCACTATATTGATAGTCTTGGTGATTAACCATGAAATATGAAATACAATTCAATATTTATTATGGGGCCACACTTTTATGACACGTGTTCATGATTAATGTTTGATTTATGTTGATTTACCACCCTTAGGGGAAATATTTTTGGCAATGATAAATTTTTATGCCATGAATCATGTTTATGATCTATGAAAGGTTGAGTATGAACTTTTTAAGTTATGTTCATAATCACATACCATTATTATTATCCTATTATTTTATATAATTATAGATTTTTATCTCGTATTTTTACAGTTATTGAGAATCTAATCTCACCCTTTCTTATGTTTACTTCCCCTATTATGAAGAAAAGTTTAGGTAGGGTATTCATACAAGGAGTACTATGTGAGAATATATTTGTGGGTGATGTTGAAGATATTTCTCCTAATTAAAATATGTTGTACATAGTATCCAATGACACTATACTATTACAATCATCATGATTTCTGGTGTAATGTTTTCAAAATTAATATAAAAAGATATTACATCCATGTATGAAAAGCTAGGGTCACTATAGTTTGTATCAGTGTAAAGGTTTAGTTACGCTTTGAAAACTATTATGAAATTTTTTTAGAAATCTATAGGGATATATCTAAATATATTTCAAGGGATATGTATAAGTATATGTCTAAGTATGATTCAATGTATAATAAAAGTTCTATAATTTTTTTAAGGATATTGTGACTGATTTTTAAGAAATTTTATCCCTGTTTGGATACTACATGTGGATGTGATTCTATCATGAATGTACCAAATGGAAATTAATCTAAAAATGGAAAATTGATCTGGACTCAATTGTAAAATAGTTAACAATAATTTTCCTTTATGAACTCCAAGTTTGATTGGAAGAATTGATATTTTTTTAAATTTAAAAAATATTTACGAACCGTCATGATGGATTTAAATAGATAATAATCATTTATGACCCATGTTAATCATAATGTTTCCTAGATTTCAAATAAGGTGTCAATATTTAGACTTCCTATATCTTATTTTCATGATTATTTGGATTAAAATAATGGTTAATGTTTCTGACACTATTATTTTTGGGTTTAGTCAATGGATAAAATTGGAAAAAACATGGTTAACATTGAACGTGAAGGAATATTTTTTGATGAGAATCCAAATCGGATGATGACTAAAGTGAAGGATATTGTGATTATGCCTATTTTATTATCATAGAACATGATTAAAAAAATGAACCTCAACCAACACTCGAACTCACCACAAAAGGGAATGATAGAGTTCTATAAGATTTTGTTTAATGGAGACAATGGAGGAAAGAAGATTCAGATTTCTACATGTTAAAAATTTTGGAAGAAACATTCAACTATTTTTTTGAGGAATTGGACAATGATTTAAGTGTGGAATAGGAAGACACAATGCAAGTAATATCCAAGGAAAAAAGGAAATGTTCAGTTAATATAATGGATGGTAATATTAGTCTCCCTAAAAAATTATCAACATATGAATATTTTAAATGTTGAAATTATGGTAATTATGAAAATCAAGGTCATGGGAGAAAACTCATGAATGAAATCAGAAAGGGTTTATAAATAATGTTATATTTTTATTATAAAGATAATATGAATGACATATAAAAGGAAATTGGTTTTAATAAATAACATAATGAATCCTATTTAATAGTTTGAGATGGAAGTGGGATTATTGAAGTATTTATATATTGGAATTCCTGAATTATGAACTGTATATGGATTTTTTAGTATAATATTTTCATTAAGCATATGAAAAAATATGTTGAAAGATGATAATGACCTAAGAATGAGATTCAATAGAAATATGATATTAATGGGAAAATACAATATTAAGTGAACGATAACATTTAATATGTTCATGATATTGAGATAATGATTTTGGGTTAAAGAGAAGATTTATTTAGCTGAAATAAATTTGGTAGAAGTGATGAACGTAAAACAGATGAATGATCTGTGGATATGTTTTTTATGTTACTAGTGATGGTGTTTATATCATTATTGGATTTATGGAATATATTAAATAATCTGATATTTTCTTAAAGGAATGAGGAATCATTTTTTCTTTCAATTTGGTTTTATAGAAATTCTTGTTATTAACATGTTTCAAGAAAATATATGACTAATTTATTTTGATATTTGGTATGTGACATTCAAGAGCTACTTTATGATATTTTTGGGATTACTATTAGGTTTACTGAGATATATTTATTGAATTTCATTATAAAATTTTAAATTTGGAAGAGTTATAAGTTTAATCATTTATGAAATGGTTTAAGTAGTATTTTTATGGGGTTTTAGATATTAGTGTATTACTTCACCATATGCTGATTTCTACATATTGGATAACTAGTGCTAACTATTTTGTTGTGATGATAACTACAAATAGAAAAAATAAATTATCATTCTATTTATATTATGTTCCATTAGGGATTTGGAATAATAAATTTACCTTAATTTATTAGATTAAGAGATGAAGTTGAATCTGATGAAGGTATAACCAAAGGGTAAGATTGTTCTTATAAAATATAATGAAATATATTAAATACATATTCTTGTAGAAATTATTCATAATTAGGAAAAGGATCTTGAAATAATTTTTTTTAATTATTATAATCATTTTATATGATATCAATTACACTTTTTTACTCTTTAATAGTTTATGTTTTTGTGGTAACTAACCTTATCTAGATCACCCACTTCCTTGTGATCGATGATCTCTATCAGTCTCTATAATTATTTAACTTTTTCATCAATGTCTGGATCTTCACATCATACCTACATTCTCCAATTTATAAACCTATTATATGTTATTCTAAATGACCTTTAAACACTCCAATCTCTACTTTCAAAAGGATGTTTTATTAACCCTTTGTACGATATGAGTATTATGAATTTTTTTTCAAATGTCAATCCTTTGTTAACCAAGATGAATTTAGAGATCCAAATTAATTTTGAGGGGGTAGAATGAAGCACCATGAGATTTTGTGATTTTTTTTCTCAAATAAATTTAAAATTTTCTATATTTTTCATTACATGTAACATCAAGTTTATATTTTGTTACGTGTAACATAGATTTTTGACCGAGTTACACATAACCGTGGGTTTATCTTGTGTTATATGCAACACTATTTCTAACATGTGTTATAGGAAACACTGAGTTTTAATAAACTTATAAAGATAATTAATAATATTATTTAATAAAATTTTATTGCCATAATGATTAATTTGTTGAATAAATAGGAATAAATACATTTTAAATATAATATATAATGGTTTTATATAATGAAAACATATTTATTAAAAAATACTTAATTTTTCAATAAGGTCGATTTATTCAAAAATACTATTTTCTCAAAAATGTTCTATTTATTTATTTTTGTGAGTGATAATAAAATAATTTTTTTTAAACTTATATAAAATTAATGTGATAATTTAAAATTAGTTTTTTGAACAAAAATATCCAAATTATCATAGAGTGTTTAATTGATATTTTTCTGAATAGTTTCATTTTTTGATGAATATAGAAAAATACGAAATATTAATTGAAAATGAATTTTTATTTAATGTATTTATAAAGTTAGATAAAATTTTAAATTGTTTTTAAAGTAAAATTATTTAAATTATACATCCATTAATCCAATTTTTGTCATTGGGATTAATTTCATATTGAATTTAGATATAAATTTTTTTTATCTTTTGAATATTTTCTCTTTAAATACTCTCTTTCTTATCACTTCTCGAGAATTAATTTTAAATTAAATATTTTCAATTATGTTTCTGAAATTTGGGAAAATTTATTCCATTTTTTGAATCATAATAATTTATGTTATCTAATACGTTAAAATTGATTTTTTTACCATAATGAATTGTAGAAATAGTATAAATTCTTTACAACAATTAAGGTAAAAAATGGGTTTACTTGTGGTTAAACTAAAAAAGTTAATTGTAAGAAATTACCCAAACCATTTCAATAACCTATTTTAGGAAAATATTTTGACATTATACCTTATATATTCGATAATATACCATTTTAATCCCTTTTTAGGAGAAAAACGTGGGTAAAAATTTTTCTTTTCAAAACATCATATGTGTGCAACACACCCCACTTGTAAAAGGACACCCATTATTCTCTCCTCTAAAAATCATAATTTTGTTTCTCAAACAATAACTACCCAAATAAATTCACAAATTCCTTAATATAATCCTAGAATTATTATTTTCTACATAAATCCAACCTTGGAATTCTTTTGGTGAAAACCTAAGGAGGATACTCGTTGAAAAGGTAATGTTCATCAACGATTGTTTTTGTTTGATTTCTTCCTATAAATTATTAAATAATAAATATATCATTGTGATATAATAAAAAAATTATATTATATTATATTATATATTTTTATGTCAATATAGTGACCTACAACAATCTCCACATCAAAAAGGGCTAAAATCATCATTTGTGTGTTCGACAGACTACCTCCTTGGGAACCGATTTAATTAATTTTTTCACTACCATCTATAAATGTTTTAAAAACTGATGTATTTATTTTTTATAAATGATATTAATTATATTTTTTATTTTTTAAAATTTTTATATCACACATAATTTCAATATTTCTATTTTGTGGGTGTACGATAACATAGCTCGTGTGTATAGTGGACTACTACCTGACGAAGTGATATAATTTGGTCACACTTTACCTGGAATGTAATAAATATTGATTTAATGAATATATAAGATATATAATAAATAAAAATTATTATTTATTTATAATATAAAATTTACCATTATTACGTTAAATTCATTGAAAAAATTGAAACTTTGTTCATGAATACGTATGGTCTACCATCTCAATTAATAGTATATTTCAATTTCTATCTCCATATTTTATATATTACAATAAATAAATAAATATGGAATAAATATGATATTTATATCATGTATAATCTTATTTGCCTTATGGAAACAAGATCCAAGTAAGAGGACCGAAAATAACAAATCAAAATATACATGAAAAACCAAGCATTAATTACCTTGAATGTGATGTCAACATGGAATTGTTAATAAAAGGGTAATAAAAGGTCATAATTAAATCACATATGGAATAAAATATATATTTTTGTCTCTTTAAAATTTTATAATTAAGTTTAATTTATTATTCCAAAGGTTTTAATGTATATTAAAGAAGTCAATACTTCTTGTTAGGGAACTATTGTCTCTATTTTATTTCTCAAAGAAACAGGTCATATTAACTACTCGTTTTATTTATATGGTGTATATTAATCACATTAATTTATTTTATGATTCTTATCATTAATATTTTTTGGATTGACATATCTATTTTAGGACCACTCTTTCATGGGGTTTATGCTTCAAGAGTCACCAAAGTGGTAATGTATTTTTGTCTCAATTTTCATTCTTTCCTACATATGTTTTGTTATGAACTTATATTCATTCTTGGGGTGTATATAAGTAACCTTAGAAAAATAATATCATGAATCTTTTTATCTTCATTATATTTCAAGTTCCATTTTATGATATTACTTCATGGGGCTTATGATTCAAAGTTACCAAGGTGGTAATGATTTTATGTTATAAGATCATCATTTATAATGATTTTTATTGTTATGTTTGTGATGATTTAATATTTTGGTTCGTCTCTCAAAAAAACCATAAATTTTCTTATACTATTATTATAGATGATATTTTCATGTAATTTTACCATTTTACCAATCTTTGATACTAAAAATAATTGAAAAACTATTTTTAAGAAAATAAGACTATATTTCCCTCCTTGATCATATGTTTTCTTCAAAAACCATGTTTTCTAAAATAATTATTAAATAGTTTTAAAATTCCTAAAAATATATATTAATCACATTTTAACCCATTTCAAAATTTTTAAAAAGTGTTTTATAGTAATATTCATGTGATTTTACAAATAATACACGTTTGTATTTTCTAAAAAATGTGAAATGAATCCTTCTTTTAATGTTTACGACATAAAAAAAAGTTTGCATCATCATGAACATTATGTATTTAATGATCCTATTATATTTTTCAAGGCTATTTTCAATGAAAAGTATTTTAAATTTTTTTTGATGTTTTAAAAAGTGCTTTTCAAAGAAAAATAAAATTTTCCCAAAGAAATGTTTTAAATGACTGTTCGAAATCATTTTACATCTATGATGTAATCTATTGAAATTTCCTATTCATTACTAGGGATGTTATTCAAGTATTACATTATTATTATTTCTATTAGTGGATTATTTTTATGATGAAAAGATGTTTATGAAACCCATTTCTCTTCTATGGGTTGTACCATGATAAAATTATTATGAAACCTGGTTCTTATCCATATTTTATTCTATGATTATGTTATGAAATAATTATGAAACCTGTTTCTTTTCCACACATGGTGATATGATGTAATTTATATGAAACCCATTATATTTCCGGGGTTATGAAATGATAAATGTTTTATAATCTTATATAACACATATTTATTATTTTTATTAAGTGAGGGGTGGGACCTATATCTTCCTCTAATGTATTGGGATAATGATTTTTATCTCATGAGATAATAATGGGATAAAAGTCGATGGGATTGATCCACTATAGGAAACATGAGTGTCCTGATCGACTATGTGATATAGGTGATGAGTCCTGATACACTATGTTTTTGCTCTTGGTACTTAACCATGAAATGTGAAATGGATTTAAATATTTTTAATGTTTTCGGACTTTTATGACATGATATTTTGATTCATAATTTATTTATGACAATTTATCACCCTTTTGGGCCATGTTTTTTTTGAAATGATAAAGACTTCTATCATGAATCATGTTTATTATCTATGAAAGGTTTTTTATAAACTTCTTATGTTATTTATATTATCACATACACTTTTTCATATATTATTATTTCATATAATCATAGATTAATAACTCATATTTTTAGCCTTATTTAGCATATAATTTCACTCATTCCAATTTTTCCTTCCCAATGTTATGAATAAAGGTTTCCTTAGGTTATTTTTAAGAGGAGTACTATGGGAGAAGATATTTTTAGAAAATTTTAAATATATTTCACCAAATTAGATGATAGTGTACCTAGTCTCCAAAGACACTAAACTATTTTGTCCCACAGGTGTGATTTTTTATAAAGTATTTAATATTCATAAAAAAAGATGCAATATCCATGTATGAAAATATTGGGTTTCTAAAACTTTCACGACACATATAATTTACTATAATTCTTCATAAATAAGGGAAAAAACATAATAAGGGTGAGATAAAATTATTTTTAAGGAAAAAATATGCATTAAAAATTGAATATAATTAGTAATTATAAGATGATAATAAGTTTATGATGAAATAATCATATTTAATGAGAATAGAATAATGGAATTCATACACATCAATACCTATATCATTAATCTTGATACATGGAATAAATATTTAACAAATGAAATAGTAAATAGAGTCAATAATCACGATCCATGTGATATCAATATGGATCAAAGGAATCATATAAAATCTATATATTTTCACCTATAATAATTATAAAACATATTTATTTAAACATAATCTCATTATCTTACCTTGGGAAATCATAATATTCAAAAAACTAATATATTTAATTAATAAATCAGGCATATAACTTGGGGAATCATTTTCCTATCACTCTTACATGTGGAATAATCATCATGAATATAAATAGAATAACATTAACAGTTTTCATAGAATAACTATCATGATTATAATGGGATTTATCATAATAGTTACACATTAAATAACCATAATGATTATACTTGGAATAACTCTCATGGCCAACTTCCAAACATAAATATTATCCAATGCATTATAGGAGTATCACAAACCCTCCCATCATTAGATATAATAAAATCATAAAACCTTGGTTTATAATGGAACCACCTTTCATCATAAATAATATCCATGAATCATAATAGAATTAATGTATATATATCTTTAATTTCATCATAAAACTTACAGAAACATCAATTATTTATTTCATTACATGATTAACCTATGAAAAAGAAACATGCACCATGATAATCTCTTTGAAAGAATCATAATCTATATAGAGAAAGACTGAAGATCATATTAATACCTAATATTCAAACTATATCTTCTATAACATCATGGTTTTTGGTATTTTATGGATTCAAATACAATTAAAAGATCATAAAAAAATTCTTGAGTAAAACAATCATTTAATTTAAAATAAAATTTAAAAACTAAAAATTCCTTAAATATTGTAAAAATCCATTTATTTGAAATTAAACATTGAATAATATAAAAAAATCCTATAAAATTTTTAAATACAGTGGGAAAATCTTTTGATGTTGTAAATGTTAAAAATAAGCATTCTTTTTAAACATTTTGTAACTGGATTCTGAAGTGACCGATTTGCAAAACATTAAGAAATTCCCTTTTTAATTTTTTTTAAAACACGATAAAATATCCTATGAAATATATTTGATAAATATAATATTTTTATAAATAATTGATTTGTTATATTTTAGAAAACATGGATGTAGAAGAGGAATATACCTTGTTGAAAATAAGATACATGTTCAATACACTTACTAAAAATTTTATTGATTTTTATTTAGTCAGTGAGGGTGGAAGTATAAATTAAACATAAAAAAAATTAATTACTATATTATATTAAAATATATATATTTTATGAAAATAATATCATGTGATCTCCCCCCATGTAACCTTGAACATAAAATATCCAGAAAAGAAAATGGACTATAACAAACAAATTTCCCACTTTGTTACCTTTTTAATTGTCATCACCATGAAAGATTAACACAAAATAAATCTTTAAATATCGTTAAAACAAGTATATAAATGATATAAAATGTGAAATGAGAAGTATATACACCTCATAAAAGAATACAGGTGTAGATAATAAATGCATGTCCCAAAGAAATATAATTTGAGATGAATAACTGTAAAAAAGTCATATCATATAATTAAATATTAATAAATTGATTTATTATGTATAAAAATTTAAATCTAAAAAAATAAAGTGTAAATATATAGTAAAATAATTTAGACACCAATTAACACATAATCATGGAATAAAAATTTCAACAAAAAAAAGATATAATACAATGAAATGAAATCAAGTTAAGAAATATTTAACCACTTAGAAACCTTGATTTCAAATAGCCATGGATGAAATAATTAATATCGAAACATAAAATACCCTAATATATTAGGGATTCAAGATTAAACATCTATAAGTGGAATTATATGCACCATTTAAAATAAAATTAGGTGCATAATAATAAAATATTCCTCAACAAAAGTAAATTGAGACCAAATCCCATGCATCGAGCCCAAAAATTCTATACATCTCACACCTGAATTTTTATTTTCTTCCTTTGTACCAACTCATCTTTAAGATCTTGGTCTTTTCTCTTGATTTTTGGGTATTATATGTTTTTTTGAGGTGTTTCTTTGTATATTTTTGTCCTATGTTTTTTCTTTAGTATTCCCATGAGTTTTTAGTGAAAATAATGATTTTGGGATTGATAGAAGGTGGTTCACAATTGGTGAATGGTTAGAGGAAACCATGTGACATGCTTGAGGAAACTGTTTGTGCTTTGGGATACCTCTAGTTAGGGGTTTAGGCCCATACATAGTTAAGAAAACCATTCGTAATGTGTGCATATGGTTATTTCATTTTGGATAGAACCTTGTCACATGATTTACCAAACCATGCAGCCAAAACCTAAAGGCGTACAGATTATCCCGTAATGGCTGCAAAACAGGTGCAATTTTTGGGAAACTATGCAGCCTAACAGTGTATAGTTCCTAGGTCATTAAAAATGTGGTATTAATGTTATAACCTATCCAGATTTTAACCCCATAACTCCCATTATTCTCCTCTCCTAGTTTGTGTGACCCAAAGGGATCTCCCCTTCTTCTCTAAGCCTCCTCTCCTCTTACATGGTGTGGATCTAGTGTTTTTCAAGGTCTTGGGGTGATTTTTAAAGGTAATATCCTCTTATATTCTTACCAATCATTCTTTTACCATTTTTCCTTTGAGTAATTCTTATCCCTTGGTATTGTGGATCTAGGGTTAATATTTTCATTGGGTTTTTTCATTGGGTTTGTCTTCCTAGGATTTATCATCGTTATTCTCGACTCTTAAAAACATCATGGAGTTGTTTTTGGTTGGCATTGTTGAAACACATGTGATTTTTGGTGGGGTTTCATTTGTACTTGACCTTTAAATTTAAAAATTATTGGTTTCTTTCATTTCCCACATTACTTATATGTTAAATAGAGATGTGTGATCTTTGGAATAATTGTATGATTTTAAATGAGGTGGTTTTCTTTATTGTTTTGATGGATATGACATTGTTTCACTATGACATGAACACCAAGTGTTTGATAAAATTATCAGTTGGATTTTGTGAGTGATTTATAGTTTTTTAAAGCATGGTTTTTATTTTTTAATGTATTTTTTGAATTTTAAACCATGTTTTAGGTTTATTGAATTGGGTTTCCAAGTGTTTTTGAATTTAATATAGGGGTTATTTTCTTTATTTAAAAATAGTTTGACATGTGTGGATGGTGTGTGGACCATTTTTCCTTTTGATGGAAGTGGATTTGGTTTGAAAATGTGGTGTGAGTGGTTAAATGGAATTTTATAAATTATTTTGAAGTATAAAATGGTTTCTTCTCACCATTTTGTAAAGATGTATTTTTTTATTTGGAAAATATTAATTTATCAAAGGGTGTTTGAGGCTCGTCTGACACTTTTGGGAAATTGGTTTTCTTGATAAATATCCTTGGATAAATTTTTTATTGGTTATGTTTATTGTTATGGGTATCCCATGATTATAGGATCCCTTATGATTGGTTGGTTTAAAGGAAAACAATTATTCCTTGGGGAGACTTCAGGTTGACTTGTTGTGTGAGTTGCTTGTGTGTGATATATTTGCATATGATTGGTTGCTTTTTTGGCATTGTTGGATCCCCCCGAATTTAGTCTTGACATAGAAACATGGAATAACTATCAGATTTTTACTAAATGATTTATTCACTAGATTAGGATTTCTCTCTAGCTAGTAGACCATATAAAGGGATAAGTTTTATTTTTATTTCTATGGAATTATTCCCCTCAGCTAGACCTAGTAGGGTGAAATCATGTGTATGGGTGATAAATGATTTCATCAAATGAGGCATTCCATTAAGAAGATTCACGATGTATAGTATGTTTTAGACTGAACTCCTATGTTCTCTCTTGTTATTTAGAATATAGTTTTCTATGGGGGTGATTTAGATTCTTGGTTGATTGGTTACTCTTGCATTCTCATTTTACCATTTCCATTATTATGTGATCATTGTTTATTCTATATTTTATGGTGCAATCCTTATGAAAACTGTTGTGTCAGTTTTCAAAGATATGAAAAACATTTTGTAAATGTTTTATATTTCTGTTCGACCCTTTTTAATGAAAACATCTTATTACTCCTAAAAATGTTAATTTATGATTCTTAGAGAGGAATATTTATTTAAATGGAAAATGTTTAATGGACAATGATTTATTTTAAAGAGGAAAATGTGTGGAAAATAATAGTATTATATATTGTATTTCAAACTTGAAATCATTGTTTCTTTTATTTAATGGAAGTGTAATAGGAAGATATTTTTTGGAAATTTCTATCATGTTTTATTACTCACACATATAATTCATTATTGTTTTTATCTTTTTGTGTAGGTTCTGTCTTTGTTTTTATCTCCATGCGTAATGGTTGGTTTTGGTAACAAAGATTGACCCTCGGGGTCACATGGATACATTGGGGTTATTGGGTTCAGTTTGGGCGTTATTGTTCAGGTTTTTGTATTTTCAATTTATCTATTGAAGATGTTTAGATTTAATATATATGTATATATATATTTGGTTGGTCTATTTTTTTCCACTTTTTTAATTTTTTATTTGGTGAAATTGTTCTCTTGGTTACTCTGTTGATGTTCGACAATAGTTTCTAGCCTGGGAGGATCTAGAATGCCTCTAGGGCCTTGTTATGGGATGAACAAGGTGATATGTTTTGGGTCAACCCATGTTTGTTTTTGACAAAATAGTATCATAACCTTGGTTCTTTATGGGACATAGTATTCGGAGTTCCCTTTTTCTATTTTTGATGTCAAGGTAGATGGAGTAAGACTATAGAAACTTGGTTTTAGGTCACGAGGAGTGTATAGACAACACATTATGCACTGAAAAATGAGTTTCCTTAGGAAGCCGAGTCTTGTTTGGTTTATTTAGTTCTTCTTGGTTGTTTGGATATTTGGATATGAAAACAGTGTTGTGAAAAAGGTCTCTAGGAGATCACAGGGCCTGGAAAGCCACGTGGAGCTAGGGACATTTTCAAATAATAATCTCTATGATGGTGGTGTGATTGAATAATTTCCGTTAACCATATGTCCATGTCACCCACTGACACTAGTCCCCCTATTTGAGTTGTTTTGGGTCTTTCTTTATTTGGTAATTTATTTTGAAAACCCTTTTTTATAATTTTGAAAACTGATTTTATGTGGTAATAGTTTTTCATTGGGAGGATGGAAAATGTATTTTTAGATGTATTTTGTTGAAAGCATTAGAAAATGGATTTTAATACAAATATTTTTGAGTAAAATGGGGAGTGGTTTACTGAGATTAAATATTTGGAATAAAAACCAAGGGTTTTTTGTTTAAAAGTAGGTGTTTGTTTTGGAAAATGGTTTTAAATTACAAGGAATGAGTTAAACAAATATTTTGATGGAATTAGATTTATTAAGTTGATGAAATTTTTTTTAATGGAATAAAATAAAATGAAGTGTATAATTTATAAATGGTTTTTAATTAGTGGTTAGTAGTATTATTTAAAGGGTTTTGTGAAATTTGAATTAGAAATTTATTTTTAAATGGAGATGTTTTGGGGGATTTTTTTTTTGGAATTTTGAGATTTTTTTTGAAATGGAGAGATGAGAAGTAAATTGAGAAGCTGAAAACATGGGTTGAATGTATTGTCTTGGAAAGTGGAAATTTTTTGTTTTTTACTTTGGTATTCTCATGAGTTGTCACATTCATGGATGTGTTTTAGGAAGTGGATAGTTTATTCAATGGGTTTATGAGTTACTTGATTGGCATGAATAGATGGGTTCCAAGATTGGAATAAGAATGTTCATTAAAGTCAGGCTCTAAGGAATACCATTAATGAGTAAGCAACCCACCATATTTGTTTTTTTTCAAACGTTTTTAAGAGGAAATTATGAATTTTTTAAAAACAATTCTGTTTCCAATGATTCCATTTAACTTGGAAATGTTTTTTAATTAATGTTTTGAATTTTAGTTATTAATAATTAGTTAGTTTTGATTGAGTTCTTGGTTCTATTGTTTCTTAGTGTATGCTCCCACAAATGATTCGATGGATATTCAAGGTGAAACTATGGATGGTTTAAAATTATCAAACCCTCCATATGATCAACCAAAGGAATTCTTACTTGAGTTTCTAAAGTTTAAACATACTCTATTTTATAGTCAAACAGATCCTCTTGGAGTAGAAAATTCGATTTGAAGAATCCAAAGGATCTTTAGTTTCATAGAGTTTTTTTGAGGCGTTAATGCTTATGTTGTCTATGTGTATTCTTAAAGGTAAAAACATAAAGTAGTGGAAGTCAGTATCTCAAACCAAGCATCAATAATATCTTAAATGGGAATGCTTCAATGATTCATTCATCTAACAATATTCCTCTAAGACAATGAAAGTAAGGAAGTGATATAGATGTTTTGTACATGGAAATGTGATGGATTAGTGTTGGAGTTCTTTTGTAATTTTTAGATGTTTTTTTCATTATATAATGGGATGTAGACTACTTCTTGAAGGCTCTATGTTTTGAGATTGTGATTTATTCTAATATTTAGTCAATGGTGTTAGAGTTCTGTCCAACCTCCTTTGTCAACATGGTGAGGCAGGTTGTTCATATTTAAGATGTACTAGCGATTGTTATTGTGGTGGAAAACCTTACCACAATATTTAGAAGCAGTGAAGGTAGTTCTAGTTAGTTGATGTGGAAGTTGGCGGTGCTAGTCCTAGAATTAAAAGGCCTCCAGATCTATCATCAGATTCATCTAAACACAGTGTCATGGGTTTTCTTTAGTGTGGTCAGCCTGATTATAAAAAGTATTCATTTTTCATATTCTATAAATACCTTTAATGCATTTGAATGCCCGGTTTAATTTATATGGTTTTATATAGGTGTTTCTAGGAAGTTCCATAGATCCAGATCCACCCCTTAGAAAGACACCCTAGCCCAGTTGTATGAGTATATTGTTGTTTTGGGATCAATTTAACATATATTTTTATGTAATGATTCTTTATTATAATGGTAATTTTAGTGGTGAATTGTGGTGTTTAATTTTATTTAAAAATATAAAATTATAAGTTGTGGATCCCCAAAGGACTTGTGTTTTAATGAATATGTGTCTTTTGGAAATTCTGAAATTCTTTCGTCTCAATTAGAGGTACATTCTATTTTGTGTCTAATTTTTTTGCCTCTTGTTTGGGGTGAAATAGGATGAGGCATGTGAATATTCTAAATCCTCATGTTAGTGAATGTTCTTTATTGGAGAAAAACGAGTATCATGGGGTGTCATGTTCTTTTGGTTCTACCTGGGATATTGTGTGGACACCCATGACACAAAAAAGGGAATTCTAATAGAAAATTATCAGCTCATAACTATGAAGAAGTGGATGCTTCATGAAATCAGGGATCCATCCACATGCCCTGGAGTGAAGATTTCATATAGTCATGATGTCATATACATAGATTATTTTAAATTTAAATTTATTTAAATTTTCATTAATGCTTTGTCTTGGGGGTTTCTAAAAGGTTTTATGTAGAATATGTGAGTTTTCATGAATTGGGCCAAACTGTGAGCCCGATTCCAGATTTAAAAATAATTTTTGTTTCATTTATAAATTTTTTATTTTTTAATATTTTTCACTCATTCCAACTCTTAAATGTACTCCCCTGATGTATTAACACCAAAATTAAAATATCGAGCTTTTAGATATCCATAACCAATGTTTATTTTGGTTTTTATTTAAGGGATTGGGCCTTCCCGGAAGCCCATATCCAGTTTTAAAAATTAATTTTATTTATTTAGTAACTTATTAAATATTAGGTATTGTTCAATGATTCCAAGTCTCCCATGATCCCATTACACCCAGCCACGCCCCCAACATATTTTCCACCACTTTGGAACTCTTAGGAATCACGATTTAGGGACGAATGTCTTAGGGTTCATCAAATTGTCAGATTTAAAAAAGTAAGTTGATTGTTTCATAAGTCTTTTTATTTTCATCCTTTTCCCCCATTTTGTTCCACAAATGACATAATTTAAATCCTTCCATCCTCCATACCAGTTTTCGGTACTTCAAGATTCAAATATTGGTGGATTGGGGCTAATTTCCTCGTGATGTTTCAAGTAAGGGAATGTCTTATTGGTTCCATCCATCCTAGTTTAGTTTTATTTCCACTTTCTTGAAGTTCCTAATATCCAGATGCTAGGGTTCGATCCTAAGGTCTTATTTGGTGTCTTTTGGGTCAATATTTGTGGTCTAGGGATGGATTTATATTCCTTGAGGTGTGGCGGTGGTGCGGTTGATGTTTCGCACCATGTTTTGAGGGTTTCGTCATAAAAGGTAGGTGATTCCATGTGTAAACATTTCTAGATGAGTTAGTTTGATTGAATTACTTATTATTCAAGTTTCTAAAAAGCTTTTTGTTGTATGTGAACTATTTATGTTGGATTTTGTAAAGCATTTATTTTTATAGTTTCATTTTAGCTTAAAATTCGGTGTTTTCATGTGCAACCCTTTGGGTATTGTTTGAGATTGTTTTATAACATAAGAATTTGGTTTAATAAATCTTGTTTGGGATGAAAATTATGATTTGGTGGGGTATTGGTGTGACACTAGGTATTAAAGAGGTTTTTTTAAGGGTTTAAGGTGTAAAAATTTATTGTACTTCATGAAAGTGATTTTGAAAACGTGTGCGTTTCATGTGGATATTTTGTGCTATTGTTTGAGGTGTTTGTATAACACATGGGGGTTGTATAATAAATGTTTTTGGGGATTCCAATTCTATTTTGATTTTGTATTGATCTGATTTTGTCCTTGAAATATGGTTTTGAAATGGGTTTTATTTGAAAATCTTTGGTACACTATTTAGAATTGTTTTATGAAAGTTTTGAGTGGTTTAATGATTTATGTAAGAGGTGAAACCATATTGTAAAACTATTTTGGATTGTTTATACTTTCAAATGAACCATTTTAAATCTGAATAGTTCTATTATGTGATGTTTATCATATTTGTAGGGACTTCATAAAATTGTTAAAGGATGTGTTGGATTGTCAAAGTTATGAAAAAAGTGTTGTGGCCTATTTTGGTGTGAGTTTGATTTCAAAATGAATTTGAATGAAAAGTGGAATTTGTGACTTGTGTGATGTGCATGGGTATATTTTAATAATGTGTTATGTGGAAGTGTTATTTTCATGTGAAAAGTGTATTTCTTGGCTTGTTGAACTTGTTTGAGCACAAAGGGAAAACCCGAGTATCTAGGTGGGTGGAAGTGTACTAGTATGCTAGTGAATCTGTGGGGCTTGGCCTCAGTTTCACATAGTAGGATTGATGCTTAAAACTCTAAATAAACTATGATGATGATGATTGGGGACCACTAGGTTATGGGTATGTTCCCTACTAGAGGCTCGTGCACGAGAACATATAATTTTTGTGGTTACACTCACCGAGATACGAGGTACCTGGGACCAACAGCTAGCTAGTGCCTAGGGGTTATTTCCTATTTCTTGTGCTCATTAGATCCTTTATACTTACCATCGACATACAATATATTTGGAAGGAAAATTCAGTAGCTTTTTAATTTATTTTAAAGGTGTTTATTCTTTAAATTACCCCACATGAAAACTATTTTTTTAGGTTGCATCTTTTAGAAATTGTAACTAGAAATTACATGTTTTTGAAAACTTTCACGATTTTCGTCTTTGAATGTTTATCACATGGAATCTCTTATTGGTGGTATCCTACTGGTCATTTTCTCACACCCTAGTTACACCCTTGGGTGTAAGTATACTTGGTTATTTTTGTTGTCGCAGGTTTGGGTATAACATTTGTGCCAACAGTTCGGGTTTTCACTGGTCATTCATGATGCGGTGTTGTGGAGATGGCTTGAGGTCAATGCCTCTTGCCATGTTGAGGTTCTTGGGCTGTTCATTTTTTTTTGTTTTGTTCCTTTGTTATAGTCTTGTTGAGTTGTTTTAGACTATGTAATTCTGTTCTGATTTTCTGTAAAACATTGTTTGGTTTGAAAAATAAAGATTTGTTTCATTGGATTATTTTGTTGTTTTATGTTTATAAACTCGTGTAAATCAATCCCAATTTTTATTTTTTGATACCCGGGAAGTTATGCCAGCCCGTGGGGATCGGTAATGCCCTTAGGGATTTGTCACGGGCTGGGTATGGTGCCATTTTTAGTGGCGATCGATTCGGTTCGTGACAAAATGGTATCAGAGGAGGTTCACTCTCTTTGCGTCATGTTATTTGGGGAACAATCGAGATAGTCTGGAGTTAGAATTTTCGAGACTTGGAATTTCTGTTATGAGAAGTGTGGCTGATCACCACACCTCATGATGAGATTCAAGTCTCTAGGGGAAGTCGGGAGCTTTCAGAGTCCTTTGGTTTTCTTGATTTACTGATGATTAGGGGAAATGAAAAGAGAGTTGGGTTAATGGTCTCCGTAAGCTCACAGGGCCTGGCAAACCATGTGGATCTGGTGATATTACCAAGAACACTCTCTGTGACAGTGAAGTGATTGGAATATGGCTGCCAACCATATGTCCAGGTCACCCACTGAAACTAGTTTCCTCTCACATTGTCTTGTGTTCTTTAGTTTTGAAATCTTGGAACTTTGGTTTTAAAGTGACTTGGTTTTAAGAAGTGTAAAGTTTTTTTGAAATTATTTTCAAATAAATATGGAATGTTTTGATTTATGAAATGGTGTAACTATATATTCAGAATTATTTTGAAATGGAAAATGGTGTGCGTACACCTATTTTGAAAGGAGAAACTATACTGAAGTTGGTTCTAAAAAAGTGTTTCCAATAGAGTTTTCTAAACTATCATAGGGTGATTTTTTGTGATGAGATGTTATGAAATTGATGTGAATAACATGAAATTGAGTTCTTGTATAAATTATTGTGTCTTTATGAATATTTTAGTAATATTATAATTGGGATTTGGATCTTCTGGTTAGCAGTTTTGAGAAAAAGGATGTGTTGGTTGACCGTTTTGGTTTTGAAAAGTGGAAAGAATCTATGTTTTAACCTTTGTTATTTTCATGAGTGACCACATGCATGGGGTTATATGGGATGATGGATGGTTGATGGCATTACTAGATGAGTGACAGGACAGATATGAGGAGGGTGCCCGGTGTGGCACAAAAACATGCATGTGTGAGGCCCATGGGGTACCATTGGTGGATAAGCTTACTGCTAAACCGTTTGTTTTCAAAGAATTGGTTTTAAAGAAAAACATTATGTCTTTGATGAATAGTTTGGAATGGTTTGTATTATGGGTTTTTGAAAATGTTGATGTTGTGGGATGTTTTGAGTCCAAGAACCCCTTCTTTTTGAACTATGTTTTGGGTTTGTGTTTGGTCGGTAAGTTGTGTTGTAGGGATGGTTAGTGGTCTCTTTTGAAAAATGTTTTGGAATTACTTTACAGTGGATCCCTTCATGTGTCTGGATCTGGTTTGTGGAATTTTTTGACCAATGGACCAGCTTGGTTGGGTCTTTGGGTTCTCTCGTTGGATAAGGTACCCCATTAAGGGTTAATTCACAACTGAAGCGCAACCCGTATTGTTTCAACATTGGAAAATCCTCCAGTTGATCAATATAAGGAATATTTTGTCCATCATTGTTGATTGAGTATACACCCATTAGTTTCATTTATTTGTGGATCCTATTGTAGTGGTAAAGTGCTTGTGTAAGGTTGAAAGAAACCTTAGTTTCTTAAGTTTCATGATTCATCGAAGGTGGAAGTGTTCTTTGGTTGTTAGTGTGGATGAGTGTCATAATGGTGTCTAAGAGGGCCTATGGGTTCTTCATAGTTTCTTTGAAGAAAGAGTTATTATTAAACCACCAATTTTGAGATTTTGGTCATGATAGGATATTGTGTCCACTTTTTGGACTTGTCTATTGTTTAGGGACTTGGAATATGGTCATGTTCCATGTATTGTTTCTATAAATCGCAAGGGTCATGTTCAGTGATGCATTGTGATGTTGTGTGCTCTTTTGACTATAAAGGTGAAGGTCACACAATCCTCAGAGGTTCTATGTTATGTTGGGAGTATGTCTCCCTTTGGAAAAACATAAAATCCTCTATCTTAGAGGAAGGTGTTTATACGTGTCCTTCCCTTATATTGTTTCTCACCCAAAGAAACAAGGTGCGATGTGTGTGCATCTTCTGATCCCTTATTTGAGTGAAATGTCTGGTTTTGGTAAAGTGAGTTATGGATTGTGTTATGTATTGATGAACCCATCGGGGTATGCAGTTTAGTTGTTTGTGGCATCGAAAGAAGAATTTCCATATATGGGTTTCCACTTCCTAATTGTGAGGCCGAAGATGCTTCAATATTTTGAGCTCCAGCCATAGGTCCCGGAGAGAAGCTGGCGCGTCGTCAGGGTAACCCCCAATGTCGTTTAAACCCTTATACAAAGTCCTATACTCAGTATGAAAGATAGAAAGAGTTTAAACCTATAGTGTCATCATATTTCTTATGTTGTTCCCGTTCAGTGGAAATAGGTGGAGGGTCTTGTACCCATGTCATCACACAATGTTATTCCCTCCCCCTTTGGTTTCCTTTGAGTCTTTGGAGAATGGTTGGAAATTTGGATAGAAGAGTTGAGCACATAGTTTTCACATGGTTAGTTCTAACCATGAAAAAAACCATGAAGATATAAGGATCCACATAGTTATCATATAGTTTCCTGAACTGTGCAGACTAACTGTGCGACCGTCCCAACTCCTTAATTTTGGGGTCTTTTCATGTCATCCCACACCGGTCGGTTAAGATGGTTGGTTCTTATAATGGGAAGAACCACCATGGGTATCATGAATATTATTTTTTAAATTTCCAATGGATGTATACCCCTTGTACTAGGGAGTCTTTTTGGGCCTCCCCCTATTAGTGTCTTGATTCTGACTCGGGAAAAAAATTTATGTTGTCTCTTTGGGGGGGGGCATTTGTGTCTCTTCATACGAGTAAATCATATATTTCCTTGGTCTTGTCTAGGAAGTATGTACAATCATTCAGATATATCTTACTACATACATATTCCTTTGGTAAACATTGATATTGGAGAGTTCCCAGTGGTTTAGTTATAGTAGGAAAGTGCAACCTTGTTTGATGTTGTTGTTTATTTGGGTAAATTGATTGAGAATTGTTCAGATTGTGTTTGAGGAGTTTTCATCTGGGATAAAACATTAATGTTCTTGATTGTTTCATGAAATTGGTGGAAGTTTGATTTGTGAGAGTATTCCTTCCTTCATTGATCACTGGAGGTGATTTGGACATTGGGGGAGAACCTGGCAAGGGAGTGCCTCTTGGTTTCTCAGTTGTGTTTGGTTGTTTCTTTGGCCTTGCTGTGACTTTCCGGGGTAGAAAGTTTTCATGGTGGGGAGAATTTTCATATACATACCTTATTTTAAATGTATTTTTATTTTTATTTTCATTAATTCATTGTCTTGGGGGTTTCCAAAAGGTTTTATGTAGATTATGTGAGTTTTCATTAAATTGAGCAAAACTGTGAGCCCGATTCCAGATTTAAAAATAATTTTTGTTTCTTTTATAAATTTTTCATTTTTTAATATTTTTCACTCATTACAACTCCTAAATGTTCTCCCCTGATATATTAACACCAAAATTAAAATTTCGTGCTTTTAGAAATCCATAACCAATGTTTAGTTTGGTTTTTATTTAAGGGATTGGGCCTTCCCGGAAGCCCATATCCAGTTTTAAAAGTTAATTTTATTTATTTAATAACGTATTCAATATTAGGTATTTTTCAGTGATTCCAAGTCTCCCTCGATCCCATTACAACCATCCGCGCCCCCAGAATCTTTCCCACCACTTTGGAGCTCTTAGAAATCGATATTTAGGGATGAATTGCTTAGGGTTCATCAAATCGTCCAGATTTAAGAAAGTAAGTTGATTCTTTCATAAGTATTTTAATTTTCATCATTTACCCCCCATTTCAGTACCCAAATGACATAATTTAAATCCTTCAATCCTACATACTAGTTTTGGGTACTTCAAGATTCAAATATTGGTGGATTGGGGCCGATTACCTCATGGTGTTTCAAGTAAGGGAATGTCTTCTTGGTTCCGTCCATCCTCTTTTAGTTTTATTTCCACTTTCTTGAAGTTCCTAATATCCAGAAGCTGGGGTTCGATCCTAAGGTCTGATTTGGTGTCTTTTGGGTCAATATTTGTGGTATAGGGCTGAATTTATATTCCTTGAGGTGCGGCGGTGGTGCAGTTGATGTTTCACACCATGTTTTGAGGGTTTCGTCATAAAAGGTTGGTGATTCCATGTGTAAACATTTATAGATGAGTTAGTTTGCTTGAATTACTTATTATTCAGGTTTATAATATTATTTTTGTGGTGCGTGAACTGTTTATGTTGGATTTGGTAAAGCATTTGTTTTTATAGTTTCATTTTAGCATAAAATTCGGTGTTTTCATGTGCAACCCTTTAGGTATTGTTTGGGATTGTTTTATAACATATGAATTTGGTTTAATAAATCTTGTTTGGGATGAAAATTATGATTTAGTGGGGTATTGGTGTGCCCCTAGGTATTAAATAGGTTTTTTAAGGGTTTAAGGTGTAAAACATTATTGTACTTCCTGAATGTGATTTTGAAAACATGTGCGTTTCATGTGGATCTTTGGTGCTATTGTTTGAGGTGTTTGTATAACACATGGGGGTTGTTTAATAAATTTTTTTAGGGCTTCCAATTCTGTTTTGAATTTTTATTGATGTGATTTTGTTCTTGAAATATGTTTTTGAAATGGGTTTTATTTGAAAAGCTTTGGTTCACTATTTAGAATTGTTTTATGAAAGTTTTGAGTGGTTTAATGATTTATGTAAGAGGTGAAACAATATTGGAAAACTATTTTGGATTGTTTATACTTTCAAATGAACCATTTTAAATATGAATATTTCTATTATGTGATGTTTATCATATTTGTAGGGACTTCATAAAATTGTTAAAGGATGTGTTGGATTGTGAATGTTATGAAAAAAGTGTTGTGGGATATTTTGGTGTGAGTTTGATTTCAAAATGAATTTGAATGAAAAGTGGAATTTGTGACTTGTGTGATATGCATGGGGATGATTGGATAATGTGTGATGTGGAAGTGATATTTGCATGTGAAAAGTATATTTCTTGTCTTGTTGAACTTGTTTGAGCACAAAGGGAAAACCCGAGTATCTAAGTGGGGGGACGTGTACTAGTATGCTAGTGAATCCGTTGGGCTTGGCCTCAGTTTCACTTATCAGGATTGACGCATACAACTCTAACTAAACTGTGATGATTATGATTGGGGACCACTAGGTTATGGGTATGTTCCCTACTAGTGTCTCGTGCACGAGAACATATAATTTTTGTGGTTACTCTCACCGAGATACGAGGTACCTGGGACCCAAAGCTAGCTAGTGCATAAGGGTTATTTCCTATTCCTTGTGCTCATTAGATCCTTTATACTTACCATCGGCATACGGTATATTAGGATGTAAAATTCAGTAGCTTTTGAATTTTTTTTAAAAGTTTTGATTCTTTAAATTAGCCCACTTGAAAACTGTTTTTTTAAGTTCCATATTTTAGAAATTGTAACTAGAAATTACATGTTTTTGAAAACTTGAATGCTTTTCATCTTTGAATGTTTATCACAAGGAATCTCTTAGTGGTGGTATCCTACTGGGCATTGGATCACACCATACTTACACCCTTGGGTGTAAGTAGACTTGGTTATTTTTGTTTTTGCAGGTTTGGGTATAACATTTGTGCCAACAGTTCGGGTTTTCATAGGTCATTCATGATGCGGTGTTGTGGAGATGGCTTGAGGGAAATTCCTCTTGCCATGTTGAGGTTCTTGTGCTATTCATTTTTTTGTTTTTTTCCTTTGTTATAGTCTTGTTGAGTTGTTTTGGACTTTGTAATTCAGTTCTGATTTTCTGTAAAACATTGTTTGGTTTGAAAAATCCATATTTGTTTCATTGGATTCTTTTGTTGTTTTATGTTTATAAACTCGGGTAAATCATACCCAATTTTCATTTTATGATACTCGGGCACTTGTGCCTGCCCGTGGGGATCGAGAACACCCTTCAGCCATTGTCATGGGCCGGGTTTGGTGCCATTTTTGGTGGCGATCGATTCGGTTCGTGACATGAATCATATGGGTGTCAAGGAACATGGTATAACATTGTCTTCAGTTCTAGGATGGAGAGAGTTTAAGTTCCTATGTTTTAGATCCTTTATATAAGAAGTTCATGTTTTAATATAAAAGGTGAAGAGGCCTCTTTCAGAAGTTTCATTCCTTGTGTGGTTATCCTTATGAGTCAGTTTTGGTTTTTTCTTATGCTCACGTGGAGGTGGATGCCCTGTGGGGTGATGTTGAATCATGGGTTGGGATTACGACTTGGTTTTGAGTTTATTTCATTGGATCCCCCTTATGGTGAGGTTTTATTTGGTTTGGGTGTTCCTAGTTAGTATGTGGCGGGTTTCCCATGTCTTCTTATGCTAGTTGGTGTATGTTGGTCGGTTCTTAAAAAGTGGGGAGACCACCATGAATCAAGTAGTGGTTTATGCTAGAGTTTTTTGGCGATAATTTATTTCTAATGGTGTGGAGTCTGTTATAGACTCTTGTACTGGTAAGCTGGCTGGTTCTCTATTGTTGTCTTGACACCATATGGTTTAGTTTTGGATCTTAGTTCTGAATATTTCTTTCTGAGTGAACATTGTGTTATTGGGTGTACAACTAATCTTTTTTCTTTTGGAAATGTTGAAGAGGTGTAGTTTGAGCTTCCTATCATATTTCAACAAGTGGTTTTGGATTATTGGATTGTCCTAGGTAAGAGGAATAACTTTCATCTAGTGGTGGTTGAGGTGTTCTTGGTTTGAGATTATAGATTAATAGGTTGGGGGAATCTCCAGAAATTGATTGATCAATTAGAGATTTTTCAAATTTCTAGGGGCATAAAGTGTAATGGTGGAGAGAATTTTCACACTCAGATTATTATTTTATTCCTTTGTACCAAATCGTTTTTTGGATATTAGTTTTCCTCTCATGTTTTGAGTGGTTCATTATTTTTTTGAGGTGTTCCTTTGTTTATTTTGGTCACGTGTATATTATTTTGTTTCTCCATGAGTTTTTGGTGAATCGTGATATTTTTGGCTTTCCAAAAGGTGGCACATTGTTGGCGTATAGTTAAAGGGAACAATCTGACATGATCCATGAAAAAGTGCAAGCCTTTGGACCCCTCTAGTCAGGGGTGCACAACCCAAACTGTATGAAGAAAACTGTAAAGAAGGTATGCACATAGTTTTTCCATTTTGGATAGAACCATGTCTCACGATTGGCACACAGCTTACAAAACCATGTGACTTTATAGGTTGTCCAGTAAGGGGTGCATGGTTTGGGAAACAATGTGACCTAACCCTGCACAGTGCCCAGATCATTAAATATTCAATTTTACCCTTATATCCTTTTGGGAGTTTGACCACAATAAGCCAATTATTCACCACTCCTTGTTTTTGAGACCCAAATGGAGCCTCCTCCTTCTTCTCGAAGCCTCATATCCTCTCCCAAGGTGTGGAGGTAGGGTTACTTCTAGGTTTTAGGATTTTTCTCAAGGTAATATCTGCCTCTCTCCTTCCTATTCATTCTTCCCCAATTTTTATTTTGAGTTTTTATTCTCTCTTGGTCCTTTGGATATAGGGTTCATGTTTCCCTTAGTTTATATTGGGGGTTTCTGTCTTCCTAGGATTTATCATGGTTGTTCTTGTATCTTGAAGCATTTGTGGAGTTGTTTCGAGTTGGCGTTGTTGAAGTGTATGTGATTTGAGGCAGGTTTCCCATTTTACATGCCCATTAAATTTAAAAATCATTGGTTTCTTATTTTTCACACATTCCTTATATTATAAATAGTGATGTGCGATATTTGGAATCATTTTTTGATATGAAATGAGGTGTGTATCTTGATTTTTATGAAGGATATAGAATTGATTCATTAAGATATGCACACTAAGTGTCTGATAAAATGATTGGTTGGAATTTTTGAGTGATTTTTTGTTTTTAAAGAATGGTTTAGATTTTTAAATTTATTTTCTACCTTTAAAATTATTGTTCTGGTTTCTTGAATGTTTTTTCGACGTGGTTTTATTTTTGAATGTTGGGTGTGTTGGTTCTTTGAAAATAGTTTGACATGTGTTGATGGTGTGTGGTCCGTTTATAATTCTGATGGAAGTGTATTTGGTTTTCAAATGTGGTGTGAGTGTAAAAATTTAATTTTCAAAATTATTGTGAAATACACAATGGTGTGTTTTCATATTTTTAGTAAGGTGGATTTGGTTCTTCGGAAATGAGGGATTTCTCCATGGGCATTTTAGGACTATTTTTAACATTAGTGAAATTGGTTATCTTGAAAAATATCCAGGGAAAATTATATTCCATTAGTTATGTTGATTGTTGTGGGAGGCCCTTTATAAGATTCTCTATTATGATCGGATTGATTAAAGGAAATATATTGATCCATGGGGTGAAAAATGGGTGACTTATTATGTTATTTTCCTATGTATGACATATGTGCATGTGATAGGATGCTTATTTGGTATTGTTGGATCACCTCTATTTTCGTCCTGAAATGGGAAACTGTAATAACTAGTGGATTTTTAGTGAATGTTTGGTGCACTTGATAAGGATTTTTCTCTGCATAGTGACCCATGGTAGGGGACACATTTTTTTATTGATATGGGATAGTTCCCCTTTATCAGGTCAGGATGGTTTTGATCGAGCATGTGGGAGTGAATTTATGTCATTGGGTGGGGAATTCCTTCAGTATGAGTCAAAATATGTAGTATGATATAGATTATTGCACCGAGATCCTTGGTTCCCCCACGTTCTTTGGGACTTAGTTGTCTGAAACAGAAGATTGAGATGCTTTGTTGATTGGTTACTCTTGCATGCTAATGTTTATATTTTCATTATTATGTGATCATTATCGATTCTGCCTTGTATGTTTTACTCATTTTGATAAGTGGTGATTTGGTTTTCAAAGGCCTATGAAAAATGTTTTAGAAATGTTTTATACTTCCCTTCGTCCCTTTTAAATGAAAACATATTATTGCTACTAAAAAATGTTAATGTATATTTCTTGCAAAGGAATGTTGTTTTAAATGGAATAATAAAAATCGAAGGTGTTTTTTCTAAAGAGAAAATGTGTGGAAAATACTAGTTTTATATATTGTATTTTCAATATGAAATCAATGTTATTTTTATTTAAATGAAGTGCATTGGTTATAGATTGTTTGGGCATGCCTATATAGTTTTAATACTCACACCTATTGTTATTTTCTTTATCTTTTGGTGTAGGTTTCATCTTGGTTTCGATCATCTTGGGTGATGGTTGGTTTTGGTACCAGAGAGTGACCCTTGGGGTAATATAGAGACCATGTGGTCGTTATGTTTAGTTCGGGTTTTATTTTTCAGTTTTTTGTATTTTCAGCTTATTTTTAAATGATGTTTAGATTAGATATTTATTTATTTATATATATATATTAAAATATTCTATTTGTTTCTTTTATTATCTTTTATTTGAAAAAATCATTCCCTTGATTTCTCAATTGATTCCCCGTACTAGTTTCCATCCAGGGAGGATCAGGAACCCCTCTCGGGTATTATTATAGCCCGACTCGGGTGACCGGTTCGGGGTCGACTCAGGTTGGTTTGTGACAATGTATATCCTTTAAATAATGTATAATAAACTCATATAAATTATTTTCTTTATCAATAATATTTTTCCAATATAATAAATTACCCATAAAATACTTATTTCATTAATTGTAATGAATGAATGAATGAATTAATTAGTTCATTCCACGTTAGGGACTTTAAGAATGTTCAGTTCATAATATCAAAAAAACATCATTGTGTTGACCATGGTAAAATGGAAATTATCCCATCATATATAGAATAATAATCATGAAATACTTATCCTTTTTATTAATTAATTATACTTTTAAAACCAATCATGAATGATGGTTATAGAAGATTAACTATATAATAACCATAGAGATGATAGGTTATACACACACATGAGTATCATTTCCATTTTTCAATTTATATCTTGGAAATTAGGAAAGTATTATTTTAAATTTATATAATGATAATATTATCAAAAACAAAATATGATTTCTTTAAATATTCTTATAAATATAATCTATTTAATGTGGTGATGAAAAAATAATTGCATTGCTTTGTGGTGGGGTAATTCCAAACATACACATGAAAAACATTATCATTTTTTAGTATATGGAAGTTGATGAAAATAGATGAAATATTAATAATAATTAATTATAATACTATAATTATTTTAATATATATGAATTAAATCAATCATTATATCCATCAATGGGAGGTGGTTATGAAAAATGAATCACATCGGTCGACGAAGTTGTAGTTTGGTGTACACATCAACTATGGTTTCATTTTCCTTTTGATGGAAGAAGATATATATATAGGTTATGTAATTAATGTAATTAAAATATTAGTATATAATATATAAATGTTTAATTATTTATCCATTTTAAAATAAAAATTGACGGAGTTATAATAATAAATATAACATTAATGCTTGGTTACGAATTATAACTCATCTTCGGACAACCTCCATTATTTTATACCCTAAGCCATTTATGGTTGGTATTATGAGCAAACTAATCCCTATAGAATGTGTATAGGGATATTAGGAATGTTTTTTGGATATCCATGGTGAATATTTTTTCAAATTATGTGAACTAAAATGAGAAGAAGATGCGCCCTTTTATAATAGAGGGAAAGAGCAGTTTTTGAAGTAATTAAAATATTAAATTTATATTAACTAATTTTGATATAAAAATGCCACTAAATTGATAATAATATAATATAATATGGGTATGAGTATGAAATATCTCATAAAATAAATTTTTTAAAAGTTTTATCACATATTACCATTATTATTTTGTTTTAACCCTTCAGTAAACTGATTGGTTATTATGATGATATAATTTTTTTTCACTATTATGGGGTTAATGTAGTAATTAAAAAAGGAATATGGATAATAATTTATTATGGATAATTTCACCAACCATTTAATATTCACTTGGTTTGTTATAATTTTTTATATTTTTAAATAATTTAATAAATTTCTATTTATTTTAAAATAGCATTAATGTTTATTTTCAAACAATTCGTTTAATTTGACATTTAAAACTATAAAGAAACAATGTTATTTTAATATAATGCATAAAAACATATATATATATGTCATTTATTTATAAAAAAAATAATTTAACCTAAAAATATAATCTGAAAATATTATTTTTAGATATTTAAAAAAATTTTATTGAATTTTTTATTTCTTGAATATGCACTGTGTCAGTGTTTCATAAGAATTTAAAGTATTATTTTCTTCACTAAAAATTATAAATAATAGGCCATGATGAAAAAATAAAATTTTATTTTGAAATTAATATTTAAAAACAATAATATATTCTATTTATTCAAATTTAAAAAATTTTATTTAAATAAAATAAAGAGAATGACATCTTTTTCTTTTTTTCATTTGACATTATATAAATGAAAAATCAGGGAAATTTTCAATCATAAGGCCATATATCCAAATTTTGGATGATTATTGAAAATATTTAAGCATAAAATTAAATTAATTTAAGTGTTTGGGTAATTTTTGAGTCATTATCCTTTTAATTTTCAACTTAAATTTCCAAATTTACCCTTTACCTTGATAATAAAAATTAATATGGTAACTATTCATAATATCCAAAAAGTTAAATTTTTAAAAACTATAGGCCCAATGATCCCAAATACTCAATCAAATTTTCATGATTCAAAAACAATAATTAGAATATTTTAATTTATAAATAAACTGAAAAAATATAATGAAAAATGTTTTTTCAGAAAAAATATTTTTTAAGTATAAAATGTCATTATACCAAATTCATATATATATATTTTATTTCAATGACCATATTTTGATTATAATAAATAAAAAATAACTAATTTTATTTAATCTAAACCAAAATTTAAATTTACTTTATAATTATTATGAAAGAAAATATATTTTTTTTATGAAAAATTATTATTTTTCAAAATTCTTTGAAGTGTCAAACATTTTAGAAATTTACTAAAATTTTACTCTAAGAAAATTTTGAAATTATAATTTCATTATTTAAACTATTTTCCTAAAATGTCATTCCAATATGTTGTAGAAATTAATTTATTAACTACTCTGAAAAATTAATAAAAAACAAATACTCAAAGTATCCTATTTTTGAAGAACAAAGTAAATTTACAAAAACTTTTAGTGCATATTTACAAAGGATTAACAAATACATTATAATTAATTTGAGGCATTATAAATATTTCATAAAATAATTAAAATTTTTATTACATTCTAATTTAATTATGAGGTTATAATGGTTATATTGAAATAATAATATATTATGATTTATGAAAGCTTGGTGTTTCACATCAGATACACTAAAAAACATAATGTATTTATTTTAAAATATAGGGATATAATATTCTCCCACCAAAAAATGTAATAAATTTCATACCAAAATTGTTAACATGGGAATATAAAAAAGGGGGTTGACTTTAAAAAATACATTTGTTCAGAAACTACATCATAAAAAGGTTTAAAATTTTTTTTGCTTGAATATATAGTAAGGGTAATATGAGGGTAATTGGAAATAAAACATACAATGTTTCCAAATAGAAAATTATTGGGAAATGAATATATGGTCATTAAAGAAGAAATTAATTTCTAAACAATGATCAAGAGTTAAAAATAACATCGATCACATGATTATGATTTAAAATGAGAAATTTAACTACAAAACAACATAAAATAAAGAGGTGTGAAAGTGGCCATCATTTCATTGGAAAATAAGGTAACATGATTTAATTTTTCATTCAAAATACTTTTCATTTTGTTATTTAATTACATTACCATCTAAACCAATAACATAATTAAATATAATTGCATAAAAACTACTATTTAGTCCTTTCATAATTTCCACCACAATCTCCCATTTTCCCCAAACAATGAGTATAAATGATGAATTTTTCATTCCTATAGTACTAAAGTCAAATTAAAATCAATAAAATAATTCCAACCAATGATAAAATGTTATTAATATTTTCATTATTAATGAACCAAAAACAATAGGTAGCACAAGTTAATATAATTTAAAATATTTATAAACCATAGTATAAATAAATAAAATAATAATCTCTAAGATTAAATAGAAATACTCAGAGTTCAAAATAAAATATTCCATAAATAACTAACCTTATAATTCATCAAAATATTACTGAAAAAATGAAACTAAAAAAATACCTGATCAGATATTCTTCTTCGATAAATTTAAAATCTGTATTCAAATAACATCAATCACTCATAAATTCATTTTCCAGAACAATTTATATGAAATAATCATATAATCTCCCAAATATGATAATAATTTTCGATAAAAAACCAATATCTCAAATAATAAAATTAATTAATGTTTTGAACATAAATTTTATCTCATATATCTCATAGTACATCCCAAAAAGTGTAATATAATTCTTATTAAATAATACTTCATGTTAATTCTAAGGGTTACATATACCCGAAAAAAATGAACTCTCTCCCAAATTTTCATTGGACACCTTAAAATTACAGCACTTAAAAATGAAAAAGGGTTTTATAATACATTGAATATATGATCCTACTTAAAATCATAATGCCATGATGGTATCAATAACTCTTAAGATAACCTCATTTTAAATCATTATAATCTACAAATTTTTCTAAACACTACCCTCATACTAACTGTAATAGCCATAAACATTCACTCTTAGATATGGTGCTAAAACCTAAAAATTAAATTTCTTATATTGATATAGATAAATTTTCCCCAATTTTTATCTTAAGACCTTAAAAAATCAAAATAAAATTTTGGATCACATTTTAACACCCTGAGATTTTTTGTATTGTTTATTTTTTTAATTAATTTAACAATTTCAATATTTTTTAATTCACACAACACTGAATATAGTGTATTTTATATTAAATAACTATGTTTAGAATGAATTATATGCAACACCAAGTTAATCTTTCAGTACATGCAATGTAACTGTTAGATTGATCTATATGAAACATTGTAGTAATCTTACATTACACATAACAATGACTTTTATCAATAGATTTTATTACACTCAAGACTGAGTTTTACTAAACAATAATATATGATTACAATGTTATTACATAATATAATAATGTAATATATTTCTAATAAATTAATGGTTATGAATATTATTTAATAATTTATAAAAATATATGTATTTAAAAAATAAAATACCAATTCATATTTTACCAATTAATTAGAAATGAATATAAAAACGGATTGAATAGAAAGGAAAATATTATTTTTTATGTTCACAGAGCTATTTTAGCATAATAAATTAAAATAAATAAAATTAGTGAGTGATATAAACAAAATATAAATGTTATATATTAAATAAAATTATTTTTATATTCTGTCAAAAATTTTTATAGACATAATATAAGAAAAAACCAAATTATATGCCAAAAACCCAATATTTTTATTAAGAATTTTTTCTCGCCTTTTAATTCCTGTTTTTGAAAATATTAAAGGTTTAACATGTCAAAAATAAACATAATATTTTAAATTGGAACATAATAATTAGGTTATGGTAATTTGTTTTATTTTCCTTTGACGTTTTTTAATAAATAGTAAAAAATAAAAAAATTTAGTTCAATACTGCTTTTTCATCTAATTTATTTATAAAGAAAAATTATATTTTAAATTTATTTAAAAGTTTAATTATATATTATATTTATAAATTAATATAATTTAGTTCATTTAGATAAATTTCACTTTGATATTGGGTATAAAATATTAGTAAACTTTTCAATGTTTTTACTTTAAAACTACATATTATCGACCCGACTGTAGGATTAATTTTAAATTAATTTCTTACACTTATATGGTTAGAATTTGGAAAAAATATATTCCATATTTATTATCATATAAATTTATAATTTACAATAATTTATACTTAGATTTTGACCAAAAAATATTAGTGAAAGTAATTAAAATTAATTACATCGATTATGGTAAAATTAAAACTAACTGAAGAATAAACCTTAAATTTTAGACCCAAAATGACCTAGGATGTTTTTCAAGAGCCATTGGATGACCATATTTTTAACCTATCCTCTATTGGAAATACTTTGGTCTAATATTGCATCAACTTTAAACATGAAAAATGTGGGTGGAATTCTATCTTCAAATATTTACAAAAGTGACACTCCCCTTCCGCTATAAATTGGAAAGAACTCTCCCTATTATTCAAAACTCTCAAACCACATATACTTGACCATTATCAACCCAAAAAACATAAAAACATTCATAAATTCCTCTTATAATCCCATTATTTAGAATAAATGAATCCAAATAAGCCTTTTGATACAAACAAAAACGAGTTACCGAATTAACAAGTAACATCCTAGTTCTCCCTTCTCATCACTCATTGTATGTTTTCATCATAAAAGACTTCACAACAAGATCAACATTAATTTGGTGATCCAATCCTTTTCCCACATTCCACCTCCTCATGCCTTCTCCTTACTCTAAAAAAGATGCAATGGTTTTCTCCCCGCTTTCTACATCCTCTAATTGAGATTGAATTTTAATGTTCATCGGTGAAAAAATGTTTGATTTTTTCCCACACCTCTTTCATCTTTAACCTACAACTCAGACCCTGAGTTTTAGTCTATTTGTGGGTAATTTAGGCAGTTTGGTCCAGCTATGGAGGTGGCACTCAGTGCTCTTCTCCTCCACTACCCCTATTGTTCAACCCATAGAGCTAAACCCCATATTAGTAGGGCACAATGAGGGTTTTGGGATAGCTTAGGATGGTTCTAGAGGGGGCTATCATAAGCTTTTGTGATTTTCTCATAGGTTTTTCCTTTTTTGGTCGTTTGGGATTCTTTTCCATCTTTAGAATCTATAGTGTTTCTTTCTTTGGACATATTTTAGTTCAAATTTGGTTTCCTTTCCATTTGTTCTTGTTTTTGGATGTTTTTGGATGTGTTATATTGTTTAGTTTTTTTGTGGAATATTGTTCAGCTTTGGTATCTATCACTGTGAACTCCGATGCTTCATTCATGATGGAAACGATAAAGACGATACAAGGTCTGTGAAAGATACATGGATCATGATGATGGTATTGTTTTGTTTTTGGTTTACCAAAGGTGCTTGTTTCAAATGGTGTTTTCTTTAAAGTTCAACTCTAATTTTTGATTTTGGTTTTATTTGAAGGTGATAAGCTAATGTAAAGGTTTATGGTGTTTCTAGTGATCGTGTTTTGAAGCATAAATATTATGATGGATGGTGGGTTTCACCGGTATCTCAGATATATTTCCCCAATTATGGATCTGATGGTTTTAGGGTGATGAAGGATACTGACGATAATAATTTTTCATGATATAGTTTTCATGATGATGGCGATTCATGTTAGGCATAGTGGATAAAGGCTCTCATAGCCCGAGGTATTTTGGGGGTGTTGGGATCAATGCAGTATTTTCAAATTTTTAATTTGGTGTTTTGGTGTATGTGGTTTTGAATCCAGTATTTCTTTTAACTTCTTGTTTATGTATGGTTTTTATTTAGAAATTTACAAATAACATTAAATCTAAAAATGGGTTTTGGAAAATTCACAAATATAGAGTTGTATTAATATGTAATGTCTTCTATCAAACTCATTTTTTTTATTTTATCTACCCTCTCCACTATCCATATTCAATGTTTGTATAAAACAATTGTATCTTCAACATTCTATGATGTTTTTATGTTAATTTTTATACCTACACTTACACACACATCTATTTATTGGGTATCAAATATACTATTTATGTTTTTGACGAACTACCGCCTCACGAAACTATAATTGTTCAATTTTTACTTTACTACCTCTCATGGTGAAAATTATAATGGAAACTCTATTTATATATGTTATATATTATATTAATTATATCATTAATATTATTTAATTATTTTACAACACATATCTTTATACATTCCATTTTTTTAATACGATAATTTCGTTTGAGGATTTGTGGACTACCGCCCCCTTAAAGCGACGTGTTTTGTTCATAGACTACATAGAATGTATTGAGGATGGGTTAAGTGAATATATATGATATACATTAGATAATAAATCTACTTTAATAATGATATATATGCATATATATACATATGATTCTATTACATTATTTCATTCAACACGACAATTAAATAGAAATAGCGTTCATGCGTATGTACGACCTACCATCTCCATGAATGATATATTATATATCATACTTATCCATTATTTGTATTATTATAATACACATATAATGAATTTAAATTATATTTATATCATGTTTTACATTCTTTAAATCATGATATAAGTATAAGGAACAGAGATATAACAAATTAGGACACATATGAAAAACAAATTAAATATTACCTAAACTAAAACCTTAACATAGAACTATTAACAAGAGGGTAATATAAAGAAATAATCAAACCATATATGGTTTTAGAAGTTTGAATATGGTTATTTTATAAACAAATAATAAATTTATATTTATTATAACAAAGTTTTGAATAAGTACGGTGAGAGTAAATACTCAAGGTAAGAGGATTTCATCTCACTTTTTATTTCTATGAGATATATGACAAGTTCACCACTCCTTCATTTTTCATGGAGTATATACTAACCATGAATTTATTATATGGTAATTATTTTTAAATTTATGGTTAATCATATATCAATTATATTATCTTCCTTTCATGGGGTTTATGTTTCAAAATTTCTCAAATTGGTATGAAAATTATGTTTCAATTTACCTTCTTTTAGACACTTTCTATATTATGAACCCATATTTTTATACAATGTTTACATAATAAATTTCAAATGTTATATAATTAATTGAAATAATTTCATTATATTTTTAGATTCATGAATTTTTACATTATTACATGGGGAGTATGGTTCAAAGTTACCAAGTGATGAGAGTTTATTGAAACAATCTCATCATTTTTCGAGATTGTTTATGATTATGCTTCCTTTGATAAATATTATGATCCATCTCTTAAGAACACTCATGAGTTTCCTTATTCTATATTTATTCAAGGTATATCTATGTATTAGTATCATTTTTCACTCATTGGTACTGAAGATAATTAATATATTGTTTTTAAGAAAAATATGATCGTATTTCTCTCTTCGGTCAGAAATCAGTTTTATTCAAAAATCTGATTGTCAAAAATGTTTTCAAAAACGATTTCACATTTTTTATATGATTTAAAATTATTTTTAGATAAATTATTTTCAAATAATTTTCATGATTTAATTATAATATTTCAATGTTATTTTTAGGGAAATGGTTTTTAAAATGTTTTCATTATTTATTATTAAAGTTTAAAAAAAAGCCTTTTAAAATATTTTGAAGTTTATTTTATAATATTTGAAGGAAAAACGTTTTAAATAATTTTCAATATTATTTTATATATTTCAAGGAATAAGGTTTCAAAATGATTTCAAGTATTATTTATGAGTTTTCAAGGTATTTTCTAACAATATTTTTTTTGATTTTATTATTTATTAAAAATCCATTTTCAAATAAGAAATGATATTTTACCCACGAATGTTTTTTTAAATATATTTTGAAATTATTTTCTATATAAGATGAAATTGGTTGATGTTACTCTTGAGTTTCTAGGAAATTATCTAAATGGTCCATTTATATTCATTCTTTGAATGGTTTTTGTTTTGATAACATGATGTTTATGATATCCTGTTTCTCTTTCATTCTTTATATGTTTATAAAATAAGTTACTCTTCCATTGGTTATATTATCAAAAAACATATTTCTATTCAATGATTTATTCCATGATAAATTCTTATAAAACCCACTTCCTTTGATGGGTTATTCTAGGATGAAATGACTATGAAACCTATATATTTTACATAGGTTATGTAATGATTAAATTTATGTGATAACCATTTCATTTCATGGGTTATGATATAATTTTTTATGTGCCATTATATGACGAAAGTTATTCTATCGCACGTGTATGAATGATGTTATTATGGGATGGGTGGGAACTATATTTCCCTCTAATGAGTTATGTAATGAGAAATGTTTTATAAGATCATGTGGTACATGGGATGGTTTCCCAATCTGGAAACAAGAGTTTACATAAAAGGACATCCAAAACCCAAAAGAAGAGTGCACACCATTAGACATCCCAAGCCCGACACAATAGGGTACAAAAGAAGACATCCCAATCCTGAAATAAGAAGGTACATGGGAAGGCATCCCAAGTCTAAAGTAGGTATAAAAGTTATTATCTCAATCCCAAAATGTTACAAAGGTCTTGGTAGAAAGCCTTTACATAGGGTTTTTATAAGATTATGTGTTTTCCACAATTCCTTGTTTTAGTCCTATATTGTATTTTAATAGATTATGTTCATTATTTCCTTATGATTTATGTATTATTAATTGTTGAGATTTTATCCATTTTTAAGGTATATTATCTTGGATATATAGGTTATGATCTTCAAGTTTCATGATCCTATAATCACACACTTATGCTCATTATTATTCTTATATATTCTTTTGTTTACCCGTACTAAGAATCTAAGATCAACTCTTTTTATGTTTCCATCCCTAGGTTATGGAGATATGTATTATTTTTAATGTTTATAAGAAGGGTTCTAGTCAAGAAGAACCTAGTGGGATATAATATAGCTCACTTATGTATTAATATTTAGGTTTCCATGTTTTTGAAGGATCTATACTAGTATGATATTTGGGAATCTGTTTTTATAATATTTTTAGTATTCCACGAAAGTTATGTATTGTTAATGTATGAAAAGAGTGGGTCTCTATATTTGGTATCAGAGAAAAGGATTAGTTAACCTTTGGATGTTAAAATGATAAATACTTAGCGATAAACATAAGGAAATGTCTAAGGATAAGTCCACGGACAATGAAAATCATAGGAAAATGACGTGGAATTCTGGAAAAGGAAATAGTGAGTAGTTTCTTTGAAATAAATCCTAGTCTAGGTACTAAATGTGGATGTGGATCTGGGAATGATGTACCAAGGATTAAAAACACTGACAAGATATTTTGGGTCTGACTTGGGGTAATCTAGTATAGGAAAACTGGCCTTGATGCACACCTAGTTTGACATTCTTGGGGGATATGCTTCAGGAAATCACAAATTATTTATGAACCATCTGAAAGTTTTTAAATATAGGATGAGTGTAAATAACCAAGGATAAAACTATGTTTCCATAGATTAAATAACTAGAATCCATGATTTAGTAACCCTATAATTAATTTTTGAAGATTATATAGTATTCTAATACGATAGATTTTTCCTACACTGTAGATTCTAGAGGTTTTTCATGTTCATTCTTTGTTTTTCTACTTTTGTTTTTTTATTTCTTTATCATTGAGTGGTCTATTTTGATTTGAATCCTGGTTTCTTGATAATTTTCTGTAAGTATCCCACTCTCCCACAAGGTGGTTTTGTCTTGAAAAAAATGTATTTAGTTATTTTCTGAGTGTAAATATGATAATGATAATCCCGAAGGTGGTACGAGTATTGTTTATACTTCTAACGATAAATAGACTACAAACTAAAAGTAAAAGGTATGTGATTTTCTTCCTCTATTCATTACATTTTACTTAAGAATCAAGATTATATTGAGGTTGAGGAACCTTAAGACATGATTCATATTTAATATTATAAGAAATAGGTATAAAGAAATATGTTCATTAAGTCAGAACAATGGTTTAAGAATAAAATTGGATAAATGAAGTATTTATGTTTTGGAATGAAATAATTATGCTATATGAATCATTATATATATAAGTCTTTTCAGTATAAGTTTTTATTAAGAAATGAAAATGATATGTTAAGTGGTGATTTCATAGAAAGGTGGTATTTTGAGTAAGGTAAGGTAAACCATAATTAATTCCAATATTTTTTATAATTATCTTTAGATAAAGATATGTTGGATATGAATAAGTAAATTTAATGGTATAGATACCCCTGAAAATAATTATTGAAAAAGTGGTCTATATTATCAAGGTTTAAGTTTAAAACTTATTGGATTTAAGGATTGTATTTAGTAATCATTAGAATAAGGAAGCACATATGTTTTCCAAAAGGATTTATGGTAGTTCAAGTTATTAACATGTTTTAATGGAATATATGAAGAGGGTATTCACATGTTTGGAATGTGACAACCAAGAGAAACTTTGGTATATATTGGGATCAATGGTTATCTGATTTCATGAAATTATTTCTAAAACTTTTAATTTTCATATTTTGGAAGAGTTTTATGGTTAAAAATTTATGGAAATTTTAAGTTAAACATTAAATGAAGTTACTAAGATTCCAGTGTTAACTCTCCATATAACGATTTATTCCTATTTTATAACCAATTAAAACTACTCTATGTTGATTATAACTGACGGGATGACACATCATGGGTCTCGTTATCTTTTAGTACTTCAGGAATGAAAAATTCACCTTCCTTTTTTGAGAAAGAGGTGAAGTGGATCAATGAACAACAAAGGGTGATGTTGTCCTGAAATCCTGAAGTATATATTTTCATGAAAATTATTCAACTTATGAAAAAGCATCTTCCAGAAAAAATGTTTTCCTAGTACCTTCGCTTCTAAGGAATCAAATGGTCCCTTGAGTAATCACAGATTTATCGCTTTATGATTGTTAATTTTCTCCTCACTAAGTTCTCTATCACTCTTCATAAGAACATAATAGCTAGATTTCTCTTCCATATATATGTTTTCACCTCCAAAATTTGTTCTCTTATATTAAAACCTATTTATATGTTACATTGGGTAACTATTATAGTTCCAACTTCCCATTTTTAAGGGAACTTTTTATATTAATTTTTATAATGTGGGTTTCTTTGAATGAAACATTAAAGTATTAAACCTTTAATAACCCAAAAAAATTAGGTAGAAATTCATTTTAAGGTGGTAGAATGTAAAACCCCAAGAGGTTTTGAATTATTATTTTTGAATTAATTTAGCCTTTTTGATATTTTTCAATTCAGGAAACACAGAAAATAGTATATTTTATATTAAAGTACTATGTGTTTCTTGAATTATACACAACACCAATTTAATAGTGCACTACACAAAACATAAATTTTTTACTTCTCTATATTTAACATTAAGGTTACCTTGCATTACATGCAAAAATGAAATTCTTCGATGGCTTATGTAATTCTTAGAACTGAGTTCCATTGAACAATAGTATATCATTACCAAGTTATTACATACTATAATAAGATATAACCTAGCTTTTAAATTAGAAATTATGAATACTATTAAATAATTTATGAAAATAAATCATTTACATAAATATAATATGAATTCATAGGTTAAAAATTAATTAGAAATGAATATGAAAACCGATTTAATATAAAGGAAAATAATATTATTTTCATGGCAACAAAGCCATTATACCCTAATAAATTAATATAATTAGAACTAGTGAGTGATATTATTTTAATATATTTGTTTTATGTTCAATAAAATTAATATTTATATTCATAATATTAATTTTATCGACATAATATAAGAACAAACCCAATATTATGCTTAAAATAAAATATTTTTATTAAGGAATTTTTACTGTCTATTATTGGAGAACAAATTTTAAATTCTAATTTTTGAACATTTATATATTCAATATGGAAAAATAAAATTCATAATTGAAATTGGAACATAATAATTAGTTTACAGTAATTGTTTTGGCATTTTTCTATGAAGTTTTATTTTTTTAATGAAAAGTGAAAATACATAATTTTAGTTCAAAAATACTTTATAATATAATTTATTTATTAGGTTAAATAATAATTTAAATTGGTTTAAAAGTTTATTTAGATATAATTTTTATCAACTAATATATTTTAGTTCATTGATATCAATTTCACTTTGAAATTGGGTATAAAATTTTAAGAAACTTTTCAACGTTTTGACTTTAAATACCTACATTGTCGACTCGACCAGTGGATTAATTTTAGATTAATTTATTCCAATTATATGATTTTAAATTGAAAAAATGGATTCAATATTTGGAATAATAAAAATTTATATTGTATAATAAGTATAAATTTCTTTTTTACCAATAATTTTAGTTAAATTAATTAAAATTAATTTCATCATTTAAGGAAAAATTAAACATAACTAAGGATAAAACCTTAACATTAATACCCAAAATGAACTAGAAACTTGTACAAAAGACATTGGATGACCATATTTTGAAACTTTAATATTTTCTTATGTATGTTGGTTTATTATTTGGTCGACCTATAATATGGAAATCATGGTGGGAATTATATCTTCAAATATTTACAAGAGTTGCTATTGACCTTCCATTATAAAAATAGTAGTACTCTACATCTTCTTCACACCTCAAAAAACACTTATGTTTGAAAAATATCTTCCCAAAAAACATAAATAAATCCTTATATTACAATTATAATCATATTCTTGAGAATAAAGTAATCCAATGAAGCGTTTTGGCACAAACTAAAAGAAGTTACCTCATTAAGAGGTAACGTCTCCCCTCAAGATCATTCATTTTATTTTCTTTCTCCACCCCTATACTATAAATATTCCTTGATTAAACAAAATTTCAATATAATAATATTTTTTATGATAATTTTTATACCTAAAGTTACTCACAGTTCTATCTACGGGGTAACAGACATACTTTTTACGTGTATAACAAACTACCACCTCACAAAACGAAGATTGCTCGTTTTTTACTTTACTACATCTCATTGTGGAAATTATGATAATAACTAAGTTTGTATATGTTATCAATTATATTCATTTTTTATTTAATATTTTTTAATAATTTTACAACATATATCTTTATACTTTCCATTTTGTGTTAATACGATAATTTCGTTTGAGGAAGTGTGGACTACCACTACCTCAAATCGTTGTGATTCATTCATACACTACATGAGATGTAATAAGCATGGGTTTAGGGAATATATATGATATATATGATATAATAATGATACTAAAATAATTATATATATATATATACATATATATATATATAATTCTGTCACTTTATTTCTTTCAACACGATAATTAAACAGAAATAGCATTCATGTGTATGTATGACCTACCGTCTCCATGAATGATATATTCCATTTCATACATATATATTTATAGATTATTATAATAAAAATATAATGAATATAATGAATATTAATTATATTTAAATCATGGTTTATATTATAAAAATCATATATAACTATAAGGACCAAATATATAACAAATTAAAACCCATGTGAAAACCAAACAAATGTTACCTGAAGTAAAAACTTAACATAGAATTAATAAAAGGAGTGTAATATAATGCCATAATTAGAAAATATATGGTATTATAAGTGATAATATGGTTTTTTGATATATATATATTAAATTTATATTTATTATATATGAGGTTTGAACTAGTATTATGAGAGTGAAGACACATGGTAAGGGGATTTCATCTCACTTTTTATTTCCATGAGATACATGCCATGTTCACCACTCTTTACTTTTTCTTGGTGTATATACTGAACCTAAATGTGTTGTATGAATATTATCGTAAAATTTATGGGTAATTATATATCCATTCTATGATCTTCCTTTCATGGGGTCTTTGTTTTAAATGTTACAAAATCTGTAAGATAGTTTTGTCTCAATTTACCTTTTTTGATACACATGCCATGATAAGCACAAATATTTTTATAAAATGTTAACATAGTGCATTTGAAATGTTATATAATTAATAAAATTCCTTTAAATATATTTTAAAATTCATGTAATTTCACTTTCTTACATGGGGAGTATGGTTCAATGTTACGAAGTGAAAAGATTTTATTGAAACAATATCATCACTTTTCAAGATTATTTATGATTATACTTCCTTTGATGAAATATTATGATACATCTCTTAAGAAGACTCATGAATTTCCTTATCATATATTTATTCAAGTTATATACATGTTTAATTACCATTTTCCCACTCTTTGGAAGTTAACATAATTAATAATGTGTTTTTATGAAAAATATAACCATATTTCTCTCTTTAGTTGGAAATATATTTTATTCAAAAACAATATTTTCAAAAATGTTTTCAGAAATGTTTTCAAGACATATTTATATATTTGCAAATTATTTTCAAATAAATGGTTTTCAAAACACTTTAAATATTTCATGATAAAAGTTCAATGTTATTTTCAAGGAAATGGTTATCAAAATGTTTTCACGATTTATTTTCAATGTGTTTTTAAAGAAAACAGTTTCTAAAATGTTTTGAATCTTATTTTATATGTTTCCAAGGTAAAATTTTTTAAAAAAAATTTCAATATTATTTTATATTTTTTCAAGGAAAAAGGTTTTAAAAATTATTTCAAGTATTCTTTATAAGTTTTCAAGTTATTTTCTAAGTAAATGATTTTTAAATGGTTTTATTTTCTAAAAATCCATTTTCAAAGAAGAACATATATTTATCAAAATAAATATTTTTAACATAAATCTCAAAATTATTTTCCATCTAAGATGACATAGATTGAAGTTACTTATGCATTCATGGTAAATGATCTTAAGAGTCCACTCATATTCTTTCTCTAATTGGTTTTTTTCTTGATGACACTAAATTTATGAAAATACATTTATCTTTCACGACTTCTGTGTTTATGAAAAAAGTTCCTCTTCTATATATTATATGCTTATAAAACATATTTATCTTTAATGGGTTATTCCATGATAAATTATTATGAAACCTAATTCCTTTAATGTTTATTCTATGATAAAATTACTACGAATCCTATACTTTTTCTATAGGTTATGATATGATTAATTGTTTGTGATACCTATTTCATTTCATGGGTTATGATATGATTTTTTTTCCTCATGATATGATAAGAGTTATATTTTCGTGTGTCCTATATTTGAATGATGTTATTATCATATCGGTAAGATATATATATCCCTCCAATTAATTGGGTAATAATAAATGTTTTATGAGCTCAAAGGGTACAGAGGTGGTCATCCCAATCATGAAACAACAGGGTACACGAGAGGAAATCCCAAGATGAAAACAAGAGGGTATAAGGAAAAAAATCCCAATCCCAAAATAAAAGGGTACTCTATGTGATATATATAGCCCAAAAAAAGAGGGTGAATGAGAGGGGATATCAATCTTGAATTAGGTAAAAATGTTATTATCCCAATCATTACAAGTTAAAAAGGTATTTATAGGTAAACTTAACATATGGTTTTTTATATGCTTATGTGGTCACCATAATTTCATGTTTCATTCCTGTGCTAGGATATCATGGATTGTGTTTATTATTTCCTTATGATTCATATATTATGAAATGCCATGATTTATGCCATGTTTCTTGTATACGATTGTTTATATGTTCTGTATGCTATAAAATTTTTATGTTCATGTTCTCATACCCTAATTCTCATAATTATTCTTATATATCTCCCTTTTTTTTACCGTTACTGAGAATCTGATATCACCCCTTTTATATGTTTCCATATCTAAGTTATAAAGATATGAATAATGATTTATGTGTCTAAGAGGGGTTCTAGTCAAGAAGAACCTAGTGTGAGATTATGTATCTCACATATGTATCACCATTTAGGTTTCCATGTTTCTGAAGGCACTAGACCAGTACAGTCTTTGGGCATCCATTTGTATAATGTTTTAAGTATTCTGGAAAAGTTTATTAACATTAATGAATGAAAAGTGAGTGTATCTATAAACATAGTTACCAAAAAATATTTTAGGTTTATAGTTTGAGGGAATTAGGATAAATTGTTATATAAACAACCCTAATGACTTAAAGAGAGTATTTTTATATCTATACTCACATTTTAATATTCTAAATTAATTATTCCACATATCCAAAAAATAGTATCATGTATAAACACATTATAGACTTGAATAATTTATCATCATTTTTAATAACATAGAGAAAATGAAATTTATTAATATTGAGATCAAATACTCAGTAAGGGTATACATAATCATTAATAATTAAATGTAATCAATGGGAGTAATATTATAATATGGTTATGATGAAATAATCATAGTGAATATTCATAAAATAAGAAAATTCATAAACATAAATAAATGTATCATCAATCATGAAACATTTAATAATATTTAACACAATAAGTAGTCATTACAATCAATAATCATGATCTATATGATTCCAATACCTATTAATGTAAACAATAAAATATCATATATTTTCACCTATAAGAAGTAGAAAATACTTTTATTTGAACATAAACTCATTATCATTATTTGATAAATCATATGACTTTAATAAAAACACCATAAAAATAACATATAAATAATATATATTTCATGGGGAATCATTTTAATATCACTCTTATATATGGAATGTTCGTCCCGATTATCAATAGAATGGCCTTCATAGTTCATATGGAATAAGAATAACAATTATAATTAGAGTAAACATCATAGTTAAACATGAAAAAAATATTGTTAATACTTCAAAAAACCCTCAAATACAACTTAAATACATAAATCATAATTTGTGAATTGAAGGAATCTCATGGAATCATCTATCATTGATTAAAACATAACCACATTTCCTTTTTTTATAACTAAACCATCCATAATCAGAAACAATTTCCATGAACCATAACCTAAATAATGTATTTATTTCTTTCATTTAATAAAAAAACACATATAAACATCCATTATTTCATTCATAACATGATTAACCCATGGAAAATAAATAGGTTCCCTGAGATTCTCTTTGAAACTATCATAATATACCCTAGAAAAGTTTGAGGAAGGTAACATTGAAAAATATCCCCATTAAATCATAATTATCATCATGGTTTGTTATAATTTATGAATATAAATACCATTAAAATATAATAAAAACATTAATGGGTAAAATACACTTTTCACATTGAAAATAAATTTTAAAAATTAAAAATTAATAAAATATTGTGAAAATAATTTTAATTGAAAATGAAATTGAAAATATATAAATGAATCTCTAATTAAAATAATTTTCATGAGGGTAGGAAGATCATTTAATGATTTAAAAATTTAAAATAAACCTTCTTCTCAAGCATTTTGTAAAAGAGTCTCAAGTGAACCATTTGGAAAACATAAAAAAAATTATATTTAAAAACTTTTAAAAAAGGTAAAGGTATATTTTAAATATAATTAAGAAATAATTTATTTTTATTAAATAAAATTATAAAAAAATTATAAAGCACTTATTTTGATGAATACAATTCCTTATATTAAAGATGATATAATATCAATATCACATACTAATGACTTTCTTGATGTTTATTTATAAAATAAGGGAAGAATTTGAAATTATACTTATAAACCAAATTAATAAATTGAGGTGAATAAAAATGGTTTGGTTCATGAAAATAATATCATATTATTTCCCCAAATGATACTTGAACCTAAACAATCTTGAAGAGAAAAGAGATTCTGACAGAAATCTATTACCACTTTCATAACTCTTCAATCGTAATCCCCATGAAAATGTAACATAAAATGATTCATTAAATCTCTTGAAAACATATAGATTCATGATTTAATATGACAATGGGGTAGTATATACAGCTCATAAACTAATATAGGTTCACATAAAAAAAAATTTGTCTCAAATAAAGAGAATTTGAGATGAATAACACATAAAAATGTCATATCACTGAATTCAGATTTCATCCATGGAAAAATTATTGGTAAAAATGTTAATAAACCTAAAAAATTGTTTAAGAATTCCAATGAAAAATGTTATAACTTCATGTCAAGTCCACTTGGATGAAATAATAAAAATAAAAACATAAATTACCATAAATTACTAAGGATTAAATATATAAAAAGAAAAATGGAAATTATATACACCATATAAAAAAATAGGTGCATAATAATAGAATATTCTCCAATAAATGTTTATTAACATGAAATCCCTTACCCTGAGCCCATACATTACATTTATGTCCTTTAACTACTATATAACAAACTCATACTAATTACATGATTTATTAAGTAAATTTTTCATCTTTAATTCCTTATACTTAAACTAGTTATTTATTCTATTTTATCTATATATTTAATTTATAATCAGTTATGTCCACATCAGGTACTTTGAGAATGTTTGGTTGATAATTTCAAAACTGCTTCGGTGTTTTTACCATCATCAAATGTGTAAATGTTCTCTAATATATAGAATAATAATCATGGAATAATTATAATATAAATTCATAAAATATAATTATAAATCTAATAATTAATGGTGGTTATGATAAATGAACTATGTGACATTTATGAAGACAATAGGTTGTACATATGCATGTGTAATGTTTCTATTTTTCAATGATCACTATGGAGTGAAGGCAAGTACAATATTATCTTTCAATAGTTATAATAATATAATAAATACCATATTTTTCCTTTAAATAAAATTATATATATATATATCATCTATTTTATGTAGTGATGAAATATGAATCAAACCACTTTGTGGATGCTGTAGTCTACACTAAAGTTCGAACGACGTTATAATTTTCTAGTCTATATAATGATAAGAAAATGATGATATATTAGTTATAAATAATGATAAACATTTATATATATATATATGTATGTATGTATATATTAAATCCATCGTGATAAACATTTTTGAGATTTCACTCCCTGACCAAGGAATTTATTTTATTTTTTTCCTTTATTGGATATAGATCTTTTGGATGAAGTTCAAGTTGAGTTCTCAGTTTTAATTTTTTGAATTTTGAATGTTACTAGGTTGCTACCATGATGTCCCTTAGTATTCTTGAGAGTTTTTTATGGAATGTATAGATTTTTGTATTGAATGCAAGAGGCTCATGGTTTGCCCATGGTTAGGGGAAACGATGCATGCTCACCAAGGAAACTATGCGACAAATGTTCATTTTTGATAATGAAATAAATCAAAGTTGGCATACATTTTGGAAAATCGTGCTTCCAAACCATCTGATTTTCCCAATTCTTTCAAATTTTGAAAGTATCTCATTTCCCCACACTCTTGTAACCCAATATCATGATTTTCCTCCCCCATTCAACCTTGGATCACTATGGGCCCCTCCAAGCTTCTCCTCCCTTGCTCTCCTTCCACCATTGAATCTTAATGAAGGTTCCTTTGTAAGTTTCTTTGGGTTTTTTGTAGATTTTATTCCCTTATCTCCCTTATCTCTAGAGTTATTGATTTATATTAGTGGTTTTCCCTTATAAGATAGACCTTAAAGGTTATGGATAATCTGTGGTTCATTTTCATTAATGCCATGGTGTAAAAATTGTCTCTTGGGGTGCATTCCCCTTCCCTATAAATTTTTGTTGTATTATCACGTTATTTAGGTAGGTTTTTCAATCAATATACTTTTTGGAAGATTATATTGATGCTTAATATTTCCTTAGTGTGTTAAAAAGTTTCTAATCCTACTTTTGAATTGTTACCATAAGATATTTTTGTGTTTCCATGATGGTAAATAGGTGAGAAATGGTTCTTTGAGGGTTTATTTATTTTTGTCTACATTTGAATACATGAATGTGGTTTCAACGTTTTTGGGGAAATATGGTTATTTGGGTGGTGTTTTCCTTTTGGTATGCATTGAAAATATGGTTGGGTTGTGAGTTGGGTGTTGTATATAGAATTAGATGACTTTTATGGTGCGATGATTATGTACGTATTGTAGGGCGGTTTAAAAGAGAGTGATTTTTACTAAAAAAAAGGGGCGTTTTAAAGGGGTTTAAATTATGAATTTATTGGAAGATAGTTTTCTAAAATAAATTGATTGTGTTTCCAGTATCCCTATTTTTTTGTGATTTATATATGTGTTTTATTTTATATGTAAAAAGTAAAAGATGTGTTATCAAAGGGATTTGAAGGTACGAACATGTTGAATATTTTTTCCAAAAGAAATGCGTTTTTTGGAACATGAACTTATTTAGTGTCCACCACAAATGTGTTTTTAAGTTATAAAGATTATGTGAAACATATTTTAAAACGGATTTGGTGTGTTTATGAATTTGGAATGGGGTTTTTTCCATGGAAATGGATGGATCTCTTATGTACCTTTTATTTGTTTTCTAAATTGGTTTCAAGAGATGTGTAGGAGATGTAATGAAACTTTTGGTGATTTTATTATTATTCCATATTTTTCACTTGGCTCTAGAAGTGTTTTTGATTTGAAATGTGAAGTCTCATTTGGAATTGTTCATGTAAACGTGGTGTTTTATATTAAATTTGGAAATGGTGTGGAAATGGATTGTAAATGTATTTTTTTGGGAATTACAAAGGCTAGTTGGAACTTTATGTTTAAATTGAAAATTTGGATTGATGTGAAGTGATGTGAATGCCCAATTGGTAACTTGTGACGTTTCAGAAATTCGTGTTGGAACTCTTTTGGAGTATAGTAAAATAACCTCACCTTATTAAGGGAAGACATTCCGTTGATTTATTTTAAGGATCATGTTTTATACAGTTTTTCATAAATGATGTTTTCTTTTAACATAATAGTGTGATTATACTTATTTCTCTTAAAGGGCAGAAACATAGTGATGTGCATCTTAGAATGTCTTTAAAAACAATTTGAAAACATGGGTAGTATGAAAGCCTAATTTTCATTTATGAATGTTTGGGATAATGGTTTCTGAAACTCAAATGATGTGATGACCTAATTGGTATTTGGAAAACAAAGGGGTTTTTATGTGTGTTCATGATGACTTGGATTATGATTGGATACCACCAGAATTTTGGGATGGGATTCCTTCTAGTGGCTAGTGTATGAGAATGTTGTTGGTATTGAGACCACTTGAATTTTTGGATGAGTTATCCTCTTATTTATCGTGAACGAGAATGATATGGGTTATGGTTTCGATAGAATGTATCATCATGTACTATTATCATGTGATTTTTTTGGAAAAATCAAGAGGGTCAAGTGATAATGCCCTATCAACCCCAATTGGATAGATTGTATCTCACTAGATTTTCTTAGAGTCCATGTGGGATGTTCCAATGGTGAGGCTAGTTTAGTGTATATAGGTGGTTATAGACTATAGAATTGCCCCTATATCAGTAGGTGTGTCTGAACTGATTACATTTAGGGATTCCCTATAGAGATGTTTAGGAAGTTACCATGATTAATATATGTATTTTATACTTATTTAAGCTTCTTGTTTGGATTTTAGACCATCTATTTTAGGAATTTTTTGTTTTCTCTTTACTTTATACTTATCCCATTTTGATTACTTTTTATTGATTTGTACTTAGGTTTTTTTTAAATTGGGTTGTGAAAAGTTGATCTGTTTTTGAAAAGAAAAGTTGTGTGTGTTGTTTTAAAAAGGAAATTTGTCTAAATCTATATTTACATATCGGAATAGATAAGGCCTATTTTATAAATTTATATCAAACCAGTGTTTATGGAATATTTTGGTAAAGGAAATGTGTGGAGACTTTGGTGATTACCTACTGTGCTGTTTAGGCTCACACTCTCCATATGTCACTCATCATCAGTAAACCTGAGGTGTTTGGTAGGTTCAGGTTTCTGGTTCAGTTGTACCTATAGAGTAGGTTGGTCTTATGGTTGGTGGTGACAAAAAAGTCTTGTGGAAAATGTGTCAGCGTAGTTCTATATCGGTATTTTACATAGTTATATATTTTTTTAGTAATTTTTGTATCTATGTAAGTTATGTATATAAAAATATTTAGTTATTATTGGTTATGTTTCATGCTTAGTTTTTTATTTGATCCTCATTTATTTGGGATAAGTCTTTCTTATAGAGATTAATTTGATGACCGACACTATTTTCCAACACATGGGAATCAGGAAGGCCCTTCAAACCATGTCTTGGATATGGCCGAGTGTCGGGTCGAATGGAATCCTGTATTAGTTGATGAAAAATGGTATCATAGAAGGACCTTGTTTTTTAGGGTGTCAAGTAGATCAAGTATTGGGTCTTTCAGGACATAGGAGATAGGCATGATAAAGAAATCATAAACACCTCCTTGTTTTGATCCTCAAGTTTCCAGGGGTATTCAAAGATTTGATTCTTTGATTTGTTCTAGTTTATATGGAAGACAGATGACAATAGAGGCAATCCAGTGTTATTTTGTGATATCACATGGAGTAGTGACCCATGTGGTGTCTGAGTACATGGTTCAATGTCCTCTTAGTTATTAATTATTACTTGGGTCATGTCCCAGTAACCATGTCTCTAGGATAGGTATGACCACTAGTTCCTCATTTTGGTAGTTTTGTGAGAGTTTTGTTTTTTTTTGTTTTAGTTTGTGTGAGTGGGATTTTGAAATAAAAAAGTTTTTAAAATGGAAATGATTTGTTTTATTTGGTTTTTGATTTATAAGAATGGGTATTAAATTAGAAAGTGATTGGTATTGAAAATTCGGTGTATTCTTGGGTTTGATGATGAAATTAGTATGTGTGGCCCTTGATATTCCTTTTGAACATTCTCATATGTGTGGGTATATGTAGAAAGGGAATGCTGGCATGTGTTCATGGATGATATGGCTTGAAGTGGGATGAATTCATATGAAATGGTTTATAGGATACCATGAGTGATTATTTTAAATCCAAGGTTTCACTTGGTTTTTTTCCAAAGGGTATTGAAAAGGAAAATAATTTTTGGGGTTAGTATTTTGTTTAAAATTGGGTTTTTTATTTTGTGAATAATGGATTTCAGAATTTAGATAGTGTCCTTGGAAGAAGGTAATTTTGGAAATTGGATAAAATGGGATTTTTTAAAAGATTATTTTTGGTTGTACTTATAGTGTTTGGATTGTGACCCTATTGTTTTTTCATGATATGTTATTTTTTATTTTTTGGGTTGATTTTGATTTAGGTTTTTTTCATTATTTTGTTCATAATATGATACCAAGAATGGTCATCAAAATATCTTGTGGGTCTAGACATGTTTCTGGTTTTTCCTAGTTTTTTACTAACTTTCATGGTGATCAAGTTCTGTTAGAGGAAGTGTAATGGATTGAGGAAGTTTATTTTGACTTTAGTTCATTCAGAACTCCTGAAGTTGTGAGAGTTTGTGTTGTTATGGGTTCATTTAAGGGTCTAGACTTCGATAAGTGAAAGATGAATGCTCCATCATCAATACAAGTTGTGTTGAAGTGGGAGGTGTTCATGGATACTTTTGTCTAATAGTTTTTACCTGAGGAGGTTAAGAAATAGAAAGTATAGGAGATCATGAGTATTTAGAAAATCAAATATATAGTGAAGGCCTACGTTAAAAAATTCTTGGAGCTCGTTTCCTTTTCCAAAAAGTTAGAATCATTGGATCTTTTGATGTCTACTCTTTTAATTTGAGTTTCCCATCATGATATTAGGGAGAAAACATTCTCCTACAAGGATATAAATTTCATGAAGTTGCTTTATGAATAGTTATTAGTTGAGTTGGTTTCTGGAGTGTAGGTAGTTGTAAATCTAGTATCCCATGCTACTCTTGAATTTTCCCATTCTAAAGAGAGATGTTTTCCATATGATCCTATTTTTGAATGGACACTTTCATTGGATCTAGATTTGAGTTCATCATACCTTTCTCTTGTATTTTTTTCATTGTGGTCGGTTTGTGCATTAGAAGTTCTCTTGTTCCCATCCTCCAAATACCTTCCATTGTTATTTCTATTTGGGTCATATAAAGAAGTTTTATAAGAAGTTTTTCTTGAAAAATAAGTCTTGATTGGAGGATGTTATCTCTTGACTATGGGAAAGCAGATGTTTTAGACATTATATCTCCATCCACATCCCCTAGAGTAAAGATTTCATGTATTTAGGAAATCAATAGTGGTGTAAGAACCTTTTCCTAATTATTTTCTCTATTGTTGGGGTGGATATATTTTAGGTTTGTGGTTATAGTATTTATTTTTTTAGTTATTCTCAAGAGAAATGTTGTTCTTATTATGTTGTAACCACATTTTTTACCTTAGATGTGGATATTTAAATGAGTATCCTTTCATAAATCGGTTTTAGTTTTTAGTTGTGGTTGTTTGGAGATATACATTCTTGTGTAAATCGATGATTTTGGATTGTGTTTGGGTTTATTGTTTAGTTCATGTAACTTTCTTGGGTTTTACCTTGGTTTGGGGTTTGGTTTATGTGATGAAGTTTCTGTTTTGGTGGTAGTGCTATTAAGATTATGTAGAGGAGTTTGTGTAAGATTATTCTAGGGGTTCCCACACCTCTCTCCCCAAGGTGGTATTATTGGGAGTTCCCATGTTGGGATAATCTGAAGTTGTTTCATGGTTTTAGTTAGGTTCTTTTAGTGAATATAATCCTCTCATGTTCTCCAATTATTCTTCATTCTATGGTATCCCATATAAATGGTCAAGTGTGACTTGTGAAGAGAAAGGTCACCCTAAGTTCAATGATTTTTTTCTGCCTTTATTCAGTATTAGGGTCTAGTTTTGATTATCATATAGCTAGGTGAATTAATGGGGATGTAAAGTGTTTTTGAGGGGGATAGTTGTTATACCACAACCTTGAATTTCATTAGTTTTATTATATTATTGTCTTTAGATCTTTTTATGAAGTTTGGGTTGAGTTTATAGTTTGAATATTTGAATTTTGAGAGTTCCCAAGTTAGTCTCATGTTTGGTCTATAGCTTCACCAAGGTTTTTAGTGGAAATTAGATATCTTGGGCTTGAAAGAATGTGGGTCATGTTTTAGGGAAACTATGCACCCTCTCCCAAGAAACCATGCGGTAGATTTTAATTTTATATGGTGGAACTTAAAATGATTGGAAAACGGTTTGGGAGACAATATGGCCAGCTCAGGCCGGAAATCCCTTTCACCATTAGGGTGTGCATGGTTGGAACATTGTCTAAAAAAAATATTTTGAAAAACTGTGTGACTTTCCTAGTTCATTGAAACTGAGAAATTACCTCTTTACCCTATATTGATTTAAACCCAATTTGGGATTTTCCTCTCCCATTTGACCTAGGTTCACCATGGGCCCCTCCAATACCATCCTCCCTTGCTCTCCTTCCACCATTTAAGTTTCTTGAATGTTCTTATGTATGTTTCCTTTGTTTTTTGGTTTACTTACTCAGTTCAAATCCATTCCTTATTGATTTCCTAGTTCCTCTTAGCGGGGTTACCTTATTTTCCAGATTATAAGGATTAATAATGATTTTTGGGTTTTTATCTATGATGTTAGGTTATGAAAATTGTCTCTTGAGGTGTATTATCCCTTATTATATTATTTGGTTGTGTTTGAACATCATTAAGGTACATTTCTATCCATTTATTTTATGAAACATTTTATTGATGCTTGATATTTTCTTTAGCATATTGAAAATGTTATAATCCTTATTGTGAAGGGTTTACATAAGATTTGTTAGTGTTTTTATGATTGAAAATGGGTGAATTTTTTTTAATGGTTTATTTAATTATTCTTGGATTTGAATGAATTCAAGGCGTTTTATAAAATTCTAATTGATCATTTAAGGTAAAATATCGTGCTTTGGGAGGTGTTCTCCCTTGGGTATATTTTAAAAATATAGTTGGGTTGGGATTTGGGTGTTCTATGTGGAATTGGGTGACTATTATGGTGTGATGTATATATTTGGGTTATTGGGTTGGTTTAAATGAAAGTGATATTTCTTAAAAAAAAGGTCTTTCAAAGTGGTTTAATTTAAGAATCTGTTGGAAGATTATTTTCTAAAATAACTTGATTGGGTTTCAGGTATCCTTTTTTATTTATAAATGAATTTTATGCATTATGTGAAAATATTGAAATGTGTTTTAAATGTATTTAAAGGTTAAACTTTGTTGAAAATTGGTTTTCCAAAAGAAATAAGTTTTGTGGAACATTAACTTCTTTGGTGTGCACATCAAATGTGTATGTAAATTGTAAATGTTATGAGACTAATCATTTAAAAATTATTTGGTGTTTTTTAAATTTGGAAATAGGATTTCTCAATGTGAATGTTTGGATATCTTAGGTTGTACTTTTGTTGTGTTTTCTATAAGGGTTTCATGAGTTGTTTAATTTGTGTAAGGGCTTGTTTGGACTTCTCATGTTGTTTCATGTTATTCACTTGGATTTGGAAGAGATTTGTATTTAATATGTGAAGGTATGTTTGGAGTTGTGCATTTGAAAGTGATAGTTTATATTTACTTTGTAAACTGTGTGGAAATGGATTGTAAATGTGTTTTTTAAATGTCAAAGGTATGTTGGAGCTGTGTGTTTCATTCGAAAAGTTTGTGTGATATGAATTGATTTGATTCCCCTATTTTCACCTTGGGATGTTTTGGAGTTTTTTTGGAACTCATGTGATACACCGGCCCGGTGGGAATCATGAAATGTCTAGAACAATGTATTGAAAACACAAGTAACATGAATGCGTGCTTGGTATTTCGGATTGTTTGGGAAAATAGTTTTTAAATCTTAAGTGAGGTGATGACCTGATTGGAACTTATTATAGAAATGGTTTATCATGTTCATTCATGAATATTTGGATTATGATTAGAGATAACTATAATTTTGGGATGGTATCCCCTCTAGTTTCTTATGGATGAGAAACATATTGGTATTGGGACCACTAGAATTTTAGGCCATGTTCCCCTATAGTGGATCTTTCATGAGAAAGCTATGGGTTATTGGTTCTATACCATGTGTCACTCTTTACTATTATCATGGGATTATAGGGTTTTATCTAGATGTTTGAGTGATAGTTTCTTATCAACCAAAAATAGATGGCCTGTATCCCGTTGGATTTTCCGAGAGGCTAGTTGAGACGCTCCACTGGTGAGGATAACTTATAGAATCCAGTTTGTTATATACTATAGAGACACACTATATTCTAGATGGTGAGTTAGAACTATGTATATCCATGTACAGACTCTAGATATTTTTAGGAATTTATCATGATCAATATTTGTTTATTCTACATATTTTAAAATCTTTTTTGAATTTTAGGCATAATGATTTATACATGTTGGTTTTATTCCCTTCACATTCCATATAGAACTTTTTTATTATTGGGTATGGATGTGTACATGGGTTTTTTGATTTAAATGGGTTGTGAAAAGTGCATCTTTTTTTGAAAAGGAAAATTCAAGTGTTGTTTTAAAAATAAAATTTATGGAAACTTATGTTTACTTGCTGGAAACGAATCAAAAGTGTATTTTATAAATATATTTCCAAATAGTTTTTGTAGAATATTTCTGGAATGGAAATGTATAGAATCAATGGATATTACCTATTTTTGTTTAATATCATACCCTACTTGTTCCACTTAGATTCGGTAGAACAGAGCTAATTTTCAAGCTCCAGTTTCACGTTTAGTTGTACCTTTGGAGCATGTTGGTCTTGTGGTTAGTTGTGACCAAAATATCATGTAGATATTATATCAATGTGGTTCAATCTCAATTTTTTACAAAGTTATATTTTTCATAGTTTTTTTATCTAGATCATTTATTTATCTAACGATATTCTATTTTTTGGTTATGTTTCATGCTCTTTTTGTTTATTTGATTCATGTTTGTTTTTGAAAAAGATGTTCCCATAGTGACTACTTTGTTGACCAACACTAATTTCCTGATGTTGGGGATCAAGAACACCATTAGGGCCATGTCTCTGACTATGTATGGTGTCAGGTTAGATTAAATACTATCTTTTTTTGTGACCCGAGATGTGGTGATAAAAAACAAATAACATCGGTCCATGAGATTGTAGTCCTTTGTACAGAGGAATAACGATTTTTTTTCAAAATTGATAGAAGAGGAGATGGATATAGGTTATGCAATTAACATAATAATGTCAAATTATATGACAAATTTATATTTATTATATGATTTTTTTTAATAAATATTAATAGGGTACAAAAAAATCTAGAAAAATGCATGTTTGAGAAATATACCTCTATTTCAGACAAACTCTTTTGATTTACACCTTACGCAAAAAATGGTTAGCAATATGAAAAAATAATACCTATATATTGTTTATATGTTTTTTATAATGTTATTATCAAGCATAATGAACAAAAAAATGTTTCTTGAGGTGTAAAGAAATGAGAACAAGTGGTTCCCTTTTATATGAGCGGGGAGGGGTACTTCTGGAATTTCCTTAAATTTTAAATTAATATAAATTAATTTCAATCTCCAAAAAGAATCAAATTTCTAATATTCAAAGATAAAATGCGTATGAATCTAAATAATATCATCCAATGAAATTAGTACATGTTTACATTATATTAATACCTATATAGTTTTGTTTTAACCATTCATTAAAACTTTTTACAATTACATTGATATAAGGGTTTTTTACTCTTAAGGGGTACTGTAGTAGTATAAAAGGAAAATTGTCCTATAAAGGACCATGGTTGATTTAATAAACCATATATAATTCACATGAATAAATATGATATTTTTAGGAATTTTAAATCACTTAATAAAATATTTTTTATTCTAAAATAACATTAATATCAATTTTAGAATTATTCAATTAATATGACATTTAAAAATAAATGAAAAAAATTTAATTCAAATACAACGAATCAAAAGATTAATGAAATTTAATTTTTATCTAAATAAATATTGGAACATTATACCCACTCATATAATATTATTTTTAGAGTTTTTAGTGCCATTTTATTGATTTTTTTTCTACTTCTATATGCACTCTGTCAATTTTGAATTAGAATTTAAAATAATTATTTCTTCACTATTTTTAAAAAAAATACATTAATGAAAGAAAATTATTTATATTTATAATGAATATTTATAACTAAACATATCCTTTTATTATCACAAATTCATGATTTTAATGATTTAAAATAATGAGACTGACATTTTTTTTACTTTTCATTAAATAACATAATACAAGGGATTAAATCATTCTAAAATGGAAACAAATGTAAATATGTTTTAATTTTAGGTTTTAATGGAAAACATATCATTATCACATAAAATTTATTTAAAGACACAGAACCTAGTTTCCAAGCGCTAGTGAATTATTTTATTACATTGTAATGATTAAAATAAATTCGTATTCAAAAGGAATGAATTGTTTAGTGGATTTGGAAAACATGATACAAACATAAGTTCAACATTACAACTCGAAATGAAATAAAAAATAATAATTCCATTTTAAATATCTATGACTACTATATTATCCCTAAAATTCATTCAAAATGATCATCTACATAACATTGGGAAAATAAAATATAATAAATGGGTGAGATTATATGCTCAATAAGGTTATGTAATACAATGGAAGTTATCATGAAAATTAAATTAGGCATGGTGAATAACTGAAAACACATGCCTTTAAAAATATACTTGATCATAATACAGAAGGAATGAGATCTGATTAAATAAGACCATATTAACAATCATAAAATAATTAAACATAACCATTAATATTCTAATAGTGGAATAATCCCATTTTTTTTATCAATTAATAATACCAAAATGTGGTAATGCATTATTCCGAACATCTGAATCATATTGTCTATGCCTGACAAAGATGTCTGAAAATACGAGAGTAAGGCCATTTACAAAATCTAATTCTTTTTTTGTATCATGAGACCTACCAATGAATCTATTGGCTATATTTCACCCCAAACATCACTTTATAAGTCTAATTAATTCTTCATATGAAAGGGGATAAACATAAACTACATTAACAAATGAAATAACCTTCCCCAATCTATAGACATAAACACTAACCATTATGAGCAGTATGGTGAATGATACCAAGATAGAACATCCACATTAAAACTAAGCATAAACCATTTTATACAATATTTTATGTGATAAAAATATGTTATTAACATCAATAATACATAAAATCCTATAGAGGCGTTGAAATAGATAAAAATACTCCAATAAAGTCATCGAGGAATGTTCGAGAGAAATACAGTTTTTCTTTGAAGAGTAGTGTTATTTTTAAACAATATTTTCATAAAAATAGAATTTAAATAAGGTAGTTTTTAAATTATTAAATTATTTGTTTTAGAAGTATAATATTAAATTTAAACATATTATAGAGTGCACTTGAAAATAGGTAGGAATTTGAGAAGTTCCCTTAAACCGGGCATGTTTCTTAGGAACAATTGTGCACGATCTATATAAAACATTTAAATCCCCATAAAATAAAGAATGATTATAATTGGTACACATATATAGAAAATAAAAATAGAATTTATTAGAAATATATAATAATAATTAGGAATTTAATTGGGATTAAGAGAGACAAAGAGTAACCCGAATGTAAATGGAGGTTTTGGTAGAAAACCCCTACCTTATGTCTGAACGTGTTCTGCACATGATTTTAACATCCTAGATAATCAAATTAAATACATTAATTAATTTATTAAGAACTTACTATATATTTATTTTATTTGGTAAAATTTTATTATATTCTTTTATGGATTTATTATGAGTTATAAGACACACTTTTATTGTTTGAGGGCGTTCATTTTCTTGGTTTTCATGATCACTATACTTATATGAGTATAAAAGTTTATGTGGATTTAGTATAATTCTATAGAATATAATTTATATGATACTAACGAAGATTAATAAGATTAAATTTTGATATAATTCATTTTTATATGGTATGAGGATGAGTTTTTAGATATAACATTAATGATATTCATTTAGATTATTTTTGGCATATTTTGATTATTATGAACTAGTTTTGTCATATGAATTAGTATTATGAATATATAATGGTGTCAAAACATTAGTTTCATGAAATTCCATGACGGAGAAATTGAAGAATGAAGGTTCTTCGTCCACAAAGGTTGTAAATTGGCACCTCTCAGATGATGATTTCATTTTTAAAATAAAGGAGAGAGAGATATTAGTTTGAAAAAGGATATTACATTAACATGATATCGTTATTGTATACATATTATATTAGAGTTATCATGGTCATTTGGATAGAGGAGTTGAGTAGATTAAATGAAAATATAATAAATCTAAAATGAAATTGAATGAAAAAGGAAGAGGGATTACCTCTTGAAATATCATCCTTGAGAACATTTTTAATGGAAGGAGACTGTTATTTGGAAAGACCAGGAGCTCCTTGACGTGGGAAGATACGAGGGAAGTGTATTTTGGAAGAACTTTGATATGATTTATGTCTTATAGGTGTGAGGAGAAGAGAGAGTGAGGGGTGATCTTTATAGTGGAAGAGAGGGGTAATTTTTGAATATCTCATTCATTATTTTATTATTTTTCTCAAAACAAGAAATAGGATTGATTACTATGTCTAAAAACAGTAATAAGTGCATGTGAATTCGAACCAAATGTGATTACATTGGTGATGACATACGTAATAGTGTATTTATCTTATAATATATTTATACCGTAAATTATTGTATTTCACTATTCACCAAAAATTCACGTATTTTAGAAAAATACCAAAAATTCACCATAACTATTTTTAAACTTTTATAATTAAAAAATGGAATCCATTTTATCAAAAAAATTTCTAAATATGTGAAATTTAATTTAAAAAAATCATTATTTACTTGAAAATATATATTTTAATTTTAAAACTGATATTATTGCACTTTCATAAAGTATTTAGGTCTCATAAATTTATACTAAAATCATAGGAAAAAAATATTTATTTAGGGATAAATTGTATCGAAATTAATTTTATTTTAAATAAATTTACAAATATTAAATTGTTATTAAATATTTCTAAATTACAAAAATACAAACAATTAATTATTAATTTTTAAAAAATTCACTCTCATTTTTGAGGTGTATAAAATTTATTTATACTTACATGGGTGATGCGACTATTCATAAGGGTCATATTAATATTCATAAGGGTACACTATATTTCATAAGGGTCATGTTACTATTCACAAAAAATATAAGTTTTTCCTATCTAACTCTAAATATCTTGCTGATCACAACCATGTGTATCTATTTTTTGAAATTCAAAACATAGAGGCAGAAAACTTATGTTTGATAACTAGGTTATAATAACAAAGTGTTGTTTTTCCAAGACTGAGTGTTAGATTAATTACTTTATATATTTATTTTATTTGTAATACCTTGGGGTGTTACAATTCATGCAAGTTTGTTGGATATTTTTGAGTCCATATCATTTTATTTTATACTTAAATTTCCAAATTTACCCTTTACCATGAAAAAAAAAATTTAATTTATATGTTCATAATGTCAAAAAATTATGGTAAATGTTTAAAAAAATTCAACCCTTTTATTGAAAATATTTTATCCATTTTTCTAGATTCAACACAAATATGGGGAAGAATATAATTAAAAATAAAACTAGAAAAAATAAAAGGGAAAAATTTTAAAGAAATTATTTTTAAAATATAATTATTTTTAAATAATTCCTCTTATGAAAGTAATTTAAAACAAATAATTTTATTATAATAAAAAAAATAAACTAATTTTGTTTTAAAAGTAATATAATATTTAATTTGACATTATAATAACTTTAAATGAAAATTTAGTTTTTAATAAAAAAAAATTTATTTCCCAATATTCATTATGAAATCAATCTTTTCAAGAAAATATTAAAATTTAACCCTAAGAAATGTTTAAGAGGAGAATTTCTAAAAATGTTATAAATTTTATGAAATTTCTTTCCCAAAAGTGGTATAAATTAATTATACTATCCCCTGACAAAAACTTCTAAAACATTTTTGATGGTAACACTTTTTTATTAATAAAGTTTATTTTCTAAAAAATTGAGTGTTTTTTATAAAGAATAATAAATTGTTTTTATTAGAAAAATTCTATATATTTAGAAAAATATTTAACCCTATTAAAAATCTCCAAATTAAAATCACGGTTATAACATTCATATTTAAATAATAATATTTTATCATTCATTTTTACTTGGTGTTGTGTGTTGTATACACTGTCAAACATAATTTCCTTCTTCGAAAATATAATTGTATTAAAGAAATTATGCTATTAGAAGTGAATATCATTAAAATCCAATAATATTTTTTTATTGATTTAAATCCAATTTTTTAAGTTAGTTATTTTCATTCAAAGGTCGTGTTTTATGTTTCTTAGATGAATGTTTTATCCTTGTTTTAAACCATGACTTTTCCATAAATGAACTTTATAATAGGAAATTTTATCACTTAACACCACGTTTTTAAAAATATTTTATACTTTTCTTGGGGAAAATTAAAATTTATTCTATAGAATTAAAAAACATGCTTATTAATGGAGTATGATTATAGAATATCCAATGTTTATTTGATGGTTTGTACATGGTTTGGTATTCGTTTACTGTAATAATTCAATATAAAATATGATTAAGAAACAATATTATTAACTCTCCATTAACCCTGGAAACAAAAATATATCTAAATTATAGTCATAAAATATATTTAATTTCCAAATATTAGGTTAAAATATGAATTAAACATCACAAAACAATATCAATTTATTGGGGTGTCTATTTGATTGTCATGATTTAACAAATTGAATCTTCCTAATGAATATGTGATTTTTATTATAAGGGAAACAAAATAGAGAGTTCATTCAATTTTATAATCATCATAGAATGAATCCAAAACATTGTTTTAGGATGGGTGAATTAATTTATAAATTTTTATATTAAATTCAAATTAAAAATAAGGTTTTCATCAGGCAGTCATGGTAGAGTTATGATTTTTTAATGTATTTATATTCTTCTAATTATTAAGGTCTTAAGGATTTATTGAACTTATTCTATGAGACTGTAAATGGGTTGGATGTTTTATGAGTGTCCCATATAATTTATCCTATCTGGATGAACTTTAAGTTTCTAATGGGTTTATCCTTAAGATTTCCATTTATGAAATTGAAGCGGTTCTCTTTTTTGGAAGAACCTTATCAAATATTGATGGGTCCTGAATATTTACAATAATGTTTTCAATATTTTAGGGCTTCCATCACTATTTATATTCTGATTTAATTCACATATCATAATATTGATTTATTTGTGATTTTTTTATTATATGATTCACATGAAAAGGGTTTTTATAGACTTTGTGGGAATATACTAAGGGATGTGTTATCCTATTTGTGTTGGTTTGGTATATTTTTTATATGATTTTTTATTCTGTGATTTTTATTAGTATAAATATATGTTTTCTTATATTTCAAAATATGTGACTTCTTTCACACCCTATTATTTATTGATAATTAATAATTTTAATGACATGGGTTTAAACATGATTACTTCCCTGGTTGACCCTTTATAATCATCAGTTTTCTTTATAATTTGGATCTAAATATTATATATTAAAATATTAAGAAACTACCTTAAATGATTTTTGAGGTATCCACCTTGTCTAAATTTAGACATGATTCTTATCACATGGTGTATCTTCTTTATAAATTGGATCCAAATTTGGTTTTTCTAAAATGGGGAATACTTTTTTAATGATATAGATTTTTTGTTCCTTAACCTATATTTTGTTTAGTACTATATTAAATTATTTCAATTTAAGTTAAAGATTTCATATTTTGGTTTTTAATTACAAATTTATTTTTAGTGGTTCTTAATGATAGATATTTTAAAATAGGAATCTAATTTTATCCAATAAATCTATTAAATGGGTTATGATTCAGGTTACCTCTAAATTTATAGAGATAAAAATCTTTCACAGTGAGGTAAATTATAAAACCCACATTTAATAAATTATTTATATAAAATATTTTATTGGTAAAATTATTTGAAATGAGTAATTTTTTTTAATTTAAACTTCAATTATTTTGAGATTATTAATTTTATTACACTGTGAGATTAAATTATTTTAAAACATGTTTTAAAACATATGTGATATATTTTCATTTGATATAAAAATAACCGCATACATTACGTTTAACATAGGGAAAATTAAAAATTTGTTTAATTTAAACCTTGAGGAGAATAAAAAATATTTGTCATTAAACATATGTGTCATTAAACATATTTTAATTAAACCATTTATGGATCATTTTTACACAATTTGGGGAAATTAGATGTGTAATTTCTGTATTTAATGAGAATTTAATATATATAAATGATAAAAAAGGTTTTATGTTATTTATTTTATAAAAAGAGCGAGTTTCTCCCAAAATCCCCATTCATCCTTATTCATAATTGGTTATCATGGTGGGTCAATCATGGATGAGAGGTTTTACCTTATTGACTATAAATTTCTTCTTCCATCCCTTTTATTTATCATATTTCATGTTAATTTAGAATAAATTATTTAGCGTTACGTTCTTCTCTATGGGAAGGAGAAACAATAATTTTCAATTGGTTATTCCATCAGAAAGGGTGTAGAACATATCAATGAAGTCATCAAGAACTATTTTAAGATTATTTTTAAGACTCTTAGTAGTATGTATTTATCATATTTTCATCATATAGAAATTTTTTATAGGTATTGAATATTAAAATATAATTTGGGTATTATGTTATAGTTCTTAGTGTAAGCATAGATTGCACAGGCACTACATTTATTTTTATTTTAGTTCATCATTATTTCACAGTGAATATCCTCATACCTTGGGATATATTTTTTTATTTCTTCAAATAAATTATAAAATTTTGTAATTATGGTCTATAAGGGCTGTATAATGGATTCAACAAATATTTTTTTACAACCTATTATATTTGTTAAAATAAAAAGGTAGGGGTTATATACATCTTATTTAAATGGATATTAATTTTATTGTTGTATGTTATAAATTATGATTTTAATGAAATATAATGTATTCAATATATATGGTCATATTTTTTTGTCATTATAAAATTTTAACATTTTCAAAAATGAAATTAGGAAAATATGATATAAAATAGAACAATTATTCATTTTGTTTGTAATGAAACATGAAAGGTTATTGTGGAAAACTAAAAAATATTTTATAAAATAATATGTGAATTTGTTTATATAAAATAATATGTTTTGATTTATAATTATTTGAATGTCTATTTTTATGAAGGATTATAATGAATTACAAGTACTTTGATTTAGTTTTTTTCTTATTTTCTACCATATTATTCATGAACATTTATTCATTTTTACATTATTAATATATTTTATTATGAGATGATCAAATATTGTTTTTTGGTAAAACATAGTTAATTTATATTAATTAAATGTTTTATGTAATATATTTTGGACTAAAAAACTCACATTTATTGCATTAAAAATTCACTAGAATAGTATTTCGAAATAAAGATGATATTCCATGAATATTACCTGTTTTATTTAATTTTTCCCATATTGGTTATTCATAATCACATAGACACATAATTACTAAGGCATGGTTCTCAAGTAGAAAAAATTATGGGGATATCAATAGGGATACCAAACACCACAATACATTAACTATATGAATATAATTATCTTAGAGAAGGGAAACCCTTGTGAAATAATTCAAAAAAGGGATCCTAGTTATCCTTTTTTTATACCCAATTATAGTCTCAATATTTTTGGATATGAATGTAGAAATAATAAATTATTTCTTCATTAACAAAAATATTAAAAAAACCTTCATGTCACTACAATATGAATTCATGACTTTATCATTACAATAAAAATGTTTATATGTGTTATCATCTTTTTGATTATTTGAATTAATAATACAAAAATATATTTTTTATTAGTTATTAAAAATATATTGATTGGTATTTCATCAATCAAAATTTTTTTATAACCCTTTGTATAAATTCATACTATGTGTGTGCATACACACTCCTTTTATATTCAGTTCAAAGAACATACAAATATTGTTTCCCTATTTTTAATTTCATATAATTTATTGATATTATTCAAACTATTTACCCATTATATCATAGTTATCCTTAGTACTACTCATAGTTTAGTTCTTAGTGATCTATGGAGGATGCATAAAATTTATTCCATGAGTTTATTTTGTTCATACTTTTATTATAATCGATTATATGGTGTATATATCAAAATTCTTTGTAAAATGAAACATTTGAATTTAATCATATATTTTTAATATTATAATTAATTCTATTATAGTACTCTATGTTATTTAATTAGTGGAATTTATAGAAACCACCCACCATGTGTAGTTATCCCTCACCATTTGTTGGAATTTATTGGTGACTAGGACTATTTTCTAAGAATAGTGTTGAGAAATACCAATTTTAGTAAAAATATATTGTGGTTCATTAATTATTTAGAAATTTTATTTATAAAATAAATAATTATATGATGTGTACTTTTATTATATAAAATGTGAATCTAAAATATTTAATAAATGAATTTATAAATATTTTATGTTTTTCTTCAAAATAAATTTTTAATTTTTATAGTAATTTGATTATGAATAATGAGACTATATTCTTAAATACTGTTATTGAAAAAATAAATAGTGCAATATGAGATTAAGGATAATAATATTTATATAAACAATTTTATTGATTCTTTGGGTCAAGGATATTCCATAGAAATTTAATTTTTTGGTTTAGAGACTCAAGAGCAAGGCACTTCTTACAGAGGATAACATTTAATAGATGGGAGTCAGCATGGCCTCCTAGTGTTAATAATTAAGGAAACTTAAGAAGGAGACAATCATATTACTATTATTCTAAAGTGAATTGGAAACAATGGTGTGGGGATATTTCATCAAATTTATAGGATGGGTTAGTTAGGAGGATTCTCTTGAGACCTTCCCCCAGTGATAGTTCCAAGGGGAGGAAAATGCAAGTTTGGAGTGGAATGCAAGAGATATTATTATCACCATGGTATGTTGGAGAATCTGGCCCTTATGTAATAAATCAAATCACATGGCATTAACTTGGTTTAGAATATGCATTATTTTTAAAACAAATAACACAATATTGTGTTGAGTCAATAAGGTTTTCCTTATGACTTTTCCATTCCTTCTTGTTTTGAAAATCACAAACACCTTATCTTTAAGGAAAATTGCTTTCTTAAGGAAAATTTCTTTTATAAGGAAAATCGCTTTTATAAGAAAAATTATCCTTATCATATTTTCATTCATATTTTTCTTAAGTATGAGTTTCAGATTCATTTTCTCGGAATCATTAAAACTTAGATATAAAGAATTTTGTTTAGTATTCAGATTCTGAATAAAGAACTATAAGGAAGTCTCATTCCGAATTCCGGATATGATCTCTGACTAAGTTCTATTCCAGTTTCAGGATACGAATTCTGAAGAAGAATTCTCATTATGAATTCTAATGAAGAAATCTCATTCCGAATTCTCATTACGAATTCTGATGACGAATTCTCATTACGAATTCCAATGAAGAATTCCCATTACGAATTCCAATGAAGAATTCTCATTACGAATTCCAATGAAGAATTCCCATTATGAATTCCAATGAAGAATTCTCATTACGAATTCCAATGAAGAATTCCCATTATGAATTCCAATGAACAAATCTCATTCCGAATTCTCATTACGAATTCTGATGATGAATTTTCATTACGAATTCTGATGATGAATTCTCATTACGAATTCTGAAGATGAATTCTCATTACGAATTCTGATGATGAATTCTCATTACGAATTCTGATGATGAATTCTCATTACGAATTCTGATGATGAATTCTCATTACGATTTCTGATGATGAATTCCTATTCCGAATTCACCTATTAAACAAAATCTGATTATCATTGTTTTATACACTCTGAATTTATTCATTCCGAACCTTCACTCCGAAGTTTCTATTCCGAACCTTTATGTTAGAGTTTAAAACGATGTCGTACATTCAGTTACACTCACTTTGTTATAAAACGATGTCGTCCATTTTGTTATAAACTAACCATTGTCTAAGTGACACGTGTACAGGTCCCTCCGATCTTTAAGGAAAATATGACCGTTGGAGAGGAGCCGACCTTACCTATAAATAGGAGCTCATTTGAAAGAGCTCGATTCTGAGGAATGCTTATGGCTAATAGCTGATTGCTGAAAAAGTGTATACATGCTGTTGAAGTGATTTCTAGAGAGAGAGTCTCCTATTAACTCTCAAAGCTTCGTGCGACTCCGAATGTTGGTGATTACATTCGAGGGCTTCCGGGGATAGGAAGACAGAGGTGCCGACTACCTTAAAGATCGAGGGCTTTCTTGCTGATAAAGACAGAGGTGCCGACTACCTTAAAGATCGAGGGCTTTCTTGCTGAGAAAGACAGAGGTTGCCAACTACCTTGAAGTTGAGGGCTTGCGGGGATAGCAAGACAGAGACTCCGATCTTCGTATCGAGGGCTTACCCTGGTGTGGGTAAGACAGACTTGCTTGAAAGTATAAATCAAGGGACCTTTATCCAAGGTTGTTGGATACCCTTCTCTTTGGGTTAAAAGACTTATTCTTGTTACTTGTAGTTTTACTACTTGTTTCTATTCCGCTGTATTTTGTATCTTAAGGAAAGTATAACTTTCTTATACTTCCTTACTTACTCTGATTAATTTAGATTCTATATGCTTTAAGGTAGAATCTCATATTGTAACTTTTGTTAAGTTTCAAATTCAGGAACATTATTTCCGGAACCTACTTTTGGAATCTCTTTCCATGTTTAGTTCGGTGTTAGAGGTGTTGTGAATTTACTTAGTTTAACTTTGTTAAACTTAGCCCTTTCCTTTTCTTAAGGAAACTTTAGTTATTCATAACTAACTTTAAAGGTTCCAAAAGAATTTTTAAAGTATACAATTCACCCCCCTCTTGTATATTGAGCATCTCATATTATATTTCGATCCTACAATTGGTATCAGAGGTTGGAAACCTCTTACTCTATACCAATCTTACATTTGGTATCAGAGCAAGGTTACTGAAATACTTGTACTCACATACAAGTTTTTCTTGCTCAACTTTTTCATTCCGAACTTTGTCATTCCGATTTTTCCATTCCGGATTTTCTTATTCCGAACTTTGTAATTACGAATCTTTGCTACTAACAAGTTTGTGTGAAAAGTTATTTTTAGTATGGCAGGAATTAATGCTGGATCTATTGACAATCGGAATCCTACAAGGCCACCAATCTTTGATGGTAATGATTATGAATAATGGAGAGATCGTATGAAGACTTTTGTTATCAATACTGGTGTAGATAACTTTGTCATGCTTACTGGTGATTATAAAATTCCTGACAAGGAAGTCAGAACCTTTACTAACCAAGAAAAGCAAGAATATCAACTCAACTATAAGGTACGCAATACTTTATTATGTTCAATGACCAGAAATATATATAGCCAAATTTCTTCTTGTGAAGCAGCTAATTGTATATGGAAGAAGTTAGAGGTTACACACTTTGGGACTTATAAAGTGATTGAGACTAGAAGAGCTATGCATAGAGCTGAATATCATGGCTTTAATTTTCCTTATGGAGAACCCATCTGTAAAGTTCAACAAAGGTTTATGACTATTTTTAACAGTCTACAATCTATGGGAGAGAAAGGTTTAGATGATGAAGCTCTTATGGACAAGATAATTGACATTATGCCCAATGAGTGGGAATCCAAGAGAACAGCTATAGATGAGAACAGGAAGGTAACTCAAATTACTCTTGATGAGCTTTTTGGAACTCTTCTACAACATGAAACTAGAATGAAGAGAGATACTGACAACATCAAGAAGAAGAATGGAAATGGTACTGTTGCTTTTACTTCAACTTCAAATCAGATGAAAGCTAAGAATCCTGAAAGAGTAACCATATCCAAATCGAAGAAAGTCATTTTCCAATCCGAATCTAGTGAAAGTGAAGTCTCAGAAAATGAATTAGCCAATCTTGCTCGAAGGATGAACAAGATACCCGGACAGAGAAACTTTCAATCCATGTATAAGAAGAAGGATAGGAAAGACAAGAAAGATGGAGAAGTTACTTGTTACGAATGTAAAAGAGTTGGACATATTAGACCAGATTGCCCTATGCTCAGAAAGAAAGAAAGGAAGGAAAGACATTCAGACAGGAACATGAAGAAGTATTACAAATCCAAAGCTAAGAAAGTTCTGAAAGATAATGACACCTGGAGTGTCAGTGGTGGTGACTCTTCAGATGAATCTTCTGATTATGAATCTTCAGGACAGAAGAATCTTGGTCTTATAGCCAGACTACCTATTGATAATCATTGTCTTATGGATAAGGTACGAAATGCTGAATCATTGACCAATGTTTCTTTAAATTCTAATGATAGTAAGTATTATAACTCTTCTGATGAAGAATCATCTTCTGATGAGGAAAATACTTTACCTACTTTTAAAGAAGTCTCTAGGTTTGCTGAACTTCTTGAGATTGATAATTCCAAACTCAACAAGAAACTTGATAAGGCAAACTCTAGAAATTCTGTTCTTACTAAAGAGATATCAGATCTTTCTAAAGATCTTGATAAGAAAAATGCTGATTTTGAAAATATTTCAAAAAATCTTGAGGAAGTAAGTTCTGAGAAGAACAAACTTTCTAAAGAATTAGAAAAAGTAATTTCTAAGAAAAATGTTTTCGAGCCTAACTCTAGTTCCAAAACTAATGATTTTGAGGATAAAAACTTGGTTGTAAAACTCAAGTCCGAAATTTTTTCCTTAAAGAAGTGTTTGTCAAACTTTACCCATGGTAAGGAAAATTTTGATAAAATGTATTCTCAAATACGACCTTTAAGAAATAAATCCGGATTTGGTTATACCCATGCAAAACCTGTTTTTAGTAACAATTATTTTGTTCCTCAGAGTGCCCCATTTTGCACTAAATGTCAATGTGGTGGTCACTGGGCAAGAATTTGTTCCTTAAACAAAACTCAATCTATAGGTTTTCAAAAAGCTTACTTTTCAAAGAAAATGTGGGTTCCAAAAATTTTATTGTCTGGAAATCTCGGATCCAAACAAGTTTGGATTCCGAAAATCTAACTTTGTTCTTAATTTCAGGAAAATAAAGAAAGTTCCAGCAACAATATTTGGTACATGGATAGTGGATGTTCCCGGCACATGACTGGTAACAAAAGTTTTTTTGAAAAGATTATCAAAACGAAAGGAGGAAAGGTAACTTTCGGAGACAATGCTAAGGGAGAGATTGTTGGTATTGGTAATATTGTTCTTTTAGGTAAAACCTTGATTTCAAATGTTCTTTTTGTTAAAGGTCTTAAGCACAACCTCATTAGCATAAGTCAGTTATGTGATGAAGGTTACCTTGTGAATTTTAGGAATGATAAATGCTTAGTTCACAATTCCAAGGAAGAATTTATTCTCTCAGCCAATAGGAAAGAGAATGTTTACACTTTAAACATAGAAGACCTAAGAAGCCAAGATTTACCTTGCCTAAGTGCAATGGAAGATCATTCTTGGTTATGGCATATAATATTAGGAAACTGTAATATAAGGAACCTATGTAAACTCTCTAAGAAGAAACTTGTTAAGGATCTACGGGAGCTTAGATTTGATTCTTCTAAAGTTTGTGATTCTTTTCAATATGGCAAGCAACATAAATCTAGTTTTAAGTCAATCGGTGAAGTCTCAACAACTGATGCATTATAGTTGGTGCACACGGATCTTTTTGGTCCAACACAAACTGGAAGTATTGGAGGCAAATACTATGTGTTTGTTCTAGTTGATGATTACACCAGATTTACTTGGGTCTATTTTCTAGCAAGGAAATATGAAGCTTTTTCTTATTTCAAAAGTTTTAGAGCTCAATTTAAAAATGAGAAAAACCTTTCATTGAAAACTATTCATAGTGATCATGGAGGAGAATTTCAAAATTCTGATTTTGAAACTTTTTGTAGTAAGAAAGGTATTAATCACAATTTTTCAGCACCTAGAACTCCTCAACAGAATGGTGTAGTTGAAAGAAGAAATAGAATTCTTCAAGAGATAACTAGAACCATGTTGAGTGAATATTCTATTTCTAGACATTTCTGGGCTGAAGCTGTAAGTACTGCTTGTTATACTATAAATCGAGTTTTGATTAGACCTTTTCTTAATAAAACTCCTTATGAGTTATGGAATGGTAGAAAACCTAGACTTTCCTACTTCAAGGTTTTTGGTTGAAAAGTATTCATTTTGAATACTAAAGATAACTTACATAAATTCGCACCAAAATCAGATGAAGGGATTCTCTTAGGTTATTCCACAACCTCTAAGGCTTATAGAGTTTTTAATAAAAACACTTGTACTGTTGAGGAAACAGTACATGTAAAATTTGATGAGTCAGATCCTTTTGTTTTTAAACCATCCCAACATACATCTTCGGATGTGTTTTCAAAAACTGATTATCAACCTTTGATAGAAGAAACTTCTGAGAAGGAAATTGTTCTAGAAGATACTTCTGAAACATTTACCCCAGAAGACTTTCTACCCTATGTTGATGAACAGGTTTTACAAAACCCAAATCAGGTGTTTCTTAAGAATCATCCCAGTGATAGTATCATTGGTGATGTAAATCAACCTGTAAGGACTAGAAGTTCCTTAAGAAATGAAGTAGAACATCTAGCATTTCTTTCCCAATTAGAACCTAAAAACACTGATGAAGCTTTAGGTGATGATGATTGGATTAAAGCCATGCAAGATGAACTAAATGAATTCGAAAGGAATAAAGTCTGGACCTTGGTTGAAAGACCTAAGGAAACTTCTGTTATTGGAGTAAAATGGGTTTTCAGAAATAAATGTGATGAAAATGGAATCATTGTTAGAAATAAAGCTAAACTTGTTGCTAAAGGTTATAATCAACAAGAAGGAATAGACTATGAAGAAACCTATGCTCCAGTAGCTAGACTTGAATCTATCCGTATTCTACTTGCTTTTGCAGCATTCTTTAATTTCAAACTTTTCCAAATGGATGTGAAATGTGATTTTCTTAATGGTTATGTTCAAGAGGAAGTTTTTGTTGAACAACCTCCTGGCTTTGAAGATACAAAATATCCAGATCATGTTTCTAGACTTACCAAAGCTTTGTATGGCCTTAAACAAGCCCCACGAGCATGGTATGCTAGACTTACTGGATTTTTGCTTCAAAATAACTATGTTAAGGGAAATGAAGATCCAACCCTTTTTATAAAGAAAGATAAGAAAAATGTTTTCATTGTTCAAATTTATGTTGATGACATTATATTTGGTTCAACTCAGCAATCTTTGACTGACTCTTTTGCTAGTCTAATGAAATCTGATTTTGAAATGAGTATGATGGGTGAGTTAACATTTTTCCTTAGTTTTCAAATTTCTCAAAAACCAGAAGGAACCTACATATCTCAACATAAGTATATTAAAGATCTTCTTAAAAAGTATGGTTATGAAAAAACTAAGAGTATAAGTACTCCCATAGGTACCTCAAACTCTTTAGATCTTGATGAAGCTGGGAAACCAGTAGATCAAACATCTTTTAGAGGTATGATTGGAAGTCTACTTTACTTAACAGCTAGTCGACCAGACTTAATGTTTTCAGTATGCTTATGTGCAAGATATCAATCCAATCCTAAGGAATCTCACTTAAAGGCAGTAAAAAGAATTTTTCGCTACCTTAAGGGAACCATGGATCTAAGATTATTTTATACTTCTGGAAATGATTTTGTTCTAAAAAGATTTTCTGATGCTGACTTTGGTGGATGTAGAATGGATAGGAAAAGTACATCCGGAACTTGTCATTTCTTAGGAGATTCATTAGTTTCTTGGTCATGCAAGAAGCAACATTCTGTTTCACTCTCCACTGCTGAAGCTGAATATGTAGCAGCTGGAAGTTGTTGTGCACAAGTGTTGTGGATGCAACACACACTCACAGACTATGGCTTGAGTTTTACTAAAACTAAAATTTTGTGTGATAACACAAGTGCCATTGCCCTAAGTAAAAACTCTGCACATCACTCCCGTGCAAAACACATAGATATTAGGCATCACTTTCTTAGGGATCACACACTTAAAGGAGATATTATTCTTCAGTTTATCGGAATGCAAGATCAACTTGCTGATATTTTCACAAAATCCTTGCCTTCTGATAGATTTGAATATATTAAACAGAAGTTAGGAATGATAACCGTAAGGTAATCTTCCTTAATTAACTTTCTGTTGAAAAAATCTCCTTACAGTAATAAACTCCTTTTTATAGGGGGAGTACATACGATTGTTTGTTTAACAAAGTTTTTCAAAATTTGTTTTCAAACTTTTCGGAACGAATATTTCTGGAATGAAAACTTCCGGAATGAAACTTTTCCAGAATGGATATTTTCGTACAGAATACTTCTGGAATGAAAGTATTCGTATTGAGAATTTCCGGAATGGACAATTTTCGTACTGGGACTTTCATAACCAGATTTTTGTACCAAGTTTTCTTTTTCGTATTGAGTTTTTCGTATTTAGTTTTTCGTATTGAGTTTTTCGTAGTAGTCTTTATATTACCCATTACGAATAACTTTCATAAGATAATCCGAAAGGTATGATTTTCTTACCGAAGTTTTCGTAATCATATTTTACTTGCTGGCAATTTATTATAGTTTGTTTTCGGTTTTTGGATTTCTTAATTCTTTACTTTAATAAAAACCTCAAAAAGATCGGATTCAAGCTCTCAACCGTCAGATTTGATCTCAGATCATTCTAAACCGTTAGTTCAACCGAGGAAGTTGAACCGTCATCCCATTGCCTATATAAAGGGGACCCTATTTTCTAGTCCCACATCGATTTCAAGCTTTTGCGTGCTGAAGCTCTGACTCTATGATTTAAGTCCATTCCGAACTTCAGTCTTCTCAATTCCGAACTTCTCAGAGACTTCAGATCCGAATGTCTGCAGAGTTAGCTTCTCAAGAAATGTCTTCAACCAAGCCTATTTCTTAGTGGTTAGTCTACAGAGAAAGGTTAGTCCATCCAACTTTCTTCAGCAACTACGATTCTATTATTTCAAAGAATATCAAGTTGAATGGCTGGGAAGATGTTGCGGTATCAAAAACCGACAACCAAGATGAAGTCTACTCTGATTTGCTTGTTGAGTTTTATGAGTCAGTTGCTTTCTTCGAGGAAGATAATAGAGAAAAATTTTCTTTCAAATTGTATGGCAAGACATATAAGCTTTCTTACACCAAGGCTGCAAGATTGGTAGGGTTATCTTATGAAGGTGAAGCTGAGTTTATTTCTCACATATTTCCAGACTCCAAAGGTAGTTTAAACAAAGATAAAGCCTTAGAAACTCTCGGATTGGATGATGACAAGGCTCCGAAAATTGCAAGCCTATCTACAAACTTCCGGATTCTGGAGTTATGGGTGCAAGGGCTTATCGTACCGAGAAAAGGTGATAAGGATAGCTTGAAGAAGAGTGAGATATAAATCTTAGATTTCCTGATAAATCTAAGGAAGTTTAACTTGATGAAGCATATTCTTCTTAATATTGATAATTTGAAGAAGGGGAATCTGAGAGCTCAGATCGTAATGTACCCAGCAATATTATCAAAGCTCATAGTTCGGTGCCTATAATCTTTCAAGGTAGCTTATAGTTCTAAACCAAGGGTGTGAAAGATCATGCTGCTTAGTGATGGCATGCTGAAAAGAATGAATATAGCTTTTGACAAGAAGTCAGGGAAGTTTATTGATCTACCTCCACAAGGAGAAGTGACTCCGAAATCTGCTGATCCGGAATCATCCAAGCCAGTAAGGAAAAGAAATCTGAAAGAAGTGGTAGTCGAAGCCGAGGAACCCAAGTCTAAGGAAGTCCACTCCGCACCTCCAAATCCTAAGAAGAAGAAGACCTATCCTGATGAGGTTGTTACAAAGTGGAGAGCTGACAAAGAGAAGAGGAAAGAAGGGGATCCGCAGTTCGGATTGGACCCTACAGAAGCTAATGATTTGAAGGAGAAAGCTGCTGATGAGCTTGAGAAACAAGCTAAGGAAAAAAAGCTTAAGAAGAAAAAGTCAGAAGCTGAGGCAGTCCAAGCGTTGTTGAAGTTTAATGAAATGGTTTCAACAACAATTCCAGTTCCGAGATCTTTCTCTCTGGAATCTCTACCTGAGACTCCAGGAAGAAATCTTGTTGCTCCGGAAGAGGCTGTTGCCACAAATACTGAGGAAGTAGAGCAAGTGGAACAAGTTGAAGAGGCTGCTGAAGGAAGTGGTGAGACAGGAGATGTGCTAAAACAAGTAGATGGGTATAAGGGAACTCCTTCGGAACACTTATCGCTCCGAACATCAGAAGCTGAATCTTCGAAGTTAGTTACTCCTGCGATGGAAGAAGAGAAAGGAGAAGAAGAAGTTGCCTATCATGGAGAAGAATAACAACTTTTACATGATATTTCTCAGATGGGAAACGTAGAGGTTGATGTTCAAGAAGTTACTGATGAGGAATATTTGGTTGTTCAAGTTTCTGACAGTGAAAAGAAAACTCCGGAACAGGATTCCATTCCGGAAAAAGATAAGGGAAAGAAAGTTCTTACCGAGACTCCGAGCTCAGTAGTAAGAAAGAGGAAGGAAGCCGGTAGTTCTTCTAAGAGGAAGTTGGAGCTTATTGAGGAAGAAAATTCTCCTAGCAAGGTTTCGGATTCGGAGTCATCATCATTTGGGCATGATTTTGTTGTCCAGTCTTTGAAGAAGTTGGTGGGAACCATTCCGACCTTCTCTAGTATAGACTCCAGATGCCAGATGCTCCAACATGCGTTGAATCAGAAAACAGACTCCGTATCCATGGTTATGGATAAGTGTGTTGAGATTGAAGCTCAGTTCAAAACATTCTTTGTTGGTTACGAAGCTCATAAAAGATCTTGTAAGAGGATGACAAGCTGGTCGAAGAAGAATGTGGAAGAAATGAGGTTGCTTGATGAGTTTCCAGATAATGTTAAGGATGCCTTTGAAACTGAAGACAAGAAGATTAATGAGTTGACTGCATCCTTCGAAGAGAAATTGACAGAGGAAAAGAACTTTCGGATTCAGGAAGTGAGAGATCTGAATGGAAAGCTCAATTCCGTTAATCAAAGTTGGAAATTTGAAAGGGATTATCGGATCGAGTTTGAAAAGAGGATGAAGGCTCAGGAAGAAAAGATCCAAGCTCAGGAAGAAAAACTGAAGGCTCAGGAAGAAACAATTGAAGCTCAGTCAGCAAGAATAGTCGTCTTAGAGAAGCAAGCATAGGAAGATCACAAAGACTTAAAGAAGATCAAGACGATTCTTAAGGGGATAATGTCGAAGGAGAAAGATCCGAAATAACCAATCCGATCTTTTTGTTGTATTTTTTTCCTTTGTTGTCCAGATTCCAATTTTAATGAAAGTCGTACTTGTTGTTTCTATTGTTGTCATTACTAATTTTTCAGGTACTTTGTTATTTTTTTTCCATTCCCTCCAATTCTTTTTGAAAATCACAAAGGGGGAGAAGGAAAAGATCCTTAAGAAAAAGAGGAACTCTAATAAGAGTTTATCAAAGGGGGAGAGAGAAAAATACCCAAGGAAAAAGAACTCTAATAAGAGTTTGTTTAAGGGGGAGTTTTTTCTTAAAGAAGACCTTCTTATGAAACATCACTCCGGAAATATGAATACGATCCTTAGAGTTTCAAAGCCTAAGGGGGAGTTAGTCGTATTCATCTATATCCTTAAACCAAGGGAGATAAGCTTTAATGTGTTTCTTTCTTCTTGGAATACCTTTTTCGTAAGGATGTTTGTGCTTTCCAAAAAGGGGGAGATTGTTGAGTCAATAAGGTTTTCCTTATGACTTTTCCATTCCTTCTTGTTTTGAAAATCACAAACACCTTATCTTTAAGGAAAATTGCTTTCTTAAGGAAAATTGCTTTTATAAGGAAAATATCTTTTATAAGAAAAATTATCCTTATCATATTTTCATTCATATTTTTCTTAAGTATGAGTTTCGGATTCATTTTCTCGGAATCATTAAAACATAGATATAAAGAATTCTGTTTAGTATTCAGATTCTGAATAAAGAACTATAAGGAAGTCTCATTCTGAATTCCGGATATGATCTCTGACTAAGTTCTATTCCAGGTTCAGGATACGAATTCTGAAGAATAATTCTCATTATGAATTCTAATGAAGAAATCTCATTCCGAAATCTCATTACGAATTCTAATGACGAATTCTCATTAAGAATTCCAATGAAGAATTCCCATTACGAATTCCAATGAAGAATTCTCATTACGAATTCCAATGAAGAATTCCCATTACAAATTCCAATGAAGAATTCTCATTACGAATTCCAATGAAGAATTCCCATTACGAATTCCAATGAAGAAATCTCATTCCGAATTCTCACTACGAATTCTGATGATGAATTCTCATTACGAATTCTGATGATGAATTCTCATTACGAATTCTGATGATGAATTCTCATTAATGAATTCTGATGATGAATTCTCATTACGAATTCTGATGATGAATTCTCATTACGAATTCTGATGATGAATTCTCATTACGATTTCTGATGACGAATTCCTATTCCGAATTCTCATTCCGAATTCACCTATTAAACAAAATATGATTATCATTGTTTTATACACTCTGAATTGATTCATTCCGAACCTTCACTCCGAAGTTTCTATTCCGAACCTTTATGTTAGAGTTTAAAACGATGTCGTACATTCAGTTACACTAACTTTGTTATAAAACGATGTCGTCCATTTTGTTATAAACTAACCGTTGTCTAAGTGACACGTGTACAGGTCCCTCCGATCTTTAAGGAAAATATGACCATTGGAGAGGAGCCGACCTTACCTATAAATAGGAGCTCATTTGAAAGAGCTCGATGCTGATGAATGCTTATGGCTAATAGCTGATTGCTGAAAAAGTGTATACATGCTGTTGAAGTGATTTCTAGAGAGAGAGTCTCTTATTAACTCTCAAAGCTTCGTTCGACTCCGAATGTTGGTGATTACATTCGAGGGCTTCTGGGGATAGGAAGACAGAGGTGCCGACTACCTTAAAGATCGAGGGCTTTCTTGCTGAGAAAGACATAGGTGCCGACTACCTTAAAGATTGAGGGCTTTCTTGCTGAGAAAGACAGAGGTTGCCAACTACCTTGAAGTTGAGGGCTTGCGGGGATAGCAAGACAGAGACTCCAATCTTCGTATCGAGGGCTTACCCTGGTGTGGGTAAGACAGACTTGCTTGAAAGTATAGATCAAGGGACCTTTATCCAAGGTTGTTGGATACCCTTCTCTTTGGGTTAAAAGACTTATTCTTGTTACTTGTAGTTTTACTACTTGTTTCTATTCCGCTGTATTTTCTATCTTAAGGAATGTATAACTTTCTTATACTTCCTTACTTACTCTGATTAATTTAGATTCTATACGCTTTAAGGTAGAATCTCATATTGTAACTTTTGTTAAGTTTCAAATTCCGGAACCTTATTTCCGGAACCTACTTTTGGAATCTCTTTCCAAGTTTAGTTCAGTGTTAGAGGTGTTGTGAATTTACTTAGTTTAACTTTGTTAAACTTAGCCCTTTCTTTTTCTTAAGGAAACTTTAGTTATTCATAACTAACTTTAAAGGTTCCAAAGGAATTTTTAAAGTATACAATTCACCCCCCCTCTTGTATATTGAGCATCTCATATTATATTTCGATCCTACATATTGGACCTGGGTCAACTTTGTAGTTACTAGGAGGTAGTCCCCTCCCTCATCCCTCTTCTAACCTCATGATTTTCACTCAACATGTCCATTAGTATGGGGTAGTGAGTATGGGTATAGTGGAACACCGCAAATCAGAGTCTAAAACTAAATACTGATAAGGCCTTCCAAATGGGTATCATGTGAGGTGAAGGGTGATCAGGGATAAATGGGGATCCGTTATAATTAACTTTTAATCCTATTTTGGATGGGACAAATCTCCCCAAGAAAAATATCATGAACTTTTCAAAAGTCTAAGGATATACAAGAAAAGGAATTTAACCCTTATAGTAGTCGAGATTGACTCGTTGACAAAATAGAATGTACTTCTTGGGAAAGGCACCGCCCCCATGCCCATAGAGTACTCAATCAGAAGGTGTAAGGGTTAGTGAACAACCACATAGATGTAATATATATATGGAATGAAGGTAACACAATTACAAACATTATAGAATCCAAGGATTCTTAAAGTGATCAAATATCCTTTTTCTATATCCTCAGGTCCTTTCCTCATGAGGGGGTGACTTTTTTTAGAGTTGACTCTCTTAGTCTACACTACTACAAACCTTTGTGATGTGAGATATCCTTCTATCTCTTCTTCAAAATTGTTTTGATAATAAATTAAAAATTTAAGTGGTATATTATTAATGATTAAATTGGTCATTATCAAAATTATGAATGCCTTGTTGGTGTAATGTAAAATTTCCATTTGTAAAATCTCATGTTTTATATTTAAGGTTTAAGGCTAGATTTTTTAGTGAAAATATATTAAAATTTTCTATTATTTATATCAACATCAAAAAATATATCAGAGATATTAAAAAGGATAAACATATATGTTTTAGAGAACTGTCTTGAAATTACATGATATTTATGATTCATAGAGATGGGAAAAAATATATTAAAATTCAATGATATGAATTGTGAAAATATTTTTTGAGAATCCGTGTGAAGTTAGTTATACAAATAAATATTAAAAATGTTCTATTTTCATATAGTATATAATTATGATTGATATTTCATAGCAAAAAATTAAATAAGGATGATTTTAGAGTTTATTGTATACATTGATATTTCTTAAAAAATGATATTGTATTATTGTTTGAAGTATTTAAAAAAGTGAATGGATATATAGTTAAATATTATATCATTATGTGAATAATAAAGGAGTTTTTTTATACAGAAAATTATTAATCAAATATCAATTTTTCCCATGAAAGTAATCCAAACTGATGGTATATTAAAAAAATCTACAAATATGGGTTGGATAAGAAATCATATATAGAACACATTATTACATATTAATGTAGTTTGAAAATATTTATATATATATAACTTTCTTTGGGATGATGCTGATGAGTATAGGTTTAAAATGGATTGATATAAATGTTTAATATATTGTAATTAAAAAATGATTATAAATAATGGAAAGTTTTACTAATTTTATAGAAGAACTACGATGTAAGGTTCCAAATCCCAGAATACCTTAAATTTATTATTTTTGGGTGTTGGAGGAAAACAAATGAATTTCAATGTTTTATTGTGGGTAGTTGGAGGAAAAGGGTACTACCATTATGAAAAATGTCATGGTTATGGTGTGGAGGTGTGTGCTTCACTATAGTGAATGTGACTGTGGGGGTAGTGGATCCATATTTTTGTGTTAGGGAGATTAAGAGGATAAATGATGATATTATCATTTTAAGAATGGATATTTCATAGAGATATGATATAATATAGGACCTTATTTTGTAGTAAAATGTTGCAGCATGGAGGGAGGAGGTTGTCTCATAGAGGGTTTGAGACTGCTTCCAAATTAGGGGTAGTTGCGTCGTGTGTAGTGCACTATGGTGTAGTACCTTTTTTGGAAAAAGGTTTGTTGTGGTGTGTTTCTTAAGGATAAATCATATCCTCAAGATCCAATTTAATTAAATACAGTAGGTCATCTTGGAGGGATTTAACTAAGGGGGCTAGGACATGGTCTCTTCTACTATGCGATAGAATTTCTACTTTTAATTGGTTGTGGCATAGTTTAAGGATTTAATTGTGGTATCTTTAAAAAAATTCCTATCTAAAAATTTCTTAATACCCCCAAACCCATCATTTCTCCCATTTCTTTCACTTGAAACCAATTAACTCTAAAGTATTTTTTGATGTATTTGAAGCCCCTTTCAATATGTATTACTCCAAAGATTCTCATGATATAATTTAGGTGATATGATGTGTGTTCTACCTTCTTTACTAGAATATTCTCCCTATTTAATCTCATTTTCTCTTGTTCCTTTTTTTTTGTTTCGGTGTTTGATCACCATAATTATAATGGTTTTTTATTGGCCATTTTTGTGTGGTTGTTGTTGGTGTCCTGGGTGGTATATAGTTTCTTATGGTAGGGGTGACAAGAGATCTATTAATTTGGTCTATTCTAATGTGAATAATATTGACACTTTAGTGGTATGATATTTATTAATTAACTTTTATTTATGTGTAATAATAAATTGACCATAGTTTAGAACTTGTATGATAGTGAAATTAACCTTGCAACAGTTCAACCATAATAAAGAATGAAATTGGATTATGGTTATTTTGATCTCTTGCTGTTGATTTCCCGTAGATAATGGGATTGACACTTTATTTTCTAGATAGTGTGCTATCCATTATTGGATTTTTGTATCATGTTGTTTTTATTGGGTTAAAATTTTAAAATTAATGGAATTAGATACATAAAATAATATCAATAAATTAAATAAGTTTTTCTGAGGAATTAATTAATATACAAGTTTCTTAAGTCCTATGTTTCTTTTAGTTGGATGGTAATCAAATTAATTATTCCATGCATGTTTAATTTATTGTTTTATTCCATGTGTTAATGGAAAGGATAAATAATGTGATTCATGTTAATTATTTTTTATGATAATGATAAATGGAATAATAAGATATGTTTTTTATTCTCAATGTTTAATAAAATAGGAAAATGTTAGAGATAATTTTTTAATAATTTTGATAGATTGTTACAGTTGATTCATCAAGTTCCAAAATATGGAACCTGTTAATAATGAATTAGTAAAATAATTATATAATAAAAATATATTTTGTTGAAAATGATAAATCTTTGTGGATATGAGGGCCAATTTGTTTATATATGTTTAATTCCTTTAGTCGGGAGCTATGAATACCATTTGGCATATGAAGGATAAAAGAATAGTTTTTGGTTCTTGATATACAAATGAAAATGATTATTTTACTCCATCATTAATTATTATATATATATGAGGCTTTGTATGTGATGTGATACCAAGATTGATAGGCATGGGATGTTTGATGAGACATGTGTATGTAGCACTGAATTTTATAGTATAAATTCATACTTATAACAACCAGATGCATGTAGATATGCATGATGGTGTCAATGATAGAAATAGAGATGATGAAAAGTTCTCAATATACAATTACCCATTATTTTAATGAATGTCAATAATGTCTTGATAAAAAATCCTTTTAATGGTTTATTTATATCTGCATTCTTTTCCCCACTTCTTGAGGAAGTTGGAGGTTCCTGTTTTCATCTCTTGATGCTATCTTAGGGTGTTTTCATAGACTACCTAGAATTATTTAATGACTTTATTTTTTTTATTTAATGACCACCTCTAGGGGGTTGGTGTTTCCGGAATGAAAATTATATCTTACTCTTGAGAAACTGTGGACGCGTATTGGATTATGGCTCGAAGGCATGGACATCACATGTCAATTAATGGAATTTATATTGAATAATGTTTATGGTTAATTAATTACTAATAAATTATTTAATTGAATGTTATATCTTCAAGTAAAACGAATTAATTGAATTTATCTATTTAAAATACTTCTGTTCTTTTGGGATACTTAGTTCATAGGAGTCATAGCTAGAAGTTCGAGGGATGTTAGCTGCAATTGATTTTGACACTTGGTTACGTCCATAGTGTTGTTGTGAGATATAATATATCAAGTATGTTTTGATATTTCATACACTATTCCAACCATGAATGTTGGGGAAAAAGCACCCTTTTGTATCTAGGAGGGTGTTTTCCACAACATCCCAGTTAGAGGATTGATGGTTGACTACCCCCTATGGCCCAAGTCTATTCTCTTAGTAGTTTCATATTCAAGAATGAACAAAGAATAATTTACTTGTATATAGTTTTATAGAGGTTTGTGATAGACTGTGACTATTTCAAAAATATGTATATTTTCAAATATTACACAATGGATTTCTATTGGAGATAGATTTTTCAAGATGTGCAATATTGGGGAAGGGGTAAAACTGGTTTGGATGTGTTATAGGTGTACCCTTAATGTTATGTTATTATAATGCATGATCTCTTATATGTGATAGATACAGATAGCTATGTTGAGGCAAGGTAAATAGTTTACCATTTTAGGTGATGAGTTTTTTTAACTTGTTGTTCACTATGATTTTCATGTTTTCTTTATTTTTTTGTCAGAGTCTTTAAAAAAGATCATATTGAATATGTTTTGGATCACCTAAGACATATATTAAAAAAAATTGGCCAGTAGTCAATTTTTTGAGGTCGTTCTATATATTACAAGCTCATGGTTTTACAAGAGTTGATTAAGCTTCATAGTCTCTTCCAATATTACCTTATCATTACTTATATATATTATATTTATGTGTTTTTATTATTGTTTGAATTTTTATGTATAAACTTGGGAATTATTATATATTTATATGAATTTGTTAATTGTTTTATCTTTCTAATATATATCTCCAATATGTTTCTCTTAGAGGGTAATGCCTCCCCATGTGTGATTATTGTACACTTGGTTCAAGTCATCAACCTAGGGTCTACTGGAGGTGGGAATCAGTAAGTAACCATCCTCATCCTCTCATTTAAACCCTAATTGGGGTAATCTTTTTGGTAATAGGGTCATCATAGGGTGGAATAAAATATTCAAGTTGATGGATGTGATAGATATTGGAGTTAACAATAAGTGATATTGCATTAGTTATTTGGGAATTAGTGTTTGTTAATTTTAGTATTTAATGTTAACATGGGTGATCAGATGATACATGTGTATTTATCCTCCCTAATATCTGATGAATTAACCATTATGTTTATTGAGTATACAAAATTAAGGGACATTGATTTAGGGGTAGAGAAATAGGAAAGGATGATGCATAATTATTCTTCTCACCTATGTTTGAAGGGGGTAGACATTAGGACAATTTAAAACTCAAAACAATAAAAATTAAAAATAAATAAATTAATTTTAGTTATTACATATTAGAGTTTAATGTATATATAAATTTTTTTCATACATGGATCTAGGTTTACACTAAAGATATTCAACATGTTGTGACATCATATTTCCACTGAGTAGAGGTTAAAGAAGACAACATTTAGAGTAGGACACTTGGAGATTTTCATAATAACAGTTTGTATAAGTATGAGGGGTTTATTTATGTTTGATTCATAGATGTCTAGTTGAGTTTTGGGAGATAGATTTTGGTTTGATCAGTTTCGCTGGTTGTGAAAAAGTTGTATGGAGTAGTGAGGTAGTGTCGTATTTTGTTTCTCATGGATCCTGAGGTGTTGATGGTATCATGGAATAACATTAGGGATTAGTTCAGATAAGTTTTTAATTTTTAGACCATGAAGGTAGTGAGTTTCCAGGAGCTACTTTCACTATTAAAGGGGAGTTTTAGTGTGATGGAGTTTGGGATCTGTTTTAAGACCCTTCTATGATATTCTTTAAAACTGTTCCCCAATAATGAGACCATGAGAAAGAATTTTGAGGAGACCTTTTATCCATAGATCAGTCTCCATGTCACCATATCATTTTTGTGGACATATCTCATTTTGTTGTAGAGTGAAATGTTCATTGAGAGGATTCTGGCCAAAACTAGATCCCCATGAGAGGGGAGTCATCCGGATTCCTCATAATGTAGTGATGTGGTTTTGGGTAACCAGTTACCTAGATGAAATAGTTTTCCATCATCGAGGGGTATGTCCTATCCCTCAACATCTTGTTTCTTCGTGGTTGGAACCTCTCATACCTATTCCAAGTGATTATATATTTGTTTTTCTTTTGGATTTTTGGGTCTTCGGTAGAGATAGTGCCCAACCATTCAAAGGAGTTATTGTTCACTATGTGTTCCTTTTCAGGTACATCTACTATGGCAGTTTCAATTGAGTTTGTAGTAACAAGGTCTTCCAGTATGGGATCTTCAAAGAGGTGATGATTTCGATATAATATTTCCCTGAGATACTCCTCACCCTTAGATAAAAAATGTGGCCTTGGAGGTAGTTATTGGTTGGGATAGAGAGGTTTTAGAATAGGTCATGGAAATCCTCATGCTTTAGTGTTACTAGCATCGGTCAATCCAGACATCATAAGAAGTACCCTAATTTTTCTTCTTCTTCTAAATGGGTGTATTATTTGTTTGATTTAAGAGATACACCCTCCTTCATATTAACTTCTATTATTTATGTCATGTTGATTAAGGTTGAGAGAATACCAGAATACTTGGCACTGATATACCAGTTTGAGGTTGAGCCTATATGTATGAAATATGTAAAAATGGTATTTTAGTGATGGGGAGACTCTTCTTTGGGACACTTTATATGTTTTTAGATATATCCCTGTGACATAATCCTTACCATTGATTGGATATATTTTTGTAAATGATATTATGTATTGCTTCAAGAGAAAGGCTGTGATAAATGAAGATGATGGAGAGACAACCATTTTCATTAGCGAGAATAACACATCGATAGGTCCGAGGAGTGTTCCATACCTATTATCCTTGTTGGATGGGATTATATTGAGTTCATTAGAGATTTATCAATTGGTGTTTAATGGGGTTATGTAAGTGTACCCTGATTTCATTCTAGAGGGGGTTGTAGTGTTTCCCTATGATTGGTGATAAAATTTGGAATCAATCTATAGTTAGTAATTTCTTCTATCTTGATGTCTCTATATATTATGGTGAATTATGATCTTTGAGAGCTATGAGTATAACATGATGATATATTATAGAAAGATTTTTTTCAAACGAGTATGCCAGCTTAAGGTGAAACTGTCTTATTCTAAATGACGGATGATGGAAGTTTCATATTTTTACATATTATTTTCACTTAGATCTGATGATATTGAAGAACCACTATCCTATTATATTTATTTGTCATTATTTCAATCAAATGATGGGATCATGTTTGTTCGTGAAGATCAATATGCAGCCAATATATCATCAGATGTGGGTGTAGGGTGATTGTATACAGGATAGTTCCATTTGTTATCATCATGGGAATTATGTGTTATTTGTGACACCTTTTAGTGTGAAAAATGACCTAACCCTGATAATGGGGTCAATGAAGTAATTTCTAATATATTTTTTCGGTATATTAAAGTTTATTTTCAATGATGACACCCTTGTATACTCTATATATATGTAGATGCATATATATAATTTCTACACTATTTTGGGAGTTATTAGTCCCCATTAGCATTTTTTCTATGTTAATGTTTTTTCTTGTGAAGTTCATTTCTTGGGTAATTGTATGTCTCAAAAGGTATAACTATGAATCCTTTGAATATAGAGGTAGATTTTTTGGGTATCCCCCTAGTCCGTTACAGGGGTGCATAGATTCCTTAGACTTATTGGGTATTATAGATGGTTTGTAACTAATTTATCTAGGGTTGTAGATCCTTTGATATCATTGACCAGAAATTATTTGTTTTTATTTTGGAAAGAGTAGTGTTAGATAGCTTTTGAGTACCTGAAGGGGATGTTGGATAGTGATCTAGTTCTTGGTTTTCCAATAGAGGGGGTTTAGTTTTAGTTTTTATATGACACCTAATGTCTTGGGTTAATCTGTCTTTTGATGAAGAAGAGATATTTTTTTCTTATGGATCCCAAAAGTTATGTCCGCATGATATTAACTATTCCACCCATGATCTAAAGTTGGTGGAAGTATTTTGTAACTTGAATTTATGGTGACATTAACTCATCAGTGAGAATTTTGGGAGCTTTGTTAACCATAAGAGCCTGTGTGATATCTTCTCTAAAAATAAATTGATATTATGTTATGTGAAAGGGGATGTAATTATTACTAGATTATAACTTCATGATTATATATACACCAGGAATGGGTAATATTGTAGCTGATGTAAGGAATAAGAAGCCACATAGAAATTCTTTGAACAAATTTTGAGATTACTAGAGAGTGATGGAACAAATATCATCAAATATTTTATGTATGGGAGTGGTTGGAGGAAAAGTTCTTAATTTTTTAGATGATATTTTATTCATCATTGGTGAAACTGGTGGTTGTGTACAAACTAGGGGATTCGAAGGTGGTGGTATGGGGGGACTGAGTTTCTTTTGGTGATTCCTTGGATGGTTGGTATGAGGATGAACAACTTTGGGGGTTGTTTTTTAAGTGACCTTTCATCCCATAGTTGATGCGTGAGATGGTTCTTATTGAGTTTCATAGTTATACTTTAGTGGTATATCATGTTGTCACAAATATGTACCATTCTCTAAGAGGATGATTTTTATTACCAAGATTGAAGCATGTAGTTGCAGAGTTTGTGCCTCAATGTTTCGTCCTCTAGAAGGTGATGGTCGAGCACTGTGTTTCTGATCAGTTTCTCTAATCATCAGATATTCCCTATGAAATGTTGGAGGACATATCGATGGTATTCGTTACTAGTTTACCTCAATATCATGGAGGATTAGATATTATATGGGTGGTAGTGGATATAAAATTCTATGAATTTAAGAATACTTTTCTTTTATTAAATTTTTAATAAATATATTGTTTTATAATTTATAAAGACAACTAAGATATGTTTTCTTATACACTTTCATAAAACAAAATGTTTTTTATAATCCAAATAAGTTTATATTATAAGATATTCAAATCAATTTTTTTTAAAGAAATTGTATTTTATTTTCTCAAATTTAAATATAATAATTTTTTTAGTTAATGTTAGAATTAAACAAGTTTAATTATGGTTTATATTACTATTTAAGAATATATTATTTTTAAAATCCATTATTTCAAAAGTTGAAATCTTTTATTGATACAAGCATCTGTAGAATAAAAAATATTATTTAACTGTGTATTTAACATATAATTCATAGTTTTATGTATTAAAACTATTTTTATAAAAACTATTTTGATGTAAATATATTAATTTTTTTAAATATGTATATTTTTGGCCATATGTACAAAATTTTCACTTTTATACTGTTTTTTTATAAAAAATTCATGTTTTCTAATTTTTTTAAAAGAACATTTGATTTTAATAAGAAAATTTATACTTTTTAAAATATGATTTTCAAATTGTGAATAATTATAATCCCTTTATAAACTAAATATATTTTTATTAATAAGATTTTATTTTAAATGAAAAATAAATGTTTTTGAGCATTTTTATTTTATGATAAATTATAATTTTCCAAACCTATGATTTTAATACTATTAATTTTAATTTTATAAATATTTTTCTAGAAATGTAAATGTAATATGTAATTGTAATATTAATTATATTAATGGAAATATATTATTTCAATTTCATGTGTATTAAACTTGAAGAAGGATGAACTTAATTTTGGAGTAAAAAATATTGATTATCTACATATAAAATAAATATTTTACACTTTATAAGTATATTGAATGTTTTTTTAAAAAAAATATAACTTGTCTTAAAAAAATTTCCAACCAATCTAGGAATCCTAGGAAAGCTAATAATGCCTTATGTGAGTATGATCAACAACACATAGGAACCATCATTTTCCATCCTTCTAGGTGGAAATTCAGGGTAATTGAACTTTTATATCACCCACACATCATGGATGGAGTGTCCATAACATGCACTGGGTGCCCGATGTAGCCTTGTGGGTTAGAAACATTATGTGAGGATGAGTGTATGAGTTAGTGTGTTCGGTTGTCAATCCCCTAGTTCCATTGAACATCGACTCATTATGAGATATTTTTATATAAATGAGTTTGAGATAAAATTGACTTTCGATGTGGGATACAGAGTACAAGTTATGATTAACCGATTTAAAGAGTTCTGTTTATGTTTTGGTCATTCAATATAATGAATTCAAGCCATCTAATCACCTCACTAATCATATTTTTCCTAAAAAACATGACCTAGTAAACCCTCAATGACATTTTTCTTCCTTCTCCAACATTGGGTTTCATCCTTGACATGCTATGTCCCCACTCGATGTAGAAATTTAATAAAAGGCATTGTCATATCCTTTAAAGTTTACTTAATTGACTCATAATATATATATATATATCTATGTGTATGTGTATGTATGTATTTATACATTAGTAACCATCACATTGAAACCATATATGGGTTTTGACTAGATTATATCCCCCCAAGTATCTAATTTTTAATGGATCAATCTAATAATGATATATATATATATAATCCTAATCAATATTTTACTCTCGGTTATCTATATACCAAATATGCTCTGCAAGACAATAGAAAATTCAAGGTCATAAAATCTATATAGTTTACAATTTATGAGTAATATAAATTCCATTTAAAACTTTTTGATAGAGTTAGACTTTTCAGGAGTGTCGTCTTCATCTTTTATTTCACAAGAAGCAGTGACAAGGTAAATATATGAATATATATATATATATATATTATTTGTTTCTTTATTTTATGTATCTTGTGAGCACAAATGCTCAGTCAATTCATATTTAGGTTTATCAAAATGAATTTTTTTATCCATATACCATATATATAGTAAGAAATGATTTTCAAAACTAGATAAGAACCTCATAATAAAAGAGATATATATATATACACACACATGCATATAAATAAATTGATGTACCTGGTTTTTATTTTAATATTATATTTATAAATAAATAGAAAAAATGTGTGTATATATAAGGAACGTTCCCCATGAAATCACTATATTTTATTATTAGTAATAAATTTATGTTGAATAATATGAAGATATACCGAGAGATGGACTCTGAAAAAAATAAAATTGTTGAAGAAGCGAGAAAAACCAGGCGGCCTTAAAAATTTACTGCACATTAATAAGTTAGGGGTAAATTATTTTATTTAAAACTATATTTTTTAAACCCCCTTTTTTAAGGTTATTCATTTATTTAAATTATATTCTTGTTTCAAAATTATAGGTGAGGGAATCAATAATTTTTTTAGGAACCTCTTTTTTTCATAATTTCATAAACAAAGAAAACTTATAAAAGAGAGAAAACATTTTCAAACTATAATGTAATTATATTAAACCACTATTTTTATCCTTATTATATTATTTTTTTAACAATTGTATATGGGAAAGTTATTATTTTAATAAAAATATAGTTTTATGATCTACAAAAACCTAAATAAGGGGAATTAATTTTTAATGTGTTCAAATTACCATTTTATGCATGAAATATTCATAAAAATTATAAATAAAATCTATGATCATATATGAGTCCATATACTATAGTTATCATGAATATTTCATGTATATTAATATAATAAGTTTTTTTAAGTTTTATTTTGAAAGTATTCACAAATAAATACTTTGAATTTATAAAATTATTCTAAAATGTCCGATTTCTCCTAGCCCTTATGATTTTTTCTAAAAAAGAGATTTAGTAATTTTTTTCATGATATATTTTCATCTTTGAAGATAACTTATGTCATTATGAAAAGTTTTTAATGGAGTATAAATTGGGAAAGAATTCCAGAAAAAATGTTTTCTTAAAATAATACTTAACACTTTGGTATTGAATGAGTAGATGAGGAATGTCGTGATACCATGGATTCGATGGGATATTTACCTAATATTGATACTTCTAGGGACCTCATGTATTTATTATGATTTTATAAGTATCATTTTAATCAATTTAATTTTTTTTATAATATTTTGACAGATAAATCCAAGTTTATTTGTAATGTTACTAATTTTGAAATTAAAGGGAAATTAAAAATATAATAGTTTTAATTTTTGGAAAAGTATTTTCTAATAGATTTCTTTAATAATAGTAGTTTGTTATTTGGGTGTAACTATATATGTAAACAAATGTTTTTCATTGGAAATATATTAAATAATTTCAAAGTAGTTTTGAAGCATTATTTATGAAAGGATTTTTCATGGCTTTAAAACACCATACTAAAATAATATATGCTCACCCTACAATTTAAAAGGTTTTTAAAAGATTTATAGAAGTTTCAATGGGGCTTGGTTCTCTTAATAAGAAGGATTATATAAATTTAATGAGTTTTTTTTAAAGTTGTATAAAACTATGCTATATTGGTTGGATTTTACTAATCCTATAAAACCTACACCAGAAAATTTCCATGGTTATGTAAGGATCTTTATAATTTTATGTTACTTTCCATGAGAAAAAATATACATCATTTTTTAAAATCAAATAAAATGGTACTGGTTTCAGTCTCTTATAATTGGTGTTAAAGTAATGGTTTTGATAAATTTGAAGATTTAGATGTATTTTAGGATAATTTTTCATTCATAGGTATGCCATCATGTTTTAGTTAATTATATGAGTATAATATTTAAAAAACTTGTATTTTTTAATTCTGAGGTTGAAAATTCATAAAATCATTCAGTATGATTAAATAATTTAGAGGGTGAAATTCCTTTGGGAGTATAACGTAACATGCATCAAATTAAAGCATATTTTTATTTTAATTATTATTTAATAAATATATATTTTTATATATTAAAAAAACTAAGATATTTTTTATACTAAATCATGAAACTAAATGTCTTTCTATAATCAAAATAATGTTCGATTCTAACATATTCAAATCACAAAATATTTATTTAATAAAATGATATTTTATTTTATCTGCTCTAAATATAATAAAGCTTAGTAAATGTTATAATTAAAAATGCTAAATTATGTTTTATCTTAATAATTAGAAATATATTATTTTTAAAACACATTATTTCATAAATTGTAATCTTTTATTATTTCAAGTATATTGAAAAAATTATTATTTAAAAATATCATTATATGAATATTCATAATTGTATTTTATACTAATATTTTAATAAATTATATTTTAAAGTTAATATATAAATTTTGTAAAAATTTGAACATTTATGGATTGATTTAATTCATATTATTTTTAATACAAATTAACTTTTTATAAAAATTCATGTTTTTAATAATTATTTAAAATAAAATTTAATGATAATATAAAAATTCATAGTTTTCACATTATCATTTTTAATTTAAAATAATTTTATCCACTTTTTCAACTGTATACTTTTATTAATATAAATATGTTTTAAATGATATATAAATATTTAAGAAAAATTTTATTTTATGAAAACATATAATTTTCAAAACATATGATTTTGAACTATTTATGTTAAATGTACTATTACTTTTTCAAGAAATAAAAATAAAATATTTAATAAATATAACTTATATTAATTGAATTTAATTATTTAAATGATATGTGTATTTAATTAGAATAAGAATGAACTTAAATTTTGATATAAAAATATTTAATATGAACATATTAAATAAATATTATACACATTTTAATAATAATAATTATTATTATTATAAACTAACGTATATTTAAAAATTATCCATCCAAGCTAGGCATCCCAAACATGATCAACCATTATTTTTGGGATATTCCTCCACTATGCATGGGATGTAGACCTGACCAGCAGGCTATGTGGTAGTTAAGGGTAATTGAACTTGCATAGCACCCACCAATCAAACATGGAGAGCATATAGCATGTGCAAGGTGTCTGGTGAAACATTGGATATCAGTATAGCTGTGTGAGGGATATTGTGTGAGTTAGTCTGTCTGAGTGCATATCCCCTACTTCCTTGAAATATCCATTCAATGGAGGTGGTTTGCATATAATTGAGTGCCTAAGTGAACCAAATATCGATGTGGGGAATGGTGTATGAGTTTCTGTTTACCCGTTTAAAGAGTTTAATTTATGTCATGGCCATTTGATCCAATGAACCCATGCCTTCATATTACCTCACTATACATCTTCTTCCTTGAGAGATCGATAGAGAGAACCCTCAACATCATTTTTCTTCCTTATCTAACAACGGGTTCCATCCTTGAAAAACTATGGGCTAACTCCATGATTATATTTATCAGAAGGTGCTGAAACAACCTTCAAATTTGATATAAATGAGTTATAATATATATATATATATATGTATATATTAGTAACCATCATATTTAAATATTAGATGGGTTGTGAATTGATTATATTTTTAGGGAATTTCATTTTGTGGATCAAAGCGTTAACAACAATATTTTATATATATATATATATATTCTTAAAAAAAAATATTTTTCAGTTATCTGTATATTGTGCTTGCTCCGTAAGCCAGTGGAAAATCCAATTTCTTCAAATATTCATAGTTATTAATTTATGAGATATATAAATCTCATTTAAAACCATTTTATTCTGGTGGATTTAATGGGTGTGTTATCATCCTCCTTTTTAATGCACTAGAAGAAACTAAGATATTGATATACGAATATATATATATATATATATATATATTTCATATTTGTAAGTATCCAATTTCCACAAATCCTATGTCCATTCAATTTTCTCTTTTCAAAATTAATTCATTATTTCTATATTTTTTTGTAGATAGTAAGCCATGATTTTATAAACCACATGAAAAACCTCATCATAAAAGAGATATATATATTTATAGATATACATAAATAAAATCGATTTACCATATTCTTTTTTAATATTATATGTATATATAAAAATAGATATGTTGGTATATATAAGGAACCTTTAATTAGATTTCAATCTGTGAGAATATCATGAATAAATGGGTATGGGATAATAATAATAGTGAAAGAGAGAGTGTATGTCTAAAAAAAGAATCAAATAATATATGAGGAAAAAAAGTATGGCTTTAAGATATCTACCAAAAATTTAAGGTAAGGTTAATTATATTATTTAAAGAAATTATTTTTTAAAAAATCCATTTTGAAAAGTTATAATTTTATATATAATATAACATTGATTAAAAAATTTATTGGTTGTGTTCATTTCTATTTTTTAATAACCTCTTTTTTTCATTATTTCATAAGAAAATAATAACTAATGAAAGTGAAATATTATTTTCAAACTTCAATTTTATTATTTTCAAACCTCTATTTTTTTTAAAGTTATATCATCTTCAAAACCCTTGTATAAGATAATAGTTTTATTTTAATGAAACTATTTTATTATGATCTAAAAACCCTAAACAAGGGAAATTAATTTTTAATGTGTTTATATTATCTTTTAATAAAATAAAATCTTATTCCAAAAAAATTAATTTCATCAATGATCATAGATATTTCCATATACTACAATTATTATTGTAATTTCATACATATTAATATAATCATTTGATTTAAGTTACATTTTTAAAGCGGTTTGGAATATTTCTTTTGATTATATGTAATTATCCTAAAATTGTTCATTTTCCTTAACCCATATGAAATTTTATAAGAAATATTTTTTTGAAATTATTTATGAATTAAAAATTATTTTCATCTTTGAAAATATATTTTTTAGTTATGAATGTTTCATAAATTATTATAAATTTGAAAGGTTCGATTAAAATAAAATTTTTCATATAATAAAACTCAACACTTGGGTGTCGATTAAACTGATAAAAAATGGGGTGACCTCATGGCCTCAATGGGACATTGTCTTAATAGTGATGATACTGGTGGCCTCATAGATTTCTTATGGATTTCCAATTATCAGTTTAATCGAGAAAGGTAATTATTTTCTATATATTTTAATGATAAACACAAGTTTATTTTAAAAGTTTACTTATTTTGAAATTAATTTTTTTTTTCAAAAAATCATAAATTTTAAAGGTTGTTCCAAATTATTTTCATATGAATTTCATTAAAAACTGTTATTTATTTTTTGGGAAAACATTTTATATAATTTTGTTATTTTAAATACAATAAAAAATTAATAGTAATTTTTTAAAAATTATTTATAAAAGGTTTGTTCACTGGTTTTAAAACGCCTTTTTGGGAATTTTTTCCCAACCAAAATTTTAAATTGTTATTTACTGGTTCTTTAGATGATACTAGGTGTTTAGTTTTGTTTAATTATAATGTGAAAATAAATTCAAATATTGTTTTTAAATTATCTAAAACTATGATATATTGTAATTATTTTCCCATTCCTCTAAAACCTAAACCATAAAATATCTCTGGGTATGTAAATGACTATATATGTTTCATTTAATTTTAATAAAAAAACTATATGAAACTTTTTGAACCCTAAATACAAAATTGTGGTTATAAGGATATTTTAGTTGTTCATTTGATGATATCTTCCCACTTTAGAGTGATTAAGAAGCCATGTTATGTGGAGATTTTTTTGAGGAAATATCTAGAGGTGGTGCTAAATTTCCACAGAGTCTCTTAGATGATATAATACAATTGGGATCCTTGTTTTACCTATTATATATGGAGAGGACTTTAGTATTATTTTCGAACATAATTATACCATATAAATTCTTTTATTTAACATATGGAAATCCAGAAATATAGTATTATCTAGACTATAGAAGAAATGTTTCATTATTATGTCCACAATTTTGGAGGTTTATGGATGAGATTCCAAAACATGGTTTAGTTTTCTTTCAAAAATTCTTTTCACTTCACCATTATTATAGAACTATTTAAAGATTTCTATATCCTACCATTCCATTCTCATTTTTTTGACTTAGGTCAGAGAGGAATCAATTATCGTGTCAAATCTAGTGAAGAAAATGAGAATGATGGATCAAGTAATTCAAGAGAGGATGAAAGCTGCGTTGTATCATCATAAATATTATTTCGATATTAGGATGAGACCACAAGAGTTTGAAATTAGATATCATGTGCACTTGATGATGACTCTGCATCATGGGAAGTGACTGATGGGACATTTCAGTAAGATTTATCCCGATTTTTGGGTCATTCCAAGTTGTTGGATCATGTTTGAGCTATGGTATATCAGATAAATATTTCTCCATAGGTGATCTAGATTAATGTTTTTTACTATTTCTTGGATCCACCATTACAATCATGGAAAATCTCATAGAATTACATGGCATAAGATCATTGTTTACGATGATGTTACTATAGAGATCCAAGGCTTCTTATATAAGTTGTTTTGAGGGAATGAGATTCCCTTCGTTCATTTCCTCTAGATGCACAATGGCTTAGATGAGAGAACCTAGGAACATGTGTCACAGATACCCACTTAATACCCTAGTATTTTTTCGTACTTCTCTCATAATGTTTTTCATTTTGTTGTTGTTGAGCCATTTTTGGTTAATGATTTAGTTTCCTCTTGATTCCGTGTTATAGCCTCACTCTTGTTTGATAGTTATATCCCCTATGATATTTCTTTGAACCTTTTGTTTCAGTTTCATTGTTTTTCATTTTGTTCATATGATGAGGTGCTTGAGAAACTTTTATGTAATGATCCTTGAGAAGTATCCCAAGGTTTGGATATTTAAATAACCCAGTTTTCTTCTATCTCTTCTAATTATATTTTAAATTATTAATGATTAGAGTGTTTTGAAATGTATCTAACGTAGGGATCAGATCCCAATATCCCTTCCTTTTGAGTTTTTTGTTTGCTGGAGGCACTCAGAGTGTAACTTCTCATTATCATATTTCAGGTATTTTCCCATATCTTTCCTCGTTTTCCTCTTTAGTTTGGTGTGTGTTGGGACTCCTGAGGATTGAGAAACTTTTTTGAGAAAAATAACCTAATGTTTGGGGTTGTATGTTAATTTGAATTAATATTGTCCATATATAATGTTTTTAATATATTTTCGTCATTATACTCAAGTTTGGAGAAAAACTTAGTTTATTTAGAATTTCATGTTAGAATATGGAATTTTTATAGACTGTGAGATAAATAATAGCTCTATAATGTGAGTAAAAGACATTTATATTCTATAGGGAAAATTTAAACAACCTGGTACACAAGGTGAATGGAGTACATTCCATATAACAGACAAACTCCATTTAATGGTAAAACTTTTGTTTAAAAAAACGTGATAGGTTTTTTGAAGTATTTTATATTCTTTTATTACATGTTATGTAATGGGGATACACTCCGTTCAATACTATTGGGTTGGGCTCTTAGGGTATTGCATGAGTGTTTTATTATTTAATTCATTACATGATTCTTTGATCCTAGACTAGAATATATTACTAAATTATTTTATGTTATTCCCCAGTTCTATATTTCTTCATTTTCAATTAATCACCCTTTTTGATGGGTTTTTTATCGTAGGGTATGTAATCCTTCTAATTATTCTTTTTTATTTTTTATAGCTGTTATTTTGGAGGCTGTTTTGGGTATGTTGTTGTGTGATTTTTTTATTAGAATGTGTTTTCTATCAATCCTCTTATGTTTCTTGGAATGCCTTTTATTTCAAAGGTTGTACTCTTGGTTTCCAATAAATTTTGTTGAGGGAATCCTTATTTCTACCATGTTGAAGTAGGTGTTTCAATACAATTGGTTAATTTTATGGATTTCTTATTGTACTTGATAAATTCATTTGGTTTTTTCATTTATTATAAGTGATATGTAATTTTAAAGGATTTATTGGAATGTAAAATATTTTAAAAGTTATTTTTGTTTTAAAAATAATTTTCATTAATCTAAAATGGGTTTTCAAAAAACGATGTAGGTTTGATTGGATTTGAAAATGTTTTATGGAACTGTAATCATGGTTTTGAAATATGTTTTGGAAAATTGGATATTGGAAGCCTTGGGTGTGTCTATAAGGAGACATGGGTAGGCTTAGTATGTGTGTTTAACCACTTTGAGGTAAACTTCTAATGATATCGACTAGTAATACTTGATATCGGTTGGATCCATTGTTATGCCTGTTTATGATTTATAGTGTCTGATATGCATTGTTTTATTGGATTTAGTCCAAATGTTATGTGATTTTTCTATTATGTTTATTTTTCACATTATTTTTTACAATTTATTGTTTCCCTTTGGAATTTATGTGATGTAACCATATTATTAGACGGTCTTTCCATCTACATACATCTTTTTAAAATTATTTTTCTCACGTCAGTTAGGAGGGATCCACTCTAGTCAAGGGGTTTTTTGGTTCATGAAAATGATTCCAAGGGTGGAGGGCCTAATCCATTGTTCAAGGGAGATGTTCATGTGGATATTATTGGATGGATTTATGCATCATATTATGTTCTATAGGAATATATAGTTGTTCTATCTACTATTATAGGTACAATGTTTATCTTTTCATCAATGGTGATCGCTTTGATTGATACATGGGTCACACATTATTTTATATCATCAATGTTATTTGACTTGTTGGTTTTGTATTCAAAACATATTCCATTCTTTGTGGATGATTCAATGCCATTGGGAAAGAGGTTTGAACAGGGTTTCAAATGTCCCATGTTTCGGGTGATGATATCTAACTTTGAGTTAAAGTGGGACTTTTTAGTGCTTGAACGTAGAATATTTAACATGATTATTGGCATGTTTTCAATGATTTGAGATAAGTCCTAGATACATTGTTATCCCCATTGGGCTTAGTTCATATATGCATATGGGGTCACTAATTTTTTCCTGGGTGAGTGGGACCCTAGAACGAGAAGTGAATGGCATGTTGTTCCTTATAATCGGGTCATATTTTCCATGTTTTTGTAGATGTTTGTTTGATACATTTTACCCTTATTTTGGTGGTCAACTTCTAGAAGTGGTTTGTGAGTACCAATAGGTATTTTAAGATTGTTTTTTATAGTTTAACTCTCTAGAGAGATTTTTAGTTTACTATAGACCTTATCTCTGGTGTGATTTTCATTTCAATGTCACCATAATACATGGAAAATGCTAAGTTGGTGGAACTTAAGGTCAAACTTGGGAACACAGAGGCAAAAGGATTTATTCTCTCTAGCGTGTCACTATGGGATTAACCTATCCTTTTTAAAAAATGGAAAATGGGATCCTCATGATTTTTATTGATTATTTAATGTTGAATAGGGAGACTAGTAAGAACAAATATCATTTTCAATGATCAATGGTCTCTTTGATCAAATTAGAGATTCTTGTTGATTTTTAAAGATTGACCTATGGGCTGGGTACCATCAGTAGAGAGTATGAGAAGTTTATATAACTAATATATCATTTAAGAGTTAGTATGGTCGTTTTGAGTTTCTATTTATATTATTCAGTATCACTAATGTTCATGTGGTGTTTATGGAATTGGTGAACCAAAGTTTTTATATGTTATTAGGATCCATTGTTGTTGTGTTCATGGATGCTATTTTTCTGTACTCCAAGTCCTAGGAGGAGCATATTTACCATTAAGATATCATTATGCAAAATTTGAGGAACATCATATATATGGTTACCTTTCCAAATGTGAGTTTTAGATATGAGAAGTAATTTTTCTGGGGAATGTGATATATGAGTGGGGTGTCTTAGTGGATCCTAAAAAGGTAAATAAAGTTATGTTATGAGAGTAATTTAGAAATGTGTTTGAGATCCATTGATTCTTTTGTTTGGATGGTTATTATTGATTATTTGTTCATGATTAATTTGAGATCACATATTCGATGAAATATTTATCCTAAACGCGTGTAAAGTTTTAATGGAATAAAAAGCGTCATAGATATTTTGAGGAGGTGAAGGTGAATTTCACATAAGGAAATTTTTTTATTCTTCTAGAACTAGGATCAGGTTATGATTTTTTATAGGATGATTTTGGTTTTTGACATTGGTTATGTCTTGTTGTAGGGGAAAATGGTTGTGGCCTTTGGATCATTCTAGTTGTTCCTTCATTATAAGAACTACCCTAACCATTATCTTGAGATTGAAATGTTATATATGAAATCAAAACATGGAATACATATTTATTTAATGTAGGATTATAAGATATTATGATTATAATATCTTGAGATATTTTTTTTCTAAGAGATATCTAGAATTATGATAAACAATCATGATGGAATACCTTGAGACATTTTATTTTTATGTTTCAAATACTTATAGTAAAGGGAATGTGGAAGCCGATGAATTAAGCAAGAAATTTCCAATACAAGGAATGAAAGAATTAAAATAAGAATGTAATTTTATTATTTTGTTTGCTAAGATAATATTGGGTGTGAAAGATGCTAGTGGACATGTGTTATTGGCTTTGATGAAAGTTAACTCATATTTTTATGGAAGAGTTCCACTCAAGTAGGTGACATACAGAAAGTGCCAACACTAGGGTGAAATCATTTATAATGGGGATTCCTTGAGTGAATAGTCACAATATTGCAATGAAGCTTTGTGTTTTTGTAGCAGGTTAGATATTCTATTTTCCCTAAAGTAGGAGTTTTTGGATATTGGACCCCATTATTGTTGCGTTTTCCACCAAGGTAATACCAAGAAGTATTATGATTTGTGACATTAGCATCAGTGGTAGTGGATGAGATGGTCAATTTTGAATTTCTTATTATGGTGCCTTACTAGATAATTAATTTGGAAGACAAGAGACTAATAGGGTTGTTAAAACCCTTACCAATTACACTTGGTAAGTAGGATGATATTCCCATGGATTTCATCATTGGTTTACTATAGAATCCTTGTGAGAAGGATGCAATTAGAGTAATAATTGATCATCTCACAAAATTGGTACATTTTTATCCTATAAGAGAGATGATGAAAGTAGAACAATTTGGTGACTTTTATGTCTGAGCGATTATGAAGAATTGTGGGGTTCCTTCTAGTCTTGTTTCTAACATGGGTTTGAGTTTTACATCCAGGTTTGGGAAATTTTTCCTAGAGGTGATGGGTTCCTAGAATAAATTAAGAACAACATATCATCCAAAGATATATGGATAGAGAGAGAGATAGGGTTATCTTGGTTTTAGAGGATACACATTTGTCTTGTGTGCTTGATTTTGGAGGATCTTGGGAAATTAATTTTCCTTGTCTGAATTTCCCTATAAAATATTTATCAGGATTTGAAAAAGAAGTACACCTTCAAGGATTATTTTTTGGGCTTACCTGTAGATCTCCCATGTGCTAGGAAGAGTTGGGAGAGTGGTACATGGTTGCACCAAGTCTTATTCAAAAGATGAAGAAGATGGTGCAGTTGATCTGGAGGAGATTGATCATGGCATAAAGTCACTATAAATCTTCTATAGACCATTGTTTCCAGTCATTAGAGTTTGAGGTTGGTGATCATGTCTTTCTCATATTTTCACGTCGCTTGGGGCATTGTTAATTGTGTAAACATGGTAACTTGTCACCAAGGTTAATGTTGGGTATATTGGGCACCCATCACCTATCACTTTCTTCTCCTGTACCACCCACCGCCACAGAATTACCCACAAGTGGTTTCCTATCGACCCACCATTATAACCACCCTACACCACATAATTGAATCCACCAATGTTTCTCCATTCACCGTTTATAGTAGACACATCTTCCATCACCAGATCTTTTCGAGCCCCATAGGTACCTCCTCTACATTTATATTTCATTTTTTATAATGTTAGCATCACAAAAGGTATCCCTTTATGAAAAAATATACCAGAAATTCCTCTTGTTGTGGTCACTATTTGGGTAGAATAACTCTGAGTACTATGAATAGAGGTTGAAATCCATTTCTACTGAGACATCATTCACCTGAGCTAACCACCACATCATCATCTCACTGAATATTTATGGAAGAAGATGATGCCACCGAACCTTTCACTGACATATGCCACCACATGAATATACAACAAGATTGATCATGGATGATTGATTTTTGATGGGATCACCACCAATCGAGATTAGGGGATGTTGTTGTCACCGCATCGTTCGAAGCGCCCTTTGCTACCACCAATCACTGTGGTTGGAGGTGTTTCTACAAGGGGGACCCCAAAGCTTCTCTAAGAAGCTGCAAACCCACGGTAGGAGGATATGAAAACATAAAAGAAAGAATAAAAAATTAAAAAATAAAATAAAAATGAAATAAAAATAAAAATAAAAATAATATTATGAATAAATAAAATAGTATAACAATAATTAAATAAATCAATATAAATTAATAAACATAATAATTTAATATTTTAAGCTAATAATAATTTATTTAAATAATAAAATAATAAAATATATATATATATATATATATATATTTCATTTATAATTAATTAATAATTTTAAAAAATTAAATAATTGATAAAATTTAATAAAATAATAAAATTTCATAATTTCATAATAATAATAATTTATATATTTATTTTTAAATATATAATTATATAATTAAAGCTTTAATCAAAGTATTTTATGATTTTAGTGTTTAATATTTATATAATTATATGATTACAATTATATATATAATTTTAAATTTTTTATATTTATATTTATAAAAAAAATTCTTATTTTTGTTTATTTTTGTGAGAATAATTTTTTTAAAAAAGAATCATTTTTATTAATAATAATGATTTGTTTATTCATTATTTGATGTGAATGTTCATTTTTAGTTACATGAGATTTGTTAAGCTAATGATTCTGGTGGAAGAAGGTGCAATGTGTTCAATGGCTTCGAAAGCAGCGAACTAAGTCAGTGGATGTCATCAGCGATGAATGAGAGAATAAAGATCATTAAATCGGGGGGGGGGGAGATGATGTAATAAATGGATACAGACATTCAGAAACATTGAACATTCTAAATTTCAAAGATCGGGAGGAGTATGATAGAGAGAGAAGACAATAGACATAATAACATCAACGATTTTAATCGAGCGGAAAATCTTCTCCCTTCAATTTTCTTTTGATATTCCTTAATTAATATTGTTTTTATCTTTATTCTTGAAATGACTTGTGGGTAAATTCTTTGCTCTGGGGTTTTAATTTTGTTGGATATACATATTTCCTTCATGAAATCATATTTTATGAATCAGAATCAATCGATGAGACTGATTCTGAATTATTTTGTCATGACCTGTCACAGTGGGGCCCACTCCGCGACACCCCAAACCCGCCTCCAATAGGCCACGAGCAGGTGACTAGCACCAAGTAGGCATATTAATAACATGGAAGTCATTGCCTAAGTACCTGTACACACACACACATCTCCAAACCCACAAATGCTAAAATGTAAAAAAACCACTAAGGAACAAAATTCATGTATACAACCAAACATAACCAACAGAGAACGAAAGAAAGAAAAGTACTGAAAGTAAACTGGGCAAGAATATAAGCCCACAAAAAACAAGAGTCTGAAAACTACAGAGTATAACCTATAAACACAAAGAGGTACTGGAACTGCTACTCGTAGCTGTAGGAATACCTCGGCCTGTAGTGAACTCATGAAGGTTGGTCTTGTACTGGTCTTCCCTGGACTTTGTCAAAAGGCTTCTCATCTACACAAGACACGACACGTGCGGGCGAAGCCCGCGCAGGGTGGAGTATAAAAATACAAAGTAGATGACCCCTAAAATCACAAAGAAATACAAAAAGTAAAGGTACAATCACCACTACACAGTATATGTCTACAGAACATATAATAGGTGAACACAAACAAGATATACTCAAAACACAGACCCGTAGTCTAGAGACAAGTCACACAACCACATTCCACCACTAGGGATTCAGTTTGAAGATTCCATGAAGAACTCATCCAGGAGAACTCACACTACAAGTCTGATTGCTCTGATGATGTCTGTCAGAGAAGCACTGTTCATCAGGAAATGTCACGATAGATAGATACACTCATTCCATGAGAACATAGTATTGAGTGGGGATGGATCAGAATACGCAGATTATGATCATGGAAAGGGCCTTGGTGGATACCGTGAATCATATTGATTCACCTACTAAGTAGAGGATCAATGCTCAGTGGGGATACTCACATTGTTACCTGAGTCTACCTAAGGTCAAGAATGGATAGAGGATCTCTCTCCAGGCCTCTCAGAGGGATACCTGACTCTATCTTTAAATTTCCTTCAGAAGGGATCGTACTCCTAAAATAAAAAATGATAGTTAACCTTCAGGGGAACGAGAAAAAGGGACACTAACCCAAATAAAACTTGTCCAAGATACAGTGGACAAGAAGACGAAGCTGTGTACTGAAAAGTACACAGTGTGTAGAAGTGTCACACTTCGTGTCTTCTGACCTCAGGTACTTCCCATGACAAACAGCCTGTGTCGCAAGGCTTGTTGTGTAGAAAGTTCACTAGATGGCATATATGACAGATCACACACAGTGTCTGAGTAACTGGGGTAATCTCCGTGTATGCAGCTGGGTGCCCATACATGGCTTTTTCCCATGTACACCATCCCATGTAACCGGTATATGGGGTAACCCGTGTAGCCGACTTGGTCTGGCCATGTGGTGGAGTACATGACTATGTACTCCATCCCATGTCCATGTATCACCCGAGATACACATCGAGTCTACGTAGGGACCCACATGACATGTTCTTTAGGGAAAAAACTGTATCATCGCTTTGTGCATTGCAGAACCCTAGATTCCACTGAGCTAGTCCCACACGGTGTGTTCTTAGGGATACACACTGTGTTCTTTAAAAATTTCCAGAAATGATTCCCTTCACCACTGTGTCCTGCTTTCTCCTCAAATCCTTGATCCAGCCACCCGATCGCCTGGAAACTATAGTGTTTAGGTCACCCTAACCTTACAAAGCCGAATCTGTTGGTTTTAGGCCTCCAATCATCCCTGAAAACACGTTCTGATTCACCTACATGAAGAACGCTCGAAGAATGTGAACTCCTAAATCCTGTCGATTTGTCTACTTCCATCATCATCACACCTCCTCTCTGTCATCATGATGTCGGATCTCCAATTTGGGATCATTGCGTTTTAGAACGGGTGCGCAACGACCAGTTGTTCGTTGCCCTGTGAAGAACACGAAGAACACAAGTAAAAAGGGGGAAGAAATTACAAAGAAAATTGACGAATGATCCTTTGTCGTCATTCATCACAACTTTGATCTGCTCCCATTAGTAAGATTAAATAGAGTATAATCAAAACAACCAAAAAAAATCTAGCGTCGATTAATTCCCCGAGGTCAACCCAATAAAACCCTCCTATAAGAACATGGGATTCGAAAATAAACCTATTCGTGGGTTGATCCACATTCATCGTTTAATCGAAGATCAAGAAAGAATTAAATCAAAATAACAAACTCCTACATTAGTCGTCAATGAATAGGGAGATAGGTCTTCGGTTGGGATTCGATCATGCTATGCAACGATCCACACATCGTTGTTCGTCAGCGTTTGTCAAAAGTCCTCCAAGGTTACCTCCTCTCCAAATCTCCATAGGATTCTTGGGGAAAACTACAGGGTTATGAGTCAAACCCTAGGCTCCATCTCAATTAAATAAAATAAGCATCGTTGTGTTATGGAAACATTTTAAAATAAACTAAATTATTTATTTGTTTTATTGCTTCTAAAATATTTCTTCCAAATGCCCAAAAAATAAATTTTGATGATGACCTGTGTTGGTCAATGTTAGGACCTGACTAAGGTAAAAATGTTTCTTTGAATGCAATGGTGCCCTCATATTTCTGATCTTGGCACCCATTTAAAAGATATTCCTTTTTTCAGGAAAATTACTCACGCACAGAGTTTAAGGATTAAATTAATTCAAACATTTATTCTGAGGACTCTCGGCCTTGGAATCAGGTGCCAGGAAAAGGTCTGGTCTCAAAATAATTTCATATAACATTTAAAAATGATACATGGAAAATATGAGACATTACATTCTCCCCACCATAGGTATTTACGTCCCCAAAATGCCCAAACAAGGCTACAAAAAAATTTATGGGTACCGGGCATGGATCAGAGCCTCTCACTCCCATTTTCACTCTTGAAGATTCTCGTTCTTCCACATGACGTGCACCAATGGATTTGATCTCCCATGATAGATCCTCCCTTGCTGATCCTTGATCTCTACCTTGTAATCAACAAAGGTCACTCCATCCTCGATGTTCATCTCTCCCCAGTCGATGACGTGAAATGGGTCAGACACGTACCTCCTCAACTATGACACATGGAAGAAATCATAAACCCGGTGCAATTATGGAAGCAACATTAAGAGGTACGCCACCTCACTAACCCTGCACAGAATCTTGAATGGTCTGATGAACCTCAGAGATAGCTTGCCGCCTCGGACAAATCTTCGCCACCCTCGTTGGGGAGAGACCCAAAGAAAGAGCTGGTCTCCCCCCTCAAACTCCAGGGGTCTCTATAATCTATCAACATAAGACTTTTGCTGGATCTATGTATTCTTCATCCGCTCCCTGATGATCTGCACCTTCTTGATGGTAGATCACACCAACTCTGGACCCATGAGTGATGATTGTTTGGGGTTGGTTCGGCAAAGCGGTGCCTATCAGGGTCTCCCATACAAGGCCTCAAATGGTGCCATACCACTGGTGGAGTGCTAGCTATTATTGTACATAAACTAAAGTTGTGGTTGGTGGTCCACCCAACTACAACCAAAGTCCAAGATTCAAGCCCACAACATATCCTCTAAATCCTGAATGGTCCCCTCAGTCTGATCATCGATTCGGGGATGGAACACCATGCTCAAGTGTAGCTGAGTCCCAAAAGCCTTCTGAAATCCCTTCCAAAACCAGGATGTGAACCAACCATCTCGATCCAAGACTTTTGTCAAAGGGACGCCATGAAGCCAAAACATCTCCGTCATGTAGAGGAGTCCCAAGCTCTCTACAGAACTCTGCTCTCTAATAGCCAGGAAGTGGACCAACTTGGTGAGTCGGTCAACGATCACCTAGATGGAATCATGCCTCTTGGATATTCTTGGTAATCTTGTTACAAAGTATATCGATATTCCATCCCACTTCCACTATGGAACTTCTAGGGGCTAAGATAATACCGCTAGAACCTGGTGCTTTGCCTTCACCTACTGGCATGTAAGGCATCAAGAAGCTGACTCTGCTACTACCTTCTTTCTGGCGGACCACCAGAACTCTCATCGGAGATCCTGGTACATCTTCGCCATTCCCAGATGTACCTCCAAGGGGGATTTATGAAACTCCATCAGGACCACTTCCCACAATTACATTGATACAATAGTACATCCTCCGAAAACATGTATGTGCTCCCCACCATGAAAATATCCATTAGGAGCATATCTTGTGGATAACTGAGCACATAATGACTCACAGTTGACATCCCCAAGCTATGCCTCCCTAACTCATTGTAAGAGTTGAAGGGTGAAAACCATCGACTGTAGGTAAGATGCATCCTCTCTGTTCACGAAGGATAACTGCAACAAGGCCAACTTTTTCGTCACCTCACTCATAAGCTGTCAGCTCGATCTTTTGCTAAGAGCATTTTCCACCTTGTTCCCCTTCCTAGGAGTATAAATGATCTTGAAATAATATTCTTAGAGGAACTCTAGCCAATGCCTCTATCTTAGATTCATAACCTTCTGTAAGAAGATGTACCTAAGGCACTTTTGTTCAGAGTAGACGATGAACCGCTCACCCATAAGGTAGTGTCGCCACATATTCAATGCGAGGACAAAAACTGCAAGCTCGAGATCACGAGTCGCATAGTTCTACTCATGTGAGATAAGCTAGTGAGAACCATAAAAAATCACTACATGTCTATACATCCGGACACAACCAATCCCAGTCCCCGATGCGCCACAGAAAACTAATTACTTGACACCCTCCTATGGTAATCTCAAGATCAGGTCACTCATCAAACTCTTCCTCAATTGCTCAAAAGTCTGCTGGAACTTCTCCGTCCACATGAAGTGTTACCACTTCTTGATCAAGGATATCATTGATGCTAATATTTAGGAGAATTTAAAAATGAATCTCGGGTAATATCCTGCCAACCCATGGAAGCTCTGTACCTCCGTCATGCTCCAAGGTGGCTCCCATGATAACACTGCCTCCACCAAGGCTGGGTCCACAGCTACTCCATCTGCTGAAATGACATGTCCCATAAAGTGGAACTCCTAAATATAAAACTATCACTTCGAGAGCTCTCTGTAAAGATGTTTCTCCCAGAGAATGACTAGAACCATCCGCAGGTTCCTTGCTTGCTCCTCCTCTGATGAAGAGTACACAAGGATGTCATCAATGAAGACCACTATGAACTGGTCCATGTATGGCTGGAAGATCTGGTTCATAAGTCCCACGAACACTGTGAGGGAATTCATCATGCTAAAAGGCATCACCAAGTACTCATAGTGACCGTAGCGGAATCTGAAATCCGTTTACAGTATATCTGTGTCCCATACTCGTAACTAGTGGTAACCTGATCAAAGTTCAACTTTTGAGAACCCCTGTACCCCTCTCAACTGGTCGAAGAGATCATCGATCCACGGTAGTGGATACTTGTTCTTCACCGTCACCTGGTTCAAGCACCGGTAATCCACACACAACCTCAAATTATGATATGCCTTTTTTGGAAAAAAACAGGGACACCTAGGGTGAAACACTGGGTCTTACGAAGCCCCTACTCTGTAAATAAACCTAGTGCACCTTCAGCTCACGAGGCTCTACCAGAGCCATCCAATATGTTGATGAGGAAATTGGTGTCATCCTAGGGTGTAAGTCAATATAGAAGTCGATTTCCCAGTGGGGAGGTAGTCCTGTAACATCTTTGGGAATGACGTCCTCATACTCTGCCACTACTACTGGGAATTTGAAGCTCACAACATCTACTACTCCAAGGGTAAGACTATCCCACTCATGGGTGATCGGCCGCACCCTCTTATGCATGATCCCTTTCTGTGTTTCATGGGTTTCCTTTTCTCTGACCAAAGAAATCCTCATCCCATACCTGCGGACACACCACCCTCTTCACCTAAAGCAGTCAATCTGGGCATGTACCAAAGATAACCAATCCATACCAAGAATGATGTCATATGGCATCACCACTACCACCAAGAGGTTAAAATCAAAACACTCACCTCCAAGGATAATATCACACTCTCTGCAAAGGTGTGTGATCATCGAGTCTCCTTCCGCAGGTGTTTCCAAGCATAAGGATCGTGTCAACAACTCTACCAAAATCTGATGGTTTCGCACAAAACATAAGGAAAAAAAGAAATGACTGGCACTTGGGGCTATAAGTATGGAAGATAAGGTATACAAGAGATAGATCGTACCTCAGATCATCTCTGGAGTCCCTGGGTCGAACGCCTCGACCGCATGTAGCTTTCCCCACCCCTGCCCCCCATCTCCATAAGCCTAGTGTGGACCTCTTGAAGGTGGTGGTGAAAGTAGATCGAAGCGTCTGCCACCAACTATAGCTCTCCCTAATCCTCTTCTACATTCGTTTCCTGGCAAGTCTGTCTGCTCCACTCTCTGCCTATACCTCAGTGGTCCATCCACCGTCTCCCTATCATCAGCTCGATAGGTTGGAAAATCTCTAGCGAGATGTCCCCAACCATCACATGAGTAGCATCACCTCTCCCTAGGCTAACTAGATTCATCTTGAGAGACCTGGACTGGTAAAACTCTATCCCTGGGTCCTCCTGTGATATCTCCCACGTCCTGATCCCTGTGCCTGATGTCGAATCCCTGCTGCCGAGGTCTCCGCACCTGCCTGCCTACTACTGACTGTCGTCGGCTGTCTCTACTTCGCCAAGAATCTTTCGATCACTAAGTCCCGCTCGAGCACTCTATAATTAGTTGGAATTAAAAGAGGTATGAAACTAGATTTGATGTTCCATCATAGGCCTCACTCGAAGGCTCGAGCTTTAAAGTACTCATCCCTGACATATCCACCAAGTACCTGGGGAGGTTGGTGAACCTCGATGAATAGTCATCCACCGTCAAAATACTCTGCTAGAGCTGAAGAAGCTCTTGTATATACACTTCTCTCAGTGTAATCAGTTAGAAATTCTCCCTAATGGGTCGCTCAATATCCGTCAATGAAAGAGTCTCTTCGTTGTGAGTCTGTGTGGTTAGACCCCTCCATCGCCCCACTGGACCCTGAAGAAGGATCACTCCTAGGATCACCATCTGGTCTGCCGATGTCCTTACGAGACAGAAAACTCTAGACATCACCTCAAGCCATTCCTCAGCCGCCTGAGGGTTAGGATATCCTCAGAACATGAGGGGTATCTTTCTCTGGAACTCATGGAGCATGCTTAGCATGCGCCCCTCGTCTGTCAGTACTGCAGGTACCACATGCTTCTCCACTGGTGGTGGTATAATAGGTGCACCACCTGGAGGCAACACCTGGGGAACTATTACCTGTATCAGAGCCTCATCACTGAGGGGATCATCCTTGTGATCGCAATGCTGAATCCTAGCTAGTATGCATCATAGAGGAGTCCTGTAAAGAACATGATGTACCATGGTCAAATTGTATATCTGGATAGATGACACAAAGGAAATGGAAAACCCAACCTATTCCTATATGATGTATATAACAATCTCTTATTCACCTACAACTAGTGTTTTCATGTACCGAGTCAAAAATCAGGTTATCATAGTCCTGGTGTATGGATACGTCGGTCGCCCGCACCAACACTGGAGTCTCTGGCCTGAAAGCCGAACACGAAACACTTAACACTGTTTCCCAAAAAAAAAACTAACAAACTCTTGGTTCTAAGGTAGAACCGACCACCTATGATACCACTATGTCATGGCCCGTCCCAGTGGGTCCCACACTGCGACTCCCCAAGCCCGCCACCAATAGCCCAGGGGATGGTGACTAGCACCGAGTAGTCATTTTACTAATATGGGAGTCATTGTCTAAGTACCTATACACACACACATATCCAAGACCACAAATGGTGAAATGTAAAAAAACCACTACAGAACAAAATGCATGCATACAACTAAACTCAACCAACAGATTACAACATGAAGTAAAGTACTAAATGTAAACTGGGCTAGAATACAATCCCACCAAAAATAAGAGTATTAAAACTAAAAAGTCCAACCAATAAACAAAATGTGGTATTGGGACTACTGCTCATAGAAGTAATAACACCTCATTCTGTAGGGAACTCAAAAATCTTGGTCTTGTCATGGTCTTCCATAGACTCTGTCAAAAGGCAACTCATCTGCAGAAGACATGACATGTGGGAAAACCCCGTGTAGGGGTGAGTATAACAATACTCAGTACAGGACCCCAAAAACCACAAAGCAATACACAAAGGAAAGGTATAGTTATCTCTACACATTATATGTCTATTGAACATATAATAGGTGAACACAAACCAGATATACTCATAACTCAGACCCATAGTCTAGAGATAAGTCACACAACCACATTTACCGACTAGGGATTCTGTTTGAAGATTCCATGAAGAACTCGTCCAGAAGAACTCGCTACATGAGTCTAATAGCTCTTATGATGTCTTTCCGAGAAGTACTTTCCATCGGGAAATTTCACAAGAGATAGATAAATTCATTCTAGGAGAACACACTCCTGAGTGGGGGAAGATCGTGATACACAGATGAGGATCACTTCCAGGGCCTTGGAGGATAACGTGACTCATCCATATTCACTTCCTAAGTAGAGGATCGACACCCTGTGGGGATAGTCACATCGATACCTATCTCTACCTAGGGTCAATAATGGATTGAGGATCTCACTTTGGGCCTCTCAAAGAGATAACTGACTCTATCTCGGAAAGTCCTTCTGAAGGGATCATACTCTTGATAAAGGAAATGATACCCAACCTTTAGGGAAACGAGAAAAAGGGGAACTAACCCAAATGAAACATGTCCAAGATACGATGGACAAGAAGATCAAGCCATGTACTGAAAACTACACGACCCGTGTTGCAAGGCTTGTACTATTGAAAGGATAGTACACATTGTGTAGTATAGATCACATGCCATGTCCGAGTAACTGGGGTCTGCTCCGTGTATGCGACTATGTGCCCATACATGGATTTATCATGTGTGTGCCATCCCATGTAACTGGTACATGTGGTAAACTTTGTGGTCGGCCTGGTCTGGCCGTGTGGTGGAGTACAAAACTGTGTACTCCATTCTGTGTCCATGTATCGCCCGAGATACACACCAATTATGTATAAGGACCCACATGCCGTGTTTTTCAAGGAACACACCATGTCATTGCCTCATGCATCGTGGAACCCTAGCTGCCACTGAGCCAGTCCCAGACAACATGTTCTTACACATACATGTCGTGTTATTCTGAAATTTCAAAAAATGACGCCCGCCACCACCGCACCCCTATTTCTCCTCAAATCCTTGATCTAAACACTCAATCTCCTCAAAACACAAGTGTTTAGGTATCCCCGACCTTATGGATCCAAATACATCAGTTTCCAGCCTCTGATTGGCCCTGAAAATGTGTTCTTATTCACCCGTATGAAGAACTCTCAAAGAACAAGAACACCCAAACCGTGTCGATTCATCTGTTTCCATTGTTGTCGCACATCTACTAGGTCGTTATGATGTTAGATATCCAATTTGGTATCGTTATGTTGTAGAACGGGTGCACAATGATCCTTTGCTAGTCGCCCTATGAAGAACACGAAGAACACAAGTAAAAAAGGGGGAAGAAATCCAAAAGGAAATTGAGGAATGAACCTCCACCATCATTTGTCACAACGTTCATCCACTCCTATTAGTATGATCAAACATATTAGAATAAAAAAACCAAAAAAATCTAGCATCGATTAATTCCATATGATCAACCCAATAAATCCCTCCCGCAAGAACGTATGATCCGTGGATTAACCTATTCGTGGGTTGATCCACATTCATCATTTATTCGAAGAATGGTAAAGAATTAAATCAAAATAAAAACCCCTACCATAGTCACCGATAATGAGGGAGATCGATCATTGGTAAGGATTCGGTCTCGTTGCACAACTATCCATACGTCGTTGTTCGTCGACGTTCATCAAAAATCCTCCAAGGCTGGATCCTCTCAAAAACTCTAGAAGATTATAGAGGAGAACTCCAGGGTTATGAGTCTAACCCTAGGCTCCTAATCATTTAATAAAATTAAGCATCGTTGTGTTATGGAAACATTTTAAAATAAAATAAATTATTAATTTATTTCATTTTTTCTAAAATGTTTCCTCTAAAACGCACAAAAACTAACTTCTATAGGTAACCCGCATCGGTCTATGTTAGGCCCCTATTAAGGTCTATTCACTGCTCTAAATGCAATGGTTCCCTAAGATTTCTCATCTGGGAACCCATTTAAATTTTTTCCCTTTTTTAGGAAAACTGCTCGTGCATGCTGTTTAATGTTTAAATTAATTAAAACATTTATTCTGAGCACTACGGGCCTCATAATCACAGTACATCGAAAGTCCTGGTCTCAAAATAATTTGATATAATATTTAAAAATAGTACACTAAAAATCCAATTCATGACATATTTAAAAAATTTTTCTTCTCAAATTTTAGTTCAAAACTTTAGAAACAATCAATGAGACTGTTTCTACTTACTTATTATTATAATTCCAGTTCCTTTTGGTGTTTCTTGAAGTAAAAAACTTCAAAATTTATTAATATTAATGATTAATATCTTAGGTAGTGATATTAAAAAAACCCATTTTCAATAATGTAATTTCAATTAATTCTGTATAAATAAAGAAACCGTTTAAAAAAAATCTATTAAAACTCCTCATGAATCTTCATGATCATTTTATCATCTTATGTTTTTTATTATTTTCCAAAATTTATAATATATGATTAATCAACACTTTTCCTTCATCATTAATTAGAAAAATAGGGAAGGTATACTTTCAGTTGCACTTACCAACTTGTTTGATATCTGTCAATGATGTGTTTCATGTTTTCCAACTATGGAGGAATATACCATATCCTTCCCATGTGACCAGATAAAAGTATTTTTATCTTGATAATGACACTGCTTTGGTTGAGCAGCCAGTTTAGATAATTGATCATCTAGATAATGTAATGCATGGTAAAATTATTCTTATGGTCCTAGGAACATGGTTATGGGGATATGAAATCCATGCGACATGGGAGTAGGAATCATTGATGAGGCAATAATAGCCTTATATTTTTGAGAATCCGTGATCTTGAAGGATTTATAGGGGAATAAATCATTTATGGTGGGAAGATTGTAACATGTTGTTATCATCTTTTAGGTATTTCTCATATATTTACTTATTTTTCTCTTTAATAGTGAATGCCTTATAAATCCTTAGGATGGATAAATTTTTTTGAGAAAAATGACCTAAATTCAGGGAAGTATGTAGGTTTGAATTAATGATGTGTATCTATAAATTTTTTAATGGACATGATGTGTTCTCCATTAGTTTGGAGAACACTTGAGGTAGTTTATCTTTTAGTGTAAGAATATAGACTCTTTGGAGTCTGTAAGAGAAACACACATTGTATAATGATAGTACACAACATTTAAATTCTACATGGAATATGTCATGAACCTGATAAATAGAATGATAAAATTACATGTTGTGTAAATATAATATGCTACAAAATGTAAAAAATTGTGTTTCTTAAAAAAATGTGATGACATTTTCAGTGTATTTGAGCTTCATGGATTACATGATGTGTAATGAGGTTACACATCCCGTAAAAGTAAAGATTTGGTATTTTAGGGTTATGTACGAGTTGTTTCTTATTTCATTCATTACAGGATTCCATTATCTCAACCTAGAGGCTCTTCCTACATTATTTTATTTGATTCCCCCTACTGAATTTCTTTATTAAGTGATTAATCATTATTATAATTGGGATTCTTCTCTCTAGATATGTAATACTTCTGTTTCATATTTGGATTTTGTTACAATTGTGGTTTAACTACAATTATGTTCATAATTTTCATTGAATAGTGTTTTCTATCAGCCCTTTTTTACTTTCTTGGTGTGCCTTGTCTTTTAAAGGAGATTCTCTTGGTTTGTGGTCACTATTGTGGAAGGTGGATAATTTTATTACCATATTGAAGTAGGTTATTATATATAATTGTTTAATTTGATGAATTTAATTTTGTTCTTGATAAATTCCATTTGTTTAGTCATTGATTTGAATAGATATGTGGTATTAAAGGATTCCATGGAAAGTAAAATATTTTCAAAATGGGGTTTTCTTGGAAAAAGTGTTTTATTAAGTCCTAAATGGATTCTCAAACACCAAAGTGGATTGGTTTGGATTTAAAAATATTTTAGTGAATTACAAGGATTGTTTAGAAATATATTTTAGAAAATTTCACAATGGGAACATTGGGTGTGTTGGGAAAGAGACATGGGTAGCCTTTTTGTATTTGGGGCACCAATGGGAGGTAAACTTCTTATGATATTGATTGGTAAGAATCCATATTTTTTGGATCAAATGTTATTATTGTTTTAGATTTTTAATATCTATATTGGAGTTTCCCATATTCTAGATCCCAAATATGATGTTATTTTTCCTTTATGGTTATTTATCACATTACTATTTTATATGGATTGTTTCAAACATGTTATTATATGTGGTTGTATTACATAGTTTCAAATGATATGTTATTTGATGGATATGTGTTTACCTATTTACCTCTTGATACATGTATATGGATTTATGTTTTATCACTTCTAATTTTTAAATTTATGGTTTTAGAATATGAAATAATTTTATGAAAACCATAGAAGAAATTGGGAAAAACATTAAAAAATGATTTAGTTTTATGAAGTTGTGTTATAAAATTGTTTTAATTTAAAAAAATAGTATTGTTGAATTCTTGAAATTAGAACTTGTATAGAAATTTTGAAGGTATCCTACTGAGAATTATATCACATTCTACTTATTCCATTTGTATTTTTAGATGTTTTATTGTAGAATTTAGTTAAATGGAAGAGAAACTTGTAGTATGTCGGCTCCTCTGGATGTTATGGGATTGGGTTTGGGTTGGACTAGAGGTGACTATTCCTCAAATGAGGATTTGGCACACATTATTTTTTAATATGTTTTTTCTTGAATTACTTTAATTTAGGGTATTTTTTTTTTACTCTTTGTAATATTATTATTTTATTTTTTACTTATATTCATGACTGGTTTTTGTTATCCTCTTTTACCTATATCACATAATGAGTCAGTTTAGGAGGCTTATCTAGTTGAACTGAGTTGGTTTGTTACATGGCGTAGTTACCATGGTGTTTGGATGGTGTTTAGAGGAAAAGTGGAGTTCCACTTCCAATAATAGAATTAATACAGTATAGAGGTGTTTGTTCCACTATAGTGTTGGTGACTATAGTGTGGTGGATCCATAATACGGTGCATGAAAGATCATGAGGATAAATAGAGACACTATTTTTAAGCATGGATATTCTATAGAGATTGGCTATGGTGTAGTACACTCTTCAGAAATTGAATAATTCTGAACAATGAAACGAGGTTATGACATAGTGGGCTCTGAAGAAACTCTCGAATTAGGGATAGCTATGTTGTGGGATATGGACTATTATATAGTCATTTTTTAGGGAAAAGGGTGATAATGAAATGGTTCAAGGGGCTATGTAAAATCCCCTAGATACACATTAATTTGACCAGTATAGGAATTTAGGTGGGGATTTACTAAGGGTGTTGGGGAATGATCTCATTACAGTGGGCCTTGGAATTCCCATTTTTCAACAGGCTGTAGAGTGGTCTAAGGGGTTGCACTGTTATCTCTTTAGAAATATGCCTACCTCTAAATAGCTTGAGACCCATAAATCAAAACATTCTCATAAACTCTTCCACTCTACTCCTTGGTACCCATGATGTTTTTTTAAAGACATAGAGTCCCCATTCATTATGGATTAGTCTCTAGCTTCCCGTGATCGATCTAAGGTTATCTAAGGGGAGTTATTCCATATTTTTACTATTTTCAGTCTTTTAAATGTTATTTCCTCTCATTCCTCTTTACATATTGTTAAATTTTATGTCAATAATTACAATGTAGTTTTAGTGGTATTTTTTGTGTGGTTTTGGTGTGTAATCATTTGAGGAATTGAGTTTATTATGGGAGGGGTGATCTTATATCTATGATGTTGGCCTATTCTCGTTTAAAGAACATTAATGATTTTGCTATTGGGGATTTTTTATCTCTTTTATTTATATGAAATAGAAAATTTAACATCTTTTATCCCTTGGATAATAGTTAAATTAACCAAATAATGATTAAAATGGTTTATATAATGGAATTGGATTATGGTTGTAGTTGACACATGTTGTTGTTTCCCCCATGATAATGGGGTTGCCTCTTGATTTTCAAGATATTGTGAAATATATATTATGATTTGTGTTGCATTTCATTGTTTTTTATTTACCATGTTGAAATTTGTGGAATCAGATAAAAAAATAATTTTAGTAAATTTAATATGTTATACAATTTACTCAAGAAGAGGCATGTTTTTCAAATTCAGTGTTTCTTAATCTTTTGCGGTGATCAAATCGATTCAATTATGACTTTTTATCTTATTTTTTATTCTATGTGTTAATAAAATCAATAAATAACGAGGATCAATTTAATCCTAATTGATTAGAATGATAATGGTATTGATAAATTAGTATTTTTCTCATAGTATAATGAAACTTTATAATTGTAGAGATCATGTTTAATAAATTTTTATAGCTCATTATAGCTAATGAATTAACTTGACTAAAGTTGTAACCTATTAATACTGATGTGATTAATTATATAATTAATCAAAATGTGATTTTAGAGAGACAAATATTTGGGGTTGAGACTCCCTGTTTGTTTGTAAAGGTTGGATACCTTGAGTTCGGGGTCCTGAGTGCCCATTTTTTGTGAAGTTCAAATTCATTGTTTTAAGGTCGAGTTTTCCTATTGACTATGCTTGTTTTTGTGACTTTATCATCATGATATAGATATAATATTTGTGTTGTGATATGATCTAGGGATGGATGAGTATGAGATAGATAATGTGATATAGATTGAGAGGCCCAGATGGTATTGTAGTAGTTGTCACATGTGATGGATAGATGCATGAGAAAATATATAATGTTGTAGGGGATAACAAAGATATTATTGAAGTGGTTTAAGTGAGGATTACATATTATTATAATTAAAGATATATCCTTTCTAGATAATTATATTTTTAATTGGACAATGGTTGGGTGGCTTGTTATCTGTATTCTTTTCCCCACTGCTTGAGATAGATGGATGTTATTAGTTACATCTCTTGATGGTAACTTTGGAATATCTCCCAATGTACATAGAAATAATGAATTATGTTAATATTTTTCACTAAATGACCTCACTAATGGGGTAATTGTTTCTGGAATGAAAATGAGTTATTGCTATTTTGAAACTATGAACTCATTTTGGATTATGAATGGAGAGAATCAATATTAATTATTGGTTAATGATATATTTATGGAATGATGATGATGGTTAATTAATGGATAATGAATAATTAAGGATAAGAGAAATATTCAATGAAAATAAATTTATTTTTATGTAGCTCCTTAAAATGATTTTTTTCTAGTAGTGGAATACTAGATTTCGTGAAACATTGGTTATAGTTGAGTCTGAGACAAGGTTATTCCAAAAATTTTGATGTGACCAATATTATATCATATGAATTCCATGATTTCATATGCAACCACACCCATGTTGGTTAGGGTGTCTGAAACCAAGTGGACCATGGAAGGGTGTCTTCCCCAACACCCCTATTGATGTATAGATGGCTAACTACCCCCTCTATCCACACTCTCATCCCATGGTAATTTTATGTGATGGTATGAACAATGATTGGTTTCTCAATATATATGTTTATTGAGGGATGTGATAGATTTTGGTTATTTTAAATACATGTATAACCTTATATAATAGCTAAAAAAATTATTATAGGTATGACATGTATTGGTAGTGATAGATTGAGGTACATTACTTGGTGTATGGGATATAATGGATTGGGTTGTAATAATTGATGTCTGAAACATGTCATATGGGTAGTAGTGGTTCATAGAAAATACGTGGTTACTATATGAAGTTTTTATTAGGAATTATGTGATGATATGATGCAAGAGATTAATTTTTTGATATGTTTCCTATGTGTCTTTTGGATGGTTAAATTTTGTAGATAGATTTCTTTGGACGTGTAATGTTGGAGTAGGGTGGAAACCCATTGTGGAAGAGGGAGTTGGGTACACTTTATATTTTATTATTATAATACATGGTCAATTTTATGTGATACATTTTGAGATATATCAATGGTAAACCTAGGAAATTAGTATATAAGTTATGGAGATGAGTTAGTTTCACTTTTTGTTCATTATGATTTAACATAATTTCTTTATCTTTTGTGGAAGTGGATCTATTGATGAACCTACCAAGTATACTATTATTATCACCCCATGTATATATAATAAATTTTTAGGCCAGTAGAATTAGGTTGGATATTAGGTTGGATATTAATAATTTGTGGTTTTTAGGAGATGTTTGGGCTTCATGGTCACTACTAATTTTAGCTTTTTAAAACATGTAGTTCTTATTTCTATTGTCTAGTTAATGTATGACGTCACATGTATTCACTTATGATATCTTTTATCTTTATGATAAGGTTTTATTTGGTCTGTCTATCATATCTATACCTTTTTCATGATTTTTTAGAGGGTAATGTCTCCCATTTTATGTTTATTATATACTTGGTGCTACATGCCAACTTGGGGACATCTAGAGGCAGAGCTCGAGTGGTTGCTCTCCTCCTTATCTCATTTTTGGGAAAGGAGGTGTATGCTTTTGGGGGATGGGTTCATGATAATTTAAGCTGATAATTCATGAAAATAACAGAGAAATCAAATAGTAAATAGTTATATTAACCAAAAAAATTAGACTTATCATGACATAATAAAATTTTCATAAGCATATTGGAATATGGATTTAAATAATTATTAAATTAAAACCAAAAACTTATGGTTACGTCAGTAGAACTAGTATTTACAATGATCCATATATCTCTGTAGGAGTTCACTAATGATTCATCTTTACATAGTTACTCCTTGGTAGAAAACCTTGCGTGAAAATAACCATTGATCGATGAATTTTACCCTTTCATCTCAGTTTATAATATGTTCAATATCACTTGGTCATTGATATCATAGATCCTCACCATATAATTGTTTTATTATAAAATATTAATATATTTGAACTTTATTTTCATTCATTGTAATATCCATTAACATATTATACTTATTAATATTTTTTTGTTCTTTCGAGATCCACAAGAAGGGGGATCCCACATACTGGGCCATTTGAGAATGTCATAATATATTAAAATTATCATTAAAATACATTCAATTACTTTTATTTTAGGAATCATAAATAGTATATTTTTTAACACCTTGAAATTCTAATGTACAACTTTGTATTCAATAGTGTTTATGACACTCAAAAACCAAGTGCAAAAAGGGAATATATTAACCCAATGCCTTACAATATTACATAAATATAATATATTTTATAGTTGGTGAAACACACAAAAATAAGTTTTCTTTCATCATATGTAAGAGTTTACATTCCTAATTGTTTGCATTTCACACAAGAGAGACCTTACTCGATAGCTGCGTTACGCGGAAGACTGAATTTCAGCAAATAAAAATACTTTATTAAAATATTATATTTTAATATAATATGATATAACCTATCCATTATGTTAGTGGTGTGAATATTAATAACTAAATTATAAAACTTTATGGTTTATATAAATATAAAATGAATTCATTTTCTACCAATTAATGAGAAATGGAAAGAAGAATCAATTGGATATATAAGAAAAAATATTATTTTTATGTTCCAAATGCGTTTGGTCTTAATAAAAAAAATTAATTACAATAATTTAATGATTTTAATGAAATATATATCTTATATATTCAATAAAATATTTTTTATTTTCATCCAGTAGGTTTTATAGGCAAAAGATAAAAACAAACTCTATTTTACACATGAAAACCAATATTTTTATAAAGGTAATTTTACTGATTTTTAATGGATAACCTATTTAAAACATTAATTTTTTAACTTTAATAGATTTAATATGTCAAAATAATCATCATATTAGAAATTTAAACATTATAATTAGTTTTGGGTGAAATTGTAAAATTTTCAGGAATATTTCATTTTTAATGAACAGTTAAAAATACTGAATTTTAGTTCAAAATTTATTTTTCATCTAATCTATTAATAAGAAAAAATTATAAAATTAATTGGTTTTAATGTTTAAATATATAATATTATTATCAATTAATATATTTTTTGTCAATTTAATCAATTTCACATGGAAAATGATATTACAAGAGTGCCACTCCTCCTCCATAACAAAAGGCTATAACATCTCCACATTCCTCACACCTATCTGACCAATTAGGATTGGTGAATATCTACTAGATTATATTTCCAAAATCACTCCACTATATCTTGATACAAAATTTTTTTTATAAATACTTCCATGTAATCCTTTTTGTGTAAACAAAATGCAGTTAGCCGATTTTTAAGGTAATGCTGTCGTACAATCTCTTCTCTTTAATTTACTCATCCACCCAATAAATTTTTCTCAAATCATGATTATATAATGAAATTAGTATGATAAATATTTTTTTATAAATGGTTATAACTACAATTCTACACAACTCCAACTCGTGGGTGACAAACATACTATTTAGGTGAACAGTGAACTACCGCCTCATGAAAGCATGATTGTGTTTTTCTTCCTTTACCACCTCCATGGTGTTAATTATGATGGAAAATATGTTTATTTATGTTATATATGATATTTATTATGTATTTAATCTTATTTAATTCTTTTAAGATGAATATCTCTATACTTTCTATTTTGTGTAAAAATGATAACTTCATTTGTGGAAGTGTAGACTACTACCCCCTCAAACGATGTAATTCGTTCACATGATACATAAAATGTATAAAATATGGATTTAATTAAAAATATGTGACATAAAAATATATATTATATTAATTAAATAATTAATTTTCTACAAATATAATAAATACCATTTTTTATTACCCTTTCACACAATTAAAAAGTGATAACATTATTTGTGGATGTGTGGACTACCGCCTCCTTGACAAGATGTGATTCTATTTTTATCACAAAAATTCTATATATAATTATATATGATTAAATAATATGGTATTTATTATATAATTATCATTTTATAAATATGTGGTGTAATTCTCTTTCCATGATGATCATTGAAAAAAAAGAACGTTACTCATGACTACATGTGGCCTACTATTTCCATAATTGCCACATTGACTCATTTTTTATAACTGTATGTAATGATTATTTATAAAAGTATAATTAATGTATAAATATGTTAATTATGGCATTATTATTATTATTTAGATGTTATATAATGACCCATTTGACCATATTTGATCTACCAATGTTTTTTTGTCACATATATCGAATTTGGTCAAAACATCCAAAGTAAAATTAATTGTTTATGTAGATTTACAAAACAATGTACTAAGTGAAATAAAAGTAATAATAAATAAGAAAAAGGTTCTGAATCAATTATAAAATTAACATAAGTTTATTATAATATAATTTAGAGGACGTTCACCAGAAAGGAAACTCATGTTATGGTATTTTCATCTAACTTTTTTACTTCTATGAGATAAATGTCATGTTCACCACTTACTTATTTTATGTGGGGTATCTACTGATCATTTTTATATATTAAATCATGAATTACATTATATTAATGGTATTTAAAATTTACATTTATTATTATCCTATCTTTATGTTTATGATTTAAAATGCTTCAAAGTGGTATTTGAAACTTTTGAATGCTTAAAGATAATTTTCCTCAACAATATTTTTAATGATCCATCAATTATATATCGTTTAGAGAAAATTATATGACTATTGTTCAAAAAAACCTTTAATTTTATATCCTATGGTTATTCACGACCATTTTTACGTATTATTACCATTTCCAAGTATTATTACCATTTTCCCAATCGTTGGTACTAAAAATTATATTGAATTTATATTTTCAGAAAACATGACTTTGTTTCTCAAATTAGTCAAAGTACCATTTTTCTTCTAAAACCCATATTTTACTAAAATTTTTTCAAAAATGTATTTATAATTATTTGGTAAATAAATTTTTACCCTTTTTGTATTTTACCAATTTTTTCAAAGGAATATTTATATTGCTTTCTCAAAAAGACATTTTTAAAACCTTTTTACCATGTAAAATGAATGTTCTTTTACCTCGTATGACAAGTATGGATTTACCCATCATTATTTTTTTGAATTTTCCTTTTCATATCTAAATGGATAGTTTTTAAGAAATTTTTTTCAAAATACATATTCAACGAAATAGTTTTTCAAATTTTTCTACAAAAAAAAGAAGATTTTCATCAAGAATGATTTCAAAAGATATTTTTATAGTATTTATATTGATAAAAAAATTTATATTTACTCCACTTTGTATTTTTTGTATTGATATCATCCTTATTCTTCCTCTTAATGGTTAATTATTGATTTTCCAAGAATTTTATTCACATTAACTTCATTGATTCATATGTTATTCCCTTTGAAATATTCAACCTCCTATGATCGTTGAACCTTGAATTTCCCCCAAATTATATGTATCATTTATCACTAATATTACTATTGACTAAACCATATACAATTTTACATATAGTGTCAATTTTGAATTTTTTTTGATTATTTGGGGAAATATTGATAATTTAATGTTCTTTATTCTATTTGGGAATTTGGGAAGGCATATTACTGTTTTTTGTTTTTTTTTGATCTGAGGAATTATTTAAACTATTAATGAATGGTGGATATCTTAATTTAGATAGATCCTTAATTCATTAATAGGTTATCATGAGTCATAATAGTTTTATAAATTAAACAGGTTTCTAACCTTATTTTTAAACCCTCTTGTTAAAGGTCTTGATGGTATATGTTTTCATGTTCGTTATAAATAAAAATCATTAAAAACTTATTGATAGTAGACACCGTCTTAGGGATTTTGGGGCCAACTCTCTATAGTTAGTATTAAAGAAAATATAGTTGAAACCTTGTGAACTAGATATAGGAAAATATAATTTAAAGAACATAACCCTGAGTTATAATTTGGTGATAAATATAGAAGAACATCATATAAATTTGTTAATGTAGATGTTATGTGGGTATTCCTTGAAATACCTCCATGTATGGATACTAAAAGTGGTCATGGTTCTGACATAGTGGTACATAGGAGTAAGAAATTTAACAAGGTCTGTCGAGCCTGACATGACGTAACCTTGTACGAGATAACATGCCTTACTCTACACCTTGTTTAAAACTCCCATGGGATATGAATATGATAATCAATATTTTATTTACAAGCTATTATGAAGGATTTGGATACATAATATGTAACCTAGATTAAATATAAGGGGTTTTAGATTAAAGATCAGGTGTTATGATTTAGAAATCCTACAAAGGATATTATGGATAAACTCTAAACCAATGAAGGACCTTTGTGGAACTAAATAGTTAGAACATTATATATTAGGGTTGTATTGAAAACCATAGTTAATATTATCTTAAATGATTAAATTTCATGGATGTCTATTGTATTTATTTTTGTAATTATATTTATATAGTCTTAGAAAAGGACAACCTATAAGATAGTTGACAGCCTATCAAGTTATAAAAGTCCATGGGTTATGAACCGAAGAGGTATGGATGATAAGGATTTCACACCCACCACCAACCTATTCAATTTTTGGGTAAATTTTTCATTCTTTTTAGTTAAATAATTTTACGAATTAATGTTTACGATGAACCAGTAATATCACATTTGAGGACTAGAGATTAATATATTAACTATATTGGTTTTGGAAGATAGTCAAAGAAAAATATGTAGACTTGTAACTATTTTATAGGCCTCATGATACTTTAAATGTTTATTTTAATGTTTTATTAATAAAAGATTCATTATTGGTAATTAATTTATGGGAGTAATGGGATGAATAAGAATTTTATCGAAGAACAACCAAAAGTGAGCATTGTTTATTTGAAATTGAATCCTATTAATGAGAATATTTACTTATATTCTTGGTTATTAAAAAAAATACCCAACATTCAGAAAATGACTTCAAAATAAAAATGTTATCCTAATACCTTAATTTCGGTTTAGCTAGTGTTCTGTTAAATCATAAAATATTTATGTCTTTGAGTCCCTCGAATTTCTATTAATCATTTAATTATTTATGATTGATGGCCTCATTCAATACCTATAAATATTTATTCATTTCTTCCAAGTATTTATTTTCACTTAACACTAATTTTCTCCTACTTAGAGTCCTTGTTTCATGGTAGTCCATTTGACCTTATTAATTCCCAATATATATTTTATACTGTATGTTTTTCAAACCCTGATCATGATGTATGATTTTAGTATAAAAAATATCAAAATATCTGTTAAGATGTTTTAGTTTAAATTGTAAGGATGTAATTTAATTATGGTGGGGAGAATGTAACACCCCAAAATTTTGAAGTACAACTTTTTATTAAATATTGTTTATGACATGAAAACACCAAGTATAGAAAAGAAATATATTAACTTGATACATTAAAATATTAAATAACTATATTAAATTATATAGCTTGTAATGAAGGCACCACTAAGTGATCCTATGTTGTATTTAAGAGTTTCCTTACTTATCATCTTGTGATTCATCCATTAGTGACGTTACTCGATAGCTTGTGTTACACACAATTTTGATTTTTACCAAATAACAATGTATTATTAAAATATTATTATTTAATATAATATGATATAACATAGCTGTTATGTTAGAATTTATGAATAGTATTAACTAACTTATTAAATTTTTTGTTTTATATAAATATAAAATTAATTCATTGGTAACGAATTAATGGGAAATGAAAATAAGAAAAAATTTGATATAAAAAGAAATATTATTATTTTTGTGCATCTAAAAGAGTTTTTTCTTAATAAACACAATTACCTACATAAGTTAACGATTTTAATGAAATATATATGTTATATATTAAATAAAATAGTTTTTATATTCATCCATTAGATTATATTGGCCTACAATAAGAACAAACTCCATTTTAAACATAAATACCTATATTTTTATAAAGTTAATTTTATCACCTTTTAATGGAGAACCTAATTAAAATGTTAATTTTGACACTTTAATTGGTTTAGTATTTCAAAAATTAAATTCAACTTTAAAATTGAAACATATTAATTAGTTTAGGTTGATTTTTTTATATTTTTCTAAAACATTTCATTTTTTAATGAATAGTTAATAATATTAAATGTAAGTTCATTTTATCATCTAAATTATTTATAATGATAAATTGTACTTTTAACTGGTTTTAAAGTTAAATTATATAATTTTTTTCAATTAAAACAATTTTTTTCATTGTAATAATTTAATATTTGAAATTGATTTTAAAAAATATAGCAAACATTCAGACATTTTTACTTTGAAATCTCACATCATTGTCCTACCCATGGGATTAAATGTACATATATATATATTCCACATATATGATTATAATTTGGAAAAATGGATTCAATATTTGGAAAAAGCATAATGTGCAATTTTTAATAAGACCAATTTTTTTTGACTAACAATATGTGTGAAAGTGATTAAAATTAATTACAATGATTAAAGTTAAATTATACTTAATAAGGGACTAAACCTTAACCGTAAGGACAAAAATAGCCAATAAACTTTTTCAATAGATATTTTTTGGCCATATATTGTAAAGACCCGGAAATTTTGAGGAAAATTTTTATCTTAATTTTCATTGCATTTTACAAGAACACAGTTTCTGACGGCGCCTGATTCTGAGGCCCGGTGTGCCCGGAATTAATTTCCGAAGTTTGGCTCGGGTAAGTTCAATGAACAAACAAGCGGGTTTTTCTAACTTTTGAACCGGTGCTCGGAATCGAATTCCGAGGGCACCGAAGGAATCGCAATCCCAGTATTTTCTTAGAAACACCTCTTCCAGAGTTGCGTTTACTCGGTTGTGGTTTTTAATTTTTGGGTTTTAAGTTAAGAAATAAAATAAAGTTGGGCGACAATTTTATTTTTATTTCACTTAAAGCCGCTTGAAGACCACTTAAAGCTACTTAAGCCGAGTTGTTGCGGATAGGGTGCTATATAAAAATATCCTACCCTCTTGGTAGGATATTTGTGGGGTGGGGCCCGCACGAGCCCCGCCGTTTCTTTTCCGCTAAGTAACGCACCTGCGAAAACCCATCATTATGAAAGTCGAATGCCGCGTTTTCTTAATTTCTTAACGCACCAATTAATTGGGCGGTTTTATTCGTTAAATTAATTGGGCGGTTTTCTTCGTTGAATTAATTCTACGAATTTATTTATTCGTTTCTTAATCTGTTTGAAATCTGTTGGCATAATAATAAAATAAGACCAACGCACGACTTCTGGAGAAATGTTCGTTGGGAGGATTTGACAGAAACTAAGAATTCTTCATCCTCCTTCGCGAAGAACGCGAAGAACAAGAAGAACGCGAAGAACGCCGGCCTTCGACGAAGAACGCCGAACACACGGAAATCGACCACGCGGCGCCATGTGCCGCGACGCCGACGTTTCCTCTCCCGCGACGTTCTTCGGCGACGTTCCTTAATCCGCAACAAAATCTTCGATCATCCGTTGAGGTGAGAGATTGCGGTTCTTTATTTTTCATTATGGTTTAAAACAACATTATGGATTTAATTATTATTATTTAAATCTATATGTTCTTGAACCTCAGAGTTCGTCGACACGCACCGTATTCCGCGACAACGCGACACCCTTCCGCGACGACGCGACGCCCTTACACGACGACACGATGCCTTTCGCGACGCGACGATCGCGCCCTTCCGCGACGATCCATTCCACGAAGAACGTGCGTGCGACACTTGACGAGGTAGGGGTTTTATTGAATGTTTTATACTCCGTGAATGTTTCCGTTCGAATTGAAGAACTCGGTTCATAAGAACAATTTTAAATCATTATAATTGTTTGGTTATGTTTTCTATGTGTTGTTTAATCCTCCCAATTATTATCGCCTAACGCGGAGGGTGCGGGAAAACGAACACGGCCCGAAAACCCTCCGCAGTTCTTCGTTGTTGTGCGGACTTAGCGGGTGACGACAAAATGTGACGCAAGGGAGATTTGATGATCCCGTAGTAAAGAACGGAACCCGGGAGGAACAACGACGCAGACGGGAAGGAAAACGGACCACCGGAGCAACTCCGGTGGCCCGCAAAAGCCTCCGGCGGCGCGGGTCGCCGGCGTGGTGGCGCCCGCGGCCGGAGGCGGCGGCAGCGGCCAGCGGACCCGTGGCGGCACGAGTCCGGCTCACACGCACGGGACGCGGCAACATGCCGCGTCCACTGAAGTCCATCGCGGCCCCTCGAGGGCCATGGCATCCTCATCCCGCGGGGGCGGCGCCCCGCGGCTGTCGCGCTGCTCGGCCGCTCAGCCGAGCCGAGCCAGACCAGTTCGGTCGAGCCGGTTCGGTCGACCCAGGGGGGGTCGGGCCGGGTCAGCCCGGGCCCAGACCCACCGTCTTCGGACCAATTTCGGTCTTTTTCCCATAACATAAGCTACGGGCCTCCAAACGACGCGCCGTCAGCGGAGATGTGATCCTTGGATCAAGACGGTCGTTTCGGTATATCGCACTCAAGGTTTAGTAATACTTCGCGTTTGGCCGGGTTGGTTCGTACACGAAGCCAACTGGGCCGTCGGAGCAGAAACACTCATATCTTGAGCTCCGGACGTCCGATTGACGTGCCGTAAACTTTGGTGGTTTCCTCTAAGTGAGACGGATCTTTTGGCATACTCTGCCCGAGGTTTGGACGTAGGTGAAGTACAATCGGGTTGGTTTGCCTTAAAAATCAACCGCCCCCTAGGGTGAAAAAGCCAATAACTCTCAGACCGGGCATCCGATTGACGCGCCGTCTGCAACGTTGAGTTCCTTTTGACAATACGGAACTTTGGATACATCAAATCTGGACTTTGAGTCAGTTGATGTATCAGCCTCTCGGCTCGTGGAGCGGACCCTCCCGAACGAGATTGCTGCGTGCGGGAAACATAGAGCTGGCTGCTACTGCTGCTGTGACGACGATGACTATACAGAGATCCTCAGTGGATTCGACTCCGACGATGATGAAAACCGTACGGGAATCCTCCGTGTTTTCTGCAGTGACCACTACGGTACATCTTAGGATACATCAACTCCGAACTACATGTCAGTTGATGCATCGAACTCTTAGCTCATGGAGTGGACCCTCCTGAAATGAGCATGCTGTGTGCAGAAACACTAGAGCCGGTTGAGACTTGACGACTACTGATCGAACGACTCGGTGTGTTACGAATAGTGGCACAGGGGAGCGCTTGGTTATAGCGGCAGACCCACGACAGAGGTGCGCTTGGTTGTAGCGGCACATGGGAGCTCTTGGCTGTAGCGGCATACCCACGACATAGGTGAGCTTGGTTGTAGCGGCACAGGGGAGCGCTTAGTTGTAGCGGCAGACCCACGACAGAGGTGCGCTTGGTTGTAGCGGCACAGGGGAGCGCTTGGTTGTAGCGGCAGACCCACGACAGAGGTGCGATTGGTTGTAGCAGCACAGGGGAGCGCTTGGTTGTAGCGGCAGACCCACGAGGGAGGGGCACTTGGTTGTAACGGCACGGGGGAGCTCTTGGTGGCAGCAGCAGGCCCACATTACCCGGTAGGTGGAGAACTACAGCAGTCCAAGGTAAGAGGGAAGTGCTTGGTTGTAGAGGCATAACCACTACACTTGATGGAGAAGGAGTTTCCCAATAGCTTTGGGTTCAACTTCATGATCGAACCTGTTTGAGCCGATGCCTGTTTGCTTTCCTGTGTGGATTGAGTTGTACTTGGGCTCAGAGGTTGGAGTGTATTGGAATTGTTGACTTAGGTATATGTATGGGAATATACCTAAGCAGTGTCGGTTGTTACTTTGTGATTGTATATTTCCTTTGTGGTTTATCCTTTGTGGATTTTGGGAGACCCTCAGGGGTGTCGGGGTCCCTACTGAGTAGCTTATACTCACCCCTGCACGGGCTATGCCCGCACTACGTTGTGTTGGTTGCAGACGACAGACAGCATTGATAGTGGTTGAGGCTTGCAGAGTAGGACGGTACCTGGAGGAGAACCACTGGGCGGGACGTAATCGGAGGAAACGGCGGGACCTGAGGAGCAGTGGAGCTATCTGTACCCACCCTTCAGGTGGGATTTCTAGTGGACAGCTCAGCGTAGCTGCTTTTACCTTTCATTTGTTGTTTTCCCTTTTGAGTTGTACTTTAATTTTAGTTTGGGTTTGTATTCTGGCCCACTTACTTTCCGCACTTGCAGTTGTACTCTGTTTTTACATAGTGATTACCTTTTTCCTCTTTCTTACTCTGAGGTGCTTGTTTGCTTTACAAAGGCAATGCCTTCCCTATTTATCGGGATTTACGCCTTGGTGCTAGTCGCCAGCCCCTGGCCTATGGAAGGCGGGCTTGGGGTAGTCACGACACGGGCCCCGAGGACGGGTCGTGACAAATTGGTATCAGAGGGTGGTTGGTTCTACCGCAGACTCTGATCTTTCTTCTATGTGAAGCAATAGTGTTTAGCATATTGGGTGTGGTTATCAGTCTGGGGAGTCCAGTGTTGGTGCGGCGGCTGACGTATGCTTACACCAGGACCCTGACTTCTGATTTTCGACTTAATGCACGAAAACATTGATTGCATGTGTGTTTCAAGTTTTCTTTGTGATTACCTTATGTCAGCTCACCAGGTATACTGTTCTGACCGTGGCACACCTGTTTCCTTTTTAGGATGGCCCCACGACGGCAGCCAGCTAGGGTTCTGAGCGATGTGCGTGGAAAGAGCCCACCGAGCGTCGAGGACTCGGTACAGGGCCCTTTGACAGCTGAGGCACCGGCGGTACCTATACCCGCCGAGCCACCGATACTACCAACCCCAGCCGCTGAAAATGCACGTCACCTTAGTGCACTACATGAGTTCCAGTGCCAGCGACCGCCCAGGTTCCGTGGGGAGACAGACCCTCAGGCCACTGAGGACTGGCTGGAGGCAATTGTACGGGTTTTTAGATTAGTGAGGACACCAGCAGACCTCATGGCGATCCTCGCAGCGAGCCTCCTGCACGCGACAACAGGCAGATGGTGGAGCTTGATGCTCTAGGTGCACGGCGAGACATCTCCCCTCTGGATGGACTTTGAGAGCATCTTCCGCTCCGAGTTCGTCCCAGCCACCCTCCGAGCAGTGCGCATCCAAGAGCTACTACAGCTGCGGCAGGGCAGCATGACAGTGGCCCAGTACTCGGCAAGATTTACTGATCTCTCGCGCTACTCCACAGATATGGTACGGGACCCATTCTTCCGGGCCCGGACCTTCGAGCAGGGACTGAGGCACGAGATCAGGGCTTCGATGATCTCCCTCAACATTCCAACTCAGGCAGGGGTGTTGGAGCGAGCCCTCTTAGTGGAGAGTTTCCTTGCTGAGCAGCCTCCAGCAGCAGGACCCGCCAATTGCCGGCATGCGGCTGAGTCTTCTATAGCGGGCAATAGACAGATGACGCAGGGGTCCAAGAGGACTAGACCAACAGGTGGTCGACAGCATGACTCTGGATCGTTTGTGCGAGGCACTCAGGGTGGACAACCACTTGCCATGAGAGGGCAGTGTTACTCCTGCGGCGGGATTGGTCACATGGCTCGTGACTATCCGACCCGCCATACGGATGACAAGCAGATGGACGAAGGGCCCCCCAGGCAGAGGCAGAGGTTCGATCAGGGCGGGCCACAAGGAGCAGGCGGCTTTGGCAGGGGAGCTGGCTGTGCAGCTGGAGGTGGACGACGCTTCGGGGCGTTGCCACCACCACCACTAGGAGGTCCACCCCGACCGCAGGGGACATGAGTACATGGGAGAGCTCAGCTTCAGGAAGCTGAGGCCTATGATCATGGAGCTCCGGGAGCAGATGGACAGGAGCGGGACTAGCTCCAGGCCTGGAGACTTTTGTTCATGTTGCTTCTAGTTTTGTTGATGTATGTTTGTAGATGCTTTGTGTCTTTGTACTTGAGCTACAGTAATAAAAGACACCTTTTCTTGTGGCATTTACTTCCCTGTCCTCTCTTGTGTTGTTACTAAGAGGTTCCGGTTTAGACTGTTGACTTGACCCTCACTTGAGAGGTACCTACTGGAGAAGACCCAGTTACCACACACTGATGTCGACAGTGTGACTCAACCCTTGGAGTCGAGAGTAACGGTTGGATCTCTTGGTAGTAGCGTCGAGGCCTTACGACGTCATCCTTGGTATGGGTTAGTATCATCCATGTCGGGATTGACTGTATTAGGCAATGAACGTGGTTCATCTAGGGGATGAGACCAGATTTCTCTTATCGGTAAGGAAGAAATTATAGCAGCTCTGGTGGGAACAGAGGTGGTCTAGGCCATGATAGAGAAGGTCCATGTCATTCAGGAGTGGATGAAGATAGCTCAGAGCCGACAGAAGTCTTTCGCGGACAGGAGGCGGAGGCCACTAGAGTTTGAGGATGGCGACCACGTCTTCATGCGGGTCTCACCTCGACGTGGATTACGGAGTTTTGGCTGAGGTGGAAAGTTGTCTCCATGCTTCATCGGACCCTTTCAGGTCCTCAGCAGGATTGGCGAGGTGGCTTACCGCCTAGCTCTACCGCCTTTGTATCCCTAGTTTGTGTTGAAGCTTTACGGGGACGTAAAGCCCTGTGGTGGGAGTAATGTAAAGACCTGGAAATTTCAAGGAAATTTTTTTTCTTAATTTTCTTTGGAATTTTACAAGAACGCAGTTTTTGACGGTGCCTGATTCCGAGGCCCAGTGTGCCTGGAATAAATTTCCGAAGTTTGGCTCAGGAACGTTCAGTGAACGAACGAGCGGGTTTTTCTAACTTTTGAACCAGTGCCCGGAATCGAATTCCGAGGGCACCGATGGAATCACAGCGCCGATATTTGTTTAGAAACACCTCTTCCGGAGTTGCATTTGCTCGGCTGTGGTTTTTAATTTTTGGGTTTTAAGTTAAGAAATAAAATAAAGTTCTGCGACAATTTTATTTTTATTTCACTTAAAGCCGCTTGAAGACCACTTAAAGCTACTTAAGCTGTGTTGTTGCAGATAGGGATCTATCCAAAAATATCCTACCCTCTTGGTAGGATATTTGTGGGGTGGGGCCCACACGGGCCCCACCGTTTCTTTTCCGCTAAGTAACGCATCTGCGAAAACCCGTCATTATGAAAGTCAACTGCCGCATTTTCTTAATTTCTTAATGCACCAATTAATTGGGCGGTTTTATTCGTTTAATTAATTTGGAAGTTTTCTTCGTTGAATTAATTCTACGAATTAATTTATTCGTTTCTTAATCTATTTGAAATCTGTTGGCGTAATAATAAAATAAGACCAACACACAACTTCTGGAGAAATGTTCGTTGGGAGGATTTGACAGAAACCAAGAATTCTTCATCCTCCTTCGTGAAGAACGCGAAGAATGCGAAGAACGCGAAGAACGCGAAGAACGCCGACGTCCGACAAAGAACGCCGAACTCGCGGAAATCGACGACGCGACGCCGTGTGCCGCAACGTCGAAGTTTCCTCTCCCGCGACGTTCTTCGACGATGTTCGTTAATCCGCAACAAAATCTTCGATCATCCGTTGAGGTGAGAGATTGCGGTTCTTTAGTTTTCTTTGTGGTTTAAAACAACAATATGGATTTAATTATTATTAATTAAATCTATATGTTATTGAACCTAGGAGTTCGTCGACGTGCACCGTATTCCGCGACGACGCGACGCCCTTCCGCGACGACGCGACGCCCTTCCGCAACAACGCGACGCCTTCCGCGACGCGACGATCGCCTCCTTCCGCGGCGATCAATTCCGCAAAGAACGCGCGTGAGACACTTGATGAGGTAGGGGTTTTATTGAATGTTTTATACTCCGTGAATGTTTCTGTTCGAATTGAAGAACCCAGTTCATAAGAACAATTTTAAATCATTAAAATTGTTTGGTTATGTTTTCTATGTGTTGTTTAATCATCCCAATTGTTATCGCCTAACGCGGTGGGTGCGGGCCAAACGAAAACGGCCTGACAACCCTCCGCCATTCTTTGTTGTTGTGCGGATTTGGCCGGCGATTACAAAACGTGACGCAAGGATGATTTGATGATCCCGCAGGGAAGAACGGATCCCCGGAGGAACAGTGGTGTAGACGAGAAGGAAAACGGACCACCGGAGAAACTCCGGTGGCCCGCGGAAGTCTCCGGCGGCACGGGTCGCCGGACATGGCCGCCGCGGCTGAAGCCGCCGCCGCGGCGGCCAGCGGACCCGCAGTCGCGCGGGTGCGGCTCACACGGACGGGACGCGACAACATGCCGCGTCCGCTGAACTCCATCGCGGCCCCTCGAGGGCTGCGACATCCTCATCCCGCGGGGGCGGCGCCTCGCGGCTGCCGCGCTGCTCGGCCGCTCGGCCGAGCCGAGCCAGACCGGCCGGCCGAGCCGGGCCACGCCCTGCCCGGGCCGGACCGGGTCGACCTGGTTCGGTCGACCCTGGGGGGGGGGGGGGGGGGGGGGGGGGGTCGGCCCAGGCCCAGACCCCCCGTCTTCGGACCGATTTCGGTCTTTTTCCAGTAACTTGAACTACGGGCTTCCGAACGATTCACCGTCAGCGGAGATGCGATCCTTGGATCCATACGGTCGTTTCGGTATATCGCACTCATGGTTTCGAAATACTTTGGATTCGGCCGGGTTGGTTCGTACACGAAACCAACCGGGGCCTCGGAGCAGAAACGCTCATATCTTGAGCTCCGGACGTCCGATTGACGTGATATCGACTTTGGTGGTTTCCTCTAAGTGAGACGGATCTTTTGGAATACTCCACCCGAGGTTTGGACGTAGGTGGAGTACGATCGGGTTGGTTTGCCTTTAAAACCAACCGGGCCCCTGGGGCGAAAAAGCCAATAACTCTCAGACCGGGCGTCCGATTGACGCGCCGTCTGCGATGTCGAGTTCCTGTTGACGATACAGAACTTTGGATACATCAACTCTGGACTTTGAGATAGTTGATGTATCAGCCTCTCGGCTCGTGGAGCGGACCCTCCCGAAAGAGTTTGCTGCGTGCGGGAACCTTAGAGCTGGCTGCTACTGCTGCTGTGACGGCGATGACTGTACAGAGATCCTCAGTGGATTCAACTGCGATGATGATGAAAACTGTACGGGAATCCTCCGTGTTTTCGGCAGTGACCAATACGGTACATCTTGGGATACATCAACTCCGGACTACATGTCAGTTAATGCATCGACCTCTTAGCTCGTGGAGTGGACCCTCCCGAAATGAGCATGATGTGTGCGGAAACCCTAGAGCCGATTGAGACTTGATGACTGCTGATCGAACGACTTGTTGTGTTACGAATAGCGGCACAGGGGAGCGCTTGGTTGTAGTGGAAGACCTACGACAGAGGGGCGCTTGGTTGTAGGGTCACAGGGGAGTGCTTGGTTGTAGCGGAAGACCCACGACAGAGGTGCGTTTGGTTGTAGCGGCACAGGGGAGCACTTGGTTGTAGCGGTAGACCCACGACAGAGGTGCACTTGGTTGTAGCGACACAGAGGAGCGCTTGGTTATAGCGGCAGACACACGGCAGAGGTGCGATTGGTTGTAGCGGCACAGGGGAGCGCTTGGTTGTAGCGGCAGACCCACGACGGAGGATCACTTGGTTGTAACGGCACGAGGGAGCGCTTGGTGGTAGCAACAGGCCCACAGTACCGATAGGTGGATAACTAAAGCAGTCCAAGGTAAGAGGGAAGTGCTTGGTTGTAGCGGCATAACCACTGCACTTGATGGAGAAGGAGTTTCCCAACAGCTTTGGGTTCAACTTCATGATCGAACCTATTTGAGCTGAATCCTGTTTGCTTTCCTGTGTGGACTGAGTTGTACTTGGGCTCGGAGGATGGACCGTATTGGAATTGTTGACTTAGGTATATGTATGGGAATATACCTAAGCAGTGTTGGTTGTTACTTAGTGATTGTATCTTTCTTTTGTGGTTTATCATTTGTGGATTTTGGGAGACCCTTGGGGGTCTCGGGGTCCTTACTGAGTAGCTTATACTCACCCCTACACGGGCTATGCCCGCACTACGTTGTGTTGGTTGCAGACGAAGGATAGCGTTGATCGTGGTTGAGGCTTGCAGAGCAGGATTGTACCTGGAGGAGGACCACTGGGCGGGACGTACTCGGAGCAGACGACGAGACCCGAGGAGCAGTGGAGCTATCTGTACCCACCCTTCAGGTGGGATTTCCAGTGGAAAGCTCGGCGTAGCGGCTTTTACCTTTCAGTTGCTGTTTTCCCTTTTGAGTTGTACTTTACTTTCATTTTGGGTTTGTATTCTGGCCCACTTACATTCCGCACTTGCAGTTGTACTCTATTTTTACATTGTGATTACCTTTTTCCGCTTGCTTACTCTGAGGTGCTTGTTTGCTTTACAAAGGCAATGCCTTCCCTGTTTATCGGGATTTACGCCTTGGTGCTAGTCGCCAGCCCCTGGCCTATGGAAGGCGGGCTTGGGGTAGTCACGACACGGGCCCTGAGGACAGGTCGTGACATATATAGACCATATATGATATTCTCTAAAAATTTTCCATTATTGTATTCACATTAATCCTGAAAAATGTGGGAAGAATTCATTTGTCAAAATAATACAATAGTGCCACTCATCCTCCACTACAAAAGGCCACCAAATATCCCCATTCCTCACACCTTTGAAACAACATAGGTTAGGACGATATCTGACCAAATACTTTCCCAAAATACCATAAATAGACATGGAAGCCTCCCTTTGGTCATAAATTTTTCAATGGAAGCGTTTTGTTATAAACCAAAATATGTTACCCAATTTTTAATGTAACCCTTTCAAGTGATCTATTTTCTTCTAGTTACTCCTCCACCATTCAGTGATTTTTGAATAGTTATTATATAATGAAACCAATATGATAAATATATTTTTGTTTTTTTATTAAAGGATCTAGATACACTAATAAAAACATAATCCAATGAGTGATGAAAAAACTATTTTTGTGAATGACGAACTACCACCTCACGAAATGATGATTGTATGTTCTTCCTTTTCCACATATCATCGTGGTCATAATGATGGAAAATATGTTTATATATTTTATTTATGATATTTATTATATATTTTATCTTCTTTGATTATTTTAAAACCCAAATATTCATACTTTCCATTTTCTGTAAAAACTATAACATCATTTGTGGATGTTTTGACTACTTCCCCCTCAAGTGATGTGATTTGTCCACTTGATATAGGGAATTTATAAAGAATGGGATTAAATAAAAATATGTTAAATAAAAAAAATACAATATTAATGAGACAATTAAATTTTTGGAAATATAAAATATTCATTTTCTTTGTTACCATTTCATACACTAAAAACATGATAACATTATTCATGGAAGGGTAGATACCCACCTCATTGATATGATCTGATTCATTTTCATCACAAGAATTCTATATATAAATATATATGATTAAATAATATATTATTTATAATATAATTAAATTTATAGAAATATATGGGGGCACACACCTTTTTTCCATGACCATCATTTAAAATTAAGAACGTTACTCATGTGTACCTACGACCTACCATCTCTCTGATTGTAACGTTGATTCATTTATCTTAACCGTATGTAATGATAGTTTTGAAAAGTATAAATGATGTTTAAATATGATTTTTATTTCATTATTATTATTCCGTAGATGTTATATAATGACTCCTTTGTCCATAGTTTACACACAATTTTTTTCGTGCATAAATTGAATTTGTTCAAATCACCTGAAAAAAATTTAATTATTTAAGCAGTTGTACAAATAATGACAATAAGTTAAATAAAATAATAGTAACAATGAAAACTTTTCTTATTAAATCATAAAACAAACATAATTTCATTATAAAAGGATTTACAGGACATTTACCCAATAGGAAACTCAAAGTTAGGATTTTCATCTGACTTTTTACTTCTGTGAGATAAATGTCATGTTCACCACTTTCTTATTTTGAGTGGTTTATATAATTAAAATTTATATGTATTATATGAAGAATTATTTTATGTTCATGGTATTTATAATTTCTACTTAATATCATTTCTTTATAAGGTTTATTATTAAAATGTTTCAAAGTTTCATGGGACACTTTAGACTGTTTAAATATTTTTTTCCTGAATAATAATTTTAATGATCATTAAATGGTATTTAAATTCAAGGAAAATATATTAAAATTGTTCAATAAATCGTTTCATTTTATCTCCTTTGGTTATTTGTGACCATTTTCAAGTATTAGTACCATTTTTTCAATATTTGGTACTCAAAATTATTTGCTAAATGTTTTTCTAAAAACCCAAATTTTATTCTCTCTTTAGTTGGAGAACCTGTTTTTCTTCTAAAAATAAGGTTTTATTAAAAAAAATCAATATTTTTAAAATGACTTGGTAAAGGAATTTTTACCACATTTTTCTTTTAAGAATGTTTTCAAAGGAATATTTTTGTTGATTTCCTAAAAACTAATTTTTCAAACCTTTTTACTATATAAAAGGAATATTCTATTACCTCACATGATAAGTACAAACTTACCCACCTTGATTTCATTGAATAGTTTTTTACATGGCTAAAATTTTTCTTTTTTAAATTAAATGTTTCCAAAATTTATTTTAAAAGAAACATTTTATCAAATCTTTTCACAAAACAAAAAGATATTTTCCTCAAGAATGATTTTAAAATATATTTCTATAGTATATTTATTCATAAATAAAAACAACCCTTTATTTTTACTCAACTAGGGATTTTTTGTATTAATACAATCATCATTCTTCCACTGGATGGTTTATTATTAATGTTTTATGGATTATATTTACCCTCACTTCCTAGAATCATTTTTATCCCCATTGAAATATTCAATCTCAAAGGATAATTGAACATTTAATTTCCCCACAATTATCAATCTAATTTGTCATGGATATTACCATTTCATAACTATATAACATTTTAAATTATGTGTATATTTTGACAATTATTTAATTATTTGTTGATATATTTATAAATATATATTATTTATTCAATATGTATACTTGATAAGGAATATTATTTTTTTGATTATTCAATATGAGGACTCCTTTATAATGGTAGTGATTTGGGGAGCCCAGAAATTATATAGCTCCTCAATGCATCAATATGTTCTACTAGAAAAATCTTGTTGCACAAATTAAATAAATTTCTATCTATAGTTTTAAAAAATATTAGGAAAGTATTTAATGTTATAGGTTTTCATTTTCCTTATACATAATTTCCATTAAGAAAAAATTTCCATCATATTAGTTTAATTTATTTTTCATTCAAGAGATTTTGCATTAACATATCTATGGATACATTTCATTTTAATTCATTGATTAAGGGAATTTGTTTTAGTTACTTACATTTTAATTTTTTTCTTATCTAGTTGTTTTAATGGAATGTGTATCTAGTTGTTACATTTACATATATTTTATGAAATTTCTTTTCATTTTATTTATTATATGGCATGGGTGTTCAATTATTTACCTTTCCATGATAATTTATTCTCCTAAATTCCTTATTTATTCCTCTATTTCTTACTTAACCTTACTGATAATTTTGGCTCACCCTTATTTTTTCCTCTCCCCAAGTATCCAAGTACTTTACTAAGCACTCTATTTAAGGATAGAATATATGAATAATGTTTTTAACATATAAAATAAAATGAGAAGAAAATATTTTGTGTTGTAATTAGTGTATTCTTTTGTAATAAAAGGCTCATGTCTGTATCTGGTTTCCCAATACTATTTAACTATTTAGTCCTTGGAGAATTGATTCCTTGTAATCATGTAAATATAATTGATAGTGAACAATAGATATGGGATTATAGGGTCGTGTCACTATAATTCTTTAGCATTGATAGTAGGTCTCACTATCTATATCCCCAAATTTCTCCTATAATTTATGTTGAACTTTATGTATTAGACCTTCCCGTGCATTTTATTATGATAAATATAGAGAATAAGTATAGAAATAATAATCAAATGAAATATCAATATTGTATAGAAATTTGATCCAATTTTAGTCATCTTAGATATCTTCTTCATGATTATAGGTATATATCTACTAGGAGACCTCATTATCATATCCATAGTGAAATAGTTTATGGGGTTTATATTCATATAATGGTCAACATTATTAATCATAATCGTGTGTCTCATTATTATATAGAATAATATGAAATCTATAACTATGAAAATGTGTAAAAATTTATTGCATCCAGAGTCTTATAAGACACTATAATAAACCCTTAATATGAAATACTAACTTCATGACCTTTTAGGAAGGAATTAATATCCTATTATTCCCCATGGACTATTTATACTAGTTTAATGCATGAAACAATTGTTTTAGCGTAGTGTGACTCTAATAATTTTAGATTAAGGTCATTAAATCTACTTCTTCATTTTATGTTGCTTGATTATAAATTGGTAAGGTTACATTATCTTAGGATTTTTATCATGCCACAATCAGGACATGGGAACAAGCTGACCCTTTTTTAAAACATATAGGAATTATAGAGCGGCCCTCAATGAGAATTAAGATATAGAATCATTCCAAGAACATAGGAGAAGAAGAAACTGTAAAATATGATTCTGATGTTTGGAAAATCGTAGTTCCAAATAAGAATAAGAAGCCAACTGACACCAGTATCTCTATAGTTGGGTACATCTTGCTTGAATAATCCTTGAATGGATCTAAAGAAACTGGTTTTATTGAAAGGAAAATACTAATTTCGAGGACAACATCATGGTTGAATCCCATATTCATTCAGGTAACAAGAATGGTATAAAAAAAGAAATTAATCTAGGGATTACCCTATCAACAAGGGGGCATATGAAGCCATCATAAATACAATTCCAAGCTCTTTAGACAGATGATGATAATATCATATAAAATTATTACGGATTAAATGATTTTCATAAGGATCTTATGATTCATGAATTATTAGATAATGTAAGTCAAGCCGAAAAGATGTAGATATAATGTGATAGAATACAATAGTTTGAAATTATCATAATTGTTGAGCCTCATATATTGTGGATCTTGGATTGGAATTTAGTTGCACACAATGAAGTGAAAAAATATAGGGTAGGTCACCATCATTGGGTAATATCTTTGTGGATTGATTTTATGGAGAAGGAACTAATTAATAGAATGAAAAAATTAAGTTACCTATAGAATAATGAAGTGACATGTATTTTTCTTCATTAGGATGAAATGAATTTTTAGTTCTTAATAGAGAAAATTAATGACTCTAGTGTGGAAATGATACCAGTGGCTTCTACATCATTACAAGTCAAGGATATAGTTAAAGTCCCAAATATGAAGATAATTACTAATATGAATTTTGGAGGTGGTGGGGGATGTAATACTTCATGTGAAAATATTTAATGTGGAGGGGACACATTAAGGATCTTTATGGACCTCTATATACATTATATTGAGAAAATTATGTTAATGGTATTCTTATTAAATTATTCATTGAATTATTACAATAGGATGTGTTATATAACGATAATTTTATAAACATGATAAGAATAGATATAATGTATTTATGTATATAATCATTTTTTGGTGAAGGGATATGATTAAGGGAAGATTAATAAAAATAATTTCATCAAGACATGGGAGTGGATGGATTTATCTTTAGATTGTCTAATTCACAAGTAAATAGAAAAACAATTTCTAATTATTTAGAGACATTATGGGGTGGAATGTACTAGTGTTATAAAATTATGTTGAAATGGATTTAATTATACCATTGAGTCTAATTTTACATCTCTTTAGGTCCCCAATTACTAAACAGATGTGGATCTATTCTGAAAAATTACACTACTAGAAATCTAGGAAATACCAACACACCTATACTAGTAGTTTTAGAAGCTATTGTTAAAGTTCCCCAATACCATTTACTTTTTAAAACCATTGGTATAGTATTATCATATACCATTGTTAAACTATTGTTATAGGGTTTCCCACAAATATAGTGATGTAGGTGTAACATCTCATTGCCTATTTTCAGGTATTTTATTTCTCTTTACTTCTATTCCTCTTGTATTTAGTGAATATTTGGACTCTTGGGGATGAAGAATTTTTTAGAGTAAAATGACCTAATTTTTAGGGACATAAGTTTGTTTGATTTAATAGACTCTAGGTATAAATATATTAATATATTTTTAGGGTATCCACATGTTGGGAAAAGGCCTGAGTTGGTTTTCGGTTTTTTAAAAGAATCTACAATTTTCACTATTTGTGGGAACATTACTTGTCCTCTAATGAGTACACAACATAAAATTGGTTTCAGTATCAATTCATGATTTAGTAAATAATTTTAAGGGATTAAGTATAATGAAAAGGACATGGGTAGTGGAATGTTAAATGGGAATTTTTTAATTAAAAATAAATGGTTTTTAGTGCATCTAAGTCCTTTTTATTACATGATGTGTAAAGATATTAAACGTAATGTAAATGTTGTTGGAATGTATTTTAGGATGATTAATTGGTTGATCATTCTTTCATTATTCTATATATATCTCCCATCTCATCCTAGAGCTCTCCTCCAGTGAGTTATGCAATCTCTTTTTGATCCAGATTGATTCGTTCAGTGATTGATCACCATTAAGATTGGGTTGAATGTATCTGGGTGATTTAACCTTTCTAATTATTCATTTAATTTATTTTGGTAGATTTTTTATGTTTTTTTATTGAAACAACCAAAGATTTCATAGTATGTTAGTTTTTTAAAGTAATTCAATAACTTACACTACACGCAACATCGAGTTCAAGCGCACCACGACTTACCAATCGCGCCATTCAAAATCAGTTATGAATAATATTAAAAATTTTTGAACTTTATATAACCTTTATAATTTTAGAATCCATATTATGAGTTTCATATACATAATTCAAGGACAGATTCATTTTTTTCAGATAAAATAATTATTTTACAAAAAACCCGATTTTACAGCCTTTTAATGGCGAACCCTTATTAAATAAAATATTTGAAACTTTTATATATTAAAATTTACAAAATAAAATACTTATTAGGGATCGGGATATAAGAATATAGTTTCAATAAATTCTTGGTGTTTTTCTAATAACTTTCATATATGGGTGAATAGTGAAAAATAATATATTTTAACTGAAAACAACTTTTTTAATCAAAATAATTTATAGTTTTCAAAAATACATATTAATGGTTTGGATGTATAATTAGATTATATTTTTACCATTTAATCCAATTTTTGTCATTGGAAGTAATTTCACTTTGAAATTGGACATAACAAATGTCTATCTTTTGGTAGTTATTATTTCATAAAAAGACGCTCTTTGGTTTTGACAATGAGAATTAATTTTAAAATAATAAATGAAATTTCTATGTTTCTAATTTGTTAAAATAGACTTCATTTTTGAATTCATAATATCAAAATTAGCTAAGGGTGAATTTTTGGTATGTTTCTGAAAAAATTGATTTTTTTATGAATAGTGATGAACACTGAGTTATAGTTTAAAACCGAATATTTATTTAAATAATTATTTATTTTATTTAAATTTATTTTAGGTCAAAATATATACATAGTACCCATATAATTTCAATGTAATTCATTTGAGTCATTTTTTAATAATATTATATATATAAAATTTTATTGAACTTTTTACCGTCTTTTACCCACCTCCAAGGAGAATTTGTAAATTCACATAAAATATAATTTTACCTCTTTTTTGAGATTAATTTCGAAAATTTGAGATAAAAAATTAATAGCAAGGAGTAATATGTGGTTCAAAAGGATAAAAATAATTTTTGGTGAATAGTATCTTTTTAATTTTATTTATCACGGTTAAAAGTAAATAGGATAATTAAGGGTAAAAATGATATTATTATTACCCTATAAATGTCCTAATTCTTCTATCTAAGTATAATTAGACCATAAAAAACATGTGAATAAAATATTAACCTCCTTGGTCCACCTGGATTAGATTAGGATGCTTATTATAATTTAATTCAAAGAAGAGTTAAAAGAGTTAAAATCAATGTTTAATAATTAAAACATTTTTAATATAGGAATAACCATAAGATAAATTTGTCTATATATATTAATTAGAAATAAAAAAATATTTCCTACATAATGGTATTTTATTTATATTTTTTAGACATTAAATAATTTAATTTATTTTTGACACAATAATGGTGTAGTAATTACTGAATTAATGAAATATTAATATAATTAAGATTATAAATATCCAAATAAATGAAATTTGAGACTTTTTATAAATTAAACTAATTTTATAGGTTAATATTACATATTAGGGTTGGTTATAATAATTTTTTTCGAAGTAATAATGCTGTTATAAATTTAGAAAAAACAAAACACCAAATAGTGTCAAAATTGACATAAAAGTGTTTTTAAATAAAATAATATATTGTTAATTGATATTCTATTCCTAGAAATCTATGGTTTGGAAAATGGACTTATATAATGATAGGGGTATCATTAATGAACCACTTGTGGTTCTCTTGGATTTATATAGTATGTTTATTAACCATATAACATAAAAATATAAAGAGACATGGTAAATGTCAAACTATTTAACTAAGAGTTAAATCAAAAAGTCAAGGATAATATAGTGACCCAAACCTGTATAAAACCTATTGGTTGAGTGGTTTTAGACCCATACCAATAATAACCTTTAAATAATCGACTTTGGAGCTATTATAAACCGAAAATTATTTTATTATAAAATAATATTTTATGTTTTTCTTATGGTGTCCCTCACCCCTTTTATAAAAGGGCACTCCCCGTCTCTCAAATTCACACCATAAAAGCCTTTTATCTCAGCCAACCCCTACCAAAATATCCTCTAAAATTCCCTCAATTCATCCTATAGGCCCTCATTTGGTCATAAATCCAACTTAAGGAGCCCTTTAGATCAAATCAAAAGGAAGGACCCGAAGAAGAGGTAATAATTTCACCACCCTCTTTCAAGTTCTTTTATTCTTACACTTATTCTTTATTTGTTATTTCCATTCTAAAATAATAACTCCAGTATCTTCTATATACGTTTATGTTATTATAAATATGGTATATCCATATTCATTATTCTATTCATCCTTTGAATGACATGTCACCATACGTGCATACGTACAGATTACCGTCTCCAAGTCGTGGTGTAATTATTATTCAATGCATTATTATTTGGATGGGTATAATAATGATGTGTAATTCATATAAATAATAAAATATAACATGATAATTATTCTTTATATATGATATAACATCCAATTATATATTATTTTAATATCAAAATAATGATATTATCGCTCGTGCGTACGTACAGATTACCGTTTCCACGAACATGATGAGATTCATTCCACATCATATCCATTAAAGAATAAATTTAATTTAATGATTAAATGTAATATTTAGAGACCTGATATAATTCTGTATATGAATATGATAAATCCCACCCCTAAAATATATGGCTCACATAACAAAGAATATAAATGAAAACCAATCCGTTAACACCCAAAAAAAAGATAATACTAAGATATTATTAATAAATCAATGTTAAAAGATCATATATGATATGATATTAATGCATATTATTCTTTTATAATTCAATAAAAATTATTTCACCATTATGAAAGTGGTTAACCTACCCTTGACCTCGAAAAAAGTATAAAGTAAGGGTTTCTTATCTCACTTTTAATTCCATGAGATTTCCATTGTTCACCACTTATTTATTGCATGTGGTGTGTGTACTACCCATGATTGTATTCATCATGTAAAATACTTTAATTTATGGATATTTACATCATCATTTTATGAACCTTCTTTCATGGGTGTATGTTTTGTATGTTACCAAAACGATAAGGGAATTTGAAATTTCAATTTCCACTCATTCGACTTTACGCATACTTTATTAATTATTTTACTCCAAGATTATGTGTGAAATAACTATTCATTTTCTTATGTAATAATAATTTACACTCCCATTTCTGGGGATATTCTTTTGATACAAATAATCAATCCATTGATAAACTCTCATGTCATCGATATGAACATGATAAATGTAATTTTAACTCAATCTTCATTTGTTGAGTTAAATGTCCAATTCATTGGTGTTGTTTATACAAGAATATGTGTGAATGTTATTTGATTTATTTACACTGAATATCCAATCACATTGAGTGTATTTATATTTTTCACACATAATTAGGTCGATTTTTTATCCTTAGCCTAAGGATACAGTATTTATAAGATATTTCTTATCAATTTACATTCCATAGAGACTTCTTTGTTGTTATACACAAAATCACTTTTATAAGGTGTATATAATGTACTTTGACATAATATATCATAAATCCCTTTGTTCACATGATATTACAAGGTTTTGGTTACCTCAATTATTTATAATGAAGTTTCTCTCTATTGTTTAGGAACTATAACTAAAATATCATTTTAAAATGTTTTAAAGATTTATTATTTTAAATCATTCTCATTAATGTCCATGTTTTAAAAATGGATTTAAGGATTTATTTATATGGAAATTAATGTATTAAAATTAAAATTCCTTTTAAAAGTTTCAAAGTGGCATGCGACACTTTGATTCGAAAATCTATTTTTAGATGGCTTCTTGGAAAATAGTGTGACTTTTAAATGTTTCCAAAAAAGGGGGATATTTCTCTCAAATAGTTTTGATGATTTTTTTTATCTATGTCAATATCTTTCATTATTCTCTATTGAGGTTAATTTGATACAATACAATCTTCCATATTTTATCGAATGAGTTATGTTTGACTATGGATGTTCTATTTTTATACCATTCATGGTTTGTGGATAAAGTATTGACATTTGGTATTCTAGTTTTAATATGAATGTTTATGTTATGTTTCAAAATTTTCATATGAGGAATGAATTGGACTTAGTAAGTGACAGATGGAGCCCGCTAAAGATTCTCTATGCATTGGTAGGTCTCATGAGACAAACTAGTGTCTTGGCACAAGGCCTTGACAAAATCTTATCTGTAGTCTTGGCACAAGGCCTTGACTATGTGGTTATGATAGTATGGAATTATGAATTCCATTATTATGAAAGTGGCTATTGATATTGCATGTGATTATTCGACTAGTATAATATCAATGTGAATAAGTAAATGGCATTATTTAATTTCATTTTTTCTATATTATGCTGATGTTCATGTTTAAAAGGCTTTTGTTTTAGTTATATATTGCCTTAAATGTTTATGATTATTTATAAAAGTTTCGGCTATAATGTTATCCTTACTGGGAATATGAGCTCACCCCTTTCTATGTTTTATTTTTCCTGGGATGCAAAGAAGTATTTTATGACTGACCTTTAGGGATAGTATATGGGATCTTAGTGTTGTCTATGAAAACCATGTTTTTGTAGTTTTCCATTTTATCATGTAATGTAAACATTATGAATGTATCTAGTACTTACAAGGCTACTAATCTAATCGGTCATTCAAGACATGATCATTTATGATCATGCCAATGATATGTAACAATACACCGACTCTAGGCTTCTGGGCTCGGGGAACTACAACTGGTATCAGAGGAATTTTATTACAAAACTTGGATGCTAGATTTAGATAAACTTTGATTATGGAACATAGCCCTAAGATAGACTTTGAGGATTTTTATAGATGAACATCCCATAATTTTTGTATTGTAGATATTTTGTGAGTTTTTCAAGAAATACATCCCTATCTGGATATAAGTAGCTAGAGGCAGCTCTGGAACAGATGTACCTAGGGTTAAAACTTGAAAACACCACTTTGAGCTAGACTCGAACGGGAACTGGTGCACGACAATAGGACTTGCTGCACTCTTGCTTACAACACTCACAGGGCATATGATTAGGATAATTTACATTTTCTTTACAAACCAATTTTAAGGATTTTAATATAATATGAGAATAAATGACCTTGGTTAATCCTAAGGTGTTTCAAAATTGAAAATATAGTTTCATGATATTCTCTAAATGATTCTATGACTATTGTTACTCACATAATGATTTCTGCTTTTAGTCAATGGATGGATTCCAAGAAAGTCATAGTAACTTTGAGCATGATTTACAAGGTTGGAATGATAGTGGAAATGAGAAACAAAATGAAATGTTGATAGGTGTAAAAGATATTGTGTTCATGCCAAATCAGTTTTCCAAAAATATGATCAACAACATATATATTAACCAACTCCCGGACTCAACAAAGAAGAGAAAGGAGTTGAATGATAAGAGCTCCAGTAGTGGAGACCATGAAGAAAATAATCCCCAATCACCATCATGCAGGAAATGTGGAAGGAGACACCTATGAATGTGTCTCAATGGAACAAAGAAATGCCTTACATGTGGGAAAGAAGGAAATAATGTTAAGAATTGCTAAGGAAAAATGAAGAGTACTAAGGAAGAAAATAAAAATGGTCCCAAGAATCCATTTACAGTCATTTCCATAAATGTAGGGGACCTGGACATTACCCAAGTGAAAGTCCTATTCTATAGGATATTTTCTTGGTCAAAGAAGAAACTATGTGGAAATAAATGGTTGGATAAATGTATAAAAGTATTAGTGCTCTTTATTGATGCGATAAATTTGAAATAATTTTCTCTCATATTTGTAAACCTGCAGTTGTCATCTAAAAATTATCTTTAAGGAAGAATTATCTTTTCTCTTGTGGATATAGTTATAAATAACCATTTGTTTTTATATGATTATTGGGTTTGAGTCAATTACAAGTTATTATATTTTGGGATGAAAATGCATGGTATGAGATAATATTTGTGTTTAAATTATGATATAGTTATTTTAAGGAATTTATCTCATTTTGGTAATGTTATAAAATATAGTTTTTGAAAAAGGAAAACATGTAGACCGTGTGATAACCCGTCGCATTAGACAAATCTGTGCGAAAAAAAACCCACAACCAGAGTGAGATTGGGATTTATCACCTACCACAGGACTACGTGAAGTCCCTGGTTAGTGTGACTAATTATTTTTAGTTAAATGATTTTATTGATCAATAATAAGTTTATTTGAGATCATATGTCTTATCAAATTAAGACCCTTAGTATAGGAAAATGATTTGGTGATTATGTGATAAATGTTATTTTGGAAGACATTTGCTTTGCTGGGAACACTATAAGCCCTACAAAAAAATAATACTATGGGATTTTATTTGAGGAGTAATGGAGGATTTTTTTTCTATGTTTTATTGTGGATTTATAGTGATTTGGGTTATTTATGGAAATTATTAGCTTATAATAGAGAATATTTGATTAGGTTAATTACTTTTAAGTATGCGACGTTAAGAGTAGTTGATGTCATTTGGAGATACAATTTAATGTGGAAGACTACATAACCAAATTTTTCGATGTTTTGGGTTTCAATATTAGTTTCGATTATATTGATGGATTTTAAAGAAATTTTTTTATTGAATGATATTTATTTAACTTTGGGGTATTGTTGGTTTAATTTTAGAAATTAAGATTAGTGTTACTTTCTCTAAAGGAATATCATTTAGGGGGATCATCTAATCTTGTACTAACCGTTTTGGTTTTGATTAATCTCTAAAGACAAGTTAAATATATAGTTTATCCTTTATGGATCATGTAATTCTCTAGAAGTTTATTCTTTCTCTTCCGGTGTGACCAAGTATTCTTGAATAGTCATAGTTTAAAAAAACGAGTTATTGGTAGAAATTTATTAAAGAATGAAACTCTACTTAAAAAGTAATTATATCTCTTTATGTTGTTAGTCAATATCATAAATAAATTCCTCATCTTTATGAAATTTAGCTTAAAAAATAAAAAATGTTTTCTATTTACTTTTCCTACTGGGAAAATAATGACCCTCTATCCCATCACATGTTTGTGGATTTCTTGTTGTTAACTTTCTCCTGATCATGTTTTCTATCCCTCTCCGTCAGAACATGACACTTAGTTTATCTTCCATATCCATATTTTCCTACATGGAATCCTAGTATGTGTTATCTTGGGCGACCTTCGCACTTCTCTTTCTTTCTTTTAAAGTGATATTTTTATTGACTCTTTTTCGGATGTGGGACTTTCCATTATATTTCTAAGCCCAATTTTAAAAATTTATCGGATGAAATTTATTGAAGGAGGGAAGAATGTAACACCCGAATATTTCATAGTACGTTAGTTCTTCAAAGTAATTCAATAACTTACTCTACACACAACATCGAGTTCAAGCACACCACGACTTACCAAACAAGCCTTTCAAAAGTTTTTCTGGATAGTATTGACAAATTTTGAACTTTATATAACCCTTATAATTTTATAATCCATATTATGAATTTCTTAGACATAATTTAAGGATAAATTTATTTTTTTCACATAAAAGAAGTATTTTTCGAAAAATGAGATTTTAATACCTTTTAATGGTGAACCCTTTTTAAATCCAATATTTGAAACTTTATATATTCAATTTGAAAAAATAAACTTTTTCTTTTGGATCGGGACATAAGAATTTAGTTTTAATAAATTTTTGGTGTTTTTCTGATAACTTTCATAATTGGGTGATGAGTGAAAAATAATATATTTTAACTGAAAACAGATTTTTTAATCTAAATAATTTATATTGTTAAATGATACATATGAATGGTTTGGATGTATAATTAAATTATAATTTTACCTTTTAATCCAAAGTTTTTCATTGGAAGTAATTTCAATTTGAAATTGGACATAAACAAATGTCAATCTTTTCGTAGTTATTATTTCATAAAAACACACTTTTTGGTTTTGACAATAGGAATTAATTTTAAACTAATAAATGCAATTTATATGTTTAAAATTTGGTAAAATAAAATTCATTTTTGACTTCAGAATATCAAAATTAGCTTAGGGTGAATTTTTTGTATGTTTATGAAAACTTTTAGTTTATGATGAATAATGAAAAACCCTGAGTTATAGTTTAAAACTGATTTTTTATTTAAATAATAATTTATTTTACTTAAATTTATTTTAGGTGAAAATAGATACATAATAACCTTATAAGTTCAATGTAATTTATTGGAGTCATTTTGTAACAATATTAGATATATAAAAATTTATTGAACTTTTCACTGTCTTTTACCCACCTCCTAAGAGAATTTGTAAATTCACATAAATCATAATTTTACCAATTTTGTGAGTTGAATTTTGAAATTCCGAGAGACACAGTTAATATCAAGGAGTTAAATGTGGTTCAATAAGATAAAAATAATTTCTTGTGAATAGTAACTTTTTACTTTTATTTACCACGGTTAAAAGTAAATATGGTAATTAAGGGTAAAAATGACATTATTATTACCTTAAAACATGTCCTAATTCTATTGGATAAGTAAAATTCGACCATTAAAATCCTTACGAATAAAATATGAACCTCTTTGGTCCACCTGGATTAGATCATGACACTTATTATTATTTAATTCAAAGAAGTGTTAAAAAATTTAAAATCAAAGTTTAATAACTAAAACATTTTTTAACATAAGGCTAAACATAAGATAAATTGAACTATAAATATTAATTAGAAATATAAAAATATTTCTTACATAATGGAATTTTATTTATATTTTTTAGACATTAAATAATTTAATTTATTTATGACACAATGATGATGTAGTAATTACCTAATTAATGAAATATTATAATAATTGATATTATAAATATCCAAATATATGTAATTTGAGACTTTTTATGAATTAAACTAATTTTTTAGGATAATATTACACATTATGGTTGGTTAGATTAATTTTTATCGATGTAATAATTCTGTTATGAATTTAGCAAAAACAAAATAACAAATATTTCCAAAATTGACATAAAAGAGTTTTTAAGTAAATATTATATTCATAATTGATATTCTATTTCTAAAAATCTAAGGTTCAGAAAAAGGACTTATATAATGATAAGTGTATCATTAATGAACCACTTTTGGTTCTCTTGGATGTATATAGTATGTTTATTAACCATATAATATAAAAATACCAAGAGACATGGTAAATGTCAAACTATTTAACTAAGAGTTAAATCTCAATATCAAGGTTAATATAGTGACCCAAACCTACCAAAAATCTATTGGTTGAGTGGTTTTAGACCCATCAACACCTTATACTTTAAATAATTCTCTTTGGAACAATTCTGAACCGAAAATTATTTTGTTATAAAACAATATTTTATGTTTTTCCTAAGGTGCCCCTAACCCCTCTTATAAAAGGGCACTTCCCCTTCCCTCAAATTCACACCTTAAAAGCATTTTAGCTCGTACAAACTCGGACCAAATATACTCTAAACTTCCCTCAATTCATCCTAGAGGCCCTCCTTTGGTCAGAAATCCAACTTAAGGATCCCTTTTGATCAAATCAAAAGGAAGAACCCGAAGAAGAGGTAATAATTTCACCGCACTCTTTCATGTTCATTTCTTCTTCCACATCTTCTTTATTTGTTATTTCCATTCTAAAATAATTAATCAAGTATCTTATATATAAATTGATGTTATTATAAATATAGTACATCCATATTCATTATTCTATCCATCCTTTGAATGACATGTCACCATACGTGCGTACGTACGGATTACCGCCCCCACGTCGTGGTGTAATTGTTATTCAATACATTATTAGTTGGATGGGTATAATAATGATGTGTAATTAATGTAAATAATGAAATATAAAATGATAATGATTCTGTATATATGATATACTATCCAATTATATATTATTTTAATATCAATAGACTGATATTGTCGCTCCTGCATACGTACAGATTACAGTCTCCACGAACGCGATGAGATTCGTTCCCCATCATATCCATTCAAGACTAAATTTCATTTAATGATTAAAATTAATGTTTAGAGACATGATATAATTATGTATATGAATAAAATACATCCCATCCATAACAAATATGGCTCACATAACAAATAACATAAAGGAAAACAAATCCATTAACACCCGAAACGACGATAATACTAAGATATTATTAACAAATCAATGTTAAAAGATCATATATGATATATTATTAATGAATATGGTTCTTTTATAATTAAATAGAAATTATTTCACCATTATGCACGAGGTTAACCTACCCTCGACCAAGGAAAAATTACAATGTAAGGGGTTTCTTATCTCACTTTTAAATCCGTGAGATTTCCATTGTTCACCTCTTATTTATTGCATGTGGTGTGTGTACTACCCATGATTATATTAATTGTGTAATATACATTAATTTATGGATATTTACGGCATAATTTTATGATTCTTTTTTCATGGGTATATTTTTCATAAGTTTCCAAATCGATAATGGAATTTGAAATTTCAATTTCCCCTAATTTGACTTTACGAATACTTCATTGATTATTTTACTACAAGATTATGTGTGGAATCTATATTAATTTTATTATGTCATAATTTACACTCCACTTTCGGTTTATATACTTTTTATACACATAATAACTCCATTGATAAACTCTCAAGTCGTCGATATGAACTTGATAAGAGTAATTTTAACTCAATCTCCATTTGTTGAGATAAATATCCAATTCATTGGTGTTGTTTTTACAAGAATATGTGTGAATGTACTCTGATTGATTTACACTGAATATAAAATAATATTGAGTGTATTTATATTTTTCACACATAATTATGTCGATTTAATTATCCTTAACCTAAAGATGCAGTCTTTATAATATATTTAATCTCAATTTACATTCAATTGAGACTTTTTTTTTGTTATACACCAAATCACTTTTATATAGTGTATGTAATGTACTTTGACATAGTATATCATGAATCCCTTTATTCACATGATATTAAAATGTTTTAGTTACCTCAATTATTTTTAATCTAGTGTCTCTCTTTTGGTTTGGAACTATAACTAAAATATCATTTTAAAACGATTTAATGATTTATTATTCTAAATATTTCTCATTAATGTACATGTTTTAAAAATGGTTTTAAAGATTTATTTATATGGAAACTAAAGTATTAAAATTAAAATTCTTTTTAAAAATTTAAAAGTGGTATCGGACACTTTTATTCAAAAATCTATCTTCAAATGGCTTCTTGACAAATAGTGTGAATTTTAAATGTTTCCAAGAAAAGGGGGATATTTCTGTCAAATCGTTTGGATGATTATTTTCATCTATGTCAATATCCTTCATTATTCTCGATTGAGGTTAATCTAATACAATATAATCTTATATATTTTATCGAATGAGTTATGTTTGATTGTGGATGTGATATTTTTATACCATTATTGGTTTGTGGATAAAGTAGTGACATTTCGTTTGCTAGTTTTTATACGAATGTTTATGTTATGTTTCAAAATTTAATATGATGAATGCATTGGACTTAGTAAGTTAAGGGTGGAGCCCGCTATATCTCCTCGATGCATCGGTATGTCTCATGAGAGAAACTAGTGTCTTGGAACAAGGCCTTGACACAACTTTATTTTTAGTTTTGGCAAAAGGCCTTAACTATGCGGTTATGATAGTCTGTTATTATAAATTCCATCATTATGAAAGTGGCTGTTGATATTTCATGTGATTATTCGACTAGTATAATATCCATGTGAATAAGTAAATGGCGTTATTTCATTTCATTTTGGCCATATTATGCCGAAGTTCAAGTTTAAAAGTCTTTTATTTTAGTTATACATTGCCTTAACTGTTAATGTTTATTTATGAAAGTTTTTGCTATAATTTCATCCTTACTGAACATTTGAGCTCACCCATTTCTATGTTTTATTTTTCCCTGGATGCAAAGAAGTATATAATGACTGACCTCTAGGGATAGTCTATGGGATCTCAGTGTTGTCTTTGGAAATAATGTTGTTGTTGTTTTACCTTTTATTTTGTAATGTATACATTATGAATGTGTCGAGTACTTCCAAGGATACTAAACTAATTAGTCTTTTGAGACATGAGCTTTTATGATCATGCTAATGATATGAAATAATGCACCAACTCTGGGCTTCTAGGCTTAGGGCGTTACAATTATTATATATCATTACACATGGTGATGTTTCTTAATTATTCTATCTGTATCCTTTGTGTGATATTTTTATAGGGGTTGTTTCTGTGTTGGTTTTGGTGCAGCACTATTGTGTTCTTGAGGAATGAATTATTTTCCTATTCTATGCCAACCCTGTTGTTAAATTGAATCTATTATGATATTTGAGGATTGGTTTTATAGAATCCATTGACCTTGTTTGTTTCTTATGTGTGATAGAATTAATTTTTGGTGTGTGTGACCCATGTTTTGATGTAGGGGTTCCATATCAAGCCATTTATGGGGAACTACATTAGTCCTGTTTTTGATAAAATGTTTAATTAAATGAAATGGTCTAACATGACTAATTGTTTTTGTTTTTTCAGAATATGGTTTTTATAAAATATTGTTTTACCGATGTTTTGGTAACTGTAAAGGGTTTTCAAATCACTATTAAATGGTTTTCAAATAAATAAATGATGAAATTATTTGATGGAATGATTTGGAAAATAGATCTCCTCGGAAGCTTTGGTACTTAGGTAAAGAATTAATAATAGTTATCTTCAATTATTAGAGGATTTTCTTATAGGGATTTTCTCTTCTCCCTAAGACCCTTGTTCTTAGAAAATGTTAGACCTGTTGGGGGGTCAATTTTTGGGGCATTACTCTTCTCTCTAGGATTGTTTAATATATCTAGATGCTTGATATGTGCATGATTTTCTATATTAGGTATGAGTGTCCAAGATATGGTTTCCTAGAGTTATCCTTGGAATGATATTACCTATTCTCCTTAGCTGATTTGGGTTTCTTGGTATGCATTATTTTTTTATAATTCCACATATATGAAATGATATGTGATAAATGTTTTTTTAGACATGATATGACTATTGGGATACATATATATTAAATTCTTATAAAGTTATTTACCATAGTTAGTTGAATGTTTAAAAAAATGGAAAATTAAACATTTTCCCTAGCTTTTGACATAAAAACAATTAAAATGATATCATGACATGTTTTCTTTAATTTTGAGCATTATTGGAATATTTTTTGGAGACTTGATACGAAACACCTATGTAGGACCCTACAGAGCATGTTTTATGACAACCTATGTGCCCCTTTTGTAGTGTGAAGACCTGCATACGTCATTCAATACATAGAAAGATATGGTTCCATGATGAGGTGTTAATGTTTTATCTATGATCAGTTTTGGGTAACTAGTGGTGAGATGGTGTATGTTTTTCAACATTATCATATGGATCTATAAGAGTAGATATTTTTCTTTATAGTCTTATATAGTTGGAATTTTCACTAAGTGTTTTTTTCTACTTTTTTTTGGATTAAACGTTTCTAATATTCCTTTTATATTATGCAATATATTTATATCGTCTGTTGTTTCTCTCTATTAAGTGTATATAAAAGTGATTTAGTTAATTAAATTTGGGTTAAATAATTCCTTATGATTATTTTTTGAAGCTTAGATGCTAGTCACCAGGCCGTGGAGATCAGGAGTTCACTTCTCATATGTGGAGGATTTCATTGGGTACTAGTTTCAGTGGGTAATCAAGTCGGTTTTTTGAAAAGTGGTTTCAATGGTGGTATTTCCCCAAAATTATTTATCTTTTCACAATTGTTAGACTATAAATATGATTCTTCGGTATTGAGTAGTATAATTTGGTGAGTTCCTAGACTGATCTTGTTTTTATCCACGGGGTTTTGTAATTTGAATCACTTGTCTTGAGTTCATGATGTTGATCTTTGTTTTTTTCATCTGGGATTTCATGATTGAACTGAGTTATTCTATTGTCCAATTATTTCGTCTATTTTGGTGTGTTGTATTATGCCTCCAAGATGTGTTTTATGAGTTCCTCAAGTGGGAGTAGCCAATGATCCTCAAGAGAATCCTTCTATAGAATAGAACTCTACCAAGGCAATCATTCGTTTTGTTTTCTCTATTGACCAGAATGTGCCACATGTTTAGAACATGATTGTTGGGGTGCATCCAGAAGTTATAATAGACAGAGATCTATCATGGAAATAATTACATTAGAATCCATTACCATTTTATAGTTATAATGAACCTCAAGAGGCATAACATTTGGCTCAAAATATTTATCATATATTTGAATTCCTAGACACACCATAGAGTATCAAGTTATAGTGTGTGGTTTCTAGATGTGATGGTCCTTTCCTGCATTGGTGGGATTAAATTTTATAGACATATAGGTTTGTTGGCTTGGACTGGAAGGGTTTCATGACTGTCTTCTTATTCTAGTTTTTTCTAGAGTGGTTGATGATGGTGAAGTTTTTGTAGTTCCTCTATTTGAAGTAAGTAGTGTAACGACCCAAAATTTCATTAATGGAAATCCCTCTTGATCTAATTAAATGTCTCTTTATGTTTATATAAAATGTCAAGTTCTTTGGTTTTATGTTAAGAATTTTGACCGTTGCTAATATTGCCGTTGAATAGTGATCACGTGATTAGTATAAATATAGGACTTTAACAAATTCAATTTACTCAGACAAAGGAAGTGATGGCCTCATCCAGTAGAATTTCCCCATACGAAGCCCATTTGTCGGAGCTCAGAAAAGAGGTGTCATTTTTGGGCTTCGCCCTTGACCAAGCCCAAGCTGAGCTTCATCATGTCAAGCTCGAACGTGACCGTCTACGAGAAAAGTGGAAGTTGATTGAGATTACCACTCGAGCGATGTTATCTGAGCCACCCCAAGAGTCTGTCACCATCGCACACCTTACCCTTAGGTCTTATGCGGCTATTTTAAGGCATTATGTAACAATTAAGTAGTACTATGTTCATGTACATTATTTTTGTATAGAATAATGAATATAATTTCTTGTCATAATTGATACATTGTAAATAGTTTTTGATATACAAATGGTGTTTTATTTATTATTTAATTAAGAAATCTATTTTATTAAATTAAGGGAATTTTGAATAAAATAATATTTTAATAAAATAATAATATTATTATTAAATTATTTTTTATTAAATATAGATGATCTTATAATTTTATGAATGCAATTAAAATTTTTATTAAGGTTTGAAAGCCATTTCTGTCAAAACCCGTGAATTTTTGATAAATGTCAGTTTTTATTTTAAAAGTTTAAATTAAAATATTTAGAAAATTATTTAGATAAAATAAATGTTATTTCTGGAATCAGGACGTCAACATTATCGAAAGGTGAATTTTTCATAATTTTCTGAGATAGTGAAATTTTTTGGGTAAAAATTAAATATCATTTAAATATATAATGTGTTTCATGACATCATAATGACCCAATAGTGATGTAATAAAATAATATAATCTTTATGTTCTGCCAATATATGTTTTAGCATTAAAATAATGTTATTTTGGGTTTTTTTGACTTACTTTTCAAAGCATTAATGGACCCCTCAAGACTTATTCAACACCTTTCCTTTTTATATTAATCTCCATGGGAGTGTGACTCCTCTCCACATAGGCAACCCTAATATTTTAATAATTTCGGACTTTGGCCTTATAAAATATTGTTTTACTCTTCCCTTTGCTAAAAACCATGGAAAAAACCATGGGATGGTTTGTGTTTTGGATTAATTTAATTTAAGGGGTCCCAAACCTAAATAATAATGAATTCCCTCACCTTTCCTATATAAACCCACCCAAGCTCCAACTTCCTCCTCACTCAAAGCTTTTGAAGTTCGTCAAACCTATTCCCTACCCTCTCTAGAATCCTCCCAAGCTTCCCCAAGCTTCCAATAAGCCTCTCACAAGCCTCTCTCTAGCCTTTGGTAGCACACTTCCAAGTAAGGGTTTTTTCTTTCTTTCTCATTTTTGTCCAATGTTCTTTAAGTTGTTTTTCCCTTTTTATTTCAATTATGAATTTTGGGGTATGGTTTTTTACCTCCCTCATACTTCCCTATTTATGTTTGAATGATGAGAGACCCTTTATCTCTCATTAAATGCCTCCCATGTACACCCGTTACTATGATGAAATTCCGAAAGGAACTTCTCTCTCCTCTTTTAAATTCAAGAATTACTTTCGTATCACGAATATAAATTCCATTAAAATTGTTGGGACATGTATCTATATGACCTCCATACTTTAAATTACATGTAATTATGATGAGGAACCCATTTCTCTCTCATCAACCATTTTTATGAATTCTTATGTCACACCGTTACGCTGCCGAAATCGCTCCGATTTTCTAAGCCAATGTCATTGTGTAGTGAATACCATGCCCATTTCTCCATCAAGGGTATTCACCTTTATGCACATTTACTTATTGATTATAAAGTTTCATGTATTAATTCCATATTCATTTATCGTGGAATATGTTATTATGTTTTACAAATCCATGTTTTATGATCCATGTGGCACACATACGCATGAAATGAAATGTTTAAGAAGGGTGCGCCCTTATAGCGCTCCAATGCATTGGGTAAATTATAGTATCATGATACGTCATGTGCAATGAGTGTTTAATCATGATAATTCAAGTGCAAAAAGGGTTTACTCATGCTTTATGTGCAATGAGGATTTACTCATGCTCTATGTGCAATGAGCCTTGGCTTATGCTAATTTAATGTTAAGTGTTGTTGCCACATTTCAAGGTTATGATTATCATGCTTTATTAGGGATTTATGTTCATGTTTCTCCTATGATCTATTGATATGCCTAATTTCAAACATGTATTTTACTCCTCATGTTATTTCATGTGTATTCCCTTACTGGGCTTTATAGCTCACCCTTTTCTTATGCATGTCGTCAGGTTATCCCATGCAATGCTAAGTACGAGGGAATGCAGTGGTAATGTAAAGGAATTTTTCAATAAAGATGTTATATTTCATGTTCCATGTTTTTATGTAATGATCGTAAGCCCCAAAGACACTAAAACTCTCGATCTTCTTGTTGTATCAAGTGATTTTTTATGTAATAAATCATGTTTATGTTTTTAATAAAAGCAGGGTTGTCATAGGTAGATTCTTTGGTGTTGTTTATCACCAATATTTTTTTGAAGATACTTCATTTTTCACTAGAGGTTGTAAATAATGACCAATTGGAATTTCAGAAGTAACTACTCTGTTTCTAATCAGATATCAGATTATAAGTATTTATGCTAAAGATTACAACTTATTTGGACACAGTGGATAGAGATATAATAGTAGAAATTAATATGGTATGTGAGGATTCATATTCTTATCTTTATTTTCCACCTAGTTGTAGCTTAAGTGGTGTGCCAGGTGTAACCCCCCAATATTTCCTTGTACATTAACTCTTTAAATTAATTCAATAGCTTGCGCTATATGAAACACCAAGATCGGGCGCACCACGGCTTACCAAACTAGCCGTTAAAAAACTGGTTATGAATAATATTAACAACATTTTGAATTATATATATATCCTATATAATTTTAACATTCATCTTTTGTGTTTCTTAGATATAATATTATTACAAATTCAATTTTTAGAAAAAATATATATTTTTAAAAAATGTTATTTTTTCACCTTTTAATGGAGAACCCTTTTAAAATCCAATATTTGACACTTTTATATATTCAATTTAGTGAAATTAAATTATTCATTAGAATCAAGACATAAAAATTTAGTTTGGATTAATTTTTGGTACTCTTCTGATAACTTTCATATTTTTATGAATAGTGAAAAATATAAAAAATTTAAATGAAATTTTTTTTAATTGAAATAATTTATAGAGTTAAATTATAAATTTGAGTGGTTTTAAATTATAATTAGATTATATTTTAACCATTAAATATAATGTAGGTCATTATAAGTAATTTCACGTTTAAATTGAACATAAACACATGTCAACCTTTTAATAGCTTTTATTTTTTTAAAAATTGTTTTTTGGTTTTGACAAGAGAAATTAATTTTAAATTAATCAATGAAAATTATATTTTTTGAATTTGGTAGAAAATACTTATTTTTTGAATTCAGAATATCAAAATTATCTTTGGGTGAATTTTTTGTTTTTTATATCCTTTAGTTTTTGGTGAATAGTAAAAACACTACATTTTTATTTAAAACTAACTTTTTATTTAAATAATTTTTTATTTTATTTAAATTTATTATAAGTCAAAATAGACACATAATACCTATATAAGTCCAATTTGTTTCATTGGAGTCATTTTATAATTATATTAGATATATTTAATTTTATTATACTTTTTTTCATCTTTAACCACCTTCTAAGCACATTTGAAAATTTTCAAAAAAATATAATTTTACCTCTTCTGTGAATTGAATTTCAAAAATCCAAGTGAAACAGTTAATATCAGTAAGTAAAATGTGGTTAAATAGGATCAAAATTATTTTTGGTGAATAGTAACTTTTGAATTTTATTTACCACGGTTAAAAGTAAATAGTGTAATTAAAGTTGAAAATGATATAATAATTACCCTAACACATGTTCTAATTCCATTTTATAAGTGTATTTTGACCAAAAAAATTATTAATAAAATATGATCCTTTTTATCTACTTAGATTAGATTAGGATATTTATTATTATTTTATTTAAAGAAGAGTTAAAAGTGTAAAATTCAATGTTTAATAACTAAACCATTATTAATATAGAGTTATACATAAGATAAATTAGAATATAAATATTCATTAGAAAGATAAATATATTTTCTACATCATGGTGTTATATTTATAATTTTTAGACATTAAATAATTAAATTTGTTATGCAAAAATATGTTATTTGGATGGATATAATGATGAGTGATGTGTATATAAATGATGAAAACAACATTCTAATGTCTCTATAAAATTAATATACCATCCAATTCCACACCTTTTAATCATTAAAGAAATGATATCGTCGCTCGTGTGTACGTACAACTTACTATCTCCACGACGCGATGGGATTCATTTCCACATTCTACATTCAACGATGATTATTAAAAATATATATTATTAATAAGTATGTAATATATGAAATAATAATTCTATTGAATATATATATATATATCTCTGTGTGTGTGTGTGTGTATTTACATATATCTTATTTACTTAGTTCCATTCAACATGATATGAAAACGGAAACAATGTTTATGCGTACATATGACCTACCGTCTCCATAAATAGTGTTACCCATTTCATATATCTATTATACATATTTATATTCTAAATATATAAGATATATAAATAATGTTTTATATTTTGAAATTATTTAAATCACGATCTAAGTGATATGATCAAGAATAACAAGTTAAAACACGTATGATAAAGAAAGCGATTATTACCCGAAATGTTAATTTAATATGGAAATTATTATTAAATCGGCAGTATAACGTTATAAATGAATCATGTACGATATCATACATATTAATATGGTTCTTGTATAATTTAATAACATACTATGGTAATCATATAGGATTTTAAACATACCCTCGTCTAATAGAAAGTATAAGGTAAGGGTTAATTTCTCAATCCCATTATTATCCGAGATTATTTACATGTAATTCTATACTGGGACATATTTATCATCCATATCCATGTTTAACAAAATATTTTTCAAAATGATTTTTTAAGGGACTCTTTATCTAAAGCATCATTTTAAATGTTTTAAATATTTTTTTTTTCTAAACCTTTTTCATTAATGTCCATGTTTTCAAAAATGTTTTTAAGGATGTATTTATATGGATATGATTGTTTTAAAATGTTAATTAATTTCAATGTTTTAAAGTGGTATGGGACACATTGATTCAAAAATATATTTTAAATGAATTTCTCTATAAATGGGTTACTATTAAATGATTTCACAAAAAGGTATATTGGTCTCAATGAATTTTACTAATCATTTTCAACTACGTCAATATCATTTATTAGATATTATTCAGAATTGAGTTTGAGTTATTATAATACAATCTTTCATGTTTTATTGAATGAGTTATGATCTTTAAACCATTAGTGGTTTATAATTTATGTATTGACATTTTATATGATAGTTTTAACATGAAAGTTTATGTTATGTTTCAAAATTTTCATATGAGGAATGAAGTGGACAAAGTAAGTGATGGGTAGGGCCCACTATAGCCCCTAGATGCATTGGTAGGTCTCATGAGGCAAATTAGTGTCTTGGCATAAGGTCATGAAAAAAATTTGTTTCTAGTCTTTTCATGAGGCATTGACTATGTGGTAATGATGTCCGACATTAGGCATTCCCTCAGTATGAAATTAATTACTACATGTGAATATTTGACTAGTAGAATATCCATGGAAATGTTTCTATGGTAATGTTTGATTAATTTTATCCATATTATGTTCAAGTTTATGTTTGAAAGGCTATTGTTTTTATTACACATATTTCCTTAAAGGTGTATAGATTCCATTAAATTATTTACCCTTATAGAGCATCTGAGATCACCACTTTGTTATGTTATATTTTACCAGGATTACAAGAAGTGTACTATGATTTATATGTTGGTTTAAGCTATATGAATAATGGAATTCTAAAAGGATTATATATGAAGTTTTTTTATTAAAAATTTTAATATAAAGTTCTTGTATGTAATCTCGTTTCCAAGACTGGTAAACTGATAGGTCCTTTGGGACATGATTTTTGTAATTGTGCTAATTTACTAAACTAATGCATGGGTCTGGGTTTCTGGGGTCTTGGCATTACAGTTGGAATCAGAGGAACTTTAGTACAAACCTTGGAAACTAGATTTCAAAAAACTCAGATTAGAGAACTTTTACCTAAGATAGAATTATAGAATTATTATAGAAGAACATCCTATAATTTTGGTAATGTAGAGATTTTGGGATTTTTCCAAGAAATACATCCATATCTAGATACAAGCAGGTAGAGGTGGCTCTGGATGAAATATACCTAGTAGAAAAACCTCTGACAAGGTGTTTCGGGTTTTACTCGGGTTATCCTGGTACACGAAAATGGGCCTTGCTGCGCTATTGGTTACGACATTCCCGAGGGATATGCATAGGATAATTCACATTTTCTTTACAAACCATTTTGAAGGATTTATGAGTATATAACTCCTCAAAGAAAACATTTTTATTATTATGGATTGTATCCATAAACTGTTCAATTTATAATATGTGTTTTACAAGTTTGTAAGTATGTATTGTGATTCATAAACTAATCTAGTGTACGCCATTTTTTAGAAATGTCTCCTAGTGGAAGTAATGGAAACTATATTAACCCATGTAATACATGTAGGGATTTTCCTCCAACTCAAGATAATTATACTGGAGATGGTGACGCAACTGGTGATAATTAGCTTACCACCATACTGGGATAACTCATTATTGTTATGAATAATAACCTTACCCATATGGAGCACCCTGATCCACAATGTGGAGGTTCAATGTTAGACTTATTCATGAGGAAACAAACACTAAAATTAATTTGGACTACTAATACACTTGTAGCTGAGAAATGGATAAGTTCCTTAGAGAAAATATTTCATGCTTTGGGGAGTAGTGAAAGGGAAAATGTATTCATGGCATTTTATCTCCCCACAGGAGATGCAGATCAATGGTGGTCATTAATTAAAAAAAATGAGGATGAAGAAGTATCAAATATGGAATTTATTTATTTTAAAGATATTTTCTTTGAAAAATACATTCCTCATGACAGTTGAGAAGATATGGAAATGCAATTCCTTAGTCTGAGGAAAAAGGAGGATGAGAATGTCGCAATGTATGAGGCTGTCATTACAAGGTTAGAAAGGCATGATGCAAATTATATACGCAACCCAAGGAGTAGGATTTATCAATTCTTTTATGTGTTAAAACCATTCCTCCATCGAGTATTAGTCTCACAATCCTTCTTATCATACGATGATATAGTCTCATCTGCTATAAAGACAGAGAAAGAATTTTCTAATTCTTATGACGTTAATGTAAAGAAAGAGAAGAAGAGAATGGTGAAGAAAAAACAGATAAAGGGAAAAAGGAAAGAAGGATTTTACCTTATTTGATAATTATGGGAGGAAACACCCTGATACATGCCTAAAAAGAATGATAGTTTTCTAAAAATGTGGAGAAAAAGGTCACCAGGCACATGATTGAAATGGAAAGAAAGTGGTTGTCAATGTTTTATGCTATAATTACAGAGAAATGAGGCATTATTCAAATTAATGTACTAATAACCAAGAAACGTTCCCTGAGAAAAGGCAAAGGGAGCTACCCAAGCTTATGTTATTACTACAGTTGATGTGGATTAATTAATGTATTTTTGTTTTTGGATCCAAGAATTATATTATAGTTATATGAATAATGTGATATATATAAGTATTGTACTAAAATACTTTTTGTTTTCATTTAGGTTTTAATATGATGAAGGGATTCATAATTGCAATAGGTGAAAATAATATAAACTTTACATTATATGGGGAATCTAATGTTACAATTTATTATCGAATTTAGAGACATTTTTGAGAGTTTGGACATAAGTATTTTGGATAACTATAAAGGTTATAATTAATTAAGATGGAAATTGGATACTATTTTTTAAGGCTAAAATATTTCTTAATATTATTTTTGTACTATTATGAAAAGGAAAACTCGGAGGTCGAGCGACATCCTGCCGTATCTAGCAAGGTTGTGAGACTTGAACCCACAAGTGAAGGGCGACAAGGGTACACCACCTACCACTGGTCTATGTGATGTCCTGGTTTGTATCATGTATTTTTTTTACAATGGGCTGATAAATGAATTATATATTCAATTTATTGAACCCCATACAATTAGGATAAAAAGAATATATTTGGGTTTTATTATCTTTTGTAGTGAAAGATGAGTTTTCGGTAGAAATTAGTTAATGGATGGAACTCTACTAGTCGATTATTCTTTTTTACTTTTTCTATGTGGAAATAAATTCTTAACCTTTAGGGAATGTATCTTAAATCCCAAAATGTGTTATCCTAATACCCTATGTTTTGTTGAACGAATGAAATTGTAAATCACCATAGATTTATGGCTTTGAGGCCCTTAATTTTCCATTCAATAGTTTGTCATTGATGACCTAAATCACTCCATATAAATATTTACGTTTTCCGTCAAACTATAATTTTCACCAATGTTATCCTATTCAAAATCCTAATTTGGTGGTGCCTTTTCATTTCCCTCTCCCGCTTTTTAAGGATAAATTTTATTAACCCTATATCCAATGTGGGTTTTCCACAAAAGAATTTTCTATTTTCAACCTTTTATTTTGGATGAACAATTTCAAATTTAAAGGATGAATTTTATTGATTTATGGGAGAATATAACACCCCATGATTTTATAATACATTATATCTTTAGAGTAATTCAATAGCTTGTGCTACACGCAACACTGAGATCGAGCACACCATGACTTACCAAAATAGCCATTCAAAAATACTTTATGAATATCATTAACCACATTTTGAATATTATATATATCTTATATAATTTTAACATTTAACTTTTTTGTTTCTTAGACATAATATAAAAAAACATCAATTTTCATATAAAATAAATATTTTAAAAAAAATGCAGTTTTTCTACCTTTTAATGGAGAACCATTTTTATTTCTAATATTTGAAATTTTTATATATTATATTTAGTGAATTTAAATTCTTCTTTATAACCGGGACATAAAAATATAGTTGCAATAAATTTTTGGTACTTTTCGGATAACTTTCATATTTTGATGAGTTGTGAAAAATACAAAATTTTAATTGAAAAAAACTATTTTAATAGAAATTATTTATAGTGTAAAATTATGAATTTTATAGGTTTTATAGTATAATTAGATTATATTTTTATCATTTAATATAATTTAGGCCATTATAATCAATTTCACATTAAAATTGAACCTGAACGCATGTCAATATTTTGATAGCTTTTATTTTTTAAAAACCCACTTTTTGGTTTTAACAATGTGAATTAATTTTAAATCAATTAATGAAACTTATATGTTTTAAATTTGGTAAAATATAATTCATTTTTTAATTCATAATAACAAAATTATCTTAGGGATAATTTTAGTTTTTTCTGAAAAAATTCATTTTTTTATGAATAGTGAAAACACTGCGTTATTGTTTTAAACAAAACTTTTATTTAAATAATAATTTATTTTATTTAAATTTGTTTTATATCAAAATATATATATAATACCTATATAATACAAACTTAATTCATTAATTTTATTTTATAATAATATTAGATATATAAAATTTTATTGAACTTTTTACCGGCTTTTACCCATCTTCTAGGCACATTTGCAAATTTGCATAAAACATAATTTTACAGCTTCAGTGAATTGAATTTCAAAAATCTGAGAGGCATAATTAATATCTATAAGTAAAATGTGGTTCAATTGTATGAAAATAATTTTTGGTGAATAGTATCTTTTGAATTTTATTTACCACGGGTTAAAGTAAATAGTGAAATTAACTGTAAAAATGATATTATAATTACCTTAACACTTGTTCTCATTCTATTGGATAAGTTTATTTCGACCAAAAAAAACATTATGAATAAAATAATATCCTTTTTATCCACTTGTATTATATTAGGACATCTATTATTATTTTATTTAAAGAAGAGTTGAAAGTGTAAAATTAAAAGCTTAATAAATAAACTACTATTAATATAGAGTTATAAAAAAGATAAATTCAACTATAAATATTTCGTTGAAAGCTAAAAATATTTTCCACATCAAGTTATTTTATTTATAATTTTTGGGCATTAAATAATTAAATTTATTTATGACATAATGATGAACCAATATTTTCCTTCTGAATAAAATAATCAAATAAATGATATTATAAATATTAAAATAAATATAATTTGAATGTTTTGATACATTAAAATAAATTTTGAGGCTAATATGACTTTATAGGGTTTATTAAATTATTTTTTCTAAGTGATAATGTTTTAATGACTTTAAAATAAATAAATTATTAAATAGTATCAAAATTGACATAATGTGTTTTTAAAACAAATACTACATTATTAAATTATATAATAGTTTTTAAAAAATATGGGTCCGCCAAAGGACTTATATGATAATATATATGTAATTAATGAACCAATTGGGGTTCTCTTGTCATTTTATAGCAATTTTACTAACCATATAATATAAAAATACAATAAGACATGATAAATGTTAAACTACTAAAATAAGAGTTAAATATAAAAAATAAAGTTTATATGGTAACCTAAACTTGTGTAAAACTTATTGGTTGACATAATTTCGACCCATAACCACCTATGTCTCTAAATAAATTCATTTGGATCCATTATAAATCAAATATGATTGTATAATAAAATAATATTTCAGTTTTTCCTAAGGTTCCCCTCACCCCTCTTATAAAAGGGAACTTCCCCTTCACTCAAATTCACCCCTCCAAAACCATTTGGATCAGCCAAAACCTACCCAAAAATCCTCCCAACTATCCAAAATTCAACCTACAGGCCCTCTCTTGAGTATAAATCCAACTTAAGGAGCCCTTTTGTTCAAATCAAAAGGAAGCACCCAATGTAGAGGTAATAATTTCATCACCTCTTTCAAATTTATCTTCTTCTTCCACTTTCTATTTCCTTGTTATTTTCATAACAAAATTATAACTCCAGCACCTTATACATAATGTGATGTTATTATAAATATGATACAAAAAATATTCATTATTCTATCCATCCTATTAATGTTAATGTCACCATGAAAGCGTACGCATGACTTACCGTCTCCACCCCATGGTGTAATTTGTTATTCAACACTATGTTATTTGGATGGATATAATGATGAGTAATATGTATATAAATATAAAAATAACATTTTGAAGTCATTTTAAAATTATTATACCATCCAATTTCACACCTTTTAATCATTATGAAATTGATATCGTCGCTCAGGTGTACGAATGGCTTACCCTCTCCACGACGCGATGAGATTTATTTCCACATTCACCATTCAATGATGATTATAAAAAATTTATATTATTTATAAGTATGTAATATATGACATTATAATGCTACATAATATATATATATTTATGTATTTACATATATCTTATTCACTTAGTTCCATTCAATACGATATGAAAACGAAACAGCGTTTATGCGTACATATGGTATACCATCTCCATAAACAGTGTTTTCCATTTCATATATATATATCTATTACAAATATTTGTATTATAAATATATATGATATATAAATCATGTTTTATATTCTGGAAGTATTTAAATAACTATCTATGTGATACGATCAAGAATAAAAAGTTAAAACACATACGATAAAGAAAGCGATTATTACCAGAAATGTCAATTTAGCATGAAAATTATTATGAAATGGGTAGTATAAATTCATAAATGAATCATTTCTGATATCATAAATATTAATATGGTTCTGTAATAATTTAATAACATACTATGGTAATTATATAGGATTTTATACATACCCACGTGTAAATAAAAGTACAAGGTAAGGGTTAATTTCTCAATTTCATTATTATCAGAGATTATTGATTTGTAATACTGTACTGGGAGATATTTATCATCCATATCCATGTTTAAAAAATTAATTTTCAAAAGGATTTTTAAGGGACACTTTATCTAAAGCTTAATTTTAAATGTTTTAAATATTTATTTTTCTAAACATTTTTATTAATGTCAATGTTTTCAAAAATGGTTTAAGGATGTATTTATATAGAGGACAAACATAACCTTGATTAAAAAAAGTACAAGGTAAGGGTTAATTTCTCAATCTCATTATTATTCGAGATTTTCTAAATGTATGCCTATACTGGGATATATTTATCAACCATGTTCGTGTTTAACAAAATAATTTTCAAAAGGATTATTTTTATGGGAATTTTTAACTAAAAAATCATTTTAAATTTGTTAAATATTTATTTTTCAAAACCTTTCTCATTAATATCCATGTTTTCAAAAATGGTTTCATGGATGTATTTATATGGACATGATTGTTTTGAAATATTAATTCATTTAAAATGTTTCAAAGTGTTATGGGACACTTTGTTTCAAAAATATATTTTAAATGTATTTATCTATAAATGGGTGACTATTAAATTATTTCTCAAAAAGGTATATTGCTCTCAAAGAGTTTTACTGATCATTTTCATCTACATCAACATACTTTACTCGATATTATTTTTGATTGAGGTTGATTTAATATAATACAATCTCTAATATTTTATTGAATCAGTTATGATTTTTTTTGACTACGGATGTTCTATTTTTATACCATTCATGGTCTATAGTTGAAGTATTGACATTTCATAAGCTATTTTTAACGCGAATGTTAATGTTATGTTTCAATATTTCATACACACAATGAAATGGACTGAGTAAGTGACGGGTGGGGCCCGCTATTGCCCCTCGATGCATCGGTAGGTCTCATGAGACAAATTAGTATCTTAGAACAAGGGCTTGACAAAACTTTTATTTGATGTCTTTTCACAAGGCCTTGACTATGTGGTAATGATGTCCAGCGTTAAGCATTCCATCATTATAAAATTAATTACTAAATGTGATTATTCTATTAGAAGAATATTCATGCGAATTTTTATATAGATTTGATTTATTTTCTCCATATTATGTTCATGTTTATGTATAAAAGGCTTTTGTTTTTATTACACTTCTTTTCTTAAAAGTTTATAGGTTCTGCTAAATTATTTACCCTTACTGAGCATCTGAGCTCACCCCTTTCTTATGTTTTATTTTATTAATATTCTTAGAAGGTTACTAGGATTTATATGAAGGTTTAAACTAGAATAATAAGGTTATTCTCAAAGGATTATCTATGTAGTATTTTTTTGTTTGAAATTGTAATGTAAAGTTCATGTTTGTAATATATTTTCCCAAACCACTAAACTGATTCGTCCTTCAGGACTTGATTCCTTATAATCATTCCAACGTATTAAAATAATTCACCAAATCCGGGCTTTTGGGGTTGTGGTGTTACACCAGGGAAAAATAATAAGTGGTCGGATCATCATATGAGTGGAGGAGATGGTTCTCAATAGTATCCCATTTCGACACCTCTGTTTATAGCTATTAGTATGCCTCTGACTTTATGTCAGTGTGTATAGTTTGGAAACACTAGGTTTTTTGGTCCTTCAATTGAAAAGGTTTGTAATAGTTATATATGTTATGGTTATCTACAAAATGTCTATTAGTCTATGTCTACTCCTTGATATGGTTAGGGATCATCAGATCTAAAGTCCACTACAACCCATCGAGATGCTTCTAGGACTACATTAATCTAACCGTATTCCTTAAGAGTGAAGAACATTCACGTAGAAAATCAATTCATATCAAAGGTACATGTGGGTCTAATGATAGTTATTTGTATCATATTTATTCCATATTTAGTAGTGGTTAATTTATTTGATACTAGATCTTCCTACTCATTTATTTCTGGAAATTTAATTGTTATTTATAACCCTCCAGAAGATATCATCTCCTTTTTATGGAGTTAGCCATGACACGTTGGAAGAGGAATGTGATAGGGTTTTAGTGTCCTTATTATATTCTATTTATATCTAATGTAGATTTAGTATGGTATTTTCTCATTATTGATTTCAATTTGTTTGACACCATCCCTGGGATGGTTTGGATTTTTGCTCATTATGATAAAGTTGATTGTTATCAATGGTGTGTCTTGTTTCTTATAGCCGACGAGAGCTCACAAGTGTTTCTGGGAGAGTGGGGTCAAAGGATGGTCATCCCTGACCTTCCCTCCCGTAGATCATGAGTTTTTTTTCATCTGGTGTATTTGATCCTAATTACGTTTATTCTATTTTTGATATTCCCGCAATTGTTTGGAATTTTATTGATGATTGGTGGAATACCTTCTAATGTTTTAATTTGATATCTCCTATACCCCTGGGGAAGGGAAATGTGTTTGTAAATTATCTTAGTAGAAAATTTCCAGGGAATTATTTTTTGGAATCTACGGAAGATTGGATCATTACATAATTTCTTCTCTGTTAAATATAGATGTTCAATAACATGTTTCAAGTATGGTTATGACTAGTGTTTAGTTATCATCTTTTTTCATTAAGTCTATTTTGCATATTTAGTAACACGATGTCATGTTCAGTGGACTTCAAGAAACCATATATGGTGGGGAGAATGTTTCAGGTTGGTCTATCTATTCATATGGTATACTCCATTTTGAGAGTCATTTTATGAATCCCATAATCTATGAGAAACTAAGTTTAGTTTTATTTTCATGATTCCTTATGGTTCGTTCATCGAGTCACTATAAAGATGTATTATGACATGAGATGGGGATTTTGGTGGCTGAGTATGAATTGTGACATTAGTAATTATGTATCCCATTGGTACACCATCCAATAGATAAATTTATAACATTTTAAACCTTCTCGGTTGCTTAAGCCCCTTCCAATTCCCGTTTAAAAATGGATTCATGAATCCATGGAATTTATTCCTAGATTCCCATAGTCACTCTATGGGAGAAATTCTATCTTTTTGGTGATTATTTGGTTGACAATGTCAGATAATTTATTAGTAACATAATAAACCGTAGAAGCTGAAGATCTGGATAAGCTGTATTTGAAGGAAATTGTGAGGTTACATGGGGACCCTTCTTCTATTATTTCTAACAAGGATCTTATGTTTACATAGAGGTTCTAAAGAAGTATTTAGGAGTTAGTTAGAACTTAGGTTAGGTTGAGTACAACATATCATCCACATGTAGATAGTCATATATATCTAGCTATTCAGATCACGAGGGATTCGATTTGTGCCTGCATCGTGAATTTTTGGGGACCCTATGAAAACCATTTGGGACCGGTTGAGTCTTATTGTAACAATAGTTTTCATTAATAAATCAGATTGGATCCTTTTTATGTTTTTTATAGTCTCCCATGTAATTTACCTATTTGTTGGGTTGATGTGGGAAAATATTATTTGGTGGGAATGATTTTGGTTTAGGGAAAATATATGAGGATTCATGATATATGACATCATAAGGTTACAACACAAAATCAATAGAAATATTATATAGATCGATGGAATCATCCTTTGGAGTTTTTTGTAGGAGACTAGGTTTTCAGGAAAGTTTCCCATGATTGGGTCACTATAGGATTAGAATGTATGGGAAATTAGATATGAGATATGATGGACCATTTGAGGTCACTGAGAATCTTGGGTGGTTTGGTCATTGGTTGGAATTTCTATTTCATTTGATTGAAACATAGGATATTTTCTACATATCGCTTCCTATGTTATAAAATCCTGATTCCTCTCACATTCTGTGATGGAAAAATATTGATTTTGAGCCATATGTTTCAGTTTCATAGAAGCCTGTTGGGTTTATTGTATATAAAGTAAAAAATTTTCATTAGAAGTCAGTTCTATTGGTCAATGTTCTATGGAGATAGAGATTAGATTCTCATGAGACATGTAATCTTAATCCATTGATGAGGGATAAGTGGCATCACCACTTTACCAGACTATATTCTTCCACATGATTTTATGGGGATGAAAAGTCTTATGGTGGGGAGTTTGTAACATATCATTACCCACTTTTAAGTATTTTCATTCTCAATAATTATTTCCACTTGAATTAGGTGAATCATTAGACTCCTGAGGAATGAGAACATTTTTTGAAAAAATAACTGAAATTTTTTAGATGCATGATTTTTTAATTAATGTATACCATGTATAAATGTGTTACTAGATTTTTGGGGTTCTCTATGAGTTCAGATAATTACCAATTTAGATTAAGGTTTTCATAAATAATATATAGTTTTTTCTATATGAAGGAACTTCACATTCCATGTAAGGAGTAAATGATGTGTAATTATTGCCAGGATCACGTCCTGAGCTAGTATAATGTGCGAAGGGATTACATGTAGTGTACATGTTACATTTCATATAATGTAAAAATATTGGGTTTTAATTAAAAATTGTTTTTTTGTGTTTAACAGAGTACTAAAGATTGAACGATGAGCAAATGAATTAAACTCCATGTTAATTTCATAGAAATAGATTTCAGAGAATCTCATTAGTGGATTGGTATTTAATTCTTTTATAGATGTCTCACCTCTCGACCCAGATATCGTTTCTGACAATTTTGGGCGCCTTAGTTTAGTCTAGATTGATTTTTTAGTGATTTATCACATTTTTGGTTGTGTTGAATCAATATGTGCGATTAAACCATTATACTTCTTTATTTTTTTGATTGCCTTTTCACCACTACATTTTTTTTCAAATCAGTTTACCTATAGTGAATTTTTTTATTGATTCAAACTACATCTATTGTGCGATCTTGTTTTGGGGGACGTTTACTTGTTGGTTATAGTGTGGAAGGTGTGTGTTCTTCAAGTATGTGTTGTTCTATCTTCTATTCCTACCCTTTTTTTTTGAATTTAATCAATTTTGATATTTGATGATTTTTTTAGGGCCTATTTTGTCGTTGTTTATTTCTTATGTGTAAAGGATTTCATTACTGGTGTGTGAAACCTATGTTTTGAGGTAGGTGGTTCAGTCTCTTCCCTCTGTTAGTGACCTAAATTTATCTTGTTTTTAATAAATTATTTCATTAAATGAAATGGAATGATTAGAATGATTTGTGTGTGTGTGTGGATATATGTTTTTCTAAAAGATAGATTCCCCATATTTATCGTAAATGGAAAGGGTTTTCATAGAACTATGAAATAGGTTTATAAAATATCATTCAAATAATGAAATGATGATAATGATTTACTAAATTATTTCGAAATTAGAGAACATGGGAAACCTTGGGTAATTACGTGGAAAAATTAGTAATAGGTCTCATCCACTATAATTGGGGTTTCTCATGGGGATTTCCTATGCTCCATGGGCCCTTTGTTCTAGGGACTTCTTAGACAAATTGAGGGGTTAACTCTCTGAGGTTTATCTACTCTTTGGGCTTAATGAACATGTCTAAAGGATTGATGAATGTGTTATTGTCTATCTTAGGGATGAGTTTCCTAGATATATTTATCTAGTGTGATCCTTGGCAAGATGTTACTTATGCTTCTTGGCCAATTTGAGCAGTTTGTTTCTTGTTTATTTGTTGTTCTACAATGGATTTGAGATTATATGTAATTCATTCTTTCTTTTGACATGATATGTCTATAGGGATATATGGATATTAAATGATTTGAAATTGATTTACTAGTTTTATTTGGAATTGATGAAAAAAGGGGAAATTAAATTATTTTTCCATTCATTTGACATAAAAATGATAAAATGTTATCATTCCTTATTTTATTTGTTGTTTAGCATGATAAGGTTATTTGTTAGAGACTTTTTATTGAACACATAGGTGGGAATATACAGATCTTATTTCCTCACAACTTACCTACCCCATTGGTAGAATGTAGACCTTGTTATATCTCTCAGGGTAGGGAATGTCAAGGAATTGTAGTATGGTGGTGAGGTTTTATGTATGTTGGGTTTTGCGTAGCTAGTGGTGAGATGGTGGGTGTTTTACAATGATATCACATAGATCTATTGGAGTATATTTTTGGGTTTTCATTCCTTTTTATTTGGACATGTTTTTTTAAATTTGTTATTGCTATTTTTACAATTGTATCACTTACGATTTTCCTTATAAATTATGGAATACATTTATATCATCCTTTGTTTCTCTCTTTTATCTATGTATACATTGAATTTTACTATTTAATGTTGGGATAAATTCTTCCTTCAAATAGTTGTTTGATTCCGTAATTTTAATCTCCATCCCATGATGATCGAGAATCACCATTGGGTGTGTGGAATATCGATTAAAGTACCACTCTGAGAGGGTATTTGGGTTGGTTCATTACAAAAATCCCCATAACACACCTTAAAATTATGCATTCATATTTTCTTTCATAGTTCCATCCTTTTCCTCTAATTTTGTTTTTATTCATCACTTCCTCTTTTTAGTGTTTTTTAGTGGAATCATCATGGAATTTTTTATTTCCCTATGCTACAATATTCAGTTCACTTATTTCTATATGTTCATTCCCTATATTGCAATGGTGCCTAGGGGATTGTTTTGAATGAATTTTAATGGGATGGTTTTATATTTAGAGTTTATAAATATATAAAAAATTAACACTATATGTTTATCTTATTGGAATAACATTATGAACAATTTTATAACATCTCATTTCAACAAATATTAATGGTTGAATTAATTTAACTATGTTTTCCTTATAGAATAGATTCTCATGTCTACTTTTTTATTATATATAAACTAAAATTTTATATTTAACTATGTTAATATATGAGATTATATTCTTATGTTTCGTTTTTTATTTTTTCAGAATTATAATTTATTATTTTTTAGGAAATGTAATGTGATTTTCAATTAAATCATCTAGGTGTATTACATATGTTACCTTTATCTCTTATTTTATCCTCATCATTCTGCATTTTTAGGCCCTAGACTATGAATAATAAAAAATGAAATGTAATTTCCATGTGTTTGGTTATGAATATATATAAATATTGGAAATAATATTTTTATAAAGTATTTTTTATGAAAGTGGCATGATTTATTTAATATTTTAGTTTTGATAGTTTTCCATTATGGGGATTTTTTTTATTATTTTACTTTCAATAAGTTATTTAAAGGTCCATTTGGAAAATATTGATTTCTTGCATTACAAGACATGATTAAAACCCCATTATGTGAAGGTTTTTTTATAAATGATGTTATATGATATTAAATTATTGTTATTAGATAATAAATATGTCTGTTTGTTAGTGTATTGAATTTTATTATGATATACTGTTTATAGTTATTACACATTGATGTATGGGATTTTAATATTTCAGTTTTTTATATATAATATTTTGTTATCTTATGGGAAATAATTATTTAAATTATATATTTTCAGGATATAATGTTTGAATTATTTTCAAAGGGTCATTTCCCTTATCAAATTATAGTTTTCTTGATTAACTATGTTGTATTTTATAATATTGTATTCATATAAGTTAAATGTTTTCATTATAAAAATAAATTTTGGTAGATTTAAATTATATTTTACATCAATATTATTACAATATTTTTTGATGTTATTATAATTAAGTCAAAATGTCTCATTTCCTTAACAAATTTTTGATTTGCTTAATTTTTTTTGATTTTAAACTAAATCATGGTTGGTTTCTTGATGTGATATAAATAATATTATTTTAGAATTGTGATATGATATTATAATTTTAGATCTAATAATTCATTATTTTTATTATAATTACACAATTATTATGAGTATTACATATGTTCTAATTGTAATTATTCTTATTTTTTCAATAATAATGTTATTGGGGTTGTTTTTTTCAACACATAAGATGATTTCTAAGTTTGATATATGTTTTTATGGTTAATTTTATATAACATATTAATCATTTAACCTAATTATCTAATTTATGTATACTTGAGGAAGAAAATATGTTATGTTTCTAATTTATGATCCCATCATTAGACATTTTCATGGACAATATTGTGAATTACCTTACCTAATCGTAAACTTTTCAGTTTTCTATATTATTTTGTAAAAGAAAATGTGAATACTGTAAATATAAAATTTTAGTGGGTTGTTTATGTTAATATACAACATTTTTTGTTTAGTCGACATGGCTCAAAAAATGTTGGTTAAATACAGAATGGATTTTTATATTTTGGGGTAAACAATCATTCCACTAATTTTAATTAAATTCATTTTTATAGGCTCAACCATATAAATACTCACGTGATCACCATTCCAATTTCAAAATCTGTCCCCTCAATATTAAGGTTTTTAAAGAATTATGAAATTTATATTCCTATCCACTTTGATGAGTTTTTTTAGTTTTAATATACCATGTTAATATTAATATAAAATTGTTTTATATATCATAATGGGTGGAAGTTTAGTGTGAGATATTGATTGGATCTAAACCATGTTAAGTTCAATTTATTTCGAGTTTTTTTATTAAAAAATTCTTTAGATCGGGGTTTTATAAACTCCAACTTTTATAATTGTTTTGTAAACCCTTGTTAATGTTTTAATGGAGATTGGAAAAAATTAGAAGTGTATATTTTCAAACAAACAATTATGTTTGGTATCATAATTGAGAGAAACGAAATTTTAATATAGATTATGATCAAAATTGAAATGTGTGGAATACTGATTTTAATATTTGTTTTATTACTAAATGTTCATCATCTCAGTAAATAATATTTAAAATTATTTAATATAATAGTATGAGAACAAATTATGTGACTAATGAAAATGATAATAATGAGAGGATGAAGAAAATGAGGGATGATTTAGGGACTCTTGCATATTAAAAATGTGGTAAAATGACATACATACATATATATAATTATTAATGTTTATATATCATTGGAAAACCATGTATAAATTTTTTAAAATGGTAATTGATTATATTATTAACTTTTTAAATTAATTACTTCCTTTTTTCAATTTATTCCCTCAAATAAATTATATTGTATTAATGTAAATTTACCAATATGTCTTTTCTATAATTAAAGTTCTATATTTCTTGAAATATTTAATTTTATTCCAGGACGAATCCATGCAGATAAATTATTATAAAGAATATAGTACATCTCTTTAGAAACCTCATGTCGATGGAAGATCATCATGTGTTCCACAAAATATAATATGGAACATTCCATTTATTGGTTCGATCGAAAAGAATTTCATGACTAATGAAATCCCAAAAAAATATATAAAGGAATTATGATGAATGAATTAAAGATAATGATGATTTTGTTCATCCTATAGATGGATCTTCATTTAGTGAATTTGATTCATGGTATCCTAATTTTTCATCTAAGGAGTGTAATTTATGGATGGGTCTATCATGTAACAGTTTTAATCCATTTTTCCATATTATTACTTCACACAACAAATTCCCAAATTACATTCACATTTATAACCTTCTTCCATGGATGTGTATTTGGAAACAATTAAATTTATTAAGAATAAACAATACTTCACTATATTATCATAGAAATAAAACAGGTGTGTATGTGAAACCTTTAGTAAATGAGTTGAAATAGCTTTGGAATATGGGTATTCAAACATATGATAGTTATTTAAAAGATATAGTTTATATATAGTTTTTAATATTCAAAAGATAAAATTTCTTCCTTCTTATGGAATTATATTTGGACGGGTCATGAAGAGAAATCTATCATATCTGGTTAGTATAAATGATATGAAATTTAAAAGTATTAAATATCATTATAGTTTTAGTTTCATTAGATTTCACCAATTCATACCATTAGATTATCCATAAGTTAAGAATAATTGAAGGGTTGATAAAGTCAATGCGATTGAGAGTCGAAATCAGAGTATGTTTGGAACTGATGTGATTAAATAATTTAAGGATGTGAATTTTTCACTTTGGAAAGATCAGAATAAATCTAAAAATAAGGACAATGTTTTAACTAAATCCTTGTATATTCAAGAGAATAAAATTAACCTAATTTTTCATCAGTATTGGTCAATATAATTTTTTTTCATTGTTTATAATTAATGAAAATTGATGGAAACATATGTGAAATTTTTAATTCAATATTTCCAACTGTAAAGGGGAATACCAAAGTTGATATAAAATATCAACATGAATTTGTGGATGGGGTATCAGACCAGAATTTCATGTTATATTTATTAGTGAAAATAAATGGAATATTACACATTCCTCTAATCTAATAAAACCATTAGAGAAAAATAAATTTCAAGAAGTAAAATATACAATACAATCTCCTGATGATTATTTTGGAAATATATCAGTACTGGTCAATAGAATATAGTTGAAACAAAAATATTGAAAGACTCATGACTACTCCGTCCCAGTGCATCAATTGATTTCAATAGAAATATTTCAATAAATTTAAAATAATATATGGTTGATGGTTACTTAGTTGTACCATTTTTAAAGATATTTTTATTCTAAATACTCTTCCATGTGTTTCTTGAAAAAATATATAAAGATATATAATTATTTTTATTCATTCTAGAGAACATTTTCTCTCATTTTTTCACTTCCATGATATATCAAAATTCCCATTATACAATTGAATATTTTATGGGGGGACTCATTACATTGAATTGGATATATCTAATGGAGAGAAATATTTTCACAATGAAGTTATTTTTTGAGATTATGAATCATCTTAAATGTTCTATTATGAATGGTTACATTGCACATGAATTAATGGATTCTGGTTTAATATATTTGAGTAATGTGATCCTTACACTGAACTAGCCAATGATAAATGAACAAGAGAAAAATTATTAAAATGAATCAACTTTTCAATAATGTTATCAAATATTTGGAACTTTGGAATCATATAAATTTACTCCATTTATCCTTGAATCGCGGGAGATATCACATAAATCATTCTGGTTTGACTAAGATTATTTTTATTAATAAACTATATATTTTATTTGAACATATATATGTCATCTCTTATATCGATATCTACACACATATATTTATATGTAATTTAATTTTTATATGGGTAACATAGAAAAAACTAGGTATAACACATAATTCTATCCAAATGAAATGGATACGAACTTTTAAAAGTGAATAATTTCATGTTTGATTGAAATCAAAGGCATACCCATTACTTTTAGAAAGTAAAAAAAATATCTATATATTTTTAATATTAATTTATAGTTTAGATGTTAAGTTAAACTATTGAATTTATCTTAGAGGAAGTAATAGAATTATCTTTTGGTCCCATTTATTTGGTTTGTCAATGAAAAACACAGTTTCTTAATATTTATTATTTTTTGATAACTAATCAATCATTGAAAATGAGAATCAAGTATTGCAGAATTATGTTAATTTTAATAAAAAACTATTTTTACTGTGTATCAAATACTATTACTTAATATTATTTTTATTATTATATTTTTTTTGATAAAATGTTAATATTAGGTTATTACTCCCATGGTCAAGTTGCAACGATGAAATAAAAGTGTTATTACACAATTAAACAACACAACACATTTATTTATTATGTCAGATTTATAGTTTTTAAATTAAATAAATTCCTTAGTATGGATGAAATATTTACTACAGAATCAATGGAAAAATTAACATTTTAACTGAAAGAGAATACATGACCTAGATTTCGTGTCATTAGTGAAGTAATCCCAAGAAATATTTTTGATGATCATAAGGATGATGTTGTCCACTTTTCTCCCCCAAATAATCATGACCAATATTTTTTATATGATGGCTATATAATAAAATAGTTATATTTGATTGTGAAAATGAAGTATTTGTGTATATAATTTTGAAGAAATCATATGTGATATTAGTTCATACAATTTAACCCAACCAGTGTCCTTCACGTTCATTATTTTTAAATTTCTTAATTTTAGTATCAATTTGAAAACAATAAACTAACTTCAATATATTCATTACATGTTAACTAAAAAATATACATAAATTTAATTTCATATAGTTTATTTAATTAAACCCTTATTTAAATTCAATCAACCAAACATAATGATGTTGTTTAATTTGATTTAGCTTGAAACAGATTCCTAATACATAAATTTTTCAAAAGAATATTTAAACATCAATAAAATGATCCTAATATAGTCAAAAAAAATATTGAAATAGTCCAAAAACTAAATTCAAAAAATGATTCTTTTTTCCAAAAATATTGAATTTCCACTTCCATGTAGGTTTTCATGTGAAATTTTTTGTTTTATAATTTTTTATCTCTTTAATAAAATGTAGAAAATTCCGAAATATTATAGAATTTATAGCTTGAATGAAGTCCCCTTTCTCCATTAGTGGTGTGTTAAAATTAATCCTCTAAAAAGGCTCTAAGATCAACTGAAATTAAAAGATTATAGAAATCTTGAATTTAGATTAAACCCTCAATAATTTTATAATATTTTACTTCTAGTGTTGATCACATTTTTTATTAAATGTATCACTACTAAAAAGAAGAATTTGCAAACTTATTAGTTTAAAATATAATCATTGACCTAAATAAACCAACCCTAACTGTACCAAATGACTAAACCCAAAATGAACCAAATTATTTAACATAAAATGAATCAAATTTCTTGCAAGAAAAATCAACATAACTCAAAATTAACCAATTATCATAAACAAAAAATGAAAAATTTATCAACTGACCTAAACCAAAATTAAATAATTACAAAATGATTGAAATAAACCAAATTACCTAAGAAAATAAAAAATACATAACCCATAAATTAACAAAATTACATAACCCATAATAAATAAAATTATATAAATTTAACATTCCATTTCATAAAACGCAAAAAATTACTAAATAATAATTTTTGTTACCCAAAATGATCAAAATTATATAATGTAAAATAAATCAAATAACCTAACCTCACTTGTACAAATTGACCTAACCGAAAAATAATGAACAAATGACCGAATGAGCTATCAAAAAATAACATTAACCAAAGATGAACCAAATAACCTAACCTAAAATAAAAAATAAAATAACTATAAAATTTCATAACCAAAAAATGAACCAAATGACCTATCAAACAATGAAAAAAATAAAATAACACCAATTAAACCAAATAACATATACCCATGTAAACCAATTGACCTAGAAAATTATAATTGAATGACCAAATAACCTAACTAAACATTACCTAACCTAAAAATAAACCAAATGTCTTAACCCAAAATAAACCAAATGACATGGAAAAAATGAAGAAAATGACCATACCAAAAATAATATAAACCAAATTAACCAAATAACCAAAAATCTAAATGAACCCAATTATGTGAGTAAAAGACTACTTAACCAAAAAATTAATCATCTGGCACAACCCAAATCAATCCCAATAACTAAACATAAAATTATACAAATGTTCTAACATCAAAAAAATAACCAATATTCCAAAAGACCTATCCCAAAAATGAATCAAATGTCATTACTAATTATTTATATAAATTTAATCACTAAAAATAAATCAAATGACTTAACAAAAAATAAACCAAACCAATTAACTCATTGACCAAATTACAAAATAACAAAATAACCAAACCCAAAAAGAAACAAATGAACAAATGACATAAATAAACAGATGACAAAATTCCTAAATAATATTGTACAAAATTAATTGGAACAAATTGAACAGATAATAATAAAACCATATCATACCCATGTTTAGAAATCTAATAAGGATGTATTGATTATGTTATAAAATTAGCATTAAATTTCATATTAAATGTGTATTTATCTACAAAATATGTAAATGTAATATATTGAGAAGAATGTATTAAAAAATTCCATGAAAGAGAGATATTGTAAGGGTTCCCCCTCATCCCTTGAAAGGGGGGTTATCAAAAATAAATAAAGATAAAGGCCTTCAGGCCATTTAGACAAAACAAATAATGCCATGTACTTAACCAGTTTTAATTTTTAATCTAGTTTCATTATACAAGAAACTAATATTTAGTGGATAGAAAAGTAATAGTGGTGAACAAACTTCTATTTTTATGGGGAATTTAGGAGACCAAATCACAACACTCATCACACCTGATTACACCCAAAACATTCAAAAGATAACCCATCGACCCTAAATTTTTATATCACAAGTACCATAGAGGCAACTGATATTTTTAAACCACCTATATGGTCAATTACATTTATATCTAATCATTATCCTTATATATTATTTCCTAATATAATGATATATCACTCCCAAAATCCATGTTTTTATTATCCATAAACTCTAATGCTGTTACATCCATTACATATATCCCATTCTCTTTGGGATTTTTTGTTTGTTCTTGTTCAATATATTATATGGAACCTTTAGATCATGTTGAGAATATTCTTTCCCCTTTTTAATTGTATTGGTTATTGATCACTCAGATATAATAGTTCCAACATAATCCATTGATCATCCTATCTCAAGTAAAACTATAAAACACTTTTAATTGTTAACCTTAATATTCAGTTTATCATGTACTAATTTAATATTTTTCATATATTAATAGTGGAATATACCACTATTAGAATACATGGATGTAATTTCATACATTAAGTTTGGAACCACATAACCCTAGTGATGGCCAAGTATAATTAATATAATCAAGTCATTCATAAATATGAGAGAGATTATACAAGTATTATGGCTATGATTTACTAAAAACCGTGACATCAATCCAAGGAAACCAATTTCTTAGAGAGACTGTGGAAACAATACATACAATATAGGTTCCAATGTGGATAAGAAATTTTATTAGAATAAATTTTATAATATTATAATATTTGTATGAATTAGTGTTTTGGTAGAATCTATACTGTAATTTTTGAGATTGTGAAGTTGTTGGTGCTATATGAATGATGGAATTTGTTGAGCTATGGGAATGAAATATATAATGGATCAGCTTATTGGGTAATATAAGATTTAGTACATATACTAACATTTCATGAGTGTCTATTAATATAGTACCGTGAAATTATTTTTTATTGGTAGTATAAAAATCTTATGTTACTATTCAAATTAATTTTTTTATTGAATGAAACTATGATTTTTATTAACTATATATTTATTAATATTAAAAATCCATTAATAAATATTTTCGAATATAAATAAAAAACATGGATTCTATGATGTATTTCCAAAATTTGGGGGAAAATACTAATCTTGAGAATCAGATACAACACTTATTTTTCATGTAAAGATATGATTTACTAGGAACCAAAACAATTGAACCATACCAAAACATTCTTAAAATACCTAAATGATCCGTACCAAATGGAAGCATGTATAATTGAACTAAAAAGAATTAAATGGTTATAAACAAATAAGAACATACTTTAACAGAAGAGAAAAATATAATGTAAAAATATACAATAATATGTTTAAAGTTATATTTAAACTATTAGAATCATAAAAATTTAAAACTTTTCATAAAAATATTATATTTTTTTAAAAAAAATTTAAAAAAATATCAAAACAATTCTGGTAAGTATTTTTAATTTTTTTTTAAACAAAACCCATTACATAAAATTTAAAAACTATTTACAGTTTTATAAAATACATAATTGTGTCATTTATTATTTATCAAGATAAATTTATATAAAAAGTTATGTTTTTCAATAATAATTTAACAAAATTAATGATATTTTAATGATTTACCCATCAAAACATCAACAACCAATATAATAAAAATCAAACAAAGGAACATCATTAAGAAAAAACAAAATTATCATTCAAGAGTCTAAATATTAATATAACAATCATATAATAACGATCATATATACATGGTTCAATGGTAAATTACCATAAATTAACACATACGACAATCTGAATTTTCATCCATCGAATATCCTACTACCCCTCTTTGTTCCAACCCCTAACATCCACAAAAAAATTTATCGAATCCAAAATAACAACCAAAAAAAACATTCCTGCCTAATTCCTTCAAAGGAAACCATATATAATTCATTCACCCTAACAAATTGTTCCCATATATATGTCTCATATAAGTACCATAATTAGTAATTTTATTCAACTTAATATACAATTCCAAATTTTTTTCTTCCTAATAAATAGAACCTTACTACTCAATTACATATCAAATCTTCAAAAACTAATATAATCAAAATGAAATGATCTTAGTACTTCCATTCAGGATTATTACAAGGGGAGAATTAACAAGGGTGGTTTATTTAACTCTTATTAGCGTGATTTCAAAAGTTAAATACCCAAAATATCTAAACCAATTTAGGCCTATAAGTATGTGTAATGGTTCATACAAAAATCTAGCCAGTGTACTTAGTAAGAGATTTTATTTTTTCCTGGTAGAATGGGTCTTCAGAGGAAAACAAGGATTTGTTAAAGGGAGGTCCACTCAAATAGCTATAGGCTGTGCACAGAAGATGGTAGAGGATATTAAAATAAAATCTTGTAGGCCTAAAATTGTTATTAAGATTGATATTGATAAGACATATGGCTATTAGAAAATAACATCATCATTTGGGTGATGGAATGCATGAGTTTCTCTAACTGTGTGAGAGACTTATTTTTATATGTTTTAGCTCTCCCTAGATCTCAATTTCGATAATGGTGGAAAGATGTGGTTTATTAAAATCATTTTGTGGCCTTAGTCATGGGACCCAATGTCTCATAGCCTTTTCATCATGGTTTAGGATTCACATAGTAGGGCCATCAACTGGGGGATCCATAATGGTATCATTCTTCCATTCAAAAGAAGAAATCATTATAATTATATATCTCATATTTTAATTACAGACGACTTGATTGTCTTCATTAATGGTGGGAATATATCCATTAGAGGCATTAGAACTATCCTATAGGTTTATATTAAGTGGAGTGGTGAGAAATTTAATTGTGAAAAAAGATGCATTTATGTTCCTAGATTATTCGTGGAAAGACGGTTGAAGAGAATGGAGGATATTTTGGGCATTCATAGAAAATATTTTCCTATCGAATACTTAGGAGCACCTATATCTTTTGGGAGGCTTCACATTAGAAATATTCAGGGGGTTCTTATAAAAATTACTATCTATATAACCAATTAGAGTAACCACTTTCTTGCATTATGGGGTAGGATTACATTGGTGAATTGTGTCCTCATTTCCATTCTAATGCATCTAGTTTTAGGGATTAGGCCTCCTAAAAATATGATAAGGTATTTTTAGAAGATTATGACTTCTTTCATATGGGATTATCATATTGAAGGTAGGTGTCATTGGTCTTTGTAGAGTATAATAGTGAGGTCAGTGGATGATGGAGGGATTGACTGGCATAGTGTGGAGGGAACCATGCTTACCCATCAAACCAAGATGGTCAGGAATGTCATGGAGGGGAACTCCATTTGGAGTACGGTAATCACTAAGAAATATGGTCATGTCTTGTATTCTATGAGGGGTAAATTCTCTCAATTATGGAAGGCACTAAGAGGTCACTACTCAGTTCCCAATATGAACTCTAAATGAATCGTGAGTTGCGGTGAGATTAATTTTTGGCATCAAAATTGGGTTGGATCTCATCTTAGATTTATAGGTTGTCCCACACCTAATATTAACTTTTCAGACCCCTCAGAATCCAGTGTTAATTCAAGCTATCCTTAATCACCAAAAATGTGATGTCTTTGATCAAAATGATCTTTCCACTCTTTGCAATAATCTTGTCTTTACCATATTTTCTACGGGGGTGTTAACTGTTATGGAGTATAGCCGATTTCACCTGTTCAATAATTCCAGTAGTGTTGGTGGTTACTCATTTTGGTGTAAGGATATACCCATAAAATATATTTTTCTGTTTTAGAGGATATTAAATAAAAGTTGTCCCCATAGATGAGGCCATTATAAGAAAGGGCATCAACCTCATCTCTAGATGTTGGTGTTATAGGATTTACTAGAAAGAAGGATCCAATCATCTCTTCTTTGGAATTGATTGGGCTACATCAGTCTAGAGGGGATTTAGTTCCCTCACTGGGCGGGACATGCATGCCAATGAATGTTTGAATTTTTGTTGGAGTGTATTGTAGGATACCGATTTGTGCAAGTAGGAATGGATGGAAAGAGCTGTGTTATTGGAAGATGGTTGTTGGTAAATCTGGGACGCCAAAAATAAGGCTCAAATTAAAGTTCAATCCAGTTCATCCTTGGCCACGAATGCTTGATTGATGAATCTTGAAATGAAGTTGGGATCATTTATGATGAATATGGACACCATCCAAATAATTATAATGTTTATGGGGAGAAGTTGACATGGAATCATGGCACAAACTGTGTACCATCCAGGTAGATGGTTTTTCTGGAAGCCCCCTCATTATAGTTTTAAACTCAATGTTGATGGTGTGTGTGGTCTAGGCATCATGTGAGGGGGATATGTTGTCATTGTTAAAGGTATGGAATTTCATCTATCTTTCAGCCAATTTTATGGAAATGGTAACTCTATTATGGTTGAAGCCAAAGCCTTGATTAATTTTCTGGAAGTTTACATGAGCCACACCATTTCACTTTTGGTAATAAAAATAGACTCTTCATACATCTACAATGAAATAAAATGTAAATATGATGCCCGTTATTCTATTGAGTACCTCATTCATAGGTGTAAAAAAATATCCACAATGGCATAAGAAAAGAGAACACTTGGCGTGAAGGTAATAAAGTGGTAGACTTTTTGGTGGCATGGTAAAACACATAAAATCCTTGTATGGTTTTTTTCTACCATGGGAAGCCTTCCTTAATAATGTGTAGGGCTTGTTCGAGCTGATGCACTTTGGTTTACATCATTTTAGAACCCTTTCATTCCCTAATCTTGTTTTCTTTCTTACAGTTCTTTATTTATCTTTAATATTTATCTTTATTATCAATAAATGAAGTTTTATATTTTCATGAGATACAAGGAATAACATCTTAAAATACCAAATGATTTATTTGTCTTGGTAAACTAGATACATACATGATTGCCGTATTACATTTGCAAACAAGAATCCAAAAACAATCAGTAACATTATTCTTTCTAGAATATCTTTTTATATCAATTATATTAAACTTTATAGAAACATAAGAAAATAAAAAATAAGGGTGGGTTGAAATTCATTGTAAGGGTTACGTACAACATAAGTTATTAAGAATTAATAATCATAATCATCATTTAAGGGTAACTAACATTACACACATTCCATTTAAATAACATGACTATCATGATAAGGCATGAAATAACCAATATGGAAAGGGAAATAAATAAAAACACATGCCATTTAATCACTAAATGATAATGGACTGAATCTAGAGATAATATCATTGTGAAAATAACATGGATAATAATTAATTAATTCTTAAAGAAAGAAATTCTTAATTATTGTTAATAATATCTCAAGCACATGATAACATTACCGTAAATAACTTTCATAAAAAATTTAAAAATATAGGTAAGATCATTTTAAATTCTAACTTACTAATTTCTCTAATGAGACCTACCAATGCATCAAGGGGATTTATGTTATCATGATATATCCATCACATCAAGTGAAAATAATTTCTCACACATTGATGACTGATTTAACCCCAGAATCAAAATGTATTACCATTAAATATCAATGTTGAAGAAACAATATGGATTATCAATATTTCCCCATTCAATTAAATAACTTTCAATTCAAAACAACATATATATAAATGAGATATAGTTAAATCGATAAGAATATACAGGATTAATAATATTGATATTTAGGGGAAATTTAATTATCAATCATCACAGGAAAGTGAATACATCAAGGTAATGTTGAAGACTAAAAAAATTAATTAACAAAGTGAATGTCAATAATTTACTTAGTCAAATGATCACAAACCATCCATATAAAAAATAAGTATGGTATTAGGAAAACATGTAACCATTGGAGTAATAATTAATGGTATTTGTCGTTGATGAATATAATCTCCCCAAAAATATATTTCGAAATGTTTTTATGTAAATATCATTTTTATTTTGAAAATTAATTTTCAGAACTAAAATTTGAAAAAAAAATTAAAATATGTTTACTTGAAAATAAACTTTGAAACACATAGAGAAAGTTTTAAAATAATGATTGGTCATGACGATAAGATTTGTTTTCATGCCTAGTTAATTAAAACAAATATCACATTCACATTATTGGTAAAATTAAAATGGAATTTGTTTTCAAAACATCAAGTTGATTCCTTTAAGAAAATAAAAAAGTAAATATGGGAATATAAATTCATTACTAATTAATTTTAAAAAATTTTAAAAACATTTTTGAAAACCATTTTTTAAAATAGGGTTTTGTATGAAAACAAATTTATGATCTAAGAGGTTAAAGTTATCATATATTGTTAAATATATATTATAAATTATTTTAAGTACCAATGAGTGGAAAAATGATAATATTACTTGAAAATGTCATGAATAACAGGATAATATTAAAATAAAATGGAATTATTAGAAAATTATCAAATAATTTAGTTCAATGGAAATTCATCTATAAATAATCTCGATTAAAATGAGATTGTGAAATATATTTTTACAAAGATCACAATGTTGATGTGTGAATTTAAAAATGAATCAATTATTTGAATCAAATGCAATTCCACATAAAAAATGGTTATAAAATAGTAGATAGTCAAAATTCATTATATATATAATTTGATAATATCAAAGATAATGAAGTATTAATATAACCCATAGAAATGAAATTGAGTTAAGAAATTGTTTACAACTTGGTAACATTTAGGTCAAAACCCCTATTATAAAATAATGTAAAATGAAAATTAAAAAAACATGAATTAATAATTAATCATGATATTACATTTTAAAGTTGTATTAGATACATTATATCAAATAAATTATGTTCATAACATTACAATATGCCTCAATGAAGATATATTGAGGGAAAGTCCCTTACATCCCAATTTATTTTGGTTGAACAAGATTTAACCGACTTTATAGTGGTTTTATAAATTTTAGTAACTTATAGGATAAACATATTAAAATATATAGTATCATATATGATCCTTATATAACATATTATCACCCATTCATTAATAATATTTCATTCTTTTCGTTCTTTTAGATGTTAATTATGTTGTTTTCTAAATCATGAATTGCCATGAAATTTTCAATTATTTTACATATTAAATATTTTTTCATCTCTATAATAATAGTAATGAAATAATTATCATATTAATTCTTAAATTATATTTTTCATAACAATCTTGATATATTTTTTTGAAAAATGGAGTATGTTACAATCATGTAGGCAATAGGTTATACGTATGCATGAGTAACATTTCCATTTTCATTGATCATTATATAAACGAGGTAAGTGTTATTTTTTACTTAAAAATGATAATAATATCATATATACCATATTATGTTTTTAAATATACTTATATATATATATCATCTATGTGGTGTGTTTATAAAAATAAAATCACATCTCTTTCTAAATGTGGTAGTCCACACATACACGAATAATGCTATCATTTTCCAATGTAAGAGATAAAATGATATATTATCTTTTTAGAAAAATAAATATGTCATTATTTTCATAATTATTTCATTTATATAATATATATTCATTAAAATTATCCTGATTACGTTCCATGTATAGTGTTAGTGAAAAACGAATCATATTATTTCATGAGGCGGTAGTCCACCGTACACATGAGATATGTTACCATATTTTATTTAGAATGGAAATTAAATATGTATATATGATATAATTACTCAATATATATAATTATTTTATAAATATCATATATATAATTTCAATCCATAATAATACCCATCCTTGATAAACAGAAATGGAAAAACAAATAACATCGCTTCACAAAGCGGTAATCTATTGTACACAGGAATCCAAATTTCTTAACCCATTTGATGGAATTGAAGATGATTTTATTTCATAAAATTATATATAGAAATATATAATATTATTTTGGATATCGATTTTATTATTTAATTATGGTTTAATAAGAATTTAATGTGGTTGAGGAAGAAATACAATAAAAATGCTCGTTGAGGAACATTGCCTCTTCTTTGGGCAACCTTATTAGTTTAACATCCAAATCATCTTTATGTTTGGTTTAAGCCCAAAATCGCAGTAATTTTATGATATGTGGGATATTTGAATGTTTTTTGGATAGTTATTGGATGATCTAAAAAGTTTTTAAGGCATGAAGAAGAGAGGAGAGGGGTGAACTTTTTATAAGGGAGGTTAGTTGCACACTAGTATTTTTGAAAATAAAAAGGACTACAAACATTTTTCACATAAAAAAAGATTATAAAAATAGATTATTATACATAATACTAAATTATAAGGTCTAAATATTTGTATAAAAAATATATAATTTTTAGGTCAGTTTATCTCTTTTATATTTTTTAACCCCAAGTAAATCCATTCTAACCTTAACTCTGATAAATACTATTTACTATTTTTTATTCATTTGGGTAAAAACATATTTTTAAATTATTAGATAATTTAAATTATTATTATTTTAAATATTTATTCCATTTTTAAAAATTCCATTAATTGAATTTGAAAAACATAATTTTAAAATAATCTTGTAGACTCAATAAAAAAACCAGTTTTTAAATATGATATGTTCAGATGATTATAATGTTTTTTATATAAAAATAAAATTTAAAAATAATTAAAATGACATGAATTATAGTAAAATATATACAATTGATATAATTATACATTAATATTAATTAAAAATATAATTAAACTTTATAAATAATTTAAAAAAAAGGAATTTTGAAATTAAAATTTAGTATTAGTCCCTATTCCTCAAAAATAAAACATTTCAGAAAAATACAACAAATTAAAACTAAGATATTTTTGATACTATGATTTAAAAAATTATATAAATTTTATAGAATAGTTTATAAAAAATCGGTAAAAATTAATTTTAAATTATTTATACAAAGAATGACTAGACCACCTTTTAGAAATATTCATCATTTAAGAAAATATTTATTTTTATTTCAAATGTTCCTTATTTTATTATTAATAAATTTCTAACCTAGGATTTTTTACATATTTAAACCATATAATTTTTATAATTTATTTATCACTATTAATAAACCCCCTAATATAATTACTATGTAATGATGGTTGACCATATTACGATTCATTTAGACGTAGGGTTGCGTGTTCTGTAGGCTATCGAAGAGATTAAATTCAAATGAAATATAATTTTGAGGTTTCTTAAACATTATGTTTCATTTAATATATTCAATGAAATTCAATTCTCTTTTTTTCTAATTTTGGGGTTTTACATTCTCCCTATCATAAATTTAATCTTGCACTTCAAAATAAATGGATTGATATTTGAAAATTACATTATTGAAAACCCACATTATAAAAAGGTTTATAAAAATATTCTCTTATTAAGAGAGAATTGGGAAGCAAAAATTTCATACAAAATAACACATAAATAGGTTTCTAATTTAGATAACATTAATTGGAACTTAATGTGAGGACCTGGAAGAAAATAATAGATAATTATAAATAATGATAGAGGTCAATGATCACAAGAATATAAGTGAACAATGAAATGTTAAGGTACTAAAAATCATAAATATGAGATGATTCCAGAAACTATATGATTCAAAAAAATTTACGTTATTAAGATTACTTTGTTTCTAGTTACTTTTACAAATTTTTTGGAATTATTTTACTAAGAATTCTTGGAAAAAATGGGTTTCACAAGTTATCCAATAATCATAATACAATGATATTTAATTCCTTACATCTCTTATTATTTTAAAAAATATGATTTTCACATGTTATCCAATATGTTTAAATATCCATGTGGTGAACCTCATTCAAATTTCAACATAAACAATTTCAAAAATGGTTAACCTTATAGAACAGTGAAATATTAATATCCCTAACATTTGAAATAAGGTCACTAGATTTTCAAAATAAAATTATCATTAACCCCCCAGAAACATGATGTAGGTCTTAATCATCACATATCAAACATGTACCTTTATCATGTTTAAACATGGAACATGTTAGAAACCTAAATTACCATAAAAACTTGTTAAAAAAATTCACGCATCCTTAATACTTATGTAAAACAATGATTATTGGATATATTCCTTAAATCCAAAGATGTTGTAAACTTCATGAGTGATAGTATAAATCACTTTTTCAATAAATCATTAATCATTATAAAGGTAGTCTGTACTATCCAATTTACTTTATCTATTTAAATAATCTCTTTATACTAACTTAATTACCCAAAATTGAGAAATACATTAAGGATTATCTTTGTATCAATCATGTGTTTTCTAAGAAGTTTAATATTCCACGGAAGCATTTTTATTGGGAATTTGTACTGTTCAACATACACAGTTATATCCTTAATTAAAAGTACTAAATTATAATCCTAATACATTTTAAAATTCATATAACCTGGATACCACTAATAAAATATTCAAATTTAAAAATTTATTCATCCAAACACAAGAACATTAATAATTCCAATTCATCTGTGGTAATAACATAATATTGACCATGATACATTATATTCTTTTTAGGTATATTCCTTTGACACATGAGTTTTTTATTTAAAAATTTCCCTATAAACATAAAATTTAATAATTGCACATTGGAAAAAAATTTCTTACCCTTGAGAACACAAGCATAGGGGCCATTCTATCCTCACTTTTAGAAGAATCTCATTCATTTTAAGAAGGTACTATGATGTTTATTTCAATAATTGTCATACGTGGGAAGATATTTCTTTCCCTTCTTCCATTTGACTATCATTTTTTATGTCTTCATCTTTTTTGTTTTCTTACCTTCGAAGCCATAATACATAGATAATTATATTTATTTCTTGATAGATCATGATATTACGTCCTTATATTATGAGAATGTTTGTGAGACAAGTTACCTTTAAATAATTGGCTTAATCCCTTCATTAAAATGATCATTCTTAATCTTTTGATTACATGAATTGATACAGTTCCCATTAAATTTATTAATATACATTTCTAAATTATGTAATGCTCCAAATTAGATCATATCATTATGAAATATATTATATAATCGGAAAACTAGTGAAATACTTTACAGAATATGAAAATTTTATGAATAACTAATCTCATAATCATAAACATGGTTTATTTGGGGATATCTCTATTTTCAAATAGTTCATAATGGTTTGTAATGAAAATGGGATTTATACTAAGAATATCCCACTTGAGTGTCAAACTAGTTTCATATTATGCATGTTGTTGTGCACTAAATGGTGATCAGGTTAAGCGAAATGTTTCTTTTTCATAATTATAACCCCTAGGAACCTCTGTTCTTGAACCACAACCAATTGTAGTGTCCATATTGGGAAGTATTGATAGGGAAACCCACATAATAACTTACTAAATAAAACATTTGTGCATTATTATATACATATACACAAATTATATCATAGGTTTATGTTCTATAATATATATTTCCTTAATCTAGATTCCTAGGATTCTAATAAAATTCATTAGATAAAAATTGTAATGACCCTAACTATAGTAACTTAGATATTGTGTCTTAATTTATTACATTCTCATAAGAAACAAGTAATTTCATCTTAAAGGACTAAATAGTTTAGTAGTCTTGATGAACTAGATATGCACATGATTCCCATATTACATTTTAAATTGTGAATTACAATACATTTTTTAGTAACATTAATCTTTATAACATATCCTTACAAATCAATCATAGTATGCTTCATGGATTCCTAGAAAAATTATAAAAATATGGGTGGCCTCAAATAATACCAAAGGGTTACGTATAGAGGAATATATCAGACTAAATAATCATAATCAACATATAAAGGTAATTAAATTAATACACATGTTATTTAAATAACCTGTATATCATGATAAGATAAGTAATGATCAATATGTCAAGATTAATAACTAAAAACACATGTAATTTTATCAATAAACTGAGAATTAAATGCATCGAATGTAAATGTCACTAAAAAAAGTTCATGAATAATAATAACTAAATTTTTAATGAATGAAATACTTAATTTTTGGATGTCATGTCTCAATCACATGATTCCTCTATGGTTAAGATATTTCACATGATGATTTAAAACTATTATTAAAAACTCATTTAATTCTAGCTTACTAATTTATCTCCTCAAACCCACGAACACATCAATGGGATATATAATATCAGGCCCACCCATCACGGTAGGTCCAAAGAATTATCCACATATCGAATAATCAATCTAATTAATGAATCAACATGCCTTAGCATTAAATAACCATATCGAAGAAATAATACGGATTATCACTATTTCCCCAGTAAATCATAAAAATTTAAAATTTAAAGAGACATTTGAAGAAATTAGATAGGGTTTATGAAATTAGAATATCCATGAAAAATAATAAGGATATTTAGGAGGAATTTTATGTCTAATTATCATAAGAAAATGAATATTTCATAATAATGTTAATTAATACAAAAATGAATGAAGAAAGTGAATATTAATAATTTCCATATTAAAATGATCATAAACCAAAGATATAAAGAATAAGGATGGTATTTACACAACATATATCTATTTTGTTAAGAAATGTGGTTGTTCTCATTTATGATTTGAAATACTATAAAAAGATCAGTAAACTATTCTTGAGGAAAATTTCATTTTCATTTTGAAAATCAAAAGTTTTAACTAAATGTTCTCAAAAAAAATTTAAAATAATTTTATTTGAAACAATTCATTGAATATTATAAAAGATAATTTATAAAACTAATTGGTAATGAAGGAAAGAAACTCCAAACATGCCGAGTTCATTAAAATAGAGATTCGATTAGCATTTTTAGTAAAATTTAAACATGCCTTATTTTGTAAACGACATGAAGATTTATTTCCAAAAAATTGTAAAAAAAATAATGGGTAAATTTGTATTTAATTAGTCATTTTTATAAATTTTGAAAACATTTTTGTAATCCTTTTTTGAAAATAATGTTTTGGAATAAAAGGGATTTCTGACAGAAGAGGGAAATGAAGTCATAATTTTTCTAAAAACATTTCTCAATTAATTTAAGTGATAATGATTGAAAAATAATAACATTACTTGAAAATATCGTGAATATCTATATTATAATAAAAGTAATTGGATTTATTAAAATTTTATCAATAATTTCCTTAAATTAAAATTCAAATATACAAATCGATATTAAAATGATATTGTGAAATAAACCCTTAAAAAGAACAAAAAGTTGAATTGAGGATTAATAAATGAATCAATTATGTGTAATATATTTAAAACCACATAAAAAAATTGAAAAAAATAGATATTGAAAATCAATTATTCACATCATTATATAATATCAACAACAATGAAGGAGTAATATAACCGAATAAAACAAAATTGAGATATAAAATTGTTTACCACTAGGTAAATTTTATATCAAAACCCCTTAGATAAGATAATTAAAAATGAAATTTAAAATTCCTCTAATTATTAAGGAATAATAATATTACATGTCAAAGGGTCAGTATATACACCATATAAAAAAAGAGGTTCATAACATTATAATATGCTTCAATGGAGAGAGTTTGAGATAAAGTCCCTTACCTCATGCTTCCTTTTGGTTGAATATGATTTAGAATCCTATATAGTATCTTTAAAAATTTTATTAACTTGTAAAATAACCATATTAATATTTATAATATCATATATTATCATTTTATAATATATTATCACCCATTCATAAATAATCTTTCATTATTTTCTTCGTTTCTGGTGTCATTGGACTTGTTTTCTCTTTCATTATTTATCTTGAATGTTTTAGTTCTTATTAAACTTGTGTAGTATAATAATATAAATAATAATAATAATTAAATAATTATCATATTAATTCATAAATTATAATTTTAAGAAAATTCTTTAAAGTTGGATTTGAGAAACTAATTATGTTGCGATCATGGTGATGGGAGGTAGTACGTACACATGATTAACATTTCCATTTTTCAATGATAATTATTGAAAAGAGGTAAGTTATATTTTATCATTTTGTAATTTTAATTATACTATATATAATATATTATTTCTTTATATATACTTATATATATCATTAAAGTGGTGTGATGATAAAAAAAGAGTCACATCGCTTCCTGAAGGTGATAGTCCACACAAACACATTCGATGTTACCATTTTTCATTTTAATAAATAAAAGGTATATATTATCATTTTATAATGATAAATATATAATTAATATTATAATTATTTCATTTATATCTCATAAATTAATTAAATTTATCCTTCTTACATTCCATGTAAAGCGTTTATAAAAAACAAATCACATCACTTCAAGAGGCTATTATCCAACATACACACAAGTGGAATTTCCATATCCTATACATATTAGAATGTAAAGTGATATATATTATATAATTACCAAATAAGTATATTTATTTTATAAGTAATATATATATACTTTATATCCGCCATCCTAACCAACTGTGATACATAGTATTAGAAAAATGGATGAAATCAGTTTGGGAGGCGGTAGACCTACGTACACAAAAATTATGTTTTCAAAACCTATTTTGTGGAAGTGGTAATGGTTTTAAGTAATTAATTTTAGGTAAGAAAAATTCAATGTAATAAAAGAGAGGGTGAATCATTTATTTTCATGAAATTTTCACAATTATTTATTTTGAATCCCTTTGTGAAATATGTTTATATGCATCATTTTTTTTATATGAAATATGATCAATAGATAATAAAAATGAAAGAACACAAAAAATTTAATGTGGTTTGGGGCACAAAGATCCCGTAGTCTTCTCCACCAATCACTCTCTCTGCATGCTTGGTGAATTTCACTAGCAAAGCCCTCTTATCATAATACCACAAATCCACAAGTGAGTGTAGGAAGTTTACAACCTTACAAATTAGGCCATACATAGAGCATTATGATTATTTTATAAAGAACCAGTTATCTACCACTTATATTGTGAAGCTGATATGTTACCACAATTGAGTGCGATCAGTTCATACTTTAACAAATCAAAAGAGTTTGATTCGAAGGTACATGTTGATCTTCACAATTTCCGTTGCAAAAATTGGCAGTTGATGAATCTTCTTCTTTAGAAAAGAATGACTTCAAGAAAGGGTAGTTCTAAATAGATCATAGTTGCAAATGATCTTCCATAAATGTAGGAATAGATAGCAGTAGTAATCTTACAGAAGTAAAAGATTAAACACGTATGTCTCTGATATGTAGCCTCTTTTAGAATCCATCGTTCATTACAGCAGCACTCTAAAAGGCATTTATAAGAATGAAATTATATATATTAATATCTGAATTTTATATCCCATATATTAAAATCATATAATGGTAGAATATATAAAGAAAAAAACCAACTTCCAAATTTCAGATTCAAAAGATTTTCCTGAAAGATCGTGAGTATTTAAATTAAAAAATGTATAGAAGAGTTGTAGCTTCTATTAAAAATATTGGAGAATGTCTCCATTCAATATGATAATTTGAATCATTTAAAATGATATTTTAATTAGTTGAAAACAATCTCTAAATCAGTCTACAGTACCATCAAGACTATTGCAGAAATCTTGGAAAAAAATTGTGAAATTATATCTCTGATATTTAAAAGTCAAACGCAAGTTTCCATCATAAAATTAAAAATTCCAAACACAGGTTTCAACTACATAGAATTAAATTTCCAAATGTAAGGTTTAAAATGTAAGGTTGATCATAATTTTAAGGTTAAGGAATAATATTTTTGTGTCCTCAAACATAGGGTTACATAGATACATAGGGTTCATTAACCATACATTCTTTTGATTGACTGAAAATTAATTTTTTTTATTAAAGAAACACTCTTAAGGAAAAATTGAGAAACTATAAAACTTGAATTCAATGACTAAAAACATTAATGTATTCTCAATGTTCCTAAATCTGAAAAACTAGATAAAAAAAGAAATCACCTCCCTACCATAAATATCATTAAGTCCGGTTTCCCCATTCCAATGCTAGACGACAAGAAGTCTTATACAAAGATGGATCGGTACCAATGGCCAAGGCCATATCTTCTCAATCATCCAAAATGAAATCACATAAGTCTAGTGAAAACATGTAGTTCTATCTCATTTGGAGCAGCCTCTGAAGATAATATGAAATTAAGAACCTTGAACAACAGGCTGCAAGCAAACAATATTCATAGTGAAGAGAAAAATCACCTAGGAAATTCACAAATTCCATCGCCACATCAACGAAAGAAACACCATACACGAAAATACCAAAAATATATATTCATTAAAAACATCCACAACATCACCATCACATGTTCACCACAAGGATCACATCAGAATACTATTCACAGAAACCCGAATCCTAACATCAATAGACAATAATCCGAACTGAATCCACATCCAAAACACCCTTGGTAGAACCTCAGACAAAGGACATACCAATAAATCATTCCATCTCACAAACATTTACCCACCCTAAGCTTTAAAAAAAAACTAAATAAGAAAAGCATAAAAAACATCACCAGCCCGGATAAAGGAAGACCTACCGCAATCCAAAACCCATCGCCACCATTCCATTCATACAAAAAGACCATGACTAACCACTTGTCGCATATTCAAAATACGAGGTTTCACCCTCAGGCCACTAAAGATTGAACACGGCCATAAACCGGCACCAGAACACCTTGAAAGACCCTATCCAGTATGGAAGGAGTTGGGTGAGGAAGGACCAACAACTAACAAAATGTATGTTTCATTATACATACTTTCCCTCAAGCATATGTTTGATAATACATACACACCTTCTTCCAATGTATGATTGAATACAAATGTACGGTTCGTGATCCATACGTGTTATACCAAGTATAGGTTTTATTACTTACATTACGTTCTAAACATATGGTATGAACAATGTTTCCTAAATAAACTTAAGAGCATTATGAACACCTTAACAAAAATTCCTTGAGAAATAAATTTTTTGAATATAATTTCAAAATAAAAAAAATCAATTATTAATAATTTCTTGAAATACATTTAATGTAATACCATTATTAAAACAAACCAGGGTATTGATGAGAATCAAGATAAATTAATATTTATATAGTATTGTTGACACAATAAATTCCCAATAATATAAGCCTTTTTGATGTTCACAAAAACCATAAAATATCTAACAAAATATATAGAATTTAGTATTTTTTTAAAGAAAACAGTTGTTGCATTAAAAATTAATTTCATAAATGTAATATTTATTTGTAACATAACTATTTAAAATAAAAATATATTTAATGGGAATGTTGTGTTTACCAAATTTTATCCTCCATTTTTGATTGAAAAAATAATTTATAAGAAAAGGAATTAAAACACATTTAATTTTTCACAGAATAGTAAATTAATTCTTATATAGTGTGATGTTTGGAAAAATCAAATGATGATTCTTGAAAATGAGATAAGCATATTAAAAAATAAAGCACATAAAATAAGATGAATAAATGAATTTTATTAATAAAAAAATAGATATACAATAGATGTTTTGGATTGAGAAAAATGATTAAACATATTGTCTTGTAGATGGGGAAATGTTTTGTTCAGGAGTAGGTTATGGTTTATCCTCTACTTCTTGAAAATATTCATTCAATTCAATCATCTGAGCTTGTATCCTGTTTGTAATATTGTCAGCTAACATTCTTAGAAAAATCATTGAATCATGACATAAATTCATATTTTCAGTCAAATTAAATTTTAAAAAGTAATGAAAATAATCCTCTTTTTGTAGAATCTTTAATAACATAACACTGAACTGATTGAGCAACAACCTAATAATAGGTTCAATTAAAGTGAGTTTCTCAAAAGGATATATATGATTGTATACCATCACTAACAAGGGCGTACTATTACACTTAGGATTATCTAGTTTTTCAATTGTATATGTGATAACTGATGTTATAGATGGGAACCTTCTAATTAAATCTCATGAGGTTGTTGGAGGTGAAGAAGTAGAAGTTCCATCTTAGTTTATAATTCCCTCAATGGATTCAAACTGACTCCCTAAATACCATTTCAGATCTACAAAATATGTCTTCGAAATAGATTCTGATTTGATCTTCTCAATCTTGCCAACATTTCTCTTTTAAATGCATCAAAACCTCTTTTTGAAATATAATTCTCTCTCATTTCTTGAAGCCGAGTCATAAAAGTGTCTAATTATTTTCTCAGAGTAGATGAATTTAAAAAATTATCAAAATATTTTCTTTTAGCTTCCATATCTTATCTATGATTAGAGTTCTCCTCCTAATCATGGTTAATCTTGGTCTCATGATCTTCAATATAATTTCTTAGCGAGATAGATGTCCCCTCATCTAGTCTCTTTTAATAATAAAGAAAATTATAATAGCTAAGGGATTAGCATAGGATTATTTTCACAATTATTCATGTAAAATTATCAATAAAATTTGTCATTTTCACTAAAAATATATTTCGGTCTCTCTATTGAATGAAAAATGGTTGAATAGACTGATTTTAAACAATCTTATTAGCCTCAATGACTAATTTCATAACTACCTATTGTTCTTGAACAACTTCATATTACTGATTAACTATCTGAGGAACATCTTGAAGCTTGTGAACATGGATCTCTTCATGTTGATCCTGAATATGATCTGATTCATCCAAATAAACTAAATTAGTTGCATATTTAGTTCCTAATAGTGGTTCTCTAGGATGTTCTTCTTTCATATTCCTTAGTTTTAAAATAAGTGCCTCTTGAACTTCTTCTTCTTCATATTTTATAACATGGTTTTTAGTATCATCAAATAATAATTTTCACTTAGTTTACTTAGAAACACCTTATGTTCTGGATTCTACAACTTCTTCATTTCTTAAAGAACTATGCTATCCCTGGTCAAAAGTTCTATATTTTTGTTGGTTATCCATACTAATAGTCATAATACTTATTTTCACTGTACTCTAATTAAAACCAATTTTTTTATGAGTAACAACATTCAACACATTTTTGTGTTGATATTTAATTCAATTATCAAAAAGACTAATCAAATTATTCGTTAACAAAATAAGAAATTAAATCCTTCCATAAAGATTAAATGAAATTATTACTTCTGAAATCCAATAATATCTTTAATATCTCAAAATATATCTTGGAAAATTTATCTTGATGTCACTGATAAAAAAATATATACCTATCTGGCTATAAAATCTTCTCCATCTTAGTAATTCTCAGAGCAATAGAAGTATAAAAACATTTTACCAAAACCTTTTGTTCAGCCTTAATATTATTTACAAAAATTATTGACATTTATTGAACCTAACAGAAAATAAATTATATATAAATACTTGTGATCTTGATTTCCAATTTATCTAAGATCAAAATTTAATACTTATTCATGAAAACATTACTAAATTTAAACGATTTCAACTGAAGATATTGAATATTCCTAATCTTTCATTCGAGAGGATATCATAGCTTCTTATTCACCAAAATTAAACTGGAAATTACTATAAAATGCTTTAGTTATAACTCATAATGAAAAAATATATTTTCTTCGTCAAATAGAAATTCCAAACATATAAACTTTAGTACATTCTTGGGCAGAAGGTTCTTCTCATACAACCATTGAAAATCAACAGCCATTACATAAAGAATATTTTTACAGAGAACGCATTGACGCTTTGGATCACCAGCTTCCCCTTCATTGGTTTGCATGTTGTACATAATATTTTAGAATATAAAGATTGAAGGTTATTAGATTCAGGGGTTTTGGAAATATTAGGGTTCTGTTAGGTGAAACCATTATAAAATGAAAAGGTAAAATAATTTAAAGGGTTTTCTGATAGATAATGTCATTGTCTGGTTTCTTAGGCTGATTATGTAGGGTAATAATTAATTTGTTTTAGTTTTTTAAAACACATGATTTGAAACTAAAAACAGGCCAAAATTTATTTTAGAAAATAAAGAATAAAAAATTTGACAGAAAATATAAAATAATTGACTAAAATCAAATTTAACCAAAAAAATGGAAATAATTTAAATATAAATTTGTTAAATTAAATTAACTTATAAATATTTATTTTAAATTAAATAATCCTTACTCCCCTTAATAAAATAAAATCTTGTATTTAGAAGTGGTTTAGTGAAAATATCTTCTAATTGATATTTAGTATTAACAAATTCTATGGATATATCCATATTAAGAACATGATCTCTTAAAAAATGAATCCATACATCAATGTTTTTAGTCATAGACTGAATTATAGGTTTTTTTGAAATATTTATAAAACTAGTATTGTCACATCAAATAGACATACTATTAAAATTTAATCCAAAGTACAGTAGAGTGTTTTTCATCCACAATACTTGTGCACAACCACTACAATAAGACACATATTTCGAGTCATTTATTAATAAAAAAATGTGTGTTGTTCCTTACATGACCCTTATATTAAATATTTTCATAAAAAGTGACAAGTTCCAAAGGTGATAATCCTATATAATATAAAACCTCAAAAATCAGCATCCAAATATGAAATTAAATTAAAATTAGATGTTTTGGGTTAATAAAGAGATTAAAAAACGGTTCCTTTAAAATATCTTAAAATTTATTTAATAGTAGTAATATGAGATTATTTTTGGATTTTATTAAAATATAGCACATAGAAATGAAGAAAATATAATTTTTGGTCTGATTTTAATAAGATATAACAGACTAACAATCATACCTCTATAAAATTTATTATAACATAGTTTTCCAGATTCATCCAAATCAAGTTTTAAATTGTTAAACATAGAAGTTGTGTATGTCTTACTATTCTGAAGTCCAAAAATTTTCATTAAATGTATAATATATTTAATTTTATTTAATAATTTTCTATAATTTTTTTGAAAAATGATAAATCCTAAAAATAAATTCACTTCTCCCATTACACTCATTTCAAATTTTCTTCTCCTTAGTTTTGAATAATAATTACACTGTTTTTTTATGTGCTGAACTAAAAATAGAATCACGGAAATAAATTTATACTAATAAAATGTTAGAACAAATAGTTGTTTAAAAATGTTTTAGATCTTATAATCCAATCAACAATTATATTTTCAGAATAAATGAAATTAATCTTTTATAAACGCTCTAGGTGCTTGTTTAAGGCCATAGAGAGCATTAATAATTTCAAAAACAAAATTTTTCTTTTGAGGATTTTCAAAACTAGGAGGTTGTTTGACATAATATTCTTCTCCAATATCCATTTAAAAATGTAGATTTAACATCCATCTGATATAAATTATACTTCCTATGAGATGTATAATCTAAAAAGATTTTAACAGCTTCTAATCTCTCTAAAGGGGAAAAGGATTAATCATAATCTATGACTTCATCCAGATTATATCCATTTTCTACTAATCAAGATTTATTTCTGGTTATAATCCCTTGAATATCCTATTTATTTTTAAGGATTCAATTAGTTATTATAACTAGATAATTGGATGGTATTTCAACTAATTCACAAACATCATTTCTTATAATTGGTTTAGATCTTATTCCATTTCTAATATTCAAATCTGATCTTATAAGGCTTCTTCAATAGACTTAGGTTCTAACTAAGATAGAACGGAAAAAAATTAATCTATGTTTCCAATATTCATTCTTGTTATAATTCATGTTCTAGGTCTCCAATAACAGTTCTAGAGGATGATTTTTAATGGTTTAATATTGTCTACGTATGACACTTTCAGGGTCTTCAGTTTCATGTTTCTCTGAATTGGAATGAATTTTATTAATATCATTTTCAAAACCAGCTTTAGAATTTTCTAGTTTCATATAATCAAATGAATCAGTAACTTTATCCATTTTATCTTTCTCTTTAATGAAATTTTAACTTTCATAAAAATTCACATGAAACGATTCTAAAGAATTTCATGATTTTTTTTAAAACACTCTATAATATTTATAAGTAGAAGAATATCCAAAAAATATTCCTTAACTTTTGGATTGAACATACCAATATTATAATTAGTATTCAATATATAAACCTCTCATCAAAAATATTTACAGTACTTTACTTTTGGGTTTCTATTACTCCAATGTTTATACGGGTACTTTTGAATGTATCCCTTATTAAAACTCTATTCATGATATAGTAGGTTGTTCTTACAAATTCACCACAAAAATTTGTAGGAATAATATAATGATTTAGTAAAGTACTTTACATTTCTTTAATAATTATATTTCTTCTTTCTACAATTCCATTTTTTAGGTGTTCTTAGTGTAGAAAAGATGTGTTTAATACCCATATTTGAGCCAAAAAATTAAATATTTGATTCTCAAATTCTCTATCGTGATAAATTCTCTATGAAATTATTTTAAAGCCTTTTACATTTTGAAAAATCTTACAAAAACATTAAAAAATATTGAAATATTCACTTTTGAATTTTAAAATATACACCCAAGTAAATCTAGATTATGCATCAACTAAAATATAGACATATAATTTGATAGCCAAACTTGCTACTCCAAATGCTCTAAAAAATCTATATTGATAAGTTATAATGGTTTAGATGAAATAATTTTTTAATATATTTTATAGAAGATTAGAAATGTTTTCAAATTACGAATGCATCACAAAATCTATCATTATCAAAATTAAGACAAGGTAAATCAGAAACTAAAATTTTTCTTTGAAAATTTATGTGAAGCATAAATATTAAAGTGACTATGTCTACTATGAAAATTTCATGACTCATTTTTATTATTATTTTCAAAATTCAATTTATTTTTTTATAAGGAATTTAAATTCAAATTATAAACATTATCAGTTCTAGGTTCTCTAATCTTTAGTAGATTATTTTTAAAAACCAAGTAAGAATTGTTAGAAAAATTAATACAATAAACCTCATCACAAGGTTGAAAAATACACTTATATTGTGCATTATCCATTACACATAACATAATTTGTTGATTGAGATAGTCTTTTGGATCTCCAATAGTTCAATCTCCATATGAACTTTTCTTTTTCATTGTCACTGAAAGTGACTAATCATCCATTTTATTAAATTAATTTATGAAAATTTATTGATCCTCAGCTCATGTTCTTGGAAAAGATACTATCCATATACCATATATCTTTTATATTCCTATAACCTATTTCATTAAAAAGTAAATAGACATGTGTTTTTTATAACCATATTTTCTTGGGTCCTACAGTGTTAGAGGGGAATGATCTGGGAATCCAAATTCGGTTTATTTTTCTTTAATTCATATAAATTTTTGTAGACAAACTTTTAGAAATAAAGGCTCTTTTAATACAAATAATATGAGGATTTTTTAAATAACAATTTTTAGTGTAAGGACCTATTGTTCATAAAAAATAACATGTTTAATTTCTTCACATGGGAAAAATATAAATTTTATATAGTTTTGATTTTCACACTTGATTCCTATTCTAAATCTTTCTCTTTTAATGAAATTCTTTCAAAGAATTTCATTTAAAGCTTTTTCTCCTTCGGTAAAAGTAACTGTAGCACTCATATAATATTCTACTATATCCTGCAGTTCTTTGGTCCATTTTCTCATGATCAGGGTAGTTTTTTGTAGATGAATTGAATTTTTTACATTACCTCTTGATGTTGTTTTAGCATGGTATTAATTACACCTAAAAACATTATGAATACAATTTTAATGATTTATGTTTCTTTAATTAAGAATCATATTTGTCTTCAAACATTGAACTGCATGTAGCTATTTGTTCCTTTGAACAACTATCAATATCATAATATTAATATAAATAGGTTTTTACCTTTTCTTCTTCATCCATAAAGCAACTGTTGGCTTCCAGTTGTTTTTGGATATTTCATTGAATCCAGATGTTAGGAGTTACTAGAGTCCTTAGAAACACTCCACATAGCCTTAATACCTATTTTTCCTTTAAACTCATAATCATTAGTATTTAGTAACTTTATTTATATTTTTTTCGTCTTTCAATTGGGGGAAACATGGTCTACTTTGACAAAAAAATTAGCATTCATAGAATCAAACTTTTCTAGGTTATTTCTCATCCTTCTTAAAGGATTTTTGAACCCAATTTTCTTCTTCTAGAATTTGATGTACTTTATTGATATCTAAGCTAGCTCCATTTCAGAATCTGAGGAATTTTATATTTTAAATTCATGTTTTGATTTTTGGTTATGCTTCTCCGATGTCATTTTAAAGAAAGTATTTATCAATTTCACTAAAATCTTTTGATTTTCCGCATCGTCTTACATTTTTTATTCACACATCATAAAAGATCCAATTAATTATATCATTATCAAATTATTGATAGGGGATGATTGTTGAATAGAAGTTGGTATTCCATTCAATTTAACACATAGTAATCTGAGTACTTTTAAATCTTTATTAGGTTGATTAGTGGGATCTCCAAAGGAAGTAATATTATTGAAAATTTTAATTAGCCTTATAAACATCGGTGTGGTTATTTCTCAATCAATCATTATTAAAGTGTCAAACATGAGTTTTTCTATTGAATTTATCATTTTTCTGTCATGTTTTGTTCCTTCATAAGAAACTGCACTAGTTTTCCACATCTCATAGGCTGTAGGACATTTTGATACATGAATGAACACCTTTGGTTCAAGACAAAAAAATAATAACATTCACCACTTTTGAATTGATATCATATTCAACTTCTATTTCAGTAATTAATGTTTTTGGTTTCTTAAGAATCTTATTATGAGTGATGATCTTAGAAAAAAATTTGAAGATAAAATTTTTCAGATAGATAATCATTCATGATTCAAGCATCCACAATTTTCTCTATTAATATATAGAGCACAAATCATAGACATTCCTTCTCTTGGATAATCTATTCCCATATTATTTGTATATAAATAACACTTTTCATATTACTATATATTTTATTAAAAAAATATACTTTAATACCAATTATTAGGTCACAATAATAGAAAGTAACACTAGGTGTGAATTGCATCTTTTCAGGAAACTTCCACAATTATTGATTTTGAATCCCTTTATGAAATAAGCAGATATACAAAATTTTTCTTCGATAGGAAATACAAGAATAGGATAACCAGAAATAAAGAACAAAACAAATTTATAGTGGTTTGGGGTAAAAATATCACATATTCCACTCCAAAAATCAGTCTCACTGTGATCTTAATGAATTCCACTAGCATGGACCTCTTATAACCAGACCACAAATCCACAACTGAGTATAGGATGTTTATATTTTTATAAATAAGGCTAAATATAGCGACCTCCAGTTCTTTTACAATAAACCAATTATCCACAACTTAGACTGAGAGTATGATACTCCACCATAATAGAGTACGAGCAGTTTATACTCTAACAAATCAAAATAGTATGATTTGATGGTACATGTTGATACTCACAGTTTCAGTGTCAGAAACTGAAAATAAATGAATGTTCTTCTTCAAAAAATAAAAGTATTTTTGAAAAGGTAGTTTTGAAGTGATCCTGGTGGCAAATGATCTGCAATAAAAGTAGTAACATATAGTAGTATCAATCTTACAATATTAAAATATTGAATATGTATGTGTCCAACGTCTTTCCTCTATAAGAATCAATCATTCGTTACAACATCACTATAACAGATGTTTATAAGAATTAAACTGTATATAAAAATATGTGACTTCTATATCACATATACTGAAATGATACAATGGTAGAATATATAAAGCAGATAGCATACTTTGAAATGTAAGATAATAAAGTCACCTAAAAGATCATGAATATTAAATTCAAAAATGTCAAGAGGAGTCATACCTTCCCATAGAAACTGGAGATAATTTATCAATTTAATATGATACTTTAAATCATTCATAGTGATCTTTGAATTGGTTGAAAATGAGTTTTGAATCATTTTATAAATCTATCAAAACTACTGTAGAAATCTCAGATAAAATAGCGAAATTAAATCTCTGACTTTGAAAAGTAAAATGCAGGGTTCCTTCATAAAAAAACATAAGGTTGAACTTTGTATCATTCATTTTCCCAATGTAAGGTTGATATTTATATTTGATCATAAAAGTATGGTTGATGAACCATATGTTTGTGTCCTCAAACATAGGGTTCCTTACATACGTAGGGTTCTTTAACCATAATTTATTCTCTAAAAAAATGTAAGGTTCCATCCAAACGTAAGGTTCTTTTTCAATATAATTATTCAAGATTAGCGTTGATGATCCATATGGACCTTCTTCCAATAAAAGTTTAAAAAAAATGTATGGTTGAATAAAAACACAAGGTTCGTGATCCACACACGTTGTACCAAGTGTAAAGTTTATTCCTTATGTTACGTTCTAAATATAAGGTATATTTAGTGTTTCTATAATATTCATCAAGGTGTTCTAAACACTATAAAAAATATTCCTTCAAAATTAAAATATTTAATTTAATTCCAAAATAAATAAGGAAGTTGACAATAGTTTCCTAAAATATACTTATAGTAATATCATTAGTTAAACAAACATAGATATTTGTGTGCATCAATATCAATTATGATTTATAGAATATCATTGAGAAAAATATCCATAAAAATTATCTTAAAATAAAACCATAAAATTATTTTGAAGATTAGTATTTTAATATACCATAATGGTTTAATTAGAATAGTTTGATATGGTGGAAGAAATAAAATAAAAAATCTCACTGAATAATGTTACCACTTTTTTTGGGTAACCACCATAGGATTGAACCAAAATAATTCATAGGAAGTATTTCATCCCAAAATAAGCTTATAGGATAATATGAGGTTTTTTATAATTGACGAGGAAAGATATTTAATGAACCAAATGTGATATAGGTTTTGAATATGAGAGTAGATTTGGTGGAATTTTATTAGTGAGGGGAGTGACACACATGTAATTTTTAAAAAGAAAAAGGCGTGCCTGTGTTTTACACATACCAAAAGGGTATAAAATGTATTATTCTCAAGACTCAGCCATTATAATGTAAAATTTTGTCTATAAAATATATTTTCTTAATATTTTACATCATTGTAACCCTTATCTTTTTAGTTTATCCATGATAAATAATTATTACCGTTTTTACTATACATTATGGAATAAAAATTAATTTTACCTCATAAGATAATATAAATTATTATGATTCCAAATATAGTATCCATATTTCTAAAATCAATTTATATATGTATAAATTTTTAATTGGAAAATAAGCTGGCATATGTGATGAAAATCGGGTTTTTAAATAGAAAATGTTCAAAATTTTATGATTTTTTATATCAATATTAATTATAAAAATGATTTAAATGAAGTAAATTTCAATAATATATAAATAATTTAATTAATTTTACTTTAAATCTAATTAATTTTTTATTTAACATTATATATAATTTAAATTAAAAGGTCATTTTCAATTAAAATTCATAATTACTCACTATTCATCATAAATGAAAATTTTTAGAAAAATCACAAAAATTCACTATAAGATAATTTTGATATTATATTTTTAAAAATAGATTTTATTTTTTCATATGATTTTTTAAAATTGGTAAAAACTATTTTGAAATTATGTGCACAAAGACAGACTAACCACTAAATTTGTATTTACATGAGTAAACCATATAATTTTCATAATGTTTTCAGTGTTATTCATGAAATCCTATTAAATGGATAGTTTTTTATGGTATACTATTTTATTGTTCATTTATAAATGGGTTTTTATGTTTTTCAAGCTATTGAAGAGATTGTATTTTAAAAAATATATTGTTTTTTGTTTTTTTAATCTCAAAATTTCATTTCGCAAATGCAATCAAATACAACATTATTATTTTATAATTTTTTATAGTTACATTTAAGTAAGAAAATAATTAAAAATAACCACTTTTAGAAATTAAAAAATTTGGAAATAAAAACCAAATATTTTGAAGAGTACATAAACAAACAATTCCTTAATTATTTTTCATCACCCAATTCCAAAGAGGGAAAAATATTCACAACCATTTTTCTACAAATAAAATAATTTATTAATATAATATTATTCAATAATGTTTTGGTATATTCAATTTCATTTTATATGGGTGGTTTTTAACATAAAAGGGATTGTTTATTGGTTGTAAATGTTTTTCATGATCATAAAGAAAGAATATTATTGTACTATAAATGTATAGGTGAAAATAATATTTTAATTTTCATTACTCAACATTCAATTTTTAAGATTGATTTTATACTATATATGTCATTTATATGGTCAAAAATATTCTTCAGATTCCATTTATTATAAAAAGGATAATTAAAACAATACATTTCACCATTTATGATAGATATAAGGTGATAATAACCATGGAATAATTTGTGACTAAGTTGGGAAGAGTATTTCCCCATTGGGATATTGAACCAAAATAGGTGGTTCTAAAAAATATGGCTATCCCATGTTGTATGAGGATTACACATATGTATCATAGGATCAAACATAATAAGCATAGGATAAAAGATTATCTATAACAGAGGGTGAAAGAAATAAGAAGGACAATGAGCAGTTTCTAAAAGATACAAAAGCTTTTTTGTGTGGTTATGGACATTAAAATCTTTAAATTGATGATTCTAGTGAGGACATTTTACATGATGGTGATGATAATTATGGATATTATAGTAGTGGTGGTCATGAGGGTTATATTAATTTCCTATTTTCTAACTTGATAATTTTATGGGAAATTTTTTAATGGTGTTTGATGATAATTTATTTTATTTGTTTTATTTATTATCTAAATTATCAAAGTATTAAATTTTTAATGTGACTATTTTAAGATAAAACTTTATTTCTTCTTAAACTTTATATTCTAAATAGAGATTTAGGTGTCCATACATCCTTCATTCCATAGTTTCTACCGAATCCAACACTATTAGAAACATTGGAATAGATTTTACACCAAAACATTATATAAATAGATGGTAATATGAAAATATTATTACTATTATACCAACAATTTTCAAAAAAAAATATTGGTATATGTTTCTGCTGATATCCTACATACTAATGGATCCCATGTCTAAACCAATGGTTTAGTATATTTGATATATTTATCTTTTCAGAAAATAGAAATAAAAATTTAATTTGATGTAATGTAACAAATGAATTTAAACCCTAATTTATGACATGAATTTTGAGTAAATGTTAAACATTATTTATATATATCTATTGAATAAATAAGATAAGGTGTTACAACTTGTTGTTAATAAAAAGAAAATACACCTAATTTAAATAACAACATTGAGTAAAAATAAATGTTTAATAATTTGTATCACATAATTTGATGTATGATTTTACACAACTATAAAAGTTGATGCGTGTCCTAGATAAGATGTTAATCTAATATACAAAGTCGTGGTATTTTATACAATGACTTTATCAATCACTATGATCAATAAGAGAAAATGATATTGAAAATATAATTTATTCAATAGAATATAAATTGTGGTTTTCTAAAATATATCATAATGTATTTCGTGAGAATTAACTATGAATAATGTATCAGGGAATTATTATATTTTATGAATTTATAATAATATGTGGTTAAAATTATAAAAAATTTGAGATATATATTGAGTTTAAAATAAATGGTTATTGATTTTTTGTATTATTAAAAAAATATATTAAATAATTTGAAATATATGATTAACTAATGATTATGCAATGATTATCAAATAATTTAAAAAATATTAACTTAGTTTTTTATCCTCTATATATGTAAATTATTGTCTAGTAATGTTATGTTCCTTTAGAAATATATATAGAAATATTTGAGAAATAATTTTTCATGTAATATCCAATCATTATAGTTCAAAACTTCCTAGGCCCAAGATTAAATCAAATTTATTGATGTGATATATTGATATATAAAATATGCCAATAAAAATGACATGTTTGTTTTGTTATGGGCATGTAAAAAGTGTAGTTGATTTAGAAAATTTAAGCAGAAGAAAGATAAATTAATAAACTTTTTGTACAATTATTAATGTTTTTATAACATTCAATATGTGTCATAAATAATATAATGTGAAATATATAACTTGATTTTATTTGTAATTCTATGATACATCCCGTAGTAAAGAATTTTTGTGTGTGTGTGATTATATGTGAGTATTATATTGAAAGAATATCACAATATACTAATTCAAAAGGATAGAAGAAAAGAATCATTGGATTAGTTTTTTATTGTAGACACCCTAAACTATAATTTCATTTTTTTTCAGGAAACCCTCCCTCTAATTGTTACTTTCCTTGGATGAAAATACATGAAGAGAGATAAAAAAACCCAAAATCCCACATCGAATAGCCCATGGGATAACGACTAGAACCAAGGGTAAATTAAAATACACATGGGACGAGTTTTCCTCATAATGAATAGTTAAGTAAGATATTAGATGAGAAAATCCACCAAAAAAACAAATTCCCTTAATTTAAAAAGAAGAAATTCCAATACATAATTGTAATGACATATATCCAAAAGAACTGCCAAATCTAAAATAATATTTGGAAGTTTCCAAGATCCTCTTATACATCTCAACCAAACCATCAAATTATTTATGTCAATATTGGTCTCCACCAACTCCTAGTGACCTAAAAAATACATATATAAATATATAGTGTGATAATAATAAGAATATTCAATAATATCACAATTTAATCCCATTTTAAAACATGTAAGAGAATCATACTAAATCTAATTGAGTAAATAAATGAAACTAACCCATCAGAAATAACATGTTTTGTTTCTTTTCTAGTTGCCACTAAAAATCTCTCACTAAATAATTCATAGATGAAAACAAACAATATTAAAAACACACACATATATATATAAATGAGTACCTCATAATAACTTCCACAATTTTTTTCAATCTCACTCCCCAATGTCACACATCATGATCTCTCACCCCTTATTTAAATCAAATCATCCATGATTTGATTTATAGTATTGAAAAATTTTCATGCATATATATTACATCCAAATGTATGAATATTCATTTAATTTTATAAAAAAACACATATGGATCATATATTTTTAGAGAAATTAGACACTTGATACACAACCTTTTTATTTCAGGAACCATTTTGATCATTTCCCATAAATATCTTCCCACACAATAATTTTCTTAGACATACACTACTTAAACCCATTATTCATATCCTAGGTAAAGAAAACATAAGAAAAGATGAGTTTAAATTCTCATTAAGGGTAAAAATGGGACATATCAAAGTTCACTTATGTATAATGTGAGCATAGGGGTATAAGAATATGGGTTTAACATTTTAAAATCATAATCTATATATCAAAGACCGCAATCATGAGTCATTGAATAAATATTTGAAGTTAATATGAAATTAACTGAAAAGAAATCAAATATCATGAACCATGAGAGAATAACATTGGCGTAAAACATATGTTTCTCATATACACATATGTATATAATATCATTTCATTAGTATTATGGTCTTACTTGAAATAATATCATATTTTTTTGGGTATATTATGTTCTCCATCATATCCTTAGTCATTTTTCCTCAAAATAAAATCGTAGTGTATTTGGTTCAATATTTATTCAATAGTCAAGGTTCACTCCCATGACTATCATAGTAGACCGAGCCACTTTCTGACAAACCAAGATTTTAATAGAATTATTCTTTTTATTTTCATTTATGTCTTGTGTTGTACGCTACACCAATATTAGCTTGTGCTATACGCAACACCGTATTATCTTGTAGTATACACAACACTATTCTTGGCTCATGTTAAAGACAATTTCAAGTTCATTTTGTAGAAATTATTCTATGAAACATTATGTATAGATTTTGTTTCATGAATAAATGAAATAAGTTTTGATTATGTTATATGCAACAACAAGGGGAGCTTTCACTACATGCAACCTTAACTTGGCTTCCATTACACGCAATCACGACCTTCCTCGATAGTATGCGTAGTACACAATACTAGGTTTCACTAAACAATGATATATTAATATAATATTATTATGTACTAGCTGTTATGAACAGTAGTATCTATATTTTGAATTTTATGAAATTATAATTCATCTTACACATTTTATATAAAATGGTATGAGAACAAAATAAAAATTTGAGGTAAAATCAGTATTTTTAAAAAAATGCAGTTTTTCCACCTTTTGATGGAACAACAACATTAAATTTTGTTTTGGACATGTTAATAAGTTAAATTTGACAAAATGAAATTCTTCTTTGGAATCAGGATATAAAAATTTACTTTGGGTAAATTTTTCATATTATTTTGAGAACTTTCATATTTTAATGAATAGTAATAACACGCTATATTTTAATTAAAAACAACTTTTTCATCGCAAATAATTTATATGGATAAATTATAATATTTAATGGTTTTAAAGTATAAATAGAATATATTTTTACCATTTAATATAATGTATGTCATTACCATTAATTTAACATTGAATTCATATGTAAAAACATTTCAATCTTTAGCAATGTTTTAACTTTTAAAACCCATTTTCTTAACAACGAGATTAATTTTAAATTAATTACTGCAACTTATGTGTTTTGAATTTTGAAAAATGGATTCCGTATTTGAATTAATTGGGTCAAAATTATGTTAATAGGTTACTTTTGTTTTGATATTATGAATAGTAACTATAGTAATTTTTGTTTACTATAGTTAAAGGTAAATACGGTAATTAAGGGTAACAATAATATTTTAAAATTACCCTAAAACCTGAAAAAATTCTATGGGATGACTAAAAGTCGACCCATATAACATAAGGGACGAAATTGATTCATTTTATGGACTTTTGACAATGAAAATAATTTAATTATTATTAAAACCAATGAAAGTGACAATGTGTCACTCTCTTGAATATTATAAGTATAATAATTTTAATTTAGTGACAAACTTCATAAAACTTCAAACATGAATAGTATTAATAAAGCTAATGAAATTATCTACATAATGTGAATTTATTTATAATTTTTAGGGATTAATGAATTATCATTAAAGGTGACACAATAGTGATGTTGAAATTATTTTATTGATTGAAATATCAAATAAATGGTTTTAAATATATTAAAATAAATATAATATGAACTATTTAATGTGATACATTAATTTTATAGATAAATATGACATGTTATTAATCTATTAAATCTTTTAGTTTGAACATATCTTTTGTGTGGATTTTATTTAAATTCAAATAAATGAATAGTGTAAAAATTGACAATATTGTTATTTTATATAAATAACATAATATAGAATTGTTTAAAAATCACAAAAATATTTAACAATTATAAATTAAAATTTATATGGTCAAAAATGTGATAAAATATATCATTATAGACATTTCACAACACATAAGTAATTATTTATCACAATTTAAAATTTAGAATCTTATAACCACAAATAAAATTAAATAGATTAAATAAGGATAAATCAAGTTGATAATGTTTAAAATAAATTACCAACATGTCTAAATTTTATTGGTTGATGAGATTACAACCCTATATCATCTAAGTTCATATTTGAGTCATTTTGGAAGTTTTTATGTGGGGTTTGAATTTATTATAAATTAATATTTTTAAGGTTTCCAATGGTGCCCCTCTCCTCCCTTATAAAAGGGAACCTCCTCCCTCATCTCTTTACACAATTTGATCCTTCAAGCTCAGCCAAAACCTACCCATTTCCCTGATAAACATCCCTAGAAACATTATATCGGTTCTAGTCTCCCCAAAAGACCAACTCTAGTGCCATAAGAGGAGGTTAGGAAGAGGCACATCAAAGAAAAGGTAATATCCTTTACTGATTCATTCCAATTTATTTATTCTTCTACTTCTTATTATTTATTTGTTTCATCAAAAATTAATAACATCAGTATCACTCATATACTGATATATTATTATAAATATGAAACAACCCTATATCATCTTCTATCCATCCTATGGAAAATGAAATCACTGCGCGTGGGTACGTACAGAATACCGTCTCCACGCCGCGGTATAATCTGTTTCCACCACTACATTACTTGGATGGGTATAATGGTGTAAATAAATAACTATATATGATTATTTTAAATTGATATTTATTCTGAAATATTATACATACACTTCAATACAATTCCACAACCATGTGAATGATATCATCACTCATGCGTACATACGGACTACCATCTCCAAGAACGTGATGAGATTAATTTTCCATGATTAACCATTCAAGTATGATTATAAAGTATATATAATAAATAATAATTAATTATATTACATAATAATGATACTGGATTTATGTACATATATGTTTCATTTACCTAATTCCATTTAATTCAATAAGGAAACGAAAACAGCGTTCATGCGTACGTACGACCTACCGTCTCCATGAACAGTGTATTTCATTCCATTTATCGATATGTCAAATATATTTATATGCTAAATATATATTATATATAAGTCATATCTTACATTCTGGAATTATTTAAATCATGAAATAAGTAATAATATCAACAACAACACGTCGAAACACGTACGATAAATGAAACGATTTTACCCAAAACACTGCATTAACATAGAATTTACAAAGAAACGGGTAATATAAAGTCATAAGTGAACCATATATGATATCATAACAATGAATATGATTCTATAACAACTCAATGACATTATTTAAATCATTATACAGGAGGTTCGGATACATATGGAGTATATCAGACTTAAGGTAATGGATAAATTTTCCAATCTCATTTTTATACGAGATTATTTATTCATAAGTATTTGGTGGGATTATATTTATCATTCATGTCCCTATTTTCTAAAAATGGTTTCATATATGTTTAAAGTACTTTTTACCCATTTTTGACTTTTACCACATGTTATGAAAGGTATCTTTCTTTTGTTTACAATACATGGAACTTTTTGACTTTTCTGACAAAAGTACGAGGATAATGTTTTTTAACTTATATGGCATGAATGGATTTTTACGGTTTCATAACAACTTATTTCAATAAGTTTCCTCTAAAATATTTCATGACTATTTTCAACAAAATACTTTTCTTTTAAAATTTCATGGAATTTTGTGAAAATAAAATGATTTTGAAGAAGAAAGAATATTTTCATCTAGAATTCATTTCAAGTGTTTTATCAAAACCATTTTTCATCGAGGATGAAATTATTTCACATGTGTATGTTTCAAGTATAATGTCTCTATGATTTACATGGTTTTACTTTTCTTATGATGAAATGATATCCATTTGTTTTACATGGATTATGATATGATGGGATGATGTTTATGAAACCCATTTTATTCATTCAGTTATGATGAATGATTTATGTTTATGTTGAGGCACACATAAGAATGATTTCATTATGAGATGGGTGTGACCTACATATCCCTCCAATTCATTGGGTAAATATTTATATCTCATGAGATAGACATGACTGGAATGGTAAGTTAATTCGGTTCAGTGATACAAGATGGGAAAAAGGAGTGAACTCGATTCATAATGGGACTTTGTCCACTAATATGGTCTTAGTAACAATGCATTGGAAACTATGGAAATCATATCAAGTGCTTAATTGTTTTCCACCATTACATGTTTTATTCGCATTATATTTTATCATAATTGATGTTCCTTTATGATATATTCCATACGTACTTCCATGATTTATGTCTTTGCTCAAGATTTTGTTTTTTAGATTTTATGGTCAGGTTTTTGCATTCAAATTTTTATGGATTGTTTTATGTTATCTGTGTTTACCCTTACTGAGCATTTGAGCTCACCATTTACATGTTTGGAATGTGACCAAAGGGAGCTTGTGCAATGTTTGGTCACATTCCAAAAATGTTGAATATCTTTCACCGTGAGAATTATTTTATTTTAATTTCATTGATGTATTGTGTTTTATGCTACACCAAAATTAGCTTGTGCTATACGCAACACCGTATTAGCTTGCAGTATACGCAAAACTATTCTTGGTTCATGTTACACACAATTTCAAGTTAATTTTTTAGAAATTATTACACACAACATTATGTATAGATTTTTTTAATTTAAAAATGAAATAAATTTTGATTATGTTATATGCAACAACAAAGGGAGCTTGCACTACACGCAACCTTGACTTGCCTTTCATTACATGCAATCTCGACCTTCCTCGATAGTGTGTGTAGTACACAATACCGGGTTTCACTAAACAACGATATATTGTTATAATATTATTACGAACTAGCCATTATGAATAATAGTATCTATATTTTTCATTTTATGACATTATAATTCATCTTAAACATTTTATATAACATGGCATGAGAACAAAATAAATTTTTCGGGTAAAATAAGTATTTTTCAAAAAATGCAGTTTTGTCGCCTTTTGATGGTGCACCCACATTAAATTTAGTTTTTGAAATTTTTATAAGTTCAATTTGAAAAAATAAAATTCTTCTTTGGAATCATGATATAAAAATTTACTTTGGTTAAAAGTTTCATATTATTCTGATAACATTGATATTTTAATGAATCGTTAAAACATGCTATATGTTAATTAAAATCAACATTTTTCATCGCAATAACTTATATGGATAAATTATAATATTGAATGGTTTTAAAGTATAAATAGAATATATTTTTACCATTTAATATAATTTATTTCGTTACCATTAATTTTACATTGAATTCATAGGTAAAAATATTTCAATCTTTGGCAATGTTTTAACTTTTAAAACCCATTTTCTTAACATCCGGATTAATTTTTAAATAATTACTGCAACTTCTGTGTTTTGAATTTTGAAAAATGTATTCCATATTTTAATTCATTAGGTCTAAATTATGTGAATAGGATACTTTTTTTGATATTATAAATAGTAACTATGGTAATTTTTATTTAGTGTAGTTAAAGGTAAATCGGTAATCAGGGGTAAAAATAAGAATATAAAATTACTCTAGAACCTGAAAAAATTCTATTGGATGACTAAAAGTTGACCTATATCACCTAAAGGTCATAATATATTCATTTTATGGACTTTTGACCATGAAAAGAATTTAATTATTATTAAAACCAAAGAAAGTGACAACATGTCACTCTCTTAAATCTTATAAGTATAGTTATTTTAATTTAGTGATAAACATGATGAAACTAAGAAAAGGAATAGTAAAAATAAATCTAATAAAATTATCTACATCATGTGAATTTATATATAATTTTTAGGGATTAAATAATTATCATTAAATGTGACACAATAGTGATGTTGAAATTATTTTATTGATTGAAATATCAAATAAATGGGTTTAAGAATATTAAAATAAATATTATACAAACAATTTAATGTTCTAAAATAATTTTATAGATAAATATGACTTGTTATAAATATATTAAAGCTTTTAGTTCGAACATATCTTTTGTGTAGATTTTATTTCAATTCAAATAAATGAATAGTTTCAAAATTGACACTATTATTATTTTATAAAAATAATAAAATATAAAATTGTTTAAAAATCACCAAAATATTTAAAAATTATAAATTAAAATTTATATGGTCTAAAATTTCATAAAAAATCCAATTATGGACAATTAAAATCACATAAGTAATTATTTATAACAATTTAAAATTTAGAATCTTATAACCACAAATAAAATTTAATAGATTAAATAAGGATAAATCAAGTTGATAATGTTTAAAATAAATTACCAACATGTCTAAATATTATTGGTTGATGATATTACAACCCTATATGATATAAGTTCTTATTTGAGTCATTTTGGATGTTTTTATGTTGGGTTTGAATTTATTATAAATTAATATTTTTGAGGTTTTCAAAGGTGCCCCTCTCCTCCCTTATAAAAGGGAACCTAATCCCTCTTCTCTTTACACAATTTTGAGCCTTCAAGCTCAGAAAAACCCTGACCATTTCCCTTATAAACTTCCATATAAACATTATATAGGTTCTGTTCTCCTCAAAATACCAACTATTGCATCTTAATAGGAGGTTAAGAATAGGCACGTCAAAGAAGAGGTAATATCGTTTACCGATTCATTCCAATTTATTTCTTCTTCTTGTTATTCTTCATTGTTTGTTTCATCATAAATTAATAATATCATTATCAAAAATATACTGATATGTTATTATAAATATGAAACAACCCTATTTCATCTCCTATCCATCCCATGGAAAACGAAATCACCGAGCGTGCGTACGTACAGAATACCATCTCCATGCCGTGGTGTAATCTGTTTTCCTCCACCACCTTACATGGATGGGTATAATGGTGTAAATAAATAAAAATATATGATTATTTTAATGTGATATTGATTATTAAATATTTTACATACACTTCAACACAATTCCATGATCATGGGAATGATATCATCGCCCGTGCGTACGTATGAACTACAGTCTTTACAAACGTGATGAGATTCATTTTCCATGATTAACCATTCAAGTATGATTATAAAATATATAGAATAAATAATCATGAAAGATATTACATAATAATTATACTATATTTATGTACATATATGTTTCATTTACATAATTCCATTTAATTCAATAAGGAAACAAAAACAGCATTCATGCATACGTACGACCTAGCGTCTCCATGAATGGTGTATTTAATTCCATTTATCGATTTATCATATATATTTATATGCTGAAAATATATTATATATAAATCTTGTTTTACATTCTGTAATTAATTAAATCGGGATATAAGTAATAATATCAAGAACAAAATGTCGAAACACATATGATAAATGAAATGATTTTACCCAAAACGCTGCTTTAACATGGAATTTAAAAAAGAACGGGTAATATAAAGTCATAAGTGAACCATATATGATATCATAACAATGAATATGATTCTGTAATAACTCAATGACATTATTTAAATAATTATATAGGAGGTTCGGATACATACGAACCATATCAGACATAAGGTAAGGGATAACTTTTCCAATCTCGTTTTTATCCGAGATTGTTTATTCATAAGTATTTATTGGGATTATATTTATCATTCATGTCCATATTTTCTAAAAATGGTTTCATGTATGTTTAAATTACCTTTTACCCATTTTTGAATTTTACCACGTGTTATGGAAGGAATCATTCTTTTCTTTACCATACAAGGAGCTTTTTGACTTTTCCGACAAAAGTACGAGGAGAATGTTTTTTTATCTTATACGGCATTAATGGATTTTTATGGTTTAATAAAAACTTATATCAATGAGGCTTCATCTACAATATTTCATGAATATTTTCAATAAAATCCTTTTCTTTTAAAATTTCTTGGCATTTTGTGAAAAGAAAATGATTTTGAAGAAGAAAGGATATTTTTATCTAGAATTCTTTTCAAGTGTTTTATCAAAACCATTTTCCATATAAGATGACATTATTTCATATGTGTAAGTTTCAATTACAATGTCTCTATGATTTACATGGTCTCAATTTTCATATGATGAAATGATATCCATTTGTTTTATATGTATTATGTTATGATGGGATGATTTTCATGAAACCCATTTTATTCATTGGGTTATGATGAATGATTTATATTTATGTTGTGACACACGTAATAATGATTTAATTATGATATGGGTGGGACATATATCTCCCTCCAATGCATTGGGTAATAATTTATATCTCATGAGATGGACATGGCTAGAATGGTATGTAAATCTGGTTCAGTGATATATGACTGGAATGATGAGTGAACTTGATTCAGAAAGGGACTTTGTCCACTAAGATGGTCTTGACAGCAATGACTTGGCTACTATAGAAATCATATCAAGTGCTTAATAGTTTTCGAAAATTACATGTTTTGTTCACATTATATTTTATCATGATTTATGTTCTTTTATGATATATGCCTTAAGTACTTCCATGATTTATGTCTTTTCTCAAGATTTTAATGTTTAGATTTTATGTTCAATTTTTTGCATTCAAATGTTTATGGATTGTTTTATGTTCTCTATGTTTACCCTTACTGAGCATTTGAGCTCTCCCTTTATATGTTTTTCCCCAGGATATAAATAAATGTTTTAGGTAAGAAAATAAAAGGGGAAGATCTTTATGGGAGATGTTGAAGATCCTTCACCATGATTAGAAAATTATGTTCCGAGTTTTTAGAGACACTAAAATATTACGATCCTTGAGTTTTGTTTTTTGTTATGTATTAAGTATTCCTCAAAAGTGATGTATTGTCAATGTACGTCAAGCTTCAGGTCTCTACATGATTACTGAATAGGGTTCACTCCCCATTTAAGTCTTTATTATATCATGAGATATCCATATTTTCCTAGTTATTTAGAGAGATATATAATTATGGACCAACCCACAAAATAATGAAATTCATGCATATGTGTTCTATAAAATCATAAAACATGTATCATAAAATGACCCATTTAATGTAAATACTTTCCATAAGAATTTAATCATTTTATCACTGAATAAACCATAGAAAAGAAATAAGTTTCATGAGGTTTTATTAGTGTATAATTAACCTATATAAAATAAACACATTTCATAGAATCATTATTCAATAAATATAATAATAATCCACATAGAAAATTAATGTGGATGGTATATTGGATCATTTCCCCATAAAATAATAATTAAAATCAAATTATCTCATCTTAGATGAAAGTACCTTTAAAAGATAACTACAATATTTCTTGAGGAAAATTAATTTTTCATTTTAAAATCAATTATTTAAAATAATAACTTCTAATTATTATGAAATAAATTTTAAGTTCAAATAATCTTGTAAATATGAAATGGATGCTTCAAATCATTAAGCATTCATGATTGTTTGAAATTTTTTTCATGTCGTGTATATTAAAAATATATTGCATTTCGATTTTTCATAAATACTCTAAAGTACATCATTTGGAAAATTGTAATAATATTTCATTTAAAATATTTAATAAAAAATATACTGTGGTTAAAAATATAATTAAATAATCCTCGGATAATATTAAAAAATTCTTGAAAAATATTTTGGAAAAACTAGATATGGAATAAAATGGATTTTCGACTAAAGGAAAAAATAATTTCAATTTTCTTTAATTTTTTTCTTGAGTACTTAAAGATCGAAAATGAAAGGAAAAATGTAATTTTGATTGATAACTAGAGTAAAAAAATTGAATTTTATTGATAGGTAGATCATAAAATTTCATCATCTTAAACTTAATCATAAATAATGTCGATAAACAATGAGAATATAACCAAAATCCCTTTCCACTTTTGTAACATTTGAATAATAAGTCCCATGAAAAAATTAAATCAAATTAAAGGAAAAAAAATATGTAAATATGTATAGTAATGATATAACATTTCAAATGGGATGTATATAAACCGAATAAAATAACAAAATAGTGAATATGGAATATGTATCCTAGAAATAAAAGTGAGATGAGAAATAATTAATGATGTTGTAACATTTAAGTTATATAAAAATACATGAAATCAATATATTAAATGTAATAGTCTAATTATATTCACCATATAATAAATTTTGGTGTATAAGATTAAAACATACCTCAATGATATGAAATTGTGACAAAATCCACTACTTTATGTTTGACATTCTTAGAACGTACTCTAACCACCGTTAAAAAAAATTAAATATATTATTATTTTATAAAGAAATAATTTACATAATTATAATATCATATATCATCTTATTATAATATATCAACACCCATTAATTAATAATTTCTGTTTGAAATGTTTATTTCTAGGTGTTATCTATTTCATTATTAATGAGAATTTAGGTTCAGTAATTTTGGACAGTGTATATTGATTATGGTTCCATCATATCCAAAATTTTAAAAAGGATATATATATATATATTAATTATGTTTATAAATATATATACTGATCCATCCGTGAAAGGTTGATATAGAAATATTAATTACTCCGTTCATGGGGATTATAGGTTATACGTAAAAATGAACATTGTCTCTATTTTTTGATGTATTGAAAAAAATAAAGATTAATAATAATTAATCTTTATATATTCATAATAATATCATAAATAGAATATTTTTAAATACATAATTTTAACCATCCATTTAATGTTGTGTTGAAAAATGATTTACACCACTACGTAGATATTGTAATTCATACGTACGAACGAGCTATGTTTTCATTTTACATAGGATGGAAAAATGGAAGATAAGAGTATTTAAATCATCATAATAAAAATTAAATATACTTAAAATACATAATAAATCATTTTATAATTTATAATATGTATTTATATACCAAATAAGAAGAGATAAAATTATAAATTCAAAGTTAATAATTATAATATTCATTGACAAACCCATTTTGGATTACACATTAATCATTTAAGGGATATTCCATTGAAAATAAAAAAGGATATATGATAATTTTTATGGACTATAAAATTATTATCATATGTATTTGATGACCTATTAGGATCATATGTTTTGAGGAATAATGGATTAGTGTTATCCTTTTATAAGTGAAGGGAGGTGTGCTCTTGGAATTACAGAAACTATCAATTTAATATATATTAATTTTTATAATAATCTGACTGGAAATTTACATATTTATGGTAAAGGATAATTATAAGTAATATTATACAATTTTTTACATGTTTAGGATATTTTTTCACCCTTATCTTTGTTTTTTGACCCTTGTTAACTCTTTTTAAAATTAGAACAATATCAAAGTTTTATACAACTTAACGGTCAAGAATTTTACCATTATATGGAAAGTGATCCAAAAATGGAATTGGGATGATGTTTTCATGAATATACCACTCATTTGTAAAATGTTATAATTTTAATAAATTTTAAATATTTTAATGAAAAAATTTTTATTACTAAATATCATTATTGTTATTTTTAGAACGTTTCATATACATTGAATTTAAAGTCACCAAGATAGTTATGGGATTCGAATATAAATCTTTAAAACATAACTATTAGTTTATATTTGTATTTAAAATTCAAAGAACAAAAATATACTTACAAATATTATTATTACTTTTAATACTTTTAAATTATTTTATTTTATTTTTTATTAAAATTAATAAATAATATATCGGCATTGCAAAGAAATATAAGGTAATTATTAATTTACAAAAAATTAAAAATAAATTACCTTGATAATAACCAAACTTATTATAAAATTATAATTTTATTAAACTCATGACACTAATATTTTATATTTATTCTTTTTAATAAAATAATATTAAGGTCAAAATCAAATAAAAATCAAACAAAGTGGCTATATATAATATATATGATAAGAAATGTCTAAAATGAACTCATAAAATATGATAAATGCTCATGTTATATAAATTTTAAATCCCAACCACTAAGTTTTAACCCTAATTTGACCATTCTATGCTTACAGAAGTGACACATATTTACTAAGATTTCTATTTATAAAGACTAAAAATAAAAGTACTGGATTTATCAAATTTGATACTAATAATTTAAAATATGGAATCTATTTTACCAAATTAAATCCCCATAATTTAGATTATTAAAACAATAATTAATCCCACAAAACACAACAAAATAAATTTTTTAAAAAAAAATGTTTTTTTGAAATATAAAATATTTTTTATGGAGAAATATAAAAGAAAAATAATTTCAAATACCATCTTTGGGTTATACCTAATATATTTTTTTGGCTAATAATATAACAAACCTGCTATTATTACAAACGTAAACATGATTCATTACATAAAACATCACTTGATACAACAAAGAAGATCAAGAGGTTTTGTGACTTTAGGGATTAGGATCATTACATAAAAACTTGAAACATGAAATACAATATTTTTATTGAAAACGTCCTCTACATGACCACTACATTCCCTCGTACTTAGCATTTCATGGGATAACCTGAGGAAATGCATAAGAAAAGGGTGAGCTATAAAGCCCAGTAAGGGAATACACATGGAATAACATGAGGAGTACAATACATGTTAGACATTAGGAATATCAATATAGAACACGAGAAACATGAAAATAAAGGAATGATAAAGCATGATAATCATAACATTGAAATGTGGCAACAACACTTAACAAGAAATTAGCATGAGCCAAGGCTCATTGCACGTGTAGTATGAGTAAATTCTCATTGCACATGAAGCACGAGTAAACTCTCATTGAACTTGAATTAGTATGAGTGAACACTCATTGCACATGACGTACCATGATTCTATACTTTACCCAATGCATTGGAGCGCTATAAGGGCACACCCTTCTTCAACATTTCATTTCATGCATAAGTGTGCCACATGGATCATAAAATGTGGATTCATAAAACATTATCATTTATTCCATGATAAAGGAATGTGGAATTAATACATGAAACTTTATAATCAATAAGTAAATGTTCATAAAGGTGAATACCCTTGATGGAGAAATGGGCATGGTATTCACCACACAATGGCATTGGCTTAGAAAATATGTGTGATTTCGGCAGCGTAACGGCGTGACATAAGAATTCATAAAAACAGTTGATGATAGAGAAAGGGGTTCCTCATCATATTTGCATGTAATGGAAAGTAAGTAGGTCATATATATACATGTCCCAACAATTTTAATGGAATTTAAATTCATGATACAAAATTATTCCTTGAATGTAAATGAAGAGAGAGAAGTTCTTTTCAAAATTTTAGCATAGTAACGGGTGTACATGGGAGGCATTTAATAAGATAGAAAGGGGTCTACCATCATTCAAAAATAAATATGGCAGTATGAGGGATGTGAAAAACTAAACCCCAACATTCATAATTGAAATTAAAAGGAAAAAACAACTCTAAGAAAAATGGACAAAATGTGAAAGCAAGAAAAAACCCTTACTTGCAAGTGTGCTTCCAAAGGCTAGAGAGAGGCTTGTGAGAGGCTTCATGGGAGCTTGGGGCACCTTGGGAGGATTCTAGAGAGAGTAGGGTAGAGGTTGGACGAACTTCAAAGGCTTTGAGTGTGGAGGAAGTGAGAGCTTGGGTGGGTTTATATAGAAAATGTGAGGGAAATCTTTATTATTTTGGTTTGGGACCCCTTATATTAAATTAATCCAAACCACAAACGATCCCATGGGTTTTGCCCATGATTTATGGAAAAGGGACGAAGAAAAAAATATTTTATAAGGCCAAAGTCCAAACTTCTTAAAATAATAGGGTTGCTTATGTGGAGGTGAGTCACACTCCCATGGAAATTAATTTAAAAAGACAAGGTGTTTAATAAGTCTTGTGGGGTCCATTAATGCTTTGAAAAGTAAGTCAAAAAAACCCAAAATCAAATTATTTTAATGTTAAAACATATATTGGCCGAACATAGAGATTATATTATTTTATTACATCACTATTGGGTTATTATGATGTCATAAAACACAATATATATTTAAACAGTATTTAATTTTTAACCAAAAATTTGACTATCTCGGAAAATTAAGAAAAATTCACCATTGGATAATTTCGATGTCCTGATTCTAGAAATAACATTTATTTTATCTAAATAATTATCTAAATATGTTAATTATCACTTTTAAAATAAAAACCGACATTTATCGAAAATTCACGGGTTTTGACAGAAATGGCTTTGAAACCTTAATAAAAATTACAATTGCATTTATAAAATAATATGATCATTTATATATAATAAAAATTAATTTTAAAATAATAATAATAATATTTTATTAAAATATTATTTAATTCAAAAATCCTTTAATTTAATAAAATATAATTCTCAATTAAATAATAACTAAAACACTATTTGTAGTTTAAAAACTATTTACAATGTATCAATAATGAAAAGATGGTATATACATTATTATATACAAAAAATAATGTTCATGAACATAGTACTATCGATTTGTTACATAACCCCTTAAAACAACTGCATGAGACCTAAGGGTAAGGTGTGCGATGGTGACAGACTCTTGGGGTGGCTCGGATAACATCACTCAAGTGGTAATTTCTATCAATGTCCATTTCTCCCGTAGATGGTCCCGTTCGAGCTTGACATGATGAAGCTCAGCTTGGGCTTGTTCAAGAGAGAATCCCAAGGATTCCACCTCTTTTTTGAGCTCTAACAAATGGGCTTCGTATGGAGAAATTCTACTGGATGAGCCCATCGCTTATTTTGTCTGAGTAAATTGGATTTGTTAAAGCCCCATATTTATACTAATCATGTGATCACTGTTCAATGACTATATTAGCAATGGTAAAAATTCTTAACATAAAACCAGAGAAGTTGACATTTTATATAAACATAAAGAGATATTTAATTAGATCAATAGGGATTTCCATTAATGAAACTTTGGATCATTAATATATTCCCCCCTTAAGAAATTTTGCCCTCAAAATTTTCTTTTTCCCACACTAAAATATATGTGGGTAACTCAGCTTCATCATTTCCTCTGATTCCCAAGTATCTTCTTCAAAATTTTGGTTTCTCCATAACACCTTGATGAGGGGCATTGTCTTATTTCGTATAACTTTTTCTCTATGATCTATGATCTTCACTGGTTGCTCCTCATAAGAAAGATCATCTTACAATTGTACCACCACAGAAGAGAGTACATGTGAATGGTCCGGTAAGTACTTCCTTAAGAGGGATACATGAATGACATCATGTACTTTGGCCATGGTAGGTTGAAGTTCTAGTCGATAGGCCACAACCCCGACACGATGAAGAATCTCAAACGGGACGATGTACCTTGGACTTACCTTCCCTTTATTTACAAACCTCATAACCTTCTTCCATAGAGATATGCATAGAAACACCATGTCTCCAACATTAAACTCAAGGTATCATCGATGGTTTTCTGCATAACTCTTCTGTCGACTATGGGCTTCCTTGATATGCTGCTTAATGGTTTTCACCTTCTCCACCATTTCCTCAACCATTTCTGGTCCAAGAAGCTTACATTCACCGACCTCATCCCAACATGCCGGTGTTCTGCACCTTTTCCCATACAGTGCTTCATATGGTGTCATTTGGATGCTTGAGTGGAAACTGTTATTATAAGAGAACTCAACTAGAGGAAGATGTTGATCCCATCATCCTTTAAAGTCCATTGAGAATGCTCTCAACATATCCTCAAGTTTTTGGATATACTGCTCAGATTGGATTTCAGTTTGAGGATGATAGGCCGTACTCAAGTTCAGTTCAGTATTCAGAGCAAGTTGAAGACTCTTCCAAACCATATAGGTGAATTTTGGATCTCGGTCAGACACAATAGATTGTGGTACTCTATGCAACCTTACCACTTCCCTAATATATATCTGAGCCAGTTGACCCAATGAGAAATCCTCCCAAATAGAAATTAAGTGTGCAGTCTTTGTAATACGATCGACAATAACCTAGATTTCATTGATGCATTTGGATGTCCTTGGAAGTTTAGTGACAAAGTCCATGGTGATGTTCTCCCATTTCCATTCTGGTATGGGAAATGGTTGCATCATCCCCTTAGACTTCTGCCTCTCTGCCTTCACTTGTTGGCACATCAGGCACTTTGATGTATATTCAGTGATCTCTTTCTTCATATTATCCCACCAAAAGTTTTCTCAGAGATCTCGATACATCTTTGTGCTCCCTGGGTGAATAGAGAAATTTTAACTATGTGCATCTTCCAAAAGTTCCTTCTTCAGCTATGGTCTTGATGGAACACATAGTATTTTCCCAAACCTCACAATTCCTTCTCCATTAACATTAAACTCAGAGGATTTCCCTTTTTCGATAGCTTCCACTTTTTGTTGAATTCCCACATCATTATTTTGAGCATCCTTTAACCTTTCCAAAAGAGATGGTTGATCAATCATTTGTGAAATGATTGATGATATTCCATTCTCTATGATTCTCATGTCCATATTTATCAAGACTAAAAATATTTGATCCTTCTCAATTCTCATCATTGATAGAATCGCTGGATCCTTTCTACTGAGGGAATCTGCCACCTTGTTCGCTTTCCCAGGGTGGTAATGGATTGAACAGTCATAATCCTTGATGTTCTTTATCCATCTTCTCTGGTGGATATTAAGCCCTTTTTGTGTGAATATATATATAAGACTCTTGTGGTCAGTATATATCTCACATTTCTCTCCATAGAGATAATGTCACCATATTTTCAAGGCAAAGATCACCACCACCAACTCCAGATAATGCGTTGGATAGTTTCGCGCATGGATTTTCAACTACCTTGAGTAATAGGATATCACTTTATCATTATGCATCAGCAGACATCCTAATCCCTTCTTTTAAGCATCAATGAATACCATAAAAAGTTCCCCACTTGTGGGTAATGTGAGAACAGGTGCAGTGATAAGCCACCTTTTCAACTCCTTGAAGCTATCTTCGCATTCATCAATCCAAGAAAAATTTACTCCCTTCTGAGTTAGCTTGGTAAGTGGGTTGTAAAATTGTGATAAATTTCTCACAAATCGTCAATAATATCCAGCTAACCCATAGAAGCTATAGATATATGTTACCGATGTTGGCCTCGGCCATCCCTCAATTGCATCTGTTTTGGATGGATCCATAGATATCCCATTGCTTGTGATGATATAGCCCAATAATAAGACATCCTTCAACCAGAACTCACAATTGTTGTACCTTTCATAGAGCTTCTCCTTGCATAAAGTCTCTAGTGCAGTTCTTAAATGCTCCTCATGATCCTCCTTGGTTTTCGAGTATATTAGAATATCATCTATAAAGACTACCACAAATATTTCTAGGTAATATCTAAAGACTCTATTCATCAAGTCCATGATGATTGCTGGAGGATTGGTGTGTCTGAAAGGCATTACTATGAATTCATAATTCCCGTATCATTTACAAAAATTAGTCTTGAGGACATCTTCCTTCTTCACCCTTACTTTATAATATCCTAACTGCAAATCTACCTTGGAGAAGTATTGGTCTCCACGTATCTGATAAAACAAGTCATCGATTTGTGGGAGAGGATACTTGTTCTTTATCATGATTTTTTTACGTTCATGATAATCGATGCCAAACCGCATTGACACATCCTTCTTCTTGACGAAGAGGACTAGTGCACCCCATGGTGAAGCACTTGGGCATATAAACCCTTTATCCAGATTCTCCTGTAGTTGATTCTTCAGCTCTTCAAGCTCTACAACAACCATTCTATAATGATTCTTTGATATTGGTAAAGCCCCATGTATAAGTTCAATTGAGAATTCAACATCTCTTTTAGGAGGAAGACCAGGCAGTTCCTCGTGAAACACTTCAGTGAATTCCCTCACAATAGACATTTCTTCAAGTATGGTTTCTTGCTTGGGATCAATCATCTAAGCCAGATACACATGCTCATTGGGTAGTAATATCTATGCTTGAGATGATAGAGCTAAAGTAGATTCATCTTCCTCCTTACACTTGTAAAGAATCGGGGGTCGATTCTCTTTATGGAGTGTGATTTCCCTCTCCTAGTAATTTATGTTGGCTCTATATAAGGAGAGACAATCCATGCCAAGAATTGAATCAAATTCCACCAGAGGGAGTATGACGAGGTTTTCTGGGAAATTAAATCCCTAGATTATAATAGGGGAGGACTTATATTCATGGGATGCAATGATTTCCCCATTTTCCGTACTCACCGGCATCTTCACTTACATGATTTGTGGTGGTACCAAGATTATTCTACTAATGTTTCTAGATATAAAAGAATGTGTAGAACCTGAATAAAAAAGTATGTTCTCTATTCTTGAATGAATAACTAGAGAACCTATCACCACTTCATTGTCGGGGTTCACTTCGGCAGAAGTGATGGCAAAATATCTTCCTTGCTACCGTGGAGGTTGTTGGTTGCCTCTGAAACCCTTGGATTAGGGCACTGATTTGCACAATGACCCAGTTCCTTGCATTTTTTGCATTGAACAACACGTTGAGGTTTGAACGGAGTGTTCCTATCCTCTATCGCAGTCGCAGGTCTTTCTTGCCGATAGTTAACAGCTAGGTGCCCTTCTCTTCCACACCTGAATCATTTCCTCATCCCCTTAAGGCAATTTACAGGGTACTTCTTTCCGCACTTTCGGCAAGTGGGCAGCTGGATCTTCTTAGCACCATTGGATTTATCCATCAGACCACCAGCATTGAAGTCCACCTTACGCTTCTTATCCCCATGATACCCCTGTGATTCTCCAATCTCCATTTCCACCTTGAAGTAACATTGGACAATTTCCTCATAGCTGTCGAAGTCACGGATCGCCAATGCTTTCCACGAGATGGGCTTTATCCCACTAAAGAATATGTCAACTTTGCATTCGGGGGTAACGACAAAGCCGAAAGCGTATCGTGCAAGCCTTGTGAAGTTTTCCTCGTACACTCCAACAGAGTCTTCATATTTTTCTCTTTAGGGAAAGGATGCCCCTTTCCATCTTAGGCCGGAGGGTGTGTGGAAAATATTTATTGAAAAACATCTTCCAGAAATCCTTCCATTCCAACACCTCGATCTCCTCCACATGCTTCATATTTTTGATCAACATCCAAAATTGATTAGCTTCACCCTCCATATTATAAGCCCCCAGAATAACCTTCTCTTGTTCAGAACATTGAAGGATAGAGAAGATCTTTTCAATGGAGTTGATCCATTTTTCGGCGATCGTGGGATTAGATGATCCACTAAAAGTAGGATGCCTTTGTCTCATGAAGCTCTCGATAGTGACTTGTTCTTTATTAGGGGGTTTGAATGTTCCTCTTGACCCATGTTTCTATTCAAATATTGAGTTAAATGAGAGAGAATCATGACAATGTTTGCGATTCCCGCTCCCATTGGATTGGGCATCTCATTAGTACAGTCATCACACTGATCTTCACAGTGGTTGTTAGCCCGAGTCCTCCTATTACCGGACATTGGCTGGAATAAAAGGAAATTTAGGGGTAACACATGAAGGGTAATACAAAGACAAAAGTTGATGACTTATAAATAAAATTTTATTTCCATAACTCGTGAGTCTATAGGCTTCAATTGTGGATTTTCATGATCTACTTTCTAACTTATATTCTTAGGGTAATTTTTTTAATTCCCTTAATAAGGGTTCATACTATGCTTGTAAATTTTCCAAAGAATATCCCTCAGGAGTGTCGTAACCCAGAGTGCAGCAAGACCCGTTGTCATGTACCAGTTCTCATTCGAGTTTAGCTCAAAGCGGTGTTTTCGGGTTTTACCCCTAGGATACATCTTTTCCAGAGCCGCCACTACCTGCTTGTATCTAGACATGGATGTATTTGCTTGATTACCCACATACTCAATACTCAACAAACTTAGGGACATTTTTATTGTTCTTAGTCTTGTATCTAGGGATTTACTAGGGTTTTGTAATCCTAATCCCAAAAATAACTTAACCTATCCTCTGATACCAACTATGAAAACCCTGCTTTTATTACAAACTTAAACAAGATTCATTACATAAAACATCACTTGATAAAACAAAGAAGATCAAGAGGTTTAGTGTATTTGGGGATTATGATCATTACATAAAAACTTGAAACATTAAATACTACATTTTTATTGAAAACTTCTTTTACATGACCACTACATCCCCTCGTACTTAGCCTTGAATGGGAGAACCTGAGGACATGCATAAGAAAAGGGTGAGCTATAAAGCCGAGTAAGGGAATACATGTGGAATAACATGAGAATTACAATACATGTTATACATTAGGAATATCAATAGAGAACAAGAGTAATATGAACATAAAGGCATGATAAAGCATGATAATCATAACAGGGAAATGTGGAAACAACACTTAACATGGATTTAGCATGAGCCAAGGATCATTGCACATGAAGCATGAGTAAATCCTCATTGCACATGAAGTATGAGTAAAGCCTCATTGAACCTGAATTATAATGAGTCAAAAATCATTTCACGTGACGTACCATGATTCTATACTTTACCAAATGCATTGGAGCGCTATAAGGGTGCACCCTTCTTAAACATTTCATTTCATGGATAAGTGTACCAGATGGATCATAAAATGTGGATTAATAAAACATAATCATTTATTCGACGATAAAGGAATGTTGAATTAATACATGAAAAATTATAATAAATAAGTAAATGTGAATATTGGTGAACACCATTGATGGAGAAATGGGCATGGTATTCACTACACAATGGCATTGACTTAGAAAATCGGTGCGATTTCAGCAGCGTAACGGTGTGACATAAGAATTAATAAAAATAGTTGATGAGAGAGAAAGGGGTTCCTCAACATATTTACATGTAATGGAAAGTAAGGAGGTCATATAGATACCTGTCTCAACAATTGTAATGGAATTTTGATTCATGATACCAAAGTATTGCTTGAATGTAAATGAGGAGAGAGAAGTTCCTTTCAGAATTTCGACTTAGTAACTCGTGTACGTGGGAGGCATTTAATGAGAGAGAAAGGGGTCTCCCATCATTCAAACATAAAGAGGGAAGTATGAGGGAGGTACAAATCCATACCCCAACATTCATTATTGAAATTTAAAGGGGAAAAAACTTAAAGTAAATTTGACAAAAATGAGAAAGGAAGAAAAAACCCTTACTCGGAAGTATGCTTCCAAAGGATAGAGAGAGGCTTGTGAGAGGCTTCTTGGGAGCTTGGGGAACCTTGGGAGGATTATAGAGAGATTGGGGATGATGTAGGATGAACTTCAATGGCTTTGAGTGAGGAGGAAGAGGGAGCTTGGGTGGGTTTATATAGGAAAGGTGAGGGAATTATTTATTATTTCTGTTTGGGACCCCTAATATTAAATTAATCCAAACCACAAAACCTCCCATGGTTTTTTCCTATGATTTTTGGAAAAGGGAAGAGGAAAACAATATTTTATAATTCCAAAGTACGAAATTCTTATAATAATAGGGTTTTTTATGTGGAGGTGAGTAACACTCTCATGGAAATTAATTTAAAAAGACAAGGTATTTAATAAGTCATGAGGGGTCCATTAATGCTTTGAAAAGTAAGTCAAAAAAACCCAAAATCACATTATTTTAATGGTAAAACATATATTGGACGAACATAAAGATTGTAGTATTTTATTACATAACTATTGGGTAATTATAATATCATAAAACACATTATATATTTAAACGGTATTTAATTTTTACCCAAATATTTGAATGTCTCAGAAAATTATAAAAAATTCACCATTGGATAATTTCAACGTCCTGATTCCAGAAATAAAATTTATTTTATATAAATAATTTTCTAAATATTTTAATTTTCACTTTTAAAATAAAAACAGACATTTATTGAAAATTCATGGGTTTTGACAGAAATGGATTTCAAACCTTAATAAAAATTACAATTACATTCATAAAATTATATAATCATTTATATATAACAAAATTTAATTTAATAATAATAATAATATTTTATTAATATATTATTTAATTCAAAAATCCATTAGTTTAATAAAATATAATTCTTAATTAAATAATAACTAAAAACACTATTTTTACTTTAAAAACTATTTACAATGTATCAATAATGACAAGAAGGTATATACATTATTATATACAAAAAATAATGTACATGAACATAGTACTATGGATTTGTTACATAACCCCTTAAAACAGCCACATAAGACCTAAGGGTATGGTGTGCGATGGTGATAGACTCTTGGGGGGGCTCAGATAATAGCGCTCGAGTGTTAATATCTATCAACTTCCACTTCTCCCGTAGACGGTCCCGTTCGAGCATGACATGATGAAGCTCAGCTTGGGCTTGGTCAAGAGTGAAGTCAAAGGTCGCCACCTCTTTTTTGAGCTCTGAAAAATGGGCATCGTATGGAGAAATTCTACTAGATGAGGCCATCGATTCTTTTATCTAAGTAAATTGGATTTGTTAAAGCCCTATATTTATACTAGTCATGTGATCAATGTTCAATGAATATATTAGAAACGGTCAAAAGGATTAACATAAAACCAAAGAAGTTGAAATTTTATATAAACATAATGAGATATTTAATTAGATCAATAAGGATTTCCATTAATGAAACTTTGGGTTGTTACAAATAACTGAAACAAAAATACATTTTTCGATGATAATAATAAGTTTTATCTATCTAATTGAAAATAATTTTTCTCAAAAAAAAGAAAAAAATCACCCCTTGTTATTTTTGGTATGGTGATTTAAAAATTGATATCATTTTTTCAAATAAATTTTCAAAATATTGTAGAAATATATTATAATATTCGCTAACAAAAATAAATAAAACCAATTTTTGAGAAAAAAATATTTCTGAAAAATAAAACGACTTTACTAAAAATTAAGGTCTTATTTACAAATAATTTATGAATGAAATAATATTTGTAATGATATTTTTATATATTTTATTATTTGGATACATATATTCATACCTTACAGTTCAATATATATATATTTTAACGGTTATCAGATATTAAAATTTTGTTCTTCATTTGTTTTAAGTGTTAAATGTCGTACACACAATCAAAAAAATGTTCCTTTAAAATCATGGGCATTAAATCCCCCCAATTAATAAATTTTTTCCTCATAATATTACTTTATTCCTGATTAATGATGAATTTATATTTAGAATTTCATTTTTTGAAAAAACACTTTATAAAAAGGTTTAACAAAACATCATGTTGAAAAATGGGAAAGGGGAATATGAAGTTCCTTTAAAATAATAGATAACATGAATTCCAAAAAGTAAAACATTATTAGGAAGTTAAAATATTGAATTAGAGGAAAAATAATGTTCAAATAATGATATATTTATATAGACCATTGAAAAAAAGAATTTGAATGACCAAAAAAATACTAACAACCAGAAGATCATAAGACAACGTGGTGTAAAAATACCAATGATTCATTGAATCTATAGATAACATGATATGATTTTGGTTTCAATATACTTTTTCTAATTTTGATGAATTTATTTACCATATACACTTAGAACATAATGAAATATACTTATTTGAGATGTATAATTTCTTCAATTATTCAATTTCCACCACAATGTCGACTATTTTTCAAAGAAATGATTATTAAAGATGAATTTTTCATTCTCAAAACACTAAAATCATCTTCTAACAGATCATATCATTCTGAAAATTGATATCAAGATATTAATCTATCTATACATTAATAGAAACCAACTTTTTTACCAAGGTTTGAGAATTCATAAATGAATAAACCATGATATTAATCTATAAAGGTAATTTTTAATTTAAATCATAACATAAAACAATATGAAAATATCTAAAATACCCTATAAATTGTATAATTATTTAAAATCAAGGTCTATATCTATCCCATTTTCTTACATTAAAAAAATAATTATGTTTATCTCATATAATTTTCAATATCAAATCAAATATGAAACCATATGGTTATATATACATCAACCTGATTAAAAATCTCCCAATATATAATTAATTACCATGATAAATCAGTATATATTCATGTAAAGTAGTTAACTTGACAAAAATATGAATAATAAAATTTAAATACTTAATTTAAATTTGATCCTTTACTTGAACAAGAATATCATGAAACTATTTCCTTGTTATTGAATAAATTTTCAACCACAATGTTTTGTTGTATTCTATTATCCAACGGACAATAATTAACTTGAAATTAAATATTCTAAAAAACCAAAGGTTTATTTATATCCAACAGTACTTTTATTCATAAAATTTAGTAAATATTTTAAATTAACCTAAAATCCAATCATTTAGACCATTAAAATAGGCATATATACATTGGAACTTGTAATCAACCTTAAACTAAAAAACCCATGATGGTATCGATAAATTTTATTTAAACCTCACCTGAAAAAATATATGATTCAAAAAACTAACACAATTTTTATTCTTGAAAAAAATAAATTAGTATTGAATACATTTTATGAAACCATAAAATAAGATAAAATTAATTCAAAATGACCTAAATCACATTCACATAAACTAAAGAAACAATTTCATAGACAAAATTACTATCCAATTGAATTCATCAATGTTAATAATCTCTTTATCCAAATTAAACATTTTAAATTTTTAACAAAATCACATTTCATTGTTATTCATACAACTAAAAATATGTTTTCAAATCCATAAAAAAACTATTATGAAACAATAATTATATGTTTCCTAATGTAAATATAGATAATATAATTTATTTAATATTTCTACAACATAATTTACACAATCATTTTATTCCTCACCATTCAATAATTAGCATACCATTCGTTCTTCCTCGGTATAGGTGTTAAATATTTTATGTGGTCATTGAATCAAATAATTTACATCTTCCCCACATGTAATACATTTAACTATAGATGTTACCTCAAGATAAACTTCATATCCATCAATCAAACTTTTTAAATTTTTTTGGTAAATTATATCCTATAAGTGCTTCATTTTGAAAAATAAATCATCTTCCCCTTCCTATAATACAATCCCATAACTGCTTCTTCCCACATACATGAAATTTAGGAATCTGAATATTATTTAGTCCACTTTCATTATAAAATTCAATATTTATATTATTAGGTGTTTCTGGAAACTCATCCATGTTGAGGTTGTTACACACATAATGATACATTAGATTAAGTAAAATCCTAATGTTTCTCATTACATAAATCACTTCATTTTGTTTCTCATGAGGACAATAATTCCACTATTTATCACATTTAGTGTTAACATGAATACATTAGGTTTCATCTATTTATTAATTCCAAAAAGCATGGGATGAACATCATTAATCATAGGTGGAAAACACATAATCGAGAAGAAATATATATTGGATGTCTAAATCATGAAAAATTCATTGCAATATATGATATCATATTTTTTTCCAATCTCATCTATTATTATCTCATATTCAAATCCTTAATAATTCTTCATAATGAACATGTGAACTAACTAAATCATATCTCTTGAGAGGTTCATGCTAGATGCACTATGAAGGCATAATAATTATGAACCAAAATATTGGATGAGATATACTCAACCCACTCTTTGTAGGATTATTTCCACTAGATGAATTTGTTCCCAAACCACATCATCTTATAGTATCAATACATGGATTCATTTCTCGGTAAACTATATAATATCCACCTTATCAAAAAATTAGGATGTTATCCTATACATAAACGTGTCCCCATGGTTTTCACCAAATTTATCTTATTGTAGGCTCCAATGATTGACTAAACATTTCCAATAATTATAGCTATACCAACCCAAACATATAATACATAAATATTTCATATTAATATATGAATATTCATTAATATTTAAAAATATAAAACTCATAATAATAATGATTTAGTTTATTTGGATACTAGATACAAAATATTTGCATTTCATGAATGATATTAAACATGACCCACAAATATCTTCCCACATAGTACTTCTCTTAATAATACCCTACATAAAAATTTATTCATTATAATTACTCATATTTTCTCTAGTTTTGTTTTTATAAATTAATTCGGAAAATTCTGAGACTAGGCATAGAGAGGGTGTGAGATTCTAAGGCCCTGTGTGTCCTGAATAACTCGTTGAAAAATGTTAAGCTTTTAATAAGTTGTGTGGGATGTTTTTCTTTCAAATCTAGGTAACATCTAAATGGGTGATTAGATTAGAAATCCAAGGGTACCATTTCATTAAGAATTGAAAATTTTCCTTAGGCTGGTCCTAACATCATCCAACATGGGCTAGATGAAAAAGTTAGTTTTTGGATGTATCATTAATGAAATATTTAATAATTGTTTTACTGCGATGCAATAAGGGTTTCTTGGTTTAAATGAACATAATAAATGAATATATAATTATCATCATAACCCTGTAGTTCCTCTGACTAGTGGATAATATCTCTCGCTAACAGATGTCATTATATCAATGAATAATGATGTTGATGTTTCACCCTTCATCAATAACCAATCCAAAATCTAGGGAGGGTGTTTGATCCCTTTGTGATTTCCATTCCCCATCTTAGATCCAATGAAGAACACAGACTATCCAATGAACATGTTGATCCCCAGTATAATAATTCTTGTGGGATAGTTAAATTTTGGGGTTAATGGGTGATAGATCTTTGTGATTATCCATATCATTCATCGTTAATCCTTCCAAAAAGGATGAATCGAGGCTGACACGAACAATGGCGAAGATCCGTCCTTCTGGTGCTTTTGTGCTTCTCTTTTCCCCTATTATTCATTATTTTATCAATTTTTGTGATTGTATGAGTGGATTGATGGTTTCACCTTTGATTAATGTCACAAAAACCCGATAACAAATATCTGACACCCCCATGACACCACAAAAGCACAACAGTGGATGCCCGAATATTTTCTATCTAGGAGAATTGTGAGGGTTGGGTAGCAGGCCGACAACAGTTGCAGGACACTGATCTATGGGGTTGGTCTAGGAGGAGCATGAGGGAGAGGCCTATGGTGGAGGAGGATCACGGTTAGATTCCACATCGGGGTCGGCGTGGCATGTGGGTGAGGGCCACGATAGGAGGCCATGTCGAGGATCACGGTGCTGCGAGAGGAGGCCGCAACATTGACCGCATATACAACATCAATATAGGATGCGACTCTGTTTGATGTTAGATGAACCCATGAAGGCAATGAGGTTGAGGGACTAGGCAGTGAAGGCCTTCCAACCACGTGAAATGTAGAAAAACATTTTGTCAGTGGGAGGCACATAGTTGGGGATGACTGAATGCGACACACTGAACCGGCCCGCATGTGGCGGGCCGGACCAAAGGAGCCGTCCTGGGTCTGGTTGGACAGACCTAATTGGGGTGGGTAAGGTCGGCGAGCCCAGGTCGGGTCATGTCGACCAAACCATCTTGGGTAGGGTCATCCGACGGGTCGGATTGGACCGAAAACAGACCTGGGCGGGATGTTTTTAAAGAAACAACTGTAATGTTCAAACCTTATGGCCATTTTACAAGTCATTTGCGGAGTTGGGATCCTTGTGATGAGAAGTTCCTTTTTAGATAATCTAAGTGAGTTGTTTTGGATGTTTGAATATTACCTAATGGATTGAGGATTTGGTTCTCCTAGTACAAGCGCACTACGAGTAGAATCATGTATCAAGTTTTGACTTTGTGACTATGCGAATTGGAAACTACATCACAAGGGGGATGCATGACTTATAATAAATAAATGTGATATTAAAACTCCTTGTGTTATCAACACACCATGTGTTATCGACACTTTATTTTTTATCGACACTCCTTGTTTCATCTGCACTCAGTGTGTTACCGATATAAGGTGTTTTGTGGACTACATTTGATAATGCTACTTTTCATTCTATAATCTTATACCTATAAGAGATGATTGTATTTCATGTGTCTCATTTATGGTTTACTTTTTGTATTTATTAGAGGTATTCCTTTGTACTTTCTGGGTGTCCTACTGATAGTTATTTTACTCACCCCTGCACAGGATTTCCTTGTATGTGTCATTTCTTGTGCAGACGATCGATACATTGATGGAGTTATATGTGGGACAGAACCAGGTGGTGCTTAGAGTGTTTGAATACCTGATGTTTAGTCCTATGTTTTCAGAATGCTGTCTTATACCTACACATTACGAATGGTTTTCTATGGACGAGTTTCCAGAACTTTTACATTCATTGTTGTAGACTTCTTCATTTGGTTGGATTGTATTCTGGCCCTCTTTACATTCAAGTTTCCTACATTCATACTTGATGGTTGGTATCTTAGTTTATGAATTCACTGTTTAATTTGTTTTTTTACTTTCTGGCATTTAGGACATGGAGATGTGTACGTGAGTACATGTACATTGGAAAATTACTCCCATTTGTGGGATATTTCAACTCTATACTAGTTATCATCCCTTAGAATATCGAATACAGGCTAGGGGTAATCATGACACATGTCCCTTTGGGAATGGTCGTGATATAGTGGTATAAGAGTAGGTCAGTTATACATAAGGACTAGGAGTCTATGAGGATGGTTTGGGGAAACAATCTTATGTGTTTCCAGTTCAGATTTCAGGCTATTCGATCCAGTGATGTTGCAATGAACAACATATCCATACCCAAGGACTCTGGACTCCGGATTTTTGAATCTGTATATGAAAAAATAGTTGTAGTAAAAACAATGGTACATTCATGATATATGATTTGGGCATGTCCTCATGTCCTTCTTGAGTAAGCTCACCTAGTATACTCTATTTACTGTTGATCATCTTGATCTTTTTCATGTTGCCTCTCCATATCTATCCAGCTATGATTCATTTCATGATCATGAGGGCGATCGATGAGACGTTGGTACATGGGATATATTAAAGATACTCCCTTAACTATAGATAACACCTATGGAAGGTTTACCTGCAATTCCACCACCGATCGAGCCGTAGTTACTATCAGTTCTATCATATGGGGATTCACACAGGATGAATGCAGTGAATGAGTTCTAGAGGTAGTGAACTCCTAGGTTTAGGGGTGAACCAGACCTCTAGATAGATAAGGATTTATTGGAGGCTCTTACACATGTCTTCTTCCTTGTGAGGACACTTTCCAAACAGATGGTAGTCCTATCCTCATGTCTTCATCAGGGATCAGCAGAACGGTGGTGTAGCTTAGTGACCGAGACACATGATGAGACGACTCTCTCTTGGGAAGACTCTGGCAACTCTTATGAGAAGCGTTCTTCCTAGCTATGTTTTTCTTAGTGTGCATATAGGATCTCCTACATCAGTATCATGTCAGTCAGACTGTGGAGAAGTACTCAACGAGGTTTAGTAATGTTTATCGCTACTCAACAAATATTGAAGGACACCCATTCTTTATGGATCATGCTTTCAATAAGGGTTTATTGCATGATAGTAGGGAATCCTTGAAATCCCATAACATCATTACATATGATGAGGTATTTGAGAGATCTCTACTAGTGGAGATCATTTTAGAAGAGTAAATGCCAGTAGTGGGAGAAACCAATAGGTACCAGGTAGCTGAGTCTTTGACTGCAGGTTGCTGAAAATTAAGACAGGTACCCAAATGGGTCATGCACTCTAGGGGATGACCCCAAAAAATAGGATCAATGGGGTATGGCTCCTAGGGAAGAGTGAGTCCTTTAAATGACATGTTGTGTTACCCATGCGATGGTCGAGGATATTTTTCATGATATTCCCTAACCCACCATATGAACAATTAAGAGACATTCGAGGGATCACCATGGTAGAGGAGGAGGCAGGAGATGGGTGGTTCGAAGTACACCAGATGTGGTAGAGGAGTATTTAGTGTGGAAGGTGGTGCGAGTAGGTTTGAAGCATTACCAACAAAATCCCCGAGTTGTCCACCATAGGCTTAGGGAGGTGGTTGGAAAGGATGAGTACAACTCTAGGTGATGGAGGCCGATTAACCTGGTGCTCCATGGATGTTTAGATGCACGATCTATGTCTTTAACACCTTAGATTGATCTTTAATATACTTAATTAACCTTCATTCATTTCTTTCCAAGAACCATGTTCGGGGCTCAGATATTCTAGTTGAACCATTGACTAAACCCTTGTGCTTAGATACTTCTACAGGAATAGATTCGATGATCACACACTAGTGCTGACAATGTGACCTTACTCTTACAGTTGAGATATTTTGTTTTGATCTCTTGGTAGTGGCGTGAAGGACTTACGATGTCACTCTTAGTAAGGATCATATATCTTCAGTCCATGCATAGATTTACTATTTTAGGCATAGAGTGAAGTGTGTCCAAGGTTATGGGACCATATTTTCATTAGTTGGGGAAAATTAAACATATGAATTGCAGGATGGACTAACTCATAGGAGGTTGGAACCAATTATTTATTAGTTGGATAACCTCACCCTTGGTGCAGTGGATGATAGAAGATCTTGGTTTCTTTTAGTGATGGTGGAGTATAAAGATTCCTTTCTTGAGGATGTCCCTAGATTACCTCCCCATAGGGGGTATACATAAATATTTTTCTATTCCAAAGGATGAAACTAATATCTACCCCTGTATATCAGTTGACTCCTAGAGAGATTTATGAGATGAGGGTATAATTGGGGGACCTATAGAGGAAGGGCTTAATGAGACCCAGTGTTTCACCCCAGGTGGCCCAAGTTATGTTTTCCAAGAAGGCAGATGGGTTCTTGAAGTTATGTGTGGACATTAAATGCTTGAATAAAGTGATAATAAATAAAAAGTATCTACTACTGGGGATCAACAACCTCTTCAATACGCTGAATAGAGTGAGGTGGTCCTTGAATATTGACCTTAGATCTGGCTATCATTGGCTTCATGTACGATATGAGGATGTACTGAAGATAGCCTTCATATATTGGTATGACCACTATGAGTACTTTGTGGTGATGTATTATGTGAAGAATGACCAATTAGTGTTCATGGGACTCATCAATTGATTTTTCTAGACTTAGATATACTGGTTTATGATGGTCTTCATCGATGAAATCTTATTACACTCAACATCCAAGGAGGAGGACATGATACACTTAAGGATGGTCCTGGACACACTATGAGAGCATCAAATTTATGGGAATCTCTCAAAGTGTCAGTTCTGGATTCATGAGGTCCACTTTCAGGGACATGTCATTTTATGGATTTTAGTTGATGTCGATCAGGAGAATATTGAGGTGATGCTTGTCTAGGAACCACCCAAGAGTGTTACAAACGTGACAAGTTTCTGGGGATTGGTTGGGTTTTATTGGAAGTTTATACCTATGTTTTCTAGAGTATTACCACCCTTGATGGATTTGAAATGGAAGGGGAACCATTCTAATAGACTTAGATTTGCCACTTGTGATTTAAGGAGCTGAGGAAGAGGAGGAAAAGAACTCCCATATTGAGACTACTAGAGAAGGGTGTTGGGTATTTAGTGTTCTGAGATGCATTAGGGACCCGGATTGGTTCTGTCCTAATACATATGAAAGTCGTGAATGCTCATGGTCTGTGTTAATTGATACATCATGAGAATAACTACACGACTCATGATCTTGAGCGTGCGACAGAAGTGTTTGAATTGAAGATGTGGCGACACTATATGATGGGTGAGTGGTTTACAATTTACTATGACCACAAGATTCCTTGATATATATTGTCTCAGAAGTATTTGAACATGAAACAGAGGATATGGCTATAGTTCCTCCATGACTATGGCTTCAATATTTTCTATTCTACTAAGAAGGGGATCGTATTGCAGGATGCTCTTAGTAGAAGATACATCTTTCAATTACTAAGTAAGGCATCAGAGCAGTTGGTCGCATTACATGTATCCTTTCTAGATGGAGATGGAGAAGATTATCTCTAGTCAATGGTTGTCACCCCTCTACTATTATATTGAGCCAGGTAGGCACAACAAGGCTATACTATCTATGATCCACAATGTGCTCAATTGTCTATTGGGAATAAACATGATAGATATTCGAGAGGTGGGGTGAACATCATTATTTTCAAAGGGTGAAGAGTTGTACCCATGGTATTGAGGGTGTAGGTTCTGAGGGAGTTCCACACATCCACTTTGTAAGTACATATAGGTGTGGTGAAGATGTACCAAGGGATATGACATCAGTTATGGTGGTTGATGATGAAGAAGGAAGTGACAATGTTTGTTTATCGATGCCACACTTTAAATCAAGTAAAGGCTGAGCACAAGGTCATTGTAGGATTAACCCAACCACTTGAGGTGTTTGCATGGAAGTGGGATGGGATATCAATGGAATTTATTAAGGGATAACCAATAATTTCCAGGGGACTCGATACCATCTGGGTGACCTTTGACTGAGTCACCAAGTTGACACACTTTCTATAGATCCATGAGTTCAGTTTAGTTGAGAGCTTGTGGTGACTCTACATGTATGAGATATTTCAGCTTCACAGAGTTCCATTGACAATCGTTTTAGATCGTGATTATCATTTCACATAAGGGATGTGACTGGGATTACAAGAGGTATTTGGGAAATAGTTATTCTTGAGCACGATGTTTCATCCCCAGATGGATGGCCAAATGGATATGACTATTCTGGTTCTTGAGAACAGGCTATGTTTTGGAATCCTAGACTTTGGCCATAATTTGGAGTATCACCTACCTTTTGTAGAGTTTTAATACAACAAAAAATACAAATCCACCATTGTTATGGAACCATTTGAGGCCTTATACGAGTGAACATGCAGGTCAACATTTTGATGGACTAACCCAAAATATTTATCACTCATGTTTTAGGAGTTGGTGTAGGCTACTAATAAGAAGGTAAAGATCATCCAAGATCATATGTGGACTCCATAGAGCCAAAAGAAGTTGTATGCTAACTGAAAACAGAGGACCTTGGAGATCGAGGAGGGAGACCTTATATTCCTTTGGGTATCACCTCAACACGAATTGAAGATATTTGTCTTGGGAGGAATGTTATCTCTAAGATACATTACACATTTTCAGAATCCGAGTTGAGTTGGTGAGGTGGCGTACCACCTAGATCTACCTCTGCAGTTTCTCAAGGTGTTTAATTTTTTTGCACATGTCGCAGCTAAGAACGTACTTGCATGAACCATCACACATCATAGACTAGGGTAGAGATAGAATTTAATGTTTTAGAATCTTTTACGGAGTACTTGGTGGTGATTGAGGATCAACAAGAGAGGATCATTCATGGGTGGTTGATTCCTCTATTTCATGTTTGGTTGTAGAAAGAGATATTCAAAAGATCACTTGGGAGACCGAGGCATAGATTCATGATTAGTACCCTAAAAATTTTGTTGAGTGTCCCTTGTATGGGATTTTGGGGACGTTAATCCCTATAGTGGGGAGAGTGTAATGACTCATCTTTTCTCAGATTTGTTTTATAATAACTTAATTGGGAAAATTACTTGACCAGGATCTGAGATGGAATGAGATTCTAAGGCCTTGTGTTCCTTGAGAAACTCATTGAAATTTTTTAGTAATTTAATAAAACATGAATGATGGTTTTATATAAAATTTAGTAACACATAAATGGGTTCCTAGATAAGAAATATAATGGAATAGTTTCATTCAAAAAAATAACTTTACTTGAGGTGGGGCCTAACATCCTCTGATGTAGGCTAGTCAAAAATGATAGTTTTTGGATATATTGGTAATAAAATTTTTAATAAATATATTTTAGTTTGAAATAGAATGGGTTTCTTTTTTTGAATGAACTATGTCAAAGAATTTAGGTTTAATGTCATAACCTAAGAATTATTATAAGATGTTGAGAAGGATTTATCTACAACAAACACCTGCAGATTGATGAATGATAATGACGTAGCATATCCCATTGCCAAATGCAGATCCAAACTCTTGGTAGGGAATTTTATCTCTTTGTGATTTATTTTCCCCTTCTTAGATCCAACAATGAATGCAGACCTACCAATAGACACATTGATCCACATTTTGGTTGTTCTAACAGGATGGTAAAATTATGGGGTTAACGGATGATAGATATTGGTAATTATCCTTATCAATCTTCTTTAAACCTTCTAACAGGGAAAAATCAAGGCTGATGTGAAGAAAGTCCAAGATTCTCCTTTTGGGTTCTTTTGCACTTCTCTGTTTCCCCCCATTCTTCATGTTATTCATGTTATTCAAGATTGTATATGTGAATTTATTTTTGATCCTTAAATTTATTGTGAAACAGAATGAGAACAAAGATCTGACAGCCCCACAACACCACAGAGGTGCGACAGTGGAGGCATGGTGCTTTTCAATCCAGGATAAGCAGGAGGATATGATGGAGGGCCACCAGCGCTATGATAGAAGGATGAAGCCTGGTGGTGTTGGTCCAGGTGGAGCATAAGGGTGGGGCCAGTGGAAGATATGGAGCATAGAAGGAGGACATGTTGAGGTGGACGTTATTGGGCCGCGATAGGAGGCCATGGCGGGGACCAAGGGGGCCACGACTGTAATTTTTGGTGTTGACCATATACAAAATAGTGAGCTAGGATTCGGCTTGGTGCCTCTTTGGATTGACCTAAAACAGTGGTTAGGATGCTAAACCAGGAAGAGAGGGTGGGTTGAACACTTGAAAATGTGGCATGGCACTGTTTCAGTGGGAGGCACATAGTCAGTGAAGACCGTGTGGGGCACACCATACCAAGCCGTATATAGTGGGTTGGAAAAGAGGTTACATGATGCTTTAGTGTCCCAGTAGGCTTTACCCAGTGGCCGGTCTAGTTTGACTAGGTCGGGTAGGGTCTGACGGGTTGGATCAGAACAGACTAGACCCGGGTCAGACGTTTTTACAAAAACAATTGTAACATTAAAAATGTGTGTCCATTTGGTGAGATATTTGTGGAATTGGGAATCTTGAGATGAGTAGGTAATTTTGAGATACTCTAAGTAGGTCATTTTTGAAATTCTCATTCAACCTAATGGCTTGAGAATTTGGTTTTCTTGGTACAAGCGTGCTATGGGCAGAATCCTGTGGCTGCCTGTAACTTGGTAACTATAAGATTTTTTGACAGCATGACTTGGGGTATACATGACTTATCAACAATTAATGTGTTATCGATACTCCATGTGTTTTCAACACTTAATTTTTTATTAACACTCCGTGAGTTATCGACACTTCATGTGTTTCTGATACTGGGTGTTCTATGGACTATGTCTGATAGTCCTGCTTTTCATGTGATAGACTTATATGTTTATGAGATGATTTTACTTCATGTGTTTTATTTGTGCTGTACTTTTGGTATTTTTTAGTGGTATTAATTTGTTGTTTTTAGGTGTCCTATTGAGTAGTATTTTTCTCACCCCAGCACCGGCATTTCCTGCACATGTCGTTTCTCATCTAGATGATCAATTCTTTGAAAGAGTAATAGGTGGAGTGGGACCATGCTATTCTAAGAGTGTTGGGATAAAGGAGGTGTGATCCTACATCTTCAGACAACTATCCTACACCTACCCTTCAGGTAGGGCTTTCAGTGGAGGAGTTTCAAGAACATGTGAATTCACTATTGCAGACTCGTTCTCTTTATGGGCTTCTATTCTGGCCTTGTTTACATTCTAATTTCATGTTGTTGTACTCTATGGTTGGTATCTTAGTGTATGCATTAATTGTTTACTTTTTTTTACTTTCTAGTATTTAGGGCTTGGATATGTGTGAGTGTGTATATATATATTGGAAAATTCCTCCCATCTGTGGGATTTTCATACTTGGTGATAGTCACCATTCCCTGACCTATCAGAGGTGGGCTAGGAGTATTCAAGATACGGAACCCCCTAGGATGGGTCCTGAAATTCATAACCTGGTGAAAGGAAACATAATAAATTGTGAGCTTATATTCTTAGTAACCAAAAACAAAAAAGATATCAATGATCATTTAATTATTGCATGAGCATAATGGTATACAAATATGATATTTTTTATTTGAAAACCATACCCTACAAATACAAGATCATAATCATGAATTATTCCATAAATCAGGGTAGTTCATATGGAATGAATCATAAAGGAATCAAAGATCATGTTCTATTAGGGAATAACACTGGAATAAGACAGGATTTTATTCCTTAGACACTAGGATATAAAATCATTTCCCTTATTAGTCAATGCTCACTTCCAAGACTATCATAATGAATTGAGTTTACTCCCCATTCCATTTAATCCATATTCATGGTTCACTCTAAATACTATCATAGTTAATTGGGTGAAATCCTCACTCTATAGTCATGTTTTACTCCCAAGAATATAAAAGTGGATATATTTTTTCACTATATAGGGTTAACTATGAATTATTGTACTTATTATCCCAATAGATATCCATTACTACCCAACTCATTTAGGGGTTATATAATTATGGGCCCACCATATATATAATGAAAATCATAATTACGTGATCAAAAATATCACAAAACCTTTTATCATAGGACAACTTAAGGAAAATAAATTTATTTTGTAATGATTTTATCATTTAATAAAAGAAATCCCACAAAAAAAGAAATGATTTTCATAAATGGTAAATCATTACACAATTAACCCATGGGGAATAATAATGTTTGATTGAAAAATCCATAAATCATCATTATCATAAGGTATAAAAAGAATGAAATTGGATGGTATGATTGGATAATATTCCTAATAAATAATAATTAATGTCATAGAATTTCATTTTAGATAAAAATTACTTAAAATAAAATTTGGAATATTTCTTGGGGAAAATAATGTTTTAATTTAGAAATAAATTCTCAAAAATATATAAATTTATGATATATTAATTTAAATGTTTTCATTGAAAATATTCATGGTATATTAAAAAAATATAAAATTATTGATGATTCATGAGGGGAAATTTTTTTGTTATCGTATAAGTCAAAACAAATATTCCATTCACATTTTTAATAAAAAGAAAAAAGCACATCATTAACAAAATGATAAGAAAATTACATTACATATTTTTTTTTAAAATAAAATCTAGTTTAAATTATATTAATGAATCAAGGTATAATATTAAAAAATTCTTGATAACATTTTTAGAAAATATGGATATGGAAGGAAAACAATTTTTTGAATGAAGAGTGAAATAAATTTGATTTCCCATTAAAATATTATTTTAGTATCTTGAGTGATTAAATAGAGTAAAATTAAAGTAAAACATGTAAACACTGAAAATTAAAATATTAGAACAAAATGGATTTGATTTTTATAAGTAGATTATAAAATATCAGCATTGGAAAATTAATCATAAATAGTCATGATAAACAATGAGATTGCGACAAAAATACCTTACCACTTTGGTATCTTTTGAGTCATATTCCCTAATAAAGAATAACTCCAAATTAAATAATAAATATCATTAAAATCGGTATATTTAGGATATTACATGTCAAAGGGGTATAATAAACTCCACAAAAAAGAATCATGTTTGAATATGACCTATGTATCCTCAAAATAAAAGCGAGACAAGAAATACCTTAGCACTAGGTAACATTCAAGTAAAATCACCTTAGATGATGTAATTTAATTTTGAATTAAAATTAAATTAATAATTAGGGATTAATATTATAAAATGTTTAAATTTCATTATATACACGATAAAAAATAAAATAGGTGTATTAAATAAAAACATTCCTTAATGAAGTGAAAATGAGGCAAAATCCCTTACTTCACATTCCAATTTCTTTGAAGGCATTCAAACATCATGTATAACGAATTCAAGTTTTCGATAATTATATAAAATTATTATTTCCATATGTATAATATCATATATTATCCTATTATAACATTACAACAACAATTTAGACATAATATTTTTATTAATATCGTCATTTCTATGGGTTTATTATATCATTTTTTAAGAGAATTTTTGTTTGGAGGTTTCTGTCCATATATATTGACCATGGTTCCAAAATAAAAAATGTAATAATTTCATTAAAATAGTTTATATTGATTATATATATATATATATATTTAGATTAATCCATAAAAAGAAGGGATAGAAAAATTAATTACACCGTTTATGGAGATGGTAGTCTATATATACACATGATTGTAGATTCTATTTTTGAATGATGGAAAGAGATAAAGGATAATAATATTTCATCATTAAATAATAATAATAATATCATATTTTAATTATAAATAAAATTTATCATTAAAACCACCCATGTAGTGTGGAAATGAAAAAAATCACAACACTACATAGAGAAGGTAATATGTATGTAAGAACGAGCAGTTTTTTAGCTTTCTATAGCATGGAACGAATTTAGATAATGGTTGTTCAAACATTATTATAACATTTACGTATATTTAGTATATATAATTAATTATTTTAGAATGGTTACCATGTATTTTGTGGATTTATAAAGATAAATAAAATTCAATATGTTCACGTAAGAGTTATACATCTTCTTCAATAAACCACTTTTATCTTACACCTTCTGCCATGAAGGGAAGCTAATTTGAAGAAACAATATCTTTAGGATCTAGTTATGGTATCTAGGAATGTATTAGGGCAGGTCTTGGGGCATATAAAAGGCTTAAAAGAAGTGAGTAATATAGGATAAGTGGCGCCCTTTTATTAGTGATAGGAGTTGCAGTCATGGAATTACCTAATGTACTAAATTAATATAAATTATTTGTTAATATAAATGACTTAAAATTTTTATATTTAAAATCTAGGATTATTATAATTTAAAATTATCTCCATCAATAAAACTTCATCATGTTTAGTTAACATTTTCACACTTATATCTTTTTAACCCCCCCATTATCCATTTGACAGTTTCCACAATATCGATATTTCTATTATTTAAGGGTCTTGAGTTTTAGAATAAATGATTATTGAAAAATAAATGCACCATAGTTGAAATTTACAACCATAAACCATTCACTTTGATGAATATAATAATTTTATTAAATTTAAATCATTTAATAATATACTTTTCATTTTAAAATTTTATTAATGTAATATTTGGATCAATTCATTTAAATTAAATTTATGCTTATAAATATTGTTATATAATTAAAATCGAAAAGTATAATACATACTTAATATATTAAATTTACCTAAAAAAATTTAACATCATAATCCTTTAAAATTTTATTGCCTTGAATATTTGTAAAATCAATTAATGTGTTTTTTAATTAATTGAATAAATATTGTGTTGGATTTTTATAAGAATATAGATAAATTATTCAATAAATATAAATTTTAAATTAATTATCTAGATTAGAATATTGATTATTACATAGAATAAACATTTATAATTGATGTTTTAAACTTTTTATCCTTTTGTAAAACTTTTAAATATAATAAAATCTAGACAAAAAAATTTAGTTTATATTATTTTCATAAAATAATAAAAATGTAATATTCAATGAAAAACGATTTAAAGTGGGAATATTAAAGATATTAGTATGTAAATTTACTTACTCCACTCTTCCTATAGGATAAATCCATGTTTTAGTGAAATTTTAAAGCCTTTTCCCCAAAGTTTTACACATATTTAACCCATTTAACCCATGTCGATGTGACCAATGTGAACTAAGTTTACTATTCCTAATGACAAAAAATATAATGGAACTATATAAAAAACATGATACTCCTAATAGGTAATTTTAAATCCATTTTATAAAATTCAATTCATTGATGTGAAAGTAATTAATATAAAATTAAACCTACAAAAAAATCAATTTTCTATAAATAATATATGACGTATAAAATGTTTTTAAACCAAAATCAAAAAAAAATTTAATTACATTGACCTTAATTGTATATTTAATTATATAAAAGAACTCAATTTACTTATAAAATAATTTTAAAAAAATTATTTTTAAATTCTGGAAACAATAGTAGAGTTATTAATAAAAATAATTACATTCAACAATTCACTAGAAAATCAATATTTTCCAAAATAAAAACAATGAAATATCACCCAAATATAATTATTATGATATTATTTAAAATATTATATGATTTTTTAAAAATAAAAATTCCATTTTTTTAGAAATTAATTATAATATTTTTTCAAAACAAGCAAAAAAATTAATATTTGAGGAATTTGTTTTGGGGAATAAAATGACATTACTAAAACTTAAATAATTATTTATTAGAAATTTATCAATACATATTTATTTATTATGAAAATTTATATATTTATATATTTTTTTACTTTTATTCAAACCACACATTGCAATGGATATTTTCTAACGGTTATAAAATAAAAATATTTCATGATTCTTTTAAGCATGGCGTTTTATGTCGTATGCGTTATTGATAGTATAATTCTTTTCAAATATCAAGGTGTTACATTAGTCGAGCCTCATACCTACCTACCTGAGTCTCATGTATGTCATAATACCTCATGATAGTGTTATTCTATATATCAATCACATCATTATCACACCCCAATCCATTATCATGTATATGTATGGAGTCCACTATAGCCTACGTGAATTAATTATACCTCAAGCCCTCAAAATACACACATGTAAAATCAAGTGAATATGGTTCCACCGGGACCAAAAAAACATATTACACCATAATATGAAGTTATAACAACCCATTAAATACCTTTATGGTTATCAACTCATTACATTACCATATGTAATACTTAAATCAACGAAAGTTCATGGAAATGGGTAGTTAGACATATATATCCTCACCAGCCAGGATGTTGGGGAAAACATCCATAGATCCTCTAATTATAGTTTCATGTCATAAATGTATGGAGTACATCAGAAATATTAAAATATATAGAAAAAATATATCTCATAACCACACTTAGAGAAACTACATAGCCTTAGACTCATCGTCTACAACCAAAACACAGGCACCTAGTAGCCACAACAAAGGTTTAGATATCAGACTACCAAAAAAGAATCAAGTTAAATATTAATTAATTATTTAAAAATTATGTAATATTATTTCTTTTTCATTTAAAATAATTACAATTTAATCATTTATTCCGTGTATCGATGGAACTATTTTGTATTTCCTTTATTCTCATTTATATTATAATCATTAGTGAGCTTCAATAACCGACCCCATTATTTATAATTTCAAATAAATTTTTTATGTATGGGGATAATCTATGAATTATACTAATATAAGACTTACAAGATGAAATCAATGTTTAATTTATTAAATTTAATATTGAAGTTGGAAACTGGCCATATAAATAACATTCATTCATTTGGACATCAAGAACACCTTAATATAGTATCATGTAATGATGAGAAAGATATGATCTACAAATATCATGATCTCCCCAAATATATAACAATATTATAAATAATATAACATTTGGAATCCCATTCATGGATCATCACTGTAATCGGAACCTAATTCCTCCACTATCATCATAATCGATAGCCAATGCCAGTGTTACATCATAACCAACACCCCTTTCCACAATCACAGAATCAAGCATCAAAACCCATTAGTAATCAAATATTACAACAAAAAGGGTATCAATCGATCCTACCATGTATCTATATCAACATATAATAAATTAAAATTATTATTTTTATTTCAATTGATAATTTCAAGGCCAACCATGGGCATATCAAACAAGGAATTCTAACCTTTATCAATCAGTAATTGGTTTGTTCAACCCAAAAGAAATGATTTAAAATATTATTGAATATTCATTTCCATAGTTAATTTAGAAATTAATAATGAATAATTCTATGTAGAAATCGCCATAAAAATTTCACAATATAATATGTTAATTTTTATAATATGGAAGGTTTCTTCAAAATAATCTTCCAAATTTTAAAAATATCGACTAATATTATTTTCATACATATAACTTATCAGTTTAAAATAATTAACATTTTTATATTTTTATTTTATTTAAAAACATAAAAATTATTCTAAAAAAAAATAAAACTAGATAATACTCTATCAAGTACCTAGGAAAAGAAAATGATAAATGCATTTGAATACGAAGTTCCAACCTAAAAATTGATAACCCTCAATAACATAATTGTTATTATTGGAATGTGATAATTCACATTTCAATTTTATAATATCCAGAATTATAATATAACACTAATAAACATTATTTAAAAATTTTAATAGATAAAAAATGTTTAATTTTTTTATTTTAAAAAAATAATTACACAATATCTTGTGAATATCAATGTAACATCCTTAAATTATTTAATAAGAATGTTATATTTGATAGCATATGTGACACACATCAATAAGAATAGAAGAAAATATAACATCTATTTACATTAAAATATACTTATTTTTAAATAAATTCAATCTCTTAAATAGATTTTTTACATACAAGATAGAGTTTCTCTTATGTTACATGCAACACCAAGTTTATAAAAAACATGACATATTATTAAAATATTATTATTTAATGATATTTTCTTCAGTTAGTCATAAGAATGAAGGATATGAATATTATTAAATAATTATAAATATATATAGTTTTCAAATTTGAATATGTAATTTATTTATTATAAAAAATAATAATCATTAAAAATAAAATGAAATATTTTATGAAAAAATGTATTTTTTTAAATAACTATTTCGTCACGCTTCACACACATAATTTAATTTTTATTTATAAATTTCAAAAAATATATTTGAAAAAATAAAATTAATTTCCAAAATCATCCTATAAAATTTATCTTAGTGTTAATTTTTGGGGGTTTACTAAAAAGTGTCAAATTTTGATGAATAACGGTAAAAAATGAATTTTATTTGAAAAATCTATTTTTTATTAAATTATTTGTAATGTTAAATTATATTATAAATTTTCTTTAAAGTTATATTAGTTAAATTTTATATCAATTAATACCCTTAAGGCCATTTTAATCATTTTAATATTCAATTTTTAAATAAAAACATTGTAAACCATTGAACATTTTCTCTTTAAAAACCTGCTTTCTCATCCAGTATGCAGGATTAATTTTAAATTAAAATTTTCCACTTATATGTATTTAATTTGTAAAAATGGATTAGATATTTAAAATCATCACAATTTATAAATTATATTAAGGTCATATTAATTTCATAATTAAATGGATAGTAAAAATAGTGAAAATTAATTATCCTAGTTAAGGTAAAAATAGATTTTCTGGGGGTTAAACTAAGAAGATCTAGGTTAAAATTGACCTACCAACATTTCCAACATAAAATGGATGGAAATATTTTTGATTTTTTATCGTATTAATTTTATAATGGACCATTTTTATTGTTCTTTTAGTGATAAAAAAGTGGGTATGATTGAATATTTGCAATAAAATTATATATGTTTCACTCACCTCACTTATAAATGACCAACCTGTTTCCTCTCTTTTACACACCTCCAAAACACTTTTTATTAGATAATAACTATTAAAATAACTTACCATATTCCCTCCTATAATCTTATAATCCTTATTTTTTTGTATAAATAAAACCTAGGTATTCTTTGGTGCAAACATAAAGAGGATACCCAAATAAGATGTAATGATCTTCAATGGGAATCTTTATTTTATACCATTCTCCACTTTCTTTAATTATTATTAAACCTTGGTGATATAAAAACCTCAGTATCATAAATATAATTATATTATTTATGTTATTTTCATTAACTAAAACCATTTCCACTTTCATTAAATTGGTTATGAAATCTTCATTTTTATATACAACAAATTTCCGCCTCTCAAACTGATATCATTAGTTCTTCTATTACCACCCTCTATAGTTCGGTATGATGGTGATTATAATGTATATATATTATATTTATAACATATTTATAACTCTAGAGTCATTATATCACACAAACACAGACACACACACACACACACACACACACACACATATATATATATATATAAACTTCCATTGCATATGTGATATGATAATGTCGCTTGTGTTTATGGCGGACAACCGCCTCATGAAGAGATATGATTAATCTGTCACTAACGCTTCACATGGTATGTGATAAGGAAAAATTTAATGACTTTATTGATATAAATAAAATATTTTTTATATTAATGACCTATTTATAATTTTTAATTATAATATATTACTTTATTTCTTATCATTTCACTCAAATATGACAATATCATTCGTGTGTGTGCGCACTACCACCTTCATGAAGTGATGCGATATTTTTTTATCACCAAACCACATGGATGATATATATAAGTATATAATATTTTATATAAGATATTATTATCACTCTATAATTAATATATATTACATACTTAATTTCCAAAATGATCATTTGAAATTTGAAAACGTACTCATTCGTACTAACGACCCACCGTCTCTATAATCATAATATACCTCATTTTTCATCAACATATTTAATTATTTTAAAAATATGATAATTATATCATAATTATTATTATGAAAACTATTAAAATATGTAATCTTTTAAAGAACAAACAATTAAAAAACACACAGAAGAAAATAAGGTAATTTACTCCCAAAACAATGAAGGTTTATTAATGAATGTGTGAAAATATGTTATAATATGATCATATATGATATTGAAAATAATAATATGGTTATTTTTTAATTTAATAAAATGTTTAAAACCACTAGATATGAGTTCAAATAATGTTCAATTGAAATGAAGCATGAGGTATGGGTTATTGTCTCAATTTCCTTTCGTTGAGGCACATTTGTATGTTATGAATAAATTTATTTTATATGGTGTATACACTGACCATTTATGGTTTAATATTATGAATAATATATATTTTATTTTATTTTATGTTCCAATTTTAATTATTTCATCCATATGGATTTTTCTTGAATTTTACCAAGTGGCAATGGATTTTTAACTCAATTTATATTCATTTCACTAAGCATGTTCTTAATTGATAATGTGTTTCTAATATTATGTGTATAATAAAAATTTAATTAATTATGTTATATTTCAACTTTTATATGTGGATGTATAGTCGAAACATTTAATCAATTCATTGATTAATTCTCACTTCATTTTAATGTTCATTAAAATGGTTTATTACACAATCTCATTCAAATTGAGATTGTTTACTCTTGAATTTAATTTGAAGGAAATTATTTAAATATTTAAAAGTAAACGCATTTCATTTTTATCCTATGGTAATTCATGATATCTTAAAATAATAATATCATTTTTCACTCTGTGGTATATAAATTAATTTAGAAAATAATTTATGAAAATCAGACTTCATTTTTATTTTTGGTCAAAAATATTTTTTCCCCAAAACATGTTTTCTAAAAAAAATTTTAAAACAGTTTTTAACCTTTTTAAAATGATTCCTTAAAATAAATTTTACCCATTTTTAACTTTAAAAAAATCTGTAGAAATCTTATCTGTTTTTAAACTAATTATCATTTGGATTTTAATGAAAATGTGAAAGGAATCTTCTTATCGATTTCTGAAAAAAATAACATTTCTAAAAATTTTACATTGAAAAAGGAAGTTTTTTAAATTTTATATCTTGAATAGAATTACTCATTTTGATTCCCATAATTTCTTTTAACCTTACATCACATGTTTATAAGTATCCTTTTGAAGAAATTATTTTCCATTATTATTAAGTAAATTCTTCATTTTTGAAAGTTATGTTCTAAGAAAGAGATTTTCAAAATGCCTTATGTTTTAAAAAAATTTATTTTCTATACTAATATGGTATTTTACATAAGTTTGTTTTAAAGATTTTTTAATGGTATTTCTATTCATAAATGAAAACAACCCTTTATTGTTACTCTAATGGTTATATATTGTGTTGATACCATCCTTACTATTAATGTGGACGGTTTCTGATCCTTTTCACCAATAAAAATAGGTAAATTCACTTCTTGGATTAATTTTTTTATTCATTAACATTACAATGAATTATTTACATACTTATAGACATTAAATTTCTATTAAATATAAATATTATTTTTATTTTTATTTTTTAAATCATATATATTTTGTACATATGGTGTTTTACTTTGATATTTATTTGATTGACTAGTGAAATATTGGTAAATATGTATCATTTACAGAATACAATTTTTTTTATAAAGTGTATTGTTCATGAATTAAATCAGTTATTCAATATATGATCAATTCTTTGGACATTTAAGAAACCAATAAGTACCGTTTAAAAAGCCACCCCTCATGCATTGGTAGGTCTCACTAGACAAAATTAGTTTTCTAAAACATAATAGTTTTTACCCATTAGTTTTAAACAGTCTTTTTGAATTGTCTTGAAGTAAATGCAATATTTTGAGAAACTAAATTGGTTTGTAACAATTAGTTTTAAACCATATTTTGCAATTTCTTGATGGTAGAGTTATCAAGTGCCTAAGACTTGATGTCCAATAATTAATCATTTATTCCATTATGAATTCAGTTACTAATATACATATGGTTTTCAAAATGATATTATCTACAAATGCATTTCATTTTATATTCATTGATTAAATGGAATGTGTTTTTAGTTTTTTGACTTTTTATGTTGATTATGACTTATTCAGCTATTTAAATGGAATGTGTTTATAGTTATTTAAACTGATATATTGATTATTATTGAGGAATCATGAAATATTCCATTATAATTTACCCTTGCAAATAACTTTTTCTCACCATTATTTTGTTTCCTTTACTAAGAATCAATGAAGTGTACTAAAAAATATTTGCAAGAATTTTTTTTAGGGAATAATGATATTCTAAAAAAATAATTACGTTATATTTTTTTGTTTTAATATGTAGTGAATGAATCATGTATATATCATGCTTACCAAGAGTACTAAACTATTCAGTCCTTTATGATGTGATTCATTGTACAGAATGTCATTTTAATAAAGAAGACAGTTCATTTGGGATACTAGGGTTTTGGTCGTAACTATTGGTATCAAAATGCGCTTAGGAGAATATTTTGGAACTAGATTTATAAAAACATAAATTATGTAACATAACCCTATTATATACTTTGAGGATAGAATATAAGAAAAACATAAATTTTTGGTAAGCTAATGATTATGTAAATTTCCCGAGAATGACCCCATTTTATCGTTTCTAAAAGTTTTTTTTGGTCATTGAAAATATATACTTGGGGGTAATAAATTTATAAATGTAACATTAGTCTTGATACGATTATTACCTGGTTCATAGTAATGGCCCTTATTGTGCACTTGGTTTAACACCGTCAGGGTATATAATATGGATAATTAATATTTTATTGACAAAACATTATGAAGGATTGGAATACATAATGATAATGAATGACTTAGGTGAACCATTAGACCATCTAAAGACCTATTCTAAAATAAAAAAACGTTTTTTTTGTGTATTGGGATTCAAGAATTAAATTGTTGAAGTATTTAAACAATGATATTTTATTTATAGGAATCACACAACATTTTCATATTGTTTTAAATTATTTATGAATATGTGTATTCATTAATATAAGAGTCATGGATTCTATCATGGGTTTATGCATTTAAGGTTGATCAAAATTTCAATGTGATAAACACCCCTTTTTCTGATTTATATGATGACAATCTACTATGATTAATGACATTTTGGAGAAATTTATGGAAAGTATCTGTTTTAGTGGAATATTTATTTTATGAATAAGGCCTCTACATTTTATATACATAATTTAAAATATATAAATTTCTTTTAGGGTTAATATGATCATTAATGAAATTTTAATAATATTCAAATAAGATTATTATACATAGTGAAAAAATATGTACAGAAAAATTGAGTAAAAATTTTACTTAATGATTAATTTTATTTCAACGGTTTCAATTATATATTTTTAGTATAATTATAGGAATTTTATTGATATTGTTTATAAAATATAAATTCAGTATGCTGAGTGAAAACTAATGCCATTCAGCAAGGCCACATGGCTTGAACCCATGATTGAAAGATTATAGTGGTTTAGCACCTACCACTAGCCTATTTGAATTCATAGTTGAGTTGTCATTGAATTTAGTTAAATTAATATTAGTGATGAACTAGTAGTTTTAATATTTTGGTTTAATGATTAATTTATTATATTTTGAAACTTTTTCTAACCCTATTCGGTTTGAAAAATAGTTAGAGACAGACTGAAAGAATTTTCACAATTTTTGGATCTTACAATCTGTTGAAATTGTATTTTCATGCTTCAGTCATAAAAAATAATTTTTGGATACTCATTTCATATAATAAGTGATGAATAGTATATTTATAAAATAAAACACATGGGATTAAATTATAATTTTTAAACAAAAACATATTAAATAAGTATTTTCCCATATATTCTTTAATAGTAAAATAATTCTTCAACTTTTGAAAAGGATCCTGAAACAAAATTTTTGTTATATTACATTAATATTTGATAAATAATATACCCATTGAAATAATCATTGATTTATGGTTTTGAGGCCCTCAACATTCCATTGGTCATTCAATTTACTTTTATCAATGACCTATATCATTCCCTATAATTATTTAATCATTTCCCTTATGTCTATATATTCACTTTCTAGCATTGTTCTCATACTAGGAAACCTAGTAATGTATCACTACAAATGAACATGGTACATAACTTATCTATTATTAAGCTGATTTTTTATTAAGTATTTATATGTTTTGGGTTTTGACAAAATAATTTTTGGATAAAAAACCATTGACTGCAAATATCAAGATTAAACTATGATGTTGAAATTTATTTATGGTGGGGAGAATGTAAAACCATGATATTCTAAAATAAGAACTTTTTATTCAAAAGTATATGTAACATAAAAAACTAAAAATAGAAGAAAATATAATACCCAAATACTTTGTTATATATTTGTTTTTAAATTTAATTGTCTTAAATAGCATTAATTTCACCCATTACTAAGTTTATTTTTCATTACTTGCAACATCGAGTTTGACAAAACCTAATATATTATTAAACTATTTTTATATAATGTGATATTTATCAACTAGAAGATAGAATGAAAGGTATAAATTGGATTCACTAGATTATGAAAATAAATTTTTAACACATGTTCATTTATTATTTATTTACATTAATTAAAATAAGAGTCATTTAAAAGAAAAATAAAATATTTCTGAAAGAACTGTATTTCTTGAGGACATTATAATAATTCTTTGGAAACATAATTTAAAATTAATTTTAAATTATTTTAGAAAATATTATAAAAGAAAACTAATTTTTTAAATCATAATTTAAAAATTTTCTAATGATGAATTTATTTCATTTTTTCTGAAAAGATTCATTTTTCATTGAATAGTGAAAAATAATGATTTTTAATTGAAAACTGTATTTTCATTTAAAAAATACATAATTTAAAATTATAATTTTTATTTTTTAAAATAATAATTAGTTCTATTTTATAAATATTTATCTATATTTTCATTTTATTCATTTTTATGTTGAATTTTGATATAAAAAATTCGTAATTTTTTGAACATGTTGCCTTTAAATAATCGATTTTTCATCCCATTTGCTGCATTAAATTAAAATTATTATTTTTTAAATTAAGTGAATTTAATTTTATAAAATATAGCAAATATTATTAGTCATCATAATTTATAATATCAAATAATTTTAACTTAATTTCTTAACAATATTAATTATGAAAATAATAAAAAATAATTATTCCGTTTAATGTAAAAATGAATTTACCATTGGTTAAACTAAAATGATAAGAGCTTAAAATGACCTACCAAATTTTCCAAAACAAATTTTATCGATATATTTAATATTTATATCTTCTAGAATAAATATAATTCCATTATTTAAGATTATTTCTTGATAAAAACATGGTTATGATTGAATCTTTTCAAAAAATTACATGTATACCACTCACCTCACTTGTAAAAGGTGTCCACATATCCTCTCTTATTCAAAAAATAAAACATATAATTTTTTTCTTCATAAAACTGAAAAAATTACTTTTATATTTCTATCCCCTCATCCCATAGGCCTTATAATGGACTTAAAACGAACCAAGGAAGGATTTAGTGAAATCCTAAGGAGCATACCCAAAGAAGAGGCAATGTTCTTCAACAAGTGTCTATATTTTATTTCTTTTTCATCCTCCTTAAATTATCATTAAAAAATGATTATATAATAATATAAGTATATTCAATATCTTGGGATTTTTTTATAATGAATTCATTACCTAAAACCATCTCCACTTTCATCAAAATGGTTACGAAATCTTCGTTTGTGTTTATGGAGGACTATTGCCTCACAAACTCCTATCATTCGTTCTTCCATTTGTATCTTACATGGTTGGGTATGTTTATAGATATAAATTATATATATATGATATGTATAAAAAATTTAGCACTATAGAGTTATTATATCAAACACACACAGAAATATATATATATATATATGTATGTATTTTACATTCCTCTGGATTAGAGATATCATACTGTCGCTCTTGTGTACGTGAAACTACCGCATTGTGAGGCGATGTAATTTTTCATTCACTAACACATCACATGGATGATGATAATGATATAGTTAATTAATACATGAGATATAAATAGAAAAATTATAAAATTAATGACATATATATCATTATTTAATGTTAATATTCCATTTTGTTTTTTACCTTTTCACTCACATAAAGATGATAACATCATTTGTGTATGTGTGGACTACCATTTTCACGGAGTGATTTGACTCTATTTTCAACACCACACCACATCGATGATATATATATAAATGTATAATATTGTATATATGATATCATTTTCCATTATCTGAATATTATATATGTCTTACCTTCTTTCCATAATAATCATTAGAAATTAGAAACGTTACTCATGCGTATGTATAACCTACTATCTACATCATTGTAACATAATTCAAATTTCATAACCATAATTAATTATTAGATTTAAATTAAAATTATTTAAAAATATGATAATTATATCATGATAATTATTACATAGAAGATTACACTATGCAATGTTTGTAATAAATAGATCTTTAATGACCAAACACGTATAAAAAAAGAATGCAAATAACACCCGAAACAATGAAAATAATGAAAGAATATTAATGAATGGGTGATAATATGTAATAAAAAAAATAATATATGATATTTTAAATATTAATATGGTTATGTGTTAACGTAATTAGATGTTTTAAACTACTATAAAAGACGTTAAATAATGTTCAATCAAAATAAAGTGTGGGATATGGTATTTTGTCTCAATTTCTTTTCATTGAGGCACATTAGTCTGTTATGTATCAATTTATTTTAATGGAATATAACCTAACCATTTCTCAAGTAATATATTTAATAATTCATAAATATTGTTATTTTGTGTTTCGATTTCAATTATTTTATCCAGGTGTATGTTTTAAATATTATCGACTGATATGGGATTTCATAACTTGATTTTCATTCCTTGGGTTATAATTATTTTTCATTGATTATGTCATTATAAGATTATATGTATAAAGACTTTTTATTACAATATGTTTTATTTATAATTTTCTTATGAATATTTAAAATTTAATCTCATAATCTATTCACCAATTAATTCTCACTTCGACATTGTGCACGTTATAACAGTTTAGTTAAAAATGTCATTATAATTGAGATTATTTATTCTTCAATTAACATTCCATGAAATTATATGAAAATTTCATAGGAAATCCACTTAATATTATTTTCATAAATTTAATCATGACATTATCAAGTAATAATACAATTTTCACTCTTCTGAAATTAAATTGTATGACAAATATTTTTAATAAATTTCGACATCATTTATCTCATCGATTTGTTTTCTTCCAAAACCATGATTTACAAAAGTGTTTTGATTTTTTATACCTTTCAAAATTATTGGTTAAATTATTTTTATTCATTTTCAGTTCATAAAAAATGTTTTCAATACAGATTTTTTTTTGTTTTCAAAACAATTACCATTTGGATTTTACGGAAAATATGAATGCAATCTTCTTTTCATTTTCTAAACATATAACATTCCTAAAAATTTTACAGTTTAAAATGAATGTTTTTAAACCTGTACGACATGAATATAATTACCCTCTATCTTGACCATCATATATTTTAAGCTTCCTTTTCAAGTTTTCAAGTATCATTTTAATGAATTTTTTATTTTATTTTATAAATTCTTAGTTTCTAAAATTAATTTTAAAATAAAAGGATTTAATATTTTTTCCTTCAGTTTTCAAAAATGTGATTTAAAAATAGAATGGTTATTTTTTTGAAGAATGTTTTAAATAAATTTTTATGGTATATCTATTTATAAATGACTATAACCCTTTATTCTTACTCTAATGGGTATTTATTGTATTAATTCCATCCGTATTCATCCTTTGGAGAATTTATGATCATTTTAACCAAGGAAATTATTGTAATTCACTTAGTTGAATAATTTTTGTACTCATTAAATTTCCCATGATTTTTCCACTTTCTTGTGGAAATTTAATTTAACATAAATGTAAATATTATTTAGTTATTTATTTATTAAAAATTATGTCATCTCTACATATGGGGGTTTATATTGAGAGTTATTAGATTGAATATGGAAGTAATGACAAATCCAAATCTTTTAATCAATACAATTTGTTTGATAATTCACATTTCACAGGAATTAAATTGATCATTTTATTAAAGAGGAATACATTAGATATGAATGAAATTGGTAGAAAACATTTATAGAAATCCCCTTGATGAATCAATATGTCACGTGAGGCCAAATAAATGAGCCAAACACTATGATTTTATACCTAGTAGTTTTAAAAATTCTTACGAAATGTCATGAAAGTAGTGATATAGATGGAAAAAAAGAATCAGTTTTTAACTGGTTGTTTTAAAATTTATTTTAAAAGTTCTTGAGGGTATATATACCATGTTCATGGGACATGCTGTTTGATAATTAATAATTTCCTCCATTAAGAAATCATCAATTATTATCAGTGATATATTTGCAATGATATTATCTCCAGATTCATTTCATTTTAAATTTATTGATTAAATGGAATGTGTTATCATCTATTTACCATTCCATACATATTATACATTATCTGGTTATTTAAATGGATTTTGTTTTCATTTATTTATCTTTCCATGTTGATTATTCTTATTGTTTAATGACAACAACTGATGTACATAATCATTACTGAAAATTTTAGGTCACGCTTATTTTTTTTAATATCATAAAAATCCATGAAGTGTACTAATAAATATTTACAAAATATTCTAGAGGAGATAATTAAATTCTCAAAAAATTATATTGTAATTTGTGTTTTTATATGTAATAAATTACTCAAGTATGTATATAGTTTACCAAGACTACTAAAATATTTGGGGTGTGATTCCCTATATCATAAGCCATTGTAATAAAGTAGACATTTTCTCTCAGATATTAGGGTCAGGGTCATAATAATCAATTTCTCAACCCTAGATAATATCTAGAATAGTAAAAATTATTATGAAATAAGTAATAATTTATTTTTAAATTCTTAAATAAATATCCATATTATTAAATAAAAAATTGCAAGTGATAATAACTTCATTGATGGAGAAAAATGTTGATTTCATCACATAGTAATAATAAAACATAATCCACATTTTCATACCATGATTAATAAATTAGTTAAAATGTTATGAAAACTTCTTATTAATAAATAATTCTAATTCTATCATGTGACAATAATTAAAATTCAATAGTTTAATTTACATATCACCAAATTATAGCTCAATATAGAAATCTATAAATAAATTTTAGAAAATATAAAAAATATTACATTCCCTTCTGAGAAGACCACCTCTAATTTATGGTATAATATTTTTATAATATAAATTAGAAAATAATGAGATAATTAGAATTGAAATTCTATATGAATTTGATAAAACATTACATACTTTTATTTGGATTATTATCAAAAATATTAAATATATATTTATTTCATCATTGGAATCTCATATTCAAGGAACATAATAATTATAAACCACATATAATATTATTTATAATTAAATTATAGAATAAAAACAATAACATGATAACCAAAATCTGTATGAAAAAAAATTAATTTCATTTCTAAGACATTAATAAAATTTTACTTCATGAAACTATATATTAATAAGGATAATTAAAAATGACATGTAATTTCAAACAATGTAATCATAAATAACAATAATGAGTAAATTTATTATTCATTTAATATATAGAAGTAATATCCATTATTAATTAACAATAAAACATTGGATAATGTTCATCATCATCCTTTGATGTATTTAAATAATCCTATAATATTTTATCATGTTATTATATTTACATATTTTTATATGATAATTGTTAGTTTCAACCATTCAAAAAAATAATCTATTCCTTGGTTGATTTAAAATTTCACCCATAAAATTTCATATATACCACATTCCCTTCCTGGAAAATTGTATAGGGTCACTTGTAATTGAGAAATTAAGGAGAACTAAAACATAGAAAAATATGTTATTAAAATACATAGATATTGCTTCATGTATTTATTAAATCCCCATTAAAAATATATTAAAATAATTTTCTTTTACTTCCATAGTAAGACATGTTTTTTGAATCCGAAAATAATGAAATTCAATATCTAATTTTTATCTCATTATAAAAAACTGAAAAGTATAAATTTTTATATTAATTACTACTTATTACATTCCAATGGTTTGTTAAAAGGGTCTAAGAAGAAAATAATACAATTTTATGAAAAATTCACCACCTATACATGATAACCCCAGGATGCATAAGTGTGAAACATTTTTACCCCTATGTTTTCTGATCAAACTGACATGGTTATTATAAATATCATTTATCCATAAATAATATTGGGTAACACATTTGAGACCTTAAAACATAACAACATTCCCCCTAGATGAGCTTTAGGATTGATGACTTAAAATTATTTGAAAATAGGACCACCATTATGTGAATAGAAACTTTCTTGGGTGAACATTATGCGGGTTAAAGCTACCATTATGAAATATTTTGAAACTCAATCATACCACTATGTAGATAGAAGAAAAATCAAGATACCCTTATAAAAATCATGGAAAAAAGACATACCATTACACAAAAAATAAAAAAAATCATTTCCTTTTCACAACTTAGAAAACACGAATAAGGGGAAATATTATATTGAAAAAATTACATTTTTAATTAGATAAAATATTGATAGAGAAATAATAGATTTATTATAAATTTAAAAATTCATCAACACCTCCAAAACAAATTAAATTAAATTCTGAAATATACAAATAAAATTTTAAAATGTAAAACATTCTTCAATAATTTTGTAAAAAAAAATAAATCCTCCTCATAGATTTTTATTGAATATTTGAAAAAACATATAATGTTTTTGAAACCACTCTCGAAACATCAGGATCATCGGAATGACAAGAGAAAAAATCAATACATTTTCCCTCTTATCTCACATACCTTTAAAAAAAATCATCCCTCGTAAATGAAAACAAAAATATAGTCAGAGTAAACGAAGGGAGTGTATTTAACCTACTTGTATGACACCACTCAAGAATACTACAATATAAAGTACACAACAACCCTTATAAAATAATGTGTAATACATGATATTTTACTAACAACCAGTGGATTGATACTTTCAATACTTTTAAAAATTCTATTGGTTATGGAGTTCGATACTTAATTTTTTTTCAAATGATTCCTTGATTTCTAGATGTTTATCTATAAATATCAAATTGAAACATGTTATGTTAAAAATAATTTACTCAAAAACATTTCACTAGGTCTCTTATATTCGAAATCCTATATTATGGATAACATTTTAAATAAAACACCTCTATATAAAAACCTTATAATCCTTTATATAATTGCATTTATAAAAAATAATATATGAAAAAAATTTAATTTTATATTTAAAAATTAATTTGAAGGTCAATTAATGTTTTATCAAAGTACATGATTTTTTTATATGAAATCTTGTTACCAAAAAAATATATTTTAAAAGTGGGGCACAATTGATATTATTATAGATTTTATAACACATCATGAATAAATCATACAAGGATGAATTCTTCCAAGTATAACAAACAAATTGTAAATTTTTATTTTCCAAAATCATTTTGTTATAAATTTAAAAAAATAAGTTAGTCAATAAGTTAATCAATTAATTTATCATGATTTATATAATTTAATTTATCCCCCAACATTTTCAATTAAAAACTCAAACTGATCGATGTTAAACAAATTTAAAAATTAATTTCAAAAAATTTCAAAATTAATAATGAACCTCCAATAATTAACACCATTTCAAAAATATCATATATAAATAGAAAAGACACATAATTTCATCAAATTATGTTTATTCAAATACCATAACTCTACCGTGATCTTAACCATATTAATGTCATTAAAATTAAAATGAAAATAAGAGAACCAAATTTAACATGAGGAATTCATCCTAAGTAAATCCAATTTTTAAAATATTTTATTTTATTTTACTGTAATATTTTATCCATGTTTTATAAAAAACATTATTCACCAGGGGAACATTCACCGAAATGATAAAAAGGATTTAATTTCATATTTCAATTTATGATAGGTTTATCTGATTACATTCAACAGTTTCATGTTAACACCACATAATAATACTCAATAAATAAAAGAACCTCAACCAAAATAACAAGATCTATTTTAAATATTCAAATATAAGGAACCCATATACCATAAAGTGAATTTTTCTCTTTAGGTAGCACTCTCTCACATGCATAGTTTAAAAATGCATCATTAATAATAACACATCATGATGGGTAGATTCTACCCTCTAGTCATATACTTGAGGATATATCACACATTAATAGTATAAGATAATTCTATTTATAGACGTAAACAAGGAATTACATATCCACATTATAAAATAGGTCTCAAGAGCAACCTAAAACATGAAATATTTTATTTCTCAACATAAATTGGCATTAATATATTAATATGATGAAAATAAATTAAATAAAAACATAAAATATTCTCTTTCCCAAAACTAGGTCCAATATAACCTGGTTGAGTAAAGATTATATTTATTAAAACTAATGAATACATACCTGAATCCCTTACCGTGGAACAAATCTCCGACAAAAGAGGAATGAGATAATATTATAAGATTTATATGATGATAAACACCACTCCAGAGTATCATATCAACACATTTTTATCCCAAGGAGTGAGTTATTGAATGAAAAGGATTAGTGTTACCCATTACCTTGACCGTATACCCATATTAACACTAATCATAGGGAATTAAATATACTAAAAAATCATAATATAATTAGTTTCATATTAGAAAATAAATTTTATATTATGTACAAACAATAATAACTCAACCATTTAAGAGGTTCGTTCTCATCAAGGGAATGATATAGTTTATTTTTACCCAATATAATGTGATATAAATAGATGAATGAAAATATAATACCAATTTACTTATAGTGGATAATTATCCACAGGTTTAAATATAAAAAACGTCCTTTAAAATCCCACAACACATATCAAGAACATAGAATAGAAATACCACAATAGAGGTGAAAATCCATTTGAATAGATGTATTTTCAATTGAAGAGAGAAAAGTTTCTTAAAAAATATATCTCATAACTTCTATAAAAAATATACTCTCCTCATGAACTATAAAGAACATAAACCAACAATTTTTTTTGCACTGCAAAGAAACGTTATATAAAAAAACCAAATGTATTCTATAATCTTGATTTAAATAAAAGGACATTGACACCTCCTCCAATGAAACCTCTACCACATAAATTGAAATGGATACCGCTATATTCTATAGACATTAGTGTTTGAAATGTTGAGGTTCTCAACTATGATTATTTTCATCATCAATCACCATCCTATAGTGATTACAGATATATATTGATAAATGTAATTAGTATAATACTAATAGGGATGTTATCTGAAATTCATTCTTCAAAAATAATAAACATTTTAGATTTCTAACAAGTCCTATAGAATAAGTTTTTTTGGTTAATTAATTGATTCATTTATATCTTATTTTCCATTATATAACTAGTAAAAATATAGTAGTATATATATGGATTATACATTATCCTTTCTTATGTCTTAACCCCCAAAAGAACATCAATTATCTTATCATGTACAATAAACATTATGGTACTTAGGTATGATCATAGCGGTGATTAAAATTTCCTGTCTTATATGTCTCCCTTGTTTATAGAAACTAATATTTCTAATTGAAACTACTTCCCTACCAACCCATGTATCCTTTTTAGTTCCTAAATCCAATCCACATCCTATCAATCCACCATCATCCAATTATTCCACACTATCATGGAACTCTACCTTCAAAATTACCCCTCCTAGGTCGATAACAATGTAAGAGAGATAATGAATATTGAATCCCAAAACTAATAAACCACGATTTTGAAACAAGAACGAAGGCTATATAAACGAACACATGGGTGGGATTACCCTAATAGATTATTGATAACAAAGAGGTAAGATGAGAATAACAAAAAATTTACCCCTCATAATAAATTAATAAGAAATCACAATTCTTGAATATAATGATATACAATAGAAAAAACTAAAAATATTAAAACAAATCTTTGTTTGTGACCACTAATCTCCAACATCTCAAGATCATATCCTTAAACTAGTAATTTCCATACTGATCACTAACCATCTCCTTCAACCTTACAAATTAGTTTATATATATAGTGTGCATAATATGTATAATCTGATGTATCCTCCTCGAGACATCCTATGAAAAATATTATTGAAGAGTAAAAATTCCTTGAGAGTAAATAATTGAAACTAATTGGTCACCTAAAATTGGTTTATTTTTTTTCCCAACCTCAGAAATGATCACTCACCAAATGACACACATAAGAAAAGAAAAAAATATTGAGAAAATATGTATATTGAAAATAAAACTACACAAATAGTTCCCAAATTTGTTTCCACTCTCATGACACAACATCACGCATTTTGAGCTCCCATTCCATCCACAAATCAGGTCAACCATGATCTGAGTATGGACTCAACCCCACCTACATTAGTCTAACATAGGGAAAACCATATTATTTTGTGATTAGTTCATATATCTATCTCATCGTCATCACCATCCAACATATAGTTAACTTATTTTTTTAAATCCACTATAACCCATATAAATGCATTTAACCACAATCTATTACCACCCATGCTTGTAAAATTGAAAGAATTTAAGGAAACCATGGATAGATACATTAATTATTCATAAAGCCAGTCCATAAGATCCTCCCAAACACATGTATTGGAAATCAAACTCGTGTGTACCTATACAGGATATGATAGTCAAAGAGATATCAGGGGAGAGGTGGTAGTCAACAATCTGTATTCCCCACCTGGATGTTGGAGAAAATACTCCCAAAACCTCTGTGTTTTAGTTATCCTTCTAATTTATGTGGTATACATATGAAATTAAAAACATATAGAATATGTATATCTTACAAGGACACTGTACTTTGACTCATCTTTTGTGACAGTTATATAGGGCACCCCAGTTATGACAGATATGGTCTATATAAAAAAATCCTAAAATAATCATGTACAATATTAAATAATTCTTTTATAATTAACTAAAATTATTCTATTTCTATTCCCAAAATTAATGTTTTATCTGTTTATGGAAAGTGTTGATGGAACCATTTATTCTTATTTATATTCTTAAGTATGTCATCATCATGAGTGAGATTCAATAACCATGCTCATTATCTATAATTTCAAATATCATTTCATAATAATCAAGTTACTCTAAGACTTATCCTATATCATGACCCTTCCTAGTGGGGCCCGAACTGCAACTCCCCAAGCCCACCTCCAATAGGCCAGTGGCTGGTGACTAGCACCAAGTAGGCAAGCTACTAACATGGGAGGCATTTCCTATAAACTTGTACACATTAACACGCATCCGTAAACCAACAAATCTTAAAAGTAAAAACATTTAAAAGGAAAAGATGCATGCATAAACTAAAACCCAACCACATAGTACAATAGGAAAGTAAAGTACAACAAGTGTAAAACCCTAGGACAAAATTACAATCCCACCAAAATAAAGTCTGTAACAAAGTCCAACCTGTAAGAAAGGTGATTGGATTATAGTATGTAGCCATAAGAACACACCTCATCCTATCTAATCTCACTGAGTACCGTCCGGTCCTGGTCTGCCTAGAATCCGGTCAAAGGCTCGCTCATCTGCACAAGACACGACACTTGCAGGCAAAGCCCGTGCATGGGTGAGTATAACAATATCCAGTAGGACACCCCGAAACCACAAAGGAAATACAACAAGGGAAAATACCACAAATTAAAGATACAGTCAGCTCTTCAAAGAATACGTCTACAGAACATATAACAATAAATATCCAGATATACTGATACACAAAAGACAATTTCAAAATTACCACTAGGATCCATCTTGATGATTCCACTAAGCACATAACAAGGGAAACACACTCCTATGTATGAAGAGAAAGATACGAAGAACTCATTCTGGGAGAAAACACTCCACAAGTACTTGAGAAAATAATGCTCAGATGAGGATCACAACCAAAAGCCATGGGGTGATTCCGATAACTCAGTCTGAGCTAATCCACTAAGCAGATGATCGGTGCCCGTGTAAAGTTGGTCACGTCGATACCAAGAACTCTACCTAGGGTTCTAGGAATGAATAGAGGATTGGGTCTATGTCTCAGAGAGGGGATTCCAACTACTCTATCCAGGAAGACTTGATGAATGGATCAAACTCCCATATATCAGAAATGATACCAAAACCTTCAGGGTAAAAAATATGGGTACGAACTGTAAGAAGCTAGTCCAAGTCACAGAAGTCAAGTGGCTCAAGCCACTAAGAAACGGTTACATGACATGTAGTTTGGTTACACGCCATGTTCCATGACCCTGGGTACTTCCCATGTAAATGACCAGTGTCATTCTTTCAAGCTGTATAAAACCAAACTATATGGCATGTAGAAAAGGTACACGTCATGTTCCTTGACCCTAGGTACTACCCGTGTAAACGGCCCGTGTCATTTGGCTTGTTGGTTAGAAAGAAAATACATGGAGTGTAGAAGAGGTACACGCCGTGTCCGAGCACCTGGGCTCGCTCAGTGTACGCTAGCCATGTGCCCATACATGGTCTCTGCCCGTGTCCGTGTCGCCTACCCGTGTACCAGTACATGGGGTATCCCGTGTATCTGGCCGGGTCTGGCCGGGGAGGGGTATACATGGCATGTCCTTGGTCGTGTACCCTGCCCGTGTCTGTGTACTCTCGGAGTGCACGCCAAGAAATCCCTCCGACGAACACAGGCTGTGTAGCCCATACTACATGGCCTGTAGTTGGGGAAATTCCAGAAATGCCGTCTTCTTCATCGCGTCGCGGCGGAGCCTCCAGATCTTGGTTTCTTGTCCGTTCATCCCGATACACCAGGGATTGGTTCGTTTCGTCACACGAAAATCGTAATGGGTGTTTTAGGCTCTTAAAACGGATCATAATCGTCGAATGATCCATATGAAGAAAAACGCCCGAAAACTCGTATCTCTCGATCCGCTCCGAATCGCTTGCCGAAACCGTCGTCGCACCTCTGTGACACCGCTCCGGGGTTGAATCCACAATCTCGGATCATTGTGTCACAGAACAGATGTGCAACGAGTCGTTGTTCATTGCCCCGTGAAGAACGCAAAGAATGCGAATGAAAGAAAGGGAAGAAATCAAATGAATCAAAATTGAGGAACGAACATCTGTCGTCATTCGTCATGGCGTTGATCCGCTCCTATTAATAGGATTAAACAGAGCAGAAAAGATCAACAGTAAAAGAATCATCATTGATTTAATCTCCCAAAACCCCCGAAAAAACCCACCCTGCAAGAATGATCAATCTGTGAACTTATGTGTTCATGGATTAGCCCACGTTCATCGTAGAAATCAAAAACAGGGAATAAAAAATCAAGACAAACATCCTACATGGATTTCGCGGCGTTCGTCGGTGATGATCGGGTCGCTGAGTCGTCGTCGCCGCGTTGGGAGGTTTCCTCCAGAGCCTCCAGAGCTACCAAGGGTTTTAGGGTTATGGAAATTGTAAACCCTAGCCCCTTAAAAATCTCCATTTAAAAAGATAAGGGATTTTGTTGTAACAAAGATTTAAATAAAATATTTTAATTAAATATTTTATTACGTTTGCGTCCAAAAACCAGATTTTACTACCGACCTGTGCCAGCCGATGTTAGGTCTTTCCTAAGGTAAAAATGTTCTTCTGAACGCAATGGTGCCCTCATATTTTTGATCTGACAACCCATTCATGAGTTATTCCACTTTTTTAGGAAAACCGCACGTGCTTGTTTATTTAATTATTAAATTAAAATCATACATTTGTTCTAGGATCACCGGGCCATGAAACTGCACACCGCCTCATAGCCTGGTCTCGAATTAATTCCCATATAATATTAAAATAATACATGGAAAAATATGGGACATTACATCATACCCACATTAGGGATTTTACGTCCCCGAAAAGCCAAAATAAAGGCTACTCAAAAAGATGTGGGTACTACACACGAATCTGATCCTCCAGCTCCCATGTGCTCTCCTAAAGATTCGCGTGCTGCCACCAGACATGCACCAAGGTAATAGCATGCCCACGAAGGGTCTTCTCATATACATAGAGGCATCCCAAGCTCTCCACTGAACTCTGCTCCCGTATGGCTAGGAAGTGGGCCGACTTGGCGAGTCGATCAACGATCACCCAAATGGCATCGTGTCCCCTGGAAATATGTGGTAAACCCATCACAAAGTCTATGGAAATACCATCCCACATCCACTCTGGCACCTCAAGGGGCTGATTCAAACCAGCTGGCACCTGTTTCTCAGCCTTTACTTGTTGACAAGTAAGTCACCGAGAAACAAACTCTGCCACACACTTCTTCATTCCTGGCCACCAGAACTGATGTCGGAGGTCCTGATACATCTTTTCCATGCCTCGATGCACTACGAAAATATATGTATGGAAATCCCTCAGAACCTCCTCCCACAACGTCACAGGTACTACAGTGCGCCCTCTGAAATGAACAATGTGCTCCCCACCTTCTGAAAAATCCATCATCCGCAACACCTCTGGATATCTGAGCACGTAGAGCCCCACATTTAGCATCCTCGTGTTGTGCTTCCCTGACTCACTGTAAGAGTGGAGGGGTAACAACCATCGACTTAAGGTAAGCTCCCTCATCTCCATCCACGTAGGATAACTGCAAGGAGGCCAACTTCCTCATCGCCTCATCCAACAATAGAAAACTAGATTTCCTACTGAGAGCATCTGCCACCATGTTCCCCTTCCCAAGAGTATAAAAAATCTCAAAGTTGTAATCCTGGAGTAACTCAAGCCATCGCCTCTGTCTCAAATTCTTATCTTTATGAGAAAATATATATATGAGACTCTTGTGATCAGAGTAGATGGAAAACCGCTCTCCCATATGGTAGTGTCGCCACATCTTCAATGCGAAGACTACCTCTTCCTACTCAAGATCATGGGTCGCGTAGCTCTACTCATGTAACCTCAACTGACATGAGCCATAGGCAATCACCGCTTGCCTCTACATCAGGACACAACCAATCCTGGTTGCTGATGCGTCGTATAACACTACGTACTCGACACCCTCCTTCGGTAATCTCAAGATAGGGGCGCTCGTCAAACACTATCTCAACTACTGGAAAGCCTACTGGCATCTCTCGTTCCACACGAAAGGCTTCCCCTTTTCGATCAAAGATGTCATGGGTGCTGCAATCCGGGAGAAATCAAGGATGAATATCTGATAGTAGCCTTCCAACCGAAGGAAACTCTGCACCTCCGTCACGCTCCGGGGTGGCTACCATGCTAGCACTGCCTCCACCTTGGCTGGGTGCACTGCTGCACCATCTGCCGAGATAACGTGTCCCAGAAGGTGGACCTCTTGTAACCAGAACTGACACTTCGATAGTTTCCCATACAACCGGTGCTCTTAGAGTGTGTCTAGAACCATCTTTAGGTATCTCCCGTGCTCCTCCTCGGACGCAAAGTACACAAGGATATCATCGATGAAGACCACTACAAACCAGTCTAGATAGGGCTGAAAGATCTGGTTCATGAGCCCCATGAACACCGTCGGTTCGTTCGTCACGCCAATGGGCATCACCAAGTACTCATAATGACCGTAGCGACCTATGAAAGCCGTGTTTGGTATATCCTCCTCTCGTACTCGCAACTGGTGATAGCCTGATCATAGATCAACCTTCAAGAACCATCGTGCCCCTATCAACTGGTCGAAGAGGTCATCGATCCTCGGTACGGGATACAGGTTCTTTACGGTGACCTGATTCAAGCATTGGTAATCCACACATAGCCTCAAGCTCCCATCGTCCTTCTTGAAAAACAGAACTTGGGTCGGCAAGGGTGAAACACTGGGTCTCAAAAATCCCTTCTTCTACAAGTCGTCTAGGTACACCCTTAGCTCATGAAGCTCTGCAGGAGCTATCCGATAAGCTGATGTTGATATCGATGTCATCCCAGGTTGCAACTCAATGAAGAAATCTATCTCCCGATGGGAGGTATCCCGGGGACATTCTCTGGGAAGACATCCTCGTACTCAACCACTACTGATGGAAATTGGAAACTCGTAACATCTGCTGCACCAAGGGCTTCGCTAGCCAACTGATGTGAAATCAGTTGTGCCCTCCTATGCAATAGTCCATCGTGCACTGCCTGGGTCTCTCTTTCACCGACAAAATAAAAACTCGTTCCATCACTGTAGACACACCGCACCCTTAGCCTAAAACAATCGATCTGGGCATGAACTATGGATAGCCAATCCATACCAAGAATGGCATCGTAAGGACTCGACGGTACTACCAAGAGGTTCCAACCGAAACTCTCACCTCCAAGGGTAGGTCACACTGTCTACAGAGGTGTGTGATCTATGAATCTTCTCTAGTAGGTGTTTCTAAGCGTAAGGGTCGAGTCAACGACTCAACTGGAATCTCAAGGTCTCGAACAAGATAAGAAGGCGGAAAGGAATGACTAGCACCAGTGTCTATCAATACGGCAGCCAAAGTAGAAAAGACCCATATAGTACCTCTAATCATTTAGGGAGTACCTGGGTCGTAAGCCTCTGTCGCATGCAGTTTTCCCTGCCTCTGTCCACCAGCGCCCTGGGCCTGGGGGTGGACCTCCTGGGGGTGGTGGTGGTAAAAGATCAAAACGACGACCACATACGGCTGCTCTTCCAGCTCCCCTACCACGTCTTCTTCCCCACGGATCTTCCTGTTCCACACGTTGCCTCTATCTTGGTGGTCCATACACTGCTCCTATGTCAGTAGTACGGTGGGTCGGACAATCCTGAGAGAGATGTCCCCTGCCATAACATGAGTAGAATCTCCTCTCTCGAGGCTGGTTGGATGCACCCTACGAACCCTGTGCGACAGATCCCATATCTTCGGATCTCATCTGAAAACGTCTCCCATGCCTGGGTCCCTGACGTCGGCTCCCAGCTGCCGAGGTCTCTGCTCCAGCTCGCCCACTTCTGACATCTTCCGGCTGTCTCTGCTCTCCCAAGAAGCTCTCGACCACTAGATCCCACTCGAGCACCCCATCATAAGTAGGAATTCTCATATGGACGATGCTAGCTCAAATATCTCTTTGCAAGCCCGCTATAACGTCCGAGCTCTAATGTACTGATCTTTGACCATATCCATCGAGTACCGTGAGAGGTCGGTAAACCGTGATGAATAGTCTGCCACCGTCATGGTTCCCGGCTGAAGCTGAAGAAGCTCCTGTATGCATACTAGTCTCAGGGTAAACAATAAAAACTCCACTCTGAAGAGACGCTCAATCTTCGACCAAGCGAGTGTTGCCTCGTCGGGAGTCTGGATAACTAAACTCCACCATCGTCATACCAAGCCCTGTAGAAGGTTCACTGCCAGGATCACCATCTGGTCCGCTGGTGTCCTGACCAAATGGATGAACCTGGATACCGCCTCAAGCTAGTCTTCTACTGCCTGAGGGTCAGGATCACCTCGAAACCTGAGGGGTCTCTGTCTCTAAAATTTTTGGAGTGCATTCATCCTGCGCTCCTCCTCCCCTGGTAAAGGAGGCACTAAACACTGCTCCACAGGTTTCGAGATAATAGGCACACAACCTGGTGGTTAAACTGGGCGATCTAGTCCCTGTATCGATGCTTCATCACTAAGGGGGTCATCCTCGTGATCGATCTGCTAGATCCTAGCGGGTGCGTGTCGCGGATGCATATTGTAAGGAATCAAGACGTATCTTAGTCAGTGAGTATATTTGGAGAGCTGACTCAAGAAGTACATGTAAACCACAACCCATTCCAATATGATGCATGTACTATTATTTTCCCTGCAACAAGTGTTCTCATGTTCCGAGTCAAAAAGAAAGTTATCAGAGTCCTGGTGTATGGAAACGTCGGCCGCCCGCACCGACACTGGGGTCCCTAGGCTAAAAGTGGAACCCGAAACACTTAACACTGTTGCCCCAAACCAACTCACAGACTCTCAGTACTAAGGTAGAACAGACCCCTCCAATACTACTCTGTCACGACCCGTCCCAGTGGGGCCTGAGCCGCAACTCTCCAAGCCCACCTCCAATAGGCCAGGGGCTGGTGACTAGCAATGAGTATGCATGATACTAACATGGGAGGAATTGCCTATAAACTTGTACACACACACACACATCCCCAAGGCCACAAAGCTGAAAAGTAAAAACTATGAAAAGGAAAAGATGCATGCATACACTAAAACCCAACCACATAGTACGACAAGAAAGTAAAGTACAACAAGTGTAAAACCCTGGGCCAAAAGTACAAGCCCACCAAAAGAAAGTCTGTAACAAAGTACAACCTATAAGAAAGGTGCTGGGACTGTAGTCTGTAGTCGTCGGAACACACCTCGGCCTGTCTGATCTCACTGTGTACCGTCCGGTCCTGGTCCCCCTATAATCTTGTCAAAGGCTCACTCGTCTGAAAAAGAAACGACACATGCAGTCAAAGCCCGTGTAGGGGTGAGTATAACAATACCCAGTAGGACACCTCGAAACCACAAAAAAAATACAATAAGGGAAAATACCACAAAGGAAATATACAGTCATCTCCACACAGTATACGTCTACAGAACATATAACAAAAAATATCCAGATATACTCATACACAAACGACCATTTCGATATTGCCACTAGGATCCAGCTCGAAGATTCCCCTAAGCACATAACAAGGATAACACACTCCTAGGTCTGAAGAGAGAGATATGAAGTACCCATTCCAGGAGAATACACTCCACTTGTACTTGGGAACATGACGCTCAGATGAGGATCACAACCAAAATCCATGGGGTGATTCTGATAACTCAGTCTGAGTTAATCTGCTAAGCAGATGATCGGTGCCCATGTAATGTTGGTCATGTTGATACCAAGAACTCTACCTAGGGTTCTAGGAATGAATAGAGGATCTGGAACTAAGTCTCACAGAGGGGATTCCAACAACTCTATCCAGGATGATATACTGAAGGGATCATACTCCCGTATATAGAAAATTATACCAAAACCATCAGGTGAAAAACCATGGGTACGAACCCTAATAAGCTAGTTCAAGTCACAGAAGACAAGTGGCTGAAGCCATGAAGAAAAGGTTACACGGTGTGTATTATGGTTACACGCCGTGTTCCATGACCCAAAGTACTCCCCATGTAAACAGACCGTGTCATTGGTTCAAGCCGTATAAAACCAAACTACAATGCGTATAGAAAAGGTACACGTCGTGTACTTTGACCCCAGGTACTGCCCGTGTAAATGGGCCATGTAATTTGGCTTGTTGGTTAGAAAGAAACTACACGGTGTGTAGAAGAGGTACACACCGTGTCCAAGCACCTGGGCTTGCTCCGTATATGCTGGCCATGTGCCTGTACACGGTCTCTGGCCCTGTCTGTGTCGCCTGCCCGTGTACCAGTACACGGGGTATCCCGTGTATCTGGCCGGGTATGGCCGGGGAGGGGTATACACGACGTGTCCTTGGCCGTGTACACTGCCCGTGTTCGTGTACTCTCGCAGTTCACACCATGCAATCCCGCTGACGAACACACACCGTGAAGCCCATACTACACGACGTGTAGTCGGGAAAATTCCAGAAATGTCATCTTCTTCTTCTCATCGCGGCTGAACCTCCAGATCCCGGTTTCTTGTCCGTTCGTCCCGATACTCCAGTGATTGGTTCATTTCGTCACACGAACATTGTAACAGGTGTTTTCGTCTCTTAAAATGGATCATAATTGTCGAATGACCCATCCTTCAAAAAACTCCCGAAAACTCATATCTCCCGATCCACTCTGAATCGATTTCCGAAACCAACATCGCACCTCCGTGACACTGCTCCGGGGCTGAATCCACAATCTCGGATCGTTGCGTCACAGAACAGATGTGCTACAATCCATTGTTCATCACCCCGTGAAGAACGCGATGATTGCGATGGAATGAAAGGGAATAAATATAAGGCACTGGACTTAAACCTTACTTAATATTGAGTTATTACAAGATTACACATTGAGGATCTTTTCGGGATTAGAGTTTTAGAGAATTAGATCATAAAAAATGCATTACATTCCACATATAAACAAAGTGGTTACATAAAGATGGTATTATTCATTCCCATCAATGGAAACATATTTAAAATAAAACATGGATTCCTTCTTTACACTTCCTTGACACTATCGTCATATCATGTACCTTTCCCTTGACCTGTGAAAAACATTTCAAAAAAACTTGGGATGAGCATAAAATGCTCAGTAAGGGATATAAAAATATGGAAAGGAGACATGGGTACATATATACATAAGAATGAGATCATACTTTACCCATAAAACATAATCACTTTAACATACCTCATCAAATCATGAATAAATCATAGAAATCATAAGACATAAAGGTAACTTGAGGCAATCATAACATTCTTACGTAGGGAGTAACCCTCTTGGTTACGTTTGGAATACCCATCACAGTATATTCCCTAAATCACTTCGGAGAAACCTTAAAGTTACACTCCTTCGCATTACCCAATGCATTGGAGAGATATATCGGGCTCACCCGCCCTTCGTTTATCACGGAACCACCCGTTTTCATAATAATGCCCAAGAACCTCAACATAATCATATCACAAAAACATGCATAAAGGAAACATAACATTCCCACCTTTCAATCACAAGATATCGATACAACACATTGATATATAAAACATTATGAAAACCATTTTCGATACCAAAATAAAAGAAAAGTAAAACATGGTATTTATTTTTCTTTTAAAAAGAAGGTATGGCTTGTAGAGGAAGCCGAAACTCAAATAACGGTCACGACGGTGGAGAATTCGTTGTCGCCACATACGTACGACAAAAACATTCCCTTTTTTCGTTTAGTAAACACTTCGTATAAAAAATATTCCTTTTGAATAAACGTAAAAGTAAAAGGGGTTTATACACCGTATAAAGAAGGTTGTGTATAAAACAAAATATGCCTCAATGAAAGGAGATTGAGACGAAGTCCCATACCTCATATCCGACTTGACCCGACTGTTTTTTAATCTCCTGAATAATAAACTTGAGTAAATTTCTACTTGCTGAAGAAACTTTTTCAAGTTCATTATTCCTTTTATATCACTTATTTCCATGTCATTAACACTATGTAATTATTTAAGTTAATAACGGTCGTTTTAACGATCATTGGAACTTGAGTCAAAAAATAATCCATTTATAATTATATGTTGTTCGTGTATCTATTATATCCAGAATGGTATTCATGATGTAGATATCATATATGTCATATATATCCAGTACATGCATGCATTTATAATATTACATAATCATTTAGGGGTAAGAAATGAAATGCACCGTTCATGGAGACGGTAAGCCGTACGTACGCATGAACGCTACATTCATTTCTATTTCGTATTTATAGAATTGAATCATAATGATATAAAGGTATATTATAATTCCAGTATAATATCATATATAATATCATATTTCCATCCCTTATACGTCCCACATATGTTATTTAACGAATCAACTCAATTTGAGGGGGCATTAGTCCGCACTTCCTCAAATGAAGATATCGCGTTTACCCATAATGGAAACCATAAAGGTATGACCAAAATTAAAATACATAAGCTTAAAGAAAATATAAACATGTCATATATTATATATAAATATAGTGACATCTTAATGGCCACCTTTGAAGGTGTTAAAGGAATGTTGAACAATCATCGTTTCGGGAGGCATAAATTCACCATCCACGGAAACCGTATGTTATTTAACCATTCGATGTAGGTGTGTGTAAGTGAAGCTTGAATAGTTCTTATAACAACATCATAGTATATTTAAGATATTGGAGTTGTTAAAAAAGAAATAAATAAAAAGATTTTAGGGGGTTGGAGAAGCAAAATAAAACAAAAGTACTCAAAAGAAGACATTACCTTAAAATCGGGTAACTCCCTTTGGTTTGAGCTCAAAGGCTTCCTTGGGAAGACTTCTTCCCAAAGTGAGGCTTCAAGGAGTAAAGGAGGGAAGTGGAGAGACAAAAGGGGCAGGTGGTGGCCGAGCCAAAGTCTTTGGGAGTGTGGGTAATGAGGTAGAGGTGGGGGCCTTTTATAAGAGGAGAGGAGGGGCACTCTTGGAAAGTAAAGAAATATTACTTTATTTGAAAATGAGTTTCGGATTTAAATGGTACCACATTGATATAATTCGAGGATAAGGTGATTAGGGTTCTAAATATACCCATCCAATAGGTTTTGGACTTGTGTAGGGTTTAGTTATTACATTATCTTTCCATTTTATTTAAATCATTAAATAATGAAGTCATCACTGCATCATCATGATGTCATAAATAATTTAATTTATTTAAATTCTAAATATTATAAAAAAACTACTATGATGTAGTAAATATTTTTATCTTTACAATGACTATTTATAATCAAAAATCTGATCTTTATAACCACATGTAAAAATTGTTTTCGTAAAACATATGATGTTTGTGTCATTTTTACTTTTACATTAAATAAAAAGTTATTTATGTCATTTCCGAACCAAAGTGGCTCCATGGGGTCCCCAAGTTGACCCATGACTTGTCTTGGTCGGCCATGACACAACCAATGAGGGTAGGAAATGTGTCAAGCTCATCTAATTTTATTAAAGCATTATTTTTACCTTAAACTACACTAATTACCACTAATCACGATTAAAAACATAATAAGTTACTATTCACCAAAAAATTATTTTAAAATCATTGAACCACATTTTACTTCTTAATGACAACCATGTATGTCGGATTTTTGAAATTCAAAACACAATGATTGAAAAATTTCATTTAAACGGAAAATAAGTTTTTATAAGTACCACTTAGTGGTTTCACTATTCATCAAAAATTGAAGTTTTTCAGAAAATTACCAAAAATTCACCCTAAGCTATATTTGATATTCCGAATTCAAAAATGAACTCTATTTTACAAAATTCAAAACATATAAGTCACATTAATTAATTTAATAATTAATTCCCGCTGTCAGAGCAAATAGCGTGTTTTTATAAAACAATAAGTATCAAAAGATTGACACGAGTTTAATCTTATTTCAAAGTGAAATTGATTCCAATGAACACCATTGGATTAAATGGTAAAAATATATTCAGATTACACATTAAGACCAATTCAAAAGATAATATAATCATATAAATAAATTATATTAAGAAATAGTTTTGATGTAAAATGCAGTATTTTTCACTATTCATAAAAAAATTAACATTGTCAGAAAAATACCAAAAATTTACACAAAGTAAATTTTGATGTCCCAATCATAAAAAATATGTTTATTTTGAAAAACATAGCTTATAAAATTGCCAAAATATAGATTTAATAATGGTTTTCCATCAAAAAGCAGTAAAACAATCTTTTAAAAATATTAGTGTATTCCATGCTTAAGATTGTATTTATTTTCATTTTAAGCCTCTAAAACACTATCCATTTCATTAATAGACATAGATAAGAATATCTATTATTCATTACTTACTTGGGATGTTACATCCTTTCCCCCTTTAGAAAATTGTGTCCCCGCAATTTATTTACTTATCAAATAAATGGGGGTACTTATCCCTCATTGTATTTTCAGATTCCCATGTTGCCTCTTCCATCATGTGGTTTTTCCACAAAACCTTTACCTGATTAATCACCATATTCCGTAACACTTTATCTCTGTGGTCAAGAATCTGGACCGGTTTTTCCTCATAAGATAGGTTCTCTTCCAACTGAACTACCTCTGGACTCAAAACATGATATGGATCTGGCATATACTTTCTCAACATCGAAACGTGAAAAACATTGTGTACCTGATATAAACTCGTAGGTAAAGCCACTTAGTATGCTACTGATTCAACTCTCTCCAGAATTTCATATGGTCCAATAAACCTTGGACTCAGCTTTCCTTTCTTACCAAATCTCATCACACTTTTCCAAGGAGAAACCTTGAGAAAAACATGATCACCTACCTCAAAAGAGAGATCCTTTCTCTTATTGTCCGCATAACTCTTCTGCCTGCTCTGAGCAGTTCTCATGTGTTTCTAAATCAGCTGAACTTGTTCTGCCATCTCTTCTACCAATTCTCGTCCCATAAACTTCCTTTCACCCACTTCATCCTAGAAAGCTGGAGTTCGACACCGCTTCCCATATAATGCCTAAAATTCTGCCATCTGTATACTGGAATGAAAACTGTTATTATATGAAAATTCAACCAAAGAAAGATGTTGGTGCCAACTTCCACGATAATCCATAGAACAAGATCGTAGAATATCCTCCAAGGTCTGAATTGTTCGTTCTGACTGCCCATCTGATTGAGGATGAAAAGCTGTACTAAAATTTAATTCAGTACCCAACGACTTCTGATGGCCTTTCCAAAAGTTAGAATTGAACCTGGGATCACGATCAGATACAATGGAGAGGGGAACTCCATGCAACCTGACTATCTCTTTAAGATACAAACGGGAAAGTTGATCTAGGGAAAAAGTATCTCGTATAGTAAGGAAATGAGCACATTTAGTCAAGTGATCACCAATAACCCAGATTGCGTTATTACCTCGAGATGTCTTTGGTAATCCCACAACAAAGTCCATGGATATATTCTCCCATTTCCACTCTGGCACTGGTAAAGGCTGAAGCATCCCTTTCGGTAACTTCCGCTCTGCTTTAACCTATTGACATGTCAAACACTTCACAGTAAAATCAGCAATATCTCTTTTCATTCCATCCCACCAGTAATACTCCCACAGATCTCTGTACATCTTAGTACTGCCAGGATGAACTGAAAACGGAGAACTATGAGCTTCACATAACAACTCTCTCTTCAACTGTGAATCACAAGGCACACAAAATCTCTTCCCAAATATCAAAACGCAATCATTATCAATGTTGAATTCAGGAAACTTACCTTTCTGAACCAGATCTACCTTTTTCTGCAACTCATTGTCTTGCTTCTGTGCTTTCTTGATTCTACATGATAGAGATGATCTCACTGATACCTGAAACAAAACAGAAGAACATCCTGCACCAACAACTTCTATGCCAAAGTTCATCAAATCCTTAACCAAAGGATCACGTTCCAAACACAACATTTCAAATGAAGCATTAGTTTTTCGAGTTAATGCATCCGCCACTTTATTTTCTTTTCCCGGATGATAATGAATTGTACAATCATAACCCTTGATTAATTCTAGCCATCTCCTTTGTCTCATGTTCAATTCTTTCTAAGTGAATATATACTTTAATCTTCTGTGATCGGTATATATTTCACACTTTACTCCATACAAATGATTCCTCCAAAATTTTAAAGAAAAAACAACAGCAGCTAATTCCACATCATTTGTAGGGTAATTTACCTCATGAGTTTTCAACTGTCATGAAGCATAGCAATTACCTGATCATTCTGCATTAGGACACAACCAAGTCCATTCAATGAAGCATCACTGTTGATAACAAACTCACCATTCCTGGAAGGTAGTGCCAATACTAGAGCATTCACCAATCTTCTTTTCAATTCCTGAAAACAATCATCATATTCTTTTGTCCAGATAAACATAACACCCTTCCGAGTTAGCTTAGTCATTGGACTAGATAACCATGAAATATTTCTAACAAACCATCGGTAATAGCCTGCCAAACCAAGGAAGCTACGAATCTCAGTTACATTTGTGGGTCTTGGCCATTCTTCAACAACTTTTGTTTTTACAGGATCAAGGGTTATGCCATCTTTTTAAACAATGTGACCAAGGAAAGAAATTTGTTGCAACCAAAAATCACATTTGTTGAATCTCCCATACAATTTATTTTGTTTTACGGTTTGAAAAATGACCCTTAAATGTATTTCATTCTCTTCTTTACTTTTAGAAAACACCAAAATATCATCAATGAAAACCACTACAAACTTATCCAAGAACTCATAGAAAATTCTATTCATTAAGTCCATGAATACAGCAGGTGCATTGGTTAGCTCAAAAGGCATTACTAAAAATTCATAATGGCCATATCTCGTACAGAATGCGGTCTTCGGAATATCTACCTCCTTTACCTTCAGCTGGTGGTACCCCAATCTCAAGTCAATCTTTGAAAAAAAACTGAGCTCCCTGGAGCTGATACAACTTCATTTGATGGCCCGACATCTGCTGAAGTAGTTTCAAAGGATTTCACCACCCCTTTCTGCTTGTAGTCTAACTGCTTCCCATCACTCAAGCTCTTTGTCGGATACTCGTTTGCATAGTGACCCATCTCATTGCACTTATAACATTTCACTAACTGTAAATCAAATTTGGTCTTACCTTCACATTGATCCTTTTCAGTGCAATCACGAGCCTTATGTCCCATCTTACCACACCGGTAGCACTTTCCAGAATTCAGAAGACATTCCCCAGCATGCCTTTTTCCACATTTATCACAAATTGGAAACTTAGTTTTCTTACCATCATACTTTTTTGAAGAATTCTTACCTTTCTCCTGCCACCTCGGTCTCTTCTTCTGTTGGTTGTTATAGAACACTTGATCATCGGAAAACTACATTTCCACCTTCTCAGCTCGTCGAACAATCTTTTCATAACTTTTAAACTCACGAGAAGCTAATTCTCTTTGATATTTTGGCTTTAATCTTGAGTAAAAACGATTTATTTTACTATCAAGGTCTCGGATAAAATTTGGAGCATACCTTGCCAATCGAGTGAACTGTTCTTCATAGATAGCCACTGAGTCTTCCTATTGCCTCAATTCCAAGAATTTCTTTTCCATCCTAAGTCGAACAGCCTTAGGAAAATACTTCTCAAGGAACATACCTTTGAATTCATCCCAGTCGAGAGCATCAATCTCATCAGCGTCCCTGATATTTTTAACCATCGACCACCACTGATCTGCCTCACCCTCCAAACGGTAAATAGCAAGACTAACCTTTTGATTGTCTGAACACCCCATGACCTCGAAAATCTTCTCCAGTGATTTAATCCACCCTTCAGCTAGCATAGAGTCAGATGATCCTCTGAATGATGGGGGATGTTTCCTCATGAAATGTTCCACCCCTGATATGTTCCTATGCGGTTGGTCTGGCTGATCTCGTGCATGGATACCACCACCATTTATAGCCCGAGTCAACTGCGCCATTACTACAACAAACTGTTCAGTTCCATTTCCGACCATCTCAGGATGCTGATTCGGAAGGTTATTTCCTTCTGTATGCCTTCCTGGCACTTCTTCCCTGTTTCCTCTGCGGAAAACCATTTTGAACAAACATGTCTTAGATGAAGCTACATGGTAATCTTTAAATGCTATATAATTTAAAAAATATATTTTTGGATAATCATTTAATAGAATTCTAACTCCTAAAGTTATCTAAACCGACCTCTGATACCAACTATAAGGCCCCAGCCTTAAACATTACTTTATCTTGAGTTATTACAGCATTACACATTGAGGATCTTTTCGGGTGTAGAGTTTTAGATAATTAGATCATAAAACCTACATTACATTTCAAATATAAACAAAGTGGTTACATAAAGATAGTATTCTTCATTCCCATCAATGGAAACATATTTAAAATAAAACATGGATTCTTTCTTGATATTTCCTTGACACTATCACCATATCATGTACCTTTCCCTTGACCTGTGAAAAACATTTCAAAAAAACGTGGGATGAGCATAAAAAGCTCAGTAAGGGATATAAAAATATGGAAAGGAAACATGGGTACATATATACATAAAAATGAGATCATACTTTACCCATAAAACATAAGCACTTTAACATACCTCATCAAATAATGAATAAATCATAGAAATCATAAGACATAAAGGTAACTTGAGGCATTCATAACATTCTTACGTAGGGAGTCACCCTCTTGGTTACGTTTGGAATACCCATCACAGTATATTCCCTAAATATATTCGGAGAAACCTTAACGTTACACTCCTTTGTGTTACCCAATGCATTGGAGAGCTTTATCGGGCTCACCTGCCCTTAGTTTATCACGGAACCACCCGTTTTCATAATAATGCCCAAGAACCTCAACATAATCATATCACAAAAACATGCATAAAGGAAACATAACATTCACACCTTTCAATCACAAGATATCAATACAACACATTGATATATAAAACATTATGAAAACCATTTTTGATACCAAAATAAAAGAAAAGTAAAACATGGTATTTATTTTTCTTTTAAAAAGAAGGTATGGCTTGTAGAGGAAGCCGAAACTCAAATAACGGTCACGACGGCGGAGAAGTCATTGTCGCCGCATACGTACGACAAAAACATTCCCTTTTGTCGTTTAGTAAACGCTTCATATAAAAAATATTCCTTTTGAATAAACATAAAATTCAAAGTGGTTTATACACCGTATAAAGAAGGTTGTGTATAAAACAAAATATGCCTCAATGAAAGGAGATTGAGACGAAGTCCCATACCCCGTATCCGACTTGACCCGACTGTTCTTTAATCTCCTGAATAATAAACTTGAGTTAATTTCTACTTGGATAAGAACATTTTTCAAGTTCATTATTCCTTTTATATCACTTATTGCCATGTCGTGAACACTATGTAATTATTTAAGTTAATAACTGTCGTTTTAACGATCATTGGTACTTGAGTAAAAAATAAGCCCTTTATAATTACATGTTGTTCATGTATCCATTATATCCAGAATGGTATTCATGATGTAGATATAATATATGTCATATATATCCAATACATGCATGAATTTATAATATTACATAATCATTTAGGGGTAATAAATGAAATGCACCGTTCATGGAGACGGTAATCCGTACGTACGCATGAACGCTACTTTCATTTCTATTTCGTATTTATAGAATGGAATCATTATGATATAAAGGTATATTATAATTTCAGTATAATATCATATATAATATCATAGTTCCATCCTTTATACATCCCACATATGGTATTTAACGAATCAACTCACTTTGATGGGGCGGTAGTCCGCACTTCCTCAAATGAAGATATCGCGTTTACCCATAATGGAAACCATAAAGGTATGACCAAAAAGAAAAATACAGAAGCTTAAAGAAAACATAAACATATTATATATCATATATAAATATAGTGACATCTTAATGTCCACCTTTTAATGTGTTAAAGTAATTTTGAACAATCATCATTTCGGGAGGCATAAATTCACCATCCACGGAAACCGTATGTTCTTTAACCATTAGATGTAGGTGTGTGTAAGTGAAGCCGGAATCCTTCTTATAAAAACATCCTAGTATATTGAAGATACTGTAGATGTTACAAAAGAAATAAATAAAAAGAGTTTAGGGGGTTGGAGAAGCAAAATAAAACAAAAGGACTCAAAAGAAGACATTACCTTAAAATCGGGTAAATCCCTTTGGTTTGAGCTCAAAGGCTTCCTTGGGAAGACTTATGCCCAAAGTGAGGCTTCAAGGAGTAAGATAGGGAAGTGTAGAGACAAAATGGGCAGGGGTTGGCCGAGACAAAGGCTTTGGGAGTGTGGGTAATGAGGTAGACGTGGGGGCCTTTTATAAGAGGAGAGGAGGGGCACTCTTGGAAAGTAAAGAAATATTACTTTATTTGAAAATGAGTTTCGGATTTAAATGGTCACACATTGATATAATTCGGGGATAAGGTGATAAGGGTTTGAAATATACCCATACAATAGGTTTTTGACATGTGTAGGTTTTAGATATTACATTATCTTTCCATTTTATTTAAATCGTTAAATAATGAGGTCATCGCTGCATCATCATGATGTCATAAATAATTTAATTTATTTGAAGTCTAAAAATTTTAAAAAAATACTATGATGTAGGAAATCTTTTTATCTTTCCAATGAATATTTATAATCAAAAATATGATTTTTATAACCCCATGTAAAAATTGTTTTTGTAAAACATATGATGTTTGTGTCATTTTTACTTTTACATTAAATAAAAAGTTATTTATGTCATTTCCCAACCAAAGTGGCTCCATGGGGTCCCCAAGTTGACCCATGGCTTGTCTTGGTCGGCCATGACACAACCAATGAGGGAAGACATGAGTCAAGCTCATCTCATTTTATTAAAGCATTATTTTTACCTTAAACTACACTAATTACCACTAATCGCGATTAAAAACTTAATAAGTTACTATTCACCAAAAAATTATTTTAATCTCATTGAACCACATTTTACTTCTTAATGACAACAATTTATGTCGGATTTTTGAAATTCAAAACACAATGATGGAAAAATTTCATTTAAACGGAAAATCAGTTTTTATAAGTACCACTTAGTTGTTTCACTATTCATCAAAAATTGAAGTTTTTCATAAAATTACCAAAAATTCACCCTATGCTATATTTGATATTCCGAATTAAGAAATGAAGTCTATTTTACAAAATTCAAAACATATAAGTCACATTAATTAATTTAATAATTAATTCCCGATGTCAGAGCATATATCGTGTTTTTATAAAACAATAAGTATCAAAAGATTGACACCAGTTTAAGTCTAATTTCAAAGTGAAATTGATTCCCATGACCACCATTGGATTAAATGGTAAAAATATATTCAGATTAAACATTAAGACCAATTCAAAAGATAACCTAATAATATAAATAAATTATATTAAGAAGCAGTTTTGATGTAAAATGCAGTATTTTTCACTATTCATAAAAAAATGATCATTGTCAGAAAAATACCAAATATTCACACAAAGTAAATTTTGATGTCCCAGTCATAAAGAATAAGTTTATTTTGACAAACATATCTTATAAAATTGTCAAAAGATAGATTTAAAAATGGGTTGCCATCAAAAGGCAGTAAAACAATCTTTTAAAAATATTAGTGTATTCCATGCTTAAGATTGAATTTATTTTCATTTTAAGCCTCTAAAACACTATCCAGTTCGTTAATAGACATAGATAAAAATATCTATTATTCTTTAATTACATGGGATGCTAAAAGAAATACAATGAAACAAAATTGAGGAACGAACCTCTGCCGTCATTCGTCACGGCGTTGATCCGCTATTGTTAATAGGATTAAACGGAGCAGAAAAGATCAACAACAGAAGAATCATCATGGATTTAATCTCCCAGAATCCCCGAAAAATCCCACCCCGGAAGAATGGTCGACCTGCGAACTAATCTGTTCGTGGATTAGCCTGTGGACGTCATAGAAATCAAAAATGGGGAAGGAAAAATCAAGACAAACATCCTACCTGGATTTCGCGGCGTTTGTCGGTGATGATCTGGTCATTGCGTCGTTGTCGCCGCGTTGGGAGGTTTCCTCCATAGCCTCGAGAGCCTCCAAGGGTTTAAAGGTTATGGAAACTATAACCCTGATCCCATATGAAATCTCCATTTAAAAATATAAGTGATTTCGCTGTAACAAAGATTTAAATAAATTATTTAAAATAAATATTTTATTATGGGTGCGTCCAAAAACCAGATTTTACTACCGACCTGCGCCGACCGATGTTAGGTATTGCCTAAGGTAAAAACACTATTCTAAATGCAATGGTGCCCTCATATTTCTGATCCGAGCATCCATTCATGAGTTATTCCACTTTTTTAGGAAAACCTCATGTGCACGTTTATTTAATTATTAAATTAAATTAAAACATTTGTTCCAGGCTCACCTGGCCTCGGAACTGCAGGCCACCTCAGAGCCTGGTCTCGAATTAATTCCCATATAATATTAAAATAATACATGAAAAAATCCGAGACATTACATCCTATGCTACAACATAAAAGTTACACTATATGTGAATATCATCAAACTATATATTTCCGGGAGAAACTAGTAATAAAAATAAAATTCATCCATCCAACTATCAAGTAAGCATCAAGCTAAATATAAGAAAATACGAGAAATACTTTCTCTAAACTCATACAATACACCTCAATGTGCTACATAATTGCATGTGATATCACATAAGGAATCCCATTCCAGCATCTTCACTATAAATAGCATCCCATGCCTCCACCATCATCATAACCAGCAACTCGGGGAACCATAACATTTTAAATGGATCCACAAGCCAAAATAACACCCTTAGGAAACCCCACCTATTAGTAATGGATTATTACAATCACCGAAGGTTAAAGATCAATATTATAGAGGATCTAAACCCATATTTCAAAAACACATATAAATGTTTTCTTCCATACATAATTACAATGGAAACTATAAACGCATAAAATAAGGGAACCTATAATTTATCAAATAAAAATGGGATAGCTCTACAAAAAAGAAATTATTTAAATAGACATTAAATTTTTATGAATATATTTTATCTATCAATTAGTAATCCAAAAATCAAAGTATCATTTTCCAATCAACTTTTTAAATGTACAATATTAATTTATTTTATCTTGTGCTCTGCCTTAAACATCCCTTTCTTATATCGACTCTCCAGATGGAAATTATTCAAAAAAGACTATCTTATTATGATTAAAGAGATATAAACTTAATGATTTTATTGAATTTCAATGGGTATTAACAATTATTACCAACTATAATAATATATTTTAAGTTATATAGTAATTATCATGTGCAAATAAATAAATTCATTCAATCAGAATGTCCTACCAAAAATTTTAATTCCCAATAAGAAATTTATTATTATAATTTGATAAAGATAATTTCCATTTAAATTGTTAAATATATATAATTATATGTAAATCTCACAAACATTATTTGGTAAATGTAACACTCCAACATGATATTATTTTTTAGTTAAATAATCAATACCCAATGACATGAGATTTTTAATTTATGTCTTGATAATTTTGAGAATAATTACATTTATTATAATAAAAAAATAATTTATTTTCCCTTTTTATATTACATATAGAAATAATTTTACAAAACATATCATTTGATAATAACTTTATTCATGTAGAAAGAAGTAAACTTCAGTATTTGCTGATAATAAAATATCTCCCTTGTAAAAATAAAAAATTTTATAATTAAATTTCTAGATCATCAAATTATGACACTCCACTAAACACTATATTTTATTTTTATGAAATATAAACAATATTAATTAACTTCATCATATACCCATGTAATAAGTGTAGGAAAATATTATTATTTCCTAAATTAATCCAACATTAGATAAAGAGAATAAAAATTATCTATACATGTCACAAAAATGAAAATTATCAATTTGGGAATTATTTTCCAAACAATGAAATATCAAATTACGTCAAAATTCATTTTCTAGATTTTATGATAATCATAATTATCCACAAAAAAGTAATATTATTTCAATTTCATTTATTGAATAAAAATTGTAACACGTTAACTACATTCTTCATGAAATAGAATTCTATTTAATTTATTACACAATTAATATTTGACAACATTCACCTCCATATTCTAAAGGATATAGATTTATTAAATGTAATTACAAAATTTATTAACAAAATAAATTATTTCATTATATGTTTATCTTATATTTAAATTCTAAAAGTGATAAAAATAATTCATTAACAATAAAACACTCTACGTAATTTATCTTTTTCTATTTTAATTTCATTATTCAAATATAATACTCCCTAATACTAATATATTCACATATATAATTATATTATTGTAGTTAATATAATCCTTTTGAACATTGTATTTTAGTCATTATTGATTCTAATTATAACATAAAATAATAAGTATGTATTTGATCCCTTAATCAGGCATGAAAGATTCATATATTGTAAAACTAAACAGATCAGTGAGGGAGTTAGTAAACAAAAGAGTTTTAATTTATAGGAAGATAGTAAAACAATAATTAAAAGATTCAAAAGAATACATGATAAGTATTTGGGATCACCTTAACATGATAAAAAAATATAGTAATCAAATAGGGAATACGCTAGTATTAAAATTAGTAGATACTATTTCACATAGTTATAAAAACCCTATTAAAGGTTTATTAAAACTAATTACAATTATTTCTACAGCTTAATTCATTCTATGAATCTATATTTTTTTGTGTAAATATAGAATAACTCATTTTCTTTCATAACCTTTCATTTTCATTGTACAAAAATAGAGGATTTTTTAAAGTTTATTTTCTTGAAAAAAGGTACATAATAAATGAGAAATTAAAAAATTATTTTAATACACTAGAAAGTATTTATAATAGGTTTATACTAAGTTCATTTACTAAATCTCATAACCTGGGGATATACATCAAAGGAATGTTGAGAATAAGGCCTAGTAAGTGAATGTTAGGGAAATAGTTTACAAGTTATATTGATAATTATTGATGAGAACTTAGAGAATATCATTAAAAATTGAGAGAACTAAAAATAGAAATATCATAGTAAAAATATCATGAATCATAACATGGAAAGGTGGAAAAATATTTAATTGTGTCATTTATAATCATATCTCCTTGGTTTATCATCGAGGTGTCCTAAAAATTACCATGGTTATTCACCAAGGTATTATAAACCATGTAATATCAAGAGATTAAATTCTTTACCCAATGCATTATATCACTGTTATAGAGAAACATTTTTATATATTAATTAATGGGATACACATATATCATAATAAAAAATTTCATAAATAACCCTTGGATAGTAAAATAAATGTGTTTAATATCAAAATCATGATGTTTAAAAAAAATGCTTCGATTCAAGATCTTTATGTCATTATTGGACCGTGGAAAATGAAGTAAGGTTTCATGAATATTAATAAACAAATAGAATAGATAATTTTTAAATCTATTATAATACCCCAAGAAATGAACTAGTTTAGGGTATCCACAAATTAAAATAAGATAATTTCTTTAAAAAAGATTAAAATTTAAAGAAGAAAATTTGGTAGCATAACCGGTATGAAACATGGTTTTATAAATAATTAAAAATATAGGGAAAAAGGTATCCAATTTATAAAATAATCTTAATACAAAAAATTAATAGAATAAAATTTTTATGATATGATATTTTTGAAATTTTAAAGATATACTACATAAAAGGGAACATGAAAGGAAAAGAAATGTTGAGATTTTCTTTACCTTGAAGAGTAACTCTTAAAACATGAAGATTGCAACCATGGGGGATTTAGAAAACCTTTTCTTAACTACTTGGTAGGTAAAAATACCAAATATTTTTTAGGATGAATTATTAATTAATGCTAATGGATTAATGTGTGGGTATTTGGTGAAAAATATGAAGATTTGTTTATTAATTTCCTTCAATACTTAGGTAGTGTTAAATGAAAAAACAAGGGATTTCCCAGGGAAGTTTCCTATGGTATTCGGAACATGGGAAAAAATTAATTTTATTCTAATCCACAAGAGTAGACAAATATTTTATATTACATATTTTGTAAAATAAAATTAATATATTTAGAAAAAATCATTTTTAAAGTTAATGTTTTCCTTTTTAGTTTTGGAAGGTAAACTTTATATTTGGAAATTGATTAAAATATATTAAAATAAAATATATTAATAAAATAACATATAATAAGTCTTTGATTGAGTTTATTAGTCATTAAAAAATTATTATATAATTATGATGCCATTAAACATTCGAAAAAACTCAAACTGTATTATTACTATTCACGAAAAAGTATTTTATAAAAAATATCATTAATTCACCCTAAAATAGTTTAGAAATTCTTATTTCAAAACTAATATATATTTTATCATAATAATTATCTAAATATTATAATTTTAAATTTTAAATTTAAAAATCATTATTAATAAAAAATAATAATAGATAGAAAATGCATAGTGAAATTTCTAACACTTGAAAAATTAAAATTATTTTATCATTTCTATTGAAATAGGTGTGTTTTTAACCTACTATATGATTAAAATTATTATTATTCATAATATATTAGTTTATTATAATATTTATATTTTTTCTAAAATGCATAATTTCTTTCTGAAAAAATGAATTTATCAAATTTCGACTCATTTTTAGGAAGAAAAACCATTCTTAAAATAGAATTGATTGACAGAAATATTATTTATAAAATGTTAATACATTAATTAACTTTGTCCTACAAACATCAAATCTTATAACACAAACATTTGACATAAGTTTAATGTTTGAGATGATAATAGATTCTTGGGGTGACACAAATAACATCACCTGAGTGGTAATTTCTGCTATCTTGAACTTCTCACGTGGGAAATTTCATTCAAGCGTGAAATTTTGAAGCTCAGATTTGACTGGTCATGATTAAAGACCAGTAATGGTAAATACTTCCCAAGCTCTGAAAGATGGGATTCATATGGAATGAATCTATTTGTTGAGGCCATTATTTCTCAGTTTTGTATTAATTATCCATAATCATTTCTATTTATAACACTAATTATAATGTTAAATTTATTATTTAGAGTATTGTTTCTAGTGGAAATATTTACCAATGGTAATATAATAGTAAAAAACTGATGTTCACATTTTAAATTATACTCAAATCATTATTAAATTGATATAGTTTTTTGAGTAAACTTTTACACATATTTTTAGGAATAATTATCATTAAAAAAGTTTGGGTTGTCACATTCTTACCCCCTTAAGAAATTTCATCCGTGAAATTTCATCTCATTTCCTCGATAGATAAAAATTGATGGGAATTTTTCTTAATATTTTCTTCTAGTTCTCATGTGGATTGTTTATATTTGTGGTTCCATCATAAAACTTTAACAAGGTGGATAGTCTTATTATGTAGAACCTTTTCTCTACAATCCCAGATCTCCAACGACTATTCCTCATAAGAGAGTCCATGTTATCATTTTACCCTCTTTAGATTCAGTACATGTTAAGGGATAGTTATGCACATCCCTAAGAGAGATACATTGAAAACATCATAAACTTGATCTAGGTTTCGTGGAAGTGCTAGCCGATAGGTCACTGATCCAAAGAGATCATTGATTTCATAGTGGACAATGTACCTGGGGTTAATCTTCCATTGGAATCCAAACCACATGAATCTCATCTAGGGTGATATTTGAGGGAAAAATTTGTTTCCAGCATGAAACTAAAAATCTCTTCTAATGTTTTTAACATAGATATTATACAAACTCTTAGCAAACATTATGCGTTTTTGGATGGCATAAACCTTTTATATCATCTCTTATAAATGATAAGGCTGAAGAAACGTTCTCTAAATAGATTCAACCCAACAAGAAGGGGTTCTATATATTTTTTCATATAAATATTTATAGGATTCCATTTGAATACCCGAATGAAAGATTTTTTTTTGTTTTATAACTCAACTAATATGAGTTGTTGTTCCCATCCACATTTAAATTCCATTAAGCATGTCCTCAACATCTCCTTGAGTATATGAATAGTTCTTTTAGACAAGGCGTCAATATGGGAATGATATGTTGTACAAAAATTCATTTTGGTACTTAGATCATGTTGAAGACTTATGCATAATTTTTATGTAAACCTTGGATCAAGATTAGATATGATAGAGAGTGGTACACCATACAACTGTACCACATTATTCAATAATATCTGAGCAAGTTGGTCAGGAGAGAAATATTATCGAATAATGATGAAGTGGGATGTATTGGTGCAATGATCCACTATAACCCATAAAATATTATTTTATTCGGATATTCTTGAGAGAGCAGTGAAAAATTATATAGTGATATTATCCCACATCTATGTTTGTATGGGTAGTTGTTGTAAGACCCCTTCAATAAGTTGTCAGTTTTCCTCAATTTGGTGACACACCAGCCACCTTGTATTGTAGTTAGAAATGTCTCTTTTCATTTAATCCCACCAATAATGATTCCAAATATCCCTATACATTTTAGGGCTTCAAAAATGCGTTGATAAATTATAGATATGAGCTTCATCCATCGGTTATTTATTTATTACAACAATAGATGGAACACATATTCTTGTATAAAATTTTAGTATATGTTGTTAATCAATATTTATCTCTGGAAACAACCCATCCTTCACAACCTTTATCTTTTTATTCAATAAAGGATCAACTCCTTTAGATTTTTGATATTATCTAGTAATGATGATTGGTAAATCATTTGGGATAAGGATAATGTTGTCCCTTCTCTTTTAATTTTCATATCAAATTTAACTAGGTCTTTTATCAAAGGATATCCTTGAATACTCATAATATCTAGGACAATAGGGCCTTTCCTACTTAAGACATTTGCAACTGTTTTTTCTCTTCTTGGGTAATAATTAATTGAAAAATCATAGTTTTAAGAAATTATAACCATCTCCCATGTCTCATGTTCAATTAATTTTCTATGAAAATTTACTTCAAACATTGATGGTCTATTTATATAACACATTTAAACCCATAAAGATATTTCCTCCATATATTCAGAAAAAACAACTGAATCCATTAACATGTTATGGGTAGAATAGTTCTTCTCGTGAGGCTTCAACTATCAAGATGCATAAAAATTCCCCATCTCATTTTTCAGGAGGATGCACCCAATAACATTTAGAGATTCCTAACTAAAAATAATAAACCACCCTTATATAGAGGGTAGAGTTAACATGGGTGTAGTATCCAATATCTTCTTCAACTATTGGGAAAAGTTTTCAAACTAATTTTTTCAGATAAACTTTTCCCCTTTTCGAGTTAACTTGATTAGTGGATTATAATGTGGTTAAAAGTTTTTCACAAACTTCCTATGATGTATTACTTATCCAAGTAAAATATGAATCTCTGTTACTATTGTAGGATGAGGCCACTCCTACACAACCATTTTCATGGCATCAACAACAAATATTCTTTTATTGGTTATAATTTTCCCCAAGAAAGAATCACGTTTTAACCAAAATTCACATTTCATAAACTTTATAAATAGTCCATCTTTCCTCTATGTTTTCTATATAACCCTTATAAGATCCTCATTATCCTTGTGGATATTGGAATATTTAATAATATCATCAATAAAAACTACCACAAAGTTATCAAGGAAGTCCATAAATACCTTATTCATCAAATCCATAAAAATAGTTGGAGCATCATTTAAGCTGAAGGGCATAACAAAAAACTCATAATGCCTATATCATTATTGGAAGGATATATTTTAAATAGCTTCTTTATATACCCATAATTAATGTTAACTAGATCTAAGATCAATCCTAGAGAATAATTGATCCCCCTAAAGCTATTCAAATAAATCATTAATTATTGGTAGTGCGTACTTTTTCTATACTATGTCTCCATTAATTTATCTAAAATAAATTCATATTCACATTTAACCATCCTTCTTATTCACAAATAGAATTGGTTCTCCCAAAGGAGAAGAACTTGGTCAGATAAACCTCTTCATAAAAATTTCTTAGAGTTATTTCTTTAATACTTCCAACTCTATGTTTTTCATTCTATACAAGGTCTTTGAAATCAATTTGTAACTGGGAACGAGCTTCAGGGATAACTCTACCTCTCTTTTAGGGGGAGTTCTAGAGAACCCCTTAAGAAATAATTCAATATATTCATGAATTATGGGGGCACATTCTATGTATAAACATTCATTTTCTTCTTCATATTCATCAATAATCTCCATAAAGATGGATGTAGAAGGTGACTCTAGAAAATGTTCTGGTCAAGATATAACTCTTTAAAAATAAAAATAGGGTTTATTTTTAAGACTACAAATATTTCTTTTCTTATTTAGTTGATCATAAAATTATACTTTGAGAGCTGATCCATCCCAATTAAAATGTTGAATTACTGCGTGGGAATGACTACTAGATGTGTGATGATATTATTCTCACCAAAGTAAATACTATAGTTTCTATAGACTGTTGATTCATGGATAATCCCTCAAAGAGTCTGTACTAATAGTATTACTTCTAGAAGCTAAGGGATTGACCCTTTATTCCTTGAAATCCTAGAGGAAATAAAGGGATGTGTTAATCCATAATCAAACCAAGTACCTGATAGCATTGATAGAACAAAAAGATTACCTACCACCACATTATCTGGAGCATCAATTTTAGTTTTCATGATGGAAAAATCCCCCTTAATCACATTTCTATGCTGAGGTTGTTGTTGATTCCACTCCATTATCATCTGATTTGGATAGTGTTTGGCGAAGTGTGAAAGTTTTCCACACATGAAGAATTAGACTTCATAGAGAGTTTTTCACCATATTCCATTTTATTGTTATTATTGATAAATGGTGGCTTCACCTCACTATGACAGTTCTAATAAATAAGGGAATCTATTCCGCACTTGTATCATTTCCTACTTCTAATCATTCAGTTCCCCAAATGCCTCTTACCACATTAGTTGTATGTGGGAAGTTTAACTTTATTTCCTACTCTTATTTGATCAAAGATCCTTCCCAAGATTGTATCCAAATATATATTGTTTTCATTCGATCTATCAGACCAATTCATCTCTTCAAATAGCAGTTCAAATTTCATATCACTCCTCACGATCTCCTCATAGTTGTCATAGTCTCAGTTTGCTAGATTCTTCCATAGATGGGGTTTTATTCCACTAAACAATATATCAAACATACCATTAGGATCCATGAAAAATATGGAGGTGTAACATGAAATTAAGGATGATTATCTCATATATTCCCATATATTAATTTTCCATCAAATTTATCACTCGAAATTTCTTCTCTATTTTTTCTGCATTGAATGAGGGAACAGTTTTTTTGAAAATGATTCCCTTAAAATATTCACACAATATTGTATCAATATCCTTAATTGGATTTGTGTTTTTAACTAATTTCAAACATTGATCAACTTCTCCCTCTAAGAGGTACATATCCATGGTGACATTATATTGTTTCAAATAATGGAGTTCATAACATATCTTTTCTATAGAGCTTATCCACTATTCATAAATCAATGGGTTAGTAGATCCACCTAAAGAAGGTAGTCGTTGATGAATAAAGGAATCAATGGAATGGTATTAAAATCGAGGTTAATATGATCTCTTATATTGATTCTTGTAATTTCTCATAACTCGAGTCAATTGATTCACCATTATCATGATGTTTTTTATTTAGTATTTCATCGTAAGGCTACCAATTCCTGGTTTGTTTCTATCACTAATTACACAGTTTCTATTATTTCCCATAATTTTATAAAACAATAAATTCTTAGTGAGAAAAGTGTTTCATTTAATAATATTCTAATTCCAAATGAATTCCCTATCTTAGAAAATTAGTATTAAACATGTTATTCTTAATCAAAATAGCATTTTCCCTAAATCTATCATAATGGTTCAAAAAAAGGTTTTTATTAACCAAACATATCCCATAGAAGTGTCAAACTAGGTCCATAGTAAGTCCTATTTTTTTTGTACTTGGTTACATCGATCTTGGACCGATGCTCCTTTTCAGAGTTATTACCCCATGGTACATCTGTTCCAGAACCATGCCCACTTTTTCACATCCCAATAAGTATTTCATTTCTCAGAAACCACTAACTGAATACTTTACCAAAATACCTGGATGTTTTACTATCTTCAAAATTCTGTATAAGGATATTCCTAATATTTTCAAATCATATTAAAAAAAAATAAATAAACCTTCATTTGATATTGAATATTTAATCCCACAATTTTTTATATAACTTTTCATTTACATTCAAAAAATACATAGGATCTTTTAATATTTAGTTTTTTTTGGATAAAACGTACATAAAACATGAAAAATTAAAAATTATTCTACTCTACATGAAAGGACTTATATTAGGTTCATAATATGTACATTTACTATATCTCATAGCATAGGTACATATAATAATGAAAGGGGGGGAGGTCCAATAAGGGAAATCAAGAGAAACAATTTACATGTAATCATAATACTTATCAATAAGAACATGAATAATATCATAAAGAATGAGAAAAGGAAAAGGGTAATATAATAGAAAAAATAACAGAAATAATAATAAAAATAGATAAATATAGATTCATAATTTAATTAAGTCATTTATAAGCATATCACCAATGATTATCATTGAGGTGTCATAAAAATTACTAAGGATATCCACCAAGGTATCATAAAACATGTCATCTATAGAGATTAAATTATTTACAGAATGCATTGGAATAATATTATGGAACAAAATTCATATTTATTAATTAATGTGAGTAACATAAATAATAATAAAACATTTCATAGATAACCTATGGTGAGTAAAAGAAATGGGTTTCATATCAAAATAATGACATTAAAAAAATGCTTTAATGCACAATATTTATGGAATTAATAACCCATGAAAAATGTAAATAAGGAATTATATATGCTAATCATAGTATCAAATACATAATTTTGACATATTTGTGAATTTCCCTAGAAATGAAAGGAGGTTTGGGAATTCCCAAATGAAAATAAGAGAATTTCTCTAGAAAAGGGAGAATTTTGAGAAGAAAATATGGCAGCATAATGGGTATCAAACATGGCTTTATAAAACATGTAAAAGTGATATTATAAGGTTATAACATTAATAAAAAAATTTAATTTTGAAAAGGGATACAATAAAACGAATAGAAGATCATAGTTTTGAAATTTGAAATATATTGTACATAAAAAAGGGAACATAAAAGTAAAAGAGAAGTTGAGATTTGCCTTACATTAAAGAGTAACATCTTAAATACAATGATTGGGACCATGAGGCCTTGAAGAAACCTTGGAATAACTAGTTTGGAGGTAAAAATATCATGTCATTTTGAAGGACTAATTCTTAATGAATGATAATGGATAAATGGGTGAGAATTTATAGTAAAATAGGATGATTTGTTTATTAATTACCTTGGACACCAAGGTAGTGGTAAATCGAAATCCATGGGGTTTACCATAACATTGAACACATGTGAATCCTTTTATCATATTTTATTCCATATGATTAGACCATAATTTTATATTACTTATTTTGTAAAAGAAAATTAAAGTTTTCAGAAAATAACATTTTTAAGTCAATGTTTCCATTTTAAAATTTGGAAAGAAAATTATATATTTGGAAATTGATTAAAATATATTAAAATAATTTATATTAATAAAATAAAATTAATTAATTAGTGTATTGTGGTGAATTATTTATTAAATTATTATGAAATAACAATGATTTCATAAACATACTAAAAAACTAAAAGTGTATTTTTCCTATTCAAGAAAAAAGTATTTTTGAAAATTCACATAAATTCACAGAAATATAATTTCAATTTTCTGATTTAAAAAATGAAATTTATTTTATCATAACATTTATCTAAATATGACAATATTAAATTTCAAATATAAAAATCCTTATTTATTAAAAATCATAGTAGATAGAAAATGCATAGTGAAATTTCTGACATTTGCAATTTTTTATCCTTTCTATTTAAATAAGAGTGTCTTAACCCTACTATTTCTTTAAAATAAGTATTATTTACAATATATTATTTTATTATAGTGTTTATATATTTGTTGAAATGAAAAATTTCTGTCTAAAAAATAAATATATCAAAATCCAAATATATTTTATTAGGAAAAAATATTCTTAAAACAGAAATGATGGGAAAAAATGTTTTATTTATACAATGTCATTACACATTAAGTAACATGGGACTCGAAATTTAACCACTTATAACAACCACATATGACCTAATGATAAGGTGTGTAATAGTGATAGATTCATGTGGAGGTTTAGATAAATTTTCCCTTGTGGAAATTTATACTAAATTTAACTTCTACGTAAGAGATTTCATTCATGATTGACATGTTGAGGCTTGTCTTGGGCATGGTCACGAGTGAAACCTAGTGAGGCTAATTCCTTCCCAAGTTCCAAAAAAAGGGCTTCGTAGCACACACCTATACTAGTTGAGGACATCATTTCCCCTTTCCGTATTAACTAACCATTATCATTTCTATTTATTGCACTAATTATAATGTTAAAATTATTATTAATAGTATTATTTATAACAGTTATATCAGCCAATGGTCATATAAAGATTAAAATATTATGGTAACATTTTAATTTATAATCACACCATTATTATAGAGACATAATTTTCTTAAGTATAATATAACAAACTTTTTTAGAAACAATTAGCATTCTAAAATCTTGAACCGTTACAGTAAAGAACATATTTTTGTCAATTCTCAACAGATTTAAAATTTTTGTGTTACATACTTATTCAAATAATTTTGTTAAAAATGAACTACATAACTATCTTAGAAGTGAAAATGGTATTTTAAGGAAAATAATTCACCTATACTTGATACATTATCTCTATGTAAGGGTCACATAATATTTCCTATATGCATCTAATTACCAATACATAATTATAAGAAGGAGTAGGATTCCATTATCTAAGATAATATAAATCAATTAAAACCTTATATAATAATAGGATGACACTAAAATTGGTGTTCGGAAATGTGGCTTAAAATTACACAATAAAAGTAATTAAATTATATGAGTATAAGGTTTCTCAGCATACCCATACAAAGGTCGAATATACCTTTTTTAGCCTTTGATAACTCTTGTGAACTCAAATCTAGATATTGGAAAAAGGAAGTTACCCACTCACAGCTCATGGAAACAATGATCACCTTTATGAAAAATGTATAAAAACATCTATAAATTTAAGCAACTTAAAAAAATTTAAGGGAAAATATTTTTGTGAAACTGTAAAATTGTTAATTAAAAACTAATAATAACAATGTAAATGATTGATTATATTTTAAAAAATTCCAAAACTTATCAAAAAATAATAAAATTACATTAAAAACCCTAATAAAATTAAATATAGTTTTATAAAATTTAAATTAAATAAATAATTTATAAAACCAATTTAAATCACATTATGATTTATGAAAAAATATAAAACAACATTTTAATTTTATTATTGAGATCTCGAAACACAGGTAAACTCATAATGAAAACATAAGAGTTTTAGAAAATAATGACCCTTATATTATGAATGACTGAAGGAGTGGGAATGAATATCATGTTCCATGAGGTATAAATGTAAGTGATTCAAGACTATCTTCCCTCATTATGTTGAAACATGTTATGAAAAATTAAAATAAAACAAGGTACAAGACATCACTCACTATTCATTAATAAATAGCCACACAAAAATCATCGATAAACCTTTTAACAGGACAATTTTTTATGTTATTTTGTTATTTAAAATTTTTTCTTTCAAAATATTTACTATGTGAAGTAAATTTAATATAATGAGAGATTATGTTTTGAAATCAGTATAAAATATTGAACTATTCAATTACAACTGATCAAAATCTTTCTATATTGTTAATAGATCTAGTTTGTAAGACATTCAAATGGTATCACTGTTATATTCTACTCTCGTTGATCAATAAATCAATTATCCTATCACATTTTAAGTCCAAGATAACATATATCTGAGTTTATAAAACTAAATGACAAATAAGTTAAATTAGAATATGATGATATCAATGATGTGCAAGGGAATACGGTTTAGTACACATGAATTATAGTTATGTATATAATTTCCATGATGCAGATAAATAATAGTTTCAAATAAATATATAATGATAATGATAAAGGCATATATTATACTTGGACAATTTTTATTATTGAAGAGGTTATAATATTCTCTTGTAAAGAATGTACTAATAGAGAAAAATGTATGACTCATGATGATTACAATAATAAAATATCAATTTATTTTTTGGATAAATAATATTGATATGGAACTAATAACAATGAAAATTTAAATATTTTATTAGACATGAAAGCATAATGTTTCTAAAGTGGAATTTGAATAGTGTGAAAAAATCGATTTAGAATCTAAGTGTAAACTATCAACTTGTATAATATATGTTACAATTTTTCTTAATTTCATTGATGTTTTTATAACAAATTACAAGGGTCAATGGTTAATTAACTCAAATATCTTTAATAAGTAAGACATTTGGACTTCTATATATTAAAAGAAATTTATTGTAATTTATTTAATTTTTTTATTCATCATTTTGGGGACAAATAATATATCATTAAGGTATTTACACATAATATTTACTATAATATTAAAGTAAAAGTAAATAAATATGCATGGGTTTTTAAAAAATTAATAAAATATCATAAATAAAATAAAATAAAACATTATATTCATTTGAGATATTTTTGATGTATTAATAAAATAATAAACTCCGATATGTGAAATTATATTTTTAGATAAAATTACACTTAAATAATAAATCATTTTATTCAAATTGATTTAGATGAATGGGAGTGAATGAAAATTTTATAAAAATGAAAAACAATGCCAACTAATGAATGGGTTGGGAATAATGTGATGGGTAAATATAAATAGAAAGGCTATCTAATTCTAAAATCAGAGTATATAGGATGAATCATCGTGGGGGATTAAATTGATTGTGGATAATGGTGAAGAGTCTTTGGGGAATCCCATAGATGAGAAAATGATAGAAAAATGAACCTCAATAATAAAGAGTTAAGATTCAATTATTTCTAACAGAAATCATGTTCATCAATGATTTATATATGAATACAGTAGATTTTTTATGGAGGAAAAATATACATAATGTTTTTATATGATATTTTGTTACTTTTTCTATGTAATTATAATCTTCTAAACCAATATTTTTGACTACAAAAAATAGGGTATATATCATGTGGAGGAAAATAATTGAGATTTTATATGAAATGATTCAGAATGATATTTCAATAAAATATTAAAACTAGTGATTTTATTTTATGCTGATGAGACCCATTATTTATATTTATGATTAAACATGTCATACTATTTCTTGATTTAAAATAACTTTAATTAAAAAAATATTAAACTGATAAATGAGAATATATTTCTACTAAATATAAAATTTTTGGATGATATAATCTATATATGTATAGATTTTAGAAAATGACTCAATGAAAAAATTTGATTGAAAACATAGTAGTTACAACTAGTATAAAAATCTATATAATTTATTAATATTTATAATTAAATATCTAATTTTTAAAAAACTTTGTGGAATTTTTTATAGAAAGTAGTGAATAGTTTTGTTTAATAAATTTCATCATATAAAAAAATGAATTGAATAATCATATTAGGGAAACCACCACAAAATGTTTTACCCACGTGTAATAGAGCACTATTTTTCATTATATTATTATTATCAAAAACGTTATTATTAATTTAATATTTTTAATAATAATAATGAATTAAAAAAATATTTCATCATTCCTAAATTTTCTTATTTTATGTGTGGATATATTTATTTTCCACCACAATTTTAAAAGTTGTATTTGTTAATACAAGTCATTAGAATTAATTTTATAATATCTAACAAAAAATATTATATTATATATTAGGTACACATTTTTCATATAAATATTTTTCTCTAGTTTAATTTGATAGATTAATGGAACATCTATTGTCTTATATATCATTGAATGATTATATGGATTTTTTCATAAATTACATTGTATATAGTTTCATAAAAGATGACCTGGAGCTGAATTATCCCTTATATATATATATATCTGTGTGTGTGTGTGTTTTTATTCAATTTCATTCATCTTATGATAAATTTGATCTTATTTTCAGTAGGGTAGAAAACATCCCTCAAATAGGGATCAATTTTAAGATGGTGGAAACACCTATCCTCTTAGGAATGATGATGATATTTCCATTTTTATGAGAGAAATGTGACAAATCTATTAAAGTGTACATAATATGATGAAATTTTACTCTATCACACTTTTTTCTTGTTATTACACAATTTTTTCAATTATGGACACAAATATATAAATTAAAATTTAATATTAGTGAAAAAATATTTTCTTGTGAAAGTCAAATAAAAATAGAAATTGAGTTCTTTAAATTATTAAATATATTTGTTTTGTTTCCATAGTGATGCATAAATGATAAAATGATAAATTAAAGTGTATATATTTATAGAAAATTTAAATAATAAACATTAAAATCTATTTCACTCAATTCTAGGTTATATACCTTAATTTTTAGCAACACATCCTAATGTTCAAGTGAACATCGTCACTTAAATTATAAATATCATCAAAAGGTAAGGATAAAAGTTATAAGTAACTATCATGTTATAATTTTTTATTATTAATACCTATAGATATGAAGAATTGAGTTTTTATTACTCTTTGGAAAAGATGTTTAATGGATAATGTTACTATCCATAATTAGTTCGATAATTGTATATGCATAAATAATGTTATATTATTCAACATGGGATTTTGATATTGGGTAATTGTATGTAATTAGAATAACAAGGAAGATATTTGAGTTGATAAAATAACCTAATATCTATTTATGAATAAAATTATATTGTATAGGTTAAGTTGGTTACTATTGATCAAAATTATTAAGATTGATATTATGACTTCTGATGATGGGAAAAGTTTTTCCATTGTTTATAATAATGATTTATTATTTTTGAATGAATATTATTTAAAAAATTACAAAAAGATGTAATATTATTAAGTGAATAATCAACTAAAAGTTGACATAAGATTCTACCAATTAAATATATAGTGACATACCTTACTGATTAGATAAAAATATTTCATTATCACATCCATTTTTTACATGTATGATGATTAAGTGTAGAATATGAATGTATATTTAAATTGTAGTTAACTATGAGTTTTTCTAAATGAATCATGATATATAATGTAATGTAATATGGGTGAATATAATAGTTAATATATCTAAATTGAAGCACATGAGGTAAAAAATATTTATTAAATGGTTATATAAAACCATAGTATCTCCTAATTTCATCACACATCAATATTTTTAAAGGATTTTGGATGAATTTTTAAATAGAATAATTCAGGAAAAAATAAAATATTAAAAAAATAACAATTTAAACATGACACCATCCTTACACTTCGATACATTATATTAATTTTGAGAAAAATATTTTAAGAATTTATGATAGTCCATTTAATAAAAAACATTCAAAGGAGTTAAATTTAGAAATTATCTGGAAAAAATTATACCATCATTTCATGATTATTTCTATTGTCTACAAGCATATGATATTATATTTCTGATGTGATTTAAAACATAAAATGATATGACCACTACAATTAAGATAATCCAAAATATGTTTTTATTTTATATGATTAATCCATTAGTTTTTGAACTATAGTGTAATTACATACTATATTCTGGAAGAAAAAAAGTGACAACTACTAGAATTAAAGATAAGAAAAACACAGTATAATTTACCTTACTATTTTATAATGAATTTTAATGTGTCAAATTTTCACAACCATAGGATAATATCAATCTATAATTTTATATCATTGTTTTAGAGGATAAAATTTATTTTATCATAACATAATTAATTTATTTATAATTTCTTCAAGATTTGTACCAGTTTTATGAGATTTGGTTACTTATTTGTTTTTATAATTTATGATATTTTATCTATTAATTTCATATATGAGTCTAATTAATGATTAGATCATGAATCATTACATCAAAAAATCATTTTACTAATAAAAAGTATATTAATTTATTTATGTATCATTTTAATTTAGAAATTATTGAGTGATTTAAATGGGGGTTTGAAGCAAAAAAAAATTATTTTATAAAACCAGTTATGTCTCATGAATAAATCCTATATATTATATAAATATAATTTAATTATCATTATATAATGAATGTTTTATTTGAATAATTTTTACAAGGAACAAGTTAAAACCAGTTATGTCTCATGAATAAATCCTATATATTATATAAATATAATTTAATTATCATTATATAATGAATGTGTTATTTTAATGACATGGTTTTATAAAAACAATAGAAGAGTTATTGAATTTTTTTGTGAATAATGCTAACAAAAGGAAGATCCAACCAAATATTATTTTATTAAGATTCCCTAAAATACATCATCAAATATAATTAAACAAAATTTGATGATAATTTTATGCTATTTCTATAAATATGGACACCAAGAAATATATTTTTGATTGATTATATATCAATATTCTATAATAATTTTGAATAATATAAAAATATAATAATACGAAAAGAATGCAATTATTTTGATATTATTTTATTAATATTATTCTTCAATGTGATGGTATATAAATTATATAATTTTTTGTTTACATAATATTTATATAGTTGATTCATTATAATTGGTTTATAATGATATATAAACCTTATCATTTCTCTAATTCATAATAATACTAAAACATTATGTTGTGCAATATCATCTATTGAACTTAATGTACATGTGAAACATAATTATTTACTGAGTTTTATAAAAAGGCCTTATTTATAGGATAAATTATACAACTATTTTTTTAATGTAATTTTTTTATTATCTTGATCTATACTCTACTTAAAAATTAGAAAATTATTTTTTAAAATAGAGGATTATTTGGAAATAAACATTGAAAAATTAATGACCACACACTCTATATATTCAATTCATCTTTTCTATGGGTCTCTCAAATAGGATGATATGGATATTCCATTAAGTGGAATGATAAAACTAGTTTAGAATGATAAAAACATATTTGATATTACTATTTGTTAAAAAGAAAATCATTTTCTATAAAATGTAAAAAATATTTATAATGGGTAAATTAAGTCAATGTAAATATTTTTCAAAGAATGATGTATAATGTAATGTACATGACATTGGAGTTATTTATCAATTTTTTGAAAATAATAATATTCTATATTCATTTTATGATGATAATAGTATGATTTCCATAATTAACCTAATTTTCAAATAAAAATTATGTTTATAATGATTCTATGTCCAATTATAATAACTATATACATAAGGAAACACTAATTATGTTTAATTTTTTAATATTGAAACTATAGAGTCTATTAATGATAATTTGTTGATATTACCAAAAAAAGTGATATTTTTCATTTAAACCATCACAGGAAGGGTAGTTAATGAAAATAAAAAAAATTCAAATATCATTCATTTGAAGGCATTAAGAAGAATAATGATATTTTATAATGATATATATGACACTATAAATCACAAAGAAACATTAATAAAATTTATATTGATTTTCATAAACATTTTAAATTTAATTCCATGGTTTTGTATTAGTGGGATTAAATATTTTAATAACATATATAAGTCATATAAAATATTTTATGTTGTAATAATTTTATAAATTAATCATCATTATATGTTAATAATGTAAAGATTATTGACTAATTCTATAATTTTTACCAATAAGAGTGTTCTAATAAATGATCTTGATATATATATATATATAATTTATTTAACCATTAATATAATAACTAAAATTACTAGGGGATACCAGATTAAAAATACTTGATTCATTTGGTAATGAGATTTTTTTTGTTTAAACAAATTTTTTCTGGAATGTTAGTTATTTTAATAGGTTTGGTATCTAATTTTGGGGGAAATTTATATGATAGATTTTCAGGTCTTTCTGGTACTGAAAAATCAATACCCAGATAAAAACTCATAGTATTTTTTGTACTTTCATTGTCAACTATAAATTGTTTAATCGAATGTGTAAACATAGATTATTCCAAAAAATAATTTATTCTTAAAAAATTATAGATATTATCATATTAAAATATCTACCTCTAAAATATAAACCCACATAGATATTATTTAAATTTTATTTAGTAAATTTACATAAGATAAAATATAATTTAAATACACTGAAGAATTAATATTATGGTATTAGAAAAATGATAAAGATGACAAAGTATTTTTTTCAACATCAAAACCTAGTAAATAATATTTTATAAATAATTTTTAATCAATGTAAATTGTAATAAATATATCCTACTAAAATTAACAATTTATTTGATAAATGAAACTAGGAAATGAAAAGATCTCTTAAATTCTAAAAGTGAGTTACATGAAGTTCATATCACAAAAAATATATTTATAGATAAAAATGGAAGATGTGTCTCACTTATGTGTATCTGAATAATTACAAAAACTAGCATATTATTATCATGTTAATCAAAAATATTACATTTGGAAATGTATATTTTGGTCATATTAATATACAATTAAAGTATAAGAAACATTATTTGACATTTAATATTTAATGACACATAAATGTTACTAATTTTATTATTATTATTTATAAAATGGATAGTATATTAGAAATTATCTATAACTTTAATTGAATTATGTTTTTTCTTAAGAGTAATATGTTGAATTGAGATTCATATTAACAACATTTACCAATTCCTAATATATTTTCCCATAATTTAGGTTATTTTTATTTTTCTCTTCCACCATCCTTTTTTCCTAGTGGTTGTTTATTAAATGATACACTAGGTAAACAAGGTTAAATTGTGATGAAATATTAAATACCAAAAGATATAACCAATGGAGTGGTATTTAATTAAGAATATTTTAATCCTATATCATCCATTATGTTTTATAATTTATAATTTATTATCATTTATTTTTTTGTATGTTGACTGATTAAAGATGTATATACATAGTAACTCCATGAATAATTATTGAATGCTAAGGGTGCCACTGACAATAGGGATCTAAAATTTTTCTCCAATAATTTTAAATAAACTAAGAATGTGTTTCATTCTGATATATTTTACAATGATTAATTAGATGATTTATTTTCATTAAAACAATAAAATATTTAAATTTAAATTACATTGGTTATTCTAATTATTCAACTCCATATCCGTTGAATATAATTTAATCACATTACCATGTTTTGAAAACTTTTAATCTATAAATTAGATTATTATCATTATAAATTTAATTTTTCACTATATGTTTATATATGAAACTAGAACTAAATATTAATATTTACTCATCATGTATGGAATTTTGATATCTCATGTAATGATAATTAACAACTACACTGGTTATTTTAATTATTCTACTCTTTATCAATGTAAAATGATTTAATCACATTACTATGTTTTGGAAAATACTAATCTATAAATTAGATTATTACCACTAGAAATTTTATTTTTCACCATATGGTTATATACGAAACTATAACTAAAAATTAATATTTACTTATCTTGTATTTAATTTCGATATCTCATGTAATGATAATAAACAATTTATAATTTTTTACCAAAATAGATGTCATATACGATATAGAGTTTGTTTATTTTTTTCGTAAATGTGTATGTATTGTTATACCGTATAATGTAATATTTATTTTCATTTCATCAATTATTATTATTACTATTAGATTAAAATATGTTCATGTATTGACCTCTTGGATGAATTAATTTATATAAATATCATGGTTAGTAAATTATCAATTTTTAAAGTAAAAAGGATATTATAAGATTTAATTTTAACACATTAGGTATAGATAAATGACCCGTAGCCCTTGGGGGTTTGATTTTAATTTTTTTTCCTTCTTTTGATGTTGAAAATATGTTAGAATTTAATATTGGGAGTTTATATAGACACATATCCTTTTGTTCAAATCCAAAACTATTATATGTATTGAGTTTTCAATTTGAATAAATAATTCATGTCATAATTATATATTTTATATTGTTTAGAAACATGAAAAAAAGAATGATTTATTACATTAATTTATATTATTGTGTGTATAGAATATATTTACCCAAGAGAATTGAAAATATTAATATGGTTAAAGAAAAAAAATATGACTATAAGAATTCCAGTATTTTAATCAACTTAATATAACCGAATCATCACATCAGTAAATAATATTATAAGTAAATATAGAACATTAGTAAAACGTTCACAATTTTGGAAATAAAAAATGTGGAACCATGAGAGGAATTGAGGTGAATGGTTAATAAAGGATTAAGGATGTATTTATAAGATAGAATATAACTATTGGAATAGTTATATGATAATAGGAATTGTATCATGGACATTAGTAATAGTAACCAAACCATTTTGAACACCAACCTAACCATTTGAAAAATAAAATGACCCCAAAATAATAAATTTTTTATAAATAATATTAATCTAGAATAAGTTAAGAAAATTAAAAAATTTAATCTCAAAAAATAAATATGAAGATAAAAAACTCAAAAAAGATAATGAATTTTATAATAAATCACAATTTATTATAATTTTAAATATTAATAATTTTCATGTTAATAATTAAAATTTATTATATTAATTGGTTGTGTGTCTAACCAAAATTGAAAAAATGAAATATATTTTTAAACTAGTTGACGAGGGAGCTCAATGCCAAGGGCAAGGGACCGGAGGAACAAGGACCCGAGAACACATGGATTGAAGGACCTAAAATGTTCTAAAGGACCCAATAAACTATTGGAATAAATTTTCCCAAATTCTAAAAAGGAATCATTATTTATGCCATGCTATTTTCAAAAATCTCACTACCCCCTTCCCATGAAAATGAACCAATGGTTGCAGTCAGATATGTTATGCCCCCTATAGAGAAGCATGGATGTTAAGGGCAACACAACAAGGAAGTGAACCACTTAGTACCACATTATCATGTGGGGGAGCTTCAAATGATAGGTTATAATAGACACAAATACTTTGAAATTTCCCCTGCTGATGATGATTCCCTTTTCCCATGATGCATAGTCAACCTGATGCTTCACATCATCTTGATTGAAACACTATACAGAAATCCAAGTGGTTGGGAACACATCCATCCCTCGTTGTTATAAGGTAAAATGGTTGAATGACATATATTAGTACACCCATTCGTATATTGAGGTATCCCGCCGAGGTATATATGTATAAATTATATTGTACCATATTTTAAAGGCACTATTTCACATTCCCAAACATTCAATGTCACCTGAAAGACATAAAGGTGGCCCTATAGCCTGGTGGCCTGAAGGCCAAATTAAGAATCCTAGGCCAAATGACCCAATCCTAAGAGTAGAAACCATTGGAAGTCAAAAAATATATATCCATAAGGACTAGTGGATATAATCCATAAACAAAAAACCCAATGGACCAAAGCATAATAGAACCTTTTTAAATCACTCTTAAAAAATGATGTCCACCATGACACTACAACACCACTACTATTGTTGACCAAAAGATCGATGCCTATCATCTGAATCCTAGCAGTCAATTTGGAATCATTTTTTTGATGAACCATGTTGACCACCTAGAAGTGCACAACCCAAACCATTGCATGACCTTTGATAACCATCACCCAAAGATACCCTTATCAATGCCAACTGAATGGTCATCACTAAACCAAATACCAACTTTGAAAACTATAAATAATGACTACTCAAACGACCCTAGGATGAATTCATCCACCCCATGACTGTTAAAACTCATTCCAAATAAGCATGGTGTCCAGATCTAAATCCATATTTAGAGAAGAGGAAGCCTCATTCACCAGAGTTGACGCCATGAGCATCATGAGGTACAATGATATAAATCCCACTCTGATGTTAAATAATACATATAATATCAATCCATAATGAGGAATATACTCAATATTTTATCCTAAAATCACAACACTCCTAAATTATAAGAACCAATTATCCCACCCCTTGGTAAACCACTTATCTTTCACATACCACAACTAACGATCTACCTAAATTTACTCACATATGCACATTATCATCCTTAATTAAATTCCAGAGTCACTTGAAATAAACTAGTCAATAAGTACAATGTCATAGAAAATTATGATGATTCTGATAAGGGTAAGGTTTCATCATCTTCTCTTCCAATTTTCCTCTTCTCTTCCTCATTTTCTCTATTCGTTGCAAAAAAAATCATATAATATTAACTAAAAATTATTGTAACATTATTATATCAATTTTCTATAATTATTATATTTATATCATAATTATATATCATACTTCCATTTTAACTTCTTTTGATAATGAAATTTCAATAGTTAGTCAAGATCCTATAAGGACGTTTCCAACTCTCTACATATGAACACATTCATTGATGGTTAGTATAAATTATATATAATATATAAATATTAAATTATAGTTTTTATAATTTTTTGGAATTAATTTAACTTGTGTATAATTATCTTATAAAATGGTAAATTGAAATAAAATGGTATAATTTAATGAAAAATTTTCATCAAAATAAATAACATCTAAAAAGTTTATTTATTATATTTAATCTAATAATTATATTTTGAAAATTTTCACATAAATTAATATAATTCACTTGTTTTTTCATTTTCTATACAGTAATAGATTTATTATATGGGTGGAGTAAATGAAAAAACATTATAACATGATTTTTGTTAATGAGATTCCTAATCCCAACTATTTCCTTTTGGGAAATCTCTAGATTAAAATTATTTTTTATTATGTATATTCCTATAATGTTATTAAATTTTATTTTAAATATACTATAAGTTTCTATTTATGGGATTTACATTCTCATATAATTTTCAAAAGGATTTCTAATCCAACTACAATTTCTTTATATAAGTATTTATTTTTTTGACTCTTCTTGATTTTTTTGTTATATAAATAAACACGATCATTTATAAAAAAATATGATATAACATATTTGTTTTGAAACACCATAGTACATTCAATAAATAATGATTTATGAAATATTTTTTAAACCCATTACTTTTTGTAGGTTTATTTCTTGGTTTCAATTTCTTTTGTTCTATTTTTATGCAGCATGAATGATCACGATCATATTCATATTTTAAATGTGGCTTTGAAGTTATACATGCATTTAATTAATTAGGTATTGTGATATATCTGATGTGATTTTTTGTATTATATATTAATATGTTTCTATAATTATTCTCAATTATGAAGTTATGATTTATACACAAATGTTATGCGTGAAAATTATTCTATCATCTAGAAAAACTATGTGTAGTATTTTAACACTATGTTATGATGATTATTTATTTAGAATATAAAACATTACTATTTTTATAATGGTTCCCTCTAGATTGGGATAATCATATCATGATTATGATATGATGATTATGATTATGATCACCAATATTCTATTGATTCAGGTCTCCTTTCACTTTAATGTTATCCAATCCCTTATTAGTATTTTTTCCCTCACATTAATTTGATATATATCATCAGGTGGATGCATATACTAAATATGAAATGGTTGCTCTTAGGAGGACTATGATAAAGGATTTAAATTATTTTTATCTTTTAATATTTACAGGTGAATTGACCTAATTTTCCAATGTTACAAAACCATTTGAATTGGGAATTTATTAATATTAATTTATTAATATTATAAGTTATTTAATAGCCATGTATGAAAATTTTGGGTCCTTATAGTTAGTATTAGATATAATTTATATAATTTGGGAATTAGGGTTATACAAAATTCATTAAAACCCAAAGGATATGTCCAAAGATATATAATGATCCTAGGTTTTGGTAATATAAAATATCATCTGGTTTATGATCAATGATAAATCTATCTAAATACTACATGTTTGTGTGTGTATAATAGAAATATACATCTGTTCAATAACATTAAAATTGATTCTTTTGTATTAACTTAACATTTACCCGGTACAAAACAAAAAAGGTCTGTTATACTCAAGGTTAGATAATCTATGTTAAAATTGTTTGGTTAATCACAAGAACTATGAAAAATAATATTAAGGATATAAATATAATGTAATTTTTACAATTAAAGTTATAATAAAAATTAAGGTCCCTTATACTAGAAGCATCATTTTAGTTTAATTATATGATAAACATAAGGATCCCATAGGATATGAATTTAGAATTAATTTGGGAATGATAAAAAATTATTTATTCAGTATTTAATGGATTATGTTTTTTTCAAAATATTTATATTTTGGAAAATTGTGGGAACATGGACAAAATACACCAATAACACATGTGTGGGAAAGTGAAATTATTCTCTAAATAATATTTATAATGAAATGAGATTTTTGGTTCAAAACATCAAATAAATTCTTACCTAGCTGCCTCAGTCTATAGAAATAACATGAACCATGTTGAACATCCTCAAATACCCAAGAAAGTGTGTCTAGTAATAGATCCCATTAAATTCCAATGACCACCTATATTTAGTGGATCTTTTGATCTACTTGTCATAAAAAAGTTTGTTAACTCAAAATAGAAGATATCTTCCATGATCCATAACTCTAAGAAAAAGAAAGTTACTCTAGTGATTTATCAATTAAATGGAGAGGATAATCAGTGGTGGGAATTGTTAAAAAATAGAAATCCCCTAGATGAAATGGTTGAAATGGATATGAGACATTATGAAAGTATTTCATAATGTGTATTTCCCTGTAAACGTTCTATCAATGTTATTGGGTGATTTCCAATATCCTAATAAAAATGAGAGAGATTCTATCTTGTCTTATGTAAAAAATTCAACACTTCATGAAATATATTCCATAGTTTTGGTTATTAAAAATGATATAAAAAGAAATAATTTCATTAGTTGTTTAAAACCACACCTCTGATAGGCTCTATAAATTTTATATTCAGTGAGTTATAAAGAATTATTTAAATGTTATTTAAATATAGAGATGGATTTGGGATAATTATCACATGGGTATATGGATAGGAATACAAGAATAATTTTATATGGTAGGGGACCAAATGAAATGTGATGAAAGAAAAACCAACCACCCACTTGTCAAAGATATGGGTTGAAATGAAATTTTAATGTCTTCAATGGTGCATAAAATTTATTTTGGTGTCAAAGAGAAGGCCCCAAATTTATTTAATATCAAAGATACATGTACAAGTCATCCAATATAATGGAATAAAGTAATTCACCTCAAAATACAACTCATATGGTAAAATGTTTAAATTTAAGGTGCATGTGTACTATGTGTTCTAGTTCAATAAACCACAATTCATTGTTTTTAATAAATCTCAGTAACCACCAAAGATGATGGAGAAAGTGAATGATTATTTGATAAAAATATCTTAGGTGGGACATCAAAATGATGTTACACAAGATACACTAATTATTGAATTAGTAATGGAATTTTTTTTGATTATGATTCTATTAATTCCCTTATAGACAGTATATTTTCTAGGATTAATAAATCACATAACTGATACCTTCAAATTGATATATTAAAAAAAACCCTAGTGGTGTGATCATTGCAAAAAAAGTGAGTAGATCTACCCTTGTTTGCATTTGTGGGATAATTTTTATAGTAGATCTCATAATCCCCATAGTGTAATTTGATGCTATATTTTCCATTGAGGGGATCATTTTATTTAGAGATCACATAAACTATTAGAAAAATGAAATCAATTTTTATTTCATAAAGCATCATTTTTTGTAGAAAGAATTCAATGAATATCTAAAATCTCTTAAATATAATCCCTAAAATGAGTGGGTGATGATATCCAATGGCACAAATTATATTCCCCATATGGTTGATTAAATTTGAAGAATCTATATTATGTAAATGGTCATTGCGAGTGAATGTAAAGATATATTTTATAAATATTTTCTTGACCATTACTCTTATCATGTGAAAGATTTCACAATCAACATCATTTCAAGAACCACTCCTATCTTCAAAACTCATTATAGGATATCCCCAATAGAATTATAGATCCTAATGTAGTAATTACAAAAGGATTTGAAAGAGGGGTTAAATACCCCTTGTCCAATACCTTGTGGTTCTTCAGTTCTCTTTATCAAGATAAGTGATAGTTCAATGTAGATTCAAATCAATTATAAGATAAAAAGAATCAAAAAATATAAAAAGAAAATTGTTCCAAGGATGTAGTCGGGGTTTGGATTTAGGGTAAGCACCCCATAATTCTACCTGAAAAATGGGGGTTCAAAACCCATTGGGCGTAGACACTGTAGAAGTACTGTAGCGTGCTGTAGTAGTAATGGAACTATAGCAATGGTGGGTACTATAGTGACGGCAGGGTATAGTAGCAGTGGCGGACACTGTACAACACTATAGGAGCACGAGGACTGTAGTATTACTATTCACAGAATGGGCCTTGGGCCAAAAAATGGTCCTACGGGCCATGTAATGGGCTAAATGCCCACTGTGCCTTCGGGCTTTGTAATGGGTCTCCCTATACCTAGTTAAAGAGGTATATGCTTTGCTTTAACAATAAATGAGAATTCATCCCCATCCTTTTTAAAAAACCTTGTTCCAGGGATGGATGACTAGTTTGATAAAATTCAATTAGTTGAATACTTCTCAAAGGTATATCTCTATTTTAGGATTCATCAGCTAAATTTGATGATGGGAGATATTTAGAATGATACATTTTGTGCAAGTTATAGTCAATATTATTTTATAGTGATTCCCTTCAGACGTACTAATTCCAAAATAATTTGTAAATATTTGATGAAGAGAATCTTTAGAGGCTACCAAGACAAATGGTTTGTAGTATTCATTAACTATATTCATATTTTATCCAAGATTAATGAGGAACATTAAGAGAATATATATATTTAAATGGGGAATTTAAATAATAGTTGTATACTATGTTCATAAATGTGACTTCTTGATAAATAAATTATCATTCTTTGTCATCATGATCTCATGTGAAGAAATTTTAGTGGACCCTAAAAAAAGGAAATTGATGAATATCCAGGCCCACTAGTTTCATAAAGATCTATATATTTCATTTATTAGCTCGATAAAATAGATGATTTGTGAGAATTTCCTCATTATTTTGTAACCTAATAACCAATATTACAAAAAAACGAGTTAATTTTTTCAATATGGAAGAGTGGAAGGAATGAATATTGGAGGTTGTGAAGAGGACAATAATAAAGCCTACAGCCATAGATCCCCTATGTGGAGAATATTCTGTGATATATAATGATGATTAAATGAACTCATTTGGTTATGTACTCTTTTTGAATGATAATGTGATATCATATATATCCTATAAGTGGAAGATCCCTGTGAAAAACCATATAACAAGTATCATGGAGTTGGATTCTATAATATTTTCGTTAAATATTTTGTTGAACTAACTCAATGGTGAAAAGTGTAACATATATAAAGATCAAAAGTGTCTAAGTAGGAATTCACACAAAAATAAAACACAATTCATTGGTGAAGATATTTAGAGATGATCATGGACATTGATTTATCTATTTACTACATTCTTATAAATGTTAATACGTAAGATGGTGCACATAGTAAAATGATACTTTTACACTAACTATTATTAAAATTGATAATGACCCTATCTCCATGGATTTGAAAATGACGGATCTAGAAATCATAATGGTAGGTAATGAATCCTAACATGCTCAAATTATTTCTCAATCATCTATCCAAGAGAATATCATAGAGGCACAAATGGGTGTTTTGGAGATTCAAATGAATGTGTTAATAGAAAGGGAAGTGATGTTTTTAGATTTAAGTAGAAATGAAGATGGTTTCATTAATTTTTCAAATTTAATTTGTGTTCCTTCATCACCCAATATAAATAAATATCCATTAGATAATGCACATAGCACATATTTATCTATCAATTTGGTATGTACCAAGCTACATCATGATATTTTAGATCATTTATAGTGGAACAATATGCAGAAGCAAGTTTTTGAGCACATATCAAATTTATTAGTATTTCATCATGTCACTATAGATAGATAGATGTCCTTGGGGATGATAATTATATTTCTCATATCCATATAGTAGTAGGATAACATCACCATTTACAATGTAACTGATATACCGAATATTTATAAAGGAGACAATGTGATATGGTTTGTAGTGGATTTATTCATCAAGTACTTCCTCTTCATTGCTATGCAGGACTATTTATCTCATGACAAATATGAAAATATATATATAATGGAATTTTAAGGACTTCATGGGAAACCACTTATGATTGTTTCTGACTTTGATCCATGGATCACTTCTATATTTTTGAGGATTGTCCAATATCCTTTGGATACTATATTGTATTCCAGTAGAACTACCCCCTCCAACTGATAGTAAAAATGAATTCACCATTCTGAAAATTGAGGAAATACTATTATCTTGGCCAATATAATTTCAAGGAGTCCAGGATAAACATCTCCCATAAGTTATATTCTCCAAAAATAGCATCTTCTAAAAGTATTCAAATGTCCCCATATGAAAATTTATATGGGAAGTTGTGCATAACTTCTATATATCTGAATGATATTGGTGAGAAAAAGATATGTGGTCTTGATATTGTGTGAAAAATAAAAAATATGGTTCAATCCATTTAATAGCATATAAAAGCATTTAAAAAATGACTGACGATCTTTTTTAACAACTATCAAAGGGACCTGGAGTAAATCTTTTAATAAAAAGTGTTTATTTGAATATCACCACCGAATATTTTCATGCTTTTTGGAAAGAAATTTTAACATAACCCAATTATATTTTTCCCCTTTGACATTCTTAAACCCATAGGATTAGTCTCTTATAATCTAGAATTCCACAAAACATAGATCCAGATCATGATGTGTTTGAAATATCTATAATGAGGAAGTATATACCTAATATCTCACATGTGGAGAATCCCATGTTAGTAGAACCACAAAGTGGCCTTTAATATAAGGAATATATGGTGAATATAATGGATAATTTACATGTTTATATAAAAACAATAAAATTTACCTAATTAAAGTTCTTTAGTGAAATTACAAGTATGAAGAAGCAACATGGGAACCTAAGGAGAAAATGAAAAATAAGTACCCATATATATTCCCACCCAAGGATATGAGTTCATATTTTTATGTTGAAATTTATAAGCACGAGAAAAATATAACATAAGAAGCTTTTATAAATATTGAATTTTCCTTCTAGACAGACAATTCATGTAAAAAGAAGTTATATAATTTTTTTAGAAATAAGAATCACATATTTATGTAATTAGATAAATGAGCACATTACTATTATAGAATAAATTTTTCTAGGATAATTATAAATATTATAATGGGAAAATAAAAAAGGAAAAAGGCATTATAACAAAAAATAAAATACCATTCATCTTGATACTGTAAAATTATGATGAAAAACTCTATAAAAAACTATTCATTAAGAAACAAATCAAAATTAATTATATGGAAAATGTGAAAACACTAGAGGAATTGAGTTGAATATTGAATGAATGAATGAAGAGTTATTTAAAGTATACAATATGTCTATTTTTATAGTTTTAGGATCATTGATATAGTAAACTAACAATTGTGAATTATAACATGGCTGTTAGAAATGGTAACGTAACTACAAGAATATTGAATTGAAATCAAAATAATAAAATTCCAAATAAATAATATTTAATGAGTAATTAAAGAAAATATAAACTGTGTAACACCTTAAAATTAATATCAAGACTAAAAAACTAAAATAAATTATATATACTTTAATAAACTATATTTTAAAGTTTCTTATAAATATCATCATTTTTATGATATTAATTAAAACTGAAAATATTAGAAAATTATTTTGAAAAATTACTTTCCTTTCTAGAATAAAAATGTCAAATTTTTCTATAGGTTAGTTTTTGTAATTCCCTAAAATACATAAATTTTTATGTGAATAGTAAAAACACAATTTTTGGTACTCTATATCATTTATATTACATTATTCAAAACGTTATAATTACCTAAAAAGTAATAGATTTTGAATGTATACCATAAAAATAACAATTTAAAAAATTCATGAAATTAAAATTTAAATCCTAAAATGTATTCTCCAAAGTCTAAAGAGGTAAAGTATTCCTTTAAAAAATAATTGTTCATTTTTTCAAATTATTTATTAATAATCAAATGGTACTAGTTTTCGAATGATTTTTACTTCATAAAATTATTATTTTATTCCAATATGACATAAAATTTCAAAAAAAAACACTCTTACAATGTTTAATATGAAAATGATATATTATTCTATATTTTTCCTAAAACACCCTTCTCCTCAAGTTTAAATACACTCTCTCCCTTCCCATAGAAAACCACTTCTCCAGCACTTAACGATACCAAATTAAACCCACAATAAATATCTTATTGCCCTTATAATAATCAAGGACTTTTTAAAGTCATAAAAAATCTTGTACTAAATGATTATAGTGTTTTATAAGAGAAGTAACATCAATAATATGACATGGTTTTGTACAATTTTCTTCCCATTTTCCTCTTCTCTTCCTCTTTTTTCTCTATTCCTTTCAAAACAAAAGCATAAAATATTAATTTATATGTATGGTAAAAATGTTATTTTTTGATATTGTAATTATTATTTTTATTAAATAACTATATATAATACTTATCATTCATTCTATTTTGAAAATTTTCCTTTAACTATTAGTTAACTTCTTACAAGGACATTTATACCTTTCTGTTTAGAACCACATTACATGATAGTTAGTATAAATTATGTATAATATATACTAATTTAATAATATTTATTTTATTCTTTTTGAATTAATTTAACTTTTTTATTAATTACCATGAATAAAAATAGAAAAATCCAAACAAGGTGGATTAATTTACTGAACACTCAACATCAAAAAATTAATATTTAATAATTAGAACTATTAAATAGATTCCAACAATTATAATCAATCAATAGTGACACAAATATATATAATTAACCTATATTTTCATGTTTAAACAAACTTAATTTTATTATATAGGGGTAGTATATGAGTGAAAACATAAATGGTTTTAAGGTAAGTGAATTCTCAAACCCAACCCATTCATTTTTAGTTTTCACCTATTTTAAATTAATTTATGTATAGATATTCCTTGAATATCTTTCAAATAAATTTTTAATATAAATTTAATTTTCCTTATTTGGATATAAATTTTTTCTATATTGTCAAAATTGTTTATAATAAAACTATAATAATTTATAGAAGGCATTATTTTTTTGAAAACATCTTATCCACACCTCTTTAGTTGTATCATATTAATAAAATAATGATCATGTATTCCAAAATATGGCATCCCTTATTAAATAAGGAACATAAATGTTTATAACATAAAGAATGATTTTTTAAATCCTTATAAAATAAGTTATTTTGTTTTGTTTTATTTCTTGATTAAAATTTTTATATATTATATTTACACGTGGAATGCAAGGTGATGCACATCTTATGATATGATAGGTTGGGATAGAAATATATATCTCTATACTGCATCATGTATTGTGATATATTTCAAGATATTATGTTTATTATTCATGAAAAATTTCTTATATTTGTTAAAAAAATATGACTTTATGATTATTGAATATATTTTATGTGTGAACATAATGATATCTATGTTCAATACTATGATTTTTTTAATATTATGTTATAATGATTCATTACTATAAATATGCCATAGTCCCTACCTTTTTCAAATGTTTCCCTCCATATTATGTTATTTATACCATGCTTATATAATAAAGATGATGATTATTCTCCCCTATATACTATTGATTCATATATCCTTTTTCCCTCCATGTTATTCCACCACTTTCTGGACTTTGAGAACAACCCTTTGACTTATGTGTTACGTCAAGTGAATACATGTGATACGAAAAATTTGACACCATTTAAGATGACTATAATGAAGGATTAAAATATTATTTATGTTTTATTATATATAAGTGATATATGGGAATAATTTTCCCAATATTCATAACCTTTCCATTCAGAAATATATTGTTATTATGTAATTTATGTTAAAAATTATTTAATAGTCATGTATTAAAAAGTTGGGTCATTATAATCAATATTATTTTTTTATTATCTTGTAGATTTTTAGATGTGGTTTTTTTCTAGGTTCATGTATTATGAGAATCTATATTCTCACAAGAGCATGGTGTGGTTTTATTGGTCTTCCAAATCATTATTATTGTTTTGAAGAACATGTAGGGTTAACAATAATTAATGGTTTTTATATGTAGAATGCTATGTATGGCTACTAAAACTATATTAAAGGCCAGGAATAGTGATTAGAATTTTTATAAATTTTAGATAAAAATGTTTTGTAATGGTCTATGGGATGATCTAGAGGACTATTCATTATAAAAATTTCATGCATGAAAGGAATGAATAGTCCATTGTAGGTTCTCTAAGAGAGGATATAATGAAATTGTATATAAATTTAAGTGAGGTAATATTATAATTAAATTTATTATTATTATTATTATAAATGTTTTATTTAGCCTCCAAAACGATATTATGAGATTTAATGGGATTGTTGGAGAATTTTTGGTCGCATGAAATCCTCATCACAAAATATCATATATGTAAACTGTTGATTTCACATAAGACCATAGTTATGAATATATCACGTCTCCTAATATTGTTTCTATTGATATCCCAATAATATATGGTCATGGTGATGTCATATTCCAGACATTATTAATTTATATTGAGGGATTTATTTTATATTTATTAGGATTTTGTGGGATGGTATAATTGGTGTATGTTTTTATCACTAAATTTGGAAAACATCCAAAAATGGAATTCCATGGTAAGTGGCTCCAATTACATATATAAAATTAGAAAATATCTAATGAAATAATGAAATATTTGTTAAAATTGATGACTTGATTGAAATTTTGGACTTATAGAATGGAGGGTTTCTTACACAGAGGATATTTTTTAGAAATATAATTATTTATTTCCATCATGATTTTAGTTGAAAATAGATATTTTATGTTTATTTATTTTTCTTTTTAATTATCTTAGACATGAAATTTTTATTTAATTAAAATATAATGATAATTTTTTTATTCCTTGTATTTATCACATAATAAATATACTTTTGTAAGACATGGATTTTTTTAGCTAGATTTTGTAACTTATAATTTTTATTTTTAGTAAAATTTCATTTTAGAAGCATGAGTTAATATGATAAATCATCAGAATAACCATGGAAAAAAGTAAATAATCACTATAGTGTTAGTTGAGATATGTGAATAAGGGGTAATACAATGATAATGGTAGGTAGAAGTAAATTATTGTATAATTATTTATTATTAATTACTAGGAGGGATTTACATGGTTTTACTATGAGTTTCAATAAGGATATAAAAAATTGGGGTTTCTTGGATTTTTTGGAAAATGATATTTCTAATTTATTTCAAAAACATGAAATTTTTGTAAAATTTATAAAATATATGTTATTATGAACTAATTATTCTAGTGGTAAATGTGAATAAAAAATTGTTTGACAACATTTTATTGTTTGAAATTTGTGAGAAATTAAGAGAATTCATCAATAATATCCACACAACACTGTGTCATTTGTAAGAATTTATGTAAATCAAATAGTTTATGTTCATAATTAATTTTACTCATCATTATTGATTGAAATTATTTATTTACATTTCTCATAAATTTAATTTTATAGTTTTTAAATGTTAATTCATAAAATATTTATACATAGCATCTATATGCACACTGTTGCTGCAAGTAAAAATGGTTATTCTAGATTCAGGTAAAGTGAGAATATTTATCTATTTTATTGGTTATCCATATATCTAAATTTGAGATATTGGATATGAGAAAATTTCTTATGTTCTAATTGAATTGTTTATTATTGGGAAATTTCTTCTATTTTTTATATAAAATGATGAGTATTTATTATATTATAAACCAAGTAATTGATATTGTTATATTAGCTTAAATTTTTTTGTTTAAATTTATTTTTTATTTACATGGATACCTTAAAGAAATTTTCTTAAAGTAATATCATACCCTCTGTTTTCATATAATTCCACATTTCGTTTTTCAAGCCTATATTGAGTAGTTAATCCACTTTTGACCTTATTTAATATGGGATTTTCATCATGGAATTAGGCTCATAATTCATAGTGTTACAAAAGATGTATTAGAGAGTGGGTTTTGATTTTACTCAAGGGACATTGTGAACGAATAGTATATAGTGTATTTGGGACTGAGAATATACTTATAAAAGGACAAATCTAAAATTTTATACATAACTTTTAGATACAAAGAAATAATAATAAAAAATGTGTTTTGTAATAACCTCATTGTATTTTTATTTTTATCATGTAGAAAAATAGTGTTTCCAAAATTAATGATGACTATAAATCATGATACAAAATAAAAGGGTTGCATCATATGAAATGGTTTTTCCAAAAAAATGGTTATTCAAGTGAAATATATTTTTAATTAAATAGTCATTTATATCTTTTTTATGTGATATTTTTAATAAAATATTAATGTGATATTGAATATATTTTTGAGATTATTTTTACTTGAATGAATCTATTCATATGAATAAGAATTCACATAGATATTACATTGTGTATTAATTTTATTTATGATAAATGTTAAAAATATTATTTATTTTAAATTTTCTTCCTTATATTTAATCGAATATTCCTCCTAGGGCAGCGACAGTTTGTCATATAGGTGGATGAGGATGAGAAAAATATTCTACACTAGGCCATGACATAGAGGTAAATACTGGGATGGTGTATTGAGGTATTTTTGGGGATGTAAATCAATAGAATCAATGGGAGGTGGATTGGGCTAGAGAATATAAAAATAAAAATAGCACAAGTATTATAATAAATGTTTGATTAAGGCTTCTTAAGAAAATATTATATAAACTAAATAGTATGATTGATTTTTTTAATAACAATTGAGACCTATATGGTATTTTTAATCATATTAGCTAGAGGGGATTACTACAATTTGGTAGAAGGTGAACAAGGATGAATAAAAGAAAAATTACCTCAACTAAAAATGTTTACAAAAGAAAACAAAATGATTAACACTTATTTTTAAGTATAATATTTTATATATCCCATGTGTCATTGGATGTTTGTTATGCTAAATTTTATATTTTTAAGTATAAATAAAAATTACATCTGGTTGTGAGGGATGTAACAAAAATAAAAATGAAAAAAGGATATACGAATTGGATATTTCACTTCTTGTTAAGTAAAAATAAATATTCACTGTATATTATATTAAAGATACATTCATATATAATGATCCTCAGTATAATTTCCATTGCTAATGTTAATTTTTTAGATTCAATGATGGTGTGTAATTTTCTTCCATGAAAAGTATAAGAGAAGAATTACTTTAGTGTGAGGAAGAGAAATTATGGGGATTTCAATGGTAAATTAGTCCAGTTTTCCTCTTGTTATTCCCAAGGGAAAGAATTTGTAGATTTTTTAGTGTGGTGAAGTGATGCACCAAATGTAAAAGAGATCAAATCCTCCACTCACATGTCACTATTATGGTAATGTGGGTTATTTGATTAAATTTTCTTATAATTTATATTGGGTTAGATGTTAAGACATATTAAATCTTGTTCAAGGACAAAAAACACTGGTTAACACACCTAATAAATTTGAGTCAATTCCTCATAAATATCTAGAAAGACCTCATCTAGACATACAGTCAATATATTAAAAGAGTATTTGGAAATTATTCACTATTAAAAAAATATTAGAGTGGGATGAGACTAATAGGGGATCATATATGGATTAAGATTCCATAATTATAGAATCTATGATTATTTCAACATCAAAATTTATTCCCTCCAAATGAGAAATGGGAAATCTATAAGGGAATAAATACTCAAATAATGGGTATTATTTCTTCCACAAAACAAAGGAAGAGATGGCTAAAAAACATTGTTCACATAACCTTAAAAAATATAGGTGACTTAATGACCATTATAAGGTCATGAGAACATGTCACAAATAATACATGATCTACTAATGGTCAAACCTATCCCCTTTAACATGTCTCATTGTACTTGAAAAGCTATCCAGGACACTCGTTGATCATGTGAAGGATACCAGATATGTTCCTCAATGTCAAGTGTATTTTCAATTAGTAGGAACATATGAGTCATCCAATACACTAGTAAAATATAGATTAAAAATATAAATAAGGTGGAGACCTTATGTGGTGTTTGATATTCTTATGATGTGCTCATACAGTCGATGAGACCTGACAAATTCCTTGGAGATATGTCTACCTTCTCGTGCAAGAGATCATAGACATGTAACCTTTATCATATGAAGGTTTTCATACATGTCCATTTTTTTTTCACACCCCTTTAGCTTTGTACAAAAACCAAGGACGCTTACATGAAAATTCCCACACATAACTAGAAGACCCATTATTTCTCATGTGATGAATCATAGGCAGGGAGAGTTATTTTTTTCAACAACACTCACACTACTTCATGAGATTCCTATAACTTGAAAAATAAATAAGGAAAAAATATGAAGAGTTATAAGCTTCCTATGGAGTGAAGATGCACTGATCATCACCCAAAATGGGTTGCACACCTTGGGTGATCACTATTGATCCCATAAATTCCCCCCTCTGCATGTTAGCATGATCCCATTGAACCCCTCTGGAGAGGCATCCAGATCTCCTGAAGGCCTTATAGAATGCCACATTTGTCTCATGGGGGACCGAAGATAAGTCTTGTTAGATCACCAAAAATCAATTTCATTGGCTTCTTGATCTCAAAAAGGATCCCAGACATGTTTTCCTATCCTTTTGGAACCTTATTAGCATGTCGACATTGTCACGAAAAATACCTTTAATTAGCCTTGGTCTAAAAAAAATGCAAATGGTGGAAAATTTTAATGGTTGTGGAAAATCATATGATTCCATGAATCACTCATGTAGGACCATGTGACACACATGGAAACAATGTCCCTCCAACGACTCCAGTCAAAACCCATGATATACGCGCCAAGCAAGGCAGAGTATAACTTGGGTATAGAGTCTTATAGATCCTTCCCATCAACACAAAAAGTGAATACATGAATGATCAAACATGGGATCACATGAGTGGATTTATTTGGAAGGAAAATCATGAGATAAAAAATTTTATTCCCTGGTAAAACTCAGGTAAAAACTAAGGGATCCTAAGGAATATATAATAACTTAATGTGATCACTTGAGATCACACGAAAGACTTATGTCATATCAGTAAGATTATGAAACAAAAGTTCCACATGTTGGATGAGTCACATGAAATGAATAAAATAATATAATACTGAAAAAATGTTAAGAACATATGTAATAAAGTCTAGAGTACAGACTAAGGGATGATATACTTATGTGACGAACATATACATTAATCCTTTATATGCTTCACCCGACTCATCCAGATCATGAGAAAGAACCATGACATGTCCCTCAAATCCACAGATGATGCTTATAAATACTATTTTTATCACATGATATGTCTTTTAAATATCAAATAAAGTCATGTGATTCCATATAATAACAAAACCAAAGTATTGGAATTCCCTTTGGGCTTACCATCCAAATATTTCAATGTCCCAAAGACATGTCACCCTAGTTATGCGGTGACACATTGATAAGTAAACTAGGACACTCGTTGACACAAAGATAAGTCATCTAGTTCATTTTTTCCCATCCAAACATTTCTACCTTGACCATGTTATGTCCTTCAGAAAAGTCATCTTGGTTATGTGGAACCCTCCGGACATATCAATGTCGATCATTCAATGGTATCGAGACAAGCCATTCTGGTAATGAAACTTCTTCCAGACAATTCAAATGGATCATGAAATTTTCACCAAGCATTTACTCTGAGAAAACATAAAATTTGTAAACATCATTTGAAATTTAATGTAAATAATCAGACTCTTCTGGTAGATTTTTAGTCCATGTCAAGAAGACACATGGGACATGTAAACTTGTCAAATTGATATATAAAGGAAACATCAATGAGTAAGACCCAATAAAAACAAACTATGATAAATCTAATTCCTACCAAAATTTGGATATGTAGGATTCCTTATTCTGGACTAATCTCAAATGGGAATCCAACTTCGTGTGAGTCCCTCCATGTCACTGACATTCCAACCATTAGGACAATGTTTCTCCCTTGGGTTGATCGTCTTTCCTTATCCTCCAGTGGATTAGGAAGGAAACTGAACTATAATGACTATGATTCCATCCATAACCAAGAAAGAAAAGACTCTTTATTAAGGCTCATGATCAAATGGGAATCGACCATGGTGTGAGTCCCTTTAGGTTGTTAACATTCCAACCACTGGGACACAATCATTCTCCTGGGATGATCATTCTACCTCATCCACTAGTAGATCAGGAATGCTACAGAACTAGGGGAACTTTCATTCCTTCCATAATCAGGATATCTTGGAAACCATCTTAAGTCTCGAGCTCAAATAAGAATCCACCTCTGTGTAGGTCCCCCATGTCTCTCACATTTCAACAATTAGGACCTAATTACTCACACTAGATGATCATTATTCTTCATACACCAAAGGATTGGAAAACCAACTGAATTACGATGAATCTGATTCCATCCATAGACAAGATACATAGGGATCCTTCTTAAGTCCCGAGCTCCATATTAAACATAAAAAGCGACATACCCCCACATAATTCTGTCATCCATATACAGTGTGACTAATTAATTTCAATCTATTATTTCTCACAGCGTTCATTGACACTAAAAAACATCATATTAGTTGTATTTTTAGACGGGGTTCTGCTAAACAACATCTAAATTCTTTTTAGAGTGGTTTATAAACAAAACCCCTTAATCATCAAATTTAGATGGGGTTCAAAACCCCTTCTATATATTTAAATATTTTATTATTATTTGGTTGGATTTTAGAGGAAGTTGTGTCAAAACCACCGCTAATTTAATAATTAGTGGCTATATATTTTCAGTTTGATTTTAGCGGTGATATATATATATAAATTATTCATTTGGATATTAGAGGATATATCTAGAAATAACATGTAATTTAGAAAATGGAAATAGTGGGGGCTCACAACCCCCTCTAATATCTTAAATTTAATGGTGGTTCCTGAGATTTCATTTATCCATCATATAAAATGGGGCTCTAAACCCAATATAATTTATGAAATTAGAGAGGTTTGTGAATTTTCAATAATATATGACATTATAGTGGGTCATGATCCCCATATAATTTATGAAATTAGAGGTAGTTCACGAACTACCACTAATACCATTGACAAGTGGGGTTTTTAAACCCATAATTTTTTTTAACTAAATCTCATATAAATTCAAATTTTATAATATATGTGTGGGTACGCATGTGTTTGTGCACATATATATTACATACACACATTAAATTAATTTATTTAAATGTATTATAAACATATATATGTATATTTATACCTTATATAAAAACTTTAAATAAATACATATACATATAAAAAATGTATACATAAATAAATATTGGTATACATAATATAAATTTAATTATTAATATACTTATTCAAATATATAAAATTGTATATGGTTTTATAAATAATATACATTTATATTATGATTTATTTAATACCAATATTTTTTAAAATACATTATTATAGTATATTTATGTAGAAATACATTTATATTATATTGTGTACAAGGATAAAAACAATATAGTAAATATTAAATATATATATATATATATAAATTATATATATTATATTATTAATTTTGTAAAGACACGTAAATTTCAAGGAAATTTTTTTCTTAATTTCATTGAGATTTTACGAGTACGCAGTTTCTGACGACACCTGATTCTAAGGACAGGTGTGCCCGGAATCAATTTCCGAAGTTTAGCTCTGGTTCGTTCCATGAACGAACGAGCAGATTTTTCTATCTTTTGAACCGGTGCTCGGAATCGAAATCTGAGGGCACCGATGAAACCACATCGGCGATATTTTCTTAACAGGACCTTTTCTGAAGGTGAGTTTGCTCGGGAGGAGTTGTTAAAAAAATTGTGGATTAATTGATAAGTAAAATAAATTTTTGATCAATTTTATTTTATCCATGGAAGTTAAATTCTCTCATGGGAAGTTAATTTTGGGGCCCATGACCACCCAAAATCCCATGTGTGGTTATGAGGGAGGTGGGGCCCACAAAATCCCCCACCATTTCGCAATCATTAACTCCATAACTCCCCCTTTATTTTGTTAACTCCCCTTTAATGAGAAACCACTCATCTCCTCCTCTCTCCCTCATAAACACTTGCAAACACATTAATTTAATGAATTCAATCACATAAATTAATTTGAATAAGTGTATTGAATGTTTTAATTTCATGGAAAACATAATAAAATAAGGGGGAAGACTTATTTAATTAGGTTGGCTAGTTGTGTGCGGATATTGGGTGAGGGAGAGCTCTTGTACCTTGGAAGAACCACATCTTCTTCGGCGAAGAACGTCCCCACTTCAATGAAGAACGCTATTTTTTCTGAGGGAGGGAATTGACTTAGAGACTTATTTTATTCCGTGATCTTCTTCCTCCATGACCATGGAGGAGGAACTGACATGGAAAATCACCATCAACATCGCCATACAATCTTCTCTCCATGACAAAAGAATGGAGACATTGCTTCCTCCTCGGACGCTCTCCGTCCTCGTTTACGGAACCCCACCCCGCGATGTCGTTATTCCGTGATGCTCTTCTTTCGACAAATTGTGTTGAGGTAGGGGTTAAGATCAATTTTAATCAATTAAAATTGTGCTTGTACTATCGTTGAGCATGTCGTATTTTGGCCACATGTTATCGACATAACAGGAGGAGTTTAGACTGCACAAACACGACTGATCCTCCTCCTCTTAAATTTTTTGATCCTTGTTGAACTTGCGGCGATGGTGGCGTGGTGCCGTTGCACCGCGTGGGAATGAAAAAGGACTGCGGTTGGAGCGGGCCATAGTGGAGGTGCGCGGCGCCGTCGCGCCACGCCAGTGAGACCAAAGGAGGCTACGGCCAGGAGCGGGCCGTGGTGGAGGGGCATGGTGCCATCACTCTGCGCCAGTTGGATAGAGGTCGCGGCCTACTGTAGTGGCGCCTTCTTAAAGGGGTGCCCGGCCGAGCCGGCAGCCGGCAAAACCTGAAGGCGGGACCCACTGGGGGTCCTGCAGTCCAAAAAAGGTCGGCCATCTCGGCTGGCCATTTCCGCAAACAGGGGGTAGCGCCCCCTTTGTGCCCCGCTTGGCCAGTGTCGAGCCGCCCCACTTGGCCAGCGCCGAGCCGCATGAGCTGGGCCGGATCTCCCACACCGGGCTGGACCACCCGTGCCGGGCCAGGCCCCCAGCGTCGGGCCGGGCCACACCCAAGCAGGCTGGACCCAGAACCGGGACAGGTCGACCCGGTTCGGGACGACCTAGCGGGTATCATGCCAGGTTAGACCGGGCCCGAACCCCCTATTTTCGGGCAGTTTCGTTAAAAGGCCTATAACATGTCCTACGAACCTCCGATCGACACACCATAACTTGTGTATGGATCCTTGGATAGATATGGTAATTTCGGTATATTAGACTCAAGGTTTAGGAGAACTTTGGGTACAACCGAGATGGTTCGAACACGAAACCAAATAGGACCTCGGAGCAGAAACGCTTATAACATGACCTCCGGATGTCCGATTGACGTGTCTTCGACTTTTTTGTATTCCTCTTAGTGAGACGGTTCTTTTGGATTACTCCGATCAAGGTTTGGATGTAGCTGGAGTACGGTAGAGTTGGTTTTAGCTTAAAAGCCAACCGGGCCCCTAGGATGAAAAAGCTAATAACTCTCAGACCGGGTGTCTGATTGATGCGCCGTCTGTTGCATTGAGTTTCTATTGACAAGAAGGAATATTGTGAAACATCAACTCTGGACTTCGTGATAGTTGATGTATCGACCCCCTGGCTTGTGGATCAGACCCTCTCAGAATCGAGCATGCTGTGTGCGGGAACCCTAGAGCTTGCTGTGACTGCGACGATGATGAAAACTCTACTTGGATCCTACGTGGGTTCGACAGTGAGGACGACTGTACTTTGATCATCCATGGGTTCGACATTGAAGACGACTGTACATGGATCCTATGTGGGTTCGACAGCGATGTTTACTGTACTTGGATCCTACGTGGGTTTGGCAGTAATGACTTCTGTACATAGATCCTACGTGGGTTCGATAGGGGAGAAGATTCAGAGGCTACATCTATCATCTCCACCCCTATTCGTGAGTACACTAGTGCAGAAAACATTTTTTACGTCGCCATTTTTTACGTCGGTTATATAAAACCGACGTCATAATATGTAAAACGATGTTTTTTACGTCGGTTATTTTATAACCGACGTAAAAAACCTGTGTTTAGTACACCTTTGACGTCGGTTATTTTTATAACCAACGTTATTAAACGCGCGACTTCGTTTTTTACGTCGGTTATACATTAACCGCCGTAAGAAACAGAAGCGGGGGGCGTTTTTTACGTCGGTTATTCAATAACCGACGTAAAAAACGCGGTTTTTGAAGGCCTTTTTACGTCGGTTATTTTATAACCGACGTAAAAAAAGAATCCGCAGATGTTTTTGACGTCCGTTATTCCATAACCGACATAATAAAACGCGGATTTTGAGCCCTTTATAACGTTGGTTATAAAATAACCGACGTAAAAAAAGAATCCGAGGAAGGTTTTTACGTCGGTTATTGAATAACCGACGTTATAAATGTTTTTAAAAAAATTATAACGTCGGTTATTGAATAACCGACGTGATAACTAATTTAAAAATTTACCCAGACTCGTGGATTGTCATTCGCGAGTTTACCTTCGACAGTTGCGACTCGTCTCTCTCGCGCGTAAACCCGAATCGGCTCGTCCATTTCGTTGGTTTAGATTTGTTTTGCGATCATCGTTTCTCATATTTAATCTCCTCGGATCAATCATCTAAAATCGCAGCACTCAGGTAATCCTCCCACTCGTTCGTTTTTTTTCGCGGATAGTATATATATTTGTGTTGTGATTTTTTTTGTTGAAACTAGCTAAGATTCTTTGATTGCGAACCCTTTTAACTCGTTTTGGCACCATAATCTTATTTATCATCCCTAGATCTATTAGTTCGACTTGCAATATTGACTAATTTTATGATTTCACTAATTTTTCATCGTTTTCTATAAATCCCCGAGAGGGTTGGGGCGTGTCCATTTGGATGGGGTGTCCAGGGGGGTGTCCAAGGGGTTGGATGGGTGTGGGGGGCTGTCCAAGTGGGTGGCGGCCTCTCCAGAGGGTATTTGGGGTTGTCCGGGTGGGTGGGGGGGCTGTCCAGAGGGTTGGGGGATGTCCAGGGGGGTGTCCAAGGGGGTAGGGGGTGGGGGTGGTGTCCAGAAGGGGCGGGGGGCTGTCCAGAGGGGTCGGGGGGTGTCCAGGGGGATTTACAAGGGGGTGGGTGGGTGTGGGGGTTGTCCAAGGGTGTGGGTGGGTGTTGGGGGGTGTCCAGGGGGGTGTCCAAGGGGGTAGGGGGTGGGGGTGGTGTTTAGGAGGGGTGGGGGGGCTATCCAGAGGGTTGGGGGGTGTCCAGGGGGGTGTCCAAGCAGGTCGGGGTGGGGGGTTGTGTCCAGGAGGGGTGGGGGTGCTTTCTAGAGGGGTCGGGGGCTGTCCAGAGGGGTCAGAGGGTGTCCAGGGTGGTGTCCAAGGGGATGGGTGGGTGTGGGGGGCTGTCCAAGGGGGTGGCGGCCTGTCCAGAGGGGTCGGTGGGGTGTCTAGGGGCGTGTCCAAGGGGGTGGATGGGTGTGGGGGGTTGTCCAAGTGGGTGGAGGCCTCTCCAGAGGGTATTTGGGGTTGTTCGGGTGGGTGGGGGGGGGGGGGGCTGCCCAGAGGGTTGGGGGATGTCCAGGGGGTGTCCAAGGGGGTAGGGGGTGGGGGTGGTGTCCAGGAGGGGCGGGGGGGGGGGGGGGGGGTGTCCAGGGGGGTCGGGGGGTGTCCAGGGGGGTTTACAAGGGGGTGGGTGGGTGTGGGGGGCTGTCCAAGGGTGTGGGTGGGTGTTCGGGGGTGTCCAGGGGGGTGTCCAAGGGGGTAGGGGGTGGGGGTGGTGTTTAGGAGGGGTGGGGGGCTGTCCAGAGGGTTGGGGGGTGTCCAGGGGGGTGTCCAAGCAGGTCGGGGGTGGGGGGTTGTGTCCAGGAGGGGTGGGGGTGCTTTCTAGAGGGGTCGGGGGCTGTCCAGAGGGGTCGGGGGGTGTCTAGGGTGGTGTCCAAGGGGATGGGTGGGTGTGGGGGGCTGTCCAAGGGGGTGGCGGCCTGTCCAGAGGGGTCGGTGGGGTGTCCAGGGGGGTGTCCAAGGGGGTGGATGGGTGTGGGGGGCTGTCCAAGTGGGTGGCGGCCTCTCCAGAGGGTATTTGGGGTTGTCCGGGTGGGTGGGGGGCTGCCCAGAGGGTTGGGGGATGTCCAGGGGGGTTACCAAGGGGGTAGGGGGTGGGGGGTGGTGTCCAGGAGGGGTGGGGGGCTGTCCGGAGGGGTCGGGGGGTGTCCAGGGGGGTTTACAAGGGGGTGGGTGGGTGTGGGGGGCTGTCCAAGGGTGTGGGTGGGTGTTGGGGGGTGTCCAGGGGGGTGTCCAAGGGGGTATGGGTGGGGGTGGTGTTTAGGAGGGGTGGGGGGATGTCCAGAGGGTTGGGGGGTGTCCAGGGGGGTGTCCAAGCAGGTCGGGGGTGGGGGGTTTTGTCCAGGAGGGGTGGGGTGCTTTCTAGAGGGGTTGGGGGCTGTCCAGAGGGGTCGGGGGGTGTCTAGGGTGGTGTCCAAGGGGATGGGTGGGTGTGGGGGGCTGTCCAAGGGGGTGGAGGCCTGTCCAGAGGGGTCGGTGGGGTGTCCAGGGGGGTGTCCAAAGGGGTGGATGGGTGTGGGGGGCTGTCCAAGTGGGTGGCGGCCTCTCCAGAGGGTATTTGGGGTTGTCCGGGTGGGTGGGGGGGGGGGGCTGCCCAGAGGGTTGGGGGATGTCCAGGGGGGTGTCCAAGGGGGTAGGGGGTGGGGGGTGGTGTCCAGGAGGGGTGGGGGGCTATCCGGAGGGGTCGGGGGGTGTCCAGGGGGGTTTACAAGGGGGTGGGTGGGTGTGGGGGGCTGTCCAAGGGTGTGGGTGGGTGTTGGGGGTGTCCAGGGGGGTGTCCAAGGGGGTAGGGGGTGGGGGTGGTGTTTAGGAGGGGTGGGGGGGGGGGCTGTCCAGAGGGTTGGGGGGTGTCCAGGGGGGTGTCCATGCAGGTCGGGGGTGGGGGGTTGTGTCCAGGAGGGGTGGGGGTGCTTTCTAGAGGGGTCGGGGGCTGTCCAGAGGGGTCAGGGGGTGTCCAGGGTGGTGTCCAAGGGGATGGGTGGGTGTGGGGGGCTGTCCAAGGGGGTGGCGGCCTGTCCAGAGGGGTCGGTGGGGTTTCTAGGGGGGTGTCCAAGGGGGTGGATGGGTGTGGGGGCTGTCCAAGTGGGTGGCCGCCTCTCCAGAGGGTATTTGGGGTTGTCCGGGTGGGTGGGGGGGCTGTCCAGAGGGTTGGGGGATGTCCAGGGGGGTGTCCAAGGGGGTAGGGGGTGGGGGGTGGTGTCCAGGAGGGGCGGGGGGCTGTCCAGAGGGGTCGGGGGGTGTCCAGGGGGGTGTTATATCTTACTATATTTTGTTTAAAAAATAATATTCAAGCATATTTTTTAAAATACACATCGATTTTTTTTATATTTCAAAATTGTTTACATTCAAATTATGATTTTTTTCATATAAACATATATTTTTCTTATCTAAAAAAAATATATATTTTTTCTATTTGTTATAGGTAATAATGAGTCGAAGTTGGATTACGACACATCGAATGAGCAATGAATATGAGGAAGGTGTTGATGCCTTTTTGGAATTTGCTAAACTAAATGTTCCAAGTAGTGACATTTTTTTCTGTCCATGCCTGAAATGTCTGAATATGAAGAAGTTGAAAAGTAGAGAGATAAAATATCATCTGATTTTTCATGGTTTCAATCCGAGTTACAACCCTTGGATTTGGCATGGCGAAACTGTACAGAATGTAACTGATGATAATGAATCGCAAGATGGTAACTCCGATGGAATTGAAGAAATGATTCGCGATATTGTAGCAGAACAAATTGAGATAGAACCGACAGTTGCACGTCTATATGGTGATGCCGAAAAACCATTATATCCTGGTTGTATAGATTTTACGGTTTTGTCGGCGGTGTTAAGATTGATTAACCTGAAGGCGAAACATGGATGGAGTGACATAAGTTTTACAGAGCTACTACAATTGATGAAAGACATTCTTCCAAAAGATAACGATCTTCCAGATTCACATTATATGGCCAAAAAAATATTATGCCCGATGGGATTGGGATACAGGAAAATACATGCCTGTCCGAATGACTGCATTATATATAGGAAGGAATATGAATTTCTGAAAGAGTGTCCAAAATGTGGGACATCACGGTATAAGGTGAAAGAAAAATCACAAGCTGATGTAGAGATTACAAAGCTCCCTTAAAAGGTATTTTGGTATCATTCTATAATTCCTCGTTTCAAACGTTTATTTTCTAATTCACATGATGCAAAAAGGTTAAGATGGCATGCTGATGAGAGGGTATGTGATGGAAAAATACGTCATCCAGTTGATTGTCCACAATGGAAGAAAATTGATGCCCAGTACCCTACATTTGGAAATGAAATTAGAAATCTGAGACTAGGCTTGTGCACAGATGGAATGAATCCATACCGAACCCTCAGTAGCACACATAGTTCATGGCCTGTTTTATTGGTAATTTACAACCTCTCTCCTGAAGTTTTTATGAAGCGCAAATATGTCATGTTGAGTATCATGATCTATGGTCCAAAGCAACCCGGCAATGATATTGATGTATACTTGTCACCGCTGATTGATGATTTGAAACTGTTATGGGCTGATGGTATTAGGGTGTATGATTCTTATAAAATGGAATATTTTAAATTGCATGCAGTGCTTCTATTCACTATAAATGACTTCCCAGCATATGGAAATTTTTCTGGATACAGTGTTAAAGGGCATAAAGCATGTCCAATTTGCGAATAACAGACGTCATATTGTCAATTGCATCATGGGAGGAAAACAGTGTACATGGGTCATCGAAAGTTTTTGCCTATGGATCACCCTTATAGAAGACTAAAAAAGGCATTCAATGGCTCACAAGAATTTGATACTGCTCCAAAACCTTTATCCCCAGATTTGTATTTTGAGAGGGTGAAAAACCTTGATGTGACATTGGGAAAGACACAGAAATCTGGTAATGATAGACATATTTGGAAGAAAAGGTCAATATTTTTCGAGCTACCATATTGGAGGTATCATGAAGTCAAACATAATATTGATGTCATGCATGTGGAGAAGAATATCTGTGATTCTTTGATCGGAACATTGCTAGATATTAAAGGAAAGACAAAAGATGGGTTGAATGCAAGGTTAGACCTACTATCAATGGGAATACGTTTGGAGTTAGCTCCCACTCCTAAAGGAAGACGAACATTTCTTCCCCCCGGCTTGTCATACATTATCGAAGAGGGAGAAAAGTAGCTTCTGTCAGTGTCTTCATGATATCATAGTGCCTCAAGGTTATTCTTCAAATGTAAAAAATTTTGTCTCATTGAAAGACTTGAAGTTGATAGGTATGAAATCACATGATTGTCACGTCATGATGCAACAAATTCTACCAGTTGTACTGCGTGGAATATTGCCCATCCGTGTCAGAAAGACTATAATGAGGTTGTGTTATTTTGTCAATTCAATTTGTAACAAGGCGATTGATGTGAATGCTTTGAACATTTTGGAAAAGGATGCAATTTTTATACTTTGTCATTTGGAAATGTATTTTCCTCCAACTTTTTTTGATATGATGGTGCATTTAATGATTCATCTGGTTCGAGAAATAAAGCTTTGTGGACCTGTATATCTTCGTTGGATGTATCCTTTTGAAAGGTATATGAAAATATTAAAGGGATATGTTAAAAATCCATATCGACCTGAAGCCTCCATTATTGAAAAGTATATTTCTGAGGAGGTAGCAGAGTTTTGTACGAGCTACTTGGCTACGGTGCAACACATAGGTTTGCCTCCATCTCTCCATGAACGGGTTAATAATGAGGGAAAGGGGATTCGTGGCTTGAAAGTCAAATCACTGTCAGCTGAACATATGAAGAAGTTAGAATCATACATCTTGAATAACATAGCTGATGTTCAACCGTATATCACATTGCATATTAATGAGTTGAAACAATGTCATCCAAAGAAGAAAGAAATGTGGATTTTGAATGAGCACAACAAAACATTTTTGCCATGGTTTAAAAAGACCTTGCTTGGTAGATCAGATGTATCAGAGACATTAAAATGGATAGTGGGTGGTCCATCTTTAAATGTGATAACATGGTCCGCTTATGACATTAATGGCTATACATCTCATACGAAAGATCAGGACAACAGAAGTGCAGTTCAGAATAGTGGTGTATTGGTGTTTGCAGAAGCAATGCATTTTTCGAGTGCTAAGGACAGAAACCCAATTTCGTCATCAAGTGCATATTATGGAGTGATTGGAGACATATGGGAGGCTGATTACTTTAAAATTAAAGTTCATGTTTTTAACTGTAAATGGTTTATCGGTAACAACAGTGTCAGATACGATGAATTTGGAATGACACTTGTTAATCTAAATAGATTGGAAGACACAGCTGATTCTTTTATAATGGCAACACATGCCAAACAAATTTTCTATGTAGTAGATCAATCAGATATGCAGTGGGGTGTTGTTTTACAAGGGAAAAAACAATATGTTGGTGAGGATGAATTTGATGAAGATGCTGATTTATGTGAGATCCCTACTTCCCTGGAAAGATTAACAGAACATAATGATGAGTATGTTGAAGACATGGTTTGTGCCATAAGGAACGATCACGACGAAGGAATTTGGGAAAACAATCCAACTGTACATTCCTAAAATTACAGGTAACACATGTTTATTTCTTGTTTACATTTAGTTTTTTCATATAATGTTAGATATTGTAATTTTTTTACTTATTAAAACATATATCAAACCAAAACGATAAAACAATAAAAACCGTAAAGAGGACAGGTCCTGGGCGCACCGGCTGGCCGGTGGTGGATCACCGGTTGGCCGGTGGTCCAGAGCAAAGCTCTGTCTGGTCCACCGGCCGGCCGGTGATGAGCCAGCGGCCAGCCGGTGGTCCAGACAGAGAGGAAGGCTCTATGTCTGGTCCACCGGCCGGCCGGTGGTGATCCAGCGGCCGGCCGGTGGTCCAGACAGAGAGGAAGGCTCTATGTCTGGTCCACCGGCCGGCCGGTGGTGATCCAGCGGCCGGCCGGTGGTCCAGACAGAGGAGGGCTCTCTGTCTGGTCCACCGGCCGGCCGGTGGTGATCCAGCGGCCGGCCGGTGGTGAGCCAGCGGCCGGCCGGTGGCACCAGGCAGTGGGAAAGTCTACTGCATGGGTCCTCCGGCTGGCCGGTGAGCTCACACCGGCTGACCGGTGGACTCAGTGAGTCTACTTTTCAGCTTTCTTGGGCCAACTCCTTGGCAACCTTTTGCCTGTGTTTACCATGTTTATCATTGTTTAACATGCTTACCATATTACCAATGTTTACTATTACGTAATTTAGTACACTTTTCTATTTTCTGATTAAGTTGTATTACAATATTTGAATTTGTATATTTGTGAACTAATGTTTGTTTTTTTGATTTGAAGGAAAATGACAGATCAATCAGTTGATCAGCCACATGATTCTGGAGATGAGCATATTGGTCATACATCTGGGGAGGAACATTCACATGCTCCTATTACGAAAAAGAGTTCAAAGGTTGGTAAGCGTGGGTGCACACGTTTACCAAAATTATCACTTGCCCGTACGAAGGAGGAGAGGATAGTCGTGGAGTTTGATGATGATGATCTTCCTAGAGGTCCAAATGCTAAAGATTTTAAGGGTTTTGTAGCAACTCAGGCTAAGAGCAAAGTAAGCATTCTCTATGATGATTGGAGAAGTGTGGATAAGGCGATAATTTCTCAGCTGTGGGAGACCATTTTGGTAAGATCTTTTGCTATTTTTTGACTGTTCTTTAAATGTTTCTAGTATATATAATATTTTTAACCTCTTTTTTATCTGATGACATTTGATATTCCTGACACTGGAGGAGTCAGGAAGAAATGCTTATCGTTGGCTGCTAGGAGATGGAGGGATTTCAAATCAACCCTCTCATCTGATTTCATTTATGGTCATAGGAGTCGTGAGAATCCATGTCGTATATATCCTTTTATAGATGAAGACACATGGAGACAATTTTTTGAAAGTAGAAGAAAAGAATCATTTTTGGTAAGGGAAATGTAAACTTTTATAAGCTTTCTTATATAAATGATCTTATTATTGTTTTGTTAATGATTACTTATTCTTAATTTACAGCAAACAAGGAAAGCTCATCAAGAGATCCAATCTAAAAATGTATACCCTCATAGTTTATCTCGGGGAGGGTATGCATTATTGGAAGAACAAATGATGGCAGAAAAATTTCAACAACTAAGAGCTGAGTCTTCAAGCTCTGGAGAGGTGGCCACTCCATCCCCTCCATCTAGACATGAGAAATGGAAAAGAGCTCGGAAGGGCAAAAAAGGACAATATCTTTCGGAAGAATCGAGACTCGTAGTTGAGAGGATTGTAAGATATCTATTTTATTTATTTAAGTTTACTATTTTCGTCATATATTTCCAATCATTATTGAAATGTTCAATTAATTATTACAGGACTCTCTTGAGGAGCAGAGTTCACAGGGGACATTTACACCATCTGGGAGGGAAGATATTTTATCTGTGGCATTGGGAAAGCCCGAACATCCTGGCCGTGTAAGAGGATATCCGGCAGGGGTATCGGTAAGAAAAGTGTTGCCACTTTCCTTAACTTCTAACGTTGAGGGAGTTTATAAAAAAATAGAATCCTTGGAGGCTGAAGTCCATAATATTAATGCGACAATGGAGGACAAGATTAGAGCATCGGTGCAGTTTATGTTTGCAGACTTGCAAAGACAATTTCAGGGTGCATCTCCCACTCCACCTCTCCCAGTAGCTCCCACTCCCCCACCTGAGCCTGCGGACCCCATTTTTGATCCTCCTCCTCCGCCGCAGCTACCTACTTATTGTGAGCTGTATGTTGATGATCCTCAACATCATATAGTTGCATATGGGATGGTATATTTTATAGGAGATACAATTCATCATCAACAGTTAGAGGTAGAGAATCAGAGGGTCACTGTACAGGATATTATAGATAGATCCGCTCAGATACCATTACCTACAGATGAGGTGACGATAGTTGGACATAGTATCGACCATTTTTTACTTTGGCCATCCAGACTTCTTCTACTCATTACCATAGAGGTATGGATGTTATATCTTTTATTTTATATTTTTATTAATGTTTTATCATTTGAAAACTAATATATTTTTTAATTTATTTTTACAGGAATACTTCAAAGGTAAAGAAATACTGTATAGACAACAACAAAGACAGATAGCTGTGACATCAGATGCAGATACTAGCAGTCTTGACAAATTGTCAAGATATTCAAATTTGTTGGTGGATCATTATGACTTTACAATGGAAGCTCATGTCTGTGGACGTGAACTAAGTGTGGGGATTATGAAAACTGATAACATGGAGTTTGTCACTGGAGATAAGTTGGGCATCAACGTGGTGCAAATTTTTATCATGTAAGTCTTAACACCTTTTCCTTGCGTTATATTTATTAAAAATGTATACTTATGTCTGCTTTGTATTAGGTATCTGTATAAAATTTGTGAGAGGAATGAGCTGATAGATGTATATGGATTCGTGGACCCACAATTGATTTCCCCTAAAGCATGTGCATTGGATGAGGAACAAAGAATGCTTTATATTGCTGATAGATTTGAAAAGAATGTAATCATACAGTGTTGGATGATGCCTTTTTGTGAGAGGTATGAAACACATCCCTCTCAAAGAGTTAATTATCTTTTAACATAAAAAACCACTAACGTTAAATTTCCTTTTATCGGGGATCATTGGATGTTAGGGGTTTTTTTCCCTAGGGAGAAAACACTTTATTGGATATGCTCTCTCCATGATGATGTGCGAGAAAGTTTTAAGAATATATTGGAAACGTAAGTTTCAATTTCACAATAGTTTTATATATTATAATGAATTTTAAATTTACCCCATTCGTATTATTTTCTAACAGGGAATGGGTCCACTTTCGAAAAAGCGCAAAGAAAAGGAATTTCAAGATCAAATATGTACATGCGAAGGTAAATATCCATTTATAATTTGTACATTTTGATTTATTACATAAAAATAATATATTGAATTTACACTCATTCAAACAGAAATGTCATGAGCAATAAGGCATCATCGAATGCGGATATTACATGTTAAGATTTATGTATGAAATAATAACAACTGGGACAGTTCTGAGTTTTGACCTGGTAAGATTTCCTCTTTCTCATAATATTTCAATTTGATTTATTCATTATACATGTTGACTACTATCCTTTTCCTTTGTAGTTTTTTGATGACCCTCAACCCTTTATTGCTGAAGATATCAAACACATACAAGTGGAGTGGTCAAATTATTTTACAGGTTTGATTGACTTTTAGTTGTTTGTAATGTAAAATGTAATTTTGAATATTTTCAATGTAATTGTGTATTTCGCAGTCATTTAGGTTGGATTTAGTTTTTTTTGAAGTTCACAGTGTAAGTTTTGAATGTTATATAAGTGAATGTTTAATTTTTCTCTACTTCTTGTTTTGGTCTACTGTTGATGGTTTTTCTGGTCTGGATTTTGGAATGGGGGGAGAGGTTCCAAGGGGGTGGGTGGGTGTTTGGGGGGTGTCCAAGGGATATGGGAGGGGTGTCCAAGGTGTGTTTGGGGCTGTCCAAGGAGTCGGTTGGGTGTAAATGAGGGTGGGGGGGGGGGGGGCTGTCCAAGGGGTGGGGGGGTGTCCAAGTGGTGGGGGGTGTCCAAGGGATATAGGAGGGGTGTCCAAGGGGTGTTTGGGGATGTCCAAGGGGATGGGGGGGGGGGGGGGGTTTCCAAGGGGTAGGGGGGTTTCCAAGGGGTCGGGGGGTGTCCAGGGGGTGGGGGGGCAGTCCAAGGGGTGGGGGGGTGTCCAAGGGGTGGGGGGGGGGGGGTGTCCAAGGGATATGGGAGGGGGGTCCAAGGGGTGTTTGGGGATGTCCTAGTGTTCGGGGGGTGTAAATGAGGGAGGGGGGGCTGTTGAAGGGGTGGGGGTGTCCAAGGGGTGGGGGGTGTCCAAGGGATATGGGAGTGGTGTCCAAGGTGTCTGTGAGTTCTGTCCAAGGGGCCGGTTGGGTGTAAATGAGGGTGGGGGGGGGGGGGGGCTGTCCAAGGGGTGGGGGGTGTCCAAGGGATATGGGAGGGGTGTCCAAGGGGTGTTTGGGGCTGTCCAAGGGCTCGGGGGGGGGGGGTGTCCCGGGGTCGGGGGGTGTCCAAGGGGTCTGGGAGGGCTGTCAAGGTGTGGGGGGGTGTCCAATGGGTGTTTGAGGCTGTACTAGGGGTCTTGGGGGTGTAAATGAGGGTGGGGGGGGGGGTGTCCAAGGGGTGGGGGGTGTCCAAGGGGTGGGTGTGTCCAAGGGATATGGGAGGGGTGTCCAATGGGTGTTTGAGGCTGTACTAGGGGTCGTGGGGGTGTAAATGAGGGTGGGGGGCTGTCCAAGGGGTGGGGGGGTGTCCAAGGGTTGTGGTGGGGCTGCAATGTGGTGGGGGAGGGCTGTCCAGGTTGTTAGGTGGGTATAGATGAGGGTGGGGTTCAGTTGGGGCTTGGGGGAGGGCTGGCATGGTTATTTTTGTTGTTTGGTTTCTGGTTGCTTTTTGGTGAGAGCAGTGCAATTATTTAAAAAAATATATATTGCTTTCACGTCGGTTATTTTAGAACCGATGTGGTAAATAAATCGGTAGGGGTTTATCACGTCGGTTTTATCGAGAACCGACGCAATAAATCGTTCCCGGGCATTTTATCACGTCGGTTCTTAATATAACCGACGTGCTAAAAGGCCTGGGAATCGATTTACCACGTCGGTTATTGGATAACCGACGTGCTAAAACGTTTCCCAGGCCTTTTTATCACGTCGGTTACTTAAGAAACCGACGTGATAATAGGCCCGGGGAAGGGTTAATCACATCGGTTATGTCATAACCGACGTGATAAACGATATCCCAGGCGTTTTATCACGTCGGTTTAGAAAATAACCGACGTGATAAACACCCCCCGTGCATATTTATCACTTCGGTTATTATATGAACCGACGTGATAAACACCGTGATGTTAGGGATGTTACGTCGGGTTTTAAATAACCGACGTAAAAAACGTTATTTATAACGTCATCCGTATTAACGTCGCCTAAAAACCGACGTAAATAATGAAAAATAACCGACTTAAAAAATGTTTTCTGCACTAGTGGTAGTATACATATGTGAGATGAGTCTTGACTTTCAATCATTATCTTCGATATGATTGAATTGCTATCCTGTGTTGATTGGGTTGTGCTTTTCTGTGTGGATTGGGTTTTACTTTCCTGGGTGGACTGGGTTGAACTTTGGCTCGTGGGATGGAGCAAAGCTGGAATTGATGACTTAGGTATATGTGTGGGAATATTCTTAAGTAGAGTTAGTTTATACTTTGTGATTGTATCTTTCCTTTGTTTTTTATACTTTGTGGATTCTAGGAGGCCTTCGTGGGTCTGAGGGTCCCTATTGAGAATCGTATACTCACCCCGGAATGGGCTATACCCACACTGCACTGTGTTGGATGCAGACGAAGAACAGTGCTGATCGAGGTGGAGGCTCATGGAGATGGACGGTACCTGGAGGAGGATCACTGGATGGGATGTACATAGAGCCGAAGACTGGACCCGAGGAGCTGAGGAGACTATCTGTACCCACCCTTCTGGTGGGATTTCATGAGGACGGCTCGGTGTTGCTGGTTTACTTTTCAGTTGCTGTACATTATTTTCAGTTGTACTTTACTTTCAGTTGGGTTTGTATTCTGGCCCATTTACTTTCCAGCACATGTATTTTTACTCAGTTTACTTAGTGTTTACTTCATCTTGCGTACTCTGTGGTTTTTGTATACTTTATAAAGGAAATTCATTCCCTTTTTATCGGGATTTACACCATTGGTGCTGGTCTCCAGCCCCTAGCCTATAGAAGGAAGGCTTGGGGTAGTCACGACACGGGGCTCGAGGACGGGTTGTGACAAATTGGTAATAGAGGAGTCGGTTCTACCACAGAACTCAGGACTCTGATAATTTCTTTTATGTGAATCAATAGTGTTAAGGGTATTGAGTGTGGTTATCAGTCCAGGGAGTCCAGTGTTGGTGTGACGACCGACGTATCCATACACCAGGACCCTGGCTTCTGATTTCCGACTCATTGCACGAAAACATTGATTCCATGTGTGTTTCAAAGTTTTCTTTTTGATCACTTTGTGTCAGCTCACCAGGTATACTATATTAACCGTGGCACACCTGTTTCTTTTCAGGATGGCCCCACGACAGCAGCCAGCTAGGGTTCTGAGCTTTGTGCGAGACGACAGCCCACCGAGTGACGAGGCCTCGGTGCAGGGCCCCATTACAGCGGAGGCACCAACGATACCTCTACCCACCGATCCACCGATGCTACTAGCCCCATCATCTAAGAGTGCATGTCGCTTAAGTTCACTGCATGAGTTTCAGCTTCAGAGACCACCCATGTTCCATGGGGAGACGGACCCTCAGGTAGCCGAGGATTTGCTGGAGGCTGTCGTTCGAGTCTTCAGGTAAGTAGGGACACCAGCAGACCACATGGTGATCTTTCCAGCGAGTCTCCTGCATGCGACATCAGGTAGATGATGGTGCCTGATACTCCAGGTGCACGACGAGGCATCACTTATTTGGATGAACTTCGAGAGCCTCTTCCACTCGAAGTTTGTTCCAGCCACCCTCCATGCGGTGTGCATTCATGAGTTACTAAATCTGTAGCAGGGCAGCATGACAGTAGCCCAGTACTCTGCGAGATTTACCGATCTCTTGCACTACTCCACGAACATGGTACGTGACCCATTCTTCCATCCCTAGACCTTTGAGCAGGGACTGATACATGAGATTAGGGATTCAATTATCTCCCTCAGTATTCTGACACATGAAGGAGTACTAGAGAGAGCCCTTCTTTTAGAGAGCTTTCTTGCTGAGCCTATACCAGCAGAGAGACCTACCGCAGGGCGGCACGTAGCGGAGTCTTCTGTAGATGGCAGTCGACGGATGTCACAGGGGTCCAAGCGGACCAGACCATCAGGTGGGGGACCTCAGGATACTGGCTCGGAGTTGTGGGGTAGACGCAGGAGAGCCAGTCATTCGAGAGGCAGATAGTGCTATGCATGCAGCAGACATGGCAACAAGGTTCGGGACTGTCAGACCCGCCATGAAAAAGAGCAACTGACGGTTGAGGAACCACCCAGAAAGAGGTAGAGGTTCGACCATGGAGGTCCGCAGGGAGTAGGCGGGCGAGGTAGAGGAGATGGCCGAGCAGAAGGTGGTGGACGACGCTTCAGAGCTCTACCACCACCACCACCAGGAGGTCCACCCCGACCATAGGGAGCTGGCGGACAAAGGCCGACTCAGCTTCAGGCGGTGGAGACTTACGACCATGGCACACCTGAGATGATTCGAGGTACTATCTGTGTCTACTCCACCCTTCCTACAGTTCTTATAGAAACATGAGCAAGTCATTCTTTTATTGCCGCTGCCCTTGTTCGGAGCTCGGAGATTCCGACGGAGCCGTTGGCTCGATCCTTACGACTAGAGACTCCTACGGGATAAGACTAGACAATTACACACTAGTGCCGGCAGTGTGAGCTTACTCTAGGAGAAGAGATCTTCGGCTGCGATCTTCATGTAGCGGTGTCAAGGCCTTACGACATCATCTTAGGCATGGATTGGTTATCTACGGTCCATTCTCAGGTGAACTATGTTAGGCGCAAGGTGTGATGTGTTCGCACAGATGGGAGCAGGTTCACCTTCACCGGTGAGAAGGGAGACCTTATAGTGCAGGATGGAATCAGGTAGAGGAGTGGATATCCAATCACTAATCAGTTGGCTAGTCTTATCCTTGGAGCAGTTGACGTGTGGAGTCTGAGTTTTCCTGTTGTGGTGGATCATTATGCGGACGTTTTCTGGACGATGTTCCCAGACTACCTCCTTGAAGAGAGGTAGACATCTATATAGACCTATACCCCGAGATAGACCTGATATATATACTCTAGCATATCGGATGGCTCCCGCTGAGTATTGAGAGCTACAGGTACAGCTGGAGGACTTGCAGGGCATGTGATTCATCCGACCCAGTGTTTCACCCTGGGCTTCCCTGATACTGTTCACCAAGAAGGAAGGCTAGAGCATGCAACTGTGTGTCTATTATCGTCTCCTGAACTAGGTGACCATGATGATCAAGTCTCCACATCCGAGGATTGACGACCTCATTGATCATCTCAAGGGAGCACAATGGTTCTCAAAGATAGACCTCAGGTCAGGATCTCATCAGCTCAGAGTTCGAGACGAGGATGTGCAGAAGATGGCCTTCAGGTGTTGGTATGGCCACTATGAGTCGCATGAACAGGATCTTCCAGCCTTACCTCGATCGATTTGTCGTAGTCTTCATCGACGACATATTGATTTACTCGACTACTGGGGAGGAGCATGCCTACCACTTGCGGGTTGTACTGAATACACTCCAGCTTTATGGTAAGCTCTCGAAGTGTCAATTCTGGATTCGAGAGGTCCACTTCTTGTGACACATCATCTTTGAGGTGGGTGTTGCGGTAGATCCTGCGAAGATCGAGATAGTTCTAGCTTGGGAGCCACCCAGGAGCGTGACGGAGGAGCGGAGTTTCCTAGGTCTTGCAGGGTACTATCAGAGATTTTTTCTAGACATCTCCAGAGTTGCAGCACCACTTTTAGCTTTGAAGAATAAGGGGAAACCCTTCGTGTGGTCAGATATATGTCAGCAGAGCTTCCAGGTTCTGAGACAGAGATTGACTAGTGCACCCATCTTAAGGCTACCAGAGGAGGGTGTAGGGTACGTAGTTTACTGTGATTCATCAGAAACCGTACTCAGGTGTGTTCTCATGTAGGGGCGAGTAGTGATCACCTATGGATCACAATAGTTGAGGCATCATGAGAAGAACTACGCTACCCATGAACTGGAGTTTGCAGCAGTGGTCTTCGCCCTGAATATGTGGTGGCACTATCTGATGGGCGAGCACTTTACAGTCTATTCTGACCACCAGAGATTCAGGTACATCTTCTCGTAGAAGGAACTAAACCTAAGACAATGGTGATGGCTCTAGTTCCTCCCATACTATGACTTTGAGATAGTCTATACTCCTGGGAAGAGGAACTTAGTAGTTCATGCTCTCAGCAGGAGGTCAGGCATCCAACTACATGGAGAGGCGACGGATAAACTAGCCACGTTGTAGATATCCTTCGTGGATAGAGATGTGGAAGCCTTTTTACAGTAACTCACAGTGTCTCCACCACTATTTCAGTGGGTTAGAGAGGCACAACGTGGGGAAATTGACTGTGAGATGCGACATGCATAGATATCCTTAGTACAGGCACCTGATGGATTCTCTGTGGGTGGAGAGCAAGTCATCCTTTTCAGGGGTCGAACCATGGTACCAGTTTCCTTAAAGAAAGAGGTGCTGAGAGAGTTTCACACTTCCCCTCTAGCGGTACATCATGGAGTGGCGAAGATGTACCAGGATCTCAGACGATAGCACTGGTGGCCGGGTATGAAGAAGGCTCTGGTAGAGTTCTTTTCTCGATGCCTATCCTGTCAGGAGGTGTAGGTGGATCACCAGGTACCAGCAGGCTTGGTACAGCCCGTGGAGGTCCCGGATTGTATGTGGGATGGGATATCAATGGATTTTGTGATAGAGCTTCCACATACTTCTCGACGTCATGACTCCATTTGGGTGATTGTCGACCGACTCACCATGTTGACCCACTTCATACCCATCAGAGATTAGGGCTCAGTAGAGAGCTTGCAATGCATCTATGTTCAAAAGATCGTAGGGATTCTTGGTGTGCCATCGACTATCATCTCCGATCGAGATGATCTCTTTACTTCCCAGCTTTAGAAGGGGTTGCAGGAGGCATTTGGGACGCAGCTATGCCTGAGCACTTCCTTTCACCTACAGGAGGATGGTCAGATGGAGAAGACCATTAAAACACTCGAGGACATGCTCCGTGCATGTGTCCTCGACATTGGTCATAGCTGGGAGGATCATCTTCCTTTGGTGGAGTTTACGTACACCAAAAGCTACCACTACACCATCGGGATGGCACCATACGAGGCATTGTACTGACGACCTTGGAAATCATGTCTGGGCTGGACAGACCCTGGGGAATCAGAACTTGTAGGACAAGAGATGGTCCAGGCCACGACAGAGAAGGTACAAGTCATCTAGGAGCGGATGAGGACTACTCAGAGCTGACAGAAGTCTTATGCTGATAGGAGGTACAGACCACTGGAGTTTGATGCTGGCGACCACGTTTTTTTAAGGGTCTCACCTCGACGTCGATTGCGGAGATTTGGCCGAGGTGGAAAGTTATCTCCTCACTTCATCAGACCATTCTTGGTTCTCAGTAGGATAGGCGAGGTGGCATATATCCTAGCTCTTCCACCTCAGTTGCACCGGGTGCACAACTTCTTCCACGTATCTAAGCTGAGGAGATACATGCACGACCCGACGCATATCATTGACCATGGGGAGCTGGACATCGATGAAGGGGCTACTTTTGCGGAGGTCCCGGTGGAGATTGAGGATCAACAAGATCGGGTCCTACGTGGATGGTCGAATCCTCTAGTGCGCATCAGGTGGTAGCACGGGAACCTTCAGGATAGCACATGGGAGCGGGTGGCTCAGATGAGTTCACAATACCCTCATTTTTTCTTTTAGTTTGTGATGTATCATTACGGGGACATAAAGGCATGAGGTGGGAGTAATTTAAAGACCCGTAAATTTCAAAGAAAATTTTTTCTTAATTTATTTTGGATTTTATGAGTAATAAGTTTCTGACGGCACCTGATTCCGAGGCCCGGTGTTCCTGGAATCAATTTCCGAAGCTTAGCTCGGGCACGTTCAGTGAACGAACGAACGGGTTTTTCTATCTTTCGAACCGGTGTGCAGAATCAAAATCTGTGGGCACCGATGAAACCACAGCAGCGATATTTTCTTAAGAGGACCTTTTCGGAAGGTGTGTTTCCTCGGGAGGAGTTGTTAAAAAAATTGTGGATTAAATGATAAGTAAAATAAATTTGTGAACAATTTTATTTTATCCATGGAAGTTAAATTCTCTCATGGGATGTTGATGGGGGGGCCCACGACCACCCAGCTTCTCATGTGTGGTTATGAGGGAGGTGGGGCCCACACGAGCCCCCAACTTTTCACATTCCTTAACTCCATAACTCCCCCTTTATTTTCTAACTCTCCTTTAATGTGAAACCACTCATCTCCTCCTATCTCCCTCATAAACACTTGCCAACCCATTAATTTAATGAATTCAATCACTTAAATTAATTTGAAAGAAGTGTTTTGAATGTTTGAATTGCATGGAAAACATAATAAAATAACGGGGAAGCCTTAGTTTATTAGGTTTGGTAGTTGTGTTTGGATATTGGGTGAGGGAGAGATCTTGTCCCTTGGAAGAACATCATCTTATTCGGCAAAGAACGTCCCCACTTCAATAAAGAACTCTATTTTTTCTGGGGGAGAGAATCGACTCGGCGACTCGGTTTATTCCGTCATCTTCTTCCTCCACATCCAATGAGGAGGCACCGACACAAAAACTCTCCATCAACATCTCCATACATTCTTCTCTCCATGACAAAAGAAGGGAAACACCGCTTCCTCATCAGACACTCTCTGTCGACGTTTACAGAACCCCACCCCGTGGCGCCATTATTCCGCGATGCTCTTCGTTCGACAACTTTTGTTGAGGTAGGGGTTACGTTCAATTTCAATCAATTAAAATTGTGCTTGTACTATCGTTGAGAATGTCATATTTTGGCCGCTTGTTATCGACATAACAGGAGGAGTTCGGACCGCACAAACACGGCTGATCCTCCTCCCCTTAAATTTGTTGATCCTTGTTGAACATGCGGTGAAGGCAGCGCGGTGCCATTGCACTGCGTGGGAACGAAAAAGGACCGCGGTCGGAGCGGGCCGCAGTGGAGGTGCATGGCGCCGTCGCGTCGTGCCGGTGAGACCAAATGAAGATGCAACCAGGAGCGGGCCGTGGTGGTGGGGCGTGGCGCCGTCACGCCGCGCCGGTCAGACAGAGGCCGCGGTGGCGGGCCGAGCCAGCCGCCGAAGCCACCTGAAGGCGAGACCCGCGGGTGGTCCAGTGGTCCAAACAAAGGCTGGCCATCTCGGCCGGCCATTGCAGCCGGACGTGTCCACAAACAGGGGAAGATGCCCCCTTTTCGCCCCACTCAGCTAGAGCCGAGCCACCTCGCTCAGCCAACACTGATCCACCCGCGCTGGGCTAGATGGCCCGCGCTGGGGCGGACCGCCCGCACTGGGTCGGACCGCCAACGTCGGGCCGGACTGCCCGCGTCGGGTCGGGCCACCAACGCCGAGCCGGGCCGCGCCGTCTGGGCTGGGCCACAACAGCCGGGATGGGCCATGCCCAAGCGGGCCGGACCCAGACCCGGAACGGGTCGACCCGGTTCGGGCCGACCCAGGTGGTATCGGGCCGGGTCGGACCGATCCCGAACCCCTTATTTTCGGACAGTTTCGTTCCAATGCCTATAACATGGGATAAGAACCTCTGATTGACACACCATTAGTTGCAAGGGATCCTTCTATTGAGACGGTCATTTCGATATATTACACTCATGTTTTTGGAGAACATTGAGTATGATTGGGTAGGTTCAAACACAAAACCAACCGGGCCCTCGGAGCGGAAACACTTATAACATGAGCTCCAGATGTCTGATTAACGTGTCGTTGACTATGTTGGATTTCTCTTTGTGATACGGTTCTTTTGGCTAACTCCTCTCACGGTTTGGACAAAGCTGGAGTACAGTCGGGTTGGTTTTAGCATAAAAACCAACTAGACCCCTGGGATAAAAAAGCAAATAACTCTTAGACCATGCGTCCGATTGACATGTTGCCTATTGCATTTAGATCCTATTGACAAGACAGAACATTGTGATACATCAACTCTGGACATAGTGAAATTTGATGTATCAACCCCTGGCTCGTGGAGCGGACCCTCCCGGAATCGAGCATTCTGTGTGCGGGAACCCTAGAGATGGCTCGGACTGTGACGACGATGACGACTGTACCTGGATCCTACGTGGGTTCGGTATCGAGGACGACTGTACTTGGATCCTCCATGGGTTCGGTAGTGATGATTACTGTACTTGGATCCTACGTGGGTTCGACAGCGATGGTTATTGTACATGGATCCTACGTGGGATCGGCATCGACGACTTCTGTACTTGGAACCTTCGTGGGTTCGGCCAGGGAGATGATTCTGAGGCTACATCTATCATCTCCACCCCTCTTCGTGAGTAGTATACCTGTGTGAGATGAGTCATGACTTTCAATAATTATCTTCTATATGATTGACTTGCTATCCTGTGTGGATTGGGCTATGCTTTCCTGTGTGGATTGGGTTGTACTTTCCTGTGTGGACTTGGTTGAACTTGTGCTCGTGAGTTGGAGCAGAACTTGAATCGATGACATTGGTATATGTATGGACATATACCTAAGTAGAGTTGGTTGATACTTTGTGATTGTATCTTTCCTTTGTGGTTTATCCTTTGTGGATTCTGGGAGACCTTCGGGGGTGTCGGGGGTCCCTACAAAGTATCGTATACCCACCCTTGCACGGGCTATGCCCGCACTATGTTGTGTTGGATAGAGATGACAGACATCACTGATTGAGGTGGAGGCTCGTGGAGCTGGACGGTACCTGGAGGAGGATCACTGAATGGCACGTACACGGAGTGGACGGCTGGACCCGAGGAGCTGAGGAGACTATCTGTACCCACCCTTCATGTGGGATTTCTAGAGGATGGCTCGGTGTTGGTGCTTTACTTTTCAGCTGCTTTACTTTCTTTTTAGTTGTACTTTCTTTTCAGTTGGGTTTGTATTCTGACCCATTTACATTCCAACAATTGTATTTGTACTCAGTTTACTTAGTGTTTACTTCAGCTTGCATACTCTGTGGTGTTTGTTTACTTTATAATGGCAATGCCTTCCCTTTTTATCGAGATTTACACCTTTGGTGCTAGTCACCAGCCCCTGGCCTATAGAAGGCGGGTTTCAGGTAGTCCCGGCACGGGCCCTGAGGACGGGTCCTGATTTTTTTATATATATAAATTTATATATATAATATATTTACATTATATATATTTTAGTATAACATATTTTTATAAATTTATTTAGTATATATATATCATTTAAATATATTATATTTTTCAAATTATATGAATTTATTGAATTATATTTATATGTATACAAAAATATTATCGTTTTATTTATGTATGTTTGTATATATATATTTGTATTAATTGTATTTTATATAATATTAATTATATATTATATAAAATTGTAAACAAATTATATAAATACATTAATTAATATAATTTATTTAAAAGTTATACCATATAAAAATGATAGAAAAATGTTCACAGGTTAGGAGATCTCATGTCCTGAAGATGGTATTTTGGTTTTCTCGGAGTCCCTACGCTACAATCCCCGCTATAGATGAAGTCCATGTTCCCTCCCTCTATTATCTCCTCCACTACAGGGAAGTCCTTATTTCATCCACAATCTTACCTCATTGCCATGAAAAACAGCATACACCCCAAATCAATCCATTAATTAAGGTTCTTATTTCCCTCTTCTTGGTTGATGGAGGGTCTCCATGTATTACAGGGAAGATTCAATTCTAAAAGACTTTCAAGGCCAAATTGACTTCAAATAGACACCTTCAAGAGAAAATTAAGGGTGTTAAAGGAGCTATGAATCATTCATTCTATTTTTTAATGGTTCAATTTCCTTTTTATCCATTTAAAAGAGTGTGTTACTCAGGCAAAAGAGAATCAAGCTACGGAGTCAGAGATGATCAAATCTGGTAAGCACTACATTCTTACTCACATTATAATTTTGAAAGGTTCTGCTCCATTGAAGGTCGATGTATTGGTTGAACGACTGTCTGGGATATGGAGATTCTGAAATTGGCATTTTGTTTTGCTGGGATGTGGGTACCTTCACATTATTTTCCCATCTGAAGAGATGAAATCATGAGCATGGGGCATTGGTCATCTTTCTCTAAAGCCTGATTTTCTTCATATAAAAAAAATGAGATAAGAGGATGGATCCGATGAATGATGAGAGTTTATATGAACAGGTTTGGGTTATGGTTTATGGGCATCATTGGATGTTATGGCACACAATCATTCTTTATCATATTTTAATTTTTCTTGGTCTCCCCACCAATATGTATAATGAAATTGTAGATGTAAGGAATCTAAAATTTTCCCAGTTATTGGTTTAAATTAAATTAAGTTAAAATATTTCATATCATGTTTTTTTACCACTAATGATGAGGAATTTTAATAGAAGATCATTTATGATTGATTCCGAAATTCTTCTTATAATACAATGTAATTGGGCATGACTGAGTATGCTACAAAAAACTGATGGTATGTGAGATTTTTTTTCATTTGTGTTAATTACTAAAGAAAATGCTCTAAGGGAGGAAAGAAATTAGTTACATATAATTTGGATAAACAGAATAATAATTGTGGTGTTTTTGTAAGAAATCCATTGATTATGTTGCAGTTCAACATGTAAATTTTTGTAATGACTTGCCTCTTTTGAATATTATTTTTGGGAAACTGAAGAATGCTCCTATTAATGATATTACAGGGCATGGTTATAGTTTCGTTTTAACATATCAGGATAATGAAGGAGGTGGCTCTGGACATATGGACATTTCTATAGTACATGATAATATAGGGAAAATTAATATATATTCTAGTGGACATCAGGTAGGGGTTGTAAATGCTAAATGCAATCAGTCTACAAGAAATTTGTTTTGCTCTGAAAAAAATTAGTGAGATATTATTATTGAAAATGAACATAATTCAAGGGAGGGTAGTGATAGTCCTACATAGAATGTCCAAAAAACTATTTGGATGGATTCTACTACTCCTTTGTTGGATTGAATGGGAACTCTTGAGGAATACGTAAGGTAAATTCATGCACAACCCATGATTGATGACCTCATCATGAATGAGGCATTTTCTTGAAATAGAAAAGGTAATCAGATAGAATGTTCCAATACCCTAGTTAATTATAAAGAGAACAAGAAAACAACACCTTGGTTGACAATGAAGGTTTTTAGATGATCTCAAGGAAGAGTAGTTCTCAACCTGAGCCAATTATCGCATCTGATAAAAATATTTGAAGGACATGGATGTTAGCGGCTGTTAACAGTTCTGTAGAATTATAATCCCTCAATGAGGAGTCAAGTCAAGGCTCAAAGGATAATTTGGGTATTGAGTAGAGATATTACGATGAAATTTTTCCACAAAAAATCTATATGCAATATAGGAATCTAAAAGGTCATGGATGAGGACATGGTTGGGATGAATGGCCTACAACACGAGGGTGTGGATGACATTCTAAGGAATATGAGGCTCAACTAAACCTGGAGCTGGAGAAGATCAAAGAGAAATATTCTATGATTTAAAATCTTGGTAACTCTCAGTCAGAGTGAGAGTCTCCTGTTGAATATGGTTATTTTGATCATGAGTTTGTGAGTGATCTCACTTTACATGATTTGTAATTTTTATAGATGTGGGGATTCTTTGTTTAACCCCGCACATCTTCACTTTTGTTTTCTATCCTTTTTCTATAATTTTAATAAATAGTCAATAGCCTTAGCTTCTAGCTAGACCTACATCGTATATCATATAAAAACTACATCTTATAGTTTTTATAATTTATATTAAAGTAGTAATAAATATTTTTTAAATAATATTTCCATGCTTTTAAATTATATATTACTTATATTATTTGATATACAATTAATACAAATAAATATATATCAATGTAAACTATATTATAAAAATACATTTATTATAATACATATATATTAATGTACATAATATTATAGAATTATATTTCTAGAAATATATATATACTAATGTGCATAATAGTAAATATATGTATTAAAATATATTATATATATTTATATAAATTGTATGTCCCATAATACTAATTATATATTTGTATAAATTGTATTTCATATAATATTAATTATAAAAAATATATATATTAATTATATACAATGTACATATTAATTATACATTGTATAAAATTGTATTTCATATACCATTATATAAATATTTGTATCATTTTTTTCATATATAATATTTTTATAAATTGTATTTCATATAATATTAATTATATATAACATATTTTTTTTAAACTGTATTACATATATATGTATTCCATATTTTATTAATTATATATAGTATTATACAAATGAATATATATTAATGTACATAAAAATAAATATATATACTCAAAGACATTATATAAATATATTTTGAAAGGCATTATATAAATATATTAAATAAAAACATATATATATATATTATACAAATAAACAAGTACATAATATATGAATATGTATTTAAGTATATAAATGAATAACATAAATATATTGTGGAATATAGAAATATGTGTGTATATACGTAACATAAATAGAATCATATAATATATTTAGTCAAATATATGTAAATACATATATAAATTATATATTTTATATAAATTTATAAATTTTGTGTAATATAAATGTATTATAATATAAATACATAAATACTAAATATATATATATATAGTAATTTATATAAAAATATATATTGGCTATATATTTATATGTATTTAAATATTTATTCAAATTTTATTTATTTGAAGAAGCTTTTGGAAAAATATATATATATATAAAAATTTGTAATAATACTTCAGAAATATTTTTTATTTAGTGGTAAAGGTTCAGGGAAAAAGATGTATTTGTGACAATATCAAAACTGATAGGAAAAAAGTTTATATAAGTTATAGACTTAGAGATTGGTGACAATCATAAAAACTAGAGTAGAAAGGGGGTGGTGACGTCAGCCAATTATATGGGAGTTTGGTACTCACTCATGTTAAGGGTATGGGAGTGTGGTGCTCACAATGAACAATGAGAGGGGAGGGGGTCTCAGAGGCAATCCAGAGGGAGGGGTGAACCACCTGAATATGAGGGGACCTAAAAGGTGAACTGGATCAGGCCTGGGGCTTGTGGAAACAATATTTAAAAAATATAATTATTATAACTAGTTTGAAAACCATGTCTAATATGTTGTATCTAGTCCCCAATTAGAGGGGGGTAAAAACACCCTCTAATAGGCCCTAAAATAAAGGCGATTTTGAAAACTACCTCTAATATAGCAGTGATTTCTAACCACCGTTAATTTATTAAATATAATTGAAGGGGTTAAAACCCCCTCTAACCTAAAATTTTGTGCTCAAATTAGAGGTGTTTTAACTGTATCTAATACAACTACATATAAATTAGGATTTTTTTACCAGTGGTTCCTCAAAACCACCTTCATAAATAGAAGGTGGCCACATTAGAAACTATTCTTCATAATTACTGATAATGTGTTTAGAGTGTGTTATTACCCTTTATAAACTAAAAAATAAACCATTAAAATTGGGTAATTTTTTAGTGAAATATCATGGGATAAGGGATTCACAATGATCATATCATTCACATGATGAATCTCCACCATCTAGGGAATCATATTTTGTAATCCATGATTAGTGGCATGATATAACAACTCCCATATGAGGGAATATTCCTTAGGAAAATTCAAAAGGACAAGATGGAACTTTGATGACTCTGATTCCTTATATAACTATTATATTTATGATGCATCATCGTGGATTGATCAAAAAACCTGGTGCATAAGTTACCACTTTTTTCCTATTCTAAATGATATGAAAACTGCACATGTTTATGGAACTATGTGGGTGTGGATTCCTATTATAAACAAAAAATGTAGGACACCTCATAAAGGATCAGGCCCATAATTGAAATATTAATCACCTCCTTAGATGAATATAAACTCTATAGTTTTATGTCATATGGATTCAAAATATAACCATCTTCCCAATAAGTGGAAATGGATGAAGAACCACAGATACATACAGATAGGCTCATTAACAGACCTTCCTTTACACATGGAATTATTTAGTTCTTGGTTGTTTTTTTAGGGTAATTGGTCCCAAATTAGAATAAGGAATATTTTATAAACTATATCTTAAGTCTATAAGAGAGTTCTGGAGTATGAAAAAATTCAACACCAAAAGGGTGTGAGAAGCCAAACATCTCATTATTTGGACCAATGTATGTTCCTATGTTTCATTAGGTCTATATCCCCAATTGACTGACAACCACTGGAAAACAGTTTGGTATCTAGTTATCAATGTTGAAACCATTAGGAGTTTCTATGGATGATTATCACGACAGATGAAAATGATATGAATGATTTTACATGCATCAACCCCCTATATAAAACCATTAGAATTTTATTCCCCAACCATGAATGTGATATTTTCTTGATAAAACAAAAAGATAGGGAACTTGATGTGAAATTAGGTATGTAAAAAATCATCCTCACAAGAGAAAAAGGATGGACTAACCAGTTCTCATCAGACCACTTTGTTCTATGCATATGGGTGTTCAACATACCTTTTCCTAAAGAATCAAAAAAATGTGACACCGATATGAATATCTTAAACAGAAAAATGATCTTTTTACCATGCATAGGCTATTTTTTCATATGTAATGAAAAAATAGATGATGAAACTAGAATAAATCGTTCAATGACAAAAATGATCAAATGATAATCTATAACTGGGTTTACATGAAATAATACCATCCTCAATTTAAAGATTCCATGCAAGTAGAATTTCGAGGATCAGAAGAAAATGAAATTTTATTACCTATGAATATCTGATTAAATAAGTATTAAACCTAAAATGATGCACTAATTGATGACATTATTCATTTTTTCCACATCACATCATAAACTACTCTGACAAACAACACACTGACCCGATATCATGTCTTCATCCAGTGACTATTCTAGAAAATAATATATTGATGTAACTCCACAGGATGTAGAACGACCTAATCGTCCAGATACCTTCTGCATCCGGTGGATATTGAAATAGCCCAAAAATACCATCGACATGGTATGATCTTGACCCATTAGGTTTCCAATGAGGGTCTCCAAATTCAAAAACCAATGAGTTTTCATCATCCAATTAAAACTATAATAAATCCAGTTCCACTCATTACCACTGGCAACCACATCAAAAGCTTATCCTCAGAGTACGACAATATCTGCCTTTAGTATTTGATGATGATGAATCAAGGATTAAACTATGGATACATTTTTGTACAAGAGACTCTAGGGAGGGCTCCAGTTAAAATAATTCACTAGCACAATCATTTCGAGGGCCCATTGTATCCTTTTGAGGCCACTAGCTGACACATTTCAACATTTAAAGCCCATGAACGAGCAACAAGGAAGACAAATCAGGTGCATAAATATTTAGATAACTATTAGTGGGATCATAAATATGCTCCCACTGACAAAGACTACCAGTATATTCCATTTTTATCCCGCGAGAAATCTCATATTCCCACTCACTCGGATGAATTATGCATTTATGTTTCTAAAACAAGCATGAGGAGGTGCATATACCTACCCCATACATGTATTCCATCAATATATTATGATTTCATAAGTAATGAAGAAGTGGAATCATACCGCCACTTCAATTTAATACATCTTCATGTATTTAGTGGGGACTAAAAATGTTCATGCTTACATTCCTACACACACTTTACTAAAGTGTCACTGGATTTTAGAAATAGCTGATAAACATCACGGACATATTCTGGAACTAGTACATATAATGGAATTAGTGGATATTCATATCCCTATATTCAGGGAAGCACGACACTCTGATCATCATGAAAAGTTGGTTTCTCTTGAGAAAATGGACATTTTGTCTCCATTTAATGAGAATTATAAGAATATTCCAGCAAAGGGAGAGCCACCAGACTGAGCTCATATTCCTCTTCCAACTAGGACTCACCATGAGAGTGTGAAATTTTCCATGGGAAAAGTAAACATTCCTCTCAAAAAATACTAGAGGAATAATTCAATGTCCTAGGATCTGAATCATATCCCCTTATTACCAGGGCTCACAAAGTTATAGAGGTACATGCCTCGAGCGTACTAACATTCATGTTGAAAAAGAGTGGTGGTATAATCTGAACGATCCGAATGAGGCCCATATCCTCAATCTGACTGAGGGACACTAGGTGAGAGTGGGACACACCTCAGATAAGGCTTATATAAATATCATTTAAGAATATTGGAATATTCTATTAGATAATATATGTCATGATAATATCACTACTTATACTGATGAACGACTGTGCCATCATTCTTCAGAGGCCATATTAGAGGATGATCATATCCCTTCTCCTATTCCAAAGGCACATTAACATACTCTAATGGGGAATTCACATTGATAAATGCATCATATTATCATTCCAACTGAGGCTCACTAAGTGAGAGTATCACATGCCTCAGGACAATCTCGTATTCCTATCGAAAAAAATTAGAGGCATACTCGAAAGGATCAGGATCAGGCGCATATCCCCATGTTGACTAAGGCTTTCCAAGTAAGAGAGGAACATTCCTTGGTATATAATCATCCCACAATCAAATAATCTCATTGGAATACTCCAACAATTACTTAGAAGTGAGCTCATGCACCTATAACACTACACATTTATCAATATATTTTGAAAGATGACATACAAAAGAAGAAAATCCCTTCATAATCCCAAAAGACCGGTCATCTTATTCTATCCCGAAAATATAATGAGGCACATATTCCTAATTTTATAAATTATAGTGTCATTGTAGTTTTTTGAGACACATTCTCAATACCCCCTAGGTCTGGTAACTCTTCAACCAAAGAAGAGGTGATCATTACAACAATAGTCCTCCTCGTAGTACTGTAGAGATAAATCACAATGAATCTACTCCTAACATCCTCCTTGGTTAACCTTGCAATAGTGATATATCCCACAGATAATGAAATCATCTCCTTCCCTGTACACCTCTATATAGAATGGTGCTCAAAATATAGATGGCCTCATACAAAGAGCTGCTTGAAACATTGGGGCCAACCATATATATTTACCCATCAACTTCAAGAAACACTCCACTCTAGTCCGCTGGAAACCCTAATAAGAATCTTTTGTGGTCTAACGAGATTAATTCTTGTATGTTAAATGAAGAGGAATATGAGATTAAAAAATAGATAGATTTATCCAGAAATAACCTCCCAACCATGTTCTATCCCCTTTATAGTTCTAACAAAGAGATACTATATGATCTAGAGAAGAAGTGCATGATTATCTATGACAAAATATGTGGGTAAATAATAAGATATAGAATTCTATACACCCCCATTATCTAATATATTAGGTTCACTTTCAAACCATCAACATTATCTATTTTTATTTAGAACTGGATGCTATCTACATGGATCATGACCCAAAACTGGATCTCCACAACACAAATATACCAGACACTTTCCTCTATTTCATTAAATATCTCTATAAACTAACCCCAAAAGCAACATAATGATGTTGTATTCCAATATAGGAAAATTATGTAGTGTTTCACTTTTCCACACCCCTGGAATAGTAGAACTCCCCATATACAGTGTCCTGTATTTTTATAGCCTCCCGTGATGTTAGGGGACATGCTAAAAAATTATCTAGTTGGTCACTACAATGTAATTACCTCACTTCATTGGTTTCAATAAATCACAAAGAGATAGAGTGGATAGATAAAAAAACATTGAATTGGTCCCTTAAAAGAAACAATAGTTCATTTCAGATGCAAAATCCTAAGTGTCAATCAACCAAAAAACATCCCATAAATAATTACTCTTATAATGAGATGTCATTTCACTCAACTCATATACAATAATAGCTGCTCCATATCAAACATGTCACAACCCTCAATGAGAGAACTCTTCCCATTGGAGCAGGGTAATATCAACCACCACCTCCACCCCTCAAATCATAAATCGATGAGAGGATCTAATAAATATTAGTATTATCAACAAAAAAACCCCATCCAACTTTTTAGGGGGGATTTTTTATCTTACTCTCCATCGCCAAATTCATTTTCCCCTGAGTGGGTCCTTGGAAACCAAATATGGTTCTAGATTAACCTCGTGTCTTTGGGATGAAGAATTTATACATCAATTCCTATCCCATGAGTCATCAAATCCTTGATTGGAATAATTAAATTCTCAACAATAGGACCAAAAAATGATAATTGAGGATGAAAATAGTTCCCATCTTAAAAGGATAGCGGTATTTTCATTATCATAATCACCAAAGAGGGAGTCAATATTCTATAGGTTATGAGGTAAATATCGACGAGAAACATACCATATATTACTCCCACAATATGACAAACTGCAACTATTAGGGGGCGGTTTGGATAACAAAATTAGAAACTCCCAAAAGGTCACTATTCACATACCAAGATAGGATTACTATACAATGAAGCCAATCAGACCTCATCGAGTTTATAATCCAAAATGATCAAATATGTCCAAGGGTTTGTGAATGACCCTAATTCAGTGAGTGTAGGGTCAAACTATTGCATTGAGAGCTATGGGAAAACTACAATTTCAATATAATACTTTTTGGATGTTTTCACCATCAACACTGAAGTTAATTTGGATCATGATGCAGAGGAATATGGACGAAACATGGACTAAAACCCTGAGAGTAGGGTCTTGATGTAGCCACCAAGGCTTAACATAACTATAACTAGAGGAGGATCCAAAACTTAGAACCTCTAAATATTATTTTTCCACCTCAATTGTGGAACACTTCCAATGATTAAGGGAAATAATAGATTATAACCCATTAATCAACCATATGTTTCAATATTCATTATATAGAGGATCAATTGGCATAGTATGAATATGAGAATAAAAATATCAAACAACTCAACGGGGAGATACTTAGGGGGGAAATTCCTAATGGGTATCGTTATTAGGTATAAATTAATATAACACCTCTCATACAAGAGGAAAGAGATGATATTTTTATAATAGTAGAATATAAGCATTTTATTAGCTCTAAATCATGGAATCTGCTCTTAATAAATGAGAAAGTTGAAGATTATTGTTATTTACCTCCATTATTGTGACATCCTATCCCTCTATATCGAGATCATTTAGTCATTTCATGGATTGAGAATCACCGGGAGAAAAAATAATACCATGTTATCAAGAATCCTTAAATAATGATAGATGAGAGGGGACTCAAATAGAAGTTCCTAAGTAACTTCTCAATATCATCAAGTTCTTGAATACTTGAATGTAATCCATGGAAGAGTGATGTTTACTAGTGTAGGCTGAGAGAAATACATATCCGAAATGGGTGGTTGAAATTTTTCAACCAAACCATTTTGGAAATCATACCTTCTCTACCTTTGATGGTGTGAGAGTACCAAAATAGCACCTCACACACATTGTGTCTTGATGCAGTCTGATGATGGTCGCTCAAGATTAGAAAGAGGAAACCAAACTGAGTTACATTTTATATAGTCTGATAGGGAATCATTGTTTGGTACATGAGTTATATAAAAGTATCTGTTAATGGATGGGAAGGCCTTCATCATCAATTACATTACAAATTTAACTCTATGGTAAGGAAAATGGCAATTATCGACTAACTTAATTGCAAGAAATGGTGAAAAGAGGGGGTGTCTGAATTCATATCTAGTTTTAAATGGTTGATCAACTCATTCAACATATCTCTCTCACAGGAAAAATGTATATAGATATATGCTAAAAATATATGGGAAGCTCTTCAAATTCCTCTATTCCTCATGAAATATTCAGTTCGATTTGGTGAGTTTATAGAATCAACATAATGATTAGAATATTCCATTCAGGTAACCCAAGATATGTCTCGACTCATTCCCTATGCATAGTGAAAGGGATATTAAAGGATGTGACTAATGTTATTACAGTCAAACCAATGACAGTTCCCATCCAAGCCCATGGGTAAGTCCTGAACAACCTGAATGCTCTTATCAAGCAACAAAAACATCAAAATTTCAATCATCTGGAAGAAAAAAAATTTAGGGTCTCTTAATGTCACACCCCGACCGCAGATGCCCTTATTTTACTCTTTTATTTGTCTCGGTCTGAAATTTTCAATGATTATTTGTGTTGAAGGGTTTCGCGCCAGTGCGCGGTCATCACATCGTTAGCGGTAACCGTGTGTTCGGCCCGGGTAACCGTGTGTCCGCCCGGCATTTTAAATATTAAATTTTTATGTTGATGTTTTATTATTATTACTTTTTAATTTTAGTTATATTTTTGAAATTATTTTTGTTTATTGTATATATGTCTACGTACATGTTTATATGTGTATATATATATATATATGTTTATATATGTTTAAATATATGTATATATGTCTATATATATATTTTTATGTGTGTGGGCGCGCGCACACACACACACATTTATTTTCAAATGGTTTTAATATTCTAAAATTTAGATTTAAAATAATAATTATTATAATTTTATAAAAAATTATTATTATTATTATTATTTTTATAAATTTTTTTTTATGATTTTTTATTTTTATTGTTAAGATTTGATTTTTATTTATTTACTTATTCAATCTTACTATTATTATTATTGTTCATATTATTTTTATTATTGTTATTATTATTATTACAAATTTTTATTAACATTATTATAAATTTTTTTATTATTATTTTTATTATTAGTGTCATTAATGTATTATTATTATTATTATTATAAGGTTTTACTATTTTTATAAAGTTTTATTGTTATTATGATTTGTTTTTATTCTTTTATTAAGTCTTTTACTAATATTATTATTATTATTATTATTATCATATATATATATATATATATTATAACCCTAATCTAACCCCTAACCCTAATCCCGCTGTGTGACACCCCACCCCCTTTTTCTCCTTCTCTCTCCTCGCGGCCCCCACCTCTGCGCAACAGCCTAGCCAGTGCCCAACTCCCCTTCCGCTCCGGCACGCTCCCCCTCTGGCACCGATCCCTCACGCAGCACCTCCAGACCCTGCTGAACCCGGCCTCCACGTGACCTCCTGCATCCGGCCTCCATCCCGGCCCTCCGCACAACCCGCGCCGTCCCCGGCCCCCGTTTCCCAACGCCGCACCCAGCCGCCGTTCCCGACCTCCCTCTCCTTCAGCCGTCCCGGCCTTCCCCTTCGTCTGGCGGTCTGTCCTGGCGACCCGCCCCTTCTCCTGTCCGGCGCACTCCCCCTCTGACACACTTCCCCTATTCCAGCCTCCGCTCTGGCGTCTGGTGGCCCGCACCGCCCAGCTCCTCTTCACCGGCTACACCGCCTCACCCCCTGTTCCGGCCTCCTCCGGCGAACCGCCCTGGCGACCCGATCCATCTCCCCCTGTTCGGGGATCTTCTGTCCGGCGGCGACTCCCCCCCCCCCTTCCAGCAACCTCGTTACCCAGTGGTCGCTTTGTCCGGAGTGCCCCGCTCCAGCTGGCGGCCTCTGGCCGCCCCGTCGGTGTTCCACAGCCCTGCCGGCGCCTCTGCTCCGCTCTGGTACCGCCATGTCGGCGTCCCTTGACCTTTTACAGCACTCCGGTCGGCTCCCCCACACTTTCGGCCGACCGCGTACCGTCTTTCTGCGGTCCGGCCAGCCACCGCCGCCTTGCGCCGGCCAGCGGCGCACACGCTAATCAGCGCGCAACCTCCGGCGGTCTCCCTGCCAGTACGCGCCGCACCTTTAATTGGCGTGCAACCCCGGCGGTCGAGTGCTTATGTGCCGATGTAGTCTTTTGTAACTATTTTCTAGTTGTGTTTATTTTTATATATGTGGTTTTCTATTTTGCTGTTTTGGTGTTTGTTGCAGCGCATCGGCGGAATAATTCCGCAACGCTGAGGTCTTCAGCTTGTGTGCACGTATGCGCCTGCGCGAGGTGTTTTGCGTCGTCGAGTTCCGTTTGCGATTTTAGGTGAGGTTTTCTTTGTTTCTTACTTAAATTATTTTATATCAACGTTTATATATATATATATACATGTTGCCTTTTGTGTTATCATTATTTTGGACCTTTTTAAATAGGTGTTTACGTGTTTTAGTTATTCTACTTTTGTTCCAGCGTGCTCGTGAGGTATCTTCACGTTATCGAAGTTGCCCGCTTGCGTTTTCTTGTGCGCAAGTGTGAGGCATGTCGTGTCATCGCAAACTAGCTTCAAGTCAATATAGGTTTTCTCCCTCTGCACTTGCCTTTAACTTTAGAATTTATCTATTCCTTGACTTTTATTGAATTTCTGTATATTTAAAGTATCATTAAATAGTTATGCTTGGTGTGGTAACCTGCTGAAAATGAAATTTGTTTAAACTCTTGCATTGCACTGGAAGCATTTTTAATGGGCATAGTTTTGTGGGTTTCTTGTGATATGTCTAAATGAGTACTTTTTGAAATGTTCAATACATATTGGAGTGTGTTTGGAAGTGGTTTTGGTGTATGTAATGTGGCAGGTGTATTGGTTATGGAAAATGGTGTTCTTGTAAATCTTTGAAGAGAGAAAACGCTCGTTTGTCTTTTAAACTGGGTTTTTTTAAAACTCCAGGTGTGGATCTTTTATTGTTGAAAAAAAAATGTTTTCATTTGACATGTAAATAAGACTTCGGATTTCATTTGAGAAACAACGTTCCTTTAAGAAAATGATTAAATGCCCATTTGGCCTCTAAACTGGATTTTGAAATTCTTCAGTGGTGGTTTGGTTTTCCTTAAACAAAGTATGTTTTTATGTTCTTCAACATGATGGCGTGCGTCATATCTTGTGGGAACGATTTGATATTAAATGGTTTAAATGTAAATGATGTGGTGGCCCGTTTGGCACTTTATGGAATGTGAAGTGATTATATATATATATATACATACTTATGAGGAATGTCTGTAGGGGGACTTACCTTTGAGGGTTGTCATGTAGCGGTGTCTGTGTAAGGGGTTGGCAAGTGCAGTGATGTGAGTCACCTGTGCGAGGGCCTCCCACTTACACAGTATTATTAAATCCGCTGTGGGTTCCTGGGCGTCTTTTAGAGAATCAAGTGACGGTTTCTGGCTAACCCCGATTAGACAGGTTAGTCCCTCCTTGGTAGGTAAGGCCTTGTGGGGCGTGCCACTGGTTGGATGTTAGGGCGGCCAGTTGGTTATTGACTATGGAGTACCATGTCGGCAGGTAGCCTGAACCCGAGTATGTCCAGAGGTTTTCTAGGGATGTTTAGGACCACCCATGGTTACTTGATTTTTCCCTTCTTGTTTACCTTCAGTTGTTCTTTAAAGCATATACTAGTTACTTTGTGAAAATGGCTTTAACATGAAAATGTGTTATTCTATTTGTGTAAAATTTGAAAATGTAACACTTCTTTCTCTTTTAAAATGAATTTGGTACCAATGAAAGGAATTCATCTTTTGATAAAGAATAAGGGTAATGTCTCGTGTTTTGATTTACAAGTGAAACATTATGAAAGCTTACTCTTATACACTATAGTTAAAACCTGGAATTTGTAGATTCTTTATTTACTAGAAGTTCTTTGGGTTTTGTTGTTGGGCTCACCTACTGTGTACTTTTGTACTCACGCCTATCTTTCATCTTTTCAGTTGCAGGTTCCTTTGTGTACAGGGTTTTCCTGGTTTAGTCGCTCGGTGTTGGAGCGAGGTTGGTTTTCAATTGGGTGATGACCCATGAGGTCACGTGGAGGTATGTTGTTGTATATATTTTTTTTTCTAGTGTTCTTGTTTTGATTAGTTTGCTTCTTCTTTTGATCCTGGTACTGTTCAGGATGAAATCATTCCCAATGATTAAATTTTTCTATGCCCGACACTAGTTGACATCCCGGGGGGATCGGGAATGCCCCTCGGGACTTGCCGCGGACCGGCTGGGGAGACCGGTTCAGGGTCGACCCGGGCTGGTTCGTGACAAAATGGTATCAGAGCAGGTTTTTGTTATTTGGGTCGTCTTGTTGAAGGAGATTAGGATTGTCAGAACTCGAGAGGTAGGTGCGGGAAGAGTGTCGTGAACTCCTGCTCGCACTGATCCTCGAGTTACCAGGGGTAGTCTAGAAATTGTGTCTTTTGAACTCGTTTTGAATTAAGGAATGAAAAAGGAGGTGAGATAGTGTTATGTTGCGATTTCACATGAAGTAGTGACTCATGTGGAATCCGATTACATGGTTTAAGCTCCTCCTAGTTGTTAATGATAACTTGGGGCATGGATCACTACCATGTCATCGAGTTAAGCGTAACTGTTAGTTCCTCATTCTGGTGATTCATTGTATGTTTTACTATGTTTGGCTCTGGTTGGTGTGTTCGTGTTTTTGAAAATTAAAGTTGAATTTTGAAATGGAAGTGTTTTATTAAAAATGGTTTAAACTGGTAAAAGTGGATTTTCTTTTCAATTTAAAGTGTTCTGGTTTCAAAACCAGGTGTTTTCTTGAAATTGGTAGGGAAGTGGTTTGAGTGCGACCCTTGGTTTTCCCTATGAATGATTGCATGTGTGCGGGTTTGTGCAAAAAGTGCATGAGAGGCACTTGTTCGTGGATGATGTGAGTGGAATGGATGGACACGCATGCGACGACTCATGAGATGCTATGGGTGTTTATTTGAAACCAAAGGTTTGACCTTGACTTTCTAAAATTATTTTTAAAAGAGGAAAATGATTTTGGAAATTGGATTTTGTTTTGGAAAGTGGATTTTTGGGCGTGCGAGCCAGTTGTTGGTATGCGATTGTCCTTTTGATTAAGATTTGATTGGATGCTGATTTTTGGCTTTGTGTTTTTGTGTTGTTTAGAGAATGTCACCCAGAAAGATCCCCAAAGTTTCTAATGAGTTATGCCCAGTTTCTGGTCCTTCTCGGACATTGCCTATTCTTTGTGGTGATCGAGGCCCGTTAGAAGCAGTAGAGTGGCTTGAAGAAGTGGAGAGTATCTTTAGAATGTTGGGAACTCCTGAGACTGTTAAGGTTCGTGCAATTATGGAGTTGTTTGAGGGTTCAGCTCTGGACCGGTGGAAGATGGTTACCCCATCGTCAACACAAGTTGGGATGACGTGGTATGTCTTTAAAATCGTTTTCATCCAATGGTTTGTACCTGAGGAAGTGAAGCTGGAGAAAAAGAGAGAGCTTGTGCATATTCAATAAGGCCAACGGACGGTGAAGGCATATGTTGACCATTTCAAGGAACTGATTTCATTTTCTCCAGAGGAAGCATCACATGAGCTCATGAAGGCCTCTCTTCTCACCAGGGGTCTTCGTTCAGAGATCAAGGAGCGAGTCCTCCCTTCTAAAGACCATCGTTTTGAGAGGCTGGTGGAGGAAGCATTTTTGGCTGAGTTGGTTTCCAGAACACAGTTGGTTAGTACTCCAGCATCCCCGGTTGTTCGTAAGAGTTTCCCCTCTGGTGTGGAAAACATGCCAGAGATACCTGTTCCTAAGGAATTATCCCCTTTGGTCCCAGCTTCCAGTTCATCAGATCATTCAATGGTATGCTATCAGTGTGGTCGTTTCGGGCATTTAAAGCCATCTTCTCGCAACCCTCCAAAGACATGTCATCGATGCGGCTGTCTGGGTCATCTGGAGAAGTTTTACTGGAAGCGTCTCTTGAAGAGGATGTTGTGATTGGATAATGTCAGTACCTGACTGTGAGGCAGGAGATGCTTCAGCCATCAGAGCCCCATCCTCAGGTCTCGGGGTAAAGCTCGTGCACAGTCAGAAGTTCCCAGGGGTGTGAAGCCTTGGTCCAGGTTTTGTTCCGTTTTTGCGGTGGAACAATTATAAATCTTTTCATATTTGCTTATCATCTATTAAAGTTTCAACATCATTGTAAGTACTTTGTTTTTCTATGAAGTAATGATGAACTTGTTCAAGTAAAATCCAAGCAATCTTGTTTGTGTGGATGTGATCTTGTAAATCTTGTGTTTTTCATAAAGTGTGTTAGACCTTTGTGTAGGTTGACCTCGGTTTAGCTATGCTTGTCGGATGTGGTTAAGATTTGTGAACTTCAATGGATTATGTCTCCAATTTGATGTCTGGTTAAGTATTTTCTGTGGGTTATCCCTGGTGTTGATGTTTGTTGACTCTAATCGAGGGTTCAACGTTTCGACGGAGGTGTTGTTTTGATCGTGTTATAGGAGTCGGCTTGGATCAGTTGTGAGTTTCCGCACTGGACCCGCCTCCTTGTGGTGTTATGTTTTGGGTGTTAAACTTTTGAACCAGTTATGTTCCTGTGGTAGGGAGAACCCCTTCGTGTTCTCCCCTCAACTTCAGACTTCAGTTTTCTCTTGAATCGGTCGGGTGTGACCTGTGTAAAGTAAGGTCATTCCAAGTTTCTCAGTTCTCTTTGGTTCCTTTAGTTCTGTTGGGGCATAGAATTGAATCTTGACTGACTTTTGGCTTGGTGACTTTCTGGAGGTAGAAAGTGTCTGTGGTGGGGAGAATTGTCACACCTCATCCGCAGATGCCCTTATTTTACTCTTCTCTTGGTATCGGTCTGAAATTTTCAATGTTTATTTGTGTTGAAGGGTTTCGCGCCAGTGCGCGGTCGTCGCATCATTAGCGGTGACCATGCGTTCGGCCCGGGTAACCGTGTGTCCGCCAGACATTTTAAATATTAAATTTTTATGTTGATGTTTTATTATTATTACTTTTTAAATTGTAGTTGTTTTTTTCAAGTTATTTTTTTATTGTATATATGTCTACATAAATGTTTATATGTGTATATATATATATGTTTATATATGTTTAAATATATGTATATATGTATATATATTTTTTTTGTGGGTGGGCGAGCGCACGCACGCGCACGTTTTTTTTCAAATGGTTTTAATATTCAAAAATTTTGATTTAAAATAATAATTATTATAATTTTCTAATTATTACTTTTATTATTATTATTATTATTTTTATAAAGTTGTATTTTTATGATGCTTTACTTTTATTATTAAGATTTCATTTTTATTTATTTACTTATTCAATCTTACTATTATTATTATTGTTCATATTATAATTATTATTGTTATTATAATTATTATAACGTTTTATTATTATTATTATAAATTTTATTATTATTTTTATTATTATTAGGGTCATTAATGTATTATTATTATTATTATTATTATTATGTTTTACTCTTTTTATAAGGTTTTATTGTTATTAAAATTAGTTTTTATTATTTTATTTTGTCTTTTACTAATAATAATAATATTATTATTATTATCATATATATATATATATATATATATTATAACCCTAATCTGACCCCCTAACCCTAATCCCACTGTGCGACACCCCTCCCCCTTTTTCTCCTCTCTCCCCGCGGCCCCCACCTCTGCGCAGCAGCCTAGCCGGCGCCCTACTCCCCTTCCGCTCCGGCACGCTCCCCCTTTGGCACCGCTCCCTCACACAGCACCTCCGGACCCCGCTGAACCAGGCCTCCACACGACCTCCGGCGTCCGACCTCCATCACGGCCCTCCGTGTAGCCTGCGCCGTCCCCGGCCCCCGTTTCCCGTCGCCGCACCCAGCCGCCGTTCCCGACCTCCCTCTCCTTCGGTCGTACCAACGTTCCCCTCCGTCTGGGGGTCTGACCTGGCGACCCGCCCCTTTTCCTATCCGGAACGCTCCCCCTCTAGCTACCTTCCCCTGTTCCAGCCTCTGCTTCGGCGTCTGGCGGCCCACACCGCCCAGCTCCCCTTCACCGACTACACCGCCTCGCCCCCTATTCCGGCCTCCTCCGGCGAACAACCCCGGCGACCCGCTCCCTCTCCCCCTGTCCGGCGATCTTCTGTCCGGCGGCGACTCCCCCCTTCCAGCAACCCCGTTACCCGCTGGCCGCTTTCTCCGGTGAGCCCCGCTCCGGCCGGCGGCCTCCGGCCACCCCGTCGGTGTTCCCTAGCCCTACCGGTGCCTCTGCTCCACTCCGGTACCGCCCTGTCGGCGTCCCGTGACTTTTTCGGCACTCTGGTTAGCTCCGCCACACTTTCGGCCGGCCGCGTACCATATTTCTGCGGTCCGGCCAGCCACCGCCGCCTTGCGCCGGCCAGCGGCGCACCCGGTAATCAACGCTCAACCTCCGGCGGTCTCCCTGGCAGTGCGCGCCGCCCCTTTAACTGGGGCGCGTCCCCAGCGGTTGAGCGCTTCTGCGCCGAGGTAGTCTTTTGTAACTGTTTGCTGGTTGAGTTTATTTTTATATATGTGGTTTTCTATTTTGCTATTTTGGTGTTTGTTGCAGCGCATCGGCAGAATAATTCCGCAATGCTGAGATCTTTAGCTTGTGTGTACGTATGCGCCTACGCGAGGTGTTTTGCATCGTGGAGTTCAATTTGTGATTTTAGGTGAGGTTTTCTTTGTTTCTTACTTAAATTATTTTATACCAACGTTTATATATATATATACACGTTTTCTTTTTCGTTCTCATTCTTTTGGACCTTTTTAAATCGGTGTTTACGTGTTTTAGTTATTCTACTTTTGTTGCAGTGTGATCGCGAGGTATATTCGCATTATCGAAGTTGCCCGCTTGCATTTTCTTGTGCGCAAGTGTGAGGCGTGTTGTGTCATCGCAAACTAGCTTCAAATCAAGGTAGGATTTCTCCCTCTGCACTTTCCTTTAACTTTAGAATTTATCTATTCCCTGTCTTTTTACTGAATTTCAGTAAATTTAAAGTAGCATTAAATAGTTATGCATTGTGCGGTAACCTGGTGAAAATGAAAACTGTTTAAACTCTTGCATTGCACTGGAAGCATTTTTCTTGGACTTAGTTTTGTGGGTTTCTTGTGATATGGCTAAATGAGTTCTTTTTGAAATGTGCAAGACATGTTGGAGTGTGTTTGGAAGTGGTTTTGGTGTGTGTAAAGTGGCAGGTGTGTTGGTTATGGAAAATGGTGTTCTTGTAAATCTTTGAATAGTGAAAACGCTCGTTTGTCTTTTAAAATGGGGTTTTTTTGAAACTTCAGCTGTGGATATTTTATTTTTGGAAGAAAAATGTTTTCATTTGACATGTAAATAAAATTTCGGATTTCAATTGAGAAACAACATTCCTTTAAAAAAATGATTAAATGCCCGTTTGGCCTCTAAAGTGGATTTTGAAATTCTTCAGTGGTGGTTTGGTTTTCCTTAAACTAAGTATGTTTTTCTAGTCTTCAACATGATGGCGTGCGTCATATCTTGTGGGAATGCTTTGATACTAAATGGTTTAAATGTAAATGATGTGGCGGCCCGTTTGGAACATTATCGAATGTAAAGTTATTATATATATATATATACATTCTTATGAGGAATCTCTGTAGGGGGACTTCCCTTTGAGGGTTGTCGTGTAGCGGTGTCCATGTAAGGGGTTGGAAAGTGTCGTGAGGTGAGTCACCCGTGCGAGGGCCTCCCACTTACACAGTATTATAAAAACCACCGTGGGTTCCTGGGAGTCTTTTAGATAATCGAGTGACGGTTGATGGCTAACCCCGATTAGATGGGTTAGTCCCCCCTTGGTAGGTAAGGCCTTGTGGGGCGTGCCAGTGGTTGGCAGTTAGGGTGGCTAGTTGGTTATTGACTGTGGAGTACCATGTCAGCAGGTAGTCTGAACCCGAGTACGTCCAGGGGTTTTCTAGGGATGTTTAGGACTACCCATGGTTACTTGATTTTTCCCTGCTTGTTAACTTTCAGTTGTTCTTTACATCTTATACTGGTTACATTGTGAAAATGGCTTTAAAATGAAAATGTGTTATTCTCTTTGTGTAAAATTTGAAAATGTAACACTTCTTTCTATTTTAAAATGAATTTGGTACCAATGAAAGGAATTCATCTTTTGAAAAAGAATAAGGGTAATGTCTCGCGTTTTGATTTTCAAGTGAAACATTATGAAAGATTACTTTTATACACTGTAGTTCAAACCTAGAATTTGTAGATTCTTTATTTACTGGAAGTGCTTTTGGTTTTGTTGTTGGGCTCACCTACTGAGTACTTTTGTACTCACGCCTATCTTTCATCTTTTCAAATGTAGGTTCCTTTGTGTACAGTGTTTTCTTGGTTTAGTCGCTTAGTGTTGGAGTGAGGTTGGTTTTCAGTTGGGTGGTGACCCGTGAGGTCACGTGGAGGTATGTTGTCGTATAGTTTTTGTTTCGTTGTTCTTGGTGTTGTTGTTTTGATTATTTTGCTTCTTCTTTTGATCCTGGTATTTTTCGGGATGAAATTGTTCCCAACAATTAAATTTTTCTATTACCGGCACTAGTTGCCATCCCGGGGGGATCAGGAACGCCCCTCGGGACTTGCCATGGACCGGCTCGGGTGACCGGTTCAGGGTCGACCCATGCTGGTTCGTGACACTTAATATTTGATTAATGGATGAATAAATCATAATAATTTCTAAATGAAAATCTCCCCAGTTACTTCTTTACTTACAAGGAAAAAAATGTGCTCAAGTTACCACATCCCAAGAGGCCAATTGAGGTCAAACTCACATATTGTCCGGGATAAAAACCTTTTTATAGAAGGTTGGGTCAAAATATATGTGATTTCTTCATCATCAAATATGTTCTCAATAGAATGGTCAATTTCGGATAGGATATGCTGGTTAACTTCATGGAACATGTGATTTTCATAACTATCGGTCAGTCATAAGAAGAAGGTGATTGGAAAAAACTTACATCCAAGCATGGACAAAATTTCTACAACAACATGACACAAATTACAGCCGGCTGATCTCATGCCACCCTAAAAATATCACATTGCAGACACGTAATGGCTCAGTCACATAGTGAAGTGACAAATAATATGCCCCGCAAAGGTGGAAGTTTCCCCTATACAAAGGGATATATAGAAGAGAAAGATTCATATTCAGTTCCTACAAAATCATTGACTCTTAGAGATTTCTTCCCTAAAACATCTAAAGACTTGGAACCAACGTACCAAAAAAATGCTTCATCAGATGAATATATCATAATTGGTTCTATTAATGTGATACACTTGTAAAACCCCATATATAGTCATTAATTTTCCCCCAAAAATGAGTCAACATACTTGATTAGGGAAAAAAATGTTGCATGTTTAAGAACCGTGGATTCAAAGGAAAGCACAGGCATAGTAAGACCCAATATTATAGACACATCCATATAGAGGACATATATAAATATTATATTCATCGTAAATATATATAGTAATCCAAAAAGATAAATGGAGGTATCTTGAAACCCACTGCATGTTATCAATGCCCATTCGTCTTTTATGATAGACTGGAGGGGGTGCGGTTTTCTGATCATCCCAAATAATGAGGAAGCACGTTATGACCTACTCTACAGGAAGAATATGCACCCTTGACCTCTGCACAAGAACTAATCCCATCTAACAAAAATACCTCTACTCTTGATCTATATAATACCAAGTAATCCCACATCAGTAGGAGATGACCTCTGGAACAAAAATACGATTGTCTAAAGAATATGGTGGTTTTATCATCAAATATATCAATCCTCGATGCACTCTATCATTAAAAAGAACATAGGATGGAATCTGCTGATGCCCTCCATTGCTCAAAAGAGTTTGAAACCAAGGGTTCTATAGCTTAGGTTTTTCAAGTGGAGACCATGCTATCAAAATGAAATGTTTCCATCTCAATCATAGTGTAGGATTAGGAAGAGGTCATCCATGGACACAGAAGACCCTTATATGTTTAAGGAAAACTCAATAATGGTGATATGTAAAGGAATTTGACTGAAAATGGTTATAAGATCATCCTCATCTCGATTGAGACAATTTGATGCTTGTGATATGTTGTTGGAGATTTGTCTCACACAAATATGACCCTTCAAGGGTATGATAAGAATGAGAAAATACCTCTTGGGAAGCACAAGATCGAAAATATATTTTTGGATCTCACATTTATTACTGAGTTCATGGTTATATAGAAAATATATATATAAAACTTCATGTTTGGAAGTTCATAGATACACAACCACGTAGAGGTGCCCCCAACATTTAATCAGTGTTTGAAATACCCCATTGATATAATTCTATACATACTACATGGTGATAGTTTCCCCCTTAATGTCTTGATAAGTTAGACATGCTGATGTATGATTCTATAAAAACGAAGGACAAAATTGTGGATGAAATATATAGGTTTTATTCTTAAATGGATTGTGGATAACCCATGAATTTACCAAGAGTATAGTCAACAATGAATACTTGATACCCATAAATATGATTGTGTAACTAGACATGATCCAAGATATCCCATCTCCTTCTATCCCTAGTGACAATGTAAAGGAAAATTAGACCTGGAATCTTTCTACAATGACTATGGTAGTAGGGGATTATATTTTCTCTTCCCATAGCCTATCTGACCCTAAAAGTGAAATATATTCCTTTATATTTCCAACATCATCTGAAAAATGCCTCTATAGACTCATAGATGGACGAAAAAGAGGATGAATTTAAGAATGCCCCTCCTTCATTTAAGGAAGGTTTCTCCACCACCAATGATAAGCTTATAATGTTAAATTTGAGAACAAATGAAGACCTACATACTATACAAGTTAGTGGAATCATGTATATTGAGGAGAAATAAATGTATATTTTGTTTATAAAGAAACCCCAATATGTGTTCCCTTAGAATAATACAGAATTTTTGAGACTAAATCAATATGTGGCTACTCACCATCTTGGATTACCTGATGACTATAGAGATTTCAAATAGGAATCCATGAGGTTGCACCCCTCTCATTCCACTAATGTAGAGGTGGAAGTCAAAAAATTCATCAAATACAATTTTGCATAGGAAGTGAAATTCCCGAGATGGCTCGCCAATATCATCTCTGTCAAGAAAGAGAATGGTCATATTAGGATATTCATTGATTTCTGAGACCTTAATCGACACTACCCAAAGTATGAATTCACATTTCGGTTATTAAAACTCTTTATAGATGTAATGGATGGATTAAAAACCCATTCCATTATGGATAAGTACTCAGGGTAAAATTTTATAGAGATAAACCCCAAATTTGAAGAATCCCCTACCTTCAGAGGCCCCTAGGGGATATTTTGAAATTAGGTCACACCATTAATATTATGGAACACATGTACAACATATCAATGCCCCTATAATAAGATCATTAAACCCTTCTTGGGATTAATTTCCAAATGTTACTTAGAATACCTTGTTGTCAAATACCAATAATGATTTCATCACATCACAAATATTCAAATAGTCTTTGACAAGTATTATTTGTATATTCTAAGATGAATTCACTAAAATACACTTTTGGGGTAATTTCAGGGATGTTACTTGGATTTATGGTATGCCACCATGGCATTGAGGAAACCCCTGAAAAGACTAGTGCAGTCTTAGAAATTTCACACCTTGTATTCTCAAAGAACTAAGGGGGATCCAAGGGAACCTAGCTTACTTTAAGAAATTCATATCTTACTTGGTCGAAAAATCTCCCCCATTCACTAAGAAAAGGAAGAAGGGAATTGAATATTGATGGGATGGGGACTGCCAAGAGGACATTGAGAGTCTCTAGCAATACATGTTTCACCCACCAGTCCCAATTCCATTATTGGAAGGAAATCCTTTCAACGTATATGTTTCCACTATGGAACAATAACTTTTAGATCTCCTAACAATGAAAAATAATCTGGGAATGAGCATAGTATCTACTACATTAGCTGAATGGTTCTAGGAACTCATACCCAATATTCTAATGTCGAGAATAATTATGTCACATTTAAATTTTCAATGAAAAAAAGGAGAAGTTACTTGTATAACAAAAAATTCCACATGGTCTTTGGTATTGAACTTCTCAAGAACAACCTTTGTCACTGTAAGATTAATAAGAATTTTCCCTAGTGGGTGGTCATTCTGCATCATTATGAAATTTAGTTTGTGTCATAAAATTCTGGGAGAGGGCAGTCCCTAAATGATTTCATCTTGAAACATCCCACCATGTAAAGTACACTGATAGACACAAAACATATAGATGATGAGGTTTTATGCCAATGACAGTCCCCGGACATGAGATATATATTTTGATGGATCCTCCCAAACCCCAATCGAAAATATATTTTGTAACCCAAAAATAAATCAGGGTAGATAAGATACTGTTTTTGCTTCTCCAGACAAAGAAAAATTCCCCTAATATTTCTCACAATCTGATTGTTTCATGAATAATGAGATTGAATACACGTCCCTCATCAATGTCTTCTTACTAGTCCTACATCGGAAAATGGCCTACCAAGACATCAAAGGGGATTTGAAGATAGTGATAAAGTATATCAATGGTGAATATACTATCAAAAAAGGAAGAACTAACCCCACTTGTTGGAAACATAATATGAATAATGGTAGAGTTTTCCTTTGATCCAAAATTTCATCATGTTACCCAATTAAAGAATGCTCATGTTGATGCATTGGATAATACAACTACAGTACTGGTTGACACTGATATGAAGGAATACATCTTCTACATCATGCACTAGAGGATGGTCTCATTGATCATCATATATGAAATGGAAGTAATCAATCTGGTTAATAACACCCCAAATAATGAAAAATTATATCCACCCCTATATGAATGGATCCTAAAAATTGGTTATCTTCAAAATGGGACTCTCCCAATAGACCAATCTGGAAGTGAAGAAATTCTCCATTGAGAAGTGAACTTTATTCTACAAGATAGTACAAATGAGAAAAAATCCATATACAAGAAATGCTTTAATGAAATCCCCCTTAGATATTAAAAATAAAGAGAGATTACCAACATAATAGAAGACAATCCATGTACCACACATCAGTTGGAGACCATGCTCTCCCACAAAATCAGGAGTTTGGGATATTACAGGAAATCTATGATACAATACTGTGTGGAATTCAACAAGAAATGTCATGAATTCCATATTCATAACAATTTCACCCATCAACCCATAGAATGTTTACATACTACTAAATATTCTTGTCTCATTTCCATATGGTGAAGAGATTTTTTGGGGTTATATCTCCCGTCCATTTCAATGTAGTTCAAATGCATCCTTACTAATACTAAATTATTTTCTAAATAGGATAAGAATATACCCATCATGGTATATGAGATGAATAATATCATGAAATTTCTAAATTTGAATATCATCATAAGGTTTATATTCCCTCACATGAAATTAACAATGCAACCAATGTTTGTTCTACATAGTTAAAGAAATTGTATCAAGATTACAACATCAAATCCAATCACTCATCATACTATCATGAAGTAGAAATGGATAGATATTTACCTTCAAAAAGACACCATTGAATATACTCTATAAGATGGTATACACGGACAAGAATTCCTATTAAAACAAGATTCTCCATTATTTATGGGCCTATCGTACCACCACACATACATTTATGCAAGATAATATGTATTTACTACTATACAGAACCAAGGATGTGTTTCCCATAGAAGTCCAATTTCCCTTTCATTGAATATATATTTATAGAAAACTCTCAGATTATGAGGAATCAAAAAAGAGTTTGGATGAATTTTAATCGATCGATGAGAACATGTTATGTAAATTAAACAACCCTAAAGACTATCAGAATAATATCACATGAAACATCATTAAAATGTTCAACTCTATTAATTCCTAAATGGAAAACTATTATAGGATCTCAAAACCCCAATGATACAAGGAAATATGTAATGAACCCGGTGGGCCTAAAGCCCAACAAACTCTTCCATGCCCGAGCCCCGCCCAATGAAAGATAGCAGACCCCCACCCTGCTGGCAGATAACAGGCTCCCACCTCAGACTGGACCAGATAACACATGGGAGGAACTATCACCTGCCTGGCGAGGATTTAATATGCCTCCCGGGAAACTTGAACCTGGGACCACTGGCGTAAAGGCCAACCAGGACGCGTTATGATTACTACTGGGCTATTGGCGTAGTGGTACTCGTAATGCTTCCCGGTTAGCCTTTAAGCCTATGGTCACAGGTTTTAGTTGTGGGGGAGGCATATTAAATCCTCGCTAGGTATGGTACTGTTCCTCCCACATGTTATCTGGGCCAGTCTGAGGTGGGGGCTTGTTATCTGCCTTCGGGGTGGGGGTCTGCTATCTACCAGAGGGCTGGGCACGGGCGTGACCGAGTACATTGGGCTTTAGGCCCACCTAGTTCATTACATAAAAACTTTTTCTGTAACAATCATGGTGGGCCTAAAGACCAACTAACTCCACCACACCCGAGCCCATCCCTCTGGCAGATAGCAGAACCCCACCCAACGGGCAGATAACAGGCCCCCACCTCAGACAGGCCCCGATAACACATGGAAAGAACTATCCCCTGCTTGGAAAGGATTTAATACACCTCCCCTACAATTAGAACCCGTGACCATAGGCTTAAAGGCCATCTGGGAAGCGTTACGAGTACCATTGAGCCATTCGAGTTCATTGGGCTTTAGGCCCACCGAGTTTGTTACAAAACAAGACATTACATCTGGAACCAAAATGGGAAGGGCCATATATCGTACTAAGGCCAATCAAAATGGAGCTTACTCATGGACAACAATGGATGGGTAATGAATCACTACCCCAACTAATGAAAGTTTTCTCAATAAATACTTTTCATAGATATTTGTTGGTTAGAGTAGTTTACTCAAAAGGGGAGGAGAGAGTTGAGAAACTATAAAAATTTCTGTTACAACAATATTATTTAAAAAAAAGGTTTCCCCAAAAATTGATACATCCCAGTTAATCAAGGTTATACTATTATAATAGTTTGACTTTTGAAACAATTTATTAGAAGATTGATTAATTCTCAGTAATCTTAATATGTATTATTAATATTACTTCTGAAGTTATCCCACTAAGACAAATCAGTTATAACTTCTTTCCAAGACTGACTATCAAAGTGAAATTAGAGTTTTCTAGGTTGGGCAACAAAGCAATAAAATAGTGAAGACTAAAATTAAACAGCACAACGGATATGAAACAAGTGGTTCAGTCTCAAGCCGAGAAATAATCCACTCCACTTGGTGATCACCGGCCACCAGCCAGTTTATATAAATAAATATTGATCCACACCCTATATCGGGGTTAACAAGAATACACAGACTGTCCAGATCACACAGAGACCTCTTCCATAATTTTTGTGGGTAAAAAAAAAATAACCTGGCCACAATAGGACCACTTCCATAGTTTTCATGGGTAAACAGAAGTATAAAGAGATTGGTGTAAGGATTCAGAAATCGTCTAGTTTAGCACATAATTTAGTGTGTGTATGGAATATACAGACTTCACAAAATGTTCACATGTGTGTAAAAGAATCTCTAAGTGAGAGTAGGTATGAGTTTATAATTCTCTAGTGATTTTAAGTGTAGCTCTGGACTCCTTTGATTGAACAGAAATAATTCTGAGTCCTTATCTGGTTTTTGTCTTGAAAAAAAGATTTTCATGCTTTAGCTTGTCTTTTTCACGAGTTTTAACAATGTGTAGATGTTCTATGGATTCTAGTGTACTTCGTAAGTTCTTCAGCAGAGTCATATTGTATTCATGTGGAAATTCTTTCTTTGAAAATATTGCAATGTGTCCATCGTGGTCATGCTCACCGGCTTGTTTTTCGTTCAGTATCGCGTTGTATTGTTGTTGGGAAGTCTTCACACATTATCTTCGAATGCATGAGTTTTAGCCGATAGGTTCCATGTGTTTCATAACTTGTAACTCATACTATGTCTACAAATAAACATAAATTAATTCAGTGCATTAAAGTCATCAAATATGACAGTAAAAAATAAAATTGAAAGATGAAAAAATAGTTTAAGAAACGGTGTAATAGTATATTATGAAAACGGTGTGTCCCTCACACGGTGTCTGAGTGTCACATTCTGAGTGTCACTGTCTGAGTGTCACTGTGTCTTAGTGTCAAAGTGCATTTCTTACAGTGTCTTGCTTCACGGTGTCTTTCTTATAGTGTCTTTCTTACAGTGTCTTGCTTTACAGTGTCTTGCTTCACAGTGTCTTGCTTACGGTGTCTTTCTTACTGTTTCTGGCTTCACGGTGTTTGGCGTTCTGTGTCTGACTTCACGATGTCTATTTTCATGGTGTCTTGAACATAATAAAATAACTATATTCAGACTTAAATAGTAATATGCATGAAAAATATTTATCTTAACCATTATAAAGTCTGAGAGAACTTGAAACATAAATACACATGATTGGATATAATTTATAAGAGTTAACTAGGTTAAATCAGATTTGTGATCATTAATGAGATTTGGGATTATTAATGAGATTTGTGATAATTAAAACATGATTAATACATGAAGAGTCCAACAATCTCCCCCTTTTTGATGATCACAAATCATGAACAATAAAAGTGTAAATTGGATGCAACTGTAGAGAAAATAACAAAAGAAAATTTATGCAGAAACTTCTCCCCCTTTTGGGATTATCAAAAAGTACACATTCCATTAAGAGTAAACAGTTCAGTACAAAATAAAGGAGAAATACAAAAACAATAATGACATCCCCATCAAAAAGGAGTAAGCACTGGTCTTCTTTAGGGATTTGCCTTCTCTTTTCCTTTATCAGCTGCAGAAGAAGAATCCATAGGGGTAGTGGTTGATGTATAAGAAGGCCGATATGTGGTAGATAGAGAGGGTAAAGCGACACCTTCAAAGACTGAGGGAGACAATGTAGGAGTAGTATAAGATCTAGACAGTTGCTGATCAAGAATCATAGGCCTGATCTGACTGAGAGCTTGTCCAATAGACATGGTAGTTGAGGCTAAGGCAGAGGTGAATTTAGGCTGTCCAGGTCTGAGAGGTGAAACTGTTGGAGCAAAATTTTTTGTACTTTGGACATGAAGATAAGGTCTCAAGAGTTTTATGAAGTCTACAATAATTTCTCCACCATACTGAATGGATTTTTCAGAGTCATCTTTGTTTTCCATGAACTTGCCCAACAATCGGGTAAACTCGGTTAACTATTGGACTTGGTTTTTGAAGGCTTGAGTTACTGGAGGAATTCACAGATTCTCTACAGGTTATTTGGAGTGGTTGGTCATATCTGTATTGGAGAAAAATTGGTTGAAATAGAAATCCACTTTCTTAGAAATCTCCTGCTGGGCATCATTTGAAATCATGGAGTGAATTTGAACAAGGTCAAGAACTCTATCACTATTCTTGAAACATTTAGAGAAAGAGGCTACATTAAATCCACTTAAAGCATTATGAAGCTCTTATTTGACTATATATCTAAGAAAAGTACTACTGAAGGAAGGTGTAGAGGATTGACCAGAGGTATTAGAATCTTTGACGGATGTGGTCGAAGATTTGATCTGATTCAGTACCTTTTGAAGAAAACCAGTTTACTCATCAGTGAGTTTATTAAGGTTAACCACAGGATCTCTCATATCCTTAAACATCTTTTTCTGCCTTTCCAATATCGTTTCATCGAAGTATATTAGATAAGGGTGAATCTAAGACACAACGCCTCAAGAGATTTGAGAAATAGTGGATTCTAGAGAGGCTGTAGTAGCCTCTGATCTTGAATGTAGCTCTTTCAGCATGTCTTCAACCATGCTTCTTAGGGTTTTGACTTCAATATTAAGAAACTTATTTTCAACTCGTATTTCTTGAATTTCATGGGGCAATTTAGGTTGGATTTTCGAGATAATTTTCTCCAAAATCAGTGAGGCATCTCTCTCAATCAAATTTTTCACAGGACGAGGTTAGGAGTTCATAAGTTTCTCAACAACAGATAGGAGAGTATCTAAAAATTCTTTTAAATCATCCTTACTGAGAAGGGATAGTGGTTAGATAATGTGTCAGGTGTAGGAATTGGTACATGGACAGGTTCAGGTTCATGTTCCTTCTCAGGGGCAAAGGTTCTGAAAAATTTCAACTGAAATAGGGAAGATAGATCAAGCCCGGTTGTAGTAACATGCTGTGACTCATTTATATCATAGAAACATGGAAATTTGTACTGAGTGTCCATAGGACATGACTCAGTTATATGTGAGGATTCATCAAACTCAAGATTTTGAGTTTTCTACCCCTCAACGGGTGCCTCTTTCTCCGGACTGAGAGGCTCAAGAGTTTGGTCTAAATCCATAGTTTCATCTCTATATTCCTCATTCATTTCTTTTCTAGCAAACTGAAAGGCTATCTCCATTCTTTCTTCAACGTAGGGTATTATTTCAGGAATAGATTGTTCCACAGGGTGTTCTTCCAGATTTTCTTCTTGCATAACCTAGAGTTCTTCTACTATAGGCTCTTATATGACTTTCTGCTCAGATTCTGTCACCACAGATTCTTTTTCAGCCTCGGGTTAGATTTTCAGATTGACATCATCTCTAGAGGGAGGAGGTTATTCTTCAAGAACAACATGAGTAACAAAAATCCTTTCTTCCTCAACAACAACTGCTTCCCTATGTGGTACTTCAACCTCTTCATCCTCTTATTCTGAATACTCACCAAGTTCATCTGGTTCCAAACCAGGATCATAAATGTCATTTTACCTTGATGGTTAATCCACAAGATTAAACTTATCATAAACCTTATCAATATCTTCCACCCATTCCCTTTTCCAAGGATTACAGTTTATCTTCATTCTCTTGTTGATGGATTTAGAGGGATAGTACTCATAGTACATAAGCTTTTCTTCATTAGGACCAACTATGCATTTTGTAACAAACAAGGCTGATATCATCTGAGAGTAGAACAGAGAGGTGGATTTGGATGTAACCTTGATCAACACACACATGTGGTGAATTATGTACTTTAATAGGTTAATCTTGTGTCCATTATTCGTAAGATGAATCAAAAATACATCTTGATATTTTAACAAAGAAAAATCACCATTTGTTGGACTAACTATATTTTGAACTAACTTAAATAGAAGCCTTTTTTCTCCATCAATTTCATCAGCAATGGCCCTTCTCTTGGTGCCATTACCGGTTAGGGTATTCAGAGAATCTTTAAGATCAAAGAAATCAGTTGTAGGGGGCGGTTCTCTCTGATAATCATCATATATTCCTTCATGAGGTATCCTAAGGCATGAATCCCATAACCTCGATGAGAAGGAGCATCTTTTCCCATTAATCCAGCTCCTCACAACATAACTTTCACCATAGTCAAAAGAGAACTATGCGTACTGGAAGAACTGAGCCACTAAACTAGGATAGATGTGTATATTCTCCCTTGAGAACCATTCTAACAAGCCTTGATCTTTTAACACTTTAAAGACAAGAGATTTTCTAGATAGAAGCCATTCATGGAAAATTTCTTTCTCGGGTACAACACTGAGATTTACCATGTTCAAATTTAACGGTCCTTCGGGCATCAGCTTCAGTGAAATATTGTTCTTAATCGAGCTATGATTCTTAGGTGTGGATGAAGACAGTCATTTCATTATAGGCATCCAATGAAGGTTCGAGAGAGGGAGAGAGAGGGTTTCAAGGTTGAAAGGGTTTGAGACGAGTGAATAAGAGAATTTCCAGGTGAAGAACCGTGTGAAACTTTTTGTTTTATCATATGGGAATGCCAATCGCCACAAAAATAAAAACACGAGAAAGTAAAAGAGGTGAAATAATAATTATTGTGATATGGGTTTCAAGAAAATCATAAATAATTTTCATGTTGAGATAGTAAGTGGAAGTCACAGTGAGACAGTGAGTGATCATCACGGTGAGACAATGAGTGGTCGTCACGGTGAGACAGAGAGTGATCATCACAGTGAGACAATGAGTGGTCGTCATAGTGATACAGTGAGTGAAATTTTCAATGAACGTTACTATGAGACATTAAATATCAGAATATAAGTACACAGTGCTAATGGTGAGATTGTAAATATGAGAGACAATAACTGAGAAATCGTAATCATGAAACATTAAAATAAAACATAGTAAAATGTTGAACAGTAAGAAAAGTATGATGTCTATTTGAGAATTATCATTCCAAGATCATGTATGATGTAGTCTATTCTATTATAATTTAATGGTTTTGTGAATATACCAGCAAGTTGATAATCAGTACCAATGAATTCCAAGGTGATATCACCTTTTTGATAATGATCTCTCAAAAAGTGATGTCTTACATCAATATGTTTTGTCATATAATGTGAAATAATATTTTTGAGATGTTAACAGAAGTTGTGTTGTCATAGTTTATTGGTACATGTATGAGTTGATATCCATAATCTAGTAATGTGTGTTTAATCAACAAAATTTGTGCACAACAACTTCCAGCAGCTATGTATTCAACTTATACAGTAGATAGTGAAACAAAATTTTGTTTCATACTACACCATGATTCTAGTGACTTTCCTAAAAGGTGACATGTTCCAGAGGTTCTCTTTTTATCTAACTTACAGCCACCGAAGTCAACATCAGAATAACTAACTAGTTCAATTGACTTTCCTTTAGGATAGAACAATCCTAGATTGGGTGTATGCTTGAGGCATTTGGAAATTCTTTTTACAGCATTTAAATGATATTATTTATGATTTACTTCAAAACGAGCACACATACAGACACTAAATATAATGTCCATATGACTAGCAGTTAATTAGACTAAACTTTCAATCATTCCACTATAAATGGTTTGATCAATAGATTTTCCATATTCATCAAGATCCAACTTACAGGTGGTACTCATGGGAGTGTCACTACTTTTAGTGCTATCCAATCCAAAACGTTTTATAAGATCTCTAGTGTATTTACTTTGACATAAAACAATTCCATCATCATTTTGAAAGATTTGAAATCCAAGGAAGAATTTTAAGTCACCCATTAAACTCATTTCAAATTCGTTTTTCATCATTTTATAAAAATCAAAACATAATGAATATTTTGATGATCCAAAAATAATATCATCTACATAGATTTTAACTACTAAAAAATCATTAGAAATTCATTTTATAAAGAGGTTAGGATCAGCTATTCCTTTTGTAAAACCATTGAAAATGATAAAAGTACTCAATCTGTCATACCAAGCTATTGGAGCTCTCTTTAAACCTTATAAAGCTTTTTATAGTTTAAAAATGTGATTGGGAAAATGAGTATTTGTAATTCCAGGGGTTGTTCAACAAAGACAACCTCATATATATACCCATTTAAGAATGCACTTTTTAAATACATTTGATATAGATTGAAATCTAGATGTACATCATAAGAAAGTATGATTCTGATGGCTTCAAGTTTGGCTACTAGAGAAAAGGTCTCCTCATAGTCAATTCCTTCTTCTTGACTATAGCCTTGTGCAAATAATCCATCCTTGTTCCTAACTATATTTCCAGCTTCATCTACCTTATTTCTAAATACCCATTTAGTGAATATGATGAAAGTGTCCATGGGTCTTTCAACATGTTTCCAAACATTGTTTTTTTCAAACTGATTAAGTTCTTCTTACATAGACATTACCCAAAATTCATCATTGATGGCATCATCAATGTTTTTAGGTTCAAGTGAGACCAGTCGTCCTTCCTCTCTTTTGTAACAAATTTTTTTACCTTCTGCGAAGGTAAGGTAGCAATGGAGGGCCGAGGCAAAACTCTTGGTTCAGGAGCATCGATGAAAGCCACTTCTCGCAGCAGTAATGCCGGCCTGCAATTTCCTGTTGGTCGTATTGCTCGTTTCTTGAAGGCCGGCAAGTACGCCAAGCGCGTTTGCGCCGGAGCCCCGGTATACCTCACAACCGTCCTTGAATATCTAGCTGCCGAGGTTCTCGAATTAGCGGGGAACGCGGAGAGGGACAATAAGAAGACCAGAATTTTTCCAAGGCACATCCAGCTCACAGTTCGACACGATGAAGAACTCAGTAAGCTCCTCGGGGACATGACCATCACCAACGGAGGTGTGATGCCTAACATCCACAATTTTATTTTGCCGAAGAAAGCTGGGGTGGCCGGATCGAAGCAATACGGGGAAGATGACAGTTAGACGATGGAATTGGGGTGGTTGATGCGGTGATTTGCTATTAAATTAGGGAATTTTATGTTTTAGTGTCTTGTAAACTGAACTGCTTGATGCGCAGGTCTAGAACATACGTAATGTTGTGTTTTAAATAAGAAAAAATTTAATTACATTAGACCCTTTCTTTTGTTACCCGGCACTGTACTGATCACAATTATATGAAACTGTTTACTTGCAATAATTATGTTGTATATTTTTTAGATTAAAATCTAATCGAACAATTTGAGTGCGATATATTAAAAAAAATGTTTTTAGGTTCAAGTTGTGACAATAAGGCCTGATTTTCAACATGATTTCTAAGAGAATCTCTAGTTTGTTTTCCTTTCTCTATGTCTCCTACAACAACATATAAGGGATGGTTTTTAAGGGTTCTAACCTTTCTAGAAAAATAGGGACTTGTGATTTCTGGTTCATCAATAGATTCTAGTTCAATTGGACTCGATTGAAGGTAATTTCTAGAATTGGAAGTTTTCACAGATTCATTCAAAGAGGATTATGAGGATTTTGAGTTGATGATCAGATTTGATAAATCATCCTCTAGATTTTCTAGGATGGTTATAGGCTCCTGTGGATCTATTTCATCAAACTTGATATGGACAGATAATTCTATACATTTAGTTATCTTATTGAATACTCTATAAGAATTACTTAATATAGAGTAACCTACGGAAATTCCTTCATCACATTTGGATGAAAATTTACCAAGATTATCCTTAGTGTTGAAAATATAGACTTTGCAACCAAAAATTCTAATGTAATTAACCTTAGGCTTCCTATTATTCCAGAGTGCATACAGGGACTTTTTGATAATTGGTCTAATGAAGACTCTATTGACTATGTAGCATACTGTATTAACAGATTCAGCCCAAAAGTAAATAGGTAAGTCATATTCACTAAGGATTGTTTTAGAAATTTTTTTCAGGGTTCTATTTCTTCTTTCTACAGCACCATTCTATTGAGGTGTTCTAGGGGCAGTGAAATTGTGACTATAGCCATTTTTTGAGCAAAAGGATTCAAACTCTTGATTTTAAAACTCACGTCCATGATCACTTCGTAAAGATTTAATTTTAAGGCCACTAATATTTTCTACACACTTGGAATACTTAGTAAAATAAGAGTAGGCTTCAATTTTGTGGGCCATGAAGAAGGTCCAGGTATATCTAGAAAAATCAACTACCAGAACATAAACATAGTGCTTCCCATTTAAACTAGAAACTCTAGATGGTCCAAACAAATCCATATGAACCAATTCGAGAGGTTGAGAAGTAGAAAATTCTATCTTTTATTTGAAAGAGATTTTGTGTTGTTTCCCCTTTTGACAGGGATTACATAATTTGTCATGTTGAAACTCAAGTTTGGGTAAGTATTTGATAGGGCCTTTTCTTGATAGCTTTATAAGGGAGTGAACAATACAGTGTACTAGTCTCCTATGCCAGAGCCAATATTCTTTATAAAATACACATAATCATGAAACATTTTGAGAATCTCGGGAATCTAAATTAACAGTATAGACGTTCTCATTCCTTGATGCAGAAAATACTAATTCATCTTTAGAATTAAAGACATTGCATGAATCATTTTCAAATTTAACATGATATCCATCATCACATAATTGGGAGATACTAAGAAGATTATATTTTAATCCATTAACAAACAGTACTTTAGAAATTAAAATAGAATCAGAGTTACCAATATGGCCTAATCCAATGATCTTACCTTTGGCATTGTCACCAAATGTGACATGTCCTCAATCTACTTTTATCAGGTTCTTGAAGCATGAGTAGTCTTCTATCATATGCCTTGAACATCCCATATCCATGTACCATAGATTCTTGCAGGATCTTATTAAGAAGCTTTCCTATAACATGATCAAGCAAAGACAAATTTTGGTACCCATACTTGTTTGGGTCCAGTAACATTAGTAATAATTTCTTTTGGAACCCATATTTGTCATATAGGTTTCCTATAAGAATTATGTAAAGTGTTTAAAAAATAAAATGTATTTGGTCCAAAAAGACATGAAACAATAGAATATGTATCATGACTTGAGCTAGTTGAGTTGTGTCCAGAACTAGGAACTAAACTATATGTCCTAGACTTGGAAACAAACTTTTTTCTACGAAGGGTTCTTTTACTAGGATGATAACAAATTCCAGTGTTGTATTTTAGGGAAATTTGTTTTCCTAGAATTTGGGTAAGGGTATATTTCCCATTTTTAAACATTTATAAGTCACTTTTTAATTGCTCAAGAGACAATTTTAATTCATTGTTTTCTTTAAGAAGTTGAGCATTTTTCTTTTTTCAGTAGTAAGTTCAGATTTGAGATTTACAGTGAGAGCATGTTGTTTCTTCAATGATTTATATTTATCTTTCAATTCATTGCATGTCTCTTCATGCATGTTACAGTATTCAAACATTTCATCATTAGACATATATTCAGAGTCACTTTCCTCTTCAGAATAGTATGAATTTTGTATAGAATAGTTCAGTGTTACCTCTGATGTGTTTGTCATAAAACACATATTGGATTTATTAGCCTATTCATCATGTGATGTCTCTGCGTGGCTTGAACTATCCTCAAAGGCACTCCAAGTTTCCTTCATCTCCTTTTTGTACTTATTATCTTTGTCCTCATATTTTTTCTTATACATGTTCTTTGGACAGTTAGCCTTTATATGTCCTTTTTCCCTACATTTATAGCATTCAATTTCATTAGGTTTGTCACTTCTTTTCTAGTCCTTTTTCCATTATCCATTTATATTATAATTTCCCTTGAAGATAGGTTTTCTGAAAATGATTTTTTTGTAAAATCGTTTGAATGTTCTGTCTAGTTAAGCCATCTCCTCCTCACTGTCAGGTGATGATTGTTCAGTGGTGGAACTTTCTTAGAAGATTCCAGTTTCCCTTTTCCTTTGTGCTTTGAGAAGGTGGTCATGAATGTTATATATTTCCTCTTTCGTTCATCCTCCTCTTCTTTGTTGACTTTCAGCTCTTTCTCACACATCATTAGTTCCCCAATGAGTTCTTTTATAGGCAGCTTTATGATGCCGCATGATTCTATAATTGAGGCAGAGCTTCCCCTCCATCTGTCAGGTAAACATATAAGGATTCTCATTATCTTTTCTTTAGCAGTGACTTCACTTCCAAGAGAAATCATTGTGTTGAAAATCTCATTGAACCAAAGATACATGTCAGAAATAGGATCATCAGGTTTCATTTTAAAATTATTATATTTTATAGTATAAGTATTATGTCTCATTTCCTTTACACTAGATGTTCCTTCATATGAGACAGACAAGGTATCCCAATTTTCATGGCCAGTTTTACAAGAAGAAATCCTATTAAATTCTTCACCTCCTAAGGAACAGTACAGAGCATTCATGCCTTTGAAATTGTTATTTTAAGCATATTTTGTAGCTTCATCCCATGTAATTCTATCAGTCACAGGAAGTTTGTATTCATCTATAATGGATGGACAAATTTTAAAGCTTATACTATCTAGATGCATTTTCATTTTAATTTACCATTGAGCATAGTTGGTTCCATTAAGGAATGGTGGTATGTTGGTTGCAGCACCTTCCAATCTATTATCCATACTAACAAATTATTTTAAAAGAGCTATAAATTTAGAATTAAAATAAAATTACAGTTCTTTAAAGTACAACTACAATCACAGTTGAGTAATATTACACATATTCCTAATAAAGAAAACTTTGATACCAAATGTTGGTCGGAGTAGTTTACTCAAGAGTGGAGTGGTTAATTGAGTAACTATAAAAATTTCTATTACATAAATATTATTTTAAAAGAAATGGCCTTCCCCAGAAAGAGATGCAACCCAGTTAATCAATGTTATACTGTTATAAGAGTTTGAATTTTGAAACAACTTCTTAGAAGATTTATTAATTCTCAGAAATATTAATATGTATTATTAATATTACTTTTGAATTTATCCTACTAAGACAAAGCAGTTATAACTTATTTCCAAGACTAACTATGAAAGTGAAATTAGAGTTTTCTGGGTTATTCAATAAAGCAATAAAAGAGAGAAGACTAAAATTTAACAGCACCGTGGATATGAAACAAATGGTTCAGTCTCAAGCCGAGACCTAATCCACTCCACTTGGTGATCACCTGCCACCAATAATTTTATATAAATAAACTGTGATCCACACAGCGGATCAGGGTTAACAACAGTACACAGACTATACAGATTACACAAGGACCTCTTCCACAATTTTATTTTGTAAACAAAAATAATTACCATACCACACAAGGACCTCTTCCATAGTATTCATGGGTAAACCGAAGAATAAAGTGTTTTGTGTAAGTATTTATAAATCCTCCAGTTTAGTATAGGAGTCAGTGTGTGTATGGAATATACAAAGTACAAAAACTACTCAAAATTAGTTAAAAGAATCACTAAGAGAGAGTAGATATGAGTTTAAAATTCTCTAGTGATTTGAAGTGCAGCTCTAGAGTCCTTTTATTGAACAAAAATTCTTCTGAGTCCTTCTCTAGTTTTTGTATTGAAAAAAAGTGTTTCGTGCTTCAGCTTGTGTTATTTATGAGTTTTGACAATGCGAATATGTTCTCTAGATTCCAGGGTACTTCATATGTTCTTCTGTAGAGTCGGATTTCATGAATGTGACAATTATTTCTTTGAAAATTGTGCAATGTGTTCTTCGCGGTCGTGCTTACAGACTTGTTTTTAGTTCAGTGTTGCGCTATATTGTTGTTGGGAACTCTTTACTCTTTATCTTCGAATGCTTGAGTTTTAGCCGACAAGATCTATGTTTTTCGTACCTCATACCTCATAAAATGTCTAAAAAGAAACATTAATTATTTCCATTCATTAAAGTAATCAAATATGACCGTTAAAAAATAAATTGAAAGATTTCAAAATTGTTTAAGAAATGTTGTCATAGTATGTTATGAAAACGGTGTCTCCTTCACACGATGTCTGAGTGTCATGGTATGAGTGTCACAATGTCTTAGTGTCACAGAGTCTTTCTTACTGTGTCTTTCTTCATGGTGTCTTGCTTATAGTGTCTTTCTTCATGGTTTCATGGTTCATAGATTCTTTCTTACGATGTCTTGCTTACTGTGTCTGGCTTCACGGTGTCTGGCTTACTGTGTCTGACTTCACGGTGTCTGGCTTCATGGTGTCTTGAACTAATCCTAATGAAGGTACAATATTGAATATACCAATACTAAAATATTATGAATGTACTGGTAGGTATCCATGATATAATATTTTATAAGTTTATATGTGTGACACAATTCCATATTTTCTTCCAAAATTTTTAATTTAGGATTAATGTATTATGTTTTTTATGATTTTTTATATGAATCAAGATCATGATATTTTATATGTCGGGTATGATGTTAAAATTTATTATCATGGTCTCATACCATTATTCTCATGTTATGATTATGTATCTTCTTTGTTTACCCATACTGAGCATCCGAGCTCACCCTTCTTATGTTTTCGTTTCCCCAAGTTATAAGAAAATATGTTAAATGAACTATTTGTATAAGGATTTCACATCGATGATGATGATAAGTTATTGTGAATGTTGGGTATAGTGGGGGTAATGTCAATCATTATGATCTAGTTATTTATGATCCTGATCTTTTAAAATGTTTTCCTTATTCTCTGAAACTAAAAACCTAAAAGGTCGTTGGGTATATAAGTGATGAAATATTTTATTTCAACATTGTATGTTTTTTGGGGAAATAATTTAGTTTGATTTATTAGTATCAATGTAATAAATTTAATTATTATTTTTTTACCATTTATAGAAGTGAGGATTCTATGAAATTATAGTTGGTATTAGAGTAGGGAATATTTTTTGGAGATTATGATGATTTCTTTTATGGTATTATTAAGAGTAATAGATTTCATTATGGGCTTATAATTTTCAATTTGATCATAAGGTCAGTGTATTAGAATCCTATATGGGGTTTCATGTTATGAAATTTTAATGTTTCTAATGATATTTTTGGAGATATTAATTTCTTGAGGTAATTATGCATTATTACATTTTGTGATGAAAAATTAAAGGTTTGAGATAACCATTGAGGAGAAAATATATTAATGTTTGTTTTGAGTATTTTTATTATATTTACAAAATTTTACAAGGATTATAATAACATATATTTTGTAAAATGACAAAAAAAATATAATGGGTGGTAATATATTGTGTCCTGCAAGACTATTGGAATGGACCCACAACTGAAAGGATATATGGTCTAATCACCTACTAATAACCTATGTGATGTCCTGGTTAGTGTAAAATTGTTTTCTTTTATATTTGATAGGACAATGTTAAGATCATTTTGACAGAATATATTTTATAGATAATCATGACATTGGAAATTATTGGTGATACGTGATTAATTTTTTTGCAATGTGTTTATAATTTTAGGAGCCGTTGATGAGTAAGGTAAATAACATTCTTTGGGGTTTTAATTTAGCAATAAAGGAGTAATTATATTTGAGAATAATTTATGATTTTATTTTTTGTGGAGTAATGTTATTTAAGGAAATTGTGAGCATATGCTAGAGATTATGGGATTTAGGAAATTACTTTTTTATGATAATTTAATACTGAATGATGTTATTTGGAGATAAAATTTCAAATTTCAATATTGTAAACTATGTGATCAAACCCTTATTTATTTGGGTTTTGATATTTGTATAGAATAGTTTTTATAAATTTTAATGATAGTTATTTATCTAATGATCTATGTTTTAATTTAGTAATCACAATTGAATTTTGGAGATTAATGTATTTTTTTATCAAATAATGGTTTATTCTTTTTGGATGATTATATCTTGCACTAACCAATTTGGATATTGGTTAATGCCTAAATGAAGGAGGAATATATCCTTATACTTTTGTGGACATTGTGATATATAGAAGTTTATTTTCATTTTTTTGGTATAAACAAATTTATCTTTAATAGTTAACATCTTGAGAATATATTAGGATGAAATTATACTTGTTTGGTAAGTTTTTTTCCTTATGTTTTTTGTATTCGAAGTAAATGAATCCCTAATGGTTAATATTTTTTTTGAAAAAAATGATATCCATTTACTTTTATCAATTCAATTTTACCCAATCACATATTTATGTTTTTGTGGTGGTTAAAGTTTCCCTTATCATGTTTAGTAGCACTATCTATTAGTCCATGAGAGTTAGTTTTATCCAATATTTCCTTATTCCACTATGGGGATATCTAGTATGTTATATCTAAAGTGGCCCTTATACTTCTTTTTATTTATTTTTAAGAGGAAGTACATACATGTCACATCATATGTACTAAACTAATACATCATAAAAATGGATAAATATATTTCTTATTATGAACCTTAAGTAAAAATCAGGGATCAAAGTGATAATTTTCTACGAAATAATATCACTCACCTTATTCGTGTTTTGTTGTAAAACCACCAATTTAAGGAAACTATATAGGAACCTAAGGATGTGATGAGTAGAGGAATTATCATTTATTTATATCTCAGTAATGAATTTAATGAAAACAATCATTTTAATGTGGGTAGAATATAACACAATAAGATTTTATGGTATTTATCTTCTTAAATAATTTCAATTTCCTTGATAGCTTACATTTCACATAACATTGAGCTAAAATAAATGATTAAATATTATTATGATAGTTATCATATAGATGTTGGTATAGAGGAAATAAATTAGATTATCTAAATTATCAAAATATAATTTTCATATGTTTAGAAAATTATTTCATTGATTAAAAATTAATAAAAAATTAAAGTAATTACCAATTAAACACAAAGGATGTGTTTTTATTAAATTTTTTTTTTGATCATACATGAATTTTATCTAAATAAATTAAAAAACCACTATTGGTAAAACATATAAATGAAATATTTTATGTAATATATTAAAACAAATGTTTTTTAATTCACCCAATAATATTGATAGGTTTAAGAGAAGTATAAATTCCTATTTTAAGAAAAAAATGTATATTTTTTCTAAAGAAAAATTTCCACCTTTTGATAGTGCACTAATTTTAAATATAAATTTTAATAATTGTATAAGATTTATTTCAAAAAATAAAGTTCATTTTTTAATTTAAATATATAAATTATATTGGGGTGAATTTTTGATATTTTTTTAGAAGTTTCATTTTCGGATGAATAATGAAAAATACTGAATTTCAATTGAATATTGATATTCCATCCAATTTATTTATATAGTTATATTATATTATATATTTTTTAATTTATAATTAGTCATATTATATATCAAAAAAATTAATTTATCTCCTTGGAATAAATTTTATTTGGAAATTGTCTTTAAAAACATTTATAACTTTTGAACATTCCACTTTAAAAAATCACTTTTTTATTTTGTCTACATGATTAATAATAAATAATATTTTTCTAATTATGTGAATAAATTTTATTAAAATATATTCCATAATTGTAATAATAATTTGAGAATTAATTTTTAATTTTCTTTTCTTTTTTGTGTATAATATGTTACCATGGTAAAAAAATTATTTACCTTAATCTTGTTAAAATAGTAACAAGAGTTAAAGTTATAAGATAAAAGATTAACATAGATAAAAATTACAATATTTAATGGTAGTTTTAGGTATTTATGAACCCTAACTATCCTACACAACATTATCTGACAATAAAATTCATTGAAACTATTTCCTCTAAATATATTTGGCTTTAAATATAAAATAATCATTATTTTAATCACTTAATCCATCCACTCATCAAGTGTAAATGTTGCCCCTCACCACCCCAATATGACTAGAAATCCTTGAATCTCAGAATATATCACCCCAAACACGTCCTCACAAATATCCCCTTGTCATACTTTTGATTCTATCACCAAAATAAAAATCCAAGGTCCTAAATGGTCTTTCAAGGAGGTCATAGTCAAGAAGAAATCATCTCAAAACACCTATCTTAATTTCTTTTATTTTTTGAATTTATCCTCACCTCCTATATTAATAAGGAAAAAATATTTACATAATCATGTAAGTACTATATTTTTATTTTTCTAATTCAATATCATATATCCATCACTTTTATTACATCCTATTATTAAATGAAACAAAACTATTGTCCAAATTTTGTCGGCTTATCGCCTTCGCGAAACATTATTTTATTATTTTTCTATTACCACATTAATTTATGGTAATAACTATTATTATAGTGAAATAAGATATTAATATGTTTATTATATCATATTTTATGGTCTCTAACAAATATTTAGACATAATGTTAAATAAAACAAAACTTGTTTTGGGGGGTTGGAAAAATATCCATATTAAACTGAAAAATTATTATTAAAAAAAATCAAATGAATCTTCCTCATGTATGAAATAAAAATACTAAATGGGACAATTAAAAATCATGTAATTTCATTAATATCATTTCATTAAAAATCGAGGATTTTATTTCCATTCTACATGGAAATCCATAATTATACACAAAAAACATATGTTGAAAACAGTTAAACAAACTCACTCGAAACAATGGATGTCTTAAAATTTTATTAATGAATGGGTGGTAATTTATTATCAAAATATAATATAATATATTTTAAATATAAATATGGTTATATAATTAATTGATAACTTTATTTAAACTACTATAATGCATTATGTAGTATTAAAATATAATGGGAATTGTGAGTTAAGGGTTTCTCATCTCACTTTTACTTCATTGAGATTTACACATTATTCACTACTTATTTCTTATTTATGTTGTATATTTTGAACATTTATATATCATAACATTAAAATAATTACATTCATGGTATCCAATGTTTCATTTGATAATTATTACTTTTACTGTGCATACAATTCGACTAATTTCAAAATTTAAGGGGATTTCTAGTCTCACTTATATTTCTGAAAAACTGTTACCATAATCACCTCATGTTTATTTTGTGTGGTATACACACATACCATGAATCTAATCACTTATCCATTTAATTAAATTTTTGGGTATCATTATACCTATTTTATGATCTCTATTTCATAGGTTATACTTTTCAAACATTAACAAATATATAATGTAATTTTGTCTCAATATTTCTTCTTTGAGACACATGTTGTGTTATTCCCATATATTACTTTATGAGGTGAATACAGTTCCCTTTGAAATTTTATATCATGAATCTACTTCTATTCATGATATTATCTTTTTCATGTAATGTTATTCTCTACTTGATCTAAAATTCATTTTATTCAAAAACTGTGCTTTTAAAAAATGTTTTTGAAAATATTTTTAAATGAAAATTTTATAATTTAATGATATTTAAAATGTGATTAAAAATATTATTTTATAATATTTAAAAATTATTTTAAATAAAAATGTTTTACAAAATTTATTATAATTTAAAAATTGTTGATCAAAATTGGAAGGATATTTTACTCACGAATTATTTCAAGTGATCTCTTAGAAATATTTTACATCTAAGACACATTTATTTATTATAACATATGATTTACTAGGGAAATTATTAAATTAAATTATCTTTATTATTTTATGGTTGTTATTTTGTAAAAAAAATTTCTCTCCCAGGGGTTTTTCTATAATGAGATGATTGTGAATCTAATTTTTTTATAGGTACTAAAATGATTTGTGTTCTTTTGGAACATATATGTACGATTTTTCTTGTGAGGGGTGACACCCAAATCTCCCTCTAATTAATTGGGTAATGATAAATTTTTTATGATGTTAAAGGTTACACGGGAGGTCATCCTAATCTCACAACAAGAGGGTATAGGGGAGGTCATCATAAGACCACCATAAAATGGTATTTAAGAAGTCATCATAATACGAAAACTAGAAGGCACACAAGAGGTCATCCCATGACTAATGTAGGTACAAGAGTTAATAGACCAGGCATAACATGTTATGAATGTCATGGATGGTAGACTTGAGGTATTATTTTTAACAATTTTTTTAAGCCACAATTGCATTTTGAATGAAAGAATTATTTTTTTCAATTCAGGTCTAATGTCTTTATGATTTTTTCTATGAATCAAGATTATGTTCATTGATATGTAGGTAATCTTTTAAAATGTTATGATCATGTTATCATACCATTATACTCACATCATGATTACATATCTCCCATGTTTACCCATAATGAGAATTTCAGATCACCCATTTTTATGTTTTATTTTCCCCAATTTATGAGGAAACGTGTTAAATGAATTTCTATAGAATAATTTTACATGGATGATGTTGTTTACCTATTTTGAATGTTAGGTATAATGGGGTATAATGTTAATCTTTATGATTCAATTGGTTATGCGATCGAATTGTTAAGATTGTTTCCTAATTCTCTGAAATTGAAAACCTAAAAGGTCATTGTGTATTTAAGGGATCTAATATTTTCATTAAAATTTTTATTTTTTTAGAAAAATATTATGTCACATATATCAATATAATATCTAGAAATTTAATGTTTTTGTTTTCATTATTAGATTTCTAAGTACGGACTCTGGACTGTTATATGATGGTCTTTGTAAATATTATTCTGGTTATGAGACATTCTTTGTACAAGTCAAAAAGATCATTTTATTATCTTGGGGAATATATTCCAAGTAAATGGGGCATGTCTAGATATCCTCATAGGTTCTAAATAGTCAATTAGAAATTTTTTAAAAATAATCAGGTCATGTCAAGAAGACACCCAAGGATATGATAGCCATATCTAGTGTATATATAAGGGAACCCTCACTGTGTAAGACCTGGTCATAATGAACTGTGATATATCTAATTCCTTTCACATCTCGCTAAGGTAGGTAACCTTCTTGAGTCCCAATCTCAAATATTCATCCAACTAATTGTGAGTCCAACCATGTATCCAATATTCTAACCATCGGGTCCTAATCTCTTATATAGTTTGATGATCCTACCTCATAAACCTATAGACCAAGAAGTCAATTAAACTAAAATTACTCTTACTCATACTATAACAAGGATACATAAGAAATTTTTTTAACAACTGATATAAAATGGGTGTCCACCTTACTGTGAGTACTTCTTTGTCTCCGACATTCCAAACACCAAGACCAAATCTCTCAAATGGGATGATCATTTATCATAATCCACCAATGGATATGAATGGACTCTAAACTAAGATAACATTGATTCCAATCATAACAAAATTACATAAGATGCCTTATAAAGGCATTATTTCAAATATGAATCCTCCTCGATTTATGTTCCCGATGTCTCCAACATTCCAACCATCAACACCCAATCCCTCCCATGAGTTGGTCATTATTATTCACCCACCAGCGGATTGATAAATCAACTGAATCGTGATGAATCTAATTCCTCCCATAACTAGGATACATAGGACTCCTTATTATGCCCTGGGATTCATATTAAAAATTCAATGGGTTGTCCTATAATATATGTCCTACATCTATATGTCATGAGACTGATTACTTTATATCCCTCAATTCTCATACTAAGCATATCTCATGTGGTCATAGGGATTTTCAATGATCATATCATTCAAATCATTGGTATCAACCATCCAAGGAATCCTCAATGTTTAAGTCCCAATAAGTGGAATTATATAACTACCTCCATGTATGGGCATCCACCGTAGTAAAGTCCAAAGGGTGTGACTGAACTATGATGACTATATTTCCATTTATAAATAGGATATGTAGCATGAATCATCAAGGCACAAGCTCAACACCTGGATCAAATTTCCCCTCATATGTGTCATTTCCAAAGGATGTTAAAACTACATTGTTTCATTGAACTATTTGTGTTTTGATTTCTATTATAAACATTAAATGTACAACACCTCATAATGGTTCAAGAAAATTGTTGATATTTTAGTCACCACCCATGATGAAAATAAAATCATAAGTGTTTGGATGTATGGATTCAAAGTATAAACATCTTTCTATTAAATGGAAATAAATTAATATTCTCTGATACATACAGATTGACTCATTAATTGGACCTGCTGTACACATAGAAGGATTTGGTTATTGGTTATTTTCTTAGAAATAACCTGTCATGTATCAGGATTAAGAAGGTATATTTAAACATATATTAAATATATAATAGATTTTCATAGTTGGGAATCCCCCCTCATTAAGGGATGTGATGGGAACGACCTCCCATCCTCTCGACAAATATGAGTTAATAAGTTCCATTGTGCGTAATAGCCCAATTGACTGCTAGGCTTTGGAAATTTGGTATGTAAATAATTATATTAGTGGGAACTATTAGGAGTTTCTAAACAAGATAAAAATTAATGGTATACCTTATATAAATGATTATAGAAACATAAAATGCCATGAAATCTAAATTTCAGACCATTTTTTCAAACTATGAGTATGATCTCTTCCTGATTAAACAAAAAATGTAAACCCGATGTGAAATCAGTTAACTACAATATCTCATTCACAAGATAAAAAGGATGAACTTCCCAATACTGTTTATACCATTTAGTTCACACCACATCGGTGATCAACATATATTTTCCTAATGAAACAATCATTAGATACAATAACATGAAATTCTTATATATATCCATTTTTTTGTGAAAATATAGTATTAAATTTAGAGTTTATTAAAAATTAAATGATATTTGACACATTACTTGAAGGGAAACTAATGAAAGGATATATGTTTCCATTCTAATTTATCATGATTGGAAAACATTAAAACTTATAGAATAGTTTCATTCTTAATAAAATAATTTAATTTTATTATTATAATGCATTCATTGAATAAACTGAAAAAATAATTTGACATCAATGGTTGAAATGTTTTGTTTAGAAAATCAGATGGAGTACTCAAAATATTAATTTTATAGTGGGATATTCAATGATGGAATAACTTTTTTTTGTATGATATTATCTGGTTCATACCATGTTAGTCGATTGGATTAGTGAGTTTTTACATGGAATACAAGAACCCAACTCTATATATTTAAACTATTAGATAAATATCTAGATTCGTTTCCTTGATATTTCACTTGGTTACCACCTAATTGAGATGTGGAAGTCATTATTGACTTAGTGAATAAATTGGAACCCACCTCACTAGAATCAAATCAAATGGGACTATTTTTTTATGTGTTGAGAGTATAATTGAATTATATTTTTATTTATGGTTTCAAATGACTGATTATCATCCCCTAGGTAAGGATTATTCATTTATCCCATAAATGTGATGGTGGATTGACATTATATATTGACTTCTGAAAAAACAAAAAAATTATGGAACATGTATCACATACATTTAATTACTGATTTATTTTTTATTTAGAAGAGAGATAATTGGTTTTTTAAGTTCGATCATTATCTATTTAGTCATTTTTTTGTTATGGTATGAGTATTTTATAATGATGTATTTAATTTATTGATATGAAATTCATGAGAATTTACAGGAAATTTATTTTTACTAATATTGAAATGATTTTAAAAAAATGATAAATAATAACTTCTATAGGTTAATTGATTCATTTGTGGTTTTTTTCTAAAATAAATACTTTTTCTATCTTTATGAAAGGACATGAGAGTCTCCATGGAATATATTGATATTTTATATTTGAGCATATTATATAAATGAAATATATAAATATATAAAGTTATGTTACATGGTCCTATTGTTATATATATATATATATAAATAATGAAATGGTAATAATGTATTTGGGGAAACTAAATAATATAATTGAAGAACATTTACATCTAAAATTACATTAATATTATTAGAGATTCATTCAAGACTTTTATATATTGTTTTCTCCATGATAACTTGGAATCAAAAGGGTGAAATGTTTTAAATTAAAATGAAGTTAATGTTTGTAAATTAATAATTAAAGAGTGAGATTCAATCTACATTAGTTATAATTATAAAAAATTATAAATTTGGATTTGATTTATTTTTAATTCATATATATTGGAATTAGGATGTTTTTTTAATAAAATTATATATTATTATAGAACAAGGGGATGGAAATTGAGACCATAAAAGATCAATGAACTTACATGTGACATAAAATTCAGGATGTTTTCTAATAATCTAATGAGTTTAAAGAATTACCCTCTTGGTTAGTTATTCTTAGTTTACAAAAATTATAATTTTTTGATGAATATTTTTAAAAAATGTTATTTGAAACATAGAGAGAAATGTTTTTTTAATTTCATTAAACCATTTATTGTAACCTCATGTATAAATTAAATAATTAAAATGTGTATATAAACTCATTAGTCATAAATTCTCTAAATAATCTAAAAAAATTTGGGGGATGTTATAGATAATGCATTTGTGGTTATATTTTCATTTTGTGAAAAAGATGCACCATATTGTTTAGTTGTCTCTAGGATCAATGCCACATACATGTCAGAGGGATATGTGTGTGTTATATATACTCAGATGTGGAGTAGTGGAGAATATTACATGGTAAAAATGTAATATTTTACATTAAAAGAGTATATGTTATAGTTAATTATATTACTTGTTTTATATTATGGGTGGTGGTTCATTTTGAGTTAAATTTCTGTTTCAAAATATGTTTTTACCATTCAATATAGCTTCTAAATCATTGATCTAACAAGATGTATCATTATGATAGATTACAATTCTTTTTATTAAAGAGGAGGAATGATATTGATGATTTTTTTTAAAACCTTCTTAATTTTTGATAGGTTATGGTGGATCATTAATGATAAATGGGGTCATTACAGCATTCATGGGTTTGGATATGAAAATGGGATGACAATTCTAAAGTCTCATGAATTGTATTTTGATGACCCCATGGAAAAAGAATTTTTTAAAGTTATAATATATAAAATCATAAAGTCTATGGATTGCTTGTATAATAAAATTACATAATTAGTGACTTAGATAGAAAATAATTATTTGATTTTTCTGATTTGACTCCTTGGGCTTCATAAATATTGCATCTATCATAACAATAAAAAAATTATTTATATATATTAAAGATGATTATATAATTCTTTGGGGATATATCTTAATATGTTTTTAACATAAAAACAAAAGATGTGTTTGTAGATAAAGAGTATTATTCCTATATTGAAATATATTTTATAATATTCTATGATTAAATTGGTAATGTTCTGGGTTATGATGTTCTATTATTTGAAATTTTATCTAATAATACATATTAATAATTATATATTAATGGTCCTTTGGAGGTAATATAAGGTTGACCATATTGGTCACCATTATATTAAATTGATATCACAATGAAGATTTCTTTGTGATCTGGTTTGGTACTAAATATGATAACATATATTCAATTTCTATAGAAGTTTATGATATCATATCATAGTTTGGGAAAATATTACCTTAAACATTGATAATGAATATTTATACTTTATATTAAATATTTTAATTATTCATGAAGGTGATTCTATTGTTTGGAAATTTATGATTTTGAGAGAATGAGGAGTAGATAAAATTGTATTCGATGATGTTTTAAAAGATTGAGTAGATTATTTAAGTGAATTACATATTGGATATTATGTCATGGTATATAATTTTTATAACATTTTCCATGTTTTATAGTAACAAAAACATATAAATGTTTTTATGTTGGAGGCAGTTGAGTAAGAAGTATATTATTCTCAATATAGACTCGTTTTTTATTTTTAATTATAGAACATGAATTATTAAATGTAGGATTATTACACTGGTTAAATATTTTAGGAAGCACAAAAGTATCCTATATGGGTGTTTTGAGAGTTTTTTTATCTGAAATATTTGTCTATAACTATTTGATGAAGATATAACCCTATAAATGTTTTATGATGAAATGACTGGCTGATAATAGAAGGATGGAAAACTAATTTATTGGTTATTTCCATATTATTATTAATTTTTATGATCATGGGATAATAACAAGTATTTTTTTGGATGATTTGTTAAGAAGAATAGTGGTACATTATTACATAATTAAATATAGAATGTTTTATCTACCTTAGTATTCATGTTTTATAGGAATATATGTTTTCATGTTGAATTAAATTGGGTTTCAATATATGTATAGTCATTTTACATTGTGTGATACCATACCTTATATATTTTGGTAGTAAAAATTTCCTGTAGAAAAACCTATAAGGAAGTAGTGAAAAGTCCAATTAACTAAGAATTATATAAATTTATGGAAAAATATGAATTTTTTTCACCTATATAGTCTTGATAACCACATTTGTTACAAATATTGAGAATGTAATGGGTGAGAATTAAATTGAATAGTCCCAAGGTCTAGGAATGTCAACCATATAGATAGTACTATCTAAAAAATTTTCATCATTTAACATATGAATCTACTCTAAAATTTTAAATTTGTCCTCCATTATTATATTAGGAAATTATCATAGATTCTTCTTTAAATTTTTATTGTCTCTCAACCTTCCATTAGTGGATTGTATATGTGAATTGTGGATTTAGTTTCAGATATTTTGTTACACTATATTATGATTATCTCCCTTTTCTCATTCAATCACATTATTGGATCTGAACATTGGGTTTTCCAATTAATAATCCAATATATTTGAATTTATGAAATATTTACAATTTGATAAAGAACTGAAGGATTTATCCAATTATTAAGAAATTTTCCCCTATGTTTTAGAAATTAATGTAAAATAAACAAAAATAAAGTTTTATCTAATCCTATTTATATAGTCAGATAATTTTTTATTGAGTATTTTTCATCGATGAATTATTTTTTACTCCATTATTTTCAAAATATAAAAACATTTCATGTTTTACATGATTTTTCTTAAGGATACCATCCAATGCTTGTATTCATATTTACCTTTTGAATAACCTTATTATAAATAATATAATTTTAAAAATTGTATATTATAGACCATTAAAAAGCTTCCTAAAATAGTTTGATTAGATAATCACATTCAATCATTGAGATTTTTACATGTGACCGTTATTCCCAAATATATTAGAGTTTACCTTTGGAATTTTTTTGTTCACAATGTAAATAAATTGAATATTGGGGATTTGAGGAAAATATTCTATCTCATGAACAAGATCAAATTTTGAATAAAATTTCACTACATTAATGACTTAATAGTTTGTTGTAACATCCAATGTTTTTTAAAGGAAACACAATGTTCGATAGCATACAAGATACACCACCTCAAACTGAAACCAAAAACTAAATACTATTATTTAAAATGGTAGTTATCACCTAGCCTTTACAATGAAGGGAATGAAAAGAGTTAATTGAAATATAAAATTATTTTTGGAAAATTTTAATATAATGATTCTCTAGTTACAAAATTAACTTTTTGAAATGAAGCAAAAAACCAATTGAATATAAATAATCTATTTAAATGTGAATAATTATGTCTATAAAATAAATAAATCACCCTTTTTGGATCATATTATGGATATATTAGTACAATATAATTTTTAAAATTCATATTCTATGTTTTCAATAAATTATAAAATAACTAATAAAATTTTGTGGATAAAATGAATTGTTTTCTAAAAATATAGTTTTACAGCATTTTGATGGTAAACCCATTTTAAATATATTTTTTTGATACTTTTGTAAACTATATTTTACAAAATAAACTTCTTATTTGGGTGTGGTACATCAATTTTTTTATATTGTTTTATATTTCTGACTAAATTAATATTTTAATGAATATTGAAGATACCACATTTTAATTCAAAAAATCTTTTTTCAAACTTATTTATATAGTAAAATTGCATTTTTATTGGATTAAAAATATAATTAATTAATTTTTTTTATCATTTTATTAAATTTTGTTCATTTTAATCAATTTTATATTGAAATTGGATATAAAAAATATGTGAACATATCAATGTTTTACTTAGAAAACTATTTTATTTTTCTGTCAATGGGATTAATTTCAATTTAATATCTATAAATTCTAGGTTTTGATTTTGAAAAAACATATTATATATTTTAAATAAAAATTTCAAATAATATAAATATGTTCCTTTTATTTTTGGACATTAGGAATAATAACTTTAGTAATAAATTTTATTAACACAGTTAAAGGAAAATCAGGTAATTAAAAGTTAAAATAATTTTATAATAATATAAAACTACCCCAAAACATGTTCTAATTTAACTTGATGAGTGTATCTATACCATTAGAATCCTTGGGTTCATTTTAGGACCATAAGGAGCCACTTGGATGACTTTAATGTAGTGATAATATTATATTCAATGAGTAGTAATTTTTACACATTTTTTTAAAAAGTAATGTATTTTAATATGATATTATATATGGGTTATATTTTAATATAAATAATAGTTTAAAATCTTGAACGATTAACTACATCATGGTAGTTCAATTATAATTTTTAGTAATTATATAATTAAATTGAATTATGACACAAATATGATGTAGTAAAATATTTATTAAAGAATGAATAAAATAAATGATATCAATAATATTGAAATAAATATAATTTGATATATTTGATTCAATAAATAAATTTTATGTATTAATATGACGTTTTATTATCTATTTAATATATTTTTTAATGAATAATATTTTCCATGTAATTTTAAAAAAGTTAAGTATAAATAGTGTCCAAATTGACATAATTCATACTATAATATATAAAATATTTTATTCAATGATATAAAATTTATAATATTAAAAGTTTTAGGGAAAATGTATATACAAGTCTAAAAATTTTATTAATGACTCATTCATTAGTATTTTGGAATGATTTGGTAATTATTGTAACTCCAAAAATGTAAATTACTTGATAAATCTCTAAGAGTTAAAAGTGGTCAACACAAATAGATAAAGATAAAAAAAATTCAAAACCAGTCTAATTTTAGTTTGATAATAATTATAAATCCAAAAGTTACCCTATATTCTAAATAAATCAGTTTGTGACTATTTAGAATCGAAATTGTATTTATATTAATTTAATACTTTCAATAATTCCAAGTGTTCCCCTCCCCTCTGCTATAAAAGTCACTCATTTCTATCTATTTCTCAAACTTCCAAAACAATTTGGTTCATCCAATATCTTCCCAAAAACCTCCTATAATTCCACCCCACATTCATGAAGTAATATTTTATGCATAACACCTTTTTAGAGGTGTTAAAGTGTTCTTTAATGGTGATCAACCCGTACTAAGGTACCATTTTTTAAGTATTTCTATTTTATTTCTTCATGAACATCATTCAAATATACTCCCACCCTGACAATATAATAAATACAGTAACATTAATATACATATATTCAATTATGTTAATCCCATAACCTAAATACTTCTCTAATTTCATCAAATGGGAAATGAACTTTTCATTCCTGTATACGTATAACTATCACCTCATGAACTGATATAGTTCGTTTTTCCACACCATCTTTAATGAATGGTTATAATAATAGAATTAATGATCATATATAATTTTTATGACATATTAATTATTAAAATATAATAATATATCAATTCATTTCTTACTTTTCATAAACATAAAAATGATAACAATGTTTATTTGAACATGTGAACTATCACGCCCATGAAGTGATGTGATTCGTTTTTATTCACAAAACCTCTTGTGTGATGTATATAAGTATATTTAAATGATTAATATGATATTAATTATGTTATTATAATTATTTAAATAAAAAATAGTACTTTTCTTCTTTTTTCAAAAATCATTGAATAATGATGACTTTACTCATGTGTATATATGACCTATAGTCTCCATGATTATAATTTTGTTCATTATTCATACCATAAATGAATGGTTTTATTTAAAAATTACAATAGATGTATAAAATTGATTATTATTTTATGAATTTTATTATGGAGATGATTGAATTATGACCACATGGACTATTGACATCATACCATGTTCATTTTCGACTCAAGTACCAAATAATGACAAAACAAATGATATGAACTTAAATAAATATGTAATTGTTATAACATGATAATAAGTGATATTAAAGGAAGAGTAAACATGGAAAAAGTTGTCAAGAATTATGAAATTAATCTATGTTTATCAGTTCAGGATTATATATATTGTACTTTAAAAGTTGGACTTATGGTAAGGGACTTTATATCAATCTCCATTCATTCTGGCATATTTTGATGTTATACATGACCTTATTTTATAATTTGTATAATCAACCCCTTTTTATTTTAATTAATTCCAAGGGTTTAAAAAAGGAATATTTGTATATGAATGATTTTAACTTCTTTAAAAAAAGAATAAACAAATGTTTTTAACATATACGACGACAATGACGTCTCCATTGACAAGACCATTATTTGATATTTGCCTTACACTGCAAGCCTTAATGATAAAAACAAAGAAATCCATTATTCCTTTATGAATGTTTTTATTGAAAATGGTTCTAAAAGTGGATTGACTATTTCAATATGCTGAAATGATAACTCATGATTTAAATGAATGTTTATGAGTGAAATTTTGATAAATGTAATATTTAATGAGTTGTGATTTTATAATGGTACATGGAATTTTGATTTGTGGTTACTTGGTAAACCAAAGAAGGTTGGTTACATGATAAAACAATGGTGGGTGAAACCATGATAGATCTCTAATGCACTGGATATGAGATGGAGTTAAATGAGAGGGTTTCTCCTAAGAGTTTTTGGGAATATAATGTGATGGGTATTCAAAATGTAACCATGAAGGATACTCCCTCTGTCATTATAAAAGCTACAATATAAGTCTTGTAACATCCCGATTCTAGCTACCTACCAAAGGTGCCCCATACCCAGTTGGTCTCATGGCCTCAAGCGCAATTCCCTAAACTCCAGAGAATGCCAACTAGCATCAGGGATCTTGGGTGTGATAGTGTGGAAACTATGCCCTCATTAGATGATATTCACAATAAAATAAAAAAAATAACCAGTAGCAGAAGTAGTAATACCATGCAATAGAAGTAAACAATAGAAGACTGATAGTAAATAAACAAATGGAGAAAATATATAAGTGATGCATGTAACATTTGTCTTGAAAAGCAACCAAACATCTCACAGTGCAGGAAATATAGTACTAAACCAAAGTACATAAGAAAATGGGTAATTCCTACCGCATCACAAGTCTCAGCTTTGTTCCATGATCTCCAACTCCACAGCAATTAAGTACCTTATGTAGAAGTGTGATTTCCCTTATATGTACCTGCAACAATATAATCTATTTGGTCCCTAAAGAATGACCCAAATAGGGTTTTAGATGAATCCCAATAGGCAACCACGAAAATATTTTTGCCAAATTCTTAGTTAATATATATAACAGGAAATATGGAAAATGAATCAAAAAACAAGGAAGTACTCAAAAGTAAAAAATCCAACTGTTTCAAATTACATTCATTTACTTTTATTAATGAGTCATAGTTTTGAATAATGAAAACTCGTGATCTAGCCTAGGCTATGTATCTTCTGTTAAATATAAAATAGATGTCTGAGAAGACCATCTAAACAAACCTATAAGACTGAATCCAAGATTGTGCTTTGTCTTGGAAGACTCGTCACAATAAATCAATCACAAGAAACCATCTGGGAAATTTCTCATAGTCTAACTCCTCTAGTTCATCATATCTTCTACTCAATTAAGATATAACGACCTTCTAGGAAAGCTCATACAGTCTAACCCCTTTAGTCCCAAAAAACAATGACTCTTTGAAAAATCACTCCATGTCAATTCCCCCTGTGCTATTTTAAATATGAACTACATACTCTCTAAGGAGTCACTCAACATCCATTCCCCCTGTAGTCTTGTAAAGTCATTCTATATACAATCATAGGGGGCACTCACCGTCAATCACCCCTATGGTCTCATAATGTAAATAACAGACACTATGGAGATTCCTTCAATATCAATTCCCCCTATAGTCTAACTACACCATGTTCTCACAACCCTATGTAATACAATAAGAGATAAATGATATACAGTAGCCCAAAGTAATCTCAACTACTAAAAGGCTAAGCAGTTAAAATGCATAAAACATGAATTAAAAGATAAAACCCTTAACGTGTCAATCAATCTAATGAAGATGAAAACATGGTTAAATTACTTGACACAAAATACTTGATTCATGGGTAATTCACACATAGACCTATATAACTCAAAGAAAAACTCTTAACCTTTGAGTAAATATAATGAAGATGATAACATGGTTCAATTAATTAAAACAAAATACTCGATTCATGAGTAATCGGCACATAGAGATATATAACTCATAGAAAAAATCTTAAAAGCAACAAACCACAGACCTTGATGTTGTATGAAGCACAATCTCTAACGTTGGCCCTTGAATTTTCCAAGAATGCCATAGATATAACAAAATGTCAAAAAAATCCAACCTTGGATAACTCAAGAGAAGAGAAAACGTGAAAAGAGGATTAGGAAGAAGGAAGAACTCATCGAGGCAATTCCAATGCACCTTCTGGATTCCGGATCAGACCTCGAACAGTGAAATGGTGGATTGAACTTTGACCATCACTCTTGGTTGCTCCTGGAAAAACCAAGGACAAAAGATGATGAATATGGAGATTATACATGACCCCTGTCTGATTAATCAAATAAAATTTAAAGTGCCCACCGTGTTCATTTATTGTACATTCTATGAACTAGCCTCAACTGTCCCTTTCATTAGGTGGTCCACAAGTCCTTGTACTCGGTATTTACATTGATAGTACACAACTACCCACGATAGCCCGGTACATGGTGTGTATTTAGGAGTATATGACATGTACTCAGAAAACTTCCAAACTCTTCCCTTGTCCTCAAAACAACCAAAAATAATGATCCATACCTGAAATGATGATCTAGGTTCTTAAAAACTCCCCCCTTAAATCAAATTTTCCAAGAATTTACCTTCCATGGGTGGCGAAGAAGAGACTTCAAAAAACTCTGGGCACAAGGATCGAACATCCGCCTCCCTCTCCCAAGTCTAGTCTTATACTCACCCATGCTTCCATAACACCCATGCCTAGGGAATAGACAAACCATGGAGAAACTTTATTCCATGATCCACAATATATATAGGGTTCTCCTCAAATTATGCATCCACCTCATACTCATCCTCCTCAGGTTAAAAATAATAAGACGGGTCTTAAAAGTAAGGTCATAGCTGAGAAACATGAATGACATCATGCATAGCCCGATAACTCTGGGGAAACTACAACTGACAGGAAATCAGTCCGAATCTTTCAAAAACCTAAAATGGATCGATGTATCTCGGTGAAATCTTTCCCTATATCATAATCTTCTTGGGTCCCAATCGTGATGTGACATGTAAGAAAACATGATCTCCGAACACTAACTCTAGAAGTTATCTTTGTCGTTCAGCATAAGATTTACAGAGAGACTATTCTGTAGCCATCCACTTTCGAATCATCTCCACCTACTCAGTGGTCTCCTAGAAAAGATGAGGTCCAAGCAATGCTGCATCTCCTACCTCTATCCAATAAAGTGGTGATCGGAATGGCCTCCCATACAAAGCCTCATAAGGTGTTATATGAATCATTTCATAAAAACTGTTATTATAGGAAAACTCCACTATGGGTATATATCTCTCCCAAGAGCCACTGAAATCTAGGACGCATGCACAAAGAATGTCCTATAAGACTTTAATCGTGCACTCAATATGGACATCAATTTAGGGATGCTAAGCTGTACTCAAAAGTACATGTTTACCCAAATCCCTTTGTAGCCGCTTCTAGACACGAGAAGTAAATCGGGCGTCCCTGTCTGAAACAATGGAGTGAAAAAACCCATTTAAAATTTCAATCTATCAAATGTACAACCTTCCAATATCATCCACACTGAAGATTTCCTTAATCAAAAATAAATGTGAATACTTCATGAGTCTATCAACAAAAACCCAAAATACATCCTTCCCTCATAAAGATCTCGGTATACCTGTCATGAAATGCATCATGAAATTATTCCACTTACACTTAGGAGTGGGTAACTGTTATAAAAGGAATTATAGACACTGAGGCTCTGCGTTCACCTACTGACAGTTGAAACATCTCATAACAATTCTAGAAAAATCTTTTTCATACATGGGCACCAATAATCTTGGTGTAAATCTCAATACATCTTAGTGACAACCTGATGAACTTCCTACAGCAAAAAATGAAAATCCCACATCAGCTCCTCACGTATGTCTGCTAACACCCACATGCACCCATCAAAACGCAAGATCTCATCCTTTCATGCAGTCCATCCAGGAGTAGGGTCCTATCCTGATACACTCTCTCGTAAGACTAGGCCTTCGAAAATATGATAGATGCCTTACTCACACATGATCCAGAAGAGTAGAGGTAACATATATAGAGGAACGAAATGTCCGCCCCTATTTTTCGTGCACCTAAAAATGCATTTCATAGATCATAGACACAAGCTGCAACCCACTGTTGGCCTCCTAAAATTTCTATATCAGAGTCCTCCTCTTTAATGGATTAGCAATTTCATTTCCTTTCCCAGGCGTGTAGGAAATCTCAAAGTCAAAATAGTTAAAATACACAACCCACATTATTTGTCTCAAATTCAGATCTCACTGAGTAAAGATATACTTGAGATTTTTTTTGTTATTGAAAACCACAAAAGTCTCTCCCAAGAGGTAAAGTCTACATCATTGTAAAGCATGAAAAACTATAGCTAACTCGAGATTGTGTGTCGAGTAATTCCTATCATGTGGCCCCATCTACCAAGACTTGTATGCAGTGGCTCCTCCCCCATACATAAGAACTACACCCCGCACGATACCTGATGCATCTTAGTAAATGGTGTAACTCTTTCTTCGATCTGGTAAAATTAGCATCGACGCTGAAGTCAATCTCCCCTTAAGCTCCTAAATGGATGAATCTTATGATTTTTTTCACTAGTACTTATCACCCCTCTTTGTTAGGCCCATCAATGGATCTTCTAAGCATGAAAGGTTCTCTATAAAATGCCTATAGTAACCAGCCAACCCTAGAGAATTCTGTACATCAAAGATTTTCTTCGGATGCTCCCAATAAATTAATACTCTCACTTTCTTGGGTCTACCAATAATCATGTATCTATGATAAAACGACCCATGAAGTGAATCTGATCCATCCAAAAGTGGCATTTTGAGAGATCATCATATAACTGATTCCCGCTCAGTGTACTCAAAATGATCTCAAGATGAGTGGCATGGTTGTGCAGAATATGAGAGTACACCAAGATATCAACTATGAAAAAACCCACAAAATATTGAATGTAAGGGTGGAATACGCATTTCATCAATTACATTAAAACTGATGTTGCGTTCATGAGACCAAACGACATAACCACATACATGTATAGGCCATTCCTTCTCCGAAAGGCTGTAAGAGGTATATCTGATGGTCTAATGGACAACTGGTGATAACATGATCTCATGTTAATATTCAGGAACACCTGGGCTCCTATAATCTGATCAAAGAGATCATAAATTCTTATCAAGGCATATCGGTTTTGGACCTTCAACTAGTTCAGCTTCTGATAATCCACACAAGGTTGAAGGGTACCATCCACCTTCTTCTCAAACAAGAAAACAAAACCCCAAGGAGATGTATTAGGTCGGATGAAACCCTTTGCATGTAAGTCCTATAACTGTTTCTTGAGCTACTGCAACTCTAGTGTAACTATCCTATAAGGAGGAATAGAAACCAGTGCCACTCCAAGCACAAGATCAATAGAGAAATCTGCCTCTCTCTCTAGAGGCAATGATGAAAATTCATATGGAAAGACATCCCTGAAATGATCCACCACTGAAGGAACTCCCATATTTTTTGTCCCCTATTCATATAGATATAAATTCTAAGAATGGTTTGTAATTACTCCCAACCTAAGACTCTCGAGTCCCTCTCTGCTCGTTTGAACATATCATTCACCATTGTGTAGAAAAAACCCACCCTCTTCTGACGTGAAACTCACCCTACAATAATAGCAGTTCATAGAGGCCTAGAAAGAGATTAACCAGTACATTACAAGTATGATGTTGAAGCCTATCATCTTCAAGACATAGAGGTCCCACAAGAAGTGACACCCACAAACCTCAAAGGGTCACTCTTTGCACTATCATACACTTTTCATCTGAACTCCCTATAGAGTGTCTAGAATCATAACATCCTATGTAGTAATGATATATATCCCATGTCTCTCCACAAAAACGAAAGATATAAAAATATGTCAAGAACCTATATCAAAAAGAGAATAAGATAATACTGAGGAAAATTGAATCATTCCACTAACAATAGAGGGTCTGGGATCCTCCTCCTGTTGGGTATGCTCTGCTGCCAATGTATGTGCTATATCCTAGCCCTGTGACCCTGACTAAATATCCTAAGCTTCTCCACACTACTATAACTATAATCTTTACCTCTTACTACCACATCCACAACCTCCTCCTCGACCTCAACAACAGGACAAACTTCAGTTCCCTGGTTGATGAGAAACTGGGCGTCCTACTCTTGAATATGGAGTCATAGATAAACCCCTGTCACTAGCTGCTGTTGATAAATAGTGGAAAAAAGTTAAAGATGGCCCATATTTCCACATGATCTGTACTAAACTGGGTCACTCGGGCATTTTGTTCTCGTATGCCCATTTTTACTACACTAGTAGAATTCCACCTTTCTATCTGAAGGAGTATTCCATTTACTCTAATCTCCGCACGTAGACTCCATGCGGTGCTTCCTACTATCAGTTATATAAGTTCCAACTCCAGATATTGAACCACACAAGATCACACATCCAGACTCCCTCATATTACGCTCAGTGATTAGTGCCTGGTTGACAATAGAAGATATGGAAGTCAGCCTGAAGATGTTTACTTGGGATTTAATGTCATGTTTGAGACCATTATCAAATTTCATAGCCATAAATAACTCATCACACCCCAAAATGGGTGTGAAACACTACAGATCTGTAAACAAAGAAGAGTACTCCTTGACTAAAAGTGTACAATGTTCCTGACCCATGAACTCTCTGGCTCTATCGCCCCTTAAAGTCTCAAAGTATAAATAGTCATATAAGGTCCACTAGAACTCATCCCAATCCATATATAATTTGAGTACTTCCTATGATATGACATCACACAATCTCTTGGTGGAATCTCTAAGAATGTAAGTTGCGAGCTTCACCCTCCTCTCAAGTGGTTTATCGAGATACTCAAAGATAGACAACATGGATTCTAACCATGAATCAGCAGATTGTGGTCCTCCAACCCCTGAGGAAGTGTGAGGATGCTTCAACTGAAAACCCATGTCAACTCTTCCATAAATGAGGTAGGTTGTGGTGTTCCTGAGTAGGTCTGCATCATCCTCATAAAGCCTTCATGTAACTGTGCCCCATCACATGTGTATGATATAATAGTTGGTTCCATGATAGGATTGATGAGAGGATCTGCTAGTAGTCCCCGATCTACCATCCCTAATGTCTGATCATTTCCTTACTTCTAGCATATAACTGGAGGATGTCTCAGTGGAAGGAATCTTCTAGGTCAACCACACACCTCAGTTCAATATTATCAAGGACTGAAACATAGAAGTTCTAGAGAGGAATAGGTGAAGAAAACATTCATGTTTTTCAAAATAGTTTTACACCACATGTATACCCTCCACACGGTGTGTTCCATTAGGTTTCAACATGGGTGTATATCTCTGCCTAACCTGGTCATGTAACACTGCACACAAAATGGTATGTTTCTCACAAGACATGTTGTGTACTTGAATTTTCCCTCCTACCCGAGTTCATCTACGTAGCTAAACCACATGGTTTTCTACTAGGTAACACTACACAGAGTGTTCACCGTACACACGATATTTACCACTTTCGTTCTAACCACCCATTTCGTTAGTCACATGGTCGGAGACACAATTGACTCTAAAAGGCGTGCAGGAAATGGACATGAAATGTACAACGTAAGTTTCAACCATCCGTGTTGTTAGTCACACGGCTGGATACAAGGCCTCTTGGGAAATGTGTGTACTCCTAGTACACAATGTGTTCTACCAAAAATTTATCAACCCATTTCTCTACTCACATATTCAGTCAAACAGTTAATATCTACACGCCATGTACTCACAAAACACAATGTGTACATTAGAAATGTTTTTTCTTCCATAACAGAAGAACACATGGCATGTGTTCAAAACACCACACATCGTGTTGTTTGGGTTTCTAGAGTGTAAGCCTCTAAAAATTCTCTTAAACCATCGAAAACATATAATCTTTTCCAATGAATGAAAAATTATGACCTATGAGAGTCTATACACCCCCCAAATCAATGTTTACCATCCTTATTCACATTACAACTTTACCAAAATACAACTAAACTTCCTACATGATCCACCAATTTTTGATTCAATAGGGCCCATAACATCTAAAGGAACAAATTTTGGTGCCCATAAAAATGAAACTTTACTTATTCCAAAACTCTATCGAAATAGTAGGTATTCTATCTTGACATCTATCAAAATAACATGCATATCTATCACAATAGCTTTCACAACAGCATGCAATCTGTAATGCACCCTAAATATCATAACATGAATACATGACATCTGATCTCTAGAAGGTGACTTTATGATGTAAGAGATGACATATCCTCATCTCATCAGGTTTCCACACAAAGAAAACCACAATGATATAAATCAAAGCAGCACAAAAAAAGTGCATCACCAAACAATGAAATAAAATCAACTATAACAATTACAAAAACAAGAAAAATGCAATATTTGCGGTTACTTTGTTTTTCACTATTCATGGGTTAGCTAATCTCGTGAAAATCCTGCTACCAACTACATAATCCTTCTTATACCTGTTTGTAGACACCAAACAGTAAGTCAAAGATGAAATGAATTCCTCTGATACCACTTTGTAACATCCCAGTTTTGGGTTCCACCCAATGGTGTCCCGTACGCAGTTGGTCACATTGCCTCAAGCGCATTTTCTTGAATGATAGAGGCTATGAAATAGTAGCGAGGGACTTGGGTGTGATAGTGGGGAATACAAGCCCTCATTGATAGAGAAAAACAATGAAATAACAATAATAACCATTATCAGAAGCTTTAATACCAAGAAACATAAGTAAACAACTGAATACTGATACTAAATAAACTTTTGGAGCACATATACAAATGATTCATCTCACATATGTCAAGTAAAGCAGAAAAACAAGTCACAACTCTCGAAATAAAGTACTAAGACAAAGTATAAAAATACAAGTAACTCCTAATAATCGCATGCATCAGTTTGGTCCCATGCTCTCCATCACCACACTAATCAAGTACCTGATGTGGATGGTTGATTTCCATTATCTATAATTGCAACCATATAACCTGTTTGGGCCAAAAAGAAATACCCAAACAGGTTGTGAGAAGAATCCCAGAATACAATTACCAAATGATATGTACCTAACTGTCAGTGAATATATATAGCAGGCAATATTAAAAATGAAGAAATAAACAAGGAAGTAATTAAAGGTAAAAAATCATACAGTTTCCAATTAAATTAATTAACATTTATTAATTATTTAACCCAATTAATAATGAAAACGTAGGATTTAGTCTATGCTCTAAATCCCCTGTATAATAGAAAAATGATCTTTCAGAGGACAATATAAAAAAACCTCTAAGACTGAATCGAAGCTTGTGATTTGGCTTACCAGACTCATCATAATCAATCGATCACAAGAAACCCCCTGGGAATGTTCTCATAGTATAAACCCTCAATATCAACATATAATCTACTCAATTATGATATAACCAACCTTTGGGAAATCTCACAGAGTCTAACCTCTTTGGTCTCACAAAACAATGATTCTTTGAGGAAGAACTCGCCATCAGTTCCCCCTTGTGTTCTTTTAATGATTAACTACAGACTATTTGAGGAGGAAATCAACATACATTTCCCCTATAGTCTCAAAATGGTATACTATAGACACTCCGAGGGAGAACTCACCATCAATCCCCCAATGGTATTTCAATGTATGTAACCGACACTCTGGGGATTCCCAAAACGTCAACTCCCCCTATGGTCTAACTAAACCAGGTTCTCACAAACATATATAATGAAATAATGCACAAAATATATCTCGCTTCCCTATTTAATCACAAATAATATTTGGGTAAGTAGTTACAATTCATTACTAATGAATTTAACAAGCAGCAATACGCAATCAATTTTAACCTAACAAGAAAGACAGGGAAACAAGGTCTGCATCATAGGCACCCTAGACCAAGTGGCAATAAACATTCAAACATGGAAACTCACCCACATGGTGTCCCCTAAACATGAAATTATACACAATATATCAACTCTAACCCTTAACATATCAATGAATCTAAGGTATATGATAAAAAGGTTCAATTCCTTAACATGAAATACCCTAATCATGTGTAATCAGCACTTAGGTATATATAACTTGAAGACAAACTCCTAATGGTAACAAACACCTACCTCAATGATATACGAAGAACACTCTCGAACATCGGCCTATATATCTACCTATAACATTGTAGATTTACAAAAAGGTCAAAAATGCTCAACCTTAGATAAATCAAGAGAGAGGAGAAAACAGGAAGGGAAGTTCAAGAAAAAGGAAGAACACACCGAGGTGATTCCAAAGCACCTACTGGATTTAAGATCAGACCTCGTATGGAGAAACGGTGTCTCAGACTTTGATCATCACTGTCGGTCTCTCTAGAAAGAAACAAGGCTAGAAGAAGATGAATTTGGAGATTAGATGCGAGCACTTTCGTATTAATATAATAAAAAGAAAAGTACACAACTTATTCATTTAGAGTACACACCGTGTACTATCCTCCACTGGACCCTACATTAGGTGGTCCACTCGGCCATGTACTCAGCCATTACACAACCAGTACATGGCTTCCCATGGAAACTGGGTACATGGAATGTACTCAGAAAATTTCCAAATTCGTCCCTTTCCTAAAAAAGACCCAAAATCAAGATCCATACGTGAAATGAAGTGCTAGGATCTTAAAACTATGATATGGATTCCACATGTTACATTTATGTTTTATTATTTATATAATGTTTAATATGAATATTATTATTTTATAAGGTAATATAAAGTTTTTACATTTTCTGGATGAAAAAGTATGATTTTTTGAAAATGTTTTCATGATTTTAAAATATTCATGGGAAAATAGTTTCATTCATTATTTTATATCCCTTATTGATATTTTTTTTCTCATCCCTGGTTTTTGAAATGTTTTTTATGAAATTTAAGGGATAATAGAGTCAAATAAGAGAGTAGGAAAATTTTATGATGATTAAACATGAAAAGAAACCAAGTTTCATTTTAAAAGTTTTTATTTTATAGAAGAAATGGATACTGTTGGAAGTTTCTGCTTTGTATTTATATGGTATTTTTATGATTGAGTTATGGTATAATTTCTATAGATATATAATCATGAATAGATCATCAATGTAATATAATGTCAAATTATTAACATAACTCAAGATTATATAATTTTTGGCAAGGGGGTCTTATAGTTTCTTTTAGAGGATGGTTTAGACAACTCAAGAGATTATGATGTATTCTTATGAGATTTGAATATCATCATGGGTTTATAAGTTTAAGGTGGATCCTAAATTTAATTTCTTTAAAACACATTAGACGATTATGTTATGAAATTTCAAGGTGAATAATGGTATTTTAGTGAAATTTAATTTTTTAGGTAGTTATTAATTATTACTTTTTGATGAAAAATGAAAGGTATAGAATAACATTTGGGGTTAAGACATGTTATTGTTGTCTTTAAGGATTTTATCTCATACCGAAGTGCGGCATGACATTATCACATACCACTGGACTACATTAAGTACCTGATTACTATAACTTATTCATTTTAGTTAAATGATTTTATGGATTAAGAATATGTTGATTTTGGAGACATATATTTTATTGAATAGATAACCATGGATTGGAAAATTATTTGGTTATTAGGTGTTAAATGTTATTTTGGATGATGTTCATTATTTGTGGAACTTTATATGAATAACGTAAATAGAATAATATTGAATTTTATTTGAGGAATTTTAATTAAGGTTGATTAATTTAATTTTTTACTTATGGGGAATTTGGTTATTTTTTAAATTATTTACCTATATTGGTGAATTTTTGAATAAGAAATTACTTTTTGGTAAGATACATTAAGAGTGAATTTTTTTATTTGGAGAAAAATGTAAAAAATTATCCTGGATGACTATGTGATCAAATCCTTCTATATTTTGGGTTTCAAACATAGATTTGATTATCTAGATGAATTTTAAAGATAGTTATTTGTTGAATGGTCTATTTGGAACATTGGGTCTTACTGATGAATTTAGGCGATTAATAATAGTCTTTCTTTTTATAAAATATTTTTATTATTAGGTAATCATATTATTTTAACCAAACTTCTTGGTTTTGGATAATGTTTTATAATAGGAGATATAGATAGTAATTATTTTTTGGAATATGTTATTCCATTAAAGATGATTCATTTAGAAAACTCATTATTTGGAGAAAAATATGAGTCTGAGGTGGAAATTGATTAAAGGACAAAACTCTACTTTTCATGTAAGTATGATTCCTTATGTTCTTAGTTATAGAATAAAATTAATTATCTCAACATTATAAAATGTATTTTAAAAATAATGTCTTCCTTTTAATTTTACTAATAAAATATCATAACCCATCACAAGTTTATGGTTTTATGATTATTAACTTTCCCCAGATCACGTTTTATATCACTCTTTATCAGAACATTATGGTTATTTTTCTATAATATCCATGATTTCTTACAAGTAATCCTATTATGTATTATATCTGGTGGCATTTGTACTGTCCTTTTTTTCTTTTATTATTGAATATTTATTAATTCTTTTCGTGAAGTGGGAATTAAATAATGAATTTTTGAAGAGGCATACATTTGTAACATTAAAAAAATTCAAATTTCAAGGACACAATTTCCAAAAGGGGAATAATGTCATATCCTCTGGTTTTAAACAGAAACACGATGTTCAAAAGCACACATGATACACCACATCGAGCATAAATGAACCACTAAATATAGTTATTTAATATGGTAGTTATCTCCTAAACATTAAAATGGAGGGAATGAATAGTATTGACTGAATAATGAAAATATGGTTTACACATGTTTTTTAACGATCATTTGGTTACCAAATTAACTTGAAATGAATCTATAAACTAATTGAATAGAAAGGATGTACTTTTATTAAAAAAATTAAATGTGAATAATTGTGTTTATAAAAAAATAAAATCACTCTTGTCGAATTATATTAATGATATATTAATTAAATACAATATTTAAAATTCATATTATGTGTTTTATATACATTATATAAGAAAAAATATAATTTTACAGATAAAATGAGTGTTTTCTTAAAACACAGTTTTACCGCATTTTGATGGAGAACCAATTTTAAATATAGTTTTGAAAAATTAATAAATTATATACTAAATAATAAAAACATTTTTGGAATTGTGACCTCCAAATTTATTTTGCTTAAATTCTGGTATTTTTTGATTTAATTCACGTTTTAATGAATAGTGAAAAATTCTGTATTTTAATACAAAACTGCTATTTCGTCTAAGATATTTATATATTTAGATTGTAATTTTAATTGTATTTAAAGAATATTTAAATTATATTTTCATAATTTAAACTAATTTTGTTCATATGAATCAATTTTAAATTTAAATTATATATAAAACCTCTGTCAAATTTTGAATTGTTTACATAAAAAACCCATTTTTCTATTCAGTCAACACGATTAATTTTTAATTAATTTTTTCCAAATATGTGTTTTAAATTTGGAAAAAAGTATTCCATAATAAGAATTATATGATAATAATTATTTAAATAAGTCTCTTAAATTTTCGGATAATATGAATAATAGCTTTTGTAAGAAATTTTATTTCCTTGGTTAATGGTAAATCTAGTAATTAAAGGAAAAAAATAATATTATAATAATATAAAACTAACCTAACACTTGTATTAATTTAATTAGATTAGCGTATCATGACCAGGATAATCCTTGAGTGAATTTTAGGAACACTTGAATCCACGTTGATTCCTTTAATTCATTTATAATATAATATTCAATGAATAGTCATTTTTATTAAACTTTGATTTTTAAAAAGTAATTAATTTTTAATGAAGTTATACAAGAGATCACATAGACTATAAATAATATATAGAAAGAATAAAATATTACCTATATCATTGCAGTTTATTTATAATTTTTAGGAGTTATATAATTACATTTAATTTTGACACAAAGATGATGTAATAATAGATTTATTAAAGAAAGAATCAAATAAATGATATTAATAATATGAAAATAAATATAATTTTATATATTTGATGTCATAAATTAATTTTATAGATGAATATGACACTTTATTATTGAGTTAATGTTGTTTTTTTATATGTAATCAGGTTTTTAAATTTTTTAAAACAAGTCAATTATAGATAGTGTCAAAATTTACATAATTCCTATTCTAAAATATAAAATATTTAAGTAAATGATATAAATTTTATAAAAATATAAGATTCATCCAAAAGTTTATATAAGTCTAAATATTTCATTAATGACTCATTAATTGGTCATTTGGTATCATTTGATAGTATCTTAAACTCTCAAATTGTAATTTACATGATAAATCAGTAAGAGTTAAAAGTGTTTAAGACAAAAAGATATAGATTAAAAAGTATTCAAAAACCTGTTTAACATTAATTTGATTATTATTATTCTACCCTGAATCATCCTATCTTAAAAATAAATCCATTTGTGATAATTTGGAATGAAAATTGGATTTATATAAATTTAATACTTTAAATAATTTCCAAGGTTCCCCTCCCCTCTCCTATAAAAGGTATCCATTCCTATCAATTACCCACACTTTAAAAAACCCTTTGGATTACCAAATATCATCCAAAAACCTTCATAGAATACCTACCAATATTATTGAATCCTTATTTTAGTCGGAACACCTTCTTTAGAGGTGTTAAGGCCTGGTTCAAAAGTGATCAACTGAAGATGATGTATCATTTTCTTTATGTATTTCAATTTTATTTCTTCTTACAATTCATTAAGATATACCCAAACCATGATGATATAATAAATATAGTATCCTTAATATGATTATATTTTATTATTTTAATAACATCACCTAAATACTTATCCAATATCGACAAATTTAAAATGAACCTTTCATTCAGGTGTACGGTGGACTACCGCCTAGCGAACCAATATAGTTTTTTTCATCATCTTCCTTAAAGAAGGGTTATAATAATGGAATTAATGTTCATATGTGATATTAATGACATCATAATAATTATTATATAATAATATATATATTATGCTGTTACTTTCCATGCTCATAAAAATGATAATTTCATTCGTGCAAACATGTGAACTATCATCTCTACAAAGCGATGTGATTAATTTTTATTAACAACACCACTTTTATAATATATATAAGTATATTTAAATGATTAATAACATATTTTTTATTTTATTATATTTATTTAATTATAAATAAGTACTTACCTTATTTCTAGTATGATCAATGAAAAATAATTGGGCTACTCATGCGTACGTACATCCTACCAACCCCATGATCATAACATTGTTATTTTTTCATAACATCAATGAAACATTTGATTTAAAAAAGTATAATTAATGTATTAAAATTGGTTATTATGTATTGACTTCTATTATAGATATTATGGAATTATGACCACATAGACTATTGACATCATTGCATGTTCATTTTTTACTCATGTATTGAATAATGAAAAAACGTCTGATATGAACATAAATAAATAAGTAATTGTTATAACTCGTTAAAAAGTGAAATGAAAGGAAAATTTAAAAAACGTTCTAAATAAATAATAAATCTACCTACTTTTATTGTTCAGGTTTATAAATATTGTAAATGATGAGTTTGAATCAAGGTAAGGGATATCGTCTCAATATCCTTTCACTGAGGAATATATTGATGTTTTACTACACCTTATTTTATATGGTGTATAATCAACCCATTTGTATTTTAATTGATTAAAAAGGTTTCAAAATGAATATTTTAGACAAAGAGTATTACTTAATTTATAAAACAATAAATGGAATGTTTTTTATCATATATGTTGACAACAACTTCTCCGCCAATGTGACCAATATCTGATATTTGTGTTAATCTACAAGACTTAATGTTTTTAAAAGAAAAATAAATCCATTATTCCTTTAAGGGTTTTTTGGTATTGATAATGGTTTTGAATGTGGATGGACTATTTCAATATTGAAATGATTTCTTGTGATTGAAAATGAAATTTTATGAGTTAAATGTTGATAAATGTAATCTTTTATGTGTTTTGTTTATATAGTGGTACTTGGACATTAGACGGGTGGTTACATGATATTTAAAATATAGATTGTACTATGATAAACCAAGTATGGGTGAGACCGTGTTAGATATCCAATTCATTATGTAATGAGATGGTGTTAAAAGATCAGGTTTCTTTTAAGAGATTTTAGGAAAATACTGTGATGAGTATTCTAAATGTTACCGTGATGATTCTTCCATAAGTAGCTGGGAAATCTACAATGTAACAGTGATATAGATTCCACAATTTACCTTTATACTTTATGATTTCTATGAAACTTTATAGGAATATAATGATTTCATGATTTAAGATAAAGAGTTTACGTTTTGTGGGTGAAAATTTTGATTTTGTAAAAATGTTATCATAATTGTAAAATATTCATGGAATAATGGTTTAATTCCTTATTTTATATCACTTATTGAGATTTTTGTGCCCATCCCAAGTATTTGAAATTATTTTTCATATGATATAAGGGAGAATAGATTTAGGGATGGGATCAAGAAAAAATTATGATGATTAAGAGTGATTAGAAACCACCTTTCATTTTAAAATTTTCTATTTTATGGATGAAATAGATATTTTAGGAAGTGTCCACTTTGTATTTATATAATTTTGTTATGTTGGATTTATAATATAATTTTCAATAGATATAATATTGAAAACTTCCTTAATTTTAGTTAGATTCAAACTATTGTCTTAACTGAATATTATGTAATTTCTTATGTTGGGGTCATACAGTTGGTATCATAAGATGGTTTAGACAACATTGGAGATTCGGATGAATTCTTATGAGATATAGATATGATCAGGGGTTTATATGTTTATTTTTGATCCAAGGTTTAATTTCTTAGAAACAATTTTGAGTTTTAGGTCATGAAATATTTGGGTGATTAATGATATTCTTGGAGACATTTATTTTTTGGAGGTTTTTATGTGTTATTAATTTTTCACGAAAAATGAATGGTATAGAAGAAAATCTGGGGTTAAAACATGTTATGGTAATTTTTGAAGACTTTATCTCATTTTCGTAATGTTATAATATTTTATGTAGTTTTTTAAAATGGACAACAGAGAGACTATGTGACAAACCGTCATGTTGGAAAAGGCTGCATGAATTAAACCCACAACCAAAGTGTGACACAAATTCTTCAGCATCCAAAGGCATAAATTAATTACCCTATTAGTAAGAATTATTATTTTTAGGTAAATGAATTTATGTTTTAATAATAAGTTTATTTGTGATACTTATTTTTAATCGAATAGATAACCATGGGATTGGGAAATTATTTGGGGATTGAGTGATAAATGTTATTTTTGAAGACATCATCTTTTTTGGTAAAATTTTATAATTAAGATAAATAGAATACTATGTAATCCTATTCTAGGAATTTTAATTAAGGTTAAATTATTTAATTGTGTTATTTTTTGGAATTAGGTTATTTGTGGTAATGTTTAACCTATCATGGATACCATGTGACTAAGAAATTATTTTTGGTATGAGATATTAATAGTGAATTGTGTTATATGGAGAAAATTTTTAAAATTCAGCATGGATGAATATGTGATCAAATCCTTCTATTTTTTGGGTTTCAATAATATTTTGGATTATTTCAAATAATTATAAGTATAGTTATTTTTCAAATAGACTATTTTGAATGTTAGGTATTACTTTTGAATTTTAGAGATTAAATGTAGTATTTTTTTTATAATGTATTCTTCTTGTGGGGAGATTTATATTATTTTGTCTTAAATTTTTGTTTTTGGTTAGTGTTTCTTGAAAGGAGAAATATATTAATAATCTTATGTGGGTTTTTTAATTCCATAAAAGTTCATTCATCTTGAATACTCATCATTTGGGGAAAAAATGAGTTTAAGGTAGAAATTTATTAAAGGATGAAACTATACTTGTCAAGTTAATATATATCCTTTTGTTATTAGACAAGGAATGAAATAAATTCCTAAACATTACGAAAAGGATCTTAAGACAAAAAAACTCATTTAATTTTATTACTGACTAATAAAATTCTATTTGACCTATCACATGTTTCTGGTTTTCTTATTTTTAACTTTCTCTTAGGTGTGTTTTTATAAATTTCCATAAGAAATTGATGGTTAGTTATTTTCTATATCCATGTTTTACAACATGGAATCCAAGTATGTGTTATCTTTGGAGACCTTTGTATTGTACATTCTTTCTTTTAATGTGGATGTTTTATTAATCCTTTTTCTAATGTTGGAATGAAGAAAAGGTATTTTGAAGAGTCATACCTTAGTTACCAACACAAAATTAAAATTTCAATGAATAAAGTCCCAAAATGAGGGAGAATTTGACATCCTGAGTATTGAAAAGGAAACACAATGTTTGATTGCATATATTATAAACCACATCGAGCATAAAAGACCAACTAAATATTATTATTTATTATGGTAGTTATCACCTAGACATTTGAATATAGGGAATGAATAGTGTTAACTGAATTATGAAAATATGGTTTACACAAATTTATATAATTATTCATTGGTTACCAAATTAACTGGAAATGAAACTATAAACCAATTGAATATAAGAGTGTATTTTTATGAAAAAATATAAAAATGTGAAATATAATGTTTATAAAATAATAAAATAACTATATTTGGAATATATTAATAAAATATTAATTCAATATAATGTTTAAAATTCATATTATGTGGTTTCTAGACATTATATATGAACAAATATAATTTTACTTATAAAAGGAGTGTTTTTCTAAAAATACAGTTTTACCATCTTTTGATAGAGAACCCATTTTAAATCTATTTTTGACAAATTAATACATTATATTTGAAAAAATAAACTTATTTTTTGGAATCAGGGCATTAAAATGAAGTAGGGATAAATTTCTTGAATTTTTTTGATTAAATTCATATCTTAATAAAAAAACAATTATTTCATTTTAATTCAACATAGCTTTTTCTTCTAAGTTATTTTCATTGTAAGATTTTCCTTTGCATCAATTTTAAAGAATAATTAAATTGTGTTTATATAATTTAATTTAGTTTTTTTTTCATTGGAATCAACTTATTATTGAAATTGGATATAAAAACAATGAAATTTTTTGATCATTTTACTTAAAAAACATTTTTTTTCTTATTTCGTCAATGGGATGAATTTTTAATTTATTTCTTCCAAAAGGTGTTTTAATTTGTAAAAATGGAATACATATTTGTTATAATAAGGTCCAAATTATCTAACTCTCTCACTTTTATTTTTGGACATTATGAATATTAACTATAGTAATAAACATTATTACCTCTGTTAAAGGTAAATTGGATAATTAATGCAAAAATTAACATTATAAAAATCTAAAACTACCATAACACTTGTACTAATTTAATTTTATGTGATTATAATAATTAGGATCATCCTTGGGTCAGTTTTTGGACAAATTAGAGCCACTTGGATGTCTTTAATTCAATTATATTATTATATTAAATGAATAGTCATTTTTGTTACACTTTTGTTTTTAAAAAGAAAGTATTTTAATATGGAGTTATTAAAGGGATACTTTAAACTAAAAAAATATTTAATAATATAAATTTATTACCTAAATAAATAAAATTTATTTAAAATTTTAAAAAATTATATTCTTTAATTTAATTTTAACACAAAGACGATGCAATACTAGATTTATTAAATAAAGAATCAAATAAATGACATTAATAACATTTAAATAAATATAATTTGATATATTTGATGTAATACAAGAATATTATGAATTAATATGTTATGTTAAAAATTATTTAAATTATTTTTTGATGTATTCACGTTTTGATGGTTTTTTTAAAAAGTCAAGTGTGAATAGTCTCAAAATTGAAATAATTCACACTTAAAAATATAATTTTTTTAATTAAATGATATTAAATTTCTTGAAATATTATATTCATCATAAAATAGGATATAAGCTAAAAAATATCATTAATGACTCATTCATTTGTCTTTTTTCATGATTTAATAATTATTTTAACTCTCTAAGTGTAAATTACATGAAAAATCGGTAATATTTAAAAGTGGTTAAAACAAAAAGATAAGGATTAAAAAATATTAAAAACTTATCAAATTTTAATAGGATGGTTAATATTTTGGCCAAAATCATCCCAAATTATAAATAAATCAGTTTCCTACAATTTTTTTTCAAAATTGAATTTATATTAACTTATTACTTTTAATAATTCCAAGGGTTCCCCTCCCCTCTCCTATATAAAGGAACCAATTCTTCTCTATTACTCACACTTCCAAAAATATTTAGATGGCATAATACCTACCCCGAACCCATACTAGAATCCATACCCAAATTATTTAAGAACTATTCTAGGCATAACACCTTCTTTAGAGGTTTTAAGGTGTTTTTCGAAGGTGATCAACCGAAGAAGAGGCATCATTTTCATTAAGTATTTCTATTTTATTTTTTCTTCAAATTAATTAAAATCTAAAAAACCATAATAATAAAATAATTTTCCTACCCATAATATACTGAGATGTTATTATATTAATAACATCACCTAAATATATCTCCAAATTCATCAAATGTGAAATGAACCTTTTGTTCATTTGTGTGACGGACAACTGCCCCGCGAACCAATATTTGTTTTCAACACCATATTTAAATAATGGTTATACAGATGGAATTTATGTTCATATGTGATATTAATAACATATTAATCATTATAATATAATAATATATCAATTATGTTCTTACATTCTATTCCCATAAAAATGATAACGCCGTTCATCCATACGTGTGAACTATCACCTCCACGAAGTGATGTGATCCATTTTTATTCACAAAACGACTTGTATGACATATATAAGTATATATAAATGATTAATATTATATTAATTATTTTATTATAAATATTTAAAGATAAAACATTAATTAACTTCTTTCCATAAATATCAATGACAAATAAAGACATTACTCATGCATACATATTGTCTACCATCTCCATGATTATGAGGATGTTCATTTTAATACCATAAATGAAAGATGCGATTTAAAATTTATAAATGACATAAAATCATTATTATTATGTCATGGATTTTATTGTGGAGATGATTTACTTATGACCACATGGACTGTTGACTTCTTATCAAATTCATTTTCAACTCAAGTAATGAATAATGATAAACATGAGATATGGACATAAATAAATATGTAATTGTTATAACATGGTAATAAATATTATAAAGGGGATAATAAACATAAAAAAGATTCTAAATAAAGTATAAATTAAAATACCTTTATTATTTTGGATTATAATGTTTGTACATGATGAGTCAGACTCAAGGTAAGGGATTTCATCTCAATCACCTTTCATGGAGACATATTTTGAGGTTATAAACCACATTATTTTATAATATGTATAATCAACCCCTTTTCTTTTTCATTCATACAAAGGGTTTCAAAAAGAATATATTTATATAAATCATTTTAGTTTCATTACAAAATTATAAATGGAATGTTTTTATATATATGGCGACAAAAATTTCTCCACTATTGTGACTATTATTTGATATTTGGATTCCTATACAATACTTAATGTTTTTAAATGAAAAATAAATCCCCTATGTCATGTCCCCTACCTACAAAGAAACACCTCCAGGGGTGGAAGTGGAGAAAGAGAGATAATGACCCCTGAGTCCCACCCCCATTAGGCCCTGGAGTGGCGACTAGTACGAGGGGTACAAAGACCTAACAATATGGGAGGAATTTACCCTTTTTAATAATAATACATTATTGGGATAATGGTTGTATCATCAAGAACAACTACATGAATTAGTATAAAAATAAATCTGACCATACCACAATGCATGTATAAATAATAAATTATACAAATAAAAGTCTACAAATAAAAAAGAAAAGATTAAAAGCTAAGGCAGCGACACAATAGCTTCTACAATGGTCCGAAATAGAAATTTCCGGCATGGTCCACAGAGTCCCCATAAAAACCTAAAAACTATTTTATATATGTAGGGTGGTGATACAAGTGTAATCAGTAGCAAAAACCAATGTTACTCATCCACATGTTGGAGAATCATACTAATTCCGCTACGAGAAAACTACAGAACAAAAAAGCACCGAATAAGGTATACTGACCATCCCAACCACACCAAGGAACACTAAACATATAAATAATGTCTTGTAATGTAATATAATATGAAAATTGATATTTGGGTACCCCACACCACTTCCCACTAGTCAACTACTCATCCCTAATGGCAAACATCCTAGCGCTACTACTCTTTCACATGTCCCCCGACCACAACGCACCTGAAGAAACATGGGTCAAAAACCACAAAAAATCTTTCCCATAGACACATAGTCCACAACCAAAACCTCATCATACCTAAAACACCTAAACCTCATCCTAACGACACCTCGGAAAACAACCTCCTCTGAACCTACCCGAAGAATCATGGGCAACCATATATCTGGTTATAAACCTCAAGACATTAAAACCATCACAGATAAACTTATGCAATAATAAAACATAATAAATTACAACCTAGAAGATGGAAAAGAGAAGGGCTTGTAATCATCCTTCAATCCTCTCACTAGGATGTTGGGAAAGACACACCCCCCATATCAGTGGGGGTGTTCGGCACACGGTGCTCAACATTGGTGCGGTGCATATACAAAATCAAAAGGAACTACAATTATATATATATAGGTATAAAAACACACAACCCAACTTATGTGTTTCCAAAAAACAATAAGCCCACCCAAAACCACCCTTGTTGGTACCCCTAAATGCACAACACACAACATTCCACAAAACCCATTTCACGTTCAATTCCAGTTTTTTTATGCATAATCATTAACAATGAATCAATAAAAACCATCATCAATTTCATTAACTAAAAAATCAATTTGGAGTCATTAACATACTTTACTAATTGCATTAATAAAAGGGTAGAAATAACCGAACTGATAACATAGCATAAGCACAACAATATAATAAAAGAAAAAAAATATCAAAAGTCACATTACACATTCAATCCATATTTATAAGATTAACATATTTCCCATGTATTGAATAACTACATATTAATACACATTAGTTCATAAAATTTCAGCATGTTATCAATATGTCATTATCTGTTCACATTCTATATTCTATTTCTGAATAAACAATTTTTCCAGAATCATATAAAGAATAGGGTATCCCATTTTAGTTCCACACATTCCAAGAAACTAGATTAATTTCGAAAAATTAAATTACTAACACACAGAAAGTAGCGCCACACCACAACCCATTACTTTCCATCTAGAAATCCCACATCAATACCAAATAACAATCACATTCCCTTTTTGCAGCCTTGCTATACATTCGTGCCATAACCATTATACAAGACCACTATATAACCATATTTACCATAACAAAAATCACAACTCCACGACAAAATACATCTCATCCATTACCCCCACATATCACAACACAATCATATTTCCTTTATCCCATCAGAAGATCCAATACACATCACACAATTGTGTCCAAAAACACGGTACACCACATAAGAGAGCAATAATTTCTTCCAGATTTAGAAGGTAATCATTTATTCAATTTCACTTTATTTATTTGTGGTGTTATGACACAATCCACATGATCTTGGGGAATCCGTTTTATTTAACTAAGTATACATGGTTAATAAATTTCAAATATATAGTCATTCAAAAAGAGAACTACAACAATATAACACAACCATAATGGGTGCGAGGATAATGACCAACAATTACAATGATTTTCAGAAGGCATATAGCCCATAAAATCACAATACCAATGAATATTAAAGAAGAAAATATATCCTCTTTCCCAGCCCTGTATATTGATCTTTAAATTTATTTATTTATCTTTATTAATTTTTTATTCTACTATCTTCACAAAGGAGACATATATACACCCACCACACATGATACAGAAATAATAGAGATGAAGGAAAACCTACTTGGAATAAGAAGCAATCAACACTTTATATTTTCACCAAAATAGGGGGTGTGTACATGACGAAACCCTCCTCTAAAACACGATCCAAAGATTGTAGTTTGATCACATGACTCCTCTAGGAGTACGAACTATGTGTGTTAAATATGATGTAATATAAGAATAAAGAATGTAGTGGAATGTATATCAGCGTTTTGAAAATTTCAATGGATTGGTGGTTTAGATATGATTTTGATTTTCCATTAAAGGAACATCCGGTCAAGATTACATGGTTTGAATAAGTAACCACACATAGAACCTTAGGTAAATTTGCATAGGATTTATGGGATTTGAATCTGCCTTAAATCCCTTAAAAAGGCTTTGAATGCGTTTTATATCAAAGAAAACGTCAACCAGAAAAACTAATCTAGAAACATAGTTCATATATATCTCACCAATGACACTGTTCACCTATGACTCATGGATGACATTGTTCACATTATTCTCACCAATGGAACAATTAATGTCTTCTCATTGACGCGAGTCACTGGTATGAATCACTGAAAAGAGTCACTGACAGTTAACTTACCAACAAATGGCTCACAGGCAGATGACTCACCAACATATGACTCACCGACATATGTATCACCGAGAAATGACTAACTGATAAATAACTCACCCATAGATTAGTCAACAAAAGATGAATCACCAATAGATGACTCACTAACAGAAGACTCACCGACATATGACTCACCGATATATGACTCACAGATAGATGAACCACTAACAGATAACTCCCTGACATATAACTGACCGACATATAAAAAACTGACAGATGACCCACAGTCAACATTTTTCAAAAAAAAAAATAGAATCACAGGTCACCGAACTAAAAATTTGGAAAAGTGTTAGAAATAAGTCACCTTGATATCAAATAACACCCCATACACAATATTGTCACAAAGTAATGGATTGTAGTGGTCTATTCTATTACATCAGATACCTCTCAAAACATTCACATGCTCAATAATTCAAAATCCAACCTAGAAAGTAACACGGGTTCCCAAAAAACACTATATGGGATACCTCTTAACGATATCGATATACTTGGAACCCAGAAGTCACTCAAAACCCATCCATTAGGGATGATTCCTCTCAAACTAAGGCAGAGTCACATTGAAAAGTTTAACAATTCCAGTACACAATGCATAATAATAAATAAATCATAACAACCCTAAGGATGGGAGCACATTCAAGACAATTTATTCATATTATTTCCAAGGGAAGTGATTGTTTCACATAATAGTAAACATTTTTAATCCTTTTCATATCAACAACTTCATTTATACATGTCATTGAATGAAAATACATATATGCATTTTCCATATTTGTTAATATATAAAATCTAAATTCAAAATAGTCGAAACATATCATTCTTGACATATCATGGAGAAACAGATTCCAATGCTTTAGTAACAATTGACTAACAACATAGGAAATCTATCTAAGAAAATTTACCAAATAATCTTGGTCGAGTTTAGAAGATATGCATGATTTTTAAATTGATCTATTAATTTACATTCATGTATCTCAAAATTTTATTTTGAAGTGTGTTATGTTGGAAAACTTGCCTATTAAATCATTTCCATGAAAATATAAAATAACTTCAATATGATATGAAGACCAATTTGAATCAAACCCTCCTTTGAAATCACTTTTTCAATTATAGTTTTTAAAAAAATACTCTTTGTGAAAACACTTTCATCAAATCCTATAAAACCACATTTTCATAAATATGTCTCCCAAGACCACTTACCTAAATTGGAAAGGTTCATGTTTTCATAAAAAAATATCATATTCTACTAACAAAACTCTATCTTTCTCTTCACCAAGTCAAATATAATATAATATTTATAAAACAAGAAATTTCAAATGTCATGCATCACAATTGTGACGTTAGTTTTAAACATACAGGCTTAACCATGTTTAAACTTTTTCCAGTTTTCTCATGAGAACAATAATTACTAGGAACATACTTATATGTAAACAACTAGGGGTTTATATTTTCCAAAATAAAATCATAGTTACATGTCTTTACTGGAGGGATTTCCAAATAAAATTAATATACCAATACAAAAAAATGATATTAATATAATTAGAGCTAAAAAAAATAAAAAATAAGGGAACTCATCCACCACACCATGATATTTTCCACTTTGGGTGGAACTCACTCACCCGCATAGTTTTAAAACATGTCATAATATAACTCATCATGATGCAGGGAATAATTTCAATCTGTTCATATGTTTGAGGTCATAAAACATGTCATTAACATAAAATCCATCATGAAAATCACAACCAACAAGATAGTCATCAAATGTTTCGATCAATACCTTTATAAAAGATTTGGGAATGGGAGGAAAGCCCATCTGTATTTGTTTCTTTGTTTCTAAAATGAACAGTTTATATTATTACACCTTTTAAGTGATTAATCCATTTTATGAGATGTGAGGGATTCTATAATCATAATCACACCACATCACAACACAAAAAAGTCTCCATACCACAATAGCCAAAAACGCCCCCACCACACATCACCATCATTGTACAACACAACCATTGGCCAAACAAACCATCCTATGAAAATGCTCACCAGACATTTTCCACAACCACCCCAACTCTCCACTTTACCATCGAAACACAACTTCCATTTTTATATAACCACATCCTCTTTATCGTCATGCATGTTTCCACAAACAACAAACACCATTATCACACACAAAGCCTCGTGTACAAAAATCTAATAATTCATTCTCCCACATCATGATATTTTCTATAGTGGGTGACACTGACTTGCCCTATGATTTTTAATTACATCAAGGTATCACATGTTTCAGGTGGGGATCATTTTTACCCTATTTTTATACGTCATGGTTTTTAACACCCATTTCACATAAGTAAACTTCAACAAGAATAATCACAAATAGAAGGAACACATAAAATCTTCCATAATTATCCAGTAGTTTTTATTAGTTAATTTCATTAATTTTCATGGGTAATTTCAATAAAATTTAAATTTCCCATGAGGGATCATTTCATTAGACATATATAAGTGATTATAATTTTAATACATGGTGAGTTTAAACATGAATTTATAGTAAGGGTTTCATTATCCACAACAATGACACCGCCACATGATTTCTAACAACTACCATTTTCAGTAGGGTATATATACATATACTTGCAATGATAACAATGAAACCACAAATAGCACACAATATCTACATGTTGGCTCTCGTAAAACACCATATATTGAATTCAAATAGCCTTAACATGAATAAAATTTAAAGGAAAAACCCCCAATATGTAATATCAAACACCATGGTTTATATGGTTTAAACATGAAATTTTGTGTTCATATTATTATCGTGAAAATACACTACCAACATCATTTGAAAAATTAATTCATGATATATTCTTTTGTTCAATTTAAATACTACCTTACATAAACAACATGTTGCTGTAATATTAAATGTAAAACATTCTTTTTAACAAAAAAAATAAAACTAAACATGTTGTATTGGTATATTTCATGCCTTATCATGCTCATGGAGAATACTACTTAATCACTCCATTTCTCATGGAAACAAGCTAACAAGATTATAATTGCTCACATTTTATTAATAAATCTCATGCTTTAACATGTTGAAGATAAACACTATTTAATCATTTCATAGTCCAAGAAAACATTATTATATATAGAAATAATGACCGCATGAATCTTCATATATATTTATATGTAACATATTAAAAAATATACATGATAAAAAATTCATACTAGATTTTTCCTAGAATCTAAAAAATGATTCTAACTTTTTACATGATTCCCACGAAAAACTAATCATGAATTAAAATTTGAGTTAATGTTGTTTCCATACATAAAATATATTATCAATAATAAAAAAATAATTATAATCACATTAATAGTTTTACATCTATAAAATTTACCAGAAGTCATGCTTATCATTTTCCAAAATTGGAAATAAATGTCAAAAGAATTTATACCCTTGAACATTCTTAAAACATATAGTTAGAAAAATACTATTGAACATCAATCATTCCAAATAATGATAAAGTTATTCTTGCCAAGACTTCTAAATTCAAAGTAAGTATCAATAAATAATATGGATACTTTTAAAAATTTCAGAATTTATATGTCTAAATCCGCATTTTACAACAAGTCAACAACACATTCTTCTGTTAAAAAAATTGTAAAGAAAATTCTTGGCATATTAACATGGGAATATGAAAATATCTATTCATGTTTTAAAACATTACATAAACTAGATAGAATGATATAAATTTCTAAAAAATGATTAAAAATAAGTTTGATCCAAAATCATTCTTTAAAGGAAGAGTAAAAAACACATTCAAACTATAATATGGTTTCAAATAAAAAATTAAATCCAGTTAAAAATCATATTACTTCCCCTTCTTGGTTATTAGTTTTATTACACAAACAACTAATGAATTTTATTAGAAAAAATAACAAGGTAAAAGCCATATAAACTCATAAAATATCATGATTTATTCAATTCATTTTATCAAAAAATTCAAATAAGAACTCAATTCATTATGATGCATGTACCTTTCCTAGTTCTCTACACTACAATCAATGTATACTCACTTGGTCATTTGGTAAGATCAGAGTCCTTGCATCATATCATAGGGGGGGCTAAAATCATGTTTCCTAGCTGGTCTTACCTAGACTATTTCACACCCCAAGATCACTAATCATTGTTTCCCATATAAACCATGCAATTACCAGTATTCATAACTCGATGCTACATACTATATCTCAACCATCAACTCTGATATCATTATTTCATGACCTCTCCCTCCAAAGATACCCCTCCTGGGATGGTAATGATGAAAGGGATATAATCACCGCAAAGTTCCACCTCTAGTAGGCCCTAAAGTAGCAACTAGCACCAAGGGTACAAAGATCAAACAATATGAGAGCCATTAACAATTTTTTATAATAAAACAAGAGCATGAGATATGGTGTATCATCCATAACAACTTCAAGATATATTATAAAAATAAATCTGAACCATCCCATAATGAATCTATAAATAAAAAATGATAAATATAAAATTCTACAAATAAAAAAAGAGTAAAAGATAAGGATGTGACACAACAAAAGCTCCGGCGGTCCAAATAAGATATTTCCATCATGGTCTACAGAGTCATCCTAGAAACCTAAAAATAGTTTACTATACATTGGGTAAGCATATATGTATACTCAGTAGGAAAACTAAACTTCCTCTTGCACAGGAGGGAGAAGCATAATAACTCCCAGGTGAAAAAACAAAATAACCCGGGAGCACTGAAAAAGGTATACTGACCATCATGACCTCTCCAAGGCACAATCACTAGGTAACACAACTCAAGTAATTTAATATAACAAACTCATTGAAATTTAGTTACCCCACCCACTTCCCACTGGTCAACTGCTCATCCCTAACAGAAAACTTCATGACACTACAACTATTCCACAATTCCCACTGCCACAACCCACCCGCAGACACCTAGGAAAGAAAAACCACACCCCGCTCATAGAAAAATGAGCCCCAACCATAGCCTCATCCTACCCAAAAAAATGTGGTCCTCTTCACTAAGAAATCTAGGAAAAAACCATGTCTCAACATTTTAAAATAATCTTGGGTGACCATATATCAGGTATTAGAACTCAAGCCATTACAGCATGCCCGAATACACTCGAGTGTTAATGAAACACAAGACATTAATTCCTTGAGGATGGAGGAGAGAATATAATTTAAGCATCCATCCATCCACCCACTAGGATTTTGGGAAATAAATCCTCCCCCATAGCAATGGGGGTGTTCAACAAATGGTGCTCAACACGGTTGAAGTGAATATAGTCAATCACAAGGAACTACGTGTATATATATAGGTAAGAAAAAGAACTTCCCAACCTATTGGTTTCCGAAAAAAACAAGCCCACAACTAACAACCCTTTCTGCTGCCCATAAATGAAAAATGCAGATCAATCCCCAAAACACATTTCACATTCCATTCCAGTTCATTTATGCATAATAATTAAAATGTGAATCAATAAAACCCATCATATATTTCATTATCTATCAAATCTATTTGGATTAATTAACATATAGTATTAATTCCATTAATACATGGGTCGATATAGTAGAACAAACCACATAGTATAAACACAACACCATATGAGAAGGAAAAATTCAACAAGTCACATTACACATTCAACCCGCATTTAGAGGATTAAAAGATTTCACATGTATTTATTCGTAACATAATAATATCCAATTAGTTTATCAAATTTCATCTTGTTATCATTAATTCATTATCTTTTCAAATTCAAAATTCCATTTCAAAATAAATTATTTTTCTATATTCTTCTAAAGAAAAGGGTGTCCCATTTCTATTCCACACATTCTAGGAAACTAAATTAAATTCATAAATTTCAAAAAAAAATAAACAGATTGTATAACCACACATAAACCCATTAATTTCTATCCAATAATCCCAAATCACCACCAAATCACAACCACATCCCATTTTTTCAGCCTTTCTGCATGTCCACGCCATAACCATCAAACATCCCCACTGTATAACCATATGTACCATCACCAAAATCCCATATCCACCACATAAAACATATCATAAACTAACACCAAATATAATAACACAGTCATATTTAATTTATTACATTACCAAAGACAACCCACAATACACAATCATGTCCAAAAACAAGTTACAACAAATAACAGGGCAAGCCATGCTTCTATATTTTGCAGGGCATCCATTATTCAATTTAACTTTATTAGCTAAGGGTGTTATCAAGAAAATCCACAAGATCCCGGGGTGTCCATTTTACTTAAAAAATATATAGGCGGTTAATCAACTTCATATATACAGTCATTTAAGTAGAGACCAATAACAAGCAATAATAACCATCCTGGTTGCACAGAGAAATAACAGCAACGATCATGATTTTCAGTTGGCATATAGTCTATACCATCACAATATCTATAATTATAAAAGCAAATCATATATCACTTTTCTCATCCCCATATATTGATATTTAAATTGATTCAATTATATTTATTAATTTTTCATTCCACTACCTTCACAAAGGATACATCCACACACTGACCACACATGAAAGAAAAATAAGGGAGATGAAGGAAAACCTATTTAGAATAAGAACCGAAAAAATATTTTTAGTTTCACCAAAACAGGGGGTGTGTATATGATAAAACTCTAATTTGAAACATGATCCATAGGTTGTATTTTCATTGCACGACTCCACTGGTAGGAAGAACTATGGGCGTTCTGTTCCATGTAAAATAAGAAAGAAGAAGAAGGGAGAAAGGTATTTTATCAATTTAAAAATATAAATATAACTACAGTTTGGATACAGTTTAAAATTTCCATTAATGGAAGATATGGTAGATATTAAATGGTTTGACCATGTAACAACACCCAAACCATTAAGACCATTTTGACATGAGTTATGATCTTTCAATATGGCTTAAATATCATAAAACTAGGATTTGAATGTGTTTTATGTTGAAGAAAATGTTAATGGGTGAAAATAATATGGGAAAACAGTTCAAATATATCTCACCGGTGATATTGTTCACTTATGACTCAACGATGGAACTGTCCACATTTTCCTCACAGATGGCACTATTCACATTTATCTCACTAATGATAGTCACTGTGGTGAATCACCAACACGAATAAAAAATAGATGACTCACCGATAGATGAACCTCCTACAGATGAATCGCGAACAGATGAATCCCCAATAGATGACACACCGACATATGACTCATAGATAGATGAATCATTGAAAGATGACTCCCTAACATATGACTCATCGATAGATGACTTGGGGACAAAAGTCTCACCAAATGATGACTTATTGATATATGACTCATTAAAAGATGAGTGGCATATAGATGAATCAGTGGCATATAACTCACAAACAGATGACTGCCCTATAGCACTATTCATGAAACTAGAAATTCTATTCGTAGAGCTAAAAAATTTCACAAAGTGGTAGAAATAAGTCACCTTGACATCCTAGAACACCCCAAACACCATATTTTCACAAAGGAATGGACCGGATAGGTTTGGTTCAAAAAACATTACTACTTTCTTGGTGTTTTGGTCTGAAAAATGGTTTTCAATGTGGATTGACTATTTATATATCTTGAAATTATTTATTGTGATTATAAATGAAATTTTGTGAGTTAAATGTTGATAAAAGTAATCTTTTATGTGGTTTGATTATATAATAGTACGTAGTAATTTTAAGGGTGGTTACATGATAAACAAAATATGGGTGGTTGAATGATAAACCGAGGGTGGGTGAGCCCATGATAGCTCTCCAATGCATTGGTTAATGAGATAGAGTTAATAGTACAATTTCTCCAATGATATTTAGGTAATATATTTTTATGGGTATTCCAAAGGTAAAGTTAATGGTTACCCCATACATAACAATGAAATCTAAAATGAAACTATGAATTTGATGCCACAAATTAACTTTATGTGTTTTTATTTACATGATGTCTTATAAGAATATTATTATTTCATGATTTAATCTAAAGAGTTTATATTTTATAGGTGTAAAGTATGATTTTGTGAAAATGTTTTCATGATTTTAAAATATTAATGGACTAAAAATTTCAATCCTTATTTTATATCCCTTATTGAGATTTTTGGGTTCATTCCAATTTTTGATTTTTTTTTCACAGCATTTAAGGTAGAATAGAGTCAATGATTGGATCCTGGATAAGTTTTGATGATTAAAAATGAAAATAAACCATGTTTAATTTTAAGAGTTTCTATTTTATGGTTGAAATGAATACTATTAGAAGTGTCCAATTTATATTTCTATGGTTTTTAAGTATTATTTATGGTCATATTCTCAAGATCTCTATACTTTAAAAGATCCCCAATGTGAAATAAATTCTAATTATTGAAATAACTCATGATTATGTAATTATTATGGTTGGGGACTTATATTTCAATAGTTTTAGTATTTAGAGTTAGAATGTATATATTTTTATGTTAGGATTCATATTATAGGATCTATTGTTTTTATTATTGTAATTTACATTTTATAGGGTTTTCATTGAATGGTTTTTGGATAATAAAATGGTGTATCTATACATCTTATTTGCTAATGTCCTTGGATAATGGAATTAGAAATTAATAATTATATGATTGATGAGGATCAACAAGGTAAGAAGTTGTGACAACTTATGTTTGTTTCAGATGTTTTGAGATTTTATAGATTCATATTATTTATAGATAAATGAGGTTTTATAGTTTCAAAAAATATATCCATTTGATATTGGTATTATTCCCTATACCACATTAGAATATAATCAAATAGTTTTCATTATTGGAACTATGATATACTTTGAAATTACATATTTATATATATACGGATAGTTATATGGATCCTCATTGAATCATATAATTAAATTATACTTCTTATTTAATTTATTATTACTATATTTTGGAATTTTTTATTTTTATAATTTTATATTTCCTATGTGTTAATCATAAATTAATAATATAATTTGTACATAACATATAACTTATGGAATATTCAAAATTCAATTTAATGATTAGAATTTAATAGGGATGATATTAATCTATAAGTCAATTAAGAAGATTTTTTTAGGATGAAAAAATGTGCAGTCCTAGTATTTAATAATTATAGTTAATTGGAGTAGTTGAAAAAATGGATGGAAAAAGAGCAACATCCCAAAAAATCTCAATGTAGATAAAATTATTTTACCAAAACTCTTATTGAGAAGGATAAAATATTATTTTATAATTATAGTGAAGAGGAATAAGAAACTGGTGGAGATTTTAAAAGGATTGTTTCATTATATAAAATATGGTCAAAATCAATTTTTATAACCAAAGTGGAAATTTTTTCACTTATGCAAGGGAGAATATACAAAAGACATGCTAAAAGATTGAAATGTTAAATTTGAGTTATAAAAATTGTTAATGGAAGAGTCAATAAATGAGTATTGTTTAAAGAAATACCCCATTGAAGAAATTTTATGATAAATAATATAAAATATGGATATTGTATTTAAGGTTATATTAATAATTTACACGCTAAAATTTTCTGAAATATTTTTCTGTCAAAAAATTATTTCTTAATAGCATGTGTTACACGAAACAAAGAGTTTAAATAAACTATAATATAAAATTTAAATATTATAATGTAATATTAATAACCTAATACTTTGATTTTAGGGCATTAATAGTACAACCTATATCATGAAAAAAACGTGGAAATAAATGTATAAAGATAATTCATTTTAATCAATTAAATATAAATTAAAAAAACATTTGAAAATAAAAGAAATGTTTTTCTAGAAAAATATTTTTCTTAACATGTTGTATTTTTCTCTTAATAAATTATATTGGTCACTATTGTTGAGTTAATTTATCATATTTTATATATAATATATCTAACCAGATGATTTAAAATTCATATAAAATTTTTACTATGAGTTAGATAAGAATAAATCCCATTGAATGCATAGAAACCATCTTTTTCAAAAATTTGATTTTATCCCATTCAACACACTAGTCCTAGAAAATTCTTAAATATTTAGGTGTTTATATAGATTCAATTTAATAAACGATTTTAATTATTATTCCAAAAGTTGGAAAAAAGGACCCTTTCATTTTTATGCATTGTGAATAAGAATTGTGCTTAAACTTATCAGCTTGGTAAACGGTAAATTTGGTTAATCTAGATAAATGTTAAGCGATAAGGCCATAATTTTTCATCCCAATTATTTATTTATGATGTTAATTTAACCCTTATCACCTTATTCTCAAATTTTTTTAATGGATAATTTTCGATGAAAATATTATATCTAATGTATAAGATATAGAAATTTTTAAAATGTCACTCTCTTATTTTTAATTATTTATAATGTGTCCAGAAAGGGAAAAAATAAGATTATGAATAAATATAAATATCTAATATATATTTGATGAAATTATTTTAATGGTGTGAATTTATTTAAATTTTTTAGTGATTATATAATTACTTAAAATTCTTACGTAACACTTACACAATATTTCTTCAATTATTTGAAAAATAAAATAAATTATTTTAAAAAAATTATGTAATATTATTCAAAGGAATAATGGATTCCCAAAAAATTATATATAAGTATAAATATTAGTTTTATTATATATTATATTTAAATACACACTTTGACTTTAATTATTTAAAGTCAAATTAAATAAAGAGTATCAAAATTCACATTCATGATATTAAATCAAAATAAAATTGTATTAAATTAATTAAATACCAAAAAAAATACATAATAAGGTTAATGGGTATAATATTTGGTGTAAATTTTCATTAATTTTTCATTTATTATCCAATTTTTACCTTATATTTAAAATTATAACCCTTTAGGAGTGAGAAAAATGTAACCACATTCAAATTTGAAATTGGTTGCCAAAGGGGTTAAACTAAAAGATAAGTTTAAAAAAATTCACATAAAACTTTCCAAATTTTATTTTATAATGGGATTTAAACTCTATATTATCATATAATAAAATAAATATTCTTTTGGAAACAGTTTCCTAGAAAATTACTTTATTTATTTTTTAATCATTTAAGAAATCTTAAGAGTGTCCCTCCCATCAATAATGAAAAGACACCTCTCCATTCTCTTCATCACAAAACAATTACCATTAAATATCAACCAAAAACATCCAAATTATATTATACACTACATTTTACACATTATTTAGGTTTCTTATTCCAAATAATGACAACCCTATGGGTATTAAGATGATATCTACTAGAGTTGTTTAAATGAATAGGTAACCACATTTACCAATCAATTTCATTTTTAATTCCTCTTTTACATCCATTAAATAATTGGTATTTATAAAAAAATAATGAATTTAGTATATTTAATTTGTTGAAATATTATTTTTAATATTAAACCACCATTATCCACCCTCTTCTCCATAAAATGGGATGTTCAAGTATATCTCATGTGAACGTCTAGCTTCCCTTCTCCACATTTAGATTCAAATCATTTTTCACCACCATCATAAATAATTTTTTATTATGATTGTTATAATTTTTATGAATGATATTAGTTAAATAATAATAATTATTTAATTACAATATCATATATACCTTCTTACCTTCCAATCTCTTGGCAAAAAATTATATTACTCGTGCGTAATTGTGGACTACCACCTTCACGAAGTGACACGAATCATTTTTAATTTATCTTTTACATTTATTATATCGAGGATAAATTATATGAATATATATGAGGTGAACAATATAAGAATTATTTGTATGCGTGAATTATTTTTTCCATTAATTATTTCTATCTATTGAAAGTGAAAATAATGTTTCTTCGTACATGTAACCTATCGTCTCCATGAAAGACATAATTAATTTTTTGTCTATAAATTTTATAGATGAATCCATATATATATATAGAATTAATTAACATATATTATATTTATATCATGATTTGAATTATGGATATTATCAAACCATGATCAATGTATAGTGACCTACACTACTGAACAGAAATATATTTGAGAAATGAAGCGATTATCACCAGAATGGTAATTTTTATAATTTTTTTAATAAAAAAAGGATATCCTATGTAAATGATACATGGTATAATAAATTTGGGTATGGATCATGAGTAATTTCATAATATATATATATATTTATTAGATAGGAAGTTTAACTCTGAATGTGAAAAGGGTGATACAAAAGGCAAGGGATTTACGTTTCAATCCGATTATAATTTGGATTATATTTTATTGATCTAAAATAAAAAATATATATTATAATATATTTAAAATCCATTTAAATTTCATATCATTTAGTTATTTTTTGAGAACACGTGTTTTCCATTCATTTACTTCAATTTATGTACTCAATAGATCAAACAATTGTTTTATGGAAAACCAATTAAATTTTACTAGTCAGTAAAAAAACAAATTTGATTTCATATCCACATTTTATAAATTTTTATTGATGAATGTTTTTAATATTTTACAATAATTATTAAGGTCATTTTTTCTCATGACTGAATTTTTTTACAAACATTAATGGGAAAATTCTTGTCATTATCTTAATGAGGTAATTTATTACATTTTACAAATGTGTGAAAGGAATGTTTCATTCTAAATTATATAGAACTTACATATTTTCCCACCCTCATGACTGTTCAATATTTTGAAAAATCCTTTATATGTTTTCATGTTCCCATTCTAGGAAAATTTTTACCTTAATATTTTAAATATATATTTATAATGTGTTCCTTCAAAAGGAAAATGTTTTTTCTCATAAAATATTCGGGTGATTCTTTTAAAATAAATCTTTTTTGTGATCTCATATATTTATTTTAATTATGATTTATTTGGTATATAATCAAATTATACAAACATAATTAATTCTATAGATAGTTTATGTTTTTTAAGATAATATGTTCATGAGACCCATTTATTTTTTATTTGTTTTTCTCTAGTAAATAAATGAAATGTTTATAAGAAATGTTTTATTTGTATGAGTTATGATATGATGAAATGATTAATATGTAATGATCTTGGGGAACACATATGTATAGTTTTCATTATGAGATGGGTTATCTTGGAAGTATATGTCCCTCTAATTATTTTGGTAAATTTTTATATCTCATAAAAAACAGTTAAAAATAAGTTTATGTTCAGGATCTGTTGTGGGAAATAAGTCTATTTGATTTCTGTAGTATAGGGAAAGGTTCATATTCCTTATCTTATTAGAAATAGAAGTTTATGTTCTTTATTTGTTATTGAAAACTAATCAATTTTCTTGACCCAATATTTGAAATAGGTGTTGATGGCTAATCCATTATATTTTTATGGTCTTCATATTTAACCTTGAAATTTGAAATTGTTTCTATAGTTATGACAGTTCTAGGGTTTAATGAAATTATATTATTTCATATAATTGATTAATAATGAATTTATACTCTTATAAAATTTTTTTTTTGAAATTATAATGATATATTCCATGAATCATGTTTATGATATTCTATAGAGAGGTTATTAACTTTGTAATATATATTTTTAATATAGTAATTTCATGTTTATACTATGACATCATATGATGGTCGATTGATATCTCTCGTGTTTACCATTAATTAGAATATGAGCTCACACATTCTTAATTTTCTATTCCACGAGTAATAAAGAACATTTTTATATAGGGTATTTCTATAAAATATAACAAATGGGAATATTTTTGTGGGTGGAGTTTGATATCTTTCATAAAAAATATTTTTATCTAGTCTTGAAAGATACTAAACGATTATGGTCTTTGGGTCTGTACTTGTGAAATATATTGAATATTCATAAAAAATGTATAATATATATGTATGTATACCCTAGGCCACTAAAGATGGAATTCGAGTATGTTTTATTTAGTAATTAGTGTTTGGGATTATAAAACAATGATGAAAACACTAAGTAGAGGTCTTTATATAGGATAAAATCCAAATGTTTTCATAATGTACAAGGAGAATCTTGGTTAAACATAATGTCCCAATGATTATGAAGAAGATTTCATGATTTATAAATGAATCAAATTATATATTAGGTTATATTATAGTTCACTCTAATTATTATTTCATGATTATTATACTTTTATTTTTGGTCCAAATCGATGGTTGGAACAATAAGACATCATGTTAATGATTAATATAATAAACAATGTAATGACTGAACACTTGAGAAACCAATATCTGGGATTTCTATAATTCATAATCTTGTTGGTAAGATCAACTAAATTTCTATTTATATGAAACATCAGAGTATTATAAATGAGAAATAAAGGGTATAATTTAATGTTGAATATTTTATGAGGAAATATAGACCTTTTTTAGTTGGACTTAAGAAACACTGGTAGCTGAGAAACAGATCAGCACCATTGAGAAAATATTCCCTACTATATATTGATTATAATATGAAAAATACGTCCTTATTATTTAATATTTCAAGGGAAATGTATATCAAAGTATTAATATTATTAAGAATGAAATTCATCATGAAGAAATTTAATCCATGTAATTGGAAGAGTTTAAGAGGTTATTTTACATTAATTACTTACCTTGTTTTTCATATGGAGTGACATGGGATTTTGTGAAAATAAATTATTTATAATTCTTACATAAATAATAGTGTAATGAAAACTAGTGATCAAACCCAAGAGAAGTAAATTTGTGTGACCAAAATTAAAAGAAACGTGAAAAAAGAATATATAATAGTGGGTACAATGATTATAATGAATTGAGTGGGAAGGAGTTTTTGAATGAGAGAAAACACATGATCGAGGGTGGGAAAGAATGACCCACGAGTGGAAGGACATAATAAACTGAATTAGGGGGACTAGTTAGCTGATAGGATTATGATGTTGGGTTTTTAATTTTAATTTATTTTCTTCTCACACATGGTTAATCATTGTAGGACTAGGAGAAACATCTATCAAACTTTATCATGTGTCCAGTCAGTAGATGAAATGTGAATTTTAGCATCTCCACTAATGAACTCTCTTACCCTCACATAAAAATTACCTGGTAGTCTATACTTGTGCGGTATATCCACAATTCATTTATAATTCCATAAGAATGTCCTAAATTATAGCTACAAGATAAATATATCCCATTTACTTCAGGTAGTTAAGGTTATAAATTCATGAACCAATGGAAATGGGATGTACTCTTGCAACATTTAACACATTAGTGAGGTTAAAACATCCTATCTTCTCAGCCACATTCCCCCATAAAGAAATTTCCCAAGAAAGTAAACAATGATATTCATTATGTTCGAGAGATTTTTTATAGAGATTAAGAGAAGAATACTATAAATATAAATATTTTCCATGATGGTTATTCAAAAATAAAACCAAAAAAATTATCCATAATCCAATTCATTCTTACCACCTTCTCTTCTCAAGTATTTCCCTCCCAAATCCCTTCTTCCCGACACTCTTATTTTACATTTTATCCTTTCCAATATATCTTACACATAGAAAATACCTCAAAAACATCATTCATGAACAACCAAACACATCATGAAGTTATTTCCAGATAACTCGTGACAGTTTATATAAATTAGATCCCAACTGTCCAACTCCTGAAATGAACATCTGAATTAAAATCATGGTTGATTGGCCACAATGTGTTTTACATCAATGTAAGTGTTTTTTGATTACATGGCTATTTTCAGTAATGTAAAACAATTTCCACGTATCTATTTCTTTTTATTATCATATTCTATATGTTTTTTATTTTTAATGAGGAAGATGAATGTGCATCATATCTAATTGATCACAAATATGAATAGACCACGTTGAATAATGATCCATGTAGATGGTTCACTATGTGAACCATCTAATTTTTTTAGTTATTTCTCTTTCATAGTTGATTCTTCAATGTAACCAATTTCAATTTAGTTGATCCCATTTACATAATTTTTGTTCTTATTTATCCTCTTACCAACTAATTCGACAGAGGATCATGTGGAAAATGCAGAACATTTACTGACAGAGGAGTTATTCCTAATATATATGATATTTAACGTTGCTAAAAATAAAATTAATTTGTTGACCTATCTTCTTAGGTTATTCTGTTGAATCCAAAACCTCATGAAATATAACAATTATATTGAATCATTGAGTGTTATTAGTAAAAAATACTTCACTCAAATATAAAAACCAATCCCTCCCTAAACATCCTTTAATATGGAAGCCTCCCTCATTAAATTGTTTTTGGTGAAAAAAGAAGTTGTAGCATTGAAAAGTATTAGGGGCAAGGGATATTGGGAATATTATTAAATTTTCAATACAATTGGATGTAGTTCCTAGTGGAAATTTCATTGCAACACATTTTATACGGGAAACACAGAGGAAGAAAATGCTTCCCCAACATCACCACCATAAGCTCTTTACCATCATCCTTGACAGTGTGCATCGAAATGTAAATATTCATATGGAATGGTTTTATTATCATCATTATGTTTTAAATTCCACATCAGGGGTTCATCTTAATGATTCCTATACGTTCTTATAAACTTAAAGATGATCTGGAAAACAGAGTTTAAAACAGGATTAGTTCAGCTCATCTTTTGATTTCTTCTATGGAAACAATACACATATTCTAAATTGTGGTAAATATTTTTTTGGAAATTAAATTGTTATTCAGTATGGGTCCATTTAATTTTCATTGTAGTAACAAGGGTAAACTAACCACTCATATAAATAATTTCACCAAAAAATAAAATGAATAATAATTAGGAGCAGATTTCTCTAAAACATAAAAATTTTACATTATAATCCAAGTTATGTTTTCAAAACACGTGAAATTAATCATGAATATTATGGAATAGTGTAAAATAATTGTTCCAAATCAAACAGGACCACATTTAAATAATTTTACTCTATGTAAATACATAATTAAATGATTTGTTTAAAAATGTTTTATGGTCAATGAACATTAACCTACATAGGAGAGCTCCAAATAATCCATTGAAAACTATTTTCATTCATCCTATGTGAGTTCATACTAGTGACCTACTTCAATAAATAATTAAACCCTTATACTAGGTTGAATGATCATATAAACTCAAGTGGAATTAGATCTATAACAAAATGAAAAGAGCAGAATTGTACCCTATGTTTCACAAACCAAATTTTCACTTCCATCATTTTTTATACAACTCAAAATATGTTCATATAAATCAATTTACTATTGCTAATATGAGTTCAATATTCCCCTCACATTTATGAGATCATTTTTGATAAGGAAAATTTTATATAGTTTTTATCATCCCTGAATTTGTGTAAATCATTGCACCTTGAACTTATTGATTTGAATTTATGTACAAAAGCCCAACGATTACCCTTGTCTCACATACTAATTAGGGGATCCATATTTTCCAATTTACTATAAATTATAAGGATTTATAATAATTCTTAACTGTGTTGGAACCTCAAGGAGTTTCATGTTACCTAGTATATCTAACTAGTCTCTAATTCAAATTCATGATTCCAAATATTATAGTTTCAATTCCACAAGATTCTAACATATCACGATTATTTTCCTAGTTTTTATGTATTATTTCCATACAATTGAAAACAAAAACACTCTACAATCACTGAATAACTACATCTTTAGATTCAATGGAGACCCTATATATAGGTCAAGGAATATTCCCCCTGAGATATATAATGGGATTTATTATTGGGTGAACAAAGAGTACCCCCAAATTCTTATTTACATAACACAAAACATGTCAAATTTCTAAATTAGTGAAGGCATCATTGATAAATTTTCAAACATGTGGTATTTTTGATGTGGAAGAATTGAAGTATAGCTAAAGTATCCTCTTAACTCCAAGAAACATAAAACCCAACATTTCCCTTAAGGTTTAATATTAATGTTGAAAACATTGAATTCAAATATGTCATGAAAAATACACAATGAATATAAATGGTAGAGTATCACATGAGAGTTCATAAAAAACATAATTACCACGTTTTTAATTAATTTTATAATGAAAAATGATGTTAAGAGATCATGCACTTAATTATTAGTATAAAAAAATATCATATCTAATTAAAAAATAATTCTGATTGACAATAAATATTTATATATTTTTTAATTTAAACCAATAAAATTAATCCATATATAATTTATTATAGTAAGAAAAAATGAATGGTAGAAATAGTAATATCACTTACCTAAAATAAAGATTGATAAACAAGGATCATTCAAGAATTAATTCAGCTTCTTTGGTATAGAGGAATACCCCATAAAGGTAAAAATATCCCAAAAAAATATGATAGAAAATGATGAAGAATTAAGATCTAAAAATAATGATTAAACAAGTCACAAAAATGGAAATGAAAAATAAATAACCATGTTTTGACTCCCATGAAGCATTGAGTGTAGATCCTCAGTTTGGACAAAAAAATAGATTATTTTTAAATAGAGTAGTTATAAGCTATAACCTTTAGTTTTCCCACACAATAATGCTTCACACAATAGACACTAAAACATAAAAGATTGGTAGACATGTCTAGTTAAGTCTATTGATACACTAATTATTTCTCTTGAAATATTACACTTTCTAGAAGACATAGACATGAGCTTACCAGGGAATATTTTTAATCCGGAATTTAAGAGTAAGACCGTTTGGAAATAATTGATTTGCCTATGCTAAATTATCGAGTCATGAAATGCTTAGGTTCATTATTTATAAATTTTATTATTCTCATAAGTCTCTCATATAATTTTATCCATATCATTTATCTCAAGTAACCTACACTCTTTTGTTGACATAAAATCAATATTTAATTGATTACATTTCTTAAAATGAATTGTGTTGAATCTATATTAGAATGTGATTTTTTTCCCAAAGAGAATCCTATATAGAGACATCCTAATGTGGTTTTCAGTAGAAGCTATGTATTCCCATAATTCCTCATCAATTTTCACATTTCAACCGTTAATATAACTAGAAAGAAATTTATCTAAAATTTTCATTAATTCTTAATTGGAGATCTCTACCTATCCAATCAATTATAAATGGTACATAGTTTCTATTTTGTGGGAGAACTCACACTTTTCCATCAAATATTTTAATTCTAAAATTTTATAATGTTTCCCATTATCTGTTATTATAGTCCTTGGCATGGAAAATCTGGAAAAAAATTAATAAATTAAATTCGATATGAATCTTAATTTTTGGGAAGAGAAATTGCATCAATAAAAAAGGATATATTTTATAAATCCATTAACATTAACTTATTCAAATAATAATAAAAGAATGGTCCCATGATGTTTAATCCCAAAATATGAAAAATCCAAACCCTTAAAATACCTTTCTAAGGAAACTCCTACTTCAATATAATATTTCATAACCTATGAAACATATCACATCATAGAACCAAACTACCAGCATCCTTAAACAATATATTCTTATAAACTACATATGGAATAACTTTTTTAATTATCCTTTTACCTCCATGATAACCTCCCCATGGTATCGATTGAAAACTACATAAACTTTCCAACATATCCTCTTCGAGTGAACACCTCCTAAGAATACCATTTCTATACCCCCAACAATTTAAATCATCATCCAAAAAAGGTATTTAGGATCAGATATAGAAAAATTCCTTTGATTATTTTAAAACTCACTAGGGATGACACTTGATGCTTATAAATAAGAAAAGTGTTCATACCAAGAAGATTATTTATCAATAAATTCAAATATTTTCTCATATAGAAATAAGAAATTGACTCATCTAGTGTACTCAAATAAATTATTGTAAAACATAAAAAAATGATTCACAACAACATTTTCAACCCCTTGTGTATCTTTGAACTCTAAATCAAATTCCTTATATAAAATTACCCATCGAAGCAATGTGGGTTTTTCCTCTTTTTTATAAATAAAATTTTTTATGTCAGAATAGTATATGAAAACATTAAATTTGGAACCTATTAATTACTTTATGAACATTTTTAGAGGAAAAACAACATCCAACTTCTCTATCTCAGTAGTTTTGTAAATCCTTTAATCTTTTTTTAGTATCCTCCCAACATAGTACACCAAAAAAATTTCCTTTCTCTTCTTTGGATAAAGACGACTTCAATATCCACATCATTAGCATCACACATATGTTCAAATATTATTTTATAGTTGGGTGAAATTATGATGGGTGTAGAAGTGACATTTTTCATAATAAGGTTAATAATGTTTGGAAATTTAATTCAAATGAAAATGGTGAATATTTTTTAAGCATTAAACAAATGAGTAATTATTTTATGAAGGGTTCTCAAAAAACCTCCTTTAAAATAAAAAAAGTCCTAAGATGAAGACTCATTATACTGGGAGGTAAAGTAATCCATTTTATGTGAAATATTAACAAAACAATTTTAATATATAATTTTTTATGGAGATAAAAAAAATTCCTCCTGACACTTACTTAACTTAGTGGAAATTATGATAGGAAATACAGATTTCTCACCTATAAATGAATATTTCATGTGCTTAGGGAGTGTTTTAAGATAAAAATAATGTGCATCTTCACTGAAAAAAATACTCTTGATACCGGGAGGTATAATTCCTCAAAATATTTCATAATTTTTTTTTAAGGTTGTTATATTTTGAAATACTGTCTCATAATTGTATTTTTCTTCCCAAAAATCTATTGTGGAAAGCCCACTTTCATGGAGTTCCATGTTAGAGTTCAACAAATTTATCAAAGAAAAGTCATAAATTGGTTTAAAAAATGATCCCTCAATATTTTTAAATTGTTCAACATCTTTTATAGAAGTGAAATTACTCAAATATAGTCCTAAAAATATCTTAATCTCTAGAATAGAAAATTTTTTTTACGATAAATTTCTATTGCTGGAATAGTATATTTATCAAAAAAATAGAAATTACTCAGATTTTCAATTTTACCACTTCAAGAAAGATGTAAAAAATTAGTTTCATCATTCACAAGAGTCTCTGTAGCTACATAAAAATTTATAATTTCTTATTGTTATTTAGGAGAGTTATGTACTTCTATAAAAATGCCTTCTACCAATGGTTATGTCTCAAACATGAAAAAATTATCATAAGTATTTCTGGATTCTAGAAACTCTACTCTGGAATAGTTTTCACTAGATAAAAATTATTTCTAAATTTAAAAAATATTGAATAACTCATTTTGTTCCTAAAAATTAAAAATAAATTTCCCATTAAAAACATCTATAGTATCTAAAAATATAGAAAATAAAGGCCTTACCATGATGATATTGAATTATGTATCACATTCCATGTCTAATATGTGAATATTAAAAGGTAAAAACAACTCTCCAATGCAATATAATAAGTCCTCCAGTATTCTTATGGGATGTGTAAAGGTTCAGTCATCCAATTTTAAGACCACGATGGTGGGTTTCAGTTCTCCTAACCCTAAATATTGGAACAATGATAATGGGATTAGATTGATTCTATCCCCATGATCAAAAATAAAATTCAATTGGAGTCTTTTCCCTAATCAATAGTGTATTACATAACTCCCCAGATAATTTATATTTGGTGGGATTTTATTTTAAATGATGACACTAATATTTATTGTGGCATTTTATTTCAAATTCCTTCAAGGAAATATTATTTGAGAAAATTTTCTAGAGTGATTTATAGTACAATGGAATCTGAATTAAAGAATAAATGAAAGTATTATTCACTTGGAGAATATTGAATAGCCCATGAAGCTTAAAAAAACAAGGATTGTTATTATTTGATTTCAATCTTTTCGAAAAAATGAAGGATAGAGAAAAATTATTAAGAAACAAAGTCATTTAGTCAATTTCTTAAACAAGATTTTCCTTCCCTATATTCTTTTCCATTTTAGGGTATTTTTATTATTTATTTTTAGATGGAATAAATTCGATCTGTTTAGTTACAAAAATGTTTTCCAATTTTCCAAAATGAGGTATTTTCATATTTGGGTCTCTATATGTTCCCAGTTTTTTATTTTTCTCATTCCTATTGTCAACTCATGAATCCTTTTGAGTTTTTAAACCTGTCATACGTTTCTCATAAATTTTATTCTCTTTAAGATACATCTCAATGGTAATTATCAGCTTATGTTTTTTTTGAACATGTATTTAGGACTAGTTGACATACCTATAGATCAAGACTTTTGAACCTAGAATCTTTTTATGTCTCAAAAAAATCATTGTTTTCCATTTGAACATCAAACCTACTCATTAGTTTTTAGAACATACCCTTAACTTCATATTGTGTAGATGATGGATCGTCCCTTGATTGATGTTGGAAATACTGAAATTGTAGCATTTTCTATTGAAAATTAGGAGGCAGAACAGTGATAATAACTCTATTTTCACACTAAGAAAAGTCAGGATTGTTCTAATAACCATGCTTGTAATTTTTTTAGAAATAATTTTTTTGGATGCATCCAAAGTCTATACCTATAAAAATATAATTTTCATGGACTTGGTCAGGAATATAAATGTTTGGGTATAATGACTGTGAATTTTCTTACATTCCAGATTGGAAGAAATGATCCCTAAGACTATGTTGGTCATTTTTAGTTTAAATACCTACATAAATTTCATCATCTTAAATGTTGAGTGTGGTTTCATTTCTAAAAATATTTCTCCTCATATAGAATTTGTGATCATAACTCTACGAAAAATTGTTGAAAACATTTTTATTTCCTTTAGTTTTCTTGTTAGTGTCATCTCTTCCAATTGACTGATTGTATAAACCTTTATGATACAATGTATGATTATTATAAATGTATTCATTGTATCAAAGAAAACATCCTCTAATTAGTAGAACTAGACTTTTACATTTAACTTTAATAATAATGGAGAAACCCTCAACTTCCAATCTTCCTCACTTAATCCTCAATAAATAAAATGATGAACAATTATATAGAAATATATAATAAAATCCAATGAATCCTCATTGGGTAAACCACGATAAGATGGAAACATGTAAAGGTGGTATTGATTAATATAAAAATTCATAGACCTCAAGGTATGCATGATACATGATGGATTTATTGGTATGGTATGCACCTGAAAATATGGGAGCCTTACCCTCTCTAGAACAACATTTCCTATTATTCGTGGAATTGAATTCTCTTCTTAGTTAAGATTCTGAATTTTTTCTATAAGAAAGTTTTTCTCTAAATTCCCCATTGAAATTTTCTACTTAAATTTCAATAAACTAACATTTTTTTATTATTTTATGGATTATTTCTTCAAATTCATCATAAAATTATTGAGTTTTAATCCAACCCCTTTACAAAACCTCAATAATATAAAATTTTAAAAAAATGTTTCTTATTTCATTCTTTTTGGCCACAAGTGACCTTCCACCACAATGGTTCCAAAATTTAATATGGAAAATAATTGGAATCCAAGAATGTTAATTATTTATAACACCTACGTAACTATTAGTGTAATGGTGTAGGTTCTAGACGTAGGGGAATTGCATTGGTGGGTGTACCCAACTATAATTGTTTTCCATTAACGATGATCAATCCGAGATCCATCACGAGAATAAAACACTAGATCTTTGAAATAGTAAAAATTATGAAGGAAAATAGGAGAGTCTTGTAACCATCTAATGGATCATAATATTTTGGTTATAATTAATTTAATTAAAATACAAGAATTACCTTGATATAATTCTCTCTCTGTTGATCTTTACAGTCACAATCAAATGTGATCTGTCATTACATCATAGAATCTAAGTGTATTATTCCCTTAGCAGGGATCCAAATGTGCTCCATGTATCCTTGGAAATCGCTAAAGTGGTCTCCATGTGATAGTGCATTAGAGCCTTCACTTTCAATGTATGCCTTTGATGGCCTTGAGAGCCGCTTGCAATGCACTCTACTTGATACCATGTAGGAGGATCTCCCTCATAGCCTAAGGGAGTTCATGGAATAAAATAATTCTCTCTTGGAATGAGATATTTCTATAGATCTATTGTTCAAAATGAAAAATGAATGGCTAGGCCAATAAGAATAATATAATTGGGATTTTAATTATTTAAAATAATAAAATGAATTAATTACCCAAAATCAATTATTCATTTCATTTAATTATTAGTAAGACCCCATGTTTGATAATAACAGTACACTATTATTACTACTTGACATGTGCCCAATGAATTACAACTAATATTTTTTAATTGAATAAATAATATTATTTATCAAAAATCCCCAGAAAAACTACACAATGTGTATATTACTATACATGGATTGTACTTTTTTTATTATATTTATTTTCCCGATCATATTTACTAGACATTTAATAATTACTATTTATTTCTTAAGTATATATTACTATATTTCTCACTAATAAATATATTATTTCACCCACAATATATTCTCTAAGATAACTAATGTTTAAATACATTGGATCATGAATCCTTGAATAATTATTGATCCTCAAATAGGATTAATCTTTATTCAACTTGTTAAATTAATATTTAACTGCTATACTTGGACACACTTAGTGTGCCACCCTCTATGCCTCTTTCTCAGTGTCATTAGGCAGTGCCTGCCTAAAGTCCAAGGTTAGCGTCTAGCAACATGCCAAGACACCCATAAAGAATGAAGTTAACTCTGCAATGACGTGTCACCTCTTATGAACGTTTACCATTTAATGTAATTCCATTGTCTCGATGTCTCAAATCTAGAAGGTTTCATTCTGGTTCCATAAACCCATGTTCTCAATTATTCATTCTTTGAATTCCCAGAATTTAAGTTGCCCATTCCCTACCAAGGATGTAGATTTATTTATGGTATAAAAATTTCATCATAGGACCCGAGATATCTTCTTTTGTTATGGAATAGAGTGGAAAAATCTTTTCTCACATTATCTACTAATGTAGTATTAATCGTGACACACCCAAAAAGTCAATCCTCACTGTGAACAATGTGTCATCACAGTTTTGATCAATACATCTAAGTGTGGGAGTTGTAATACCCATTAATAACAATCTTAAATTCTAAGGACCAATACACATGTCTATAGATAGGAACATCCAATCAAACTATGAATTGTGGATTTCTTATTGGAGGGTCTCATTCTCATAATATCCTCCTCTATATTACCATGGGCGTACACCATGATAAGGTGACTCAATGTTTTATAATTCGTCACCCCTAATGGCCTGTATTACTTATGTACCTCACATAACATCATCTAGACATAGAACATATATTCTAGAACAGTGTTTTGGCACATTTGGGTTGTCATAATTGCATGGATCCACTATAACCTTTTAGTTAAACAATTATCCTTTTGACATTTTCATGTACACTGTCACGTAGAATAACTATAAAGATGTGATAAGCTATTTATTAATGAAAATGTACAATGCAGTTGGTTATATGCAAACAACTCCCACAGACTCCTACTTGGACTGGAGCCAACTCGTAACAACCTTTAACCCGCTATCTCTTACATGATACTCATGATTTTTCTGAGATAGGCCTTTAGTCCTCTGGGTTTCCACGTTCTCTTTTTTGGTCACTCTTCTCACTGCAACTCCACCCCTATTATAGAAATCCAAAAAGAGGTGATACTTTCGGAGTATGTGTGTTGTCTGTTGATGTTAACTTGGATCTTTTGAAATAGAATCCACTACAATACTATCACAATAAAATGTGATATGATATTTACTACTAGGCACCACATCAATCTCCAATACAATGTTCTGAATCCAGAACGCTTCCTTGGCTGTATTAGAAGCCTCTATATATTCGGACTCATTTATAGAATTGGCAATAACTAGTTGCTTTGAACATTTCCAACTCATTGCTCCTCTATTGAGATAATAAACATATCCAGATTGTGACTTCAAATCATTCTGATCTATCTAAAAACTAGAATCAACATACCCTTTGATGACAAGCTTATCGTCTCCTCTATACACCAGAAACAAATCCTTAATTCTTCTCAGATACATAAGGAGAGTCTTCACAGCAGTCCAATGTTGTTTTCCTAGATCTACATGTTATCTGCCTACCATGCTCAGTGTATAGGCTATATAAATCTTGGTATATAACATGGAATACATGATATATCCTACAACTGAAGTGTATGGGATTATACTCATTCTACCTTTCTCTTGTTGCATCTGAGGAAACATTTTCATTGAATGACGTAAGCCATGATACACTGGAATCGATCCTCTCTTGTATTGTTCCATACTAAATCTTTGTAGTATCTAATCAATATATATACCTAGACTAATCTAAACAACCTCTTGAATATATCATGAATGATCTTGATCCCAGAAATGTAGGCTGGTTCACCCAAGTCCATCATGATGATACACTTGTTCAACTAGTCCTTTACTAACTGTATGACTGGTACATCGTTTCCAATAAGAAATATGTAGTCAACATATACAACTAGGATAATGATCTCATTATCATTAAAACACTTATAAACACATGGATCACATTCGTTCTTAATGAAACCGAATTACTTTAGGGCTTAATCAAATCAAACGTTCCATGACCTGGATGCTTTCTTTAATCCATAAATGGATTTTTTCCACTTCAGAACCCATTTGGCTTCACCTGGTCTCACAAACTCATTTGTATGTGACATATATACATCTTCTTGATGGTTCTCATTAAGGAATGATGTATTAACATCTATTTTACAAATATCATATTCATGGTAAGCTACTTTGGAATATATGATTTGTATAGATTTAAACATGAAAACTAGAAAAAACGTTTCATCATAGTCAATTCCATGATGCTTTCTGAATGCTTATCCACTACCCTTTCTTTATAGGTTCTAACATGACATTCCATGTACATTTTTCTCTTGTATACCCATTTTCATCCAACAAGCTTTACATCAACTGGCTGATCAACTAGAACCTAGACTTGGTTATGATACATGGATTCTATCTCATAATTCATAACATCTAGCCATGTTGCAACTTGTGAGCTTTCTATTACTTCTTTGTTGGGGAGAGGTTCATCATTGTCTAATAGTAATTATTCACCATCCTTGGTGACTAGGAAACCAAATCTCTATGATTCCATTACTTCTCTTGAGCTCCTATCCAGTAGTTTTGTTTCTGGATCCTCTTCCACAGAGACCAATGGAAAGTGTTCCATAGGAAACTCTTGTGTTTCTTGAGTATCGGCTTCATCAAAGTCAATGTTTCTCTAATTATCCTCTTTGAGGATGTTCTCCCTCACGTGAAATATGGCTTGTCTGCAAACAAACAACTTCTTGGCTGAAGGGTTATATAGGTAATATCCTTTCGTTTCCTGGGGATATCCTATAGAGACACAACTCATTCCCCAGGGTGCTAGTTTGTTTCTTGAGAAGTACTTAATAAATTCCTTACATCCGCATACACATGTGTGCGGAAAAATGGGTTTCTTTCCATTTCATAATTCGGTGGGAATTCCATTTTCCATTTTATTTGGTACTCAGTTTAATGTGTATGTTGTCATTTGTAATAAATATCCCCAAAACGATAATAGAAGATCTTCAGGATTCATCATCGACCACAACATTTCCAACAAGGGGTGGTTCCTCCTTTCACTAACACCATTCCACTATAGTGTATAAGGAGGAGTGAGCTGAGATAGAATCCCAAAATATTGTAGAAGATCGATGAACTATTGGTTTCGATATTATCCACCTCAATCCCATTAATGTTTCTTTATCTTCTTACGAATACGATTCCCTATATCATTCTTGAATTCCTTAAATTTATCTAACACTTGTTACTTATACCTTAGTTAGTAGATATAGCCATATCTACTTAAATCATCTATAAAAGTAATAAATTTAGAATATCCACCTCTAGATTCTACTGGAAATGGTCTACACACATCCATGGGTACCGATCCTATATGATCTGTGGCCCTCTCACGCTATCCACAGAAATGCAGTTTTGACATTTTACCTTGTAAACAAGCTTGACATATATCATGTGGTTTTAGCTCAGAATAATCTTAATAACCAACATGGCATAGATGTCTCAGGCCCTTATCATTAACACGAACAAGATGGTTATTTCATAACTAGGTGTTATATAAGTCATGAAAATTTGTTTCAATATCGATTTCTAACACGTGGTTTTCATAATTTGATACCTACAAAGCATTATTTAAATTCTTCATACCATGAAATATGATGTTCTTATAAAAGAAACTACCCTTATTTCGAAATTTGAAAATATGCACTTCTATATCAAAACAAGATACAAAAATTATGTTCTGGGTAACACTAGGCACATAAAAACAGTTACGTAAAACCAAAAGCATTCAAATTGTCAATGAGAGATTGCAATCGGAATTGACTAACACAACCGGCCACACAACATGGGTAGCTTGAAGATCCTCCTCTCCTCTGGTAATCATTATAAATATACTTAGTTCATACATTTGAATATAATTTTTATCCCCACAAGATGTATATAATACCAAATGTGTACAAATGGAAAATTATACTCGATAACGAATGCACCTTTAGAGTCCTCGTGCTTTTGGGTGCAGTTCCACTTCTAGTGGCCTTGCTTTCCTTATGCGAAACATACCACCTCCAATTCCTTGCCTTGCCTCTAGATATTCCCCTTCATGTAGGGATGGTTCTCATGAGATTCATACAATTTATGAATCTTTGTCCCCTTTGCCTTTTCCAACCTTTTCTTATTCACCATAAGGACTGTGGGTTTGTCACAACCCATGTACTTATTTACCTAGAGAATTAAGTTCTGTTGTTATGAGAGACTCTTCTCATTTTTCATCATGTTTTAGTTTATAATAAAGTAAGAGAAGGTCTTGGGATGTGATGATAGGACTAGATATATATGTAACTCATCCGGGAACATAATCCCTAATAAGTCCAGGTGTTAAATGTAGCCAATGAGCTTGAGTACATGGGGCCCAACTGGTGTAGAGTCTCCAAACTTATTTGTAAACAAAGCATTGTAGATATCATATATCTCATGTATCACCTTCTCTTGATAGAGATCTATAAGTTGAGACATCATGCTATAGACGTCCATGTTTTCAGGTTGCTTCTTCAGCTGGTTAGACATGGTCGATAGCAAGAAACATTGAACATCTGTGGCATCATTCATATGTTTCATATAGAGAGATAGTTCCTCATCACACGCCTCTTTTCCAGGTGAATCTTTAATAGGCTCTTCCAATACATAAAATTTCATCTCATGGGAACGAAAGATGTGTAAATACCTATACCATTATAGGAAACTACTACTAGTGGGAAGGGTTTCCTTCTCGAGTATTGTTCGTAATGATATGTTTGAAGTAATTTTTATTTCCCATTATACAAACTATGATGATAAATTTTTAGTAATTTATCATGATAAAACTGAGAAAAATAAATAATTTAATACTTATTAGTCTCCCACAATTTTGTTGAAATCTAATAGCCCTCACCATTGACTTCCAAATATTATATTGCCCAAATATTCTAGTGATAAGGATCCATATTTACCTTTGAATTACCACAAATAGGGTTGTTCATGCTATTTGAAGGAATTTTAGGTAGGAATTCCAAATTCCAACTACATTAACTCGCAGCTCCTTGATCTGCTGAGTGCACTCCACAATCCTAAAATCCATTTATTTTGGATTTCCTAAACCTTTGCCTCTTGGTCACACCATGTCTTGTTGTGGTAATCAAACCTTGATGTGAACCAAGATAAGTTAACATAAAACCTTGAATTGTAATTACCCGATAATTGAAATCACCCAAACTAGTTTTGGTCAAGCACTTTGAACTATGGTTCGATTCTGACTAAGGTTATGGAAGGCTATAATAACATAATATTTTCTTTGAGGGATTTTATCCTTATTCATATATTCACATTTTAGTATCTTTTATTACATGCTTTTTAATATTAATTTGGATATACTTATTTGATTAACCATGTGTAATATATTATTTACGCATAATCTGAAATTATTTTAGTTCCATATTGAATACTTATTTTATTCATTAATTCTATGATCATGAAAACACACCCACAATAAATAAACCCAGAAATAGATAGAAATAAAATAAATAGTATGATCATGATCTTGTTTTATTAGTTGGTTTTTCTAGTAAGTGATAAACAAACCCATGACCTAGGAGATAAACACCTTGAACCTTTTGGGTTAGTGTTTACAGCTTTCCACTTATCCACCATTGTATCTCCTTGGATTAGTTTCACCTTGGATCCTAATATGAGTCATCTCTACTAGCTTGAGTGCTCCATCCATTACATTTTCTTTTATCTCACTCATGGGTGAGGGGTAAAATGAGGTTTTTCATAAAAGAATCTTCAGGAAAGCGTGCCCAACATGTTAATGAGGAAAAGGCAGCCAGGCCATCAAATTTAATTTAAATAAAGAAATTAAAGGAAAACATTCACATAAAAAGGTCATGTCCTAACTTATGATCATCCATGAAAACAAATATGTTTATGCAGAAATAAAATTAGAATTCAATTCTTTAATTATTCTTGTTTAAGACAAATCACACTCAAATAAATTAATTATCTGTAATTAATACATCCTTTTATATTAAACTCTTTTTCTGTATTTCCTTGAGATTATAATCTATCAAAAATTTAAAAAAATACATTCATTTAAAATTATCTTTGTATGTAACTTCTACCATAGAGGCGACCTAGTGAGTTCCCATTGATAACAACCCAATGAGTAAAAATGACCATTACACAAATGTTAAATTAAACATACATATATATAACACCAATAATGTGTTGTGCCTCAACATTACACCCGCACTATGGTACAAATATCAACGGTTTATATAATATAATAATATTTTTCCAAAATCTGCGTAATTTGGATGAGTACATGGTGTGTAATTTTGACTACACAATGTTTAATTTTGTTCACTATCCATCTGAGTTACACGACTCAGGACATGGAATGTAAATGTATTTCAGAAATCATCGGAGTAAATGGTGTTTTCAATGAGACACACGTCGTGTAGTATCTGTGTTACACCGTTTCTAGCTGGGCAAGCCATGTACATGATACATGGTCCAACCCTAACCTGAAGGGACTACATGCCATGTTCAATGGGCCACACGACGTGTAATCAGGAAAACATGTGCCACATGTTCCTGGTAAACACACAGAGTTTTAAAGACATAGATAGAATTGAATGACACTATATGGTTTGGCGGACTGTACCAGTGCATGGAACCTATAATACATGATGTGTACTGCTGAATACAAGATGTTTTTTCTAGTGTTGTAAGGCCCAAAATCCTTGGCACCTCCGAATGGGAGCCTCTGTTATATTTTTATAAAAAAAGTAAAATAAAAAATTGTTTCTATAAGTTGAATGAGAAACAAAAGAGTTGGAATAGATCTCAAGATTCAGATTTATATAAAAAATAACTTCATTTGAAACAACTAAATTATTAAATATTTAGACCAATAATGGAATACTAAATAATAATAAGCATAGATATAACCTCCCTCTGATAGCACTTGTAGGTTCTAGGCATAGTGGAAGTGCATTGGTGGGTGTACCCAACTTTAATTATTTCCATTAACAACTATCAATCTGAGATACTTCATGATAGAAAAACGTTAGATCTTAAAAATAGAATTAAGAATGGAAGAAAATATGGGAGTTCCCAAACCATAGAGAAAATCAACATAAGTTGGTTATAATTAATTTATTTAAAAGAAAATAATTTCCTTGATATAATTCTCTCTCCAATGATGTTCCCGACCAGGATACGATATGATATGATGTTGCGTTGTGAATCCATCTGTATGATTACTCTAGTAGTGATCCACACATGCTACATGTATATCTGGATGTCACCGAAGGGATCTCTGGGTGCTTACGCGGAAAAGCCTTCGCATGCGATGTCCGCCTTCGATCGCCTGGAGAGACGCTTACAAAGCACTCTCAATGATCCAGTGGAGGAGGATCTCTCTCGTATCATGAGAGAATTCATGGAAGAAGAGACTTTTCTCATGGCATGAAAGATTTCTCTAGATATGTTATGCACAACGACAAATGAATGGCCAGTCCAATGAGTATAATATTATTTGAATTTTAATTAATTAGAATAATAAAATAAATTTATTACCTGAAAACATTTATTAATTTCATTTTATTCTTAGTAAGACACACATGTCTATTAATATTAGTGGACTATTATTACTACATTACCTGCACCTAGTGAATTAAACCTACTATTATTTAATTAAATAAATTATATCATTTCTCACAAATCCCTAGAAAAATGACATGACATGTATATTAATGTACATGGTGTGTACTTTATTTTCCATTATCTTAATTTCAACCACCTTATTTATTAGACCTTTATAAATGACTATTTATTTCTTAAATAAATATTACTACATTAAGTGCTAATAAATAATTATTTTTCCCACAATATATTCTCGGGAATAACTATTGTCGAAATAAATGTGATCAGTCATCCTTGAATAATTATAAAACCACAATTAGGGATAATCTTCATTCAACTAGTTAAATTAATAATTATCTGAGATACTTGGACACACTTAGTGTGTGACCCTCTATGCCTCTTTCTTAGAGGAATTAGGTGGAGCCTACCAAAAGTCTCATGTTAGTGTCTAGAAAAATTCCACGACATCTATAGAGAAATAAGTTAATGCTGAAATGATGCTTCACCTCCTACGAATGCATACTATGTAATGTAATCCCTTTGTCTCTATGTCTCGAATCAATATTAGTGCATACTGGTGCCATAAAAAAATGTGCTTTATTACTCTTTCCTTGACTTCCCAAAATTGAACATAACCATTCCATTCCATGTTCATAGATTTATTTAGGCTATATCAATTCCATCAAAGGGCTTGAGATATCCACTTCTGTTATGAAACAATAGAGATTAATCATTTATCACATTATCTATTAATGCAGTATTACTCGTGACATACCCAACATATCCTACCTAATTGCGAACATTGTGTCATTACAATTTTCATAAATACAAATAATTGTGAGAGTTTTAATACCCATTAATAATAATATTAATGTATAAGGACCAATACATACATACCCGGATAGGAACATCCAATGAAAATATAAAATTTGGATTTCTTACTGGTGGGTCTCGTCCTCATAATATCCTCCTGGATATTACCAAGGTCACAAACCAAGAGAAGGTGACTCAATGTTTATGAGTCCTCACCCCTAAGGGCCTGTGTTATTTGTGTCCCTAAAATAAAATCATCCGGCTATAGAACAAATATTCAAGAACAGTGTTATATCACTTCCAGGGTCTCATAAAAGTAGGAATCATCTATAACCTTTTAGTGCAACCGCTATCATTTTGACATTATCAAATGAATTGTCATGCAGAATAACTATCAAGATGTGATAAGATATTTATTAATGAATAAATGACAATGTAGTTAGTTCTAGGCCCCCACTATCAACAAATGGAATATAGGGATTGAACCCAAAAAAGGAAGGTTGTGTGACCATAATGAAAATAGAAAACAACAACAACATGTCCGAATAGTGGTTGAAATGATGATGATCAATTGAGAGGGAAATATTTTTGGAAAGATATAAAATCCATGTTATGGGGTAAAAAAGAAAGGCACACAAGTGGAATGACAACAAAGAATAAAGAAGGGGAAATGAGTTGGTTAGGTGTCTTATGTTGATCGGAGTTTCTTTTTATTTTATTTTCTTCTCACCAAGGTCCAGTCACTATAGGACCAGAATATGTGGTTTGCCAACATTTCAAAGTTCCCAAAACATATATGAATGTATTATTTTATCTTATTGAATAATGAACTCCCATACCTATAAATTAACGTTCCTAAGTAGCCCATCCTTGTGTGGTGTGTCTAATTCTAACATGAACTTCTAGATGTATGTTATAAATTACATTATCAACAGAAACAGATCTCAATGATTTTTGATATTTTAGGTAATAAATTCTAAAAAAAATAAAATGGATGTACTCAAGGACCTTCTAAAACTTGAGGTAAGTTAAAAATTCCTTCCAAACCAAACTCATTCCCCCCAAATGATATATCCAATTATGTTAACAAATATATTAATTAATTTCAAGATATGTTTTTTATAAAGATAAAGGAATGAAGATTGTATATGGAATGCTTTTCTATAAAACAAATTCAAAAATAAATCCAAAAGAACTCTCTTCAATATGAAACCTTATTTATACCTTCTCCTCCTAACTCTCTTCCACTCGACTCTCTTCTTCCAGAATATCTTATCCTCTCTTTCCTTATTCCCAATATCTCTTACTAGAAACAACCACCTCCAAATATTCTTTCCCTTGTGTAACTAATTATTCAATATAAGTAAATCTGGCATAGTCAAAACCTTTTATGTAGTTTTTTAGTCTTATGTAAATGAATTCAGATGTAGTAAATTTATTCTCATGTAGGTGATTCTAAATATAGAGTTTTCTAATGTAGGTATTCTATCCACTGTATCTGTTTCTCAATATAGCTGATTGTTCACGTAATCGATTGACCTATCATCTTTGGTGCTATCACCCAATCCCAAATGTTTTGAACTAGTGGAAAATAGTAGAATAATTGTCTCTTCTTAGTTATAAAATAATTGGTTTTCCCTAAAAACATTCCATCCACATCCATCCTTTTAAATGGAAACCTTTCTCTTTCTTCCTGTGGTCTCTAGTGAAAATGGGAGGTGAATTGTTGATAAGAATTAAAGGATGAGAGAAATTAGGTGGATTTTTCCACTTTGTAGCATAACTGGATACAGTTATTGGAGGAACCTGTATTGAATATCATATCATATGTGGAACATGAAGGTGTTAAAGGCTTTGCCTTCATAATCACCATCTCTCTGTTAACCATCATCCTTGACCGTATGCATTGGAATTCCTAAACCAGTAGGGAATGGATTCAATAGAATCATTCAGATGTAAATACCACTAAGGGGAGTTTAGCTTCTATATTCTTCTAGGATCTATCCAACAAGTATAAAATCAGAAAAACAGGGCTAGAAACTGGAGGATTACTTATCCTCGTTAGTTTATTCTATAATTCTTATGAAAAAATTCCAAACTACTATCAGTACTTTTTTATAAAAATCAATTTGTTTCACTATAGTTCTAGGTAACTTCAATTATAGTATCTAAGAGTAACTATCCTCCCAAAACAATAATGTTATTTAAAAAAATACAAAGAATAGAAATTATTAGTAGATTTTGTCCAATCATTAATGTTTTCCATTAAAATCCTAATTATATACTCAATATTGATATGGTAAAGTGTAAAAGAATGGTGAAACATAATCATTATATATACAATAATAGTTAAATAATTCCTTGATCCAATGAAAATGAATTATGACTCCATGTGTAGATAGGAGGAAAATTTTATAGGTGACCCATGGTATCTCTTTGGTCTAGTCATTAACACTTAAAAAAATTTGATCAATTCTTTGGTGGCTTAAAATCATGTAACTAGAAGGAATTTACAATAAGATACATTTTTAGTTATAAATAAATCATTTGATGATCCCTCATGGTAGAAACTAAAATTTTATATTACCAATATTCTCAAGTTTCTAATCAGAAAACCTAGTTCAAGAAACATGAAAAATTAAATAAATCATAGGTTGGAAGGAAGTTCTTGTAATCTGCATATGAGAAATATGGAAGAAACGTCAGGTGAATTACATTAATGTAATTGGGAGGTGAATTAATTTGGTAATTTTGGTACTTAAATCCCATAAATTTTGATGTAGGTTGAACATGATAGTCAATACAATGGAGGAAAAATAGGAAACCTAAAAATTCCCCTCCCATATTGTAATGATTCAAATAGAAGAAATATCTGCATTATTCCAACCAATGCATAAATTTGAAGGTTTTTTTATCATCATAAATAGCCTCTAAAGAATAATGATAATGTAAAATATCATATCTTTCTGCCTACAAAAGTGGTTTATGAGAATAACACAGTAAAACATACTCTTTTTCTCTACACTAGAATAGAAAATAAATTATTTTATTCTAGATTTACCCACTATTTTAAAATTAAGGAATTTTATAATGGTATCCTCTTACCACCATAAGTATTAAATGATGAGTTTTCAGTAAAAATCTTTAATATTATGATGATTTTATCAAAATTCTAGGATTCTTCTATGATTGAAGATTGAGGGAATGTGCTTCTTACAAGACTCATTATTTATTATGATGTTGGATTTCAAGATATTTTGGGAATGGATTGAAATTATCTACAGTAAAACCATATTAATTTATGAATAAGGGAAGTTATATTTTATATTATGAACCATTCAATTATTTTATACTAGATTGATGAATAATAAAATTTTTCAAAGGAAATTCAATCCATTTTGGGTCATAGATCTCAGTAAATAATTTTTTTCTCTCATATAGATGGGGAGAAACTCAACATTATATATATTCTAATTATGGGGTGTTTAATAAAATATTTTTTGAATAATTTTCTAATTATCCACTGAATGGTTAAGTTTATTTCTCTCATAACCCATACCTAGTGCCACACCCATTTCAAATACTCCATATAGTATTTCATAGATAGAGTTTCTCGTTTGGATAAGTAACTATAATAGAATATTGAAAAGGGATTCACTAAACAATGGGTATCACCATGTAGTGCACCTATTTTGTTATACTGAATTATGGGAAATGAATCTCTTTATTTATTATCAAGGACTTAATCATATCACTATGAAAAAAAGTATCAGCTACGCTGTATTGATGGTTTGCATGAAAATTGTGAGAAATAAAAAACATTTCTAATATTTACCATCAATCTAGATATAATTAATTGAAATTAAATTTTTTTGGTATATTAAAGATGATATTCCGTAAGACATTTAAAAACTATTAATCTATAAAGATTCATATTTGTTTTAATAATACCCTTGAAAAATTCATTGATTTAGTGAATAAATTCATTAAAGATTTCCTTGATTAGTTTTTAGTAGTATTTATAGATGATATTGTTATATATTAAAAGAGATCGGTAGATCATGAAGATCAATTGGGGATTATACTAAAGACATTGATGAAATATATGATTAATTCAAAATTAAGCATGTGTGAAATTTTTATTGGGAAATATTCATTATTTAGACATATAATCTCATGTGAGGTTAAATCTAAATATCCTTCAGAGATAGATGTTATTGAATATTTTTCCTAACCAACCATTGTGATTTAGATTTATAGTTTTCATGGATTGGATGGATATTATTAATTACTTGTGTAAAACTTCTCACAGTTATCTAATCCATTCACCAATTTAAAATGGAAGATACCTATGTTCCAGTAGATAGATTAATTTGATGAAAATTTTATGTAACTAGAGATATGTTTAATCAGTTCACAGGGTCTTACTTCACCCAATAGTGGAGAATGGTTTGTAATATATATTAATGCATAAAATAAGGGAATGGAATGTTTTCTCTTGAAGAATGAAATGATGAAAGATTATTCCTCACTTAAATCTATGGTTCACAAGATAAATTAATTGAATAATGATTTAGAGATAGATATTTTAATTTTTTCATTAATGACATAGAGGAATTATCATTTCATAAAATGTTGTGATATATATACTTATCATAAAATATTAATGTTTTTTGTCACATAAAAAGAGGTGAATATTCCTTGTAGAAGATGGTTGTAGCTGATTAATGATTATGACTATGTAATACATTACCACTCTAGGAATGAGAAGATGGTGGAAGATACTCTATGTTGAATGGATAATTTTAGACTATCTATGATCCGGATTTTAGGAGAACCAATTCTTCTCTAATTTCCAAAAGTAAATATATAAATCTTGAAGTAATGAGAGAAATATTATATTTAAACAATTAATTACAATCCATCTATTGATGAAAAGAGTAAAATGGTGAAAAGGGATGATTTGGAACTTCAAAGGATGGTAAAAAATATTCACGATTTCAACCTTTATTGATGTATAATGGTAAATTCTAGGAACTATTTTTTTGTCCCCTCAAAAACATTGTTCAATAAGGAGTTGTTGGATGATGATAATAGTTATTGTTTCTATATTAACCTTGTAAGTATGATGAGGTATAGATATTGTAATGAGTATTTATGGTGTGCAAACATTAATATATATATTTCAATGTATGTTTCTCAGTTCTTGGTATTTTATCAAGATATGGTATAAAGACAAATATTATGTTTGTTTTATAACCATTACCCATTCAATAATGTAAATTTTAAAATATCACCCTGGATTCATTCATTTGATCCCCCAAAACTTGTTAAGGTAATAATGATATATTGAGTGTTTCTGATCACCTTAAAAACTCAAAACACTTAATTTCCAGTTGAGAAGATTTATCTTTTTTTCCTATTGATATTTTATAAATTAATGAAGTTGTAAGGTTTCATGGATTACCATATTTTATTTTTTCTGATCGGGATCCATGTTTTACCATGATGTTCTTGATAAGTCTTCAGAAAACTAGAGATAAAAAGCCATGTTTTAGTACTACATATCATCATCATATATACGACCAGTTTTATAGGACCATTCAGACTATAGAAGTCATGTTGAGAGCTTTACCTATAGAATTACAAGGTGGTTGTGATCAACACATTACTTCAATGATTTTTTATACACAATATTATTCACTCGTGTATTGATAGTGTAACATCCCAAGTAAGTAATGAATAATATATATTTTTATCTATGTCTATTAATGAATTATATAGTGTTTTAGAGGCTTAAAATGAAAATAAATCCAATCTTAAGCATGGAATACACTAATATTCTTAAAAGATTGTTTTACTGCCTTTTGTTGGAAAACCCTTTTTAAATCAATATTTTGACAATTTTATAATCTATATTTTTCAAAATAAACATATTCATTATGATTGGGACATTGTATTTTACATTGGTTAAATTATTGGTATTTTTCTGACAATGTTCATTTTTTAATGAATAGTGAAAAATACTACATTTTACATCAAAACTTCTTTTTAATCTAATTTATTTATATGATTAGATTATCTTTTGAATTGGTTTTGAAGTGTAATTAGAATATATTTTTACCATTTAATCCAATGGTGGTCATTGGAATAAATTTCACTTTGAAATTGGACTTAAAATGGTATCAATCTTTTGATACTTATTGTTTCATAAAAACACGCTATTTGTCTTGACATCGAGAATTAATTATTAAATTAATTAATGTGACTTATATGTTTTTAATTTCTCAAAATAGACTTCATTTTTGAATTCGGAATATCAAATATATCATAGGGTGAATTTTTGGTAATTTTCTGAAAAACATCAATTTTTGATGAATAGTGAAACCACTAAGTGGTACTTATAAAAACTGATTTTTCCGTTTAAATGAAATTTTGACATCATTGTGTTTTTAATTTCAAAAATCTGACATACATGGTTGTCATTAAGAAGTAAAATGTGGTTCAATGAGATTAAAATAATTTTTTGGTGAATAGTAACTTTTATGTTTTTAATCGCGATTAGAGGTAATTAGTGTAGTTTAAGGTAAAAATATTACTTTCATAAAATGAGATGAGCTTGAAACATGTCCTACCCTCATTGGTTGTGTCATGGCCGACCAAGAAAAGCCATGGGTCAACTTGGAGACCCCATGGAGCCACTTTGGTTGGGAAATGACATAAACAACTTTTTATTTAATATTAAAGTAAAAATGACACAAACATGAGTTATTCTACAAAAACAATTTTTAAATGGGGTAATACAAGTCATATTTTTGACTATAAGTATTAATTAGAAAGATAAAAATATTTCCTACATCATAGTATTTTTTGTATAATTTTTAGACATTAAATAAATTAAATCATGATGATGCAGTGATGACCTCATTATTTAATGATTTAAATAAAATGGAAAGATAATGTAAAATATAAAACCTACACATGGCCAAAACCAATTGGATGAGTGTATTTAGAAGACTTATAACCTTATCCTCGAATTATATCAATGTGGGACCTTTTGAATCTGAAACTCATTTTAAAATAAAGTAACTTATCTTTACTTTCCAAGAGTGCCCCTCCTCTCCACTTATAAAATGCCTCCACCTCTACCTCCTTACCCACACTTACAAAGCCTTTGGCTCGGCCAACCCCTGCCCATTTTGTCTCTCCACTTCCCTCTATTACTCTTTGAAGCCTCACTTTGGGCAGACGTCTTCCCAAGGAAGCCTTTCAGCTCAAACCAAAGGGAGTTACCCGATTTTAAGGTAATGTCTTCTTTTGAGTCCTTTTGTTTTATTTTGCTTCTCCAAACCCCTAAACTCTTTTTATTCTTTTCTTTTGTGACAAATCCAGTATACTAAATATAGTAGGAGGTTGTTATAATAAGGATTCGAGCTACACTTACACACACCTACTTCTAATGGTTAACAAACATACTGTTTCCGTGGATGGTGAATTTAATCCTCCCGAAACGATGATTGTTCAACATTATTTTAACACCTTCATAGGTGGCCATTAAGACGTCACTATATTTATATATGATATATAATATGTTTATGTTTTCCTTAAGCTTCTGTATTTTCCTTTTTGGTCATACCTTTATGGTTTCCATTATGGGTGAACGTGATATCTTCATTTAAGGAAGTGCCGACTACCGCCCCCTCAAATTGATTTGATTCGTTAAATACCATATGTGGGACGTATAAAGGATGGAACTATGATATTATATATGATATTATACTGAAATTATAATATACCTTTATATAATTATGATTCCATTCTATAAAATATGAAATAGAACTTAAAGTAGTGTTCATGCGTATGTACGGCTTACCGTCTCCATGAACGGTGCATGTCATTTCTTACCTCTAAATGATTATGTAATATTATAAATTAATGCATGTACTGGATATATATGAAATATATGATATCTACATCATGAATACCATTCTGGATATAATGGATACATGAACAACTTGTAATTATAAAGGGTTTATTTTTGACTCAAGTACCAATGATCGTTAAAATGACCGTTATTAACTTAAATAATTACATAGTGTTCATGACATGGTAATAAGTGATATAAAAGGAATAATGAACTTGAAAAGGTTCTTAAGCATGTATAAAATAACTCAAGTTTATTATTCAGGACATTAAAGAATGATCGAGTCAAGTCGGAACCGAGGTATGGGACTTCGTCTCAATCTCCTTTCATTGACGCATATTTTGTTTTATACACAACCTTCATTTATACGGTGTATAAACCCCTTTGACTTTTACGTTTATCCAAAAGGAATATTTTTATACGAAGCATTTTACTAAACGATAAAAGGGAATGTTTTTTTCGTACGTATGCGGCGACAACGACTTCTCCGCCACCGTGACCATTATTTGAGTTTTGGATTCCTCTACAAGCCATACCTTCTTTTTAAAAGAAAAATAAATACCATGTTTTAATTTTCTTTTATTTTGGTATTGAAAATTATTTTCATAGTGTTTTTATATCAATGTGTTGTATTGATATCTTGTGATTGAAAGGTGGAAATGTTAGGTTTCCGTTATGCATGTTTTATGTGATACGATTATGTGAGGTTCTTGGGCATTATTATGAAGACGGGTGGTTCCGTGATAAACTAAGGACAGGTGAGCCCGATATAGCTCTCCAATGCATTGGGTAACGTGAAGGAGTGTAACGTTAAGGTTTCTACAAAGAGATTTAGGGAATATACTGTGATAGGTATTCCAAACGTAACCAAGAGGGTTACTCCCTACGTAAGAATGTTATGAATCCCTCAAGTTACCTTTATGTCATGTGATTTCTATGATTTATTCATGATTTGATGAGGTATGTTAAAGTGATTATGTTTTATGGGTAAACTATGATTTCATTCTTATGTATATATGTACCCATGTTTCCTTTCCATATTTTTATATCCATTACTGAGCTTTTTATGCTCATCCCATGTTTTTTTGAAATGTTTTTTCACAGGTCAAGGGAAAGGTACATGATATGATGATAGTGTCAAGGAAGTGTCAATAATGAATCCATGTTTTATTTTAAATATGTTTCCATTGATGGGAAAGAAGAATACTATCTTTATGTATCCACTTTGTTTACATATGTAATGTAATGCAAGTTTTACGATCTAATTCTCTAAAACTCTAAACCCGAAAAGATCCTCATTGTGTAATCTTGTAATAACTCAAGATTAAGTATGGTTTAAGGATGGGGCCTTATAGTTCGTATCAAAGGTCGCTTTAGATAACTTTAGGAGTTTGAATTCTATTAAATGATTATCCAAAAATATTTTTTTTGAAATGATATAGCATTTGAAGATTACCATGTTGCTTCATCTAAGACATGTTTGTTTAGAATGGTTTTCTACAGAGGAAACATGGAAGCAGTGCTAGGAAGGCATACAAAAGGAAATAACCTTCCGAATCAGCATCCTGAGATGGTCGGAATTGGAACTGAAAAGTTTGTTGTAGTAATGGTGCATTTGACTCAAGAGATAAATGGTGGTGGTATCCATGAACGAGATCAGCCAGATCGACCACAGAGGAACATGTCAGTGGTGGAACATTTCATGAGGAAACATCCCCCATCATTCAGAGGATCATTTGACCCTGTGTTAGTTGAAGGGTGGATTAAAGAACTGGAGAAGATTTTCGATGTCATGGGGTGTTCATACAATCAAAAGGTTAGTCTTGCTATTTACCATTTGGAGGGTGAGGCAGATCAGTGGTGGTCTATGTTTAAAAATATCAGGGACGCTGATGAGATTGATGCTCTCGACTGGGATGAATTCAAAGGTATGTTTCTTGAGAAGTATTTTCCTAAGGCTGTTCGACTTTGGATGGAAAAGAAATTCATGGAATTGAGGCAAGAGGAAGACTCAGTGGCTACCTATGAAGAAAGGTTCACTCGATTGGCAAGGTATGCACCAAATTTTATCTGAGACCTTGATAGTAAAATCAATCGCTTTTACTTGGGATTAAAGACAAAATATCGAAGGGAATTAGCATCTCGTGCGTTTAAAAGTAATGAAAAGCTTGTTCGATGTTCTGAGAAGGTGGAAATGGAGTTTTCCGATGATCAAGTGTTCTATAACAGCCAACAGAAGAAGAAACCGAGGTGGCAGGAGAATGGTAAAATTCTTCAAAAAAGTCTGATGGTAAGAAAACTAAGATTCCAGTTTGTGAAAAATGTGGCAAAAGGCATGATGGGGAATGTCTTCTGAATTATGGAAAGTGCTAACGATGTGGTAAGATGGGACATAAGGCTCGTGATTTCACTGAAAAGGATCAAGGTGAAGGTAAGACCAAATTTGATTTACAGTTAGTGAAATGTTATAAGTGCAATGAGATGGGTCACTATGCAATGAGTGTTCGACAAAGAGCTTGAGTGATGGGAAGTAGTTAGACTACAAGCAGAAAGGGGTGGTGAAATCCATTGCAACTACTTCAGCAGATGTCGGGCCATCAAATGAAGTTGTATCAGGTACTTTGTTTGTTTGTTTCAGATTATGCCAGTGTGTTGTTTGATTCGGGGTCTACACATTCTTTCATCTCTGAAAACTTTTCTCGTAAAATGGGAATACCATCTCAAGAAATGACTCCTGAACTTTTGGTAAAAACACCTGGGGGAAATGTTGAGGCAAAAAGAATTTATAAGAATCTTTATATCCTTATCTGTGGAAAGAACCTACTTGCAAACCTTATTGTTCTACCTCTAGTAGAGTTTGATGTTATCCTGGGTATGGATTGGCTCTCTATTTACTATGCTAAGATTGACTATAGAGATAAAGAAGTTTCTTTTCAGAAATACTTTCAGTTTGTGTACAAGAATGAAACCATACTGTTGATAACTTATCAAGAGGCCGAGAAACTTGTAAAAGATGGAAATGAATGTTACCTTGCACACATTGTTGAAAACAAGGGAACTGTTCAGATTAATGATGTGCCAGTGGTAAATGAGTATCCTGATGTTTTTCCTGATGAGTTTCCTGTAATAATACCAGATCAATAAGTTGAGTTTACTGTTGACTTAGTTCCTGATGCTAAGCCAATTTCAAAACCCCCTTATCGAATGGCTCAAATTGAACTTTTAGAGTTGAAGGAGCAATTTCAAGATTTTTTAGAGAAAGGTTTCATTCGACCTAGCACATCACCATGGGGTGCTCCTGTTTTATTTGTTAAAAAGAAATTTGGTTCTATTAGAAATTGCATTGATTATAGAACCTTGAATAACATCACTGTTAAGAAAAAATATCCTTTGCCTCATATCAATGATTTGTTTGATCAGCTCCAGGGAGCTCAGTTTTTTTCAAAGATTGACTTGAGATCGGGGTACCATCAGCTGAAGGTAAAGGAAGAAGATGTTCCGAAGACCGCGTTCCGTACAAGATATGGCCACTATGAATTTGTAGTAATGCCTTTTGGGCTAACCAATGCACCTGCTGCATTCATGGACTTAATGAATAGAATTTTCCATGAGTTCTTGGATAAGCTTGTGGTGGTTTTTATTGATGATATTTTGGTGTTTTCTATAATTAAAGAAGAGCATGAAAGTCATTTAAGGGTTATCTTGAAAACCTTAAAAGAAAAGAAATTGTATGGGAAATTCATCAAGTGTGAGTTTTGGTTACAACAAATTTCTTTCCTGGGTCACATTGTTTCTAAAGATGGGATAACTGTTGATCCTACAAAAACAAAAGTTGTGGAAGACTTGCCAAGACCCAGAAATGTAACTGAGATTCGTAGCTTCCTTTGTTTGGCAGGCTACTACCGATGGTTTGTTAAGAATTTTTCACGATTATATAGTCCAATTACTAAGATAACTCGGAAGGGTGTTAAGTTTATCTGGACAAAAGAATGTGATGATTGTTTTCAGGAATTGAAAAGAAGACTGGTGAATGCTCCAGTTTTGGCACTACCTTCTAGGAATGGTGAGTTTGTTATCTACAGTGATGCTTCATTGAAAGGACTTGGTTGCGTCTTAATGTAGAATGATCAGGTAATTGTATATGCTTCATGACAATTGAAAACTAATGAGGTAAATTACCCTACACATGATTTGGAATTAGCTGCTGTTGTTTTTGCTTTAAAAATTTCGAGGCATCATTTGTATGTAGTAAAGTGTGAAATATATAACGATCACAAATGTTTAAAGTATATATTCACTCAGAAATAATTGAACATGAGAAAAAGGAGATGGCTAGAAATAATCAAGGATTATGATTGTACAATTCATTACCATCCGGGAAAAGCAAATAAAGTGGCTGATGCTTTGATTCGAAAAAGTAATGATTCATTAGAAATGTTGCGTTTGGAACGTGATCCTTTGGTTAAGGATTTGATGAACTTTGGCATAGAAGTTGTTGGTGCAGGAAGTTCTTCAGTTTTGTTTCAGGTATCAGTGAGATCATCTCTATCAGATAGAATCAAGAAAGCACAGAAGCAAGACAGTGAGTTGCAGAAAAAGATAGAGCTGGTTCAGAAAGGAAAGATGCCTGAATTCAACATTGATAATGATTGCATTTTGAGATTTGGGAAGAGATTGTGTGTGCCTTGTGATTCACAGTTGAAGAGAGAGTTGTTATGTGAAGATCATAGTTCTCCATTTTTAATTCATCCTAGAAGTACTAAGATGTACAGAGATCTGTGGGAGTATTACTGGTGGGATCGAATGAATAGAGATATTGCTGATTTTACTGTGAAGTGTTTGACATGTCAACAGGTTAAAGCAGAGTGGCAGTTACTGAAAGGGATGCTTCAGCCTTTACCAGTGCCAAAGTGGAAATGGGAGAATATATCCATGGACCTTGTTGTGGGATTACCGAAGAAATCTCGAGGTAATAATGCAATCTGGGTTATTGTTGACCGCTTGACTAAATCTTCTCATTTCCTTGCTATACGAGATAATTTTTCCCTAGATCAACTTTCCCGTTTTTATCCTAAAGAGATAGTCAGATTACATGGAGTTCCTCTCTCCATTGTATCTGATCGTGATCCCAGGTTCACTTCTAACTTTTGGAAAGGCCTTCAGAAGTCATTGGGTACTGAATTAAATTTTAGTATAGCTCTTCATCCTCAATCAGATGGCCAGTCAGAACGAACAATTCAGACATTGGAGGATATGCTATGTTCTTGCTCTATGGATTATCAGGGAAGTTGTGACGAACATCTTTCTTTGGTTGAATTTTTATATAATAATATTTTTCATTCCAGTATACAGATGGCACCATTTTAGGCATTACTTGGGAATCGGTGTCGAACTCCAGCTTTTTGGGATGAAGTGGGTGAAAGGAAGTTGATGGGACCAGAATTGGTAGAAGAGATGGCAGAAAAAGTTCAACTGATTCAGAAACACATGAGAACATCTTAGAGTAGGCAGAAGAGTTATGCGGACAACAAGAGGAAGGATCACCCTTTTGAGGTTGGTGATCATGTTTTTCTCAAAGTATCACCATGGAAAAGTGTGATGCGATTTGGTAAGAAAGGAAAGCTGAGTCCAAGGTTCATTGGACCATATGAAATTCTAGAGAGAGTTGGATCAGTTGCATACCGGGTGGCTTTACCTCCGAGTTTATCTTAGGTACACAATGTTTTTCACGTTTCGATGTTGATAAAGTATATGCCAGATCGATCTCATGTTTTGAGTCCAAAGGTAGTTCAGCTGGAAGAGAACCTATCTTATGAGGAACAACCGATCCAGATTCTTGACCACAGGGAGAAAGTGTTACGGAATAAGGTGATTAATCAGGTAAAGGTTTTGTGGAAAACCCACATGATGGAAGAGGCAACATGGGAATCTAAAAATGCAATGAGAGATAAGTATCCCCATTTATTCGATAAGTAAATAAATTGTGGGGATGCAATTTTCTAACGGGGGGAAGGATGTAACATCCCAAGTAAGTAATGAATAATAGATATTTTTACCTATGTCAATTAATGAATTATATAGTGTTTTAGAGGCTTAAAATGAAAATATATCCAATCTTAAGCATGGAACACACTAATATTCTTAAAAGATTGTTTTACTGCCTTTTGATGGAAAACCATTTTTAAATCAATCTTTTGACAATTTTATAATCTATATTTGTCAAAATAAACATATTCATTATGATTGGGACATTTTATTTTACATTGGATAAATTTTTGGTATTTTTCTGACAATGTTTATTTTTTTAATGAATAGTGAAAAATACTGCATTTTACATCAAAACTGCTTTTTAATCTAATTTATTTATATGATTAGATTATCTTTTTAATTGTTTTTGCAGTGAAATGAGAATATATTTTTACCATTTAATCCAATGGTGGTCATTGGAATAAACTTCCCTTTGAAATTGGACTTAAACTGGTATCAATCTTTTGATACTTATTGTTTCATAAAAACATGCTATTTGTCATGACAACAGGAATTAATTATTAAATTAATTAATGTGACTTATATGTTTTGACTTTTGAAAAATAGAAATAATTTTTGAATTCAGAATATCAAATATAGCTTAGGGTGAATTTTTGGTAATTTTCTGAAAAACTTCACTTTTTGATGAATAGTGAAACCAGTAAGTGGTACTTATAAAAACTGATTTTTCCGTTTAAATGAAATTTTTCCATCATTGTGTTTTGAATTTCAAAAATCCGACATACATGGTTGTCATTAAGAAGTAAAATGTGGTTCAATGAGATTAAAATATTTTTTTGGTGAATAATAACTTTTATGTTTTTAATCGCGATTAGAGATAATTAGTGTAGTTTAAGGTAAAAATAATGCTTTAATAAAATTAGATGAGCTTGAAACATGTCCTACCTTCATTGGTTGTGTCATGGCCGACCAAGAAAAACCATGGGTCAACTTGGGGACCCCATGGAGCCACTTTGGTTGGGAAATGACATAAACAACTTTTTATTTAATATTAAAGTAAAAATTACACAAACATGAGTTATTCTACTAAAACAATTTTTACATGGGGTTATAAAAGTCATATTTTTTAATATAAATATTCATTAGAAAGATAAAAAGATTTCCTACATCATAGTATTTTTTTTATAATTTTTAGACATTAAATAAATTAAATCATGATGATGCAGCGATGACCTCATTATTTAACGATTTAAATAAAATGGAAAGATAATGTAAAATCTAAAACCTACACATGGAAAAAACCAATTGCATGAGTGTATTTCTAAGACATATCACCTTATCCTAGAATTATATCAATGTGGGACCTTTTTAATCCGAAACTCATTTTAAAATAATGTAACTTATCTTTACTTTCCAAGAGTGCCCATGCCCTCCTCTTATAAAAGGCCCCCACCTCAACCTCCATACCCACAGTTACAAACCATTTAGCTCAGCCAACCCCTGCCCATTTTGTCTCTAAACTTCCCTCTCTTACTAATTGAAGCCTCACTTTGGGCAGAAGTCTTCCCAAGGAAGCCTTTGAGCTAAAACCAAAGGGAGTTACCTGATTTTAAGGTAATGTCTTCTTTTGAGTCCTTTTGTTTTATTTTGCTTCTCCAACCCCCTAAACTCTATTTATTATTTTCTTTTGTAACAACTCCAGTATCGTCAATATACTAGGATGTTTTTATAAGAAGGATTCGAGATACACTTACACACAACTACATCTAATGGTTAACGAACATACTGTTTCTGTGGATGGTGAATTTATGCCTCCCGAAACGATGATTGTTCAACATTCTTTTAACACCTTCAAAGGTGGCCATTAAGATGTCACTATATTTATATATTATATATAATATGTTTATGTTTTCCTTAAGCTTCTGTATTTTCCTTTTTGGTCATACCTTTATGGTTTCCATTATGGGTGAACGCGATATCTTCATTTAAGGAAGTGCGGACTACCACCCCCTCAAAGTGATTTGATTCGTTAAATACCATATGTGGGACGTATAAAGGATGGAACTATGATATTATATATGATATTATACTGTATTTATAATATATCTTTATATTATTATGATTCCATTCTATAAAATACGAAATAGAAATGAAAGTAGCGTTCATGCGTACGTACGGCTTACCGTCTCCATGAACGGTGCATTTCATTTCTTACCTCTAAATTATTATGTAATATTATAAATTCATGCATGTACTGGATATATATGACATATATGATATCTACATCATGAATACCATTCTGGATATAATGGATACATGAACAAATTGTAATTATAAAGGGTTTATTTTTGACTCAAGTACCAATGATCGTTAAAATGACCGTTATTAACTTAAATAATTACAGTGTTCATGACATGGTAATAAGTGATATAAAAGGAATAATGAACTTGAAAAAGGTTCTTAAGAAAGTAGAAATTAACTCAAGTTTATTATTCAGGACATTAAAGAACGACCGAGTCATGTCGGACCCGAGGAATGGGACTTCGTCTCAATCTTCTTTCATTGAGCCATATTTTGTTTTATACACAACCTTCTTTTATACGGTGTATAAACCCCTTTGACTTTTACGTTTATCCAAAAGGAATCTTTTTTATACGAAGCGTTTCACTAAATGACAAAAGGGAATGTTTTGGTCATACGTATGCGATGACAACGACTTCTTCGCCGCCGTGACCATTATTTGAGTTTCGGCTTCCTCTACAAGCCATACCTTCTTTTTAAAAGAAAAATAAATACCATGTATTGATTTTATTTTATTTTGGTATTGAAAATTGTTTTCATAATGTTTTTATATCATTGTGTTGTATTGATATCTTGTGATTGAAAGGTGGAAATGTTATGTTTTCTTTATGCATGTTTTATGTGATACGATTATGTGAGGTTTTTGGGATTTTTATGAAGACGGGTGGTTCCGTGATAAACTAAGGGCGGGTGAGCCCGATATAACTCTCCAATGCATTGGGCAACGTGAAGGCGTGTAAAGTTATGGTTTCTCTGAAGAGATTTAGGGAATATACTTTGATGGGTATTCCAAACGTAACCAAGAGGGTTACTCCCTATGTAAGAATGTTATGAATGCCTCAAGTTACCTTTATGTCTTATGATTTCTATGATTTATTCATGATTTGATGAGGTATGTTGAAGTGCGTATGTTTTATGGGTAAAGTATGATTTCATTCTTATGTATATATGTACCCATGTTTCCTTTCCATATTTTTATATCCCTTACTGAGCTTTTTATGCTCATCCCAAGTTTTTTTGAAATGTTTTTCATAGGTTAAGGGAAAGGTACAAGATATGATGATATTGTCAAGGAAGTGTCAAGAAAGAATCCATGTTTTATTTTAAATATGATTCCATTGATGGGAAAGAAGAATACTATCTTTATGTAACCACTTTGTTTACATGTGGAATGTAATGCATGTTTTGTGATCTAATTCTCTATAACTCTAAACCCGAAAAGATCCTCAATGTGTAATCTTGTAATAACTCAAGATTAAGTATGGTTTAAGGCTGGGGCCTTATAAATTGGGATCCTTATGAAGCACTAAATTCATGCTAAGGAAAACCTCAAATATTTTGGGATAAATATTTAGAAATAAATATATTGGGAGGTATGATAACTAATGAATTGGAAGAGAATTTTAGATTAATTAAGTAACATATAAGGGTAGTATAATTTCCATAGAAACATTTTTCTAACAATTATCATAGATATATAGAGTTTTGAAGTAATTTTTAAATTATTCATAAGAATATCACCTTGGAAAATAGTTAAGAGGTTTGGAAATAAGTGAATTTTGATCCCTAAATAATTGGACCCTATCAAATTCTTGACCACGATTATCATTGGGTTCCTCGAATGAATCTATCTCTAGTTCATGATGTGTTCTATGCATCTCTTTTAAAAATTTACATACATGAACCTTCACCTAAACTGAACATAGAGGTCAGACTACTAGAATAATATATCAATTATGAATAAAAACTAGTCGAAATTATAGACCATATAGATAAAGTGAAATGAAACATAACCTCTCACCTGAGTAATGTTTTGTGGTGAAACCACCAATTTGAGAATGCTACAGGGGAAAATAATGATGTGTTGAGGTAGAATTATCATCATCTATTTGTATCAAAGTGAATAATTTTGATTGAAAAATTAATTTTATGGGGGGTAGAATCTAACAATCTCTGATTTTTTGAAATATTTATCAATAAATAAATTTTATTTATTTGATATCTTGTGTTACATTCAACGCAAAGTTTAAAAAAAAACATGATATACTATATAAATATTATTATGTGATAGTTATTACATAGCCATTTGATTGGTGTGTATGAATTTTGATAAGTAAATTATTAAAAATTTATTGTTACTTAATTAAAAAACAATTTTATTGCTAATAAGTTAATTAGAAATTACTATAAATATCATTTGAAAAGAAAATAGATGTTTTTCTGAAAAAAAAATATTTTTCTTTGAGTAATGTGTTTTTAGCACATAAAAATAAATTTGAAACTATTGGTGAATGATTTTAATAAAATTTATAATGTATATATTCTTAAAAAAACTCTTCTAATATTTTTTAATATTCATTGTATAAGAATAGATTAATTTTTATTTTGAGAAACTGTATTTTCCAAAAAGTTTATTTCTTCACATTTTGTGCGCTTATTTGAAAATAAATTTCATAATATTTTAAGTATTTTATGTTATAAAATGGAATTAATTTTATGAATTATGAGTTTTAAATTTATCAGATAGTCTCATTTTAAATTTATGTATTATCGTTATTAAATGTAGTAAAATTTATCACCACGATAAAGAGTAATTCATGTTAATCTATATCAAAACTAAGTGATAATGCTATAATGTATGACCCTAATAATAATTTGATAAATTGAAATAAACCTATATCACCAAAAAATCGAATATTTATTTTTTAAAGGATAATTAACCTTAAAAATAACCTCTATAATATTGGAATAAAGATAAATTAAAAATGTAACTATTATATTTTCATATCAATTCTGTGTCCATATCGGGAAAAAAATATGTTATGAAAGGATATATATATATATTGGGATTAATTTAATTATAACCACGATGCAAATTTATTTATAATTTATTAAATTATATAATTATATTAAAATCTTATGTAATATTGATGTAATATTTCTTTAATTAATAAAAGAAAAATTGAATTATTTTCGAAATAATAAAAGTAATATAATTTGAGTCTTCTATAGTGTTGCAAAAAACATATAGATTATTATACTAAATTATTGTTATGGTAATGAATTATATTTTAATTAAACCTTTTTATTTATTTATTTAAGTCCAAGTAAATGAATAGTGTCAAAACTTACATTAGTGATATTATATCAAAATAATTTTTTAATAAATTATTTAAATAATGTAAAAAATACTGAAAGTGGAAAAAGGATAATACTGGGTCTAAATTGTCATCCCTTTTCCATCTACGAACCAATTTTCACATCATATGTAAAATTATAACCCTTTAATAATTAAAAATATGTTACTTCTTCTAAGGATGAAATAGTTTAACTAAGGGGATAATTTAATATATAAGGTCTAAAATGCCGCTTTGACTTGTTAGAATGATTTTGGAATTAGTTATTTTCACTCTATATTATATTATCTTATAATTCATTGACTTTTCCAATAATTTTTTTGTGATAATGGACTTATGATATTTTATTCTTTTAAAATATACTAAGAGTTACCCTCCCTTCAATTATAATAGGGTGTCAGTCCTTTCTTTTCATCACACCACATTATGCCTTATATATCAACAAAACTGTTAAAATTATTCTCTAAACTCCCATATACACATTATAGAGGTATGGTTCATCCCAAAATTCCAACCCCAGGTTCCTTAAGAGGAAATCTAAAAAATGTTGTTCAAAGAAGAGGTAATAACCTTAACTGATCGCTTCTTTTTTAATTATTATTTTACATCCTATAAATATTTGGTATTTAACATCAAATAATATATTAATTATATGAAATATTATGAAATGTTATGAAATTTTAAATTAAAATTAAAACAACATGATCCACCCTTCTTCCCATCAAATATGATGTGAAAGTATCGATCATTTGAATGTATGGATTATCGTATACTTCTAGAGATACAATTCATTTTTCATCAAAATTATTCATGGATGGGTATTATAATGAGTTACAAGTGTACATATAATATTCAAGGAAAATTGTTCTTATTTATTGATAATATCATATCTAACTTCTTACATTCAAAACCCTTGAGGGATAAAAACATCGCTCATGCTAAAATGTGGACATTCCCCTCCACGATGTGATGAAATTCATTTTTCCTGTCTATTTTACTATGATTTAAATAAAGATGGATTTGAGGAATATATATGTTTCATAAAAAATATTAATGATTTTATAAATGTTAATTATTATTTACATTTCATTTATTATATCTGTTGAAAAGTGAAACCAACCTTCATCTATATGTATGATCTGTCGTCTCCACGAATTGTGTAATACATTATTGTATCTATAAATTTTATGGATGAATATATATATATATATATATAATTAATATAAATGGTACTGATATAACTATTAATATTATATAAATTTTGTAACCATGATAAAGTCACAACGAACTAAACCGTTGAATTGACACATGCATAAAAAACGATGGAATTATAAAAAATATCAGTAATTTTAATGAAAAATTGATAATAATTTACTGATAAGATGTAATAAATAAATCATTTGTTTTAAAATAAATATAATTCTGGTTTTTAAAAAAATTTATAAAAATTATTTACTTATTATATATGAGATTTTAATGTGAATGTGGAAATGAGAGACTTAGGGTAATGAATTTTTGATTCAATCCTATTTTAATGGGTATTTTTTATGCTTGAATTTATTTTGATGACATTATGTGATATATATATGAGGAATAATTAGAACTTTCATATAATATTTTCATTTAAAGAGAAATAATGTTTTCCATTCCTTCCCATAACATTATGTACTCAATATGCCAAAATATTCTTTTTATGAAAAACTAATTATGTTTTGATATTCAGTTGAAATATCATTATTTATTTCACATATATAGTTTCTAAAAATGGTTTAATTTTTTTAATATTATCCTATGATGATTAAAGTAATTTTTAGAAATATTTAATTTTTAAAAAATAATAGAAATTAATATTCTTTTTCATTTTCCGAATGCAGTACAGTTCAACATTTTTTAAATGTGTGAATGGAATGTATTCTTTTAACTTATATGGAATTAGGTTAATTTTATGCCATCAAGACTCCTCAATTATTTGAGGATTACTTTAAATTTTTTAATGTTTCATTTTTTTGAAAATTTCACTCAAAATATTTTCTAAATTTTTACATTTTAAATTATTGATTTCAAAATTTAAAGTGTATATTCCTCAGGAAATATTTAAGGGATTATTTTAAAAGAATTAAAATCGTAGATAACTTCTGTTGATGTTAATTATATTTTTATTGGGATTTAATCTAGTTATACCATATTTATCTATATCAGTATAGTAAGGATTATTATGATCATATTTTTATGATGACCAGTTATTTTTCATGGGTTATGATATGATTAATTGATGAAATGTTTGTGAATCATGGTTTCATTACACGGTTTATGATATTATTATATAACAAATGGTAAAGATCTTCTGTAAATCATATGTATGATTTTAATTGTTTAATGGGTGGTGTAGAGTTATATATTCCTCCAATTCATGGGGTAAATTTTTATATATCTTGAGATGACCATAGGAAACAAGTCATTGTGTATGATCTACTAATAGAAACAAGTAATGTGTAAGATCAAATGGTGAATTCTCATGTTTGATGTACAAAAAAATCATTGAAAATGATGATAATAACAAGATATATTTTTTAAATTTAAAATATGACTGTCATGTAAATATATAAAAAATGAAGATAATAGAGAAATACATCAATGAATTGTATATTAACATCTAGAAATATTATAATGAAAATAAACTTTTAAAGAAAGAATAATTTTATATTAAAATTATTCTCTTTGAAAAATTACAAATAATTAATGATCAAATCTTGAATTTGAACTGTTAATATTAAATATTCAATTGGTTTTAAATTTTTTTTAATAATTCTCATAAAAAATAAAAAATTGTAAATTTAAATTGTGCTGTATATTTCTATAGATTGAATAAAATCTCTTTACCTATTAACATCAATTATTATGATAATTTTTTAACTATCTATGTTTAAATTTTAATATAAAAAATGGGAAAGGTTCATATTTTACTTCCTTTTCAAAAAGTCATAAGTGCTTTGTGTGGTATGTTATATTTTTCTATGGATGGTGGGGTTTTTTTATAATAATCAAATTAATTGGGGGGGGATTATTTATAGTATCTCATAGAAGGTTTCTATTAATTAATGTTAAAGGAACCTTTACATTCTTATCTTGTGATTGGTGAAAATTTTAGTATTGTTTCACCAAGTTATAAAGAACCATATTTTGTATTCGATTTTTAGAATCACAATACACATCATATTTTACTTTAGGTAACATGAACCATTTTCAATGTAATGTATATAGGTTTAGTTTTATTAAATATCCATATTATAGATAGATTATATATAAACCTAGTAACTTATAGAATATTTTTATTCCTCCTAAACTAACATTAATTGATTATCAAGTTAAATATAAATTTTTATTGGACCATTGTTCTTGAAGATCTTAGAGTAAACCGTTGAATGATTTTTATATCCAATAACTATAAGTACCAACCCCAGTCATCAAGGAATTGATGTTATCTCACATTCAAAAGAAGACATTCATGATAGTTTTACTACCTCTATGAGTTAGTAGATTATATATTTTTAGTTTTTAGTGTGATCTCAGATAAAAAAATTATGTGATATTTCACTAAAAAATCAAAATATTTATAATTTTATTTTTTCCTTTATAATAGTCTATTGATCAAAGAGTTAATTAGATATAAACATTTTAGTCTAAACTTATTATTCTAATATGTTTTTAAGACAATGAATTTATTTTTTTCATTCATTTGAATAAATATGAGATCTAGGGTAAAAGCTTTTTGTTTCTAATGATGGCCAAAGAAGTCTTAGGAAAAGACTTGGGCTTATAATCTTCTAGATTGATGTGGTACTACAGTTATATAAATTACACCTTTTTTATTTTGGAATTTATTGTCCTATCACATTGGATTAGAATAGAATACTTTTGGTCATTAGAACAGGGATATGATATAATATAATCTATTTATTTTCATATTAATGGATATTAAGAAACTCACTGCATAATTATTTTTTATTTTTATTCTTTTTAATTTCCTTTAAAATTATTATATTTTGTTTTCTATTATATTCAATATTTTGTATTGGGTTGAAAAAATTATTATATATTACTATTATAAGATTAGAACTTATAATTTCAAGACTAATCACATTTTATTGGGTTGAAGTAATTGTTACATTTATAAAAACAGTATTCCCCATATGTAGATACATTTCATGGAAATAATTATTACGAGTTGTTAAGTGACTGAGATGAGTTGTGGGAAATATTTTCATGAATTGTTTGAAATTATGGATTTAATGGTAATTTTTAACATATATGGGTTTTTATGAAAATATGTGTTTATGGCTATAGGTGTTCTTGATTTCAAATATTTATTTTAAAGAAATTAAGTTTTTTCATCAGTTATAAAATACATTGATTATTGATTCCATTAAGATTGTAATCTAAACAATTTGTTTCTAACTTCATTGGAATATCACAAAATGTGTGATAATATATTAAAAATATATTATTGAATATTTTTTAAAATCCATTAATATTCTCTTTAGTAAAATAGTGAGATGGATATTGAGTTTTAGAGTAAAGAAATAACTAGGAAAATTATGGATAAATGGTAACACTCACTATATTGTGTGTTTATATATTTGAATTAGAATTACCAATTTGATAAATAAATATAGTTATAGATTATTATATTGTAATATCGTATTCCTTACCATACAAGATTATGTTGTAGAAATGAGAATTTCCTATCATAATATGGAATATAGTATCTTTCCTTTGGATTCTGAAGAAATATATATTTTCCATTTTATTATGAAATGTTTACACTTTTATGGAATTAGGAGGATTTGATGTTTCATTGAAATAAATATTCTAGGATAAAATTTGAAATATTAATTATTTTAAAACATGATTTACTTTAATTTTTATATAAAATAATGAATAATTTTAAATAATTTTATTTTATGGTGTTGACCCTATTAATTATTTTATTAATTGAGTTTATTTATTTTATAATAATATTTGGAAGATCATTTTTTATATTAGTTATATATTTATATTTATTATCATTGGATATGTATTAGATTAATTAAGTAAATATTATCGATATTATAATCACTATAATAAGATCAACTTAATAGATATGTAGAAGTGATAGAAAATGATTCAATTAAAGGGATTACATTATTAATTATCAAATTTGAGTCATTGATTGACATTGTAGATATGGTAATGGAGATAATAAATCATGGCCTTATAAAATTATTTTGTAGATTCATGTTTGTCATGTATTTTTTATTGGGTTTCTAATATTTATATAAATATATTTATTTACATAGTTAAATATTTCTGAAATAATTATTTTTCAAATGTATTTCTCATTTCCATGGATTACGTTTCATAATTTTTTTTGGGAAAGTCATTACTTAGGTTCTTACATTACACGTTATTAGTTTTTATCACCCACTAGAGATTAGTGAATGAACATGATTCCATATTGCATCCTTTCATGGATATTTGAATTTAATCTCTCTAGGTAAGGTGATAATTAATGGTATCAAAGTGTGATTTTTTGATTGAATCTCAAAGTGATTGATAGGTAATGAAAATATGGCGATTGAGACTCATAATTTTACCCTAAAAAGATATTTAAAATCATTTTTTGTAAAAATATATGAAATATTGGTGTTTGGGTAATATAAAGTCTATTTGATATCATGAAAGTTTTTCATTTATATTGTACCAAAGTATGAAGTGAGGAAATAGAAAATTATTCATGCATCACTATTGAGATGGTGAGTGATTTTTTATAAGTAATTTTTTAATGAAAATGTGTTTCCTTATTGAAATTCCCTTTTGTCAACTCTGTAATTTTTTTATTTTTATTGTGGATTATTAAGTTTTACTATAACTATTAATTAAATTAAATTATCATGATATAATTTAATGGAATGAAATTAGGCTACCTATTGAAATTACTTGAATATATAAGATATAATATGAATTTATTTTAATGATGAATGAATAAGATATTGTATTTTTAATGGGAATATATATGTGTTATTGAATATTTTTCCTTATATTTCTCTAGTTAACTGATGATTATGGTAAGGTATAAAAAAACATGGTGAAGGGAAAGCTTGGGGGCCTGAGAAATTTCATAATCGGAGGGAATAGACAATAAAGAAACACAAGGAAAATACTGGGCACAAGGTAATTTAGGTAAAAATTTGGTGGTTGAAAAATATTATATAGATAATATATCAGATCGGCAGTAGTGTATAACATCTTTTCCCAGAGGCCACTCAACAGGTTCCCCATCTCGATTCCCCACATGTCCTCAACCGCACCTCCTTGTATGCCAGAGGGTTCCAATTCATAGTGAGGTTCTATTAAGGTATTATGGGGAAACAATAACCCATATATTAGTGTGTAAAATCGAAAAATGAATCACTGAGTATCATACACCACAAATAATCATCATATTTCATAGATTAATAGAATGTATAAATAATAATAATGTGTGTGTGGAAGTTGCATACAGTCGAATTATATCAATTTCATACTTGTGGGATCACATATAAAATATAAAATGTTAAACAAATAGAATAATATTGATTTCATTTTCTTAATACCTAGCCTCTCCTCATCCTAAGTTCCAAGTAAACTCGAAGCTATCATACCCGATCAATCTTGTGCCTCTGAAAAATATGGTTTTAAACCCAAGTGAGATTCATCTTGGGAACCTTACTAAAATGTCTTCTCGATCAATGTGTGAGAATATAACTCAGTATAGAAACAAAAATATGGACTTGTTATAACCATATATTTAGTGATATTTGAATGTGACACGATGAAAATAAGTTTATATCAAAAAATTAATAAAAAACAAGCTAACACCACCTTATTCAACCTTATATCATAATTTCTCTTAGAATTTCTTATGGGTTTTGATATCTAATGTCCCCAATACCATATATTTTTCACTCATTAGGTCTATAAAAATGATCAGCCATACTGGTCTTGACGAAATATTAGGTGTCTCTAATCATGTCACAATATTGTTCCTATAATATAAATATCTGATCCAAGGGTATAACTAAACACTCCCAAATACATAGTCCCAAAATGCCAACAAATCCGCATGAACATCACTATAACCATATCATAAAAATCATGGCATTTTTTGAAAACTCCATGTATAATTAATGAATCATAACCAATTCCTAGAAATATAGATAAATTTTTTATTCAATAGAATCTCTATATTACCAAGACAAACTATGGAATCATACTCATCCCATGAATCCCAATCTTCATATAATGTCATCAGGCTCAATTGGATGGGTCCTATGCATGATTTAGGAATCAAAAAAAATAATATTTATCCTAAAATTAATTATAGTGATTAAAATACCAAGGAATGAAAGGATATATCGAAGAAAACTCTTTTCATTTTAGTCACCCATGGTATCTAGGGAATCCCTTATAGGCCTGAGTTAGAATCCTATCATCTCAAGAATTTTTCAGATAGATCAATTGTGGGATATAAGGATAAACACCTAGAAACCATGGTGATTTCATCACATCCAATTTATATCAAATCAGTATCACATGATTCAAAAAAGTTAATTCCTAGAAAGTACCTATGTGCATACCAATCATCACCATCATATTATATATGAATCATAAGGAAAATACCAATAAGTACATATCAACATATACAATGGAACCAAAAATAAGAATAGTGAAAATGAAATTCTAGGTTTTTCATACTCCTAAACCTTTAGTCAATACCTAGAGGCCCCATGGGCATACATGTTCTGTGTGGGTTGTATGATATCACTCTATATCACCTCTAAAAAAGTCTATAACACACCATATTAGGTTCAATCACATAGCATGGATCCTATTAGGGTCCATTAAGTCACATAAATATATAGGAATCATATTGTGGGTCGTCTTTCTCTATCAAATCACTTGGGGTTAACCCTTCTTGGTGATCCAACTTTGTCAAGGTGTATCAAAGTTTCTTATATGGAATAATGGGTGTATTATACATATGAAATGTTACACTTATATATGTTGGTAGATGAGAATCTTAAATAGAGTCTAGTTATTTAATATCACCTCAATCACACCCCTCAAGGATCTAAATATTATAAGAAATACCAAAACAACTCACAACCTCATCCATCAGTGGTCGAAGTGATCAAGGTTGAGCACTTATCCACTGCTTCCATTGTATTTCATTCCCCAATCATAAGTAATTTCATTTTAATTAACCAATTCAATTTAACATAACAATTAAAATAATTTAACCCGACATGTAAACAACCCAATAGATTTGAAAATGCATAACATAAATCATAAACATAACATATTAATTTATAAGAAATGTACCTAATGAAACTTACATCTTTCAAAAAATTTCCTCATTTCCTACGGCCCCAAAACTCCCACCTATGATCTTCAACCAATTCCCAAGCCCATACAAACTCTACAATCCATCAAAAACATACCCAAGGCCCTATAATAAGATAAAAATCACAATAATTATCAATATCATTGATATATAATCAATCAAATTAATTATAAAATGGAAGAATTGCCGAAAATATCAGTACTGTATTTATTTCATAGGAACCATGACCAACTTCCCAAGAGAGTTTTGTAGTATAACCCCAAAAATATTCTGAGAGAAAGACTCATCATGTGTTAAAAGTTATATAAGAATTTAAATTTAAATTTTAAAAAACCCTCAAATTTTTTTTGGAGGAACGAACCTTTTCCGAAATAATGAACAATGGTACCCAGAAAAACATCAAGGAAATACACATTGAAGGAATAAAAAAATCCCCTTCTTGATCAGTAGATTCCACTAATATCTAGTGGAATTATAAAAAATGACATATTCAGGTGAAAATTAATATTATAATAATGTGGGGGGAATAAAATTGATCATCAAAGCCAAGGATGTACCACAAATCATCAAGACAAACCACTAATAACACCCCAACTACAATTGGAAGAAGTGAAAAATATAAGGTAATGGCCCTCAGGCTATGTGAAAAAAATAAATGGTGGAGGAGAGCCTATCCACCTTGAAGAATTTGATGGGGAATATATATAATTTTTTCTATTTTAACGTCATGATCTATTTGGGAATTGGCCACCTGCGAGCATGTGGCTCATACCGTGGCATGTATGTGACTGTCTGCCGCACAAACTTGCTGGTAGGCTAGTACCAGATAGTTGGTGGATGCAAACTATATATTGTATTTCCCCAATTCACTTCAGTTATTTATCTAATCCTTTTCCAACTACTAAAACTCTATTCTATATCCCAAAAACCCCTTTGATTGGTTCCCAACTATGGAATTTGATTTAGAATCCTAGTTCAAAAGGTGGTCCATTAGATAAATAGAAAACTAAATTTTCCCACCAATCTGAGTGTATTGTATTACAATCTATAATACCTCATGTTTTTTTCAGTGATTCAAATTCCATGAAAATTTTAATTTTCTAAATAATGGTAGTTTTTATTTTTAAAAAAATTTATTTAAAATTTGGTAGTGAGAGTTTAATAACAATGAATGATGTCTTTTAAACATAGATAGAGGATAATGTGACATCATGGGGATTGGAGGATCCATTAGAGGGGATGGGTGGATACTATATCCAAATATTTAAGAAAACCCCTTGTTTTTATGGTCCTTGGTACTATTAGTAGCTACCACCAACATCCATCGGTCATTCGATGCCCACCACCATTTTTTCTAGGGGGTATTTAATGGGGTGTAATTATGAATCTTTTCCTTTACCTTATGACTATGTATCCCCCACTTCTACAAATCAGTTGGATTTCATACCTATTAGATAATTCCCCTCTCCACTCCCTTTATCTATATGATTTGGGTTTCCCCATGATTATTTTTTTATAGTGATTTGAGGTTTGAGTCTTCATCCTCCAACCTCCTTTGGTATTCTCCTACATCACATTCTGATTTTTATTTCTCTAGTTTGAGATTCTATTCTGATTCCACAAGATGATGGTGTAATAAGCTAATAACAATGGGGTGTTAACTATGCCTATGAATTGGGTGACCTATGATGTCACATTTATGTTTTGGCTCATCATTCAGGTGGAGGTATGAGGCACAATTTCTGTTTATTTGTTTTTTTAATATAAATTTAAATTTCTATTAATTTAATGTCTAATGCTTGGTATTTCATAAGGTGAACGGATGGTGGTATGAGATTGACCCTATGTGATGTTGTTGGGATTCATTTTAGCATCACAATGATGTTAGGTTCTAATTTGGTTGACAATATTTTTAGATAATTGACATAATTAATTACAATTTAATTTAATTAATTATATGGGGTTTTATTGTTTAATGTGGGTGTTTAATGTGGGTGGTGACATTTTAGGTTGTGAAAGACCTCACATGGACATGTAAGTGATGTCGGCCATTAGAAAATAAGACAGTAATTCCTAATTATATTTAATTTTTCTATCTTAATGATCACTACAACATATGTTTCTTATTTATGTTTCATGTTGAAGATTATGTATAACAAAATGGGTGATTCCCAAGGTTAATTAAATTATGTAGTTTGTTTTAATGTAAATTATAATGTTTAATTAAAATGAATATGAAACAAGGATCACAAACAACATATGTGCACATGTTGGTTGTATCAAATTCCAATGGCCAATTTCCAGACTGTTGAGAAACCAAGTTTCCTTAAAACATCTTAGTAGGTGAGAAAAACTTTATAACATTGTTAGGACCATTTGTAGGGGCTTGAAACACCTCTAATATGGATATGAGTGGGGACTAAGATTAACTTGAATTTGTGGACTATAGGACGCATGTTATGTGCCTAAGAGGTATCAGTTTGTCAATATAGGTGTGAGATAAGGGACCCTCTCTTCATTTGGGGTGGCATGCCTTGGTAGATAGGCCATATGTAGAATAAGATTAGGCTGTCTGAATTTACTAACCCAATGTAAAATAATGGACTGATATTGAATATTGGATGACTATTGGTTATTATCATTATTGAAGGAACCCATATAGTAGAAACTGTTATTCTACCCGACTGATTATTTTATGGGAATCAATTCCCATTGGGTTATGGGTGCTGACCCACCCTATGTTGAGATAAAGGCATTATATTGTGGTTCATATACTATAATAAGACTCATAGGGACCCTAGTGGTTTCCTCATTAAGTATGGGAACACTTTCATGTGCATATTTCTATTGGTGGTGATGAATTAGTTTGTCATGTTAGAATACTGGCAAAATTTCCAATAGGGAAAGATATATTGGGTGATAAAATGACTCAAATCAAAGCATACATTGAAATTATATCATTTCGATGAATATTCAATATATCCATTAATTAAAAAATCCAAATAACTATATATTTTTAGTGTACTTTGATAATAGATATATAAATATATTATATAGGTATAATCAATATCATATCAAACATATTTTTATATATAAGGAACCCTTCTAGAATCATCACACATAAATCCTTTTATCAAATACAAGTGAAATAAAACATAAGAAAGGATGAGATCCTATATTTTTTTCTACCAAATATGAAAATTTCTAATCATATGAATTTATGAGATGATCGTAATGGTATAATAACATAATCAAGTTAAAGTTCCCAACATTTACATTTATAAACCTATATTATTTGATCAAAGATTACAAAATATTGGCATATCTAGATGCACGATCAATAAGGACGTAAAAGAAATAATCAAAGTTGCAAATTACTAACATAGAAATATGGAATCAGAACCACATTAAGTCATAATATTTTGAATGAAGATATTTTCAATCATGTACATACATAATATTTGGATAAAATCTAGAAAGAAATTATACTCATGGATCAAAATGTGAACAATGAAATTCTCAATAATCTTAACACATAATCTTATGAGAAAAGCTAGAAATAAATAATAATCACTCATAAAAATGTGAGAGAAGTTATTCACAATCATGTAAACACTTATCATAATCATATCATGATATATCAACATCAAATTAGCCAATTCATTATTGTGATTAAATATAAACAACTGTTACATATTCAAAATCAATCCAAATGTGTGACACAGTCTGATGAAATAATTCATCATTTTATAATAGGTTAACACATGAAAAAATAAAATGGGTCTCATAATGTTTTCATCATAAAAATTAATAAACATTCACATAATGGTTAAGGATGGTATCATTGGATCATATTTCTAGTGAAACATGATTTTAATCAAAGGATATTATCATAGATAAAAAATTACATTAAAATATTATGATAATATATCTTAATGAAAATACCATTTTATTTTGAAATCACTTGATTAAAATAAATTTTTTTTACAATAATAATAAGGAAACATTTTTCTTTGAAATGATTCATGGAATCATGTAGATGAAGATTCAAAACATTTATCTTTATTGTTGATAAAAAGTTCTTTTCATGTCATAATCATTAACACAACACTCTATCCAAACCATTGGTAAATAGTAACTTGCTCAGAAAATAATGAATAAATTCAATTCAAAACATGTAAAAGAAATTACAAAATGGGTAAAAATATATTTTATTAATCATTGGAAAATAGTACAAACACTCTCAAAAACATAAAAATAGAGTACAAAAATGGAATAAAAAGAGTCCTAATAAAAGTGGATAGAATTTCAACTATTCTAAAGTATATATTCTTGATATTTTTAAGTAACAAAACAAGAATAAAATAGTTATAAATAAGAGAAAATATATAAATAACCAGTGGATGAGGTAAATTAATGGGTTTTATTAGACAATTTTTCTATAATTTCATTAATTGAAATTCATTAATAAACAATCTCTATTAAAATGGGATTTGAACATGGAACGATTAACTCATGTTTTATCATAAATCATATTTAATAAAATAACCAGTATAATAAGTATTTGTTTATTATAAATATACTCTATAACAACATTCATACATAAAATTATATTTATTGATCCTTTATAATTTCTGATTATCCTTTAATAAACAGTTTCTTCCATAAAATGATCATTTGAGTAATATCTAGTACATTTTACATGAATGTTTTGATTCAATGGATTCTTCACATGTACCATGGTAATGGTTTCATAATATCAATATTATTAATCAAGAAATAATTATCATATTTATTCATCATATTAAAAATTATAATAATTTATATAAATTAGTGATGGAAAATAAATTACATCACTTTGTGGATATGGTTGTCTGTTTGAATGCACAATTGAAGATTCCATATTTGAATTTTTTGAATGAAATAAAGGTAAATAATAATTAATATTTATAGAATAATTATTATATAATATATATCATATCAATTCATTAAATCTATCAGTATTTATACCTTGTAAATAAAAAATTAAAAAATAATAGTATTGCTTCATGGAGGTGGTAATCCACTCATATGCATGATCAACGTTGTCATTTTTTAAGGGATGGATATGTAATGAGGTATATAATATATTAAAATTATTGAAGTATAATTATCTCATAAATGTATTAAATTATACTTAAATCCATTATAAATCCCAAACATAAATTATGATGATGGAAAATGAATCGTATCACCCTGTGAAGGAAGTAGTCCACACTTATTCATAGGTGATACATTCATTTCCCATTTTTTTAATAGATGGTGTATAATTTTGGTTCCATAAAAATAATATATATGTAATCTATTTAGTATACTAAATATATTATTTTAATATTATTATCACAGATTTAATGAATGTATGTGAAGAAATAAATTGAATTAGATTGAGTAAGATGGTTACATCTTATTTGGTAGATGCCATTTAGATCCCTTATTAAATATCATTGTAATATTATTTTAACAATAATTGAACTAATTTTTCATGGTTAATAATGTTTATAAGTCAAATGGGTTGGGTTTTCTTGAGCTATTATGATCAATGTGGTGTAAATTACAGAAAGGATGGGTTTCCATTTCGAAGTGAAGGAATGGACACACATTCAGTTCATAAAAGTATTTGAAAATAATAAATGAATTTTAAATAGTAAGTGAAACTAATTGGAAATTTTATTAAAGATAAAATATGATATTATTTAAATCTATTCAATTAAGTTAATTTTTATTGGATTATGTGATGTTTTAAACTATATCGTTTGGCTTCACCACTTCATTAACCAATTTTAGCCATACGAGGGTAACATGTTTTTAAATCATAATGGTTTATAATTTTCTTATAAGTTAAAAGATGGATTAAAATGGAAAAGTGGTAAAATTTTAGAACATTTTTAATACTACTATACCGATTAAAATATTTCAATGATTTTCAAATAATATAAAAAATATATTATTTAACATAAAGAAAGATTTAATGCAATTTTAAGATCTATTCACATCCATTATGCTTGAAGATATCAGGAATGGAATGGAATTTGAATAAAAACACATTCAACCTTAATTATTTGTTATTATTGACCATAAAATTCATGGTATGTAATCAACATTTCAATAAATGTTACTTTTTTATTTTAAAAAATTACATTATTTTATTTTTCAATTGTATGCAGAAGAACTGTGTCTGCAATGTATAAGTTTTTATGAAATTATATTATTACTAAAAATTAAAAAAATTACCATCTTAAATAAAATTAATTATTTTTTAAAAAAAAATTCACATTCATTCATGAAATATTCATATCGGTATGTTATCATATTGTTGGAATCAAATGTAGTAGAATGATGTTTTTTAATTTTTATTTACTTAAAATAATATGAAAGTCATTGTCCATGAAAAACATAACAAAAAAGTAAAATATTTTAATTTAAGATGGATATGGTAGAATTACCCTAATCTAGTGAAGTAATTTAATGTGTTAGGTTGATTGTGAGACCTTGTCACATAATATTAACCCTATTATACCCATTTTAAGCTTAACAAGGTGACAAATATTAGCCATCCTTACTATTCATAATGACCAAATATAAAATGGTATTAATTAAAAAAAATGATGCTCTGAAGTCCATGTACGGTATAAATTTTTAATGATTCAATATATTAAATTGGAATAAATAAATTTTAATACAAATTTGTAAAATAGAAATGAAAACAAATTTGAAAAAAACATATTTTTAGGAATAGTAATCAATTTCATTAAAAATCCAGAATATTACTATTTCAATTTTGATTAATAGGATTATTTTAAATCAAAAAGATTATATTTCACATTATAGCTAAATTTAAAATAGAATTTTAATTTTAAATAAGTTTTTTTATTGATTATAAATGATAGCCTTTGACAAATTTATATTTTAAATATTCCTTAAAATATCAATGATTTCAATCTATTAAAAAACATCACTCTTTGTTAATTTCTCTATTCTTTAATAAAAAAATTTCTTTGATTTAAAAAATAAAATTTATAATATATATATAAATTAATTATAATTTCAACACAAAAAATTAAATACAAAAAATTTTCATAGAAAATTTATTTTTAAGGGATAAAATAACATCAATAAGAATATTTTTTCAAAAGAATTATTCAATACATTTTTCTTTAGTATGACCATTATAAATATATTTAATAATTCAGTTACTTCTATTCAATCCAATAAATTCAATGGATATATTATATCGATCAATTTTAAATAATAATATAACCCAATTATTTAAAATCATGATGTTATATACTAAGAAATATATAGATTTTATTATTATATTAAAATAAATATTAAATGTGTTACATGGGAGGTGGTAAGGAATGAAATTTACCCTTTATTTACTGGAATTCATGTTGATATTGTCCTATTTATTGGTGGATTTCTAATTTTTGGAATTTTAGATGTACGTGGAGTAATTTATTTATAGAACCATCTATGGAATGTTTAATTGATCAGTTCCACCGGATTTGATTATTACCCCTAGTTAGATGAACCCATGTTTCACGAGGGAAAATAAATTATCGCATTTTCATGTGATCACTGCATGTATCGACTATGGGTATATTTACCATTATTCTTCACTAGACATGGGATGGATATATTACCCCTATTTTCATGTGCTCTATATGTGGTATAAGGATGGGTATATTAACCACATTGACTATTTATGCCACTATGATGGGTATATTACCCTTGTTTGGATGATCCCGGGTGTCAGGAGTATGGGATTATTTCCCCTATTATTTTATATTCTTAGTGTGTTCCATAGATGAGTATGTTTACACTAGATGCACACAGAAATACTATATCACCAATGTTAACCCATGTCTTATATATATGGACATGTTTATGGGAATATTTCCTTTATCATGCTTATATACACCTCAACATTATCTAATGTAGTTTTGGTTGATTGATGTTTTGGGATTTAGGATCGACGTTGGTTACTATGTTGGTATAGTGACCATGACTTTCTCAAAGAGATTCTTGAATCCAGATGAAGTGAGTATATTTTTAATGTTTATGTATTGATTTATTATTTTAGTTCAACATGTCACATAAACATGTAATGTAATATGATGGTTAGTATGGTACCATATTTATGCCTCCCTACTAATATATTCACTCACAACTTTCTCACGACTAGACTACACATGGATAGCGAAGAAGTCCATTATCTGGATGTTAGTATGGGTTTAGGCTAAGGCCCTTGATATTATAGTTAAGTTAGATTAATTAGATGACAATGGAGATTGGGATAAAGTATGTCTAATTGATTTTTTAAAAAAAGTTTTTTTATTTTCATTTTATTTAGGTCTTTTTATGAGTAACAGGGCCAGTGGGATGTCAATTGTAAGTATGAGATAGACTTTTAGGCCTCTCCCATTTTATTTTTATCACCCTATTTATATTTTTTACATTCAATTCAGTACATTTATTATGTATTATATATTGTTATTTCATGCATTACTACACACTCTGATATAGGGGGAATAATATATCTATAGTACAAACTTTCACCCCAACTGTTATCATGTAGCATCTAGAGTTTGGGGTGGCATTAATGTGATATATAAGAGATTGTAACTCTAGGAACCAATATATGTTATGGGTGGAGGTATTTTATGTGGATTAAGGGAATAATTTTATTTTTGTCTTATAGTTTTAGGGTTTGATAGAAAGTAGATTTAGAAATGTTTCTGAGCCTGTGATAGTTATCATACTAACGAATTGAGAACACTTAATATTCTATGAAGTCTACTTTAAATAGGATTAGATATTCATTTTTTTGTATTGTTATGGTTTTATATTATTTTCCCCATAGGATTCTAACATTATGTTTAATGTTTATGATATCTATTTTATATAATCTAGCTCTTATCCCTTTTTTAAGAATCTAGTTATTGATTTTACTTTTTTCTTGTTATGGAATGATAAAACTCATTCATTATCAAGAATGCTGGATTCACATTACATATTATCCATCTAGTGATATTTATATCACTCGTGATTGAGTCTTAATATCTTAAAGTGTAAGCAACTACTAATATATGGAATTTGAATTTAAGTAACTGGTGGTATTCATCTAATCTAGGGTGGCTTGTGAATATATATTCATCTAATTTAAGGTCATGTGAATACATGGTGACATGTTAAATGATGGGGATTGTTACGTATCCCTTCTAATCAAGAGGAGCAGTGACTAGGTTGGGTCATTATGGCCCGAGATGCCTCCTAATGAAGGTAACAACCTAGTATTTTAAATGGAAAACAACATGTTTGATAACATGTATGAAATGTAAAACCAGGATTAGAAGAAATTATAACACCACAAGAATTTATGGTATATTTCATATTAATCTCTTTTATATCATTCAATTCACACATCACTAGGTTTAAAAAACATGACACTATATTAAAATATAACAATTTAAACATCTCTATTTTAACCTAGCCATTAAGATATTGAGTATGAAATGTAGTAACTAAATTATAAAAAATTTATGGTTTACACATCTATAAACATAATTCAATAGTTATCTATACATTAGAAAAAAACACATAATAATTTCAAAGTAAAATAAATTTTTTCTAAAAAACTGTATTTGTTTAAAGGGAGGGTTCATCATGATTCACACAAAAAATTTATAATTATGTTTCATCATATTTAGATAATTTATTTTAATAAATAAAAGTAATTTTTTTAAATAATCATATCAAAATCATCTTATGAATAATTAATGTAACTTTCCAAAAAATTTCATTTTTTACAAATAGTGAAAATTACAAAATTTTAATTGAAAAATAATCTTTTTGTTTAAATTATTTACAAATATAAATTCTAGTTTTGATTTTTTTTAAATGAAAATTTAGTTAAATTATATTACAATTTAACTAATTTTTTTCATTGGATTAAATTTAATATTTAATATTTAAGATAAAACTGTTTATACATATGAGAATTTCATATTTGAAAACCTTCTCAATGGTTATGTATATAGGTATAATTTTAAATCGAATTTTTTTGACTTCAATGAAATGAATTTCTAAAAAATGATTACATATTTTAAATGATATTAATTTAAAATATCTAAAAATTTGAACTTACTTTTTTATCCAAATGAAAACAAAAGACAATAAAAAATAATTTCTTCGGTTAAGGTAAAAATAGGTTCAAAATACGGTTAAACATTGAATATAAGGGTTAAAATGACCTACGAACTTTTCAAATTAATATTTTCTAAAAATATTTCATCCTTAAAGATTCCAAATTTATTATCTATGGTATTTAAAAAACATTATGTGAATTAATTTATCAATTTTTTTTCTTTTGGGAAATTTCCATGAAATTTCGAAGTGGGTTCCCTTTCTCCACTTATAAAAGGGAACTCACTACCCTCACTAATTAACACCTCTCAAGCCCTTTGGATACAAAAATCCCTAAAACATTACTATCCCACATATTTATCCATATTATATATCTACTTTTCCTCCCAAAATACCATCCCGACGGTCCTTAAGGGGAGATCCAAAGGAGGTTTCTCTTATAGAAGGTAATTATCTTAACAAAAAAATGTCATTTTATTTATTATTTTTACACAATATCTTTTTTATTAAAACATTAAATATAATAACACCAGAATATACCATATATATATATATGTTATTATTTCAATGTAATAATATTTATCTATCTCTACTTACATCGAATGGTAAACAAAATTATCGGTCCTATGTACAGTAGACAACCGCATCGCGAACCACTGTAGTTCATTTTCCATCACGACATTTCAAGGAGGGATATTATGTTGGATTTACCACAATTATTTTTCATTTATTTAATTATTATAATTATATTATTTGAACATCTCATATACCTTTTTATGTTCAATTTTGTTTCAATTATGACAGCGTCTCTTGTGTATACAGAGGAGTACCAACTCATGAAGCGATGTGATTTGTTTTTCACTTAAAATTTAAATGGAATGAAATGAGGATAAATTTAAATAATATATGTGAAATATATTATTTTATATTAATTATGTAGAATTAATATAGCACTCACATCCTTACCCATTCTGTCATGACCCCCTCCACCCAAGGTGGAACCCACATGGTCTGACAATGATATAAGAGAGATGGGGACTACCAGAGTCCCACATCTAGTATGCCCCATGAGGAAAACTTGAATTCAGGGTATGATAAGAATATTCATGGGAAAATTAGTATCTAAAATAACATTCACATGATAGATATAAGTCAACTACACCAATCAATGCCTTCTCAACCATGTACATAAAAAAAGGCCAAGAAAAAACATTCAAATCCATATAGTACTATAACAAGTGAAAGGAAAACTAAAATTACAAAAAGGTAATGATGAAGATGACCTCAAATCCCAAACTGATCCTATAAAACCATGATCTAGTAAAATATATACCAGTCTCTAACATGCTATAGATAAACTGAATTACATTTTTTATAAACATAGGTTTAATGTAAAAGTATATGGAGTAGGATCCCCCACACCCCCCAGATCCTCTCATAAAAAAATATAATGAAATCATGCTAAATCACATTGGAAAAATTATGAAGGTATCTTTTCACCTGAATAAGTATACTGTGCTCCAATCCCCACTATTTAAATCTCTCATTTTTTATTAAATACAAGAAAAATTATGATTTAATAATGAAACATCAAGGGTATCTTTCTCTTTCTACCCCCTGGTTTTCCACTCTACCCCAATGTCATATGTCCTAAGAAATCACTCTCAAAAATATGTCAGCCAACAGACTCTTGGTCATGGCATCACAACAAGAACCCCATGCATCATATCGTCTCATAATCACATAATCCCACATCACAACACCAAATATAGTAACCATGTAGTTTTTGGAATCCACCACACCCCTTATATTGTGTTTCATACATCATTTATTATACCTCAAGCTATCATAGACCATACACCAAGTAAGGTACAAAAATCCATCACATCATATATATTTTATACTTATAATAATCCATTGGATACAATATCTGGTAAAATAATATGTGGGAAATAACCACATTCCATTACACCCCTCTAAAAAAATATATGTGGTAACTTACATTCATGCATAATAGTACATGTTACTATCAAGAGAAGAGATTAGGGCTAGGGGGTAGTAATGCATCCTTCCTCCCCCCATGATATTGTAAAAAAACCCTCCCTGAGTCAACTAGGTGTCATTCATCCTAATAGACATGGGTGGTGTATCATATGAAATCATAAAATATACAAGATATAATATATATCTCAAATACATTGTATTCATAACCTAGTCTTACAATAAAACTTAGTTAACATTTCTCAGACTCTTGAATAATAATTCTTAGACCAAATATCCTATAATCATAATATCATTTTAAATGAATACATTAATTTATTTATTTTCATTAAAAAATTCATTTATATTAATTAATTAATTAGAAACTTATTAACAAAAAAAATAAATCTTAATTTAATTACATTAATCATCTGTGTAAGGTCCATTCTCTCAATAAATAATCAAATACAAGTCCATAGTTTCTCTAGATTAACATGTTTCCAGCATTGTATTCAATCATTACCATCCTTTAGTGTAAATCATTTATTAAAAATTAATACATACCAAAATTCTTATTACTCTAGGAAAACTTTGCCAAGATAACACCAAGAGGAAACATGAAACTGAAAAAATCTAGCTAAATCAAGAAGTGAGGAATGGAATGATGATAAAATAAGAAACCCCTTCATCATCCATTAATTACATTCAGAATCTAGTATCCCAACTCTCAGCATCACATTATGGGGTAAACCCTAATTCAAACTGTTTCAACATCTCTAGTTTCATCTCTGAAACCCACATGCATATCCTAATGCATCTCTCCATTAGAGATGTCAAATAATGTTACATCATCTGGTCCAAAATGACAACATGACATCAACCACCCCATGATCATATCAAATTAGGGCCTCTCTAACCCAAATCACATAACATACGAAGGATCACAAACATATCCCATCACAAAAATATTTGGAAACAAAAAATAGTAATAATGTCAATCTATTCCCTAAAACATGGAATCTATCCTTCCCACATAGAGGAGTTATCAACGCTTAATCACAATGCTCTTGGACTTCTCATATAGATAGGAACGTAGTACCTATCAGTTATCTTTTCCACAAAATTAGTTCTTATTCCATATAGAATTAGTTGATTCATTATTCATGGGTTATAAATATGGAAAAAAGAAGACATAATGTTATAAAAAGCTATCAAAATTTAAACATTCTATTATAATTAAAACCAACATGAAAAAATTTAGAGAAGAACCACCCTCATTGACATGACTTTTTGTTAATATCAACATTATCAACTAGCATTATCGTTAATAAAATTATTCATTTATTACATTCATACAGTGAGGAAAAAATTTAATTAAATGTACATACTCACATCAATTTGATCATTATAAACTTATAACAAACACTAGATTCGTAATACAGACCTCATTATTCTTCATCCACTGAATTATAAACTAATTTTGGATTTATGTTATTTAACACTATCCGTATAGAACATCATTAATATCTATAGCCTAACCAAACATTCTAACAATCATATAAAAAATAGCTAACTATTTAAAAAACATGAGGCAAACTATTATTATTATTCAAATAAATTTCATTGACATATGACTTTTTACCAATTATTTATTAATTTGATTAAATATTTGATCGATGAATTACATTACCATATAAAAGGATAAAACCAAAAATAGTTATGATTTCACATAAATGTAAGAGGAGTAACAAATCCCTTACCTCAAAGGCATCTACATTCTTCATATAAGAACAGAACAACATTATAGATCATGATATCCTCTCCTTCAAGAAGTGGAATCCCTCCAAGGATGTTGTGGCACAACCACACCAATAGACAGAAAAAATAATCTCCACAAGAAACATGGAGATGCACCTCCATCAAAATGAAAGAATAAGTAGGAGGAACCAAATCAAAAAAATACCCAAGAAGAGGTAGAACAAACCTCAAATCACTATAGATCGAACACTGGATTACAAGAATTGATCCCCATTGAATGAAACCCAAAACATTTAATTGGATTTCCATTGACCCCATGGAAATTGTGATTATGGACATATAGTTTGAGATGACTTGATGCCCTCATATCTATAATGTCATGGTGAAAATTGGTTTACACGGTGTCAAACACCTTCACATCATTTAATTATTTTTGATTCAACTTCCTCCAGAAAATGGGTTTCCTTGAATAATTTAACGTCAAATTTTTACATGTCATGAAGCACCACATGAACCAAACATATAACATAAGTAAATGACTTTTTGGGAATAAATGATATCTTAGTGAAACCATGAACTAAGAGTACATGATGTAAAACACTAAAACATTGTGTATTTTCTCTAATCCAATATTTTATCATCCAAACAACTCTAGACCCACTCTAGGACTCCTCCAAGAACTATGAGGTTTGAAAACATTCAAAGGGTCAGACTACACAAATCCAATCCCTTAAATTAAATACCTCCAAAAAAAAATCTCTTCTTTGAGAATCCAAAACCAAACCTCAACAGAAAAAATTTTGGTCATCTAAATAGAAACCACATGATATTCAACTCAGGGATCTCACAATCATAGGAGATCAACCACCTCATGTAAAGGAAACCTGAAAAATGAAAAAAAACAATAACTATCTCCTAAACACTCTCTTGGGGAAGATACCTCTCAAGGGAGAGTAAATCCACAATAAGCAATAAGGGGAAACAATCTCATAAACTTGAAAGGTCGACATAGAAAAGGGAACTATGTTAAAATATTAGAGCTAATAATTAAAGAGAATGAGTAACTAATTGGACATATGTGACTCCTGTTCCCAAGATATATACTCTATACCATTATTTCAACAAAATACATGAACCAAGAGAATAGAATGTCCATGAAGCACCATCTTCTACAGGTACTAGATCTCTACATGTAACTCCTTGAAGTATGTGTCATTATCAACATCAATATAGTCCCAATCCATAACAAGAGAGTCATCATTAAGATAATGATGGAGTTGTGACATGTAAAAAACATCTTGTATACAAATAATCTACCATGGTAATGCTATTTGATATGTGGTAGCTCCAACAAGAACCAACAACTTGAAAGGTCTAACAAACTAGGGAGAAAGATTTATCCCTTGATCAAACTATTACTACTCGCGATGATGTGTCACCTTCGAGAACATGCAATCTCCAAATGATAACTCCAGAGGAAACCTCATATTATTGGGATAGGATTTCTGATGATTATGAACTTCATCCATCCTCTTGTAAATTATGTGAACCATCTATATCATATTCTGCACCAGTTTAATCACAAGAATTACTAATTCGCTAACTCCAATCCATCATAATGAATAATTAAATGGTTATCTGCATAAATCTTCAAATGACGCCATACTAATGGTGGATTATAATCCATTTTTTAATCCAAAATATTCCAATGTAAAGATCCAAAACCAATGAAATCCAAAATATATGAAACAAGGGAACAAAATTTCATCATGAGTCTTGATGTTCCACTTTGTCTGACCATATTTATATAGATTAAAATTAGTGCTAAGGAATAATTGAGAACCAGAATCCTAATGGAGACATATACACATCCAAGAGGTGAAATGATGATATAGATTAGGGAGGATCATCCTAAAAAATCCATGGAGTCACACTACCTCCTCTAAGAAATATTTTGTGACTAAATATGAAATGGATCCCCTATTAATCTATAGTATCTTGGGCTGCAACTCTTGAAGTATCAATCTATATGTGTTATTTTTATTGACCATCACTCTGTTGTGATCTACTATCAAATCTTGATGAACATATTTAGTGAGAACAAGATGAGGGCATCGACCTGAAGACATTCCCCTAAAAATAACAAACTATTAGAGATTATAGAAAAGAATATGGAATATTTAAAATTAATTAATTATTTAATTGTAATATTGTTATGTTTTTAACCAATCCCATGGTCTACCAATTTAAAATAAATGTGAAAAGAAGAACATTTCATGATCCTTTCCTAGGTATCTACCAAACAACTAGTATCACTTCATTTTGTAGAATTAATAAACATTATTGTTCTTGTATTATATAATAGGGTGGAAAAAAACTCATGTCTCTTCTGATCTCCCATGTCTACATTGGTTAATAAACCAAGATTAAAATGGTTCCCTACCAACACATTCAATAACACTTGTTCCAAAATCCAAGCTACATCATATACCCTATACCTAATCTTTTTTTTATTATATCAAGAAACCCTCACCCTAAAGTTTAACCCTCTTGGGATGATAATGAGAAAAGGGTATGGTGACTACCCAAGTTTTTCCTCTAGTTGACTCTCAATTGGTAACTACCACTAAGAGTATAATAAGCATACAGATTGGAGGTATTAATATGTTGAGGAACATACAGAATTGAGAGATATGATAGATACATAAATTAAAAATATTCTCATAAAAATATATAATTAAATACCATTTGAAAACATAAAATTACATATATAGTACTATAACAACATAAAGGGAAACTACATGTTCAAAAATTAAGGATGGAAGCGACTACAAAAGCGTAACGGCTCTTGTAAAACCATTAGCTAGTAAAATAACACCCAATATAAAATTTTCCCTCAATAATAAGAAAATATGTATATATATATATATATATGTAAGGGGATTATAATATAATACTCAGTAGGATCTTCTCTGGAGCCTATCATGTAAACGATAAAGAACACATACTAAATAATAGTGAACAATAGTGAAACCTATTCATCATTTAGATAGGCAAATTATTTTACTAGACATTCCATTGATAACTCTTTCTTTGTATTGCATAAAAGATATCATATAATATAATAATGAGACATCAAGGGGACTTAAATCACCTTCGTCACTTGTTTTACTCACTTCCAAATACTCAGACTCCCTCATCCACCAATCTAAAAAATATGTTAGCAAGAAGACACCTATACATCCCATCACAACATGAACATCATGTATTACATCATCGAATATCACATAACCATATATTGTGGCCATGTAGTTTATAGATTCCACCACAAACTGTATTAAATGAATCTTACATCAGGTATGTAACCTAAATCCATCATATTCCATACAATGAGTAAGGTACCACTATGAATTTCATCTTATACAATTCCTACATATAATAATAATTTTTATATTATATCTAGTAAAATATGAGTGTCAAATAACGACAAATCATTATATCAATCTATAAAAATATATGGGGCAATTAAGCACTGTTTATTCCATCACATATAAATTTCAAGATAAGAGAGATGGGCCTAACGGGGTAGTCATCCATCCATCCTCTTAGGGAGATGTTGGGTAAAAAAATCCTCGAGTCCCCTGGGTATTCGTATATCTAACCAACATGCGTGGGGTAGAATATAAAATCAAAAAATATACATGATATAATATATGTCAAAACCAAAATTTGTACATAAGCTAGTCTTAGAATAAATTGTAGATAACATCGCTCGGACTCCCAACTCCCACCGCTAAGAGCATATATCATATTAGGACACGAGATTTTTAAAGAGATATATTAAGTACTTTAATTTTATTAAATAATTCACTTACATTAATTCATTCATTAGGAATATATTGAGGAATATATATAATCCAAATTTCTTTACATTAATCATTCTAATAAGTCCATACCCTCTAGGCATTATAAAAATTGATTATACAGTATCTTAAGAATAAAATCATTCTAGATTTTCAATTACATCATTACTAAACTTGTGGGTTAAGAATTTATTAAACATTACTAATTTCTATAATTCTAGGAACTCGTGGAAAACCATCCTAAGAATCCATCAGAAAGAAATATGAAATTGATCACATCTATCACGTTCGAGTATCGGTAAAGGAATATAACAATTATAAGAAACCCAACCATCGAATTCTAAATAGATTCAGAAGTGATCATCTTATTTCCCAGTATCATATAAACGGGTAGGCCCAGCTTCAAACAATTTTGTTATCTCTAGTGCAATCCCCAACACGCACATGCATTTCCTGTTGTATCTCACTACCATAGCCGTCAAATTCTACCATATCATATGATCCTCCCCTCCCACATCACGCCAACCATTCCAGGATCTTATCGCATCCAGTCCTCCCCGCCCCATTCACCTTTCATAGAGAATATCACATGAAGAGAACATCCCAAAATTAGTAATAAATAAACAAGATAATCCAATAGGTTAAACTAATCCCTGAATCAAGTTATCTATCCATCATATATAAATGAGCTTTCACAAATCCAGTACAGGGAACCCATCCTTCATAAGATGATGGGTATCTTAGGCCCTATTAATTATCTTTATCAAAGAAGTGGTTCTCATTCCATCATGAAATTACTGATTAATTATTGACATGTTCCAAATATTTGAAACATAAGTCGCAATGCTATAATAAGCTATCAAAAGTTAAACCTACTATTTGTATTAAAGTCACATTAAAAAAATATCAGATATATACCATCTTCGTTAAGATTCCTATTCATTAATATAAACATTATGAACATGAATTATCAGGATTCACTTTATTTATTTATTTTATTAATACGATGAATAACACATTTAATTAAACAAGCATACTCGTATAAATTTTATTAGTATCAAATTATAAAAAACAACAGATTCATTAATAATGGATCCTTTTTCCCCAACAAATTAATTATCATATAATTCAAACATTATATTAATTGAAATTTTCCATTAAGAACAACATGATAATCCATAGAATAACCGACCATTATAATAATAATAGTATAGATATAACATTATCTATCAAAAAAGAGGCAAACTATTATCATGGTATAACGATACATCATTGAAATTAAATTGTTTAACTATTATTTATTAATACAGTTTAATATTTGTTAGTAAATTTACATTTTTAGCAAAAGGGATAAACCATGAAAACATTTTGATTTCATTTCAATATAGTGTAATAAATAAATCCTTTGTCTGAAGGGAATCAATGTTTTTTGAAACAGACTAGATAAATGATGTAGATCCTGGTCACCTCCCCCACAAGAAGTTACATCCTTCAAAGGACTCTATAGACCAACTGCACTAACGAACAACCAAGAAAGAATCCACTAAAAATAGGGAGATGATCCTCCATCTCATGGAAAGAATAAGAGGGAGGTACCTATTGGAAAAAGTAAAAAATAAGAGGTATAACAATCCTCAAATAACCATAGATCGATGATGGGAAGATGAGAATCCTTCAACACTAAATGAACCCAAAAATTAATAAAGGGAGCACTACTTATATCATGGAATTTGAGGGTAAGACTATAGGATTTGAGAAAACATGTGTCTCTGTTACCTATAAAGTTGTGATGCAAATGGGATTTACATAGTGTGAAACAGTTTCACATCTTTTAAATGTTGTGCTTTAAGTTATAATAAAAAATATGTCTCCTAGAATCATATAAACATAAGTTTTTACACATATTTTGGAAATACATATACAATAGTTATACTATGTATGGATGTTTTATGTCCATGAACGAGGTCACATCCAAGCCTTGAAATGTAAATTCATGAGGCGAAACCGTTACAGGTTGTCTATTATCACTTCTCTATGAGTTTAGCAGTTGAAAATCACCATACCAACTCTAATACTTATACAAGCACTATGATATTTTTAAAAAGGAAAAGGTTTAGACTACATGGATATTCTCCCTAATAAATTCAATCATTAAGGGACTGATATCATTTCTCTTATATATATACAACCTACCATCCCCATGAAGTAATGTGGCTCATTTTTTATTTTCCACTTTCATAAATGGTTCTAAAAATGTATTTTAAGAAAAATATTATATTTAGAAAATTATTATTATTAATAGAGATTATATATATATATATATTTCTTATTTAATAGAACTTTTATGAAAAAACACCTATGAGAAAAAAAGGAAAGTAACACCCAAAATAAAGAAAATAGGGAAATATTATTAACAACTGGGTGGAAAATGTTTCACGGTACTATCTGTGTATACTTTACCCTTATTGCAGTACTTATAGACACATGTGCTAGTTATTCTTTTATTTCCACTACCCTCGTTCAGAGCTTGGAGATTCTGACAGAGCCGTTGGCTCGATCCTTATGGCTAGAGACTCCTATAAGACTAGACTCGATGAATACACACTAGTTCCGGTATTGTGAGATTACTATAGGAGGCGATAGATTTAGGTGAGGTATTCTTATAGTGGGGTCGAGGCCTTACGACGACATCTTGGGTATGGACTGGTTATCCATAGTTCATGCTCAGATTGACTGTATTAGCCGCAAAGTGTGGTGTATCCGCACGGATGGTACCAGGTTCACCTTCACTGGTGAAAAGGGAGCCTTAACTGCACAGGATGGACTTACGTAGAGGAGGGGGTAGCCGATCACACATCAGTTGGCTAGTCTCATCTTCGGAGCAGTTGATGTGCGGAGGCAGAGTTTTCCTATTGTGGTGGATCAGTACGCGGATGTTTTTCCAGGAGATGTTGTAGGACTAACACCTCGCAGATAGGTAGACTTATATATTTAACTATACCACATGACAAAACCGATATCTACTCCATCATATCGGATTTCTCGTACCATGATTCGTGAGCTGCTGGTACAGCTGGTGGACTTTCATGGGAAGGGATTTATCTGACCCAGTGTTTCAGCCTGGGCATCACCGATTTTGTTCTCTAAGAAGGCGGATGGGAGTTTACGACTGTGTGTCGACTACCGTCACCTGAATCAGGTGACCTTGGAGATCAAGTACCGACCCCCGAGGATTGATGACATCTTTGATCATCTCAATGGAGCATGATGGTTCTCAAAGATAGACCTCAGGTCAATCTATCACTAGATCAAGGTTTGAGACGAGAATGTGTAGAAGACGACCTTCCGGTATCGGCATGGCCACTACGATTTCTTGGTTATGCCCTTTGGTGTAACCAACGCAGCAGTAGTGTTAATGAGTTTCATGAAAAGGATATTCCAGCCTTACCATGATTTTTTTTTCTTAGTCTTCATCGACAACATACTGATTTACTCGACTACAGAGGAGGAGCACGCCTAGAATTAATGGGTAGTACTGGATACACTCTGAGAGAACCACCTTTATGGTAAACTCTCGAAGTGATAGTTCTAGGTTCGAGAGTTTCACTTTCTGGGACACATCAGTTAGTAGGCTAGAGTTGTAGTGGATCCAGTGAAGATCGATGCAGTACTTGCTTGAGAGCCAACCAAGATTGTAATGGATGTTCAGGGTTATCTAGGATGGACTGGGTATTATCGGAAATTTTTTCTATACTTCTCCATAGTTTTAGCACCGCTTTCTGCTTTGAGGAAGAAGGGGAAACCCTTTTTGTGGTTAGATTGATGCCAGCAGAGCTTTCAGAAGATGATTCATAGGTTACCCAGTGTGCCCATATTGAGGCTACTAATGGAGGGCGTTGGGTACGTAGTTTTCTGCGACGCATCAGGGACCAGAAACGGGTGTGTCCTGATGCAGGAGTGAGCAGTTTTCGCGTATGGTTCATAGCAGTTGAGATAGTATGACTTAAAGTATGCTACCCAAGGCCTAGAGTTAGCAGCACTGGTCTTCACCTTGATGATGTGGCGGCACTATCTGATGGGCGAGTGTTTTATAGTCTACTCTGACCACCAGAGTCTCAGGTATATCTTCTCATAGAAGGACCTGAACATGAGGAAGCGACGATGGATCGAGTTCCTCCAGGACTATGACTTCGAGATAGTCTATACTCATGGGAAGAGGAATGTTGTAGTAGATTATCTCAGTAGGATATCAGGAATTCAGCTGCTAGGAGAGGCGATAGAGTAGCTAGCCGTGTTGTAGATATCCATTGTGGTTAGAGATGGCGAATCCTTTCTATATTCTCTCACAGTCACTACTCCACTTCCTTAGTGTGTCATAGAGTCACATCTTGGGGACATAGACTGTGAGATGTGACATGCTTAGATATCCTTAGGGCAGGCACCTGATTGATTTTCCAAAGGTGGGGAGCACGTCATCCTCCTCAGAGGACGTACCATGGTAACAGTTTCACTACAGGAGGGGGTGTTGAGGGAGTTCCAAACTTCCCCTCTAGAGGAACATCCAAAAGTGGTGAATATTTTCAGGACATCAGACGACAACACTGGTGGCCGGGTATGAAGAAGGTGGTAGTAGAGTTTGTCTCGCGATGCCTCATTTTTCAGCAAGTGACGACAGAGCCCCAGGTACCAGCAAGATAGGTACAACCCTTAGAGATCCCAGAGTGGATGTGGGATAGGATATCAATGGATTTCATGATGAAAAATCCACATACATCCAAAGGACATGACTCTATCTAGGTAATTGTTGACTGACTCACAAAGTTGGTCCACTTCATACCAATCAGAGAGCATGGCCTAGTAAAGAGCTTGGGACGCCTCTACATACATGAGATCGTACAAATTAATGATGTGACATCGATGATCATCTCAGATTAGGATGCTCGTTTCACTTCCCAGCTATGGAAGGGGTTGTAGGAGGCTTTCGGGAGGCAGCTTTGCTTGACCAGCACCTTGCATCCACAGACGGATGGTCGGACTGAGAGGACCATTCATAATCTCGAGGACAAGCTCTGTTCATGTGTCCTTGACTTTGTTCACAGTTGGGAGGATCACTTACCCTTGGTGGAATTTGCGTACAACAATAACTACCACTCTACCATAGGGATGACACCTTATGAGGCATTGTATGCCATACCTTGTAGATGGACTCTGTGCTGGACTGACCTAGGGGAGTCAACACTTGTTGGGCCATAGATGGTGCAAGCTATGACAGAGAAGTTTCAGATCATCTAGGAGTGAATTAAGACTTCACAGAGCAGACATAAGTCCAATGATGATAGGAGATGGAGACCATTGGAGTTCAAGGATGGAGACCACATCTCTTTATAGGTCTCACCTCGATGAGTTCTATGAAGATTTGGTCAAGGCGGGAAGCTGTCTCTGCGATTCATTGGACAATTACAGGTTCTCAGCATAGTAGGTGCGATGTCTTACCACCTGGCTCTTCCACCTCAGTTGCACTGGGTGCATTAATTCTTCCACATATCTCAGCTCTGGAGATACATGCATGACCCGTACCACATCATCGACCATGGGGAGCTGGACATCAATGACGAGGTGACATTCACGGAGGTTCAAGTGGAGATTGAGGATCGACCAGAGCGGGTCCTATGAGGATAGTCGATTCCTCTGGTACGCATTAGCTGGCAGCATGAGAACCTCTTGGAGAGCACATGGGAGTGAGAGGCTCAGATGCGTGCTCAGTACCCCCATTTATTCCCTTGGTGTGTGTTATAGCTTACGAAGAGGTAAAGATTAATGTTGGGGAGAATGTAAAGACCTAGAAATTCTATGGAAATTTTTTTCCTACATGCATGGGAATTTTATGAGTCTGTGGTTTCTGAAGGAACCTGATTCCATGGCCCGGTGTGCCCAGAGTCAATTTCTGAAGTTTTTTTTCAGGTGCATTCAGTAAACGTACGTGCGGAATTATATATCTTTTGAACCGGTGCTCGGAATTGAAATCTGAGGACACCGATGAACTCATAGCACTGGTATTCAGTTAAGGAGACTTTCACCGTAGTTGCGTTTGATCAGGAGTGGAAGTTAATTTACTTGGTTATTTTATTTAAAATAAATAAAAACATGATTATCATATTTTTATGTAGGTGGTGGTTAAATCCACCAATGGGAATTTGGAGGTGGGCCCACACCCCCACATAACCTCCCGTGGGAGGATATTGTTTGGTGGGGCCCACACAAACACCAAACCCCTCAACTCCCTTTAAACCCCCCTTTAAACCCCCCTTTGAAACTCTTGGACTCCCTTTGAATTAATGAGGCCACCTCTCTTTTATTTTAAATTTTAAACCTTCCACCTTCCCTCATTAAAGTGCCAACACCTAAGATTAATTAATGCCACACTTTATTAATCTATATGAATTGTTTTTAATTTATTATTCCAACATAAAAAGAAGATATTACATTCTTTTAATTGTGCTGGCATAATCATGGTTGGGGGAACAAAGGAGAGGGGAAGAGTTCTTGAAGGAACAATACTCTCTCCATAAAGAATGCCCATCTTCTTTCATTTTCCTCTGCGTCAAGGGAGAAGACACTGCCACGAATAATGTCACCAATGACAACGACTTTTCCTCCGACGTTGACGGAACGATATCTGTCTTTCGCATTGCCATCTTCCGTGACTCCATCAACTGAACATTGAAATCAAGGTAGGGGGTTGTTTTGAGTTGTTTATATTTCCCAACATCGTCATTTTACTTACAGAATGTGAATTGCAAACTGTTAACGTCATAATATAGAGGGTTTGGGCTGCACGAACACGACCAGAACCTCCGCCATATTTGTTGATCATAATAATGATGGAGGCAGAGCCAATAGTGCGCGGTGCCGTCACACTGTGCCGAAGAAGAACCATAGGGGATTAAAAGACGTGGCGTCGTCACACCGCGCTATGGAATCGAAGGCCGCGGCCAGGCCGGGCCGTGGTGGTGGTGGACCAGTGTCGTCCCGCTGGCTGGATGGAGGAAAACAGGGGCCCTTATCCGTGGGCCGCTTGGCTGGAAGAACCGGCCAGCTGCTGCCGGCCGAGCTAGAGGAGCACATCACCCGAAGGTGCCGCACGGAGGAGACGTGGCCCACAACCGCAGGCCGCTCGGCTGAAGCAAACAACCTGATCACCTGTTGGCCAGGCTGAAGAGTGGCGACGCCCGTAGGCACCGTGTGGTGGAAGACCGCAGCCTGCTTTTGCAGGCCGCTCTGCTGGGCAAACCGGCCGGCTGCCTGCCGGCCGGGCTAGGGGACCGCGTTTCCGCTTGGTGGAGAATCGCGGCCCACTGTATGGGTAGCCTGCGCTGGCCAGAACCGGGCAGGCAGGGGAGTGGCGGCGCCGCTCGGCACCACCGGGTGAACCAGACCGGTACGCTCTGCGGGCCGGGTCTGCAGGTGTGTCACGCCCCACCGAGCTGGGCTAACCCCCTAGCCGGGTCGGACCCGCCAAACCGGTTCAGGCCGACCCCCAGCTGGGTCGAACCCGCCGATCCAGGTCGGGCTAACCTGCCAGCCCACTGGGCTTGACATGTCGAGCTCGACTACGCTTAATTGCGAATATCTTGAAGACCTCACATCCGAACGACGCGTCGCCTGTGGCACTGGGACCCTCAAAACGAGGCTGCCTTTTTGTTATTCTCTAAGTGAGTTTTGAACAATTATGGATACGACCAGGTTTGGAATGAACATAAATCTAACCAGGCCCCTAGACAAGAAATACTAATAACTCACAGACCGGGCGTCTGATTGACGCGACGTTTGTCACGTTGGGTTCCTTTTAATGAGACAGAACTATGAGATACATAAACTCAGAAATTCATTCATGTATCGATACTTGACTCGAGAATTCGACCCTCCCGGAATCGAGCGTGTTGTGTGAGGGAACCCGAGAGGTGGCTGCGACGACTACGGTACCAGAATCCTACGTGGGTTCGACAGTGATGACTACTATACCGGAATCCATCGTGGGTTCGACAACGATGACTACTTTACCAGAATCATACGTGGGTTCAGCAGTGATGACTACTGTACCGTAATCCTTTGTGGATTTGACAACACTAAATACTGCACCAGAATCATACATGGGTTCGACAGTTCTGACTTCTTTTCCTGTATCCTGTGTGGGTCTGACAAAGTAGCTAGTCCTGTATCTTATGTGGGTCCGACAGCTTAGCTGGTCCTGTATCCTTTGTGGGTCCGACAATATAGATGAATCAATGACTATATCTAATCATCTCAATTGCGATACGAAAGATATATACCTATGTGAGTTGAGTATTGTCTTTCAATCATTATCATCGATGTGATTGCCTTTACTTCCTATGCGGACAGGGTTGTGATTGGGCTCGATAGTTGGAGCTAGGTTGTAACTGTTAACATAGGTATATGTATGAGAATATACATAAGTAAGATTGGTTGATACTTCGTGATTGTAGCTTTCTACTTTGGTTTATCCTTTGTGGATTCTGGGAGACCTTCGGGGGTCTCAAGGTCCCCTACTGAGTATCATTATACTCACCCCTGCACAGGATATGCCCACACATTGTTGTGTTGGTTGCAAATGGCAGAAAACACTGATCGAGGGAGAGGGTTTTAGTGTTGGACGGTACCCAGAGGTGGACCGCTTGGCCAGACGTACTCGGGGTGGACAGATGGACCTGGGGTACTGAGGATGCCATCTGTACCCACCCTTCAGGTGGGATTCCCAGAGGACAACTAAGTAGTTTCTATTTACCGTTCTACAGATATACTAGCTTTACAGTTGTTCTACATTACTATTGGGCTTGTATTTATAGCCACTTTCCTTTCAGCACTTACTTTTTTATATAGTTTACTTAGTGTTTACTTTCAGTTGCGTACTCTGCTGCTTGTGTCCTGGCTGTGTGTGTGTTACAGGTTAAAAGGCTATGCCTTCCCTTTTTATTGGGATTACGCCTTTGGTGCTAGTCGCCAGCCCCTGGCATGTGGAAGGCAGGATTGGGGTAGTCATTTCATGTGCCCCAAGGATGGTCGTGACAAAATTAATTGAGTATTATTTGTTTATTCATATGTCCCATGTGATCTAGTTGCCTACCAAGTCCAATGATTCTCCTCCAAGGTAAACCATGGCTATACAATTACTGATCCCAAAGGACTTTAACCATGGAACCTACCTATCAATGTTGGACCTAAGGTATAAGGCCCCAGCCTTAAACCTTACATAATATTGAATTAAATGAATAATTCACATTGAAAATATTTTTCGGTTTAGAGTTTTAGAGAATTAGGACATAACTATTACATCTCAGAAGATTACAAAGTAGTCACTTCTACTAAATTTACGTAAAATAAAAACTCTTAAAAAGAAACATGTCTAGTTCCATGTTTTAGATAACATGACTTTCCCTGGATCCCATTCTTGACCCTATTCCACATTAACCCCTGTGAAAAACATTTCAAAAAAACTTGGGGTGAGTATAAAACGTTCAGTAAGGGATACACAAAGAATGAAAACTGTTAGTTTTTCAAAACAACAAGTAAACCATGTATACTTTATCAAAGTAATACCTTTCACCTTTAGGATGTAGTAAAAACTCTTCAATGAATAAAATATCATTAATTACCCTTTTGTAACCAAAATATTACCATAAAACCCATATAATGAACACATAACATATAAAGGTGACTTGGGACATAATCATACTTAAGTGGAATAACCCTACGGTCGACTTCCACACACATCACATAATGGAATAGCCATACAGCCGAATTCCATATGCAATGCATTGAAGGTTATAACGTAACCACCCATCTTGGAATTCATGGCACCACCCGTCATATGGTTTATCACATAACCACCCATCAAATGTCCAAGTACCATTATAAAATCATAATACATAAAGCAGAAATAATGGAAAGAAAACATTTCCACATTTCAAACAGAATATATCACTTTAATATATTGACATAAAAAATCCATTATAAAAACCAGTTTCAATACCAAAATACATAAAAGAGTATATAGTATTTATTTCATTTTAAAAAACTTCACGAATTGTTGAGGAATCTAAAGACCAAATAATACTCGCGGTGGCGGAAAAGGCCCTTGTCACCGCGTACGTTAAAAGACACATTCCATTTTGTCGTTTAGTAAAACGCTTCGTAGAAAAAGATTCTTTTTGTATAAAATTAAAAGTCAAAGGGTTTTATACACCGTATAAAAGAAAGTTGTGTATAAAACAAAATATGCCTCAATGAAAGGAGATAGAGATGAAGTCCCTTACCTCGTGTCCGACGTGACTCGATCGTTCTTTAACGTCCTGAATAATAAACTTGAGTTAATTTATACTTGCTTAAGAACCTTTTTCAAGTTCATTATTACTTTTATATCACTTATTACCATGTTATAAACATTATGTAATCTTTTAAGTTAATAATTCTTGTTTTGTCGATATTTGGTTCTTCAGTCGAAAGTGGATTTCTTACAATTACATGTTGTTCGTGTGGTAAAAGGATCATTATATCCAAAATGATATTCATGATTTGGATATCATATATATCATATATATCCAGAATATACATGTATTTATAATATTACATAATCATATAGAGGTAAGAAATGAAATGCACCGTTCATGGAGACGGTAAGCCGTACGTACGCATGAACGCTACTTTCATTTCTATGTCATATTAATGGAATTAAAACTAAATTAGAGGTATGTATATTTTAATTCCAGAATTATATTCATCATTTATATGTAGCATACATCATATATATCCATTATATATATGTACTTGTAATAGTACATTATAGTTGGGGATAAGAAATGAAATGCACCATTCATGGAGATGGTAAGCTGTACAAACGCATGAACGCTACTTTCATTTCTATCTAATACTTTAATGGAAAGGAATAATAATGATATAAAGGTATATTATAATTCCAGTATAACATCATATATAATAACTTCAAACCCATCCTTTATACGTCCCACATATGGCAATAACGAATCAAATCACTTTGAGGGGGCGGTAGTCCGCACATCCTAAAATGAAGATATCGCGTATACCCATAATGGAAGCCATAAAGTAATGCCATAAATGAAAATTACGTAAGATTAAGGAAAAAATAAACATATTATATATCATATATAAATATAGTGACATCTTAATGGCCACCTTTTAAGGTGTTATATGAATTTTGAACAATCATCGTTTCGTGAGGCAGAAATTCACCATCCACAGAAAGAGTAAGTTCTTTAACCATTATATGTAGGTGTGTGTAACTGTATCTCAAATAATTCTTATAAAAACATCCTATTATATTGGGGATACTTATGTTGTTACAAAATAAAGGAATAAAAAGAGTTCAGAGGGTTGGATAAGCAAAATAAAACATAAGAACACAAGATAAAACACTACCTTTAAAACGGGTAACTCTTTTTGATTTGAGCTCAAAGGCTTCCTTGGGAATACTTATACCCAATGTGAGGCTTATAATAGTTAGAGAGGGGTGTGGAGAGACAAAATGGGCTGGTGTTGGCCGAGCCAAAGGCTTTGGAAGTGTGGGTAAGGAGGTAGAGGTGGGGGCCTTTTATAAGAGGAGAAGAGGGGCACTCTTGGAAAGTGAAGAAATTTTACTTTATTTTAAAATGTGTTTCGGATTTAAAAGGTCCCACATTGATATAATTCAATTATAAGGTGATAAGGGTTCTAAATATACCCATAAAATAGGTTTTTGACAATTGTAGGTCTTATATTTTACATTATCTTTTAATTTTATTTAAATAGTTAAATAATGAGGTAATCGATGCATCATCATGATGTCATAAATAATTTAATTAATTTAATGTCTAAAAATTCTAAAAAAACTACTATGATGTAGGAAATCGTTTTAGTTTTCCAATGACTATTTATAGTCAAATATCGGACTTGTATAACCCCATGTAAAAATTGTTTTAGTAAAACAACTCATGTTTGTGACATTTTTACTTTTTCTTTAAATAAAAGGTATTAATGTCTTTATCTTACACAATTGGCTCCATGGGGTCCCACAAATCTACCCATGGGTTGTATTGGTCGGCCATGACACATCCAATATGCGTAGGACAAGTGTCTAGGTCATTTCATTTTATTAAAACATTATTTTTACATAAAATTACACTAATTACTTCGAATCGCGATTAAAAACCTAAAAGTTACTATTCACCAAAAAATTATTTTAATCCCATTGAACGAGATTTTACTTCTTCATGAAAACCATGTATGTCAGATTTTTGAAATTCAAAACATAGAAGTGTTAAAGTATCATTTAAACGAAAAATTAGTTTTTAAAGTACAACTTAGTGGTTTCACTATTCATCAAAAATTGAAGTTTTTCAGAAAAATACCAAAACATCACCCTAAGATATATTTTATATTCCGAATTAAAAAATTATGTCTATTTTAAAAAATTCAAAACATATAAGTTTCATTAATTAATTTAATAATTAATTTCCACTGTCAGAGCAAATAGCATGTTTTTATGAAACAATAAGTATCAAAAGATTGACACTAGTTTAAGTCTAATTTCAAAGTGAAATTAATTCCAATGACCACAATTGGATTAAATGGTAAAAATATATTATAATTGAACTTTAAAACCAATTAAAAAGATAAGACAACCATATAATTAAATTATATGAAAAAGAGGTTTTGAATTAAAATACAACATTTTTCTCTATTCATTAAAAAATGAACATTATCAGAAAAATACCAAAAATTTACCCAAAGTAAATTTTTGTGTCCCAATCATAAAGAATATGTTTATTTCAACAAATAGATCTTATAAAATTGTCAGAATTTTGATTTAAAAATGGTTTTCCATAAAAAGGTAGTAAAACAATCTTTTAAAATATTAGTGTATTCCATGCTTAAGATTGGATTTATTCTCATTTTAAGCCTCTAAAACACTATCTAATTCATTAGTAGACATAGATAAAAATATCTATTATTAATTACTTACTTGGGATGTTACATCCTTACCCCCTTTAGAAAATTACGTCCCCGTAATTTATTTACTTATCGAATAAGTGGCGGTATTTATCCCTCATTGCATTTTCAGATTCTCATGTTGCCTCTTCAACCTTGTGGTTTTTTCCAAAAAAACTTTACCTGATGAATCAACTTATCCTGTAATACTTGATCCTTGTGGTCAATAATCAAGACCAGTTGTTCCTCATAAGATAGGTTCTCTTCCAGCTGAACTACCTCTAGACTCAAAACATGAGATGGATCTGGCATGTACTTCCTTAACATTGAAATGTGAAAAACATTGTGTACCTGAGATAAACTCGGAGGTAAAGCCACTGGATATGAAACTGATCCAACTCTCTCCAGAATTTCATATGGTCCAATGAACCTTGGACTCATCTTTCCTTTCTTACCAAATCGCATCACACTTTTCCACGGTGAGACTTTGAGAAAAACTTGATCACCTACCTCGAAAGATAGATCCTTTCTCCTGTTGTCTACATAACTCTTCTGCCTACTCTAAGCCATTCTCATGTTTTTCTGTATCAACTGAACTTTTTCTGCCAACTCTTCCACCAATTATGGTCCCATCAACTTCCTTTCATCCACTTCATCCCAAAAAGCTGGAGTTCGACACCGCTTCCCATATAATGCTTCAAACGGAGCCATCTGTATACTGGAATGAAAAGTGTTATTATAAGAAAACTCAACCAAAGAAAGATCTTGGTCCCAAATTCCGTGATAATCCATAGACCAAGCTCGTAGAATATCCTCAATGGTCTGAATTGTTCGTTCTGACTTCCCATCTGATTGCGGATGAAAAGCTGTACAAAAATTTAATTCAGCACCCAATGACTTCTGAAGGCCTTTCCAAAAGTTAGAAGTAAACCTGGGATAACGATAAGATACAATGGAGAGGGGAAATCGATGCAACCCGACTATCTCTTTAAGTTACAATCGAGAAATTTGATCTAGAGTGAATGTATCTCGAATAGGAAGGAAATGAGCAGATTTAGTCAATTGATCAACAATAACACATATTGCATTATTACCTCTAGATGTCCTCGGCAATCCCACAACGAAGCCCATTGATATATTCTACCATTTCCATTCTGGTATTGGTAAAGGCTGAAGCATCCCTTTCGGTAACTGCCGCTCTGATTTTACCTATTTACAAGTCAAACACTTCACAGTAAAATCAGCAATATCTCTTTTCATTCCATCCCACCAGTAATACTCCCGAAGATCTCTATACATCATAGTACTTCCAGGATGAACTGAAAACGGAGAACTATGAGCTTCACATAACAACACCATCTTCAACTGTGAGTCACAAGGCACACAAAATCTCTTCCCAAATCTCAAAACCAAATCATTATCAATGTTGAATTCAGGAAACTTACCCTTCTGAACCAGCTCTACCTTTTTCCGCAACTCACTATCTTGCTTCTGTGCTTGGTTGATTCTGTCTGATATAGAAGATTTCACTGAGACCTGAAACAAAACAGAAGGACATCCTACACCAACAACTTCTATGCCAATGTTCTTCAAATCCATAACCAAAGTATCACATTCCAAATGCAACATTGTTAATGAAACATTAATTTTTCGATTCAAAGCATTAGCTACTTTATTTTCTTTTCCCGGATGGTAATGAATTGTAAAATCATAATCCTTGATTAATTCTAGCCATCTCCTTTGTCTCATGTTCAATTCTTTCTGAGTGAATATATAATATAAACTTTTGTGATCGGTATATATTTCACACTTTCTCCATACAAATGATGCCTCCAAATTTTTAAAGTGAAGAGAACAACAACTAATTCCAAATCATGTGTAGGGTAATTTACCTCATGAGTTTTCAACTGTCGTGAAGTATAAGAAATTACCTGATCATTCTGCATTAGGACGCAACCAAGTCCTTTCAATGAAGCATCACTGTAGATAAAAAACTCACCATTCCAGGAAGGTAGTTCCAAAATTGGAGCATTTAACAATCTTTTTTTCAGTTCCGAAAAACAATCATCACATTCTTTTGTCCAGATAAACTTAACACCCTTCCGAGTTAGATTAGTCATTGGACTAGATAACCATGAAAAATTTCTAACAAACCTTCGGTAATAGCCTGCCAAACCAAGGAAGCTACGAATCTTAGTTACATTTTTGGGTCTTGTCCATTCTTCAACAACCTTTTTTTTGCAGGATCAACAGTTATCCCATCTTTAGAAACAATGTGACCAAGGAATGAAATTTTTTGCAACCAAAACTTAAATTTGTTGAATTTCCCATACAATTTCTATTCTTTTAAGGTTTGCAAAATAACCCTTAAATGTCTTTCATTCTCCTCTTTACTTTTAGAAAACACCAAAATATCATCAATAAAAACAACCACAAACTTATCCAAGAACTCATGGAAAATTCTATTCATTAAGTCCATGAATACAACAGGTGCATTGGTTAGCCAAAAATGCATTACTACAAATTCATAATGGCCATATCTTGTATGAAACGCGGTCTTCAGAATATCTTCTTCCTTTACCTTCAACTGATGTTACCCCGATCTCAGGCCAATCTTTGAAAAATACTGAGCTCCCTAGAGCTGATACAACTTTATTTAATGGCCCGACATCTGCTGAAGTAGTTGAAAGGATTTCACCACCCCATTCTAGATGTAGTCTAATTGCTTCCCATCACTCAAGCTCTTTGTCGGACACTCATTTTCATAGTGACCCATCTCATTGCACTTAAAACATTTGACTAACTGTAAATCAAATTTGGTCTTACCATCACCTTGATATTTTTCAGTGCAATCATGAGCCTTATGTCCCATCTTACTGCATCTTTAGCACTTTCCAAAATTCAAAAGTCATTCCCCAGCATGCCTTTTACAACATTTATCACAAACTGGAAAATTAGTTTTCTTACCATCAGACCTTTTTGAGGAATTCATCCCTTTCTCCTGCCACCTAGGTCTCTTCTTCTGCTGGTTGTTATAGAACACTTGATCATCAGAAAACTCCATTTCCACCTTCTAAGCACATCGAACAAAATTTTCATAACTTTTAAACTCACGAGAAGCCAATGCCCTTCAATATTTTGGCTTTAATCTTGAGTAAAAATGATTGATTTTACTATCAAGGTCTTGGATATAATTTGGAGCATACCATGCCAATCGAGTGAACCTCTCTTCATAAGCAGCCACTTAGTCTTCCTATTTCCTCAATTCCAATAATTGTTTTTCCATCCTATGTCGAATTGCCTTAGGAAAATACTTATCAGGAAACATACCTTTGAATTCATCCTAGTCGAGAGCATCAATCTCATCATCATCCCTGATATTTTTAACCATTGACCACCACTGATATGCCTCACCCTCCAAACGATAAATAGAATGTCTATCCTTTTGATTATCTGAACACCCCATGACATCAAAAATCTTCTCCAGTGCTTTAATCCACCCTTCAGCTAACACAGGGCCAGATGATCCTCTGAATGATGGGGAATGTTGCCTCATGAAATGTTCCACCACTGACATGTTCCTTTGCGGTTGATATGGCTGATCTCATGCATGGATACCACCGCCATTTATCACTTGAGTAAACTGCGCCGTTACTGTAACAAACTGTTCAGTTCCAATTCCGACCATCTCAGGATGCTAATTCAGAAGGTTATTTCCTTCTGTATGCCTTCCTAACACTGCTTCCCTATTTACTCTGGAGAAAAACATTCTGAACAAACAAGTCTTAGATAAAGCAACATGGTAATCCTCAAATGCTATATCATTTCAAAAAATTATTTTTCGATAATCATTTAATAGAATTCTAACTCCTAAAGTTATCTAAACCGACCTCTGATACCAACTATAAGGCCCCATCCTTAAACCATAATTAATTTTGAATTAAATGAATAATTCACATTGAGGATATTTTCAGGATTAGAGTTTTAGAGAATTAGGACATAACTATTAAATCTCATAAGATTACAATGTAGTAACTTCTAATAAATTTTCATAAAATAAAAACTCTTAAAAAGAAACATGTCTAGTTCCATGTTTTAGATATAATAACTTCCATTGATTCCATCCTTGACCCTATTCCACATTAAGTCCTGTGAAAAACATTTCAAAAAAAACTTGGGGTGAGAATAAAAATCTTAGTAAGGGATACACAAAGAATGAAAACTGTTAGTTTTTCAAAACAACAAGTAAACCATGTATACTTTATCAAAGTAATACCTTTCACCTTTAGGAAGTAGTAAAAACTCTTCACTAAATAAAATATCATTACTTGCCCTTTTTTAACCAAAAGACTACCATAAATCCCATATAAGGAACACATAACATATAAAGGTAACTTGGGACATAAACATACTTAAGTTGAATAACCATACAGTGGACTTCCACACATATCACTTAATGGAATACCCATACGGCCGACTTCCATACCCACTGCATTGGAGGTTATAACGTAACCACCCGTCCTGGTATTCACGACACCACCTGTCATATGGTTTATCACGTAACCACCCATCAAATGTCCAAGTACCATTATAAAATCATAAGACATAAAGCAAAAAATAATGGAAAGAAAACATTTCCACATTTGAAACACAATATATCACTTAAATATATTGACGTAAAAAATCCATTATAAATTCCATTTTCAATACCAAAATACAGAAAATAGTATATGGTATTTATTTCATTTTAAAAAACATCACGGCTTGTTGAGGAATCCTAAGACCAAATAATACTTTCGGCGGCGGAAAAGGTCATTGTCACCGCGTACGTTAAAAGAAACATTCATTTTTGTCGTTTAGTAAAATGCTTCGTAGAAAAAGTTCTTTTTTTATAAAATTAAAAGTCAAAGGGGTTTATAAACCGTATAAAATAATGTTTTGTATAAAACAAAATATGCCTCAATGAAAGGATATTGATACGAAGTCCCTTACCTCTTGTCCGACGTGACTCGATCGTTCTTTAACATCCTGAATAATAAACTTGAGTTAATTTATACTTTCTTAAGAAACTTTTCAAGTTCATTATTACTTTTATATCACTTATTACCATGTTATAAACTTTATGTAATCTTTGAAGTTAATAATGTTTGTTTTGTCGATATTTGGTTCTTCAGTCGAAAGTGGACTTCTTACAATTACATGTTGTTCATGTGGTCAAAGGTTCATTATATCCAGAATGATATTCATGATTTGGATATCATATATATCATATATATCCAGAATTTACATGTATTTATAATATTACATAATCATATAGAGGTAAGAAATGAAATGCACCGTTCATGGAGACGGTAAGCCGTACGTACGCATGAACGCTACTTTCATTTTTATGTCATATTAATGGAATTAAAACTAAATGAGAGGTATGTATATTTTAATTCAAGAATTATATTCATCATTTAGATGTAACATACATCATATATATCCATTATATATATGTACTTATAATAGTACATTACATTTGGGGATAAGAAATGAAATGCACCATTCATGGAGATGGTAAGCCGTGCGTACGCATGAACGCTACTTTCATTTCAATCTAATACTTTAATGGAAAGAAATAATAATGATATAAAGGTATATTATAATTCCAGTATAACATCATATATAATAAATTAAATCCATCCTTTATACGTCCCACATATGGCATTAACGAATCAAATCACTTTGAGGGGGCGGTAGTCCGCACTTCCTAAAATGAAGATATCGCGTATACCCATAATGGAAGCCATAATGGTATGCCATAAATGAAAAATACAGAAGCTTAAGGAAAACATAAACATATTATATATCATATATAAATATAGTGACATATTAATGGCCACCTTTGAAGGTGTTATATGAGTGTTGAACAATCATCGTTTCGTGAGGCAGAAATTCTCCATCCACAGAAACAGTATGTTTTTTAACCATTAGATGTAGGTGTGTGTAATTGTAGCTCGAATAATTTTTTAAAAAACATCCTAGTATACTGATGATACTAGTGTTGTTACAAAAGAAAGGAATAAAAAGATTTCATAGGGTTGTATAAGAAAACTAAAACATAATAACACAAGAAAAACACTACCTTTAAAACGGGTAACTCTTTTTGATTTCAGCTCATAGGCTTCCTTGGGAAGACTTCTACCCAAAGTGAGGCTTCTAAGAGTTAGAGAGGGACGTGGAGAGAAAACATGGGCAGGGGTTGGGTGAGCCAAAGTCTTTGGAAGTGTGGGGAAGGAGGTAGAGGTGGGGGCCTTTTATAAGAGGAGAGGAAGGGCACTCTTGGAAAGTAAAGAAATGTTACTTTATTTTAAAATGAGTTTCCAATTTAAAAGGGCCCACATTGATATAATTCGAGTTTAAGGTGATAAGGGTTCGAAATATACCCATACAATAGGGTTTTGACAAGTGTAGGTCTTAGATTTTACATTATCTTTTCATTTTATTTAAATCGTTAAATAATGAGGTAATCCATGCATCATCATGATGTCATAAATAATTTAATTTATTTAATGTCTAAAAATTATAAAAAAATACTATGATGTAGGAAATATTTTTATCTTTAAAATGAATATTTATAGTCCAAAATATGACTTGTATAACAGCATGTAATTTTTTTTAGTAAAACAACTCATGTTTGTGACATTTTTGCTTTTACTTTAAATAAAAGGCATTAATGTCTTTATCTTACCCAAGTGGCTCCATGGGGTCCTAAAAATCAACCCATGGATTTTCTTGGTCGGCCATGTCACATCCAATAAGGGTAGTACATGTTTCTAGGTCATTTAATTTTATTAAATCATTATTTTTACCTTAAATTACACTAATTATCTCTAATCGTGATTAAAAACATAAAAGTTACTATTCACCAAAAAAATTATTTTAATACCATTGAACCACATTTTACTTCTTACTGACAACCATGTATATAAGATTTTTTAAATTCAAAACACAGAAGTGGTAATGTTTCATTTAAACGAAAAATCATTTTTTAAAGTACGACTTAGTGGTTTCACTATTCATCAAAAATTGAAGTTTTTCAGAAAAATACCAAAACTTAACCCTAAGCTATATTTGATATTCCGAATTCAAAAATTATGTCTATTTTAAAAAATTAGAAAAATATAAGTTTCATTAATTAATTTAATAATTAATTCCCGCTGTCAGAGCAAATAGCGTGTTTTTATGAAACAATGAGTATCAAAAGATTGACACTAGTTTAAGTCCAATTTCAAAGTGAAATTAATTCCAATGACCAATATTAGATTAAGTGGTAAAAATAAAATCTAATTTAACTTTAAAACCAATTCAAAAGGCAATATAACCATATAATTAAGTTAAATGAAAAAGAGGTTTTGAATTAAAATATAACATTTGTCACTATTCATTAAAAAATGAACTTTATCGGAAAAATACCAAAAACTTACTCAAAGTAAATTTCAATGTCCCAATCATAAATAATAAGTTTATTTCAACAAATAGATCTTATAAAATTGTCAAAAGTTTGATTTAAAAATGGTTTGTCATCAAAAGGTAGTAAAACAATCTTTTAAAAATATTAGTGTATTTCATGCTTAAGATTGGATTTATTCTTATTTTAAGCCTCTAAAACACTATCTAATTCATTCGTAGACACAGATAAAAATATCTATTATTCATTAATTACTTGGGATGTTACATAAGGAGCATATCTAATTCATCATATGATGATATTTAGTAATAATGTCCCAAGGTAATAAACTAGGGAACATAAGACATTAGGGTCATTAACCCAGGAGTATCTGGGTCTAGCTAAAGGCGTAAGGGTGTAATCCAAGGAATTCCATGATGAGTTGCCTATTGAGTCCAAGGATTTCATGCATGGTGAAATGGGTAAAAACATGTACTCGGTACATGGAGTGTATCCAAGGCAGCGACTTGTCAATGCTGGATCCAAGGAGTGTATCCAAATCATCTTGTAGTACTACATGAAGACCTAATGGCAGTATATCGGGCTTCCAAATATAAGGTAAGGAACACGATCTAGGTGAGTTTTCACCTTAGAAACCCACCCTTGAATTTGGAATGGGGTACAATTTTACTCATGGTATTCTTCTATTAGAATCCAAGAAATGACTGAGTCTAACCATTCCAATTTAATAAAGAATTCAAATAATATTTTGTTTCAAGACATTCCATCCATTAGTGTGAAAATGTCATGTAGCATTGAAACCATTTATTTATTGGTTCAAGCCTTTCATTCCATTAGCGTGGAGAGGTCAAGTAGAATTGCAACCATTAATCTATTACTTCAAGCCTTTCCTTCCATTAGCGTGGAGAGGTCATGTTGGATTGAAACCATTTACTTATTTAATTCGTTAAGAATTATTAAATAATTAAGGATCAATCCACTAACTTCCATCAACAAGGAAGGGGGTGCTACAGTCATGCAACCTATATTCAATTTCACTAAAAAATATTAAGTGATATACTCATTATACTTTCCACTTCATATTTCACATTTAATTGTCAATTCTAAGCGCTTAGATAAGGTTGGTATTGTGATGAGCATTCATTATACTTTATATTATGTGATTTATTGGATTAGTCAATAAATTTATATATAAGGTCTTACATTTAGAATATTCAAGTCATGTAACACCAGAATGGTGGCCCAAATGTTTTAGAACAATGAAAAAAAATTATGGAAAACATCACACATGGTTAAATCCAATTCAACACTGGGAAAAGAACTTATGAGGTACCTTGGAACTTTTAATTATTTCAAAAAGGTAACTAAATTTTAATAATTACATTAGGTCCATGTCCTAAAAATTCCATATTTTAACATAACATCATGTAATAAGAATTATAAACACAACAAGTCATGAAAGTAAGGTCTAACAACTAATTTTTAGCTTGAAGGAAGTGAACCTCTGTTGAAGGGGTTTTATTATAAAATCATAATATTAATTATCACACAAATTATTTATCACCTTCATAATTTAAAAATAAGGAACTTTCTAAATCCAATTAATTATTAGTTAATGTAAACACTTCATTGTAGGAATTTAAATTCCCACTAATGTGCATTACACAATTTATTGAAGCATTTCAAATATTTATTTTCTTGTAAAGGGACCCCACCACAAGTGGAACTAAGCCGTCCATTCCATATCTCAGTTCTTTATAACTATGACCATTTTCTCCCCCACAAATCATATGCACCTTTACATACATATAAGGACACATGGCCCCTATGCACACACATGGATGGCCATAAGCATGTGTATGGGGATCCTTACATGTATTATTATATGAATAAACATTCCTACACTCACCAACACATGAATTTTCCATATATATACATAGGAAAACCTTTCCGAATATATTAAATTCACTCCTAGGGGTGAAGTTACACGTAACCAGGGAAAGTACATACATATATATACATAGGGAAACTACTTACATATGCATACGTAGGTGAGTCGCCCTTGACTTTTCTACTCTAAACCGATGAGATGGAAACTGCACACTACAAAAAAGGATACTATGAACATTAAAAAACATAAAGAGATCAAAAAAATTGAGTAAAAACCAAAATGGTCTTAAACCCTTACCTCAGATGTCGATGATAAAAAATAACGAAGCCAAACCACCCAGAATATCTCAACGCCCTATTGATTAATTAATAGTGAGTAAAAAACACATAAAGGCCTTAATTCAAGAGGAGATAAATATGTAGAAACTACAAAAACCCAACTCAAGTCTAAATCGACTGACCAAAATCACCCAAACCACCTCACATTCAGTGGAAATTTTAGGAACATGCTTTAATATACACCGATAGTTCATGAGCACCAACCTAGATCAGAAAAAATAGAAAAATGGATCACCCTCAAATCCATTGGGTTCAAAAGAACCATCGTGGGAGAAAAATAGACCAAATAGATGCTGGGAAGGAAGGGGACAAGGTAGGAGGAGGCCTACCAAGGATATTTAGACAAAAATATGATGCAGATCTAGTTAGAAATAGTGAAGGAGGAGGGGTTGTATGAGAGGGGGCCATGTGCGATGAAAGGGAAACCCTTTGTGGTGATGCACACGGTGGGTCGAGGTAACGAAGGGGGAGAGTAGTTTAGGATTTAATTTTAATTTAATTTTATAATTAATTAAATTATTAAATATAACCAACTGGATGGTTTTATAAACCATCCACAAACCGTGCAGAGCTTACTATCCACTTGGGGCTAGGTGCACGGTTTGGGAAACCAAGCATAGGCCACGCACAAAGCCACTACCTCTCTTTAAACCGGCTACACAGTTACCCGAAATGGGATGCAGGGTTTGCATACTGTGTGTAAATCATATGACCTATGCTAATTCTTAAAAGATTACTCTTCTGGGTTTGGTTCTCCTGAAACACATTGAACCAGTCAGTAGACTTCTTGGGCCTTCACCGAAGTCTAAAAAAACATGTACAACTGCTCTAATAATCAGAATTATGTTTATAATTTTGTTTTTAAAAATAACCCGCTCAAATAAATGAAAATTTTCAAAAACACTCGTATTTTAGTTCGGTTCAAAACTAACATATTTTACATATCCAATAATTATTTATAACATAAAATTATTTTTTTCCTTATAATAAAAATTTATAGTAACTAATGTCAAGAGAGTGGCATTGTTTTATTTATTATTTTCACAAGTAAATATAAGGGTAAAATTCAAGGAACCATGGATCCAAGTGACAATATAAATGATACATGGAGGTAAATGTCAAAAATAAACTCATAAAATAAGATTAAAATGAGTTTTAAATAATTTTTATATCCTCATCTCAATTATTTAACCCTATTTTACACGTTTTACACTTACTGAGGTGATAAAAATGTATTATGATTACTATTTTTAATGAAAAAAAATAAATTTAATTTATTTAAAAAATTTGATCATCCTAATTTCTAATATGGTATGAATTTATCATGATTATATCTCTAGTAGTGGATGAAATCAATTTTAATATAAATCCTAAAACCCAATGAAAAATATTTTTCATAAAATTTCATTTTTAAGCATAAAAATTAACTTATAAAATATAATAAATATGGATGGTTAAAATGGAATTAATTAGATTATTATAATTAAAAGAGATCATATTTAAAATAAAAATTTGAATGGTACTTCAATTTTATTTATTTAATAATAATCAATTACAGTATTTAAAAAATTATAATTTTCACTATTCACAAAAAATCAATCATTTCATACAAATCCAAAAAAATTCACCATAAATTTATTTTTAAATGACTATTTTTAAAACTATGTTCCTTTTATTATATATGATTTCATAAAGTGTCATAAATTATATATAATTTCTATACACAAAACAAAATATAAAAAAATTTCAAGAAAACATATTTTTGATATATAGAATTATTTAATTTAATATTGGGTACATATTTATTATTAATAAATATATTATATAACAAAAGGACACATATTTTCCATTATAGGGTTAATTTTATTAATACATAAAATTTTATTGTCTAGGTTATAGTGTTCACATTTAAATAATAATATCTTAATAGTATATCACAATTTTATAAAACTCAGTGGTGCATGTTGCATAAGCTATCAAAAAGATTCAATTTATTTAAATAAAAATATATTCTAAAATACTAGGAAGTTAAATTCTACCAAATTATTCCCTGAAAATTTGAAAGTAACTTTATAGAGAACCCACATTATAAAAATGGTTAATAAAACATCTAAATGGTAAACTAGGAAATTAAATTTCATAAAATAGTACATAACACAGTACCCAGATAATGAGAACATCAGTGGAAGATAAAATTTAGACATTGAGGAGAAAAATGGCATCTAGAGAAAAATAGATAGTGATTGAGAACATTGTTAAGATGAAGGTAATGAAAACAAAACCATTAATCTATTATTGGTGAAAACACCATCGATTCATCCGATTTGAATGTAAAGTTATAAATTTTTTATTTCTAAATCCCTTTACCAATGTTGAGGTATAATTTTAATATCAATATTGATAACATGGGAAAATGTACATAATTTATTCAATTTAATATTCACTATTTCATCCTCTAGTTGTGCTTTGATCAATTATCACTTAATATCTTACTCCCATAAATGAATATTCAAGATGAATTTTTCTTACCTAAAGCACTAAAATTAACTTTTAATAGATCCTAATATCCAAAAAATAATGAAAATGAATTCCTCATGTATCAATATATATTCTTATTGAAATAAGGTTAGCACAAGATAATGAATAAAAATTCATATGAATAAGTACTACATCAATCTCAAAAGGCTCAACAATAACATAACAAATTCATTTAAATTTTACTTACATAGTTATTAAGAAAATAATCCAAAGTATTTAATCATATATTATTCATATAATAATTTAACATTTACCCATATCAACATTAATCACTTATAAAGTCCAAGACCCAAGAAATATATATTCCCTAACTATATATTCTCCAAAATATGATAATAATATTCACAAATAACCTAAATAATCACACATACAAAAGAAAATCATTCATAATTCTAGAATATAATTCTACCTTTATTCCAAAAAGAATTCCCATATTCGCCAAAATTACTTCTATTTACCTTAATATTGTAATACACATAAATATATTGTTGACTTCTTGAGAAATAACATTAATCACTTAATCACCAAATAAATTCTCAATCCATTGGTTATATATAAAATGTATGTTTCAAAAATTTAATAACATATAATTACCTCAAAATCAGAGATCACATAAACCATAAGGGTTATTTATAGTTTTGAACTTATATAAAAAAATGCAATGCAATTCTTCATTAAATAATTTTTTCACATGTTAAACATAAGGGTTAAATATACCTCAAACATCTATCAAAACTAAATAAATTTCTCCCAATGTATCATTAATCACCTCAAAATTAGAAAATAATGGATCTTATAATATTCATTAAAAAACCATTTAATAATTATATATCAAATATATTATGTAAATACATATAATACAAACTCGGAAATGGTGAATTCTAGTGGTTGGAATATCACACTTTTCACCCATCAATTTTACACTGAAGCAAGAAAACCTTTCTGGATGTGATGGGTTAGTTATCGACCTCCATGTTGTCTTTTTTCTATAAATAAATTAATATAATTCCATTATAAATTGAAAAACATATGTGATAATAATATCCATAATTCACCTTGATAATATAATGATTCTAAACATTTGATGATTTTTTTAAAAAAAATAACTTTAATCATAAAATAATTTTTTAACCTCTATACATTTCTTTACATATTATATTTTTTCCAGTAAAGAAAATATTCTTAATTGACTATTATTTTATTAACTTCAAGTTCATATTAACCCAATGGTTTATTTATCCCTCAATAATATTTCATTAATTTAAGTCATCCATGGTGATTCCATTAAAAAAACCTTATATGGGGTTTCTATGACATTAAACACATGATCATCCTTTGACTTACTAACCCGTGGTGGAAATTTAAAATACTGAACTATCCTTATATAGATCATATAATTTTTTTCATTGGGGAATAACCTCAAATCATAAAAATGTTTTCCAATATTTCATGTTTTTTTTAAATGAAATGTAAATTAACTCAAGAAAATCTCCTTGGAGTAGAAAACTAGGGGTGTGGAAAGGGAACACTCAATGTGCAACAGAATGATTGCTAATATATACTCAACCATAGTTTCTTAGGATATTACCCCTAGATGCATCTCTTCCAAAACCAAATTTAATTTTAATATTAATAGAAGGATTTATTTCATGGAAAACCACAAAATATCGAAAATAAAAGGACTTTATAATGTTATCATATAAATTGAATTATCATTAAATTTAGTCAAAGTGTTATATTACCTACTACATGTTTTCCTAAATCTAGTTCACAATTTTTATACTAATATTCCTTTGATACCAACCGTAAAGACCCCAACACTAGAATCACAAAATTGGTGGTTAATTAATTACATTGGTACAAGATACAAGTGATCATATCCTAGAGGGACAAACAACTTTCCAGTTTAAGAAAAATAAATACAGAATTGATTCTCAAGTTTTATTTGAAAACCTAATATACAAAAGTATATATTTTTTAGAACGTTATTGTAATATCTAGCATATCCTTTCATATAATTCATATTACACATTTTAGCATCATAGGGAAAATAAAAATAAGAAATGTGTGATCTCAGATTCATTGTATTGTTTATAGATAGTAGAATCTATCACGAGTAAATTCGGAATAAACAATAATGAAAGGAAAATAACTAAAAACACATTCCTTTTAATAAATAAGTTGGGAAAAATAATTTTACATTAATATATGATCATTAAATAATTCCATATAAATAATCATAGGATCTTGAGATTTATCCATGAATATCATAACTATTAAAATAGTCACATGGACATCAGTAAATTATTTAATAATAATGGAAAGAATAATATTGGACAACTTAAACAAATCATTATTAAATTTTTCTAAGACATCAAAATAAATGGGTATTTCCTCATCTAAATAACTTACTTAACTTGTCTCTTGATACCTATCTATGATTCAAGGGGGAAATAATATGTAACACTGATTACTTACTAAGTCTAATTAATTACACATATGAAATAGGTTAACAACAATTCGTTGTATAAATAGTACAATCATTCATATTAGAAAACTAACATAAGAAATGTTAATATTTTCCTAGTCAAATTAACCATAAACTATGTAGAGAAAGAATAATGATGGTATCATTAAAACATATCCCCATTAGAGTATAAATTAAAACATTGTTATTTTTATTCATGAATAAAAATACCATAAAAGGATCATTAAAAATATTTTTTTTAGGAAAATACCAATTTCAATTTTAGAAAAAAATGAATAGACTATTCGCACATGAGTTTCCCCCACCTCACAAGCAGAGATAAAACCCAAGCATCATTGATGCTGTGAGAGAATAAAGGTGAAACCCTAATTCTAGATCCTTTTCTAATATATTCATGGTCCGGGTAGCTTTGGATGAGTCAAAGGCCTTAGAGTGTGTTGATCAAAATTAATACTCACATCTAGGTTTATCAATGATTTCTTTCTCAAATGAAGGGGTAAAAATTCTATCTTCTGATATTTACTATTTGTTGGTCAAAAAAGTTATCAAATGAATACCCTAAATAGTTTTCTCCACAAGACCCTGTAAAATATTGGATTTTTTCATTTTCACACTTTTTTGATGAAATCATCACATATCATTTTTCACTTTTCAATGGAAAATTATTACTATTGGCTTTAGATGAGAGGGTATTGGTATTTTAGTGGATGTTTCATAAAGTTCAGGAAATGGTCATCAGATTTTTGTATTTATTCAAAGCCAACTATTGTACACATCTAGTTGGTCTTCCTTGTATTTGTATTGCATCTCTTCAAACAGAATATATTATTCTCTATTTCTAGCTTATTTGGTCTACCCCTTAAGCTTTACTATACTACATTAAATCTGTCTCGCCCCTCATTTTCTTGAATTATAATTGAAATTGATATTTCAAAATCATTTCCATCAATATTTTGGTTTCAAAATTGAGATAATGTATTTTATTTAGGAGGTTGTTTTTGGAAATTTACCATCCTATTGAAAATGATGCTATATTATTTTAAATTTTATAGGAAACTGTGTGAATCACAGTCCTACTTCACTCCCCTCTCCCATTTAAACTAAATTTTGGTTGAAAAATAAGCTTCAAAAGGGGTACCTGTTTCTCATATAAAAGACCCTATTGTTAGTACTACAATCATAAACTCGTCAGGTTATCCTAATTTTTAGATCCCTTCAACTATTCACTATAGTTTAGTAGAGGAACATTATAATTCCCAGAATTCTAGAGAAGATGAGAGAATGCCTCCTAAATCTAAACCTTTTAATATAAGTATCAATAAAATTGACCACATAAAGAATGAGAATGTTTAATATGACTCTGAAGAATCTATTAAATATGATTCAGGAAATTCTTGACAAATTCCGGAAACGTTTTGGAAATAGGGGGATAGTAATGTAAAAAAATCAATGATCAACTTTGTTTTTTTCATCACATAGAGTTCTAGAAAAAATATAAAAGGTAGGGAACATTCTAAAATTGAGAGAACCATTGTCACGAGATCCCAAAAAACAAGTATGAACGAAAAACATTATACCCCCACTACCCATGGCTATTAATTTTCATTATATATCCAATAATTCAACTAATTCAACTGACTCAGTAGCATATACAAGTGAGGATAAAAATTAAAATGATCCTTCTTTTAGGTATTCATACGAAATAAAAGAGAAATTGGACTTTTCGAAGGAACTTGATTCTTGGATAGAAGATAATGATACAATATCCTTCTGATTGTATAAAAATGGTGATATGACAACTGATACTAAACTTGTTATCATAAAAAGTAGGTATAATAAATTTGTTGAAGAGTTTAAGAAGTACCCAAATTTCAAGCTTCAAATCTATTCCATGGAAATGAATCTTTTTTAGTGATGTCACTAGTTTATGCTTGAATTAATTTCTTCCAACCATGTTTAGGAAATTTGTAAGTGGGATTTAATTTATTTTTTTCCCTCTATTGGATTGATCTTTGTATGTTATTTGTCTCTGTCCAACTTTTCCATTATTTTCCTCTTTCCAACTTGTCTCAATTTCCTCAAAATGTTTTTTTTGATGTTTTAGTGTTGAACATAATGAAATCTTGGAATGGTTTCATAACTCCTGTAAAAAATCATGGACTCTTATATTCTATGGATTTCACTCATTTGTTATATATTCAGTTGTTTGACTTCTTTCTGAAAAAACATGGATACTTTTGGATTTTTCAATTTTAACTATTATGAAGGTATAATCTTGTCGACAAGATACTATAAAAATATATTTTAATACAATTTCCACTACCTTGAACTCCATTATTCTCATATTTTCAGATTTACTACTTCATCTAGAAGTGCATGAAATTTATTTGGGGGTCTTCTTCGTAGAATGTTTACTAGGAGTTTTTCCTTCATCTAAGGCTGGGTATGTGTGTACGACAACTAATTTTCAATGGGATTGTTCTATTAGTATGACCTTATTATCTATAACCCTTGTGTTTGGTATTTTTTCGGAGAACATTAAATTGTTACCCATTTAAATTCCATATCAATGTAAATTCATTACACATCATTATTGTGTCTTAATCATTTTTAAAAAAAATTCATTTTAGGGCATTAAGTGGGTGACCAGTTAATGTCACTGATATTCTCCCAAAAAAAATTCACTTTGAGTATAACTATTAAAATAATAAATTTATAGATTATTAGGAAAAACATTTCTCTAAAAATAAACATGAAATTTTTTAATGGTAGACTCAAATAAAAAAATTATCATGACATTATGAAATTGTGTTTAGGTCATGAATTTTAAAACAATGATTTGTTTCACAATTTTGGTAAAAAATCCAAAATTTCACATTTAGAAAATTAGGAAAACATTATTTTTAATTTTCATTAAAAAGTAAATAATGGTTAAAAAAGAATTTAAAAATAAAATTATAATATTAAAAAAATTGAATACATTTTTTGGATACAATGATATGGAGTAAAAATTATTTTTGACCAAAGAGAAAAATAAGGTCACTTTTCCTTAAAAATAGTATCCCAGTCTTTTAAGAGCATATATTGAGGAAAATAAAATTAAAAATTTTATTATCAATAAATAAAAATAGGATAATTATATATAAATTTTTTAATATAGATTTATTAAATTAATTACTTAGAAGAGACTAAAACCTAAACAATCCTGAATAATGATGTAATTGTGATGTAAATTGTTAACTTAGGATGAAATTACATTATTTCTATTCAAAACCCCAGTATAATAAATATATATTTATTATAAATATATTCATGAAATATAATAATAAATACCATACCTTGTAATATTTACTTATAAACATTAATCATCAAATAGTTAACAATTATTTATGATAATCCATGTCATGGGTGAAAACATCTTTGTTTTTCATGTATGTTTTGGTTTGATAGTTTTGACCCTTTTACTTTAATCATAGTTCCATAATCTTCTTAATGTTAATATTTATACAAATTAAACCTATATCCATTATATATATATATATATATATATTTATAATCACCTATAAACAAGTAGAGATATACAAATGATGTACACAAATCATGAAGATGGTAAATCATGCACACACATGGACGATGTTTTCAATTTTTGATGGATGAAGAGAAGGTAAAGTAAATAATAAATCACCATTAAAGAATAATTATTATATAATAAATTTCATATATATTCAATAAATATGTTCTTAATACTATTCATGTAAATCAGAAATGAAAAACGAATCACAACATTTCGTTAAGGTGGTAGTCTACACGTACGCAATAACAAATTTACCAATTTCTAACATATTGGAAGCCAAGAAGGTGTTTATGATGTTATATTTTCATAATAATAATTATTTTTAAAATATAATTTATATACACTTGTTATATCTTTAAAAACATCTATATAATGTAGTAACAAAAAACTAATTACATAGTTATGTGGAGATGGTAAGTTTTATGTACGCAGGAGTGATATTTTTTTATAGGATGTAAAAGAGTTATATTATGATGTTACCATAATAATAATGTAATATTGGTATATTTATGATCCTTGAGTTATTATTTTAGGACGGTTACAATATATTTATAGGAAGTATAGACATAATTAAACTTGAATGAGTCGGTAAAGACGATTATCTCTTCTACAATACAATTCCTTTAGATACAATATTAGGGACCAATGAACTTTTATTTTTGGATGATAAGAACAAATAATTCAGGGATAAATATTTTTATATGGGAATTTTTTAAGGGGTTGTGAATCTAGGTTTCTCAAATTACTGTTTTAAAATGAGATATGCGATGTCCTTTCATAAGTGAGCTGAGGGACATTGATGAGTTTTCTTATTGTATAAAATTAATATAAATTATTTTTAAATTTAAAATCAATCTAAAATGATATAATTAGAATATAATATTATTATGAGATTAAATAAAATTATAAAATAATTTTTTATAAGTTTATTTTAGATTTTACCCTTATCTTTTTGTTTTATAACGTTTTAAACCATTTCAAAATTACAAAAAATATAATACTTTCTACCTTTTATGGGTCATGAATGTTACCATAAAAGGATAAAAGACCCATGAATAGAACGTGGTTGATTTCTAAACTATATCCCATTCATATACCCAAATATATTATTTTTATTGATTTTAAATCATTTAATAAAATATTATTAATTATAAAATATCATTTGGGTTATATTTGGAAAAATTCATTTGATTGTAATTTGAAAACCACATATAAACATTATAATTATAATACGAACCTTTAAAAATACTTACAATGTTATATTTATCATTAATATTCATGTAAAACTATAAATAACTCCAAAAAAATAATCTTTAGTTTTTTTAAATTAATTTATTTTAATTTTCTACTAATTGCACACAAACTATATTAGTGGTGCGAAGGAATTTAAGAAAATTTTATCATCACTAAAAATTTAAAATAAATTAACATCATAAAAAAATTTATACTTACAATAATTATCCAAAATTGAACATAATTTTTCTTTATCATTATAATAAAAATGTAGAGTTTTTAATGTCAATAAAGTGGAATTTTTTATTTAATCCTTTTGTAAATTAGTTAATGATAAAAATAAACAAATATTGTAATATTTGGCCATATATTCGAGACATGGACCGAAATGGATTAAATCCCACAATCAAATATTATTAATGAAAATTTTATAGAAATTTCAAATCTGTATCCCAATGTTTTATCCCTGTTTTACCAGTTTTATCCTCACTGAGGTGACAAAAATTTTCTACAGTCACTAATCATAATGAATAAATATAAAAGGAAACTATTTATCAAATTATAACTTCATGATTCAAAATATTAAATCAATTTTTATGATTCAAAACCTAAAATTTTTAAAAATCAATTTTAATATAAGTGCATAAAACGTAATGATTTGTTTTCCAGAAAAGGGATTTTTATGCATAAAAATTAACTTCTATAAAAATCCAAAATATTTATGATTATAATTTAATTAATTAAAATTATTCAAAATAAAATGGTCCATATATGAAATAAAACATATCATGAGACTTTTAAATTATTTAATTTAATGATAATTAAAGAGAGTATTTTCAAATATTGTATTTTTCAATACTTACTAAAAAAGAAATCATTTCAAAAAAATAAAAAAATTCACCCTATATTAATTTTGATGTAATGATTTGAAAAATTATGTTCATTTTATAAAATACTAATAAATTAATTATAATTTCCATGCACCAAATTCAATAAAAACTTTTTGGAAGAAAAAATATTTTTTAAGTAAAAATGATTTTACGAAAAATTATTTAGTTAAATTTAATAATAAAAAAATATAAAAAACAGTTATACAATTTTTCATAATATTTTTTACAATATTTATTCCAAATATTTTAGTGGCTAGGATGTGAAAGTTTCATTGGAATATTAATATTTTAATTGTATATCGTAGTTTGTTTAAGCACAGTGTTTCCTACAAAATAAGATATCAAATAAATTACATTTATTTAAAGATTAATATATTATAAAATCATGGGGTGTTGCAAATATATCACGATATAAAGAACAAAAATAATTCTCCTATATATAATATCGAATTTAGTCTTGGTACTAGTCAATATCTAACTCTACCTATATAAAGAACTACTCCTACTCTGATGACAGAGAGGATGAGATCATACTACCTTATAGGAAACAGACTGCACTATCTGTCCTATGGGGGCTCAGGATATTGAACTACTCTAGTATGGATGGTTATGTCAATGAAACCTATAGATATTTAACATAAATCCACAAAAAGTTAAATATATTGGTGCCACTAGAATGGAAGAACTCATGTGAAAAGTATTTTCACATATATGAAAATTATACGATCAGCCACCTAAAACAGCTGATAAAGAATGTTAAGGAAGATACCATGAAATGCTTACACTAACCTTCCCCCACTATTAATGTTTCCTATTATTTTTCAAGGATTCATTCCCACCTTCATGAATCACATGAATAAATACAACCACCATAGACATCTCTTCCTAGCTGATCTTGACCATTAGATCCTAATCAACAACCCCAACATTGGTGTTGAGTTTGACCAAAAAGATCCAAAGGAAAATGTCTTGTTGTGGACCAATATTTAAGCACAAAAATTTCTTATACTCATTAAAATTAATATTAGGACAAAACTTTAGTAGCTCTGTGAGTCGATTAACATAGTCTATAGCAGACTAGGTTCCCTACTGAAAGTGCATTAATTGTTGATATTTAACCAATTCCAAGGTTTTGACATAGAACTGCTGAGTGAAGATCATATTTAAATACATCCAATCTAAATTCTCATGCTCCATTTCCAAATAACTAAATCATAAAATTTCTATCTAGGACCTTCAATTGTGAAGGTTTCACACTTTACATTGATGGAGTTTGGTATTCCAAGGAATTTGAAGATCTACTTGGTCTTCACTAAAATGTCATTAAACTCTTGAGTATTTTTCCTCACATAAAAAGGGAGAGGCTTATACTTTAGTAATTAATGATCTCGGTCCTTATAATGTGCATAATTAACATCCTCATCTTTAGTTGGTCCCAAAGTTGCCACTTGGCCCCTTACCTGAATACCCTAGAATACTAACTCAATAAGATTCTGATCAATTGGTGGAATGTCTCATGAAAAGTTATTATCAACATCCTTAGGATGATTTAAAGGTATCATTCATGGTTGGATGATGATCCATGAAATCAATAAAACATAAAATCCATCAAAATCAACAGATAAACATGAAACCATAAGTAAATAATCATTTTAAACCAAAAAAATCCATCAATTGTCCAGGTAAATCATAAAAATATGGATACAACACATAAAACCTGTTTTAAAATTTTTTATGTGTGTAAGGTAGGTAGCCCATGCACCACCCCACATATGGTATGATAAAATAAATCCAAAATAGAAAACCACATTTCAAAAAAACCCTAAAAATCAAGGGTTGATAATAAGACAATTATCTGGAAACCTCTTGCACCTCTTACTTTTGCCTAAAAAATCCCATATATAGTCTATCCCAATTTCACAAATAACATTGAATTAAATAGAGATTATATATGAATGAATTTTTCAAAAGGAAACCCAATCACCCCTAATACTGGCACCAGATCCATCACTTGACAATTCCATAAGGGAATTTCTAACCCCTACAGGTTAAAACCATATGCCTGAAGATTGGATAATTTTTTTGAGAATGATTTGAATAAATTTGTTATGAATAAAAAATTAAATTAAAATATATGCGAAATCACATCAATCCATTCTAAAAATTAAACACAAAAAAATGGAATTAAAAATAAATGGGATTGGAATACAAAATGAATTATAGTATAGATGATAATAACATAATATTAAAAGAATGTAGTATGGAGCTACCCATCTTCATTAACATTTGGGTAAAACTCTCACCATCACCTGACCATGGTACCATTGTAGGAGTACCCAACACCTTTTTATGACACATTTTTTTTTACGAATTTAAGGAAATTTGAAATACACCCATTTGGATTATGAATATTTTGAGAATAAAATCAAAAACTTATCTCACCATAAAATCTATGAATAACCAATTTTAGTTAAAATAAAAATTTTATCTTAAAAAAATTAAAACAAGTCTGGCTTTTAAATTTTAAAACATATATTGGATCAATAAATAAGAAATATAAAACTAATCACCAAATGAATTTATATGGTCTCAATGGCCTGGGTTATTCTTGATATTCCAATAATTTTGGTGATAGAACTATTCAAATACTTTCCCATTAAAAATATTCTATATTAGGACATATTTAAATCCCTAGAAATAATCACACCCTTAAAAGAATTATTTAGCTAGGATTGTCTCATAGTCCAATGTTTAGTGTGTGTGGACATTTTCCTAGAAAACATTTCCATGTAAACCCACCTAGGTACCAAGGGTTACCCTATGGTATTCAATTTTCATGAAAATCAATTTCCATATTCCAGTTCACTTTATCTATAAAAAAGCTATATCAGTCCATTTTAAATTAAATAAAAATGGAAAAAAAATTGAAATCATCCCATGATACCCACATTGTTATGAAAATACTTTTTTTGTATCACAATTACTAAAACACACTTTCGAATATTTTGAAAGCATATTTAGTTATTTATGGAATGAGAAAACATGAAACTACCTACCTTTAACACCTGAAACCATTGTAAATGTAGCGTAATCAATTTAAATAAGAAAATAATTCATAAAAAAGTAGTCAAAAACTATAAACATAAAGTCAAACACAATTTTATTTTTATTTATAAATCCATATTTATTTATGGCTAGAGGGATGAGAAAAAACCATCAGATAGGGGGAGAAGAAGCTTATGTAAGGAAGATGAGAGACTTAGTTAAATATTTATTTAAGATATCGATAATTAATACACTAGAAATACACCCAAGAATATTATAGTAATTATTTTTGTAATTCTATATATTCTAAAAATTATCACTTAAGAAAATAGGTAAATAGGTCAAATCGATAAAATGGACAAAATAGTTAAATTGAATATTTTAAATTTGGACATTATTGTTTATTATGTAAATTTATAGTTCATGTCATGAACCAATTTTCATGACTTGGTTCATGGAATGAAAAATATGTTACTTATATGAATCAACCCTTTTTTAAATTGGTCCATTTAGAATTAATCACAACATAACCAAGTTGTTACATTGTGAATCAAAATAGTTTTTCTAATGTAATTTTCAAAAAGGAAAAAAATGTCAGAAAAAAGTCATGGATCCTTAAAAATATCAAAATGAAAAATAAGTAATGATTCATACCTAAAAGATATACCATGTGTTTGATATATTTTCATTTAATGTTGGAAAATATTTTCAATTTAACAATTCTAATTAACCATATAATTATGTGGAGTGGATCTAAAATAATAAGAGGCTCTATTGATCTAAGGAAAAATTCATAGAATAAGGTGGTTTTTTCCATCATGAATAGATTTTAAAGTATTAATGAAGACATTATACATTGAAATAAAAGTGGGGATTGAGATTATATGTGATGGAATAAATCTACCCAGAGTTATTCATTTACAAAAAGATTATGAATTCAATAATTTCTATGAAGGAAACAATGAAATTAAGATGAGTTATTCATGGGGATAAAATAGATGGAAAATATTTATAAAATCACTTCCAAGAAAAATTAAATTAAGTATTTTATTAAAATTAATGGATACATACATTATGGGTGAAAATAAAACACCACAAACTATTGGAAACATGCCATGAACATCAATACTGTGGAATAAAACAAAAAAAAATATAATCATTCTAAAAATGTGTCAAAAGGATTGGTTTAGTTGAATAAATCAATTATAAAGATAATGATTAATTTCTTAAAAAGTTTATGTCAAATTTACATAAGAATTAATGTATTATATCCGTGAACAATGATCATCTTATAAATGAATGGATGGATATCTGGCCAAACCTATTAAAAATAGAAAAAAATTGGAGAAATTACACAAGAATGAATGTTCTTTTTTAGCTAATGTAAAAAAACAAAGTTCTACATATGAATAAATATAAATTTAAAATCAATAAAATGATAACTATATAAGATAAAATCTTTAAAAGATAAAGAGATGTATTCATGAAGAGTTATCATTGATGTAATATATAAAAGAAAACGGTTTCTGGGTTGAGAAAAAACTCCCAACCCTTTTTCTATCATTAAGACTAAAAGGAGAACCAATATATTCTTATACATAATATTTATGTATTTAAATATGAATATTTTGATGTGATTTATATAGGATAATTTTTTTTGATACTTGTGAATAACGTATGGCAAGAAGAGATTTCCATTATTGAATTCTTTTTCCAGAATCTAGGGGCCTCTATAAAATATTCCAAGTGATATTAGGATGATATGATTTGAGCTCATTTAAATAAATAACATAAATGCTTAATATTTTTTTAATGTATCCTTTTAGGAAAAATTTATACTACGATCATGTTTTTAGATATAATGATTTCCTAAAAATATAAAATTTCTAGACAAAGCTCATGTAAAGGTTATATAGTCACACTTTCCCCTGCTTGTGTTATTTTCTAAAAATTTAGTTATAGAGTCGATGTGATTGTTAATATTGAAGATATAATGAATGAGGTGTAACAAGATTTCAGTTGAATGGTTTTTATTTTTTTGTTATGTTAATTTTTGTAGATAATTTTTCTTGTAAAATATATTTGAATATCCCTTGAAAAGTGAAATTTTAGAAGGTATCACATGTTGAATAGTTTTTATCGTTAAAATTATTGTATTATTTAATAATACTTTTTATATACACTAACCTAGATCACATAAGCATAGGTTTAATTTATTTATGACAAATTTTGTAAGAGAAATGTGATTTAACTCTTGTCCAAAGAAAAGTAAGTTTTACTATAGAAGAAAATATGGAACATCATTTACGGGAGAAGTAAAAGTTTAATATGATTTTCCTATATCATTATACCCTTTATTTTTTTCAAAAATGGATAAAATGATATATTATTTAGAAAATAATTTGGTATAAATGAAATGGGTGTTGACAATAAACCCAATTGAGGATATTAAAGCCCATAAATAAATTATGTTGACGATATTTTTCAATATGTTTTGTTTTCAATATGTTATTTCCACAAAAAGTAAATTTTTTTTAGGAGATTTTGAAGAGACCAATGAGTGAAGTTTTTAAAGATCCCCATTCTTGATAAATAGTAAACAATAAAGTGGATTTTAAGAAGTAATTTGATATATATGATATACAATTTGATTTATTTTGATCTATATGTATTATTGAATACCATTTTGTTTTGGAGATCCATTCATATATTGATAGTGAAGATGGAGGATGATTTACTATCCTAAAAAATGGTAAAGGATTCTATTAATTATTTTTTTGGTTATAAGATTCAAAGTCTTATTAGTATATATTGTATGATTGTTATATAGATGTCTTAATGAGAATCAATAAAAGAAATGATGGAATAATATATGAGTATCTAATACACATTCCTTGTAGTGTAAAGATGCTGGATACTAGAGGAATTGAGTGATATTGTATTTGAATTAATGTTATAAACCATCCATGTGCTATCAGGTATTATGTCTACTGGATATATTGATTAACATAATTATATTATAGTTTTTAGAACACCAAGTTTTATGTTGAGTATGGATATGGTAGTGATGTTTCATGGAAAGATATAGATGGAGTGCACACATATTTTAAAATATATTGGGAATTTTATTAAATAGTTTTAAGAGGATTTGATATATTCATTAACAATTTTGAGTTGTTTATAATTGTATTAGAGTTATCATAGAAGATATGATAATGTTTAAAAAAGTTCTGAACTTATTTAAGGATGTTATGGAATTCTAAATTAAACATGAATATTGGAAAAGAAATATAATATTTATGGTTTTCATAGAAAAATACTGTTACAAAAGGATAAAATATCACCACCATAAATAAAATTATCATAATGATATATAAGGATATATGGGTGTTATACTATGATACATAAGATATTTCATATGGTATATAGTATTTTTTTCTAATATGTATCATCTCCCAGTTCATACAAAAGCTATATACCAATGATTATACTGAAATGTGTTAAATTAAAGATGTTACAGTGACATGTAATATATTTTAAGAATACAAAAGTTATCTATTGAAGTGATTAATTAAATTAGGGAAAGTAAAAACAATAAATTGATACTTAAGATATCTTTCATATATGTAATATATTATAGATGATTATAGAATACAATGTATAGTGGAAATTTGGTAATTTTTTACATGATTTGATATATAATATATTCTTTTTGGTATATAATATAATATGAGGATTGAGTAATATTTTGTTGATAGTATTTAAGAATCACATTAACATTTGGAATATATTCTTTTTCATGCATAAGATACTAGAGCTCATTGAAGTGGTACACAAGACATTATATTTCTTATGAAATTTTTATTAGTTTATGATAATATGAGTATTCCCAATATTCAAATCAGTTGATGTTGAGTAGTTATTTATAGAATAAATATCATTATTGAGATGTTACTAAAGAAAAACGAAGAAGGATAATTCAATAAACATAAATTTAGAATATCACATCATGATTATTCTAGGGGTTTAAAATAAGAATATTTGAAAATTATTAATAGTGATTAAAAATAGAGCTAAACCATGCTATCTTAATGTGAATATCAAAGAATATCCAGATTGTAGATATCATGGGGCTTTTATAATTTGAATATAGAAAATATTTTATATGATGTGCTGAAATGTTGAGAATAAATAAAAGAAAAAGGATAAATATAGTAGTTTACCAGGAGAAAGTGATCTACCAATGATATATTATTATGGAAGTATTTTTAGAATTGAGAAATTAGAAGAATCCATATCAAATTCCTTCCTAATAAAATCCATATCTCATAGAAGGTCAAGATAAATAAGAAATATTTTATTGCGAAATTACGACACTTCTACTATGTAGATATAAATTATGTGTTTGGAGAATCATAAAAATGAATAAGTGAGGCCTATGGGAACATGCTATTGTTGATTTCCAATTTCATTAAGAAAAGTAGATTGAATTTTTTATAAACTAAATGTTTGGTGTGGATGAAGAAGAAGAATACATGTGTTTGAATGTTCCCATGCATACATCAATCATTTGGAAGTTTTTATATAATTGGTTTATCGTATATATAGTTGAAGTTTTAAATTCACTATTGAATATAGTCCTACTATTAAGGAATAATGTCTTTCATGATGACATAGTTACATCTTGGAGGTTACTAAAGACATTGATCATAAGAGTTAATAGAGAAGATAAAGGAACATGAGGCACAATAGAAGGATTTAAAAAATAATTTTTAAAATTTTGGTTTCAAATTCATGATAAAATAAATTAATTCACTACACCCCTTCGTTTATTTTTCATGTATTATGTGAAATTAAATATAATCCTGAAGAAAAAAAATAAGGAATCCATACATAGTACTTTTTTATTTGAAAACACCAATATGATTTTCTTATTGTTGGTATGTCATAGCTCAAATGTTCCACGATAGGTGTCCTCTAGATCATCCACATATGTAACATGACTCTTGGATAATTATTCTTAGATTCTCTGGTGCTATCATGGTAAAAAAATGATTTAAAAAATCTACATAATTGAATGAATAATGGATGATTGATTTGAGATAGGGAATCGAACAAAGAATATTCTTCTAAAGGGTTTTCTTTACGAAACATTATAGAGAGAAGTGTAGAGAACCCAAATTCCTGGATGAGGACAGTCACAAGATTTTTGGCTTAAACTAATATAATTATATAATTGTTTATGTCCCCAAAAATTTCATTTCGGTCACTCTAGAATCTTAACCTTTTGAAAAAACAAAATATAATGTCTTAGTTAACTGGTCATATGAATTATACATATTTTATCATTTTCTTGTAACATTATCATCATATTACATGATAAAATGAAAAATATTTACATGGATCATAAACATCCCTCATAATTTAAAGAACACTAAATTTATTGTGTTTTTTCATTGAAAAATATTTTATCATATTCAATTTTACCATTAAATAACTCATGAAAACCTTGTTAACTAAATTCAAGAATTTTAATTATAACCTTGAATAATGTAACTTATTTGTTTTGATTATAATCACTCACACTCAGAATGTCACCATGCCTGACACATTGGACCTGATTTTCCTTAAAACATATTCATCAAAATTAGTGTCCTTGTTGGTACACTAACTATGTGAGTCTTAACCATAGACCATGTGTTTTATTTGGAAACACATCATAATATTTAAGGCGATAAAAACTTTTATATCTATGAAAAACACCTACATACACACATATTGTCACATAATCTCTTTATCTCATGACATCTCATAATAAAGGATTTTCACTCTATGTCATCATACATTATTCCTTTAGTTATTGATTTACCTTACTAGATGGACTTACCTTCAGTCACGGTGTCCATGGATTTAATAAATGTACCACTATTTTGATGAATTGAGCTTGAGATATCACTTCCTCTCAGATGTAACAAATCCCATATTGATCATTCAACAATTTTCAAATAACAAATTACACAACCAATGAATGCTACATTACAGAAAATTTGTACCAATTTATGTGATCAGATGGTACACATTGAAAATGATCTCATGTCTAGAAATAAATACACATGCTCATACATAGAAATAGTAGATAACAATTGAAACTTTTGTTTTCAACTGGTGGTTCAGTCCTCATGATATCATATACTCAATATCACTGAGTATGATAATCATGAGAATAAGTACCAATGATTATGAGACACTTGTACCATATGGTAAAAAATTACTTATATCTTATTTGTATGATGTATCTATACTATATTACATAATTTTAATATTATTTTCTTATTACATCGAGGTTCTCCTTAAATACTAGAACACTTATAACCTTTTTAAATGACATGTAATCTGATGAAATTACCATTTAGATAGAATATAAAGAAGAAACATTACAAATGTTTCAAGATAAACACCAGTAATTATAAAAAATTATACATTTAATTATAATAAATTTACATATAATAGTTTTCTTTATGGAAACCACTCACAATAGTCCCACATTCTTTAGATCAAACTACAAGAAAATTTTATCTCGTTATCACACACACGAGTATCATTATTTAACTAAGTTAAAAATTAAGTCAAAGGTTCAGCCATGTTATCCTTTGTGGATACTCTTCAAAATATGTCTTCACCTCTAGGAGTAAAATATTTTAGGTGATGAAAAATTTTAAGTGTATATTTCATCCATTAATGTAAATTGGTTTCTGTGGAAATTATATATACTGTATTATTATCATAATAAACTATAATAGGATATACACAACTATGAAAAACACTAATTTCTATTAAAAATATATATCCATGCCACTTTATTTCATTGAAATATTCTATATATTCAAGTTCTACTATAGAATTGATGATCGTAAACTACATTGAGATTCTCTATCTCACAACCCCACAATTCAAGAAAAATACATAGCCTAACATCGGTTGTAAATCCTCTTGATATACATAGAAACTAGCATTAGTGTATCCCCTAATGACTAGAATCTAATCTCCTATATACAACAAGAAAATATCTTTTGTACATCCCAATTAATATAAGATAGTTAGTACAACATCCAAATAAAGATCCCATGGATTATCTTGATATCTAATGAATATTATTAAGGAAAGCGAAACATCAAACCTAGAATTTGACAATCCATACATGATAGAACCCACTACTAAAGCAAAAGGGATTCCATTAATCTTTCAAATCTATTACTCTATTTGTGCTAATATCTTTTTAGAGTTATTAATTTTATGTGACACTTGTACTCTTTGATATAATAAACCAATTGGGCTATATTATATAGGCATTTTTAACAAACATACCACATATAGAATAAATTTTCAAATCATGTTTCCAAATTTCACATTCCATAAAAACCGATATTATAAGTAATATTTTTAATGATTTCAACATTGTGGTTGATGATACATTTTCATCATAGTCGATGCCTGGACTGTTGGAGTTGGTTCTTTAGAACCAAAATTCATAGAAATTGTTTAGATGAATTATTAATAGAAAATAATTATCACATTATTTTTGTTCCTATTCTTGAAATTTGTATGTGATAATTTCCTATGATTTTGTATTCCACTAACTAGTTATTGAATTTCCCCACTATGATGAGTACCTAGACATTGCACGATAGTATTATTCAATATAGTTATATCGGGTGGGATAGAATATATTTATTGATTTATAGTATGGATATCCTAGAGAACACACTTCATGCACCTTCAAGTTTTCAAATCCTCCCGACCATTAAATCTTCCTGCATTGTTCCTCCACCACTCCTTTCACCCCCGATGAAATTTTCCCCAAGATCATGCCCTAATTTTTCCTCTCTGGATCCTATGCTGGGGTCGTTGTTGTTAGATCTGCCACTATTTTTCCCTAGGCCATCTTCTTCTTGTGCAATGGGTGGATCCCAAGCTTAATTACTTCCTGTCCAGGCCTCACTCCTAGGTCATGGTGCCCATAGCCCCTCCTTTAGGGATGATCCCTATGCTGCTGCTTCTTCTGCATTGCAGAAATGCTTCCCAGAGATCTATGTGTATCCATCATCAGTGTCTCATGATGGATCGTGGATATGCCATGATATTTCTATGGGTTCATTCATGGAGTCTTCATACTATCTGAAGTGGATTCTTATTGCTTTCTTTAGATACTTAGAGCCACCAATTCATGAATTATAGAACTTTTTGGGGTCGTGGGGCATACACCATTTGACTGAAATCTCCTCGATTCATCATTCTTCCTTCTACCCTGTCCTGTGCTCCAAGGAGGACTTCATCTGGGCATGGTTCCATGCTCCACACTCTGTGGACCACTGGTCCATTAGCCTCACGATATTTTTTTGGTTGTGAATAGGGGAAAAGAAAGCTCGATGACAGAAATCTAGGTTAATCTCTTAGGGATTCCACTACCTTTTAATAATGGAAGACTCATTAAGGTGATTGGTGGCTCCCGTATCAGGTTTCTTTGCTAGGATCCAAGAACCATGTCTGGTGCAGATACCTCGGTGGCGTTTCTGTGAGTGGAACTCGATCTCTCTCACCCAGTGTTAGAGATGATTTATCTTCGGGTGTTGGATTACTTTTGCTGGAATCAAGATATTTTGTATCATGTATTCCCAAATTTCTACTCCAATTTCTTGCTTTAGGGGAATAACTTACAGGTGTGTAGTCATCACCCTATCTGTAATTGGAAAGTTACTTGAACAGACTTCCTACCCCTCTAGCGATGTTTACCATAGGAGGGACTCATTGGGTGTTTTAGCATGAAGTGTCTCTGTATGGTAGTCTGGCGTTGGAGTTGTCATCTATTCAGATTCAGGATGAGTGAGGGGTGTGCAAGGAAATCGTTTCTCTCCTTCCTATAAGGGCACCATAGGATTAGGATGGTGACTTTATTTCTTTTTTAATTTTGTCTTGAAGCTCGATGGGTTTAGTATCATGGATGTCCTTTTTGGGTTTCCTCGAACCCCCTGTCTTCTGGTGGTGGCACAACCTCAGCATGCAGGTCATTCTAGTATCTTTGCAGGCATGTTGAGTTTTCTCCCTTCCTCTTTGGGCCCTTATGGTGGCTATGAGGGCATGTTGGATTTTCTTCCTTATTCTTAGGTATCTCAAATGGTTCATCCTCCTTCTTTGGGTCTCCAATTGTTCAACCTCTTTCTACACCGTCCTCTTCTCCCCAATGATCATATAGTGTAGTGTGTAGATATTATTTATCCCCAGGAAAGCATGAAAGGCTATCTACTCATATCCAGGACCCCCTTCATCCCAAATAGAGCTCTAGTCCTTGGAAAATTTATTTTTTACTATGTCTTAGTCATGAAGATTGAAGATGAGTCTGCAATCCCACTATTCCTAGTCTACAAGTTCTGGAGAAAATGCCCGAACAATTTTTTATTAATGATTCCTATAATTATATAGAATTAATGGGGTATTGGAACCCGAGTTTAAACAAACATTGTGGTTTTTGAGGTTAGCAAACATTATATTGAACTGTTTGCTATGCTTGAGAACCAACAACACCCGAGCAAGATTGGTTATTTTTCTAGGAAACTCAAGATACATGGTTGTCTACTAGAGGATCCCTATAATAAGAACATATGGAACATCTGGAACAGGTGTTGCAAGGTGGATCTGGTTGTGGTGGGAGATCAGTTTATTACTGTTAGGGTGACCCATGGTTTTCATATCATTCTTATTTCTTTCATTTATGGGAGCTGTGATCCATAGTAGAGGGTGATCATTTGGAATGAGCTCATCTTGTTTGACTAGGGTAATCTTTTGTGGCTTGTGGGAAGTGATTTTAATGTCATGGTAAATTCGCATGAGAGGAAGGGGAGAGGTCCTTATACTAGAAGGTCCAATGTTGATTTCAACCAATTCCAGACTGAAAAAATTCTTTTGGACTTTAGTTATCCAGGGGAATAAATTACATGGTGAAACCACCAAAGGTGAGGTCATAGATCCTGGAGTCGCCTGGATAGATGCTTGGCCAACATGTAGGCTCTTCCCATATAATTTGTAACAAGTTAGGTTCATTTGGTTTGTGGTATTTTATACCATTCCCCACTTCTGATCTGTCTTTCCACTACGAATGATACTCGAGTGAGTTCTAGGTTTTCTAGGTTTTCAGATGATTCCCCTGGTTTCCAGGACATGGTTAGAACATATTGGAGCTATGCTATCCAAGGGAACTTATGGGATTATTTTTATAACCAATTAAGGAACCATAAGAGTTGGCTATAGGTGTGGTCACGAGACATTCCTCCTCTAGACAGGGACCCTGATATCACCATATAGGATGTTGATTGCCTTAAAAGGCACCTAGAAGATGTTTGAGCTGATCATGTTTTTGAGGATCTGGTGGGTAAAAAAATACACTGGAGGAGTTGTTACTGAAGTAGGCATGGAATTCTAGGGAGACAGTAATGACCATGTGGATGAATGATGGGGATCAGACTACTGCTTATTTTAATTCTTGCATCAAGGAGAGGAGAAGGATCATTAAACTAAATATCAGTCTTGAGGATGGGTCCTTCACTGATGACATGAATGTCATTGGTTCCTTGGCTAACTCCCACATTTGGGATCTTCTTCCAGGTCCTAGCATGAAATTTCATAGGGGGTATCCAAGTGAAAAAATATATCTCTTTGACGTTATCCCTAGTAGTGTTTCCCTCAAAGATAATGATGGTTTGGGGGCCCTTCCTCAGGATAAATAGGTGTTTGATGTTCTGATGAATTTAAATCCTGATAGTGCGGCTAGTCCAGATGGGTTTCCTGCCTCCTTTTATAGAGCCTCATGGGATGTAGTTTAAACAAATTTGATTGTGGCTACCTGAGACATCTATTGGGGTGTGAATCTGCCTTGTGTTGTAATTACCACTACCCTTGTACTCATCCCCAGGTCCAAAAATCCAACATACATCCTCCATTTTGTTCCTTTAAGCATGTAAAATGTACCTTACAAGATTATTTTAAGTATTATCAACTCTAGGCAATTGAATTATCTTCCCTAGTGGATCTTAATAGAACAACATGGTTTTGTGAAGGGGAAATCTATCCCGGGGGGGGGGGCTATTTCCTTGGCCTAAGATATGATAAGGGATATCAACCTCAAAACTCATCGTGCTAGCTCAGACATCGAGCTTGATATGAACAAATCCTTTGATCGTATGGAATGGAGTTTCACTAATGGAGTTTTGTTATGCATGGAATTTTCTCCATGGAATATTAACATTCTTTTTAGATGTTTCAGATCTTCTTTTCTTGCAGAATCGTTCATGGGAAAGGCCTATGGATTCATCAAGACTATTCAGGGACTTCGACAGCGAGACCCTATTTCCCTGAGTTTATTTATCATCACCCAGGATTTCCTAATTTGTCTCATCTATAGAAGCCTGAGAAATAGAGCTATCCTTCCCCATCATCACAGAATGGCATCACCATTAGTGTCCAACATGATGTTTGTGGATGATAATATTAATTTAATGAATGATGCTAGTTGATTTTTGCAGATCATGATCAGGATACAGGACAAAAGCCATCATTGGAGTGGTCGGAGTGTTTACAAATGAAAACGTAGTTTTTACATTCAATGCATCTGTCCTTCGATCCATATTTCTACTATGAGCCACATATTGGAAATGTAGAGAGGGAAGTTTCACATTGAATACCTGGGGTCCCCTTTACCTTCAAGAAGTTTTCATATTCATGATTTTGATCCTATACTTACCAGAAACACTGACCGGGTTCATAATTGGAAAAATACACACCTATTTTTCAGTGGAAGAATAGCACTGGTAAATAGTGTTCTATTGGCCACCCCGAAGCATGCTCTCTCTCTGGTCAAGGTTTCTAAAGGTGTAATTAGAAACATTGATATAATTCATGCCAACATCATCTAGGGCCACAAAGAGGAGTGAAAAAGGAACATGGTTTCATGGAAGAAGATGGGTCTTCTAGTTATTGAGCTTGTGATTAACATTAGAAGCCTTGGGAACACCATCCTTTTCAGGCATGCTTAGATAGAATGGGAGGTGTTGGAGAATCATACATTAGGGGGGCACACCATGCACTGGAATTATACAGGTGATCAAGTTTCTTCATAAGGTCGTGCTTATCCATTTTGGACAATGATTGGTCCCATCATAGATTTTATCAGGCTCCATTCTCTTTGGATCATCGGTAAAGGAGAAGTCTTGTTCTGGCATCACAACTGTATTGGGGACATCTTTCGTTTCCCATTATGCCTATCCACTAAAATTTCATTCAAGGGTTACCACCAGTACCTGATGTTTATCAAGGATATGCTGAACATTTCCCAATATGATCTGTGTAACCTCATAGGGCTTTCCCCAAAACCGAATAGCTATGTTTTCACTCCTTCCTCCTCTGGCCAATTCACAACGTGGGACTACTATCAGACCATCTTTATGCAGGATCACGGGGAGTTATGGATTTATATCCTCTGGGAAAAGAGTATACCCAATAATCATTAACATCCGTGTTTGGAGAATTAGGAATAAGGTGCTTCGCACAGATGATAATGTTATGTGTCTCACTGTTTTCTTGGTTTTTAGATGTGTTTGTATTATGTAGCATAAGTTGGAGAGCTCGAGCCTCCTGTTTTTTGAAAGTGAGTTGGATCGTGATGTCTTGGATTTTTCTGGAGATTTTGCTGATATGTACACTCTAAGAATGGTTTTTCTTCCCTTCCTAGATTGTTGGTATCATGGTTCAGGTGATGGAGGTTTGAAGAGGTCTTCCTATACCATAATTTTGCACATAGGGTACTGGTGCATTTGGCAAGTGTGTAATAAGTGGATCCATGATGGAGTAGTCTCAACTGGTCACATGATTATCTTCAAGGATTGAAGTCTACTGATCAAATTGTTTAGGTCTCTTGATAAGTGGACAGAGGATCCTTCCTTACAGCACTTCATGTATGGTCCTCACCACTTCCCTGAGGAGGACATCCCCCGCCTGAGCAATTGGGTATAACAACACACCATTCAGCAGGCTTGAAGCTCAAAAATGGCATGTCCTATGTTTCAGGATGTATTTTTGTCATTGGGGTTGTGCATGGTGTCACTAGACCAGTCATTCTGGCCTTCTCAATTAGGCTAGGTCAGGGTTCATCCCTTATGACAGAAGCCATGCCATGTTCAATGGTCTGAAAATTAGCAGGGATAGATGCCTGGACATCAAGGAAGTAGAAACTGACTCTATGCTCCTCCACAATTCCCATTATGGTGTGGGAAATATTCCTTGGTCTATTATTTATACCATTAGAAACTGCAGTTTCTTTCTGGGGGATTATATCAAGGCATCTCATGCCTAGCGGAAGGGGAACAAGGTGGTAGACTACTTAGCCTCGATGGATATTCTTGGTCTGGAATTCTTATTATTCCATGATCATTATAGATTTAAGGTGGAAGGGGTTAATATTATCTAAGGTGATTCCCTCAGTATCCCCCATTTTGACCCCCTAAGTCTCTTTTTTGCCTGTTTTTTCCGGCCTTGGATACCTTGTATCTTTTATTTCCATGGATTAAAAATTTACATGATGATGATGGTGATATTTATATGGGAATATGATAATGCCTAATAGGATGTAAATTATTTAGGATATCCATGTTAGGAGGCTCATAAAATATTGAGACGCCTCCTCAGGGTGTTATCCCTTGGTAATCACTAGGAAAAGAGGTAATGAAAAGATACCCATTAATAGAATGTCCAAATATTCATGTTTTATTTGATATTCCAATCTACAAATGTATGTATTTATATTTTCAATTTAAATTTATCATTAATGAATATCATGAATTTTCCTATTATTGTACTCATTGATACTATAATGACATATGTTTTGTGTGAATTAGTATATTTTTGGTTCATCATGAGCGATATTAGTTGATGGCATAGAAATAAAACCTAGTTGGTTAGAGATTTGGTGATAAAATGATTATATTAAATGGTTAGCATTTTTAAAAAGTTGGATTTCGTTTTGAAATTGAATTCTTTCTATATGTTTGGGTTTTTAGGGTGCGAGATGGTCACCATATATAATAGGATATTATGTCTACTTTCACAGAGAAATAAGCCTAAAGGGACACACACTATGTGCATCAATGATCTTAGCTAAATTCGAGTATTTATTTTGATAGGCTACAACAAATAATATATTTATTTAGTGTTGTTTCAACACTATATTTTATTCCAATGTTATTTGAAATAAATAGTCAGTGATATAATAAAAATAAATGATTTCATTCATGGTTTAGTAAATATAATATTAATTATATTTATCTATGAGTAATATAGAGATATTTATTTAATAAATAAACTTTCACAGTTCGAGGATTAGTAAATATCAAATGAGAGTATGTACAATAAGTTTAATGGTCTAGTTTGAAATGATATAAATGATATTAATTTATATTATCAAGGCATTATGAATGTCATGTGATTATTACTATTGTGTTTTGATAAACCGGAAGCCACTCAAAGGTGCCCTAAGGTCTGTTTTCAAGATGGACTCAAGCACACTTCCTCAAATTCTAGAGGCTACCAAGTAGAAGTGAGGGCCTATGGTGTGTCATGGGGAGACTATTCACCCATAACTAGAGTTGATCTGAATGGAAAAGTTAAAAATAGATCAATAGTGGAAGCATATGTAAATAGATAAAACAACTAAAATAAAGGCAATAACCACATGACCAGTTACCCACCATAATGGAAGGTTGATATCAATGAATAAATCAAAGGAAGTAGACTTTAAAATAAAAGAAACAAATAATAATTGAAATATAGAAATTAAAGCATATATTAAATATGATGATAAAAAAAGACAAGTCTCTAAAAAATTGGGAAATAGGTTTACATAGAAGCAGGCTATGCATATTAAATAAAAGAATAAAAAAGAAGACACAGTGTATCCAACATCCCAAGGAATAGCCTGTTCATTTTCAATCAAGAAACATCATAATGCAATAAATCAAGATTAGTTGTACAAAGTGGGACACATTGACTTATAAACATTTGTATACATATAATCATCTAGGATACAATGGGAAACTCAAATAGGGTGTGAGAAAAATCTTAGTAGGCACCCACCAATGGTGTCTACTGTAACAACCTGAGATTTTATGAGAATTGTTCTTTTTAATTTCATTGATGTCTTGTGTTGTACGCTACACCAATATTAGCTTGCACTATATGCAACACTTTATTAGCTTGTAGTATACGCAACACTATTCTTGGATCGTGTTACACAAAATTTCAAGTTCGTTTTGTGGAAATTATTTTACGCAACATTAAGTATAAATTTTGTTTAATGTAGAAATGAAATAAGTTTTTATTATTCTATACGCAACACCAAAAAGATATTTCACTACATGCATCCATCACTGGGATTGCATTACATGCAATGAAGACCTTACTCGATAGCATGTGTAGTACGAAATACCGAGTATCACTAAACGATATATTATTATAATATTATTATGAACTACTTGTTATGAATAGTAAGACCCACTTTCTGAAATTTTATAAATTTAATTTTTCAAAATGGAATTCATTTTTGGATTTAGAATGTCGAAATTTGTCTACGGTAAATATTTGGTATATTTTTTTAAAACATTCAATTTTTGATGAATAGTGAAAACACTAGGTTACTATTTGAAAACCAACTTTTTATATAAATAATAATTTATTTTATTTAAATTTATTTTAGGTAAAAATTGATGCATAATAACTATATAAGTTCAATGTAATTCAATGGATTCATCTTATAATAATTTTAGACATATAAAAATTTTATTGATCTCTTCACCGTCTTTTACCCACCTCCTAGGAGAGTTTGAAAATTTATATAAACCATAAATTTACAGCTTCTGTGAGTGGAATTTTGAAAATCTGAGAGACACATTTAATATCAAGGAGTAAAATGTGGTTAAATAAGATAAAAATATTTTTTCCTGAATAGTAACTTTGTACTTTTATTTAACACTGTTAAAAGTAAATATTATAATTAAGGGTTAAAATGATATTATTATTACCCTAACACAAGTACTAATTCTATAGGATAAGTGTAATTCGACAATAAACAACATTAGGAATAAAATATTTCCCTTTAAGTCCACTTTTATTAACTTAGGACATTTATTATTATTTTATTTAAAGAGTTAAAATAGTTAAAATCAAAGTTTAATAACTAAAACATTTTTTATATTGGTTTTAAAAAAGATAAATTCGACAATAAATATTTATTAGAAATATAAAAATATTTCCTACCTAATGGTATTTTATTTATAATTTTTAGAAATTAAATAATTTAATTTATGTATGACACAATGGTGATTCAATAATTACCTAAATAATGAAATATTTAAATAATTGATATTATAAATACCCAAATAAATGTAATTTGAGACTTTTTAAGAATTTCAATAATTTTATAGGTTAATATGACATGTTATTATTGATTTAATTATCTTTTTTTGAACTAATCATGCTGTTATGATTTTCACAAAAACCAATTACCAAATAGTGTCAAAATTGACATAAAATAGTTTTTAAAACAAATATTATATTATTAATAGTTATTTTATTCCTAAAAATCTAAGGTTCAGCCAAATGACATAGATATGGATATATATATTAATAATGAACAACTTGGGGTTTTTTGGCTTGTTATAGTAAGTTAATTAACCATATAGTGTAAGAAAACAAGAAGACATGATAAAAGTAAAATTATTTAACTTAAAGTTAAATCTAAATGATAAGGTTAAAATAGTAACCTAAACTTGTCTAAATTCTATTGGTTGAGATTATTTAGACCCATACCCACTTTAGCTTTAAAATCAATCAATGTTTAGCTATTATAAACCGATTATGACTTTATTATAAAATAATATTTTAAGTTTTTTCAAAGGTGCCCCTACCCTCCATTATAAAAAGGGCACCCCTTCCCTCTTCTCTTCACACCCTTTTGAGTCTTCAAACTCGGCCAAAACCAGCCCATTTCCCTTATAAGCTTCCCTAGAAACATTATAGAGGTCCTGGCCTCCTCAAAAGTCCAACCCTATATCCTTAAGAGGAGGATAAGAAGAGGCCCTTCAAAGAAGAGGCAATATCCTTTACCGATTCTTTCCAATTTATTTCTTCTTCTACTTATTCGTCTTTATTTGTTTCATCATAAATTAATAAAATCAGTATCAATAATATACTGATATTTTATTATAAATATAAAACAACCCAATTTCATCTTTTATCCATCCTACGAAAAATGAAATCACTACGCGTGCGTACGTACGGAATACCGTCTCCACGCCGTGGTGTAATCTGTTTTCCACAACCACCATACTTGGATGGGTATAATGGTATATACAAATTACTATATATTATTAATGTAATGTTATATTTATTCTTAAATATTATACAAACACTTCAATACAATTCCACGATCATGGGAATGATATCATCGCTCGTGCGTACATACAGACTCCGTCTCCACGAACGCGATGAGATTCATTTTCCATGATTAACCATTCAAGTATGATTATAATGTATCTATAATAAATAATCATGAAAGATAATAAAGAATAATTATACTGGATTTATGTACATATATGTTTAATTTACTTAAATCCATTTAATTCAATAAGGAAATGAAAACAGCGTTCATGCGTACGCACGGCCTACCGTCTCCATGAACGGTGTATTTAATTTCATTTATCGATCTATCATATATATTTATATACTGAATATATATTATATATAAATCATTTTTTACATTATATAATTAATTAAATCAGTATATAAGTAATAATATTAAGAACAACATGTCGAAACACATATGATAAATGAAACGATTTTACCCAAAACACTGCTTTAACATGGAATTTAAAAAAGAACGGGTAATATAAAGTCATAAGTGATCCATATATGATATCATAACAATTAATATGATTCTTTAATATGTAAATTAAATAATTTAAATCATTATATAGGAGTTTCGGATACGTACGAAGCATATCGGACCTAAGTTAAGAGATAATTATTCCAATCTCATTCTTATTCGAGATTGTTTATTCGTAACTATATACTGGGATTATGTTTATCATCCATGACCATATGTTCTCAAAATGTTTTCATAAAATTTTTACATTTCTTCCATGTATGTTTTTTTTCATTTTTACCCCTCTTTGACTTTTACTTTGTTTTATGGAAGGAATCTTTCTTTTGTTTATCATTCATGGTAATTTTTTGACTTTTCTTAAAAAAGTACTAGAAGAATGTTTTTTAAACTTATATGGAATGAAAGGATTATGACAGTATCATAAAGCCTTATTTTCATGAAGCTTACTCTACACTATTTCTGGACCATTTTCTAAAAAATCCATTTCTTTTTAAATTGTATGGCATTTTTTGAAAATAAAATGATTTTAAAAAAGAAAGGATATATTCCTCAAGAATTAATTTCAAGTGTTTTATCAAATCTATTTTCCATATAAGATGACATTATTTAATATGTGTATGTTTCAAGTATAATGTCTCTAGGATTTACATGGTTTCACTTTTCTTATGATGAAATGATATCCATTTGTTTTATATGGATTATTTTATGATGGGATTATGTTTATGAAACCCATTTTATTCTTTGGTTATGATGAATGATTTATGTTTATGTCGTGGCACACTTAAGAATGATTTAATTATGAGATGGGTGGGACCTATATCTCCTTCAAATGCATTGGGTAAAGATTTATATCTCATAAGATAGACATGGATTGAATGGTAAGTTAATCCGGTTAATTATTTCAGGACTGGAATGAGGAGAGAAATTGATTCAGAAAGGGACTTTGTCCACTAAGATGGTCTTGGCAGTAATGCCTTGGATACTATGTAAATAAAAACATGTTATTAATGGTTGAAAAAACTAAATTCTTTTTTCCCATGCTATTTTAACATGATTGATGATCCATTATGATCAATGACTTATGTAAAACCAGGTTTTATGTCACTGCTCAAGATTTTGATGTTTAAATATTATGTCCATGTTTTGTAGTTCAAATGTATATGATTTGTTTTATTTTCTCCATGATTACCCTTACATAGAATTTGAGCCCTCCCTTTAAATGTATTCTTTTCCCCAGGATTTAATGAAAGGTTTTAGGTAAGAAAAAAAGGGGAAGATCTTTATGGGAGATGTTGAAGATCTTTCACCACGATTAGAAGATTAGATTCCGAGTTTCCAAAAAAACTAAACTATTACGGTCCTTGTGTGTCTGTTTTTGTTATGTATTAAGTATTACGAAAAAGTAATATAATGTTTATGTACATCAGGTTTGGGGTCTCTACAGTTGGTATCAGAGGAAAGGTTTAGTCAACCTTTCGAAACTAGGATGCGAGAACTTTAGTGAGATCCCTAGAGATATTTCTAAGGTATGTCTAGGGATATCCCTAAGGTTACGTATATGAATAGATTATAGTCCTAGAATTACTGTAACGATCATAGAATTAAACCTAAGATGTTATATATCGAAGGCACTCCCCCTTTATTATGTTGTTTTCCCTTGCATGATATTGGCCTCCCACACTATTCTTTTCGGGGTTTGGATGATGGATGGAACCTGAAGGAACTGTGTTGATCAATGTAATGGACGATTAAATAATTGTGCTCCTGGAAAAACAAACATTATGGGAGATAGAGTGCAAAATCTTATTGCCATACTTACAAAATCTATGAATCATTCCGGACTTCCTAATGAGGAGATAAGGGAACAATATTCTATTGAGTCCTTCATGAGGCAACGTCCACCTTCTTTCATTGGGTCTTCTGATCCATTTGTTACTGAACAATGGATCAGTACCATTGAAAGAATATTTTCCATACTTCACTATTCGGAACATGAAAACTAAATCTAGTTATTTACCGTTCAGAAGGTGAAGCATATCAATTGTGGACTCTAATTAAGAATACGAGGCCTCGAGATGAAATTGAATCCATGGAATGGGGTGAGTTCAAGAACTTATTTTTCAATAAGTACTTCCCTCATATTATTTGAACAAAGATGGAAAAGGATTTCCTTGAGGTTAAGAAAAAGTATGATGAATCTATTGGTATATACAAAGCGAATTTTACAAGACATACAAGGTATGCATCTAGTTTTATTATCCAACCTCAATGTAAAGTTGATTGATTCTACAGTGGCATAAAACCAAGTATTCGAAGGGCATTAACTATATAATACTTCAGTAGCTATGAAGAAATTGTGCATTATTCTATCGAGGTTGAAATGGATGTTGGTGTTACACATTCATCTCATGGTTTTGACAAGAAAAGAAAGATGGATTTCAAGGAGAAATCTCAAAATAATGGTGAAAAGAATATGACTGTTTCATTATTCTCAAAGTGTGGAAAGAAGCATGGTGAAGATTGTCTTAAAGGGACTAGAAAAAGTTTTAAGTGTGGAGAAGATGGTTATCGAGCAACTGAGTGTCGATGTAATGGAAAAAGGGTTTCTAATGATGTGAATAAAGAAAAGACTATAGAGAACACTCCACCAACACATCAATGCTTCAAGTGCAAGGAAATGGGGCATTATGTTAACCAATTCCCTAATACAAGGGTTAATGATGATCGATGTGAGAAACCTCTTAAGTCAAAGGAAGAAAGGTAAGTCACATGAGATCACTATTAGAGATTTTGAGTATGACAGTGATGTAGTGGAATGATTATGTGTTTATGTAATGGGATTCCAAAATAATGTTGTGGAATCTAATTTATAGTACGGTGGAATATTGGAATATCTATGTATTGGTTTATACTGGTTTTCAATAATTATATGGTACTGGTATCCATAAAAAGTAATTAAAATATTATATAAAGTGGTTGATATGATAAGGAGAAAATGAAATAGTATTCATGAGATCATGACTGATATAAGAACTAAGTGATATTATGGTTTGAGTATATAGAATTTTTGGGATTTTGGTATGTGGAAAGTGTTAACTTTTGACAACATTCATGTTTTCACTAAGGTTCAATGGCTATTCATTTTTCAAGAGAATAAATGATTAAGGTATTCACATGTTTGGAATGTGACCAACAAGTTATATCGTATGATATATGGGGGATAAATGATGGTATTCACATGCTCGGAAGATGACATTTCTAGTAATTGTTTTATTTATACTATGATCTTGGACAAGAGTATTTTGGATGAGCCTAAATATTGGAATGGATTATGTTGGAAATAAGTCAGTAATTTTTGAGGCTAGATTTTTTTTGATATAAATTATGGAATGTTATAATAATGTAGTTTTAGAAAGAGGACAAACCGTAGGATGGGTGACAACCCGACACTTCAGACAAGGCTGTGGGAATCGAACCCACAAACAAAGTGCAACATGCCTTTATTTACTACCAATGGCCTACAAGATGTCCCTAATTAGTAGAAACTAGTTTTATTATATTAATCAGTATGATATATGAACTATAAGTCCATTTTAGAAACAATATATGATTAATCTCACTATAGATAGACTTATGTATTTTGGATAATTTTTTCTAAATTTTTGTTTGAGATGGATGGAATGACCAATAATTATATCACATGATCTACTAACACTTCACAAATGACCAATTCAACTTCATTTCATTATGAGATGAAGTGGAAATTGTCCAAGGAATGACCAACTGTGAGATTGTACCAAAATCAAGAAAGTGTTTCTTCTAATTCATATTAGATTTTTCTTTCAATATACACATTTTCACCTATGTTCTCATATGCGGAAACCCATGGATTAGTTAATTTGGGTAACCGTTACATTTCATAATTTAGTTTGTAAAGTTCAGTTTTTTTATTCCTTTTTATGATGTGGGTTTCTATGAAAGATACTTTCAAGTAGTAAACCACTTATAACCCGAACGAATTTCGAGGATGAATTTCTTTTTAAGGGGGGTTGAATGTAACAACCTGAGATTTTATGAGAATTATTCCTTTTAATTTCATTTATGTCTTGTGTTGTACGCTACAACAAAATTATCTTGCACTATACACAACACCATATTAGCTTGTAGTATATGCAACACTATTCTTGTCTCCTGTTTGACACAATTTCATGTTCGTTTTATGGAAATTATTTTACGCAACATTAAGTATAGATTTTGTTTAATTTATAAATGAAATATGTTTTGATTATGTTATATGCAACACCAAACAGAGATTTCACTACACGCATCCATGACTTGGCTTGCATTACACGCAATGAAGACCTTCGTCGATAGCATGTGTAGTAGGCAATACAGAGTTTCACTAAACGATATATTATTATAATATTATTATGAACTAGCTGTTATTAATATTAATACACATTTTTTGAAATTTTATACATTTATTTTTCAAAATGGACTTCATTTTTGGATTTAGAATATCGAAATTTGCCTTGGGTGAATTTTTGGAATTTTTCTAAAAACTTTCAATTTTTCATGAATATCGAAAACACTAGGTTACTATTTTAAAACCGAATTTTTATATAAAAAATTATTTATTTTATTTAAATAAATTTTATGTCAAAATTTATACATAATACCAATATAAGTTCAATGTAATTCATTGGAGTCATTTTATAATAATTTTAGACAAATACAAATTTTATAGATCTTTTCACCGTGTTTTACCCACCTACTATGAGAGTTTGAAAATTTAAATTAAACATAATTTTACTGCTTCTATGAGTGGAATTTCAAAAATCTGAGAGATACGGTTTATATAAAGGAGTAAAATGTGGTTCAAAAAGATAAACATGTTTTTTTTATGAATAGTAACTTTTTTACTTTTATTTACCACGGTTAAAAGTAAATAAGGTAAATAAGTGTCAAAATGATATTATTATTTCCCTAACACATATCCTAATTCTATTGTATAAGTGTAATACGAACCAAAACAACTTTAGGAATAAAATATTTCCCTTTAGGTCCACATGGATTAGATTAGAACATTTATTATTATTTTATTTAAAGAAGAGTTAAAATAGTTAAAATAAAAGTTTAATAATTAAAACATTTTTAATATAGGATTATACATAAGGTAAAATCAAATTTAAATATTCATTATAATTATAAAACGATTTCCTAACTAATGGTATTTTATTTATAATTTTTAGACATTATATAATTTAATTTATTCATGACACAATGGTGATGGAGTAATTACCTAAATAATGAAATATTAAAATATTTGATATTATAAATACCTAAATAAATGTAATTTGATACTTTTTATGAATTAAAATAATTTTAAAGGTTAATATGACTTGTTAGTATTAATTTAATTAACCTTTTTCGAACTAATCATGCTGTTATGATTTTCACAAAAATCAAATACCAAATAGTGTCAAAATTGACATTAAATTGTTTTTAAAACCAATATTATATTATTAATAGTTATTTTATTCCTAAAAATATAAGGTTCGTCCAATTGACTTAGATAAGGTTATATATATTAATAAAGAACAACTTGGGGTTCGTTTGGCTTGTTATTGTTAGTTTATTAACCATATAATGTAAGAAAACTAAAAGACACAGTAAAAGTAAAATAATTTAACTTTATGTTAAATATAAATGATAAGGTTAAAATATTAACCTAAACTTGTCTAAATTCTATTGATTGAGAGTATTTCGACCCATCCACACCTTAGATTCGAAATAAATCAATTTGGAGCTATTATAAACTGAATATGACTTTATTATAAAATAATATTTCAAGTTTTTCCAAAGGTACCCTTCTCCCCCCTTATAAAAAGGGAACCACTTCCCTCTTCTCTTTACAACCTTTTGAGGCTTCAATCTCAGACAAACCCTGCCCATTTCCCTTCTCATCTTCCATATAAAAATTATATAGGTTCTGGTCTCCTCAAAAGACCAACTCTAGTTCTTTAAGAGGAGGACAAGAAGAGGCATGTTAAAGAAGAGCTAATATCCTTTACCATTTCTTTCCAATTTATTTCTTCTTCTAATTCTTATTCTTTATTTGTTTCATCATAAATTAATAACATAAGTATCAATAATATAATGATATGTTATTATAAATATTAAACAACCCAATTTCATTTTCTATCCATCCTACGGAAAATGAAATCACCGAGCAGGCGTACGTACGGAATACGGTCTCCACACCGTGATGTAATCTATTTTCCACCACCACTTTACATGGATGGGTATAATGGTGTCAATAAATAACTATATATGATTATTGTAAATTTATATTGATTATGAAATATTGAACAAAAACTTCAATATAATTCCACGATCATGGGAATGATATCATCGCTCGTGCGTATATACGGACTACCGTCTCCACGAACGTGATGAAATTCATTTTACATGATTAATAATTAAAGTAAGTATATATAATAAATAATCATGAAATATATTACATAATAATGATACTGTATTTATGTACATATATGTTTCATTTACTTAATTTCATTTAATTCAATAAGGAAACGAAACAAGCATTCATGCGTATGCATGACCTACCGTCTCCATGAACGGCGTATTTCATTCCATTTATCGATGTATCATATATATTTATATACTGAATATATATTATATATAAATCATTTTTTACATTCTGGAATTTATTAAATCAGGATATAAGTAAAAATATCAAGAACAACATGTCGAAACACGTACGATAAATGAAACGATTTTACCCAAAACGCTGCTTTAACATGGAATTTACAAAAGAATGGGTAATATAAAGTCATAAGTGAACCATATATGATATCATAACAATAAATATGATTATGTAATAAGTCAGTTAAATTATTTAAATCATTATACAGGAAGTTCGGATACGTACGAAGCATATCAGACCTAAGGTAAGGGATAATTATTCCAATCTCATTCTTATCCAAGATTGTTTATTCGTAAGTATTTACAGGGGTTATGTTTATCATCCATGTCCATATGTTCTCAAAATGTTTTAATAAAATGTTTAGTTTTCTTCCATGTATGTTTAAAATCATTTTTACCCCTCTTTGACTTTTACATTTTTTTATGGAAGGAATCTTTATTTTGTTTATCATATGTGGTACTTTTTTGACTTTTCCGACAAAAGTACGAGAATAATGTTTTTTTAACTTATACGGCATGATTGGATTTTTACGGTTTCATAAAGCCATATTTTCATGAAGCTTCCGCTACAATATTTCATCAATATTTTCAACAAAATACTTTCTCTTTTAAAATTTCATGGCATTTTATGAAAAGACAATGATTTTAAAAAAGAAAGGATATTATCCTCAAGAATTCATTTCAAGTTTTTATCAAAACCATTTTCCATATAAGTTGACATTATTTTATATGTGTATGTTTCAAGTATAATGTCTCTATGATTTAAATGGTTTCTCTTTTCTTATGATTAAATGATATCCATTTGTTTTATATGGATTATGTTATGATGGGATGGTGTTTATGAAACCCATTTTATTCTTGGGTTATGATGAATGATTTATATTAATGTTGTGGCACACTTAATAATGATTTCATTATGAGATGGGTGGGACCTATATCTCCCTCTAATGAATTGGGTAAAGATTTATATCTCATGAAATAGACATGGCTGGAACGATAATTTAATCTGGTTCAGTATTTCAGAACTGGAATGAGGAGTGAACTCGATTTAGAAAAGGTCTTTGTCCACTAAGATGGTCTTGGAAGCAATGCCTTGGCTTCTATGAAAATCATAACATGTGCTAAATGGTTGCAAAAACTACATGCTTTAATCCCATGATATTTTATCATTATTGATGATCCATTATGATCTATACCTTATGTACTGCCATGTTTTATGTCAGTGCTCAATATTTTGATTTTTAAATATTATGTTCATGTTTTGTAGTTCAAATGTATACGATTTGTTTTATTTTCTCCATGATTTCCCTTATTGAGAATTTGAGATCACCCTTTATATGTTTTCTTTTCCCCATGATTTAAAGAAAGTTTTTAGGTATGAAAGAAGTGGAAGATCATTATGGGAGATGTTGAATATATTTCACCACTATTAATAGATTATATTCCAAGTTTCCAAAGACACTAAACTATTATGGTCCATGTGTGTCTATTTTTGTTATGTATTAAGTATTCCTCAAAAGTAATGTAATGTCTATGTATATCAGGTTTGGGCTCTCTACATCTATACCAGAAAATCTATGAATATAAACTGAAATAGTGTGTATGTATATATGCATATAAATATATTAAAATAATGTGAATACACCAATTCCTAATTAAGAATTAGTTAATGTATGTACATGTAATCATTTAATGAATTATGTTCTATATTATAATAATATTCGAACAAACTGTATGTGAATGTTGTAATGAAATAGGATCCAAGGTGGAACCAAGGAATCATGTAAGTATGATAAAAGTGAATGAGGATCCATGGTAATAACCAAGGAATCCTTAACCTCAGGGGTTGACCAAACTAGATAATAACATGAAACCTGGATATAAGGGGTGTATGTGTAATCCAAGGGGAATCACCCATGGAATTCTACTGTAAATTATTCAAATTGAGTCCAAGGATCTCATCCATGGTAAAATAGGCAAAGCATGACTTATCCCAATGGGGTGAATCCAAGGCACCATGAGTCCAACATCCTGCTGTTTTATCCATGGACTATATCCAATGAATTTTATCCAAAAGATAGTAAAGGTATCAAACAGTGTCATTCTAGGCATTCTCTAGTAGACAATGTCTATGTTCCAGGGTGGGTATCTCCCAGGGAAACAAGCTCCTTGAATTAAAATAGAATCCACCTAGTGTATAGGGATTTACCTTGTGAATACAAGGTTGTATCAAGTTTAACTACTTTTATAAATATGAAAAGGTCCATATACAAATGGAAATATATACATAATTCATTATTTAATTGAGTCCACGTAATACTCACACCTTTTAATAAGTTGATCGGTTCATTCCAATACCTTCTATACAAATTGGAACAACTAAATATGACTTGGAAAAATTTATTACATTAATTCCATATTCATTTATACGGTTTATTCATTTACCTTTCTTAATAACGATAAGGTGTGATAAGGACATGAAACCATACATAATTCAATTATAATTTAACGAGGTCAAGTGATAAAACTAATATAATTTCCATTTAAAATTGAGTTCTTAATGTCCCAGAGTTTCTGCAATAATTATTTTAATTTTATGGTATTATTTCAAGACCAAGAAATTAGACGACACCTGATTTTGAGGCCCAAACTGACTAGAATGATCTATCAAAAATGTTATGTTTAAAATAGCGCGTCTGAGTGGTTTTCCAGAAAAAGTGGATTCATTATTAAATGGGTACCCGAATCACAAATATGATGGCACTGTTGTGTTCAAGATAGCAGGTTTACCCTAAGTGCGACTTATGTTTAGTCAGCGTAGGCCTCTGGTGAGAAAACCTGAAAATGATATAACCCTACATAAAATAATTAAATATAGCTATTTTATTTTTAAAATAATTATAACTCATGAACGTTGTCTCAGATTTTAAATCCAAGACCACCACTAAACTCATGATTTTATTCCTTCTTTAGGAAGACCCTAACATTGGCTGGTGCGAGCCAACAGTGGAAGTTAGTTTTTGGCCGTAAATAAAATAATTAAGTAACAATTATTTTATTATAAAAATCTGTAACCTTTAAATGGTAACTTGGAATGAAAATCTGAGATTACAGTTGAGTTCGTTGGGATGTGTTCCCCTTATCTAGAGGATAACTAAGACTTGTGCAATTCAAGGGTGAATGTTTATAATTTATTGATCTTTTTATAAAGTACATTCAGTAAACATGTAGGCATCCTTTTCTATCTTTTGAACCTGTACCCGGATTAAAATTATAATGGCACTATTAAATTTGCAATGCTGACATTCTCTTATTGGAGACTTCACTTCGACCACAGTAGGTCATGTGATAAAGTTAATTTTTCAAACTTTTGAAAGATTAAAAAATAATATTTTATGTTATTTTATTTGTTTTTCTTTTCTCAAATGGACTAGAAGTGGTGGTTGGACAGAAGACATGTCAAGCCATTAATGATGTGACCCTCCCTTGTTTGAAACTGCAACATTGTGAATTTGGGAGGTTCATTAATTAAGTAATCCTCAATAATTCTTCATGTGAGACACACTCTTTCTCTACTTAAATTTATATTGAGCTTAGGGAGGGGTGTTGGATGGACTCACCCATTGATGAAACTCTATAAAAGTACCACGAATATGACCACCAAGAGGACGTAGCCGTATTCCACAAGCATTGCCGAGTGTCGCAGAATCGCGAACTGATGACAATGATGAATGAGGTTCCATCAATCATCATCAACAAATGTCTTAGCCAAGTAGGGAATTTGTTTAAAAGATATATTTGACCATTTAACTTTCTCTTACTTCTTATCATATTAACATAGCGGGCACGAACCAAATGAAAAAGGCCTAGAACCTTTTCTACTTATCTCATGATTCGTTCTTTAGGAAAGGTTTCCTCAAATTGACGGAAACACGAACTAGTGAGTCACACTATAACAACGGCAGTGCGAGAGAGTTATAGGCACAGATGTCACCATGAAAAGACCAACAGAGCATATCCAGTGGCTCGTGGGAGGAACCCCAACGCACTATGTTGGCGGTGGCCAATGGTGGCCGGAGGAGACCTGCAGCAACTGGCCATGGGCGATGGATGGCGCGGCACCACGACGCTTCGTGGTGGATGAAAGAATCTGAAACAAGCCAACCACATGGGACAAGGGTGGCACAAAGCAGCCGCAACAAAAAGGGGTGGCACGGAGTAGCCACGTCCAGTGGGGCATGGCAGGAAGTAGCGGCTTGGCCTTGTGTTGCGCTACATTGGCGGAACTGAATCTGTCAAAACGGCCGACCATTCATGTTGTGGGGTAGTGCCCCACCGATTGGAAAAACAGCCCTGTAACCATGGGTCCAGTGGGACACAAAAGTCCACCTTCAGGTAGACCGAGCCAGATGCGGGCCGGAACCAGACAGCGGAACAGACCGGTGGCCAAGCAGGCTGGACCCACAGCCCTGTGGGCCAGCGCCTGTGGGCTGAGCCCCACCTGACTGGATAGGCTAACCATGGCCCATGCCCCTAGGCAAGCTTGGCTGACCTTGATGGGCCAGACCTAGTGAACCAGGATGACTCCCAGTGGGCCAAACCCGAGCAGGGTCTGGTAGACCTCGGGACCTGTTGCATCGAGCCAGTCTGACCAAGAGAGACTGTGCCGAGACCCAATTTGTACCCGAATAAATAAATGATCGTAACTAATGAACTTGGTGTTCAATCAATGTTTTGTTAGTGGAGTTGGGATCCCTTTTGGGAATCAATCCCTTTGGAATATTCCGGCAGTCCTGACCGAGCTGGGATGAACAAAGGTGAGATCACCCCCGTTTTGTGGAAAGGGGTGTAATTAAGAGAACGAGCGTATGATCGACGCACTGTCATGGCATAAGGATCATTGCGACAAGGAAGTCCTATGGATAATCTATAGGTGGGTGTTTAAAGAGTTTGACATGCGACCTGGGTAAGATCTGACTTGAATCCAACTAGACCCTTTTTACAAAAGTGCCCAAACCTCAAAGGTCGGGCATTCGATTGACGTGTCGTCTATCAAGTTGGGACCCCTATAATGGGGAGGTCCCTTGGGTTTTATTTTTTTGGGACTTCGTACCAGATGAAATATAACTGATGGCTGGATATGTGGCTCTCCTAGAATCAATCGTTCTATGAGTAGGAATTCAGTGGCAGGCTGTGACATGAAGTAGAAGAGTTACCAATACATGTATGCAGCAGAAACCGTTACAGGTCCGCACCAGTGACCAATATAGGGTAATCGTTTAGTTACTATGAATATGATGGTCAGGTTATATGACTAGACATCCCGATCCTAGTAACCTTGAATTTATACTTCTAAAGTGAGCTGTATCTTTTTTTTTGTGCTTCATGAATTAGATCATGATTGATATATTACCTTTGAGGTATATATAGTGATGTTTTACTTTTTAGATTACTGAGAGACCTTTTGGGGTTTAGGGGTCCCCTACTGTGTCCCGAACTGTCCTTTGGGCCCAATCCATGACTACCCCAAGCCCGCCTTCCATAGTACAGGGGTTGGTGACTAGCACCAAAGGTGTAAATCCCAAATAAAAAAGGGAAGGCACTGCCTTTATAAAAGTAAAAAACACAACAGAATACAAGCGGAAGAAAACACTTAGTATAAAATAATGTGCTGAAAAGTAAATGGGCCAGAATACAAACCCAACTGAAAAGTACAACTACAACTGAAGGAAAGTACAACAAAAAAGACAAGTATCTGGAAGAATAGAAGTAGCTCCTGGGTCATCCATCTCGAATCCTACCAGAATGGTAGGTGTAGATAGCGAATCTCCTGGATCGTCCACCAAGGATCCTACCTGAAGGGTAGGTACAAATAGCCTCCTCAACACTCTCTCCAGTCAACCTCATCCGAGTACCGTCTCGCCATGAAGTCCACCTCTGGACACTGACTTGTCGTGGGGTCCACCTCCAGATACTGACTCATCGTGCGGTCCACCTCCGGGTACCGTCCAGTCCTCAAACACTCTGCCTCTGTCTGCGTTTTCCGTCGTCTGCATCCAACACAATGAGGTGCGGGAATAGCCCGTGCAGGGGTGAGTATAACGATACTATATAGGGACCCCGAGACCCTCATGGCCTCACTAAATCCAACAAGGATAACCACAAAGCATGATCTAATCAAGTAACCCTTACTTAGGTATAAGCCCAAACTTATACCTAAATTATCATGTCACCCATCTCAATCAAGAGATACCACACAGATATGAAATCAACGGATAACCACTACTGAGGTATATGCCCACAAATATACCTAAGTTATCAAGTAACCCATCTCAATCATTAGGAAATCACAAAAGTCATTGACTCAGCTCAAACCAGGATTTTTATTCATTATGTTGAAACCACGGCTACTGGAGAACTCCTCCTCTGTCGAACACAGTATTCCTTTCATGACTCTGAGGTGCTACTCACTAACCTTAGACTGCTGAGGAACTCCTCCTATCGAGTACCGCGGGTCTGCCACCTCACAAAGTAGTGCTTCTCTCCTTGGGTATGCCACCTCACATAGTAGTGCTCCACCTCATTGCCTACAGATGTACTCCTCCTGTCGAGTACCGCGGGTCTGCCACCTCACAAAGTAGTGCTCTTCCACCACGGGTCTTCAACCTCACAAATTTGTGCTCCCTACTGGGCTATACGAGTCACTACGAATCGAATCAGACAAGTAGTCATCAGGTCCACAGCAACTAGGTCTCTGCACTCCGCACGCTCGTCTCTAGGAGGGTCCGCTCCACGAGCTACTAGTCGATACTCCAAGTATCACAAAGTCCCACAAAGAAGTATCACAAAGCACCGCCTCGTTACAGGGGTCTCAACGCAACAGACTGCGCATCAATCGGACGCCCGGTCTGTGAGTTTTTATCTTTTAAGTCCCGGGGGCCCGGTTGGTTTCGTGTATGAACCAAACCGGCCGTACTCCAGCTATGTCAAAACCTCGAGTAGAGTAATAAAAAAGAACCGTCTCACTAATAGGAATCCAACAAAGTCGACAGCATGTCAATCGGATGTCTGGAGCCCAAGTTATAAGTGTTTCCGCTTCGAGGGTCCGGTTGGTTTCGTGTTCGAACCAACCCACCCGTACCCATAGTTCAGCGAAACCATAAGTGTAATATACTGAAATGACTGTCTCAATCCAATGATCGTATTGCAACTAATGGTGCATCGATCGGAGGTCCGTAGCCCATGTTGTGGGCGTTTGAACGGATCTTCCTGAAAATAGAGGGTTTGGGTCCGGTCTGACCCGGCCCAATACCCCCTAGGTCGGCCCGTTAGGGAGAGACCCGGCCCAGCTGGCGGGTGAGGTCCGACCTAGCGTGGGCGGTCAGACCCAGCATGGGTGATCGACCTAGCGCGATGGACATAGTAGTGGGGGGGGGGGGGAGGGTGTCGGCCCCATGATTTTTTAAATGTTGGACCCATGTGGGGTCCACCCTAGGTGTGCTAGCCGAGGGTTTTGAACCCGCAGACTTCTCAGAATGGTCGACCATGTTGGCCGGCCGATGTGGCTGCTGCGGGACCTACCGGTCCTTCCTTCTGGTTATGTCGGCGACCGGCTGAGCCCGACCGCCTCTATCGAACCATTGCGGCCATATTCGTGGGTCCTCTTCGACCGACGTGGTGTGGTGGCACCGCGCCCCTCCGCCACGGCCCGCCCCGGCCGTGGCCCGGATCCGGCCACTACCTCTTTCGGCCTCACCGGCGTGGCAGGACGGCCCCACGCTCCCCCACCGTGGCCCGCTCCGGCCACGGTTCTCTCGACCTCGTGTGGTGCAACAGTTCCACCTCCATTTGAAGTCACGAAGAAAATCAATCAACCAAAAGGGGAGGAGGTTCGGCCGTGTTCGTGCGGTCTGACCTCCTCCCATTATATTGTTAACAGCCGGTCAATATTAACGATGAACGTCGAAATAATCATGAATGTGAAAACAACCCCTACCTCAAAGGATTTTGAGGAAGCTAGCATCGCAGAATACGGTGTCATGGGTGGGGCTTTGTATACGTCGACGGAGAACGTCCGTGGAAGAAGCAACATCTCCCTTTCTTTGACGCGGAGGGAAGATGGAAGGCGTGATGACGTTCTTCGCATTCTTCAACGAGGAAGATAAAGTTCTTCAACGTAAATAATTCTCCCTCTCTCAATTCTCCACTCAACACATCAACCCAAAATAAAATAAGGATTTTCCTTATTTTATTTACACATGCCATCATTTTTAAAATTTCAAAAGTTGAATTCACCTAATTAATTAAACTTGTGTTTCCAAATTAATTAGGTGTTTAGTTGGAATGCATTAATGTGGAAGAGTTACTTAACTCATCTGTGGGTGGGGGGTTAGAGGTGTTAGGGAATTTGAAGAGGTGGGGCTCCTGTGGGCCCCACCTCACTAATATCCAATCAAGAGGAGTTAGAATTTTAGTGGGTCCCACCCTAACTCCCGCACATGGGGTTTAACCACTTATTAGTGAAATAAAATTTGCAACACAATTTTATTTCTCTTTATAATTAATCCACATTTTTAACAACTCTTCCCAAGTAAATACAACTCCAATAAAGGTCTTCTTAAGAAATTACTAGCAGTGTGGTTTCATCGGTGCCCTCAGATTTCGATTCCGAGCACCGGTTCAAAAGATAGAAAGACCTGCTCATTCATTCACTGAACGTACCCCGAGCTAAACTTTGGAAATTTATTTCGGGCACACCGGACCTCAGAATCAGGTGCCATTATAAACTGCATACTCTTGAAATCCCAAGGAAATTTAGAAAAAAAATTCCTCTAAATTTAAGGCTTTTTTACATACTGGGTATTTTTATACTCACCCCTACACGAGCTTCGCCTAAACTTGTTGTGTCTTATGCACACAACGTGCATCTAAGCTAAGACTTGAGGGAGCCAGGACCCGGTGGTATATGGCGGAGATGGGTTAATGTATTGTGCTGTGGAGACAAGCTATACATACCCTTCTGGTGGGATCCTTTGTGGAAAATCCAGGAGCAGTTTTTCTCTTCCCAGTTGTACTTGTACTTTTTCAGATGGGATTGCATTCCTGCCCCTTTACATTCAGCACACTTTTACTATAGTGGTTTACATTATTGTTTCTTTTTTTGTTTACATGGGTTGTATGTTTGTATATGTTAAAAGGAAATGCCTTCCCATTTTAGGGATATTCCTTTTCAGTGCTAGTCGCCAAACCCTGGCCTATGGAAGGCGGGATTATGTAGTCATGACACGGGCCCAAGGGGACAGGTCGTGACAAAGTTTCATTTATTATATTTAAACAATTACTTTATAAGGATCAAGTGCTGAAATAATGTAATATCCATTATAAATTCATTAATTTAATTAAGCACGTACCTTTATTAACTCCAAGACAAAGCACACCTGAACGGTGGCACAAATGAACATAACATGGCCACTAGAGGTATTAATATGGAATACACAATACTTAGGGTCAATTATATTGATGTAATAACCTCCAATAAAACAAATAAAAATTATGAAAAAGAATATAGAATTAAATTATGATGGTTATAATAATGGAATATGAATATAATAAGGAATTCCCAATGAAATCAACTTGCACACAATGATGATAGTTTATAAAATAGAGATACTTGAGGGATGATTCATATACCAGCTACCTCGATCCTACAAAACTCTCTTTATACAGTACCAACTCGTAGTTTGGAATGAATTATAAGATAATAGAATAAATGATCAAAGCCCTTAAAATATGTTATAAGAGTTTTTAATAAAATAGTGCAACCAATTGGATGAAGAAAAATGAAACAAGCCTAAAGATTTAAGAGTATACCTTGGGGAATATAAAGATATAAATGGTTATTTGGTCCGATAAAAGATAAAGGAACATGATAAATAGCTATTCCAGAGTGGGGTGGGGGTGTATTGGGGGGTTTGGAGCTCTAACATGAAGAAAATAAAAAACCCCTACTACTAGAATGAATAAACAAGGAAGAGTTGTAAGTTAATAATCAATTAAGGGAAAATGGTAATTTCACCAAATAATTTTTGGGAAAAATAGTTTGAATGCATGGTTGGGGAAACCAAGCACCAACCATGTGCCTCCCACTACCTAAGGATATACCCCACATAGTTAGGGTGTATGTTCTTGAAATTGTTGGACAACTATGCTTGATGCCTCTGTTAAAAAATGCAGACCACATACATGGGTGTGTGCCTTAGGTGGAATACTTTCTTTAAATCATGAAACCAACTTCATCCCATTGTCCATCCCTAACATATTTAGGGAATCCATTTGGAATAGGTCATATGGTTTTTAATAACCATTACCCAGTCCTCTTCACCGTTGACTAGGGTTTCGAGCTCCTAATAGGCCTCAAACACCCTCTAATCAACCTTGAAATCATTAAGCACCCATATTAGGTCAAAAATAAAAAACTATACTATGATTCAAAGGATTAATACCTCTTATAAAAACCAGGTTAATACAGTCTTCCCCACTTAATAGAACTTTTCCCCATGCTTCCCATCGAAGGGTCGTGTAATACTGTCTGAGAAAAACTCTAGACATTGGGCACATATGTTGGCCTCCAACTCCCAAGTATTGTCATATACAAGGAGATGTTTTGATAAAACCCATACTAATGGAATATAAATTCTTCAGAGATACTTTAGGGTCTGTTCAATTATTCATATAGGATACTCCTAAAATAAAGAATCAATATCTAACAAAACATCATCATGATCAAAAGTATGAAATGGGTCGTCTTGATAATGGCGAAGCTGTGAAATGTGGAATACTTATTACATTGATCATTTCCTTGGAGGTAAAATAAAATGATAAGACATTATCCCACACTACTAGAAAAAAAGACAAGGGATGTGCCACCTTTTATCAGTGCTATGTATAAATTGCTGATAAAGATAAATCATTATCAGCTCTAATGAAAAGCACAGATAATGGTTCTCTTTATCAGCACGTTTCTAGTGCTGATAAAGAATTACATTTATTAGTGGGTTTTAGCGCAGATAAAGGCACTATTTATCAGTGTAAAATTTTATCTTTGATAAAACCATAGTCCCATTCTATAAAATGGGGTTAATATTGCGCTCTATTTATCACGCCTTAAAGCACTTGTTGGACTGTACCCCCGTGATAACTCTCCCAAATATTCTCTTTGTCGGACCGCCGCCGCTGCTTGCCCCACTCCGCCACTATCCCTTCTCCGTTGATCTTCACTTTTCCAGACCTCTTCCGCCGCTAGCCTTACTCCTCCACCAGCCGTAATCCACCACTCTTCTCTTTTCTGGACCTCTGCCGCCACTATCCCTACTCCACTGTAATCCCTACTCTTCCACGAGCCCTACTTCAAGATTTTGGGATTCCTTTCGACGAGGTTCAATTCTCGGCTTCCCATCATTGATCTTTGATGATTTCACTACACATCGTCATCTGTTTCCTTTTTTATTATTCTAATATTCACAATGGTGGTTTAGTTTGGTTAGGTATGGGGTTTTTTGTGTGTTTGGGCTATGTTTTTAGGTCACATTCATTCAAAAATTCAAGAAGTGATTAAATTTTTAACATGTGAATTTCTTATTACTTATAGGGTTTTGGTAGGTTATTTTCATGATTATTATTATTCTAAACACTCTATTGCAAATGTGGGTAGTGAGAAGGAGAAAAGAGGTTGTTATATTTTTCGATGGATTTAAGAACAGCGACCAGGTGTGATGAGGTGGTTGTGTTATTGGAGGGTCTGATGGTAATTATTTCATAGGAATATAATATTTTGTAGTGGATTATGAATATTTTTTTAGTTTATATGTGTTGGGGTATATATTATTCTTTTAGTTTGGAATATTTTCCCTTGGTATTGGTAAGTTATTTAACTTTTTGTATTAAATTTATTAATTTTTATGCTTATACATGTTGAAACATTATAATGGTAAAGTTCACAGGATGTATAAAGATACATGAGATAAATTGTTGTCAAATTTATATAGTAGGAGGTTTTGATGATTATTTTCTAGGTGTTGGGTCCTAAGTTTAAGATTTTTCTAGAAGTAGCTGAGGAGGGTTTGGAATTGTAAAATATTATAGCTCATTTATGGGTTTCCTTAGTAGTGGTATTACATTTAAGGGTGGCTTGAGAATTATGGAAGGAAAATCATGTTCTTTCAAAAGTGGTTTTAGGAAGAGTTTTGTTCCCTAGATATTGAAGTATGAGTGTATATATAATATCATGGAATTAAATCATGTTGGATACCGTGTGATTTCTCTTTGGATTCACATCTGTGCATTGATGGTCCAGTTTTTAGATCATTTGGTTGATGAATAAGTTAAATCCTATAATTTTGAGTCATCATTGAGCTTTTTGATTTTAATAGAGGTTGCAGGTTTATGTTTGAGGTTTTGGTTTTTGATGAGGGATTGTGATGAAGTTATCAAGATTGGTTTTCTATGATTTTTCGAGATGGATAAACATGGTGCATTGAGTTCTGGTCATACTGGATGTGGAATAAGGGAGTGATGATATTTTCAATATGTTGGGTGGGGATTATGCCCTAGGGTTGAGTATCTCAAGGTTTATCATAACAATATAGTTGATATATTTCAATGGTGATGAAGTGGGGGCATCACTAGTATGAGTTCCCTATGATTCATGGTGTTTCTTGGTTTCAGTATGATATAATTTTATTTAGTTGGATGTTCATGTTCTAGTTGATTTAATTTTGGGATGTGGTGAGTTTGGTTGGAGAGTCTAGGAATGATTCTATCCTGAGATATTGACCTCATCCCTTTATTAACCAATACCCTCTTTCAATTGATACTAAAAGATTCAGTTGAATTATTTTAAATAGAATTATTTAACTCTCTTTACCTTCAAATTCCTGTGAAAATTTGAATTTTTTTGAGTTGGTTAGTGTGTTTGTCCAAATTTAATGATTAATATGAAAAAAGGAAGAATATTTCTATTTTACCTAAATGGATGGGAATATTGCTAATCTAAAGGTCATGATTTTGAGAAATACTTTATTTGTAAAATTAATTTCACAAATTTTTTCAATATGAAGGAAGGTATAAATAGTTAGTGAGGGGAGGTTTGAGTTTTGGGTAGGGACGATTGATGTTGTCCTTCTACATCAAGTGTGAGTTTTTTAACAGTAAGAGATTGTTTTTTATCTCATTTTATGGGAATGTTATTTTCTATAGAATGGATGTAAGATGTGTCTGTGGATATTAGTTACATGTTTGAGGATGGTGAGGGAGGGTTATTGTATATCCTTTAGATGTTTACAATATAATTCGTGTTCACTAACCTCAATTTTGAATTTCTTAGGTTAATTTGGGTAATAAAACCTATGATATTCCATAGTCATTTTGAATAAACCCAGGTTATTTGTCTCCCCCATGAACCCCTTTTTGTTTGGAAATGAATCTACTATATTTGTTTTCTCATCAAAATTGTATCCTTGTTTTCATTTTATTTGAATTTGGTCAATAGTTTTGGGCTTCTTAATGTGATTATTTTATTATGAATGTGGTGGCTGGTAGGGTTGGTTAAAAGGATGTTTAATGTTTTGCTGCATGGGTGGTGGGTGCTATAACTATTGGTAAGGTGGTTAGAAAATGTGTTGATTTTGACAGGGGGTCTATCCTGGTTCTGTTGCTTTCCAATTCATTATTGGAAATGGTTAAGCTCTATTAACCTCTATTTTTATAAGGAAGTGGTTATCTTCTACTAAATTTGGAAGTCTTGTTATGTGTATTTTAATCATAAATAAAAATATATGAGATTCCAATATGATGGAGATGAATAATAATTGGATGGATGCTAATCGTTTGACAATAGAGTGTGAGAATAGAGTGAAAGATTACATCATGTTTTCAAAGGATCACACAAAGAATCCTTCTACAATCCTTTTTCCGTGTTTACGTTGTTGTTATTATAGACTAATTACACCAAAGGAGTCAGAAGAAAATTTGATATGTCATGGAATAGATCAGAGTTATAAATGATGGATTAAACATGGGGAAAAAGCGAATGTAGCTACTAGCTGGGGTAAAACTGCGTTTTTTGGATCATCATATATGATTACAGATATTGATAATGAAGAAGACCATATGGAGGATTTGATTGCAGATGTCAATGATGATTAATATCGTATTGATTAAATGGAAATGATAGATAAAGATGAGCACCGTGATTGGCCAAAATTGTTTGAATGTTAATGATATGTGCAAAGATGCCATTGTATGCTGGTTGCACTAAATATTCAACATTGTCTGTTGTAATGAATTTGTATAAATTTAAAGCAGGAATCTGATTGAGTGATTTTAGTTTTATGGAACTACTTGCTCTATTAAATGACAAGCTCCCGGAATATAATGAGCTCCCATGCCTCAAATATGAAGCTAAAAAAATGCTACACATGATGGGTTTGATTTCTAATAAAATACATGCCTACCTGAAAGACTGTATATTATTTTTCAATGAGAAAAAATCACATATATAATGCCCAAGGTGTGGAGATTTCCAATACATGAAAGATGAATCTAGTCCAACAAAATTTGTATGGTACTTTCCAATCATTCAAATGTTTAGGCGTATATTTGGAAGTGAAGAAACTGCAATACAATTATTGTGGAATGCAGATAAAAGATATAAAGATGGGAAATTACATCACCCATCCGACTCTCCTCAATGGAAGAGAATTGATCATGAGTAACCTAAATTTGGAAATGAGATGAAAAACCTTTTTCTTGCGTTATCTACAGATTGAGTGAATCCATTTGGTTTTCAAACCATCACTAATAGTACATGGTCTGTTATGTTGGTAAATTATTACTTTCCACCATAATTATGCATAAAATGGAAATTCATCTTGTTATCTATTCTTATATCAGGACCAAAAAACCCGCTAATGATATTGATGTTTATTTGGCTCCTTTGATTGAGGATTTGAAGATATTGTGGGATTCAAGTGTAATGTTGTACGATTCTTAAAAATTTGAATACATCACATTGAGAGCGATGTTGTATGGGATGGTAACTTATTTCCCTACTAATGGAAATTCGTTAGGCTATATATTTAAACAAACTCAAGGGTGTCCCATGTGCGAATAAGATACAGGAGCAATTAGGTTGAAACCTTCATCAAAATATATGTTTTTAGGGCATCGTAGATTTCTACCTTGTCATCATAAGTACAAATCTTGGACATCATCATTCAATAGAAGTTAAGAAAAATGCACAACAATTTCTCCACTAACATGTGATCAACTATTTGAGAAACTTAATTATGTGAACACTATTGTTGGTAATCCATTTTCGAAAAACCTTATGAAAATAAGTTGAAAAAAAGAGATCAGTTTTTTTAATTACTATATTAGAATTGTCTGTACGTCATACATTTTATTGATGTGATGCATATGGAAGAAAATGTATGTGTTAGTGTTATTAAAACATTGATAAATACCCCTAGAAAAACAAATTATGGAATTAAGGTAGGGTTAGACATGGTTGGCATAGAAATACAAGATGAGTTGGATCTTGTGAAGGGTGAAAATCGAATGTTTGTTTTTCCAGTAGCTTACACTCTTTCCAGGGAAGAGAGATATCAGTTTTGCAACATCTTAAATGATATAAATTTTCCAGATGGGTATTTATCAAATATCAAGAACATTGTGTCAATAAATTATTTTATGTTAAAAGGTTTGAAATCGCCTGACTTCCATGTTTTGATGCAGGATTTAATTTCTATAGGTTTACTTTGCATTTTTTCCTATAATGTTCATCATACATTAACCAAACATTGTTTCATTTTCTAAGCGATATGATGTATTGTTCCAGACCTGAGGAAATTTCTATCTATGGAAAGAGAAATTTTCACCATATTATATGAATTAAAAATGTTCTTCCCACTATAATTCATTCATATGATGGTTCATTTGATGGTTCACTTGGTGAGAGAGATTCAACTTTTTTGTCATATGCACTATATATGGATGTACCCCATTGAACGGTGTATCAATATTTTGAAAGGGTATGTCAGAAATCGATGTCAGCCAGAGGGTTGTATTGTGGAGTGATATATTGTTGAGGAATCCATTGAATTCTGTACTGAATACTTATATGATGTGGAAAGAATTGGTCTCCTAAAATCTCGTCACACTAGATACATTGAGGGTGAGGGAATTTCATGAAGAGATGTTGTGAAAAACAGTATTACAGATTAGGAGAAGGCCCACCTTTTTTTTACATAATAGTTGGGAGTTTGTCCACATATTGAAACCCATAAAGAAATTCTTAGGGAGCTGACTCCATCAAGGGATGAAAATGGATATCAAAAACTCATAATCACTAGTTAATAGGATGGTTTTAGGACCTTATTTTTATTGAGTTAGCAAAAAATTCAAATTCAATTTGAGAAGGACTCTGATGGCTAGCTGCCGGATCAAGTTTGTATGTATTATCTTACAATGGCTATATAATTAATGGTTATAAATTCTATAGAGATGAACATGATGAAGATAGTACCTTCCCAAATAGTGGAGTTACACTTGTGGCTAATGCGATGAAAGTTTCTGGTAGTAAGGACAGAAATCCAATTTATGAGAATACGTCATACTTTGGCATTATCAAAAAGTATGGGAGTTAGATTATACGACACTCCAATTTCTAATTTTTCAATGCAAATGGGTTGATAACAAAAGTGGTGTTAAAATAGTAGAACTGGGATTTGTGAAAGAAGCTTTTAGTAAAGAAGGGTACCAAAAGGAACATTTTATAGTGGCATCACAAGTGGTATAAGTATTTTATGTTCTAGATCCCGCAAACTGAAAGTGGTCGATTGTTCTATTATCGTCCGAAACTACTAAAGGGTCTGATGAAAATTTAAATGAGGATGATCCATTACTTGGTACATCACAGTAATTTCACAGTGGTCCCAATGTAGATGAAATTTTGTATGTTAGAGGAGAACACAATTAAAAGATTTGGATAATCAATAGAGGTGTCCAATCCCTTCAGCCTTTGAAAAAAATAAATTGAGTTGAATAAACAGATTATATATTGTTTGTAATATAGATCATGTTATCTCATGTTGTTATCATATCATTACAGAAATTATGTAACCTAAATTAACTATTCAACCACTTTTTTAGATAATAATTTCAGCATGTTTTGGTTCTCCTAACCTCAAGGATGAACATGTATCTAAAGTTGTAGCAGTAGTTGTTTCTTCTACTCACAATGTACAACAACAAAAAGTTTTTGAACCTGCTGTCGCTCTAAGTGTTGAGGTCAAAGAACCATCATCACATGAAATTTCTACCAATTCAGATGAACATGTTGACTATTTTGATATCGATGAAATGGTTGGGTATGAAGGAAAGATGTCGTAGAAAATACAGGTGCGTTATAGTTTGAAAGTGTTACCAATGTCCTTAAGGTGAAATGAAATGGTATCAAATCTGAGGTCGGATGGAATGAATGATTTCAACATGTGAATCCCAACAACGCGATTTTTAGTAGTTACATTGGTAATTTCACTCGGCAATGTGTTCCAATTAACATAGATTCATGGAACCATGTTGTGTTTGGTCTGAAGGCTGTGATCTGAGATAAAATTCAGTAACATTATGATATTATTTCATTAATTTACTAGAATAAAAAATTAATGAAATAGTGTCTTACTCTTCTCAATACTTTGCAGAGTACATTTATAGTAGATTATTCACACAAGAATTATGTACCAAGGATTTCAAGAATTATTTATCGATTTTTTCTCACTGTTTTAAAAAAATGTCACAATAAATATTCCAAACTAAAAATAAACATGAACCCACCCATTGTCTACGCTCAACTGGTATCCCAAGAAGAATGGGGTGCATTTATTTGCTAATGTGGGGATAAGAACATCCAGGTACATTGTGGATGATAATAAGTTGTTTGAGGATACATGTATTCACCACTTTGATTATCAATATTTCATTTATGAAACAACAACTCACTACTGAAAATAAGGAATGTGCATCAAAACCATATAACCCTATCGTAAAGCAAGGATGTGGTATGCTTCACTTGAAAAGAAAATGGTACATATTTTAAATTTACAGTAATATTGCTATGTGCCATGAAACAACATCATAATTATATTTCTATATTTATATATAGATTGATGAGACAAAAGACAAAGACACTTCCATCCCACGTCATGTGATATGGAAGGAGGCACATCTGAATAAAGAAGGGAATCTATTAGATGAAAACACACAAAAAGTGTGGGAAATATGTGTAAGTAGGACTGGATAAAAAAGTTTTGTTTTAAATTTCTATTACATAATAATAATTACTATTTTTTTTACATCTGATAGCCACATGCATTAGCTACTCATGTAGTGGAAGCAGACCTATTATTGATGGCTTTGAAGCATCCAAGAACAATACGGTCATGTTAGGGGTGTGGGGTTTGGGGTGACACCCCGAGTATATTTTGAGAAAAAAAATGGATGATAGAAATGAATAAATGAAACAAATGAGTGAAAGACTAGTAAATCTTGATGAACGATTTCAATGACAGGGAGAGTTTCTAGCAACTTTTATATGTGGGAAGCAAGGAGAAGACACAACTCAAGAACAAAAAGCGTGCGAAGACCCCCCCACCAGATCTAAGGTGAGCCATTCCCCTCAAAGAGTTGTCTTATCCTTTGTAATAAATATTTTAATAATTGTTCCCATGAAATGTGAATCAGACTAATATAAATACCTTTCCTGTACTGATCTTCTATAGGGTGATAATGACTATAATTTATATCTGTCAACACCCACCTATCACATTATAGAGAGGGATAAGGTGTTCAACATCCCAGAGTACAATCTACATAATAGACCACTTCCTATATATCATATGAAGTGACGATTACTATAGATCATGATACAAATGTCGAGCTACCTATTCCACTTGATGAAATTTATATTTATATGGTCAAAAAGGCTATTAGGACATTCATTGTCTGGCCATCACAACATGTAAGATTACATGTGGACAAAGAGGTATTTATTTCAATTTTTTCAATCCAAACCGTTAACAATTGATGAATAAGGTCTAAGCCAATGAATGTTATTATAGACAGAGAAAGGGGAGGGGGTGACACAAAACATGGGTTGGAAAGCATATAAAGGATCATCTAACCTGTACAAAAGATCTACTGAATTCATAATAACATAGCTTGTTCTCTATCCACATTTACAAGAATTGAAGACTCATGTGGATACGAAGATAAAATTTTGTTGTTGTCATATAGTTGTTTTTGAAAAGAATGTGTATGGAGAGGAAATACATGATTTCCGTCCTTCTGAAGATGTAAATGACATCCTTGAATATAGTTGTCTAGGCATAACAGTTGTAAATTTATATATGAGGTATGTTTTCATGAATTGATTTTCTAAAACCATATATAATGTGATAATTATGACTAAATGCATTTTATATTATTGGAAGGCATATATATGAAAATCAGTTGAAGGAATTTTCCTAAGAGCCAAAATTTAGACTCGTTAGTCTGCATACCACATCAACACAACTCAAGAAATTAGAGCCATAAAAAAGTGATAAAATAGTGAAAGGCTTGCTGAAAACATTTGAAAGCAAGATTATAGATGACAGACTCTTCTTAATACCAACCATGGAGGGGTAAAACTCTAAGATTAAATCATATCAATTATATTATCACTTATTTTATTACTGATAAATTTTTTTGTTTTTAGGCAACTTTGGATACTAATTGTGGTGATATTGGATACTCCAAAGATTTATTTTCTGGATTCAATGCGAGGATATCCAAAAAACCGACCACATATGATGGAGTTTGTGAATCTAAAAGACACTAAATCCTACGTTTTTGGTGAAAAAATAATGTTATATAATTTATATTATCTTTTACTAAGGATTTAGTGATGATGTGGCAGTGTATCAATATCTTCTAAAAAAGGAATGACCATAGGGGACAAACATAAGGATGTGAGAAAGTACTACATATGGAAAAGTATGAGGGTATATATAATAAAATTTTAGTGTCCAAATACATATTAAAAATTTTACTTATTATTCTAATGAACAATGTTTTAGCAATGTCCAAAACAAACAAATAATAAATATTACAGTTATCATGTTTTTAAATTAACAAGATATATCATTTTCCATCAACAAACAAGAATCCCAACACTGGTATTTTATATTTAAAAAAAACAACTACTATTTCATTTAGATTATTTATTAATTCTTTATTTATATATTTTTCAGTTCTACTCTAACTTTCAAAAAGCCACATATTCACAAGATGATATAGGTTTTTTCACAAAAAAGTGGGTCGTATACCTGATGGATTATTGTACACAAATAACATGAAGATCTCACTAGGGGATGCATACAATTGGCAGACCTTTTTGAGAGTGGTTCACAGAGATCCAAAGATGAAACATTTTAGTATGTGAATGTTCACAAGAAAATTTTAATTTTTATTAAATAAAACATCATTTCCTTAATTATTCATTTTTCCATTTTAATAGATGAAATGCACTATCATCATGAAAAAATGATGGACCACTTTTCTTTGGGATTTTGGATAAGAAAACCCAGTAAAATTTCCAAAATACCATTATATCACACATGACCACTCACATTCAAAGAAATGAAGAGTAAACGTCTCCAACCGTAATTGATTGCAGTATGAGCATCGGGATTCCAAATGGATTCTCATGCGTTGAACATTTTCATTGGTTGAAATGTTTTTATTTTCTGATTATCTATAATAAGAAAATGAATATTATTGGAACCTCATTCCTCCATAGGTTATCCCACCACACATCCTTGTTTTCAATTTAGAAGAAAGATCCATGGGTCATTTGTGACATGTATGAGTCAAACCTGCTTCAATATGAGGCACAATGTGACCGATATCACTCAAACTGTATCTCTTTTGTTTAAAATGGACAGAATTTTAAATGAAAACTACAACCAAGGTACGGAAAACTGACCAAACATATTAGGATTGTGTTTGATACTTTACGGAAACAACTGATGGGTCATGTGTGACATGTATGAGACAACCCCACCTCAATCCAAGGCATAGTGTGGCTAGTATCACTCAAAGTGTATCTCTTTTGTTTAAAATGGACCAAATTTTTAATTGAAAACATTAACTGAGGTATAGAAAACTGACCGAACACATTTGGATTATGTTGATTCGTAAAGCTAAATATCCATGGGCCATTTGTGACGTGTATGAGTCAACCCTGGCTCAATCCAAGGCATGGTGTGACTAATATCAGTCAATGTGCCTCTCTTTTGTTTAAAATGGACTAAAGATTAAGTGAAAACAAAAACTGACATACAGAAAACTGACCAAACACCTTCTTACTGTGTTGATACTTTAGTAAAACAATCCATGGGTCATTTATGATGTGTAAGAGTCAACCCTGCCCTAATAAAAGGCGTGGTGTGATTAGATTCACTCGATGTGTCTCTCTTTTGTTTAAAATGGACAAAATTTTATGTGAAAACAACAACTAATGTACAGAAAACTGATCAAACACATTGGGATTGTGTTGATACATTTTGAGTATGATCCATGGGTCATTTTTGACATGTAAGAGTCAACCCTACAACAATATGAGGCATGGTGTGGCCGGTATCACTCAAAGATTATCTCTTTTGCATAAAATGGACAGAATTTTAAGTGAAAATAAAAACCGGCATATGAAAAATAGACCAAATTCATTTGGATTGTGTTGATATTTTAGGATAACGATACTTGGTTATTTTTTGATATGTATGATTCAAAACCTCTTCAATTTGTGGCATGGTGTGCCGATATCACTCAAAGTGTCTCTCTTTTGTTTAAAATGGAATGAATTTTAAGTGAAAACAACAAATGACATATGGGAAAATGTCCAAACGCATTCAGATTGTTTTGATACATTAGTATAACGATACATGGGTCATTTATGATGTGTACGAGTCAACCCCACCTCAATATTAGGCTCGATATGACCAGTATAACTCAAAGTGCCTATCTTTTGTTTAAAATGGACATAATTTTTAGTGAAAACAACAACTAACATACGAAAAACAACCATGAACATTTATATTGTGTTAATACATTATGATAAATATCCAAGAGTCATTTTTTATGTATAAGAGTCAACCCCACCACAATCCTAAGAACGATGGCTGATATCACCCAAAGTGACTTTCTTTTGTTTAGAATGGACAAAATGTTATTTGAAAAAAAAATTGAAGTATAGAAAATTGACCAAATGTATTCTAAATGGGTTGATACTACATTAGAACAATACATGGGTCATTTTGGATGTGTAAGAGTCAACCATGCCTCAATATAAGGCACGGTGGGATCAGTATCACTTAAAGTGTCTCTCTTTTATTTAAAATTGTCAAAATTTTAAGTGAAAACAACAAATGGTATATGGAAAACTGACCAAATGCATTCGTATTGTGTTGATAATTTAGAACAGTAATCCATGGGTCATTTTTGGCATGTACGAATCAAACCCGCCTCAATTAAAGTCCTGGTGTGGTCGATATCACTCAAAGTGTCTCTCTTTTGTTTGAAATGAGAAAATTTTTATGTAGAAACAACAACTAACGTATGGAAAACAAAAAAATAAATTAGGATATTGTTGATAAATTATTATAATAATCCATGGCTAATTTGTGACGTTTACGAGTCAACCCCGCCTTAATCTGAGACATGGTGTGACCGATATCACTCAAAGTGTCTCTCTTTTGTTTAAAATGGACAGAATTTTAAGTGAAAACTTCAACTGACATACTGAAAACTGACCGAAATTTTTTTGATTGTGTTTATACTTTATGCCAATGACCCATGAGTAATATGGGTTATATGAGTCAACCCCGCCTCAATTGGAGACACGGTGTGGCCAGTATCAGTCAAAGTGTCTCTCTTTTGATTAAAATGGATTTAATTTTAAGTGAAAACAACAACTGACATACGAAAAACATACCAAACACGTTCAGTTTTTGTTGATAATTTAGGTCAACGATCCATGGGTCATTTTTAATGTGTATGAGTCAACCAAGAATCAATCAGTGCCACAATGTGACCGGTATCACTCATTGTGTCTCTCTATTATTTAAATTGGACATAATTTTAAGTTAAAACAACTACTAACAAAAGAAAAACAAACCAAACACATTTGGATTGTGTTTATACTTTAGGATAATGATATATGGGTCATTTGCGACTTATAAGAGTCATCCCCTCCTCAATCAGAGGCACGGTGTGGCCGATATGACTCAAAGTGTCTCTCTTTTGTTTAAAATGGACAAAATTTTAAGCGAAAAGAATAACTGACGTATGGAAAACCAAACAATCAGATTTGGATTGTGTTGATACTTTAGGCCAATGATCAATCAGTCATTTGTGATGTGTAAGAGTCAACAACACCTCAATCTGTGGCACGATGATACCAGTATCACTCAAAGATTCTCTCTATTGTTTAAAATGGAAAGAATTTTATTTGAAAACAACTAATGAATTATGAAAAAGAATCCAAAAGTCATTACATATGACATAAGACACTTTGAAAAGCCTCATAAAATCATTAGTAGTCCTTATACAGTAAACCCCCCTTAATAATTCATCACAAACCCTAAATATAAGCATTTTTCCCTAGAGTTCCTGGGGAGGGATCAAATCGAAGAGGAAAAGGAGAGGGAGAAGAATGAAAGGGAAAGAAAAAAAATAGAGGATTTAAATTGGATAAATTTTCAAGATAAATGGATATTAGAATATGTTTTGGGAAGGGTATAGAAAATAATAGGTTGAAATCCCATAAATTATGCCATATCATCGGCAACTTTCATGGTCTGGTTGGGTAGTTTTCCAAACCCTTCAACAACTTTTGGGGAACCATTGGATAAGAATCCATCTTCTACACAGTTTGGAGAAACATTTAACTAACCGTGTTCTAATCATTATTAATGACTTTGTTAAATTATATATCCATACCACATCGTTTCTCCTAATCGTTAGCATCCCATGATACTAACTACTCCCTCAAAAAGGTAAGTTGCATGGTTTTTATGAAGAGTCATACATCCTGCCATTTTCTTATATATGTAAATCAGTAAAAGTTCAAAGTGAATAGGAAACTTCTCTATGAAAGTTCAACCACATGGGTTCTTCTAAATTGTGTCCCCCAATAAAATAACTACATGAATAATAATCAAGAGTCTAGGACAGACGAAGAATAAACACCTATCACCCCACCATTTATAAATTCTGTAAATGGAATGAAAAGAAGACAACACACCATAAGATAAATGAATCAACCACAAGAACACATATTCTTAAGCATCCCAAGAATCACCCAAATCCATCTACCATGAGGAATCCATAAGGGAAACACTCTATGTTCTAAGGAAACATATCCCCACAGAAACTCAAAATCTATAAACAAATTCCATATCCAAGCTTGACATGAATTTTAACCACAAAAACATTAAGAGTAACTCACATGCATGCCTTAATAAACTTTTTCATAGGGTTTTGACATTGAACTATCTCTATATATTTTATATGATGCAATGTAATATATCATTTGGAGGAGGTGATATTTAATGGTACATTTTGACAATCATAAAGAATAATTAGTACGTCACATTACTTATGGATTTTTCCCATCATTTGATCCCAAATTTACTACCACTGCATATTTTATCTATGTGAACTACTTGTTTGATATGCTATCTTTTGTAGGTCTTTTTTGGGTGTATTTCTGTCGAATTTTATGTTACAGTTGGTAGGAAATTTATCACTTTTTTTTAGCACTGATAAAGGATCCCTTAATCACTGTGTTTCTAGCACTGATAAAGGATCCCTTTATCAATTTTTTTAGCATTGATAAAAGATACCCACCATTTTTACCATTGAGATTTACGGTGCTTTTTTGCACTGATAAATACCATTTTGAGCACTGATAAATACCTTTTTCGTATTAGTGACGACTCAATTCTAAATCTCAAATGGCCTGATATAATGTGGATACAACATCCCTTTCCTCTATATCTTTCTGTTCCCAAGTCGAGGTTATACCCAGAGAAAAAAACGATCCCTGACCTTGATCTCTAGAAGTCATCAATGGTAATTGGAATAATATTTTTATATAGAATGAGCGGTACATGAATGCTTCATGATCCATTTTACATATTCCAATGTCTCCTTAATGAGATGAGGACATATTAGCACTACCTCTCCTACCTCTATCCACCACATGGGTGAACATAATGGCCTACCATTCAAGGCCTCATAGGGTTCCATATGAATTATTGCATGAAATATATTATTATAGGTTAAATTGATAAGAGGGATATTATTATCCTATGAACCATGTAAATCAAGGACTCATGATCAAGGAATTTCCTCTACCACCTGTATCGTCAGTCCTAACTAGCCATCGGTCTGAGGGTGAAAGGTTATGCTCAAGAGAACATGTGTATCCATAGTTATTTATAATGAATTCAAGAACCTCTATTTGAAACAAGAATCCATATCCAAAACAATAGTACATGGGACCACATGTATTCATTTGATCTCTTGGAAATACTTTTGTCCCTTGTCATCAAATGAGAAAATATTTCAGATGGGAATGATTTTTTATACATTCTTTAGTATTTCAATGACAACCCAAACTACATTTCTACCTCGAGGTGACTTTAGTAAACCAATTAAAATATATTGAAAAATCATCTCGTTTTCATTCCCATACTATTAATTTCTATAACAGGCTACCAGGTGGATGGTTTCTACATTTACACACTGATAGGTGGACCGCCTAGTTATAAGACCTACAATATGATGTTTCATCACATGCCACCAATACTGGAATCACATATCTAGATACATCTTGTAGAAGCCTGGATGAACTGCCCATTGAGAGACATGGGGCCCTCACATTAGTTCATATCTCATATCTATAGGATCTCATACATGACCATATATACATATGATATTGTCTCTATCAAGAGACCAATCCTAAAGTGGGTCTACACCATAAATACTGACCCAGAGAACTAACATATTAGGATTTAAAAACCGACTTCTCTTCACCCTCCTCAAGAGTGAAGTGTTAAATGACAAGAATGAAAGACAATAATGACTGTGACTCTCATTATACTCTAGATGCAACTCATAAAATATGGCCATTAATTTCTATTAAACACTGGATTATTGATTGGTTTGTGCCAATGTTTTTTGACTTATTAGATCTACCATTGTGTGGCCTTTTACAAGTATATAGGTAAGATAAAATTTAGTGGGATAAACATATTTGACCCATTTCCACAGTACGAAATTTATGTAATGTTGTGTAAAAAAATATTTTATGATATTATTGATTGTGTACAAAAAAAATTCTTACCCATAAAATAATGTCTCCAGAAGGAAAAGTCATGGAAAAAGAATCTATATTGAGATCATGTCTTGGGTAATTTCTCTCTTAAGACCTCAATTTTTGGGAGTCGTAAGAAATGAATCTATAAAACCAAATCATAACTATACCTAGTCCAATTCCTGATTCATTATATAACACTATATAGCCTCTACCAAAATTTGGATGAATCAGAATTTGTGATGAGGTTAGCATTTCATTCTGCTCTTAAAAGGCCATCTCGCACACTTCTAATCACAAGAATTTTACACCATTATTTTTAAGACCAGTTGGAGGTGTAGAATGTTTTATGAATTCCAATTTTATTTTCCTATAATATATAACCTTCCCTATGAAAATCTATATATAAAACTCACTCTGGGGTTTCTCCCATGAAACCACAAACACCCACCTTATTTGGGTCAACATATTCTTCTGATTCCAAGATAATACGATAAAAAAATTGAAAATTGTTTCTCTATAATGGGTACTTATCTTGGTTGGAATAAATATGTTTCTATCTTGCAGTATTTAGAATGATGTCAATATTTCTATAATGGTCTCTATGTGTATGAGAGAACCCCAAGATTTCCTCTAAAAATAACATAAAAAAGAATCTATATAGGGATGTAAAACACAAATAATCCAATCCTTTAAAATGAAAGGTGCATTTGTAAGACTGATGGAAACAATAAGATACTCATAAATACCAAAGATGATACAAAAATATGTGTGATATATGTCTAAATAAATGAGTCACACATGATTGTATCCTAATCCCAGGAGATCATCGAGATTACCCTATCTCCTAAAATCTAGTAAAATATATAATCTAATGTAGGTAGTGGATACTATTTTATAACCTTAATCTAGTTCAACTATTGGTACTCTACACATAAACAAGGTGTCCCATCCTCCTTCTGGGTGAAAAGCATCCGTGAACCCAATGAATAATTTCTGGGTCAGATAAAACTCTGGGCCTCTAAATCCTATAAACGTCCCTTGATCTTATGGAGACCAGTATGAGCTATGATGTATGGAGGAATGTACATTAGAGATTCTCCTATAATAAGATTAATTTTAAAATATATCTCTTTCTTAGGAAGTAATTTAGAGAAATCATCTAGAAGGACGTCCATGAAACAATCTATTGATGGAGGAAAATATGTCAGAGGAAATCCCTACACCTTAATAGAATAAATGAAATATGGGATGTCACACCACCTAGAAAATGATTCTATGGTCTATCTCAACCACCCTGGACATTACATCCACCCTTGTTTAGATTAATTCTATCCTCTGGTGACGTAAACGATACCCAACAATGACTGTACTCCGCATAGGCATGATATGAAACCAATCAATCCGTTTTGAGAATGTGTTCAAAACCTTTCATTTATAATATGAAGAGTTCTCATAAGAAGGGATAACCACATTCTTTGTGGATATAGTCCCTGCATTGTTATATTCCCTCTAATCATACTACAAATAGTGAATATGTGGTCATCACAACACAATAATACACAATTTCAGGATGAAGACATTCCATGGGGCATAACGAGATAAAGGAATGTGAATAACCTATATCAAATAAATTATATAAATAAGTGGTTGTTACTGGAATAGTAAATCATATTTTCAATGTTCCTACACTTTTATCATTGGGTGTCAGCTATAATTCATGAAACAAACCTGATCCAAAACCCAATGCTATAGTTAGACTCCCCTAAATATGTCCACTCTCCTCGCACTAGAAATTAGAAGTTTGGATACCATGTCAATGAAATCCACCTCATCTAGTCCATCCAGTGATAATGTAACTCCCCACCTGATGTGTCATAAAATATCCTACCCCTGAAGTTATAGTTGGTACAGAGCCTCTTACAAATCAAGTAGATGAAAAGTTCCGATAGAATCTTTGATGATGCCCCATATGGCCACAAACATGGAACTCAATTAGAACTATATCATATTGAGGGTTCAAATGGATCTTCCTTCTAAAATAATTCCATATAATTGATCATCCAATGTAGATACTATAGCCGCCACTATTCTAATGTGAATAATCTATGGAACACATTTTTTTACAAGAATAACTACTACCCTATTGCGATGCTGAACTTCTATTCCCAGTACTGTCATCTCCCCTTAATTTACACTCATTGATAAGATCATAATTGAAAATCTTAGAAATGGTATGTAGGTGAATGAAATTAACTTTAGTATAGATACAATACTTAATCCCAACCTCTGTTTGTGTAGCTGATCCCTACTAGAAATTGGATGGCTAGCGATCGCCATTTGCGGTCGTTATTGGTCATTAAAGACTGCCTTGAGAATACTAATGGAAATCACATTTGGATTGTCATAGTATCGATATAGAGACTTCCAATGGATGTCTCTATAGGTGATCTATTTCTCGGCTGAATGGGGGTCTCTATTGGGTTGAGCTATAGCGACCTCCATTGGTAGTTGCTATAGGTGTCCTTAAAATTGACCTATAGTGACCACTAATGGTAGTCGCTGGGCTCTCAAAAAAATCCATCCATTAGAGAGAACTATAGGTGGACGCTATAATGGGATTTTTTTTAAAATTTAAAATACTGATTCTCAAATAGCAGAAAATGAACTAATATAAAAAACAATTCGAAACAACATAAACAACAGGATCCTAAAAATTAATAAATTATAGACATACTTTTTTGTATATCAAGTGATCCAAATAGCTCTAATCCATTACAATATTCTACATCAATAATCCTATAATAATATAAAAACTAAACATATAAACAATGAAAATGAAAATTGGACATATTTATTCTGTTAGTATATATATATATAATAATAATCAAATTGGGTAGTTTGGATGTTTTGGAATTTTTTAAATTGGGCAGTCTCCATTTAGTGAATTGGACATTAGTCAATTTGTCCATTAGACCTATAGGCTTATATTCCATTTGGTCAATATCCAAATAGGTCATTAATCCAATAAGACATTAGTTAATTAGGGGAATAGTATATTTGGCCCATTGTCCATTAGGTCGTTGGGCCGTTGTTAGGTTTTTGGGCTGTTGTTATGTCGTTGGACTGTTTTTAGATGGTTGGTTCATTGTTAGGACAATGTTAGGCCGTTGTTAGGCTGTTGGCTTTTTGGCCCATTTTTAGGCCATTGGTCCATTGTTAGGCCATTGGTTTGTTTGACCGTTAGGGTGTTAGTGTGTTAGGGGGTTGGCCGTTAGGGTGTCAGACTATTACGACATTTGTTCATTTGAGAATTTCTGAATTTTTCCAATTGGTCAAGTCTCTATTTATCCAATTGAACATTAGGTCAATATCCTAATACATCATTAGGATATTTAGTGATTTGGACAATAGGCTAATATTCCATTAGGCCAATAGGGAATTAGGTAATTAGGACATTAGTTAATTAGGACAGTAGTCCATTTGGGAAATAGTCCATTCGCTCATTAGGCTGTTAGGGAATTGGGGCGTTAGGGTGTTAGGGATTTTTGACGTTAGTAAATTAGGGTGTTTGACCATTTGGTAATTTAGCCAATTGTCCAAGCCTCAACTTAGGCAATTTTCTATTAGGCAATTAGACTCACTACTATACTCTAGTAGGGACCTACTGTGTTGCTCAAATGTGATGAGGTGGTTTGAAAAGTGGTTCAGAAAACTGCTTGTCTACATTCGCTCGACAGTGAACTATATAGAGTAAATTTCATTACATAATATCCCCATAGAGACCCCCCCTCCCAAACCCCTATATCCTAATAGTCCCCCTGAATAGTCAACCCCCCAAATCTCCCCCCTAGATAGCCCTCCCCCCAAAAATCCTCCAAGATAGCACCCCCCCCCCCCCACCTCGGACAGCCGCCACTCCCACCCCCCATACATCCAATACTCCTCTCAAATAACCCCCACCCCCGGATATCCCGCACTCTCCTCAGATATACCCCACCTTGAACAACCCTCCACTCCCTGAACAACCCCCCAGCACCCCACCCCATGAAAACCCCCACCCCCACCAAAAAAACACCCCCAGACAGCCCCCTCCATGGGAAGCTCTCCCCTACCAACCCTCTGATGGCACCCACACCCGGAAAACCCCCAACCCCAGACACCCCCCGCCCAAAACAAACTCCACCCGGACAGCCCCCAAACTCACCTCGGACAACCCCCACCCCTGGACAACCCCCACTGTAACAGCCCAAGATTTTATAAAAAATATTCTTTTTAATTTTATTAATGTATTGTGTTGTACGCTACACCAAAAGGAGCTTGCACAACACGCATCCTTGACTTGTCTTGCATTAAACGCAATCGCATCCTTCCTCGATAGCGTGTGTGGTACGTAATCCTGAGTTTCACGAAACAATGATATGTTATTAAAATATTATTAAAACTAGCTGTTATGAATAGTAATAACCACTTTTTAAATTTTAGAAATTTTAACTCTCAAAATGGACTTCATTTTTGGATTCGGAGTATCGAATTTAGCCTAAGGTGAAATTTTGGTACTTTTCGGATAACTTTCATATTCTGATGAATAGTGAAAATTACTAAATTATAATTAAAAACAACTTTTTTAATCGAAATAATTAATAATGATAAATCATTAATTTGAGTGGTTTTAAAGTATATTTAGAATATATTTTTACAATTTAATACAATGTTGGTCATTGGATGTAATTTCACATTTAAACTAGACATAAACAAGTGTCAATCTTTTGATAGATATTGTTTCTTAAAAACACGCTATTTGTTTTAACAGCGGGATTTAATTATAAAATTAATTAATGCAACTTTTATGTTATGAATTTTGTAAAATAGACTTCATTTTTGAATTCGGAATATGAAATATAGCTTGGGATGAAATTTTGGCATTGTTCTGAAAAACATCAATTTTTGATGAATAGTGAAACTACTAAGTGGTAGGTTAAAAACTGAATTTTGCATAAAACTTAATTTTACCGCTTCTGTGAATGGAATTTCGAAAATCCGAGAGACACGGTTAATATCAAGGACTATAATGTGGTTCAATGAGATGAAAATAATTTTTTGGTGAATAGTAACTTTTTACTTTTTTTACCACGGTTAATAGTAAATAGGGTAACTAAGGGTAAATATGATATTAATATTACCCTAACACATGTCCTAATTCTAATGGACAAGTGTAATTCGACCAAAAACAAACTTAGGAATAAAATATGACCATTTAGGCCCACTTGGATTAGATTAGGACATTTATTATTAATTTATTTAAAGAAGGGTTAAAATAGTTAAAATCCAAGTTTAATAAGTAAATCATTTTTAATATGGGGTTATACATAAGATAAATTCGACTATAAATATTCATTAGAAAGCTAAAAAAATTTCATACATGATGGTATTTTATTTGTAATTTTTAGACATCAAATAATATAATTTATTTATGACACAAAGATGATGCAGCAATTATCTTATTAATGAAATATTGACATAATTGATGTTATAAACACCAAAATAAATGTAATTTGAGACTTTTTATGAATTAAACTAATTTTCTAAGTTACTATGATATATTAGTGTTGATTTAATCAACATGGTTCGAACATATAATTCTGTTATGACTTTCACAAAAATCATATATCAAATAGTGTCAAAATTGACACAAAATAGTTTTTAAATCAAATATTATATTATTAATTGTTATTTTATTCCTAAAAATCTAAGGTTCAGCCAAATGACTTAGATAAGGATATATATATTAATAATAAACAATTTGGGGTTCGTTTGGCATGTTATAGTAAGTGTATTAACCATATAGTGAAAGAAAACAAAAAGACACGGTAAAAGTTAAATTATTTAACTTAGAGTTAAATCTAATTGATAAGGTTTAAAATAAGATCCAAACATGTATAAATTTGATTGGTTGATGAGATTACAACCCTATCTCATCTAATATTCGAATATGAGTCATTTTTGGAGGTTTTTAAGTGGGGTTAGATTTATTATAAATTAATATTTTTAAGAATTCCTAAGGTACCCCTCTCCTCCCTTATAAAAGGGCACCTCCTACCCCTCCTCCTCACACCAATTTGAGCACTCAAGCTCGGCCAACCCCTGCCAAAATCTCTCCTCCACTTCCCTAGAAACATCCTAGAGGTTCTGGTCTTCCTCAAAGACCAATTTTAGTGCCCTAAGAGGAGGTCTCAAAGAGGCACTTCAAAGAAGAGGTAATTACCGTTACCAATTCTTTCATCTTTATTTCTTCTTCCACTTCTTCTTCATAGGTTGTTTCATTATGAAGTAATAACATCAGTATCACTCATATACTGATATGTTATTATAATTATGAAACAACCCTATTTCACCATCTATCCATCCTACGGAAAAAGAAATCACCGTGCGTGCGTACGTACGGAATACCGTCTCTACGCCGTGGTGTAATCTATTTTCCACCACCACCTTACATGGATGGGTATAATGGTGTAAAGAATAACTATAAATAGTTATTAAAACATCATATTGAATCTGATATATTGTATAATCCACTCCATTTCAATTCAATATTTATGGAAATGATATCATCGCTCGTGCGTACGTACGGACTACCGTCTCCACGACGCGATGAGATTCATTCTCCATGTTAACCATTTAAGAATGATTATAATGTATATATAAGAAATAATAATGAAATATATGACATTATAAATCTACTGGATTTATGTATATATATACATATGTATTTCATCTACTTACTTCCATTTCAAGACAATAAGGAAAGGAAAACAGCGTTCATGCGTACGTACGGACTACCGTCTCCATGAACGGTGTTTTTCATTTTATTTATCTACCTGTTATATATATATATATACTGAATATATATGATATATAAATCATATTTTATATTCTGGAAGTGAGTAAATCATGATATAAGTAATAATGATGTCAAGAACAACAAGTCAAAACACCTACGATAAATGAAACGATTTTACCCAAAACGCTTCTTTAACATGGAATTTACAAAAGAACGGGTAATATAATGTCATAAGTGAACCGTATATGATATCATAACAATAAATATGATTCTGTAATAAGTCAATAACATGATTTAAATTATTATACAGGAGGTTTGGACACTTACAAAGCAAGTCGGACCAAAGGTAAGGGAAATATCACAATCTCATTTTTATCCGAGATTGTTTATTCGTAAGTATTTACTGGGGTGTATTTTATCATCCACATCCATGTTTCATCAATATGTAATATTATTTCCATCCACCTACAATTTTTTAAATCCATTTTTACCCTTCGGTGAGTTTTTAGTAATATCTATGAAAGGAATCTTTTGTCGTACGAGGTACTTTTTGACTTTTTCGACAAAAGTACGAAGAATGTTTTTTTTAACTTATACGGCTTGAATGGATTTTTAAAACATTATTTCCAAGAAGCTTCCTTTACAAGTTTTCAAGTTTATTTTTAATCAACTTCTTTTATTTTAAAGTTGTATGACATGTTATAGAAAGGATATTTTCCTCAAGAATGAAGTTCAAGTGTTTTATCAAAATTATTTTCCATCTAAGATAATAAAAGGGTTCTGTTTTTATCCCTATTATTACATGGATTTGATTATGTTTTGATGGAAACATTTTTATGAATTCCTTTATCTTATATGAATTGTTTTATGATGTCATGTTGTTTAAGAATCCCATTTTTATTACATGGGTTATGCGATGATGTATGATTTATGATTATGTGGCACACATAAGAAAGGATTCATTATAAGATGGGTGGGACCTATATCTCCCTCCAATGCATTGGGTAAAGATTTTATATCTCATGAGATAGACATGGCTGGAACGGAAGGTTATTTCGGTTCAGTGATACAGGACTGAAACGAGGAGTGAACTCGGTTCAGAAAGGGACTTCGTCCACTAAGATAGTCTTGGCAATGAGTCATGACTAACAAGAAATGATTTTCCATGATTATGTGTGCATGCCATAAAGTTTCAAGTTTTATGTTATGATTATGGGGATCTCATTTTCACTTCTATGATTTATCCCATGTTATGATATTATGAGCTCTTTTGCAGGTTAAGATTTTCAAAAGCTATGTTCTTATGTATATGATGTGATTGATATTTCTTTTTTTTTTACCCTTACTGAGCATTTGAGCTCACCCTTTTATGTTTTATTTTCCCCAGGATATAAAGAAAGGTTTTTAGGTAAAAAAAGGGAAGATCTTTATGGGAGATATTGAAGATCTTTCACCACATTAAGAAGATTACGTTCCGAGTTTCCAAAGACACTAAACTATTACGATCCTTGTGTGTGTGTTTTTGTTATGTACTAAGTATTCCGCAGAAGTAATGTAATGTCCATTTACGATAAGCTTCGGGTCTCTACAGTTGGTATCAGAGGAAAGGTTTAGTCAACCTTTGGAAACTAGGATGCGAAAACGTTAGTGTGATCCCTAGAGATATTTCTAAGGTATGTCTAGGGATGTCCCTAGGGATAAGTATACGTATAGTTTATAGTAATAGAATTACGCTAACGATCATAGAATTAAACCTAAGATGTTGGATATTGAAGGTACTCCCCCTTTATTATGTTGTTTTCCCTAGAATGATTTTTTCCTCTCACACTATTCTTTTTGGGTTTTAGACGATGGCTGGAACCCGAAGGAACCGTGTTGATCAATGCAATGGACAATGCAATGATTGCCCTCCTGAACAAACAAATGTTATGGGAGATGGAGTGCAAAATCTTATTGCTATACTTACACAAGCTATGAATCATTCTGGACTTCCAAATGAGCAGAGAAGGGAACAATATTCTATTGAGTCCTTCATGAGGCAACGTCCACCTTCTTTCAGTGGGTCTTCTGATCCACTTGTGGATGAACAATGGATCAGTACTACTGAAAAGATATTTTCAGTTCTTCAATGTTCTGAACATGATAAAGTCATCTTAGCAGTATATCGTTTGGAAGGTGAAGCTGATCAATGGTGGAATCTTATCAAGAATACGAGGCAAAGAGATGAAATTGATTCCATGGAATGGGACGAGTTCAAGAACTTGTTTTTCAGTAAGTACTTCCCTCGTATTCTTCGAACGAAGATGGAGAAGGAGTTTCTTGAACTAAAGCAAAAGGATGATGAATCTGTTGGTATATACGAAGCGAATTTTACAAGACTTGCAAGGTATGCATCTGGCATTATCATCCAACCTGAAAGTAAAGTTGATCGATTTTTTAGTGTCTTAAAACCAAGTCTTCGAAGGGCATTAGCTATAAGAGACTTCAGTAGCTATGAAGAAATTGTGCGTTGTGCTATCAAGGTAGAAATGGAAGTTGGTGTTACATATCCATCTCATGGTTTTGACAAGAAACGAAAGATGGAGTTCAAGGAGAAATCTCAGAATAATGGTGAAAAGAAGATGAATGTTTCCTTATGCACAAAGTGTGGAAAGAAGCATGGTGGAGATTGTCTTAAAGGGACTAGAAAATGTTTTAAGTGTGGAAAAGAAGGTCATCGAGCAGCTGAGTGTCGAAGTAATGGAAAAAGGGTTTCTAATGATGTGAATAAAGCAAACACTGCAGAGAACGCACCACCAACAGTTCAATGCTTCAAGTGCACGGAAATGGGGCATTATGCTAATAATTTCCCTAATCCAAGGGTTAGTGATGATCAACATGAGCAACCACTGAAGGAAAAGGACAAAGGGAAATCACATGCGATCACTATTGGCAATATAGAATATGACAACGATGTGGTGGAATGATTAAGTGTTTATGTAATGGGATTCCAAAATAATGTTGTATCATTGAGTATTGCAATATTTATTGATGTGGTATTCAAAGTGATTGAGATATTTTTTGGAAATAAGATGATATGCGCATAATGAAGACGAGAAAATGAAATGTTTAATAGTATTCATGAGCTCATGATTGATATAAGGACTAAGTGATATCTTGGTTTGAGTATATAGAATTTTGAGGATTTTGGTAACTTTTAACTGCACTCATGTTTTCACTAAGGTATTCAAGAGAATACACGATTAAGGACATTGAATGTTTGGAATGTGACCAACAAGACATATCTTATGATATGTGGGGATCAACGACAGTATTAAATCTCTGGTAATCGTTGTCACTATATTATGAGAGTGGACTGCAGTATTATGTATAAGCCTAAATATTAGACTGGATTATGTTGGACATAAGTTAGTATTGTTTAAGGATAGAAGATTTTCGATATTATTGATGGGATGTTATAGTAACGTAGTTTTAGAAAAAGGGACAACCTGCAGGACGAGCGACAACCCATCGCTTCGGACAAGGCTGTAGGAATCGAACCCACAACCGAAGTGCGACTGGCCTTTATCGCCTACCACTTACCTACAGGAAGTCCCTGTTTAGTAGAAGCTAGTTTTATTATATTAAGCAGTATGATATATGAAGTATAAGTCCATTTTAGGAACTATATATGATTAATCTCACTATAGAATGACTTATGTATATTTAATAACTTTTGCTTACCTTTTGTTTGAGACAGATGGAATGACCCGTCATTCTATCACATGATCTGCTAACACTTCACGAATAACAAATTCAACTTCATTTATTTAAGAGATGAAGTGGAAATTGTTCAAGGCACGAACAACAGTGATATTGTATCAAAATAAATTAAGTATTTATTCTAATTCAAATTTTCAACTTTAGGGAAATGATCTTGAAAACCAAAAATGTTGTCCTAGTGATCTTATACCTGATGAATCAGATGGTACCTTAGATCGTCACAAATTTATGGATTTGTGATTACTGGCTTTTCCATAGCCATGTTCTCTACCACTCTCCATCAGAACATGATGGTTAGATTTCTCTTCCATATCCATATTTGCACCTATGTGGAAACCCAGTGATTAGTTTATTTGGGTAATCGTTACATTTCATACTTTAGTTTTTAAAGCCAAGTTTTGGTATTCCCTTTTACGATGTGGGTTTCTATTAAAGCAACTTTCAAATAGTAAACCATTTATAACCCCAACGAATTTCGAGGGCGAAATTCATTTTAAGGGGGGTAGAATGTAACAGCCCAAGATTTTATAAAAAATATTCTTTTTAATTTTATTAATGTCTTGTGTTGTACGCTACACCAAAAGGAGCTTGCACAACACGCATCCTTGACTTGCCTTGCATTACACGCAATCGCAACCTTCCTCGATAGCGTGTGTGGTACGTAATCCTGAGTTTCACGAAACAATGATATGCTATTAAAATATTATTAAAACTAGCCGTTATGAATAGTATTAACCACTTTTTAAATTTTAGAAATTTTAACTCTCAAAATGGACTTCATTTTTAGATTCGGAGTATCGAATTTAGCCTAAGGTGAAATTTTGGTACTTTTCGGATAACTTTCATATTCTGATGAATAGTGAAAATTACTAAATTATAATTAAAAACAACTTTTTTAATCGAAATAATTAATAGTGATAAATCATTAATTTGAGTGTTTTTAAAGTATATTTAGAATATATTTTTACAATTTAATACAATGTTGGTCATTGGATGTAATTTCACATTTAAACTAGACATAAACAAGTGTCAATCTTTTGATAGATATTGTTTCTTAAAAACACGCTATTTGTTTTAACAGCGGGATTTAATTATAAAATTAATTAATGCAACTTTTATGTTATGAATTTGGTAAAATAGACTTCATTTTTGAATTCGGAATATGAAATATAGCTTGGGATGAAATTTTGGCATTGTTCTGAAAAACATCAATTTTTGATGAATAGTGAAACTACTAAGTGGTAGGTTAAAAACTGAATTTTGCATAAAACTTAATTTTACCGCTTCTGTGAATGGAATTTAGAAAATCCGAGAGACACGGTTAATATCAAGGACTAAAATGTGGTTCAATGAGAAGAAAATAATTTTTTGGTGAATAGTAACTTTTTACTTTTTTTACCACGGTTAATAGTAAATAGGGTAACTAAGGGTATATATGATATTAATATTACCCTAACACATGTCCTAATTCTATTGGACAAGTGTAATTCGACCAAAAACAAACTTAGGAATAAAATATGACCATTTAGGCCCACTTGGATTAGATTAGGACATTTATTATTAATTTATTTAAAGAAGGGTTAAAATAGTTAAAATCAAAGTTTAATAAGTAAATCATTTTTAATATGGGGTTATACATAAGATAAATTCGACTATAAATATTCATTAGAAATATAAAACGATATCCTACATGATGATATTTTATTTGTAATTTTTAGACATCAAATAATATAATTTATTTATGACACAAAGATGATGCAGTAATTATCTTATTAATGAAATATTGACATAATTGATGTTATAAACACCAAAATAAATGTAATTTGAGACTTTTTATGAATTAAACTAAATTTCTAGGTTACTATGATATATTAGTATTGATTTAATTAACTTGGTTCGAACATATAATTCTGTTATGACTTTCACAAAAATCATATATCAAATAGTGTCAAAATTGACACAAAATAGTTTTTAAATCAAATATTATATTATTAATTGTTATTTTATTCCTAAAAATCTAAGGTTCGGCCAAATGACTTATATAAGGATATATATATTAATAATAAACAATTTGGGGTTCGTTTGGCATGTTATAGTAAGTGTATTAACCATATAGTGAAAGAAAACAAAAAGACACGGTAAAAGTTAAATTATTTAACTTAGAGTTAAATCTAATTGATAAGGTTTAAAATAAGATCCAAACATGTCTAAATTTGATTTGTTGATGAGATTACAACCCTATATCATCTAAGCTTCGAATATGAGTCATGTTTGTAGGTTTTTAAGTGGGGTTAGATTTATTATAAATTAATAGTTTTTTGAATTCCTAAGGTACCCCTCTCCTCCCTTATAAAAGGGCACCTCCCCCCCCTCCTCCTCACACCAATTTGAGCACTCAAGCTCGGCCAACCCCTGCCAAAATCTCTCCTCCACTTCCCTAGAAACATCCTAGAGGTTCTGGTATTCCTCAAAGACCAATTTTAGTGCCCTAAGAGGAGGTCTCAAAGAGGCAATTCAAAGAAGAGGTAATTACCGTTACCAATTCTTTCATCTTTATTTCTTCTTCCACTTCTTCTTCTTAGGTTGTTTCATTATGAAGTAATAACATCAGTATCACTCATATACTGATATGTTATTATAAGTATGAAACAACCCTATTTCACCATCTATCCATCCTACGGAAAAAGAAATCACCGCGCGTGCGTACGTACGGAATACCGTCTCCACGCCGTGGTGTAATCTATTTTCCACCACCACCTTACATGGATGGGTATAATGGTGTAAAGAATAACTATAAATAGTTATTAAAAAATCATATTGAATATGATATATTTTATAATCCACTCCTATTCAATTCAATATTGATGGAAATGATATCATCGCTCGTGCGTACGTACGGACTACCGTCTCCATGACGTGATGAGATTCATTCTCCATGTTAACCATTTAAGAATGATTATAATGTATATATAAGAAATAATAATGAAATATATGACATTATAAAGCTACTGGATTTATTTATATATATACATATGTATTTCATCTACTTACTTCCATTTCAAGACAATAAGGAAAGGAAAACAGCGTTCATGCGTACGTACGGACTACCGTCTCCATGAACGATGTTTTTCATTTTATTTATCAACCTGTTATATATATATATATACTGAATATATATGATATATAAATCATATTTTATATTCTGTAAGTGAGTAAATCACGATATAAGTAATAATGATGTCAAGAACAACAAGTCAAAACACCTACGATAAATGAAACGATTTTACCCAAAACGCTTCTTTAACATGGAATTTACAAAAGAACGGGTAATATAATGTCATAAGTGAACCATATATGATATCATAACAATAAATATTATTCTGTAATAAGTCAATAACATGATTTAAATCATTATACAGGAGGTTCGGACACTTACAAAGCAAGTCGGACCAAAGGTAAGGGAAATATCACAATCTCATTTTTATCCGAGATTGTTTATTCGTAAGTATTTACTGGGGTGTATTTTATCATCCACATCCATGTTTCATCAATATGTAATATTATTTCCATCCACCTACAATTTTTTAAATCCATTTTTACCCTTCGGTGAGTTTTTAGTAATATCTATGAAAGGAATCTTTTGTCGTACGAGGTACTTTTTGACTTTTTCGACAAAAGTACGAAGAATGTTTTTTTAACTTATATGGCTTGAATGGATTTTTAAAACATTATTTCCAAGAAGCTTCCTTTACAAGTTTTCAAGTTTATTTTTAATCAACTTCTTTTATTTTAAAGTTGTATGACATGTTATAGAAAGGATATTTTCCTCAAGAATGAAGTTCAAGTGTTTTATCAAAATTATTTTCCATCTAAGATAATAAAAGGGTTCTGTTTTTATCCCTATTATTACATGGATTTGATTATGTTTTGATGGAAACATTTTTATGAATTCTTTTATCTTATATGAATTGTTTTATGATGTCATGTTGATTAAGAATCCCATTTTTATTACATGGGTTATGCGATGATGTATGATTTATGATTATGTGGCACACATAAGAAAGGATTCATTATAAGATGGGTGAGACCTATATCTCCCTCCAATGCATTGGGTAAAGATTTTATATCTCATGAGATAGACATGGCTGGAACGGAAGGTTATTTCGGTTCAGTGATACAGGACTGAAACGAGGAGTGAACTCGGTTCAGAAAGGGACTTCGTCCACTAAGATAGTCTTGGCAATGAGTCATGAATAACAAGAAATGATTTTCCATGATTATGTGTGCATGACATAAAGTTTCAAGTTTTATGTTATGATTATGGGGATCTCATTTTCACTTCTATGATTTATCCCATGTTATGATATTATGAGCTCTTTTGCAGGTTAAGATTTTCAAAAGCTATGTTCTTATGTATATGATGTGATTGATATTTCTTTTTTTTACCCTTACTGAGCATTTGAGCTCAACCTTTTATGTTTTATTTTCCCCAGGATATAATGAAAGGTTTTTAGGTAAAAAAAGGGAAGATATTTATGGGAGATATTGAAGATCTTTCACCACGTTTAGAAGATTACGTTCCGAGTTTCCAAAGACACTAAACTATTACGATCCTTGTGTGTGTGTTTTTGTTATGTATTAAGTATTCCGCAAATGTAATGTAATGTCCATGTACGATAAGCTTCGGGTCTCTACACCCACTCCCTCCCGGGACACCCCCCAAACAACTCCCTCAGGATAGACCCCCCACTACCAAAGAGCCCCCACTCTCCACCCACTCACCATAGACATCCCCGCACCCCTAGACAACCCCCACCATCACCTTAGACAACCCCCACCCCCCAGAAAGCCCCCCCAATCACCATGAACTACCCCCTCGAATAGACCCCCACCCCCACTCACCAATCACCCTAGACAGGTCCCACCCTCTAGACCACCTCCCCCCTCCCACACTGTGAACAACGACCCCCCCCCCCAAATAGCACCCCCCATTAACCCCAGACACCCCTAAAAACAAACTCCATTCAGACAACCCCCACTCACCTCAGACAGAACCCACCCAAGAAGGCTGGTATTAAATTTATAGATCTCCTAGTGTAGCAGAGTGGTCAACCAGGGTCTTCTCAAAGGAGTACAGATATTAAATTTATTGAAATTCCATTTTATTATTTTATTTTTTGTATTTTTATATTTCAAATAATAATAAGTATAATAGAATTGGGTGTATAGTTGTGTGTGGTGAAAGGAAGTGAATGAAACTACATGTAGTCTAATCTATCATAGATTTAAAATAATGGATATATCGAAGGTTTAATGACCCATTTCATTATAATATGTAAAAATCGTGAGAAGTTCAGAATTTTTTATCCCGAAGGGGGATTTGTTTTCAGAATCGTGACTCATATCATAATTCCAAGGATTGGAAAATCTTGGGGTATTTAGGATATGTATAGAGGTATGAGAGGCGTTATGGGTTCTAATGTGGAAAATAGAGTAGGGTTGAAATTTTCATATAGTTAAAATTATAGTAGTAGGAACCAACCTGCCCAGACAACCCCCCACCCCACCCAAACACCCCCCCAAAAAGCCCCCCCCCCCCCCCCCCCCGAAAAAAAACATTCCCAAGACTGCCCGACCAACACACAACCCATCCCCCTCTACCCAGAAATCCCCAACATTAGATTAATTTTCAATTAAACATGCGAAAGTTTTCAATTTTATGATTATCAAATTATAACCGACACTAGATTATGTAAACATGACTCTTAATAGGCTAAAGGGCTGAAATTGGTCATTAGGCAATTAGGACATTTTTTAATTTTGGGAAAGTCCATTTTTCTATTTGGTCATTAGGCCAATAGGCTAATATTCCATTAGGAAATAAATGAAATTAGGTAATTAGGACATTAGTCCATTTGGACAATTGTTCGATTGGGTCATTAGGTTGTTGGGCCATTGGGGCGTTACGTCATTGGGGCATTAGGTCTTTGGGTCGTTCGACTATTGGGGCGTCACGCCATTGGGGAATTAGGACGTTGGGGTGTTTGGCTGTTGGGGCCGTGGGGCATTGGACCATTGGTGCATTTGTCCATTGGGGCATTAGGCCATTTAGTCCATTGGGGCTTTTGGCCATTTGGGTCATTGGGATATTTAGACATTCGACCATTAGGGAAATAGGCCGGTGGGACATTCGGACCTTAGGCTAATAGGCCATTAGGCCATTAGGCCATAAGGCCATTGGTCCATTCGAGATAATTCATATCCTCTAATATGGATTCTAAGAAATTATCTATCACAATAAAGAATCCAATTACTGATCAAACACATTGTTGGTCGGAGTGGACACTCAAGAGGGGGGTGAATTGAGTTCCATTTAACATTTCTGTTAAAATATTGTCTAGTTAAAATCCCTCGATTTATAAAATAAGTTAAACTGTATTGAATTTATACAGATTGTAAATGTTCACTTAGCTTCTCAATGATTGATTAGGTCTCAGTTAATTTAACCACAAAGTCAAACTAACTTTTTAAGCTAACCTATTGATTTATAATAAGTGTAAACACTTGCTAATTTAACTATCAATGTAGCTTCAAAATTGTTTTGTATTTCAAAGTAATAGCAGCGGAATAAATAAGATATAGGTAGTATACTTTAAACTTAAATTAAAGAAGCACGGAAAATATAACAAGAGGTTCAGTCTCAAGCCGAGACTTAGTCCTCTCAAATATATATATAAATTTGATCCACACCATGGATCGGGGTTAACAACAGTTTTAAAAAACTATCCAAGCCACTCAGGGATCTCTACCACTGTTCTTCGTGGAAAAAAACAATGACCTGGTCACACAAGGACCTCTTCCATAGTTGACGTGGGTAAACAGGAGTTAAGAGATTTTGAGTGAGGATTTTGATATCCTCCAGTTCAGTGTAGGAGAAAGTGTGTGTAAAGATATATAGAGTACACCACACAGCTAGAAAGTTAATAAATAAATCACGTAGAGAAGATAGATGAGAGTTTAGAATGCTCTAGTGATTATCAATGTAGCTCTGGACTCGTTGGATTTAGCAGGATTGCTTCTGAGTCCTTCATTAGTTTTTCTGTTGAAAAACACAGTGTCATAGTTCAGCTTGTCTTCTTCGGGAGTGAGAAAGATCTCTTGATTCATCATGTGTTCTTCAACAGTATTGGATTTCACTCATTAGAGTTCTTTTAAGGTATTGCAATCTCCTTCTTGTTCAGGATTGTTCTTCTTGTTCAGCACAGTTCTCTCGGATGTATGTATGTTCTTCACATTGTATATTCACACTTGCACATCGCTTCTACTTCTTGCACGTGTACTGTATTTCAGTCATTCTAATATTACACGAGTTCTGGCATTAGAAATGATTTCCTTTTCATAGGTTCGAGATACGTTTTCCTGACATACCAAAAACTAACATTAAATAACATTAATTGCATTAAAAAAAATAAATACGACCATTAGAATTATTTAAATAATATTGGCAAAAGGTTAAGAAATGGTGTCATAGTGATTAAGTAAATAGTTTCTTCTTCACGGTGCGTGGTTCACAGTTTTTCCTTCACGGTGTGTCCTTCACAGTGTCTGGGTCACGGTGTCTGGTCACGGTGTCTAGGTCACGGTGTATGGTCACGGTGTCTGGGTCACGGTGAGTCCTTCACGGTGTGCCCATACTTAGGAAAATATCTGTACTTGGACTTAGATAGTAATATGCAGAACATGAATTAAGGTTATTCATTAGAGAGTAAGAGAATGTGAATTATAAATCTAAAGGCATGATAATATAAGTGAGACTTGTGAGTATGCATAAGACTTGTAATTAATAAATAGAGTAATTAACATCCATAAGATTTGTTATTATAAAAACATGATGTGTAGCTATTATTGAGATTGAAGGGCATTAGAAAGATGTGCAATGAAGATTTAAATTAAATAACAATAAAAAGATTTGTGATCATTAAAACATGATTAACACATGAGGAGTCCAACAATATCCCCCATTTTGATGATCACAAATCATATATGGGCAGAATTAAATGACATGTAATATTAAAAATACTAGCATAGCAAAAACATTATAGAACTGATACTTGTAGTTTTTCTCCTCCATTTATCCTATTATAGAACTGACACTTGTAGTTTTCCTCCCCCTTTTGGGATTATCAAAAATTAAAGAGAATGAAATGAAACACTGCATTTGGTATGAAACAAAGGGTTCATAATACAATTAAACGTGAAACAAAAAAATACATCCCATCAAAAAGAAAAACAGTCCTCAGAATCCTTAGGGATCCACCTTGTATTTGCCTTTATTAGCAGCAAGAGCTGGTGCTGATGTAGAAGAAGGAATAGATGTGGTAGACAACGAGGGTAAGGGTATACCTTCAAAAACATATGGAGCCAAAGTTGGAGCAGTAGAAGATCTAGGCTGTGGTTGGTCAAGAATGACTAGCCGGATCTGAGAAAGAGCTTGGCTAACTATCATGGTAGTTGAGGCTAAGGCAGGTAGCCCAGGTCTAAGGGGTGCAGCAGCTGGAGAAACTATAGAAGTACTCTTCACATAAAGATACGACTTCAAAAGTTTGATGAAATCAGTAATGATTTCAACACCATATTGTATATCCTTTGCAAAATCATCCTTATTCTCCAGAAATCTGTCCAACAATCTGGTGAACTCTGTAAGTTTCTAAACATGAGCTTTAAAAGCTTGAGTCACCGGAGGGATTCTCAAATTTTCCACAAGATATCTAAAGTGATCTGTCATATCACTTTTAGAGAAAATCTGCATGAGATATAAATCTATTTTATTAATGATATCTTGTTGAGCGTCATTGGATATCTTAGAATGAATCCTAACCAAGTCCAATGCTCTATCACTGTTCTTAATCACTTCTGGCAAAGAAGATAGATCCAAGCCACTGAAGGCATTATGAAATTCTTCCTTTATTATGGATCTCAGCATAGAATCATCCAAAGAAGGTTTGGAGGTCTGAACAGAAACAGGCGAAGACTTGATAGATTTGGTTAGAACTTTGAGCTGTTTCAGATATTTTTGGAGGCATCCAGTGTATTCATCTGTAAGCTTATTCATATTTTCCACAAGCTCTCTAATGCGTTCCAACATCTTGGTGTTCCTTTTTCCAAGATTTTCATCAAAATATAAAAGGTATTGATGAACTTGAGACACAATCTCCCTAGGAAGGAGGGAATCAGAAGATTCAGGAGAAACTGCAACAGGTGCAGGGGTAGAAACAAGAGCAGGCACTGATCTCAAAGATAACTCATTTTGCAGACTTGCTACCATACTTGTATGATTTGCAACATCAGCACTCAACAACTTATTCTCTACTCTGACTTCTTGAATTTCTCAGATCATCCTTGGTTGAATATGCAGGATAATATTTTCCAAGAGAATTCATGCATCTTCTTGACATAACTGAGTCGCTGGGCGAGGTTGAGTAGAGTCATTTTTCTCAACTCCAGCTAACCAAGTCTCTCTAAAAACTTTCAGATCATCTTTGGTCACAGTGGAGTGATGCTCAGGTAAGGATGCAGGTAAAGGTAGAGGTTTAGATTTGGGTTGAGGTTCAGAGTCATCTTCAGACTCAGATTCTGATTCTGATTGAGTTTGGGGCTCTAGTTCTTGTTGACCTAAGGATTTCAATTGAAACAGAGAAGAAAGATCCATTCCAGTTTCAATCACTTGATGTGACTTATTCACAACATAAAAGATTTGGAACTCATACAGAGAGTACACAGAAAAAGTGATAGAAGGGTGATAAGCTTCAGCAGATCTAGCTTCCACAATATCAAGGTTTTGAGGTTCCTCCCCCTCAACTTGTGCTTCCCTTCATGATTCTTGAGGTTTAGGAACATAGAAAAGATCCACAGGATCATCCCTACTCTCTTCAGCAAACTCTTGCCTTGCCAGCTGAAAGGCAATTTCTATTATTTCTTTAGCAGATGGAATAATCTCAAGAACCAATTGTTACACGGGATAAGCTTACAAACTTGATTCTTTCTCAATAGAAAGATTCTCTTCAACAAGATATTCCTCTAACGTTGCTTGCTGTTCTGAAACAGGAAATACCAATTTCTATATAGCATTGGGATGAGATTCTTCCTCATAAATAAAAACTGAAGGATCCTTAGCCCTTTCCTTTTCAACAACAACTTCCTCTCCTTGAGATATTTCAGCAGGGTTAACAGCAGGGAAAACAGCTCTTTCCTCTTCAACTAGAACTGTTTCCATTGGAGGTATTATAGGTTCTTCTCTAGGTGGCACTTTAGCTGTTACATCTTCTTGTTCTTCTCAACACTCAGCCACTTCATTTGGTTCCAAACTAGGATTGGCTAGGTTCCTAGGCCTTCTTGGATAGTCAACATGATTAAAGTTTTTATACAGTTGATCACTATCATCAACCCACTGCTTCTTCCAAGTATTCTAGCTAATCTTCATCCTTCTGATGATAGGCACAGATAGGTAGTAATCAAGGTCCTCTAACTTTTCTTCATTCGGTCTAACCATCCCTTTTTCTTCTAACGTGGCTGAAATCATCCTTGAATAAAACAGGGAGGTGGATTTGGAAGTTACTTTGATCAGCTCACAGATATGGTTGATAACATACTTACACAGATTGATCTTTTGTCCATTCTTCCACAGGTAAATCAGGAACACATCCTGATACTTCATCGCAACAAAATCTACTTTTCTTGGACTAACCAAATTCTGAACAAACATGAACAGAAGTCTTGTCTCCCCATCCAGTTCAGCAGCTATGGCCCTTCGCTTGGTGCCATATCCATTTAGACTTTACAAAGCAGTCTCCAGGTCAAAGATGTCGGTTGTTGGAGGAGGGTCTCTCTGGTAATCTTCACAAACTCCTTCATGTGGAATTCTTAAGCTTGCAGCCCATAGCCTTGAAGAGAAAGAGCACTTCTGATCATCAATCTATCTAGTCACCATAAAGCTTTCTACAAACTCAAAAGAAAACTTCACATACTGATAGAATTGAGATACAAGCCTTGGGTAAATCAGTCTATTCTATCCAGTGAACCATTCAAGCCATCCATGTTCTATTAAAACTTTAAAAACTAGTGATCTGATAGACAGAAACCATTCAGGGAAAACCACCTTTTTAGGTACAAATGTATGGCCACCAGGTTTTGGTTTAGAGGTCCTTTGGGAGCTATCCTCGGTATCCTCTTTTGTTTCTTAGAGCGGCACTTCTCAGATGAGGGTGAAGAGGGACGCTTCATCATTGGCATTCACTAAAGGTTCGAGCGAGAGGGAAGAGAAGGTTCAGGTGAGAGTTCGAGTAAGGAATCGAATGAAACCATTATGTTTTATCATTTTGGAATGTCAAACGTCGTAAAAAACGCAGGAAATGAAATAGCGGTGAAATAAAAATTACAGCGATACGGGTTAAAATAAGAATAAAATAAAATTTTTCACAGTGAGACCATGAGTAGGCATTACGGTGAGACAAAAAACTAGTCATCACGATGAGACATTTTGTAGATGTCATGGTGAGACAGTGAGAATTTTATATAGTCATGGTGAGACAGCGAGTTGTCAGACCGTGAGCATAAAACAGTAACTTAGAAACCGTAAGTATGAAACCGTAAATTAAAGTACAGTAAAGTATTAAACATTAAGATCAGTAGGATATTTACATATGGTTAATCATACCAAGATCATGTATGATGTAGTCTAATATTTCATAATTTAACGGTTTAGTAAATATATCAGCAAGTTGATATTCAGTACCAATGAATTCCAAAGTGATATCACCTTTTTGATAATGATCCATCAAAAATTGATGTCTTACATCAATATGTTTTTTCCTAGAATGAGAAACAGGATTCATAGAAATATTAATAGCACTTGTGTTGTCACAATTTATTGAGACATGTCTGAATTGATATCCATAGTCTAGTAATGTGTGTTTCATCCACAATATTTGTGCACAACAACTTCCAGCAGCTATGTATTCAGCTTCTGCAGTTGATAATGCAACATAATTTTGTTTCTTACTACACCATGATACTAGTGACTTGTCTAAAAGATGACATGTTCCAGAGGTGCTTTTTCTATCCAACTTTCATCCATCAAAGTCAGCATCAGAATAACTAACTAATTTAAATGATTGTCCTTTGGGATAGAACAGTCCTAAATTGGGAGTATGCTTGAGGTATTTGAAAGTACTCATTACAACATTTAAATGTGACTCTTTAGGGTTTGCTTGAAAACGAGCACACATACACACACTATACATAATATCAGGATGACTGGCAGTCAGGTAGTGTAGACTTCTTATCATTCCTCTATAAGTGGGTTGATCAACAGATTTACCATTTTCATCAAGATCCATCTTACAGGTGGTACTCATGGGAGTGTCACTACTTTTTGTGCTATCCAATCCAAAAAGTATTAAAATATCTCTAGTATATTTACTTTGAGTTAAAATAATTCCATTATCATTTTGAAGTATTTGAAAATGAATAAAGAATTTAAGTTCACCCATTAAACTCATTTCAAATTCATTTTTCATTATTTTAGAAAAATTAGTACATAATGTAGTTTTTGAAGATCCAAAAATAATATCATCTACATAAATTAGTACAACTAAAACATCTTTAGAAATTCATTTTATAAACAGATTAGGATCATCTATTCCTTTTGTAAAACCTTTAGAAATTAGAAAAGTACTTAATATATCATACCGAGCTCTTAGAGCTTGCATTAAACCATATAAAGCTTTTGATAGTTTGAAAATATGATTTAGAAAATGGGGGTTGAAAATCCAGGTGGTTGTTCAACAAAAACATCCTCAGCAATATATCCATTCAAGAATGCACTCTTGACATCCGATTGATATAGTTTGAAATTTAGATGTGCATCAAAAACAAGAAAAATCCTAATAGCTTATAATCTGGATACTGGAGAAAAAGTCTCCTCATAGTCAATACCTTCTTCTTGACTATAGCCTTGTGCAACTAGACTAGATTTATTTCTAACTATGTTTCCAGATTCATCTACTTTATTTCTAAACACAAATTTAGTACCTATTGTGAAAGTGTCCTTAGGTCTTTCAACAATATTCCAAACATTATTTCTTTCAAACTAATTGAGTTCTTCTTGCATATCAATTACCCAAAATTCATCATTAATAGCATCATCAATGTTTTTAGGATCAAGATGTGACAAGAAGGATTTATGTTCAACCTGATTTCTAAGAGAAGCCCTAGTCCATGTCCCTCAATCATGATTTAAGACTATAGCATCTAAAGAATGATTCTTTAGAATTCTAGTTGATCTAGTAATGGTAGGACTAGAAACATCAGGTTCATCAACATGTTGGGAATCAACAGAAGCAGGTTCTGGAAAATTTCAAGAACTGGTTGTCTTTATAGCAGGTTCATTTGATTTTTCATTAAGGTCCAGAACAGATAAATCTTCTTCAAGATTTTCAAGAGAGGTTTTAGGATCATGTGGATCAGTTTCATCAAACTTGATGTGAACAGATTCTTCCACACACATGGTTCTCTTATTGAAAACTCTATAGAATTTACTATAAATATAATAACCTAGTAAAATTCCTTCATCACTCTTGGATGCAAACTTGTAAAGATTATCTTTGGTATTAAGAATAATGACTTTGCAGCCAAAGACTCTAAAGTAATTGACTTTATGTTTTCTATGGTTCCACAACTCATAAGGGGTCCTCTTAATAACAGGTCTGATCAAGACTCTATTGATAATATAACAAGATGTATTTATAGCTTCATCCCAAAAATAAATAGGTAGGCCATATTGATTAAGCATAGTTCTGGAAATTTCTTGCAGGGTTCTATTCTTCCTTTCTATTACACCATTTTCCTGAGGTGTCCTAGGGGCAGAAAAGTAATGAATATAACCGTTTTGTGAACAATACGATTCAAATTTATGATTCTCAAACTCACAACCATGATCACTTCATAGTGTTTTAATCTTAAGTCAACTAAGGTTCTCTACAGATTTGGAGTATTTAGTAAAGTAAGAACAAGATTCACTTTTGTGAGATAAGAAGTGTACCCATGTATATCTAGAAAACTCATCTACTAAGACGTAGACATAGTGCTTCCCATCTAAGCTAGAAACTCTAGAAGGTCCAAAAAAATCCATGTGAACCAACTCGAGAGGTTGAGAAGTTGAAACTTCTTTCTTTGGTTTGAAATAGATTTTGTGTTTCTTTCCCTTTTGTCAGAGATTACAAACTTTGTAATTTGGAAACTCATGTTTGGGTAGGTCTCTAACTAAGTTTTTCCTAGTAAGTTTTCTATGTGAATGTATATTTTAGTGTCCTAATCTTCTTCTCCAAATCCAAGACTCTTTTTGAAAAGCATCTAAACAAGTAATATTTTTCATGGCTAAAGAATTTACGTCAACAGCATAAACTTTTTCATTTCGCAGCTCAGAAAATACTACAACATTTTTAGAATTAAAAACATTGCAAGAATCATTTTCAAATTTAACATTAAAACCATCATCACATAACTTTGAAATGCTTAACAGATTATATTTAAGTCCATCAATGAATAAAACATTAGAAATTAATACTGAGTCAGTGTTACCAATCTGGCAAAATCCGATGATTTTCCCTTTAGAATTATCACGAAAGGTGACAAAGCCTACATCAATTCTGACTAAGATTTTAAAGCATGATAGGTCTCCTCACAGAGGTCTTGAACATCCACTGTCCATGTATCAAGTCTTCCTACAAGAGCTCTTTAAGCAGGTTTCCTACAAAACAGATTTAGATAGGAAATGATTTTGGTACCCATATCTTCTTGGGTCCAGACAGGTTAGCAATCAAAGATTTTGGTACCAACATTTTTCTTATTGGTCTCATAAAATTTGTAGAATCAACATATTTTGAAAGATAAACCTTATTAGATTCGTAACTATGAATATAACTATTTGAAGCATATTAACGTCTAGAACTAGAACTAGTAGTATTTTTTCCATATTTAGGAATAAATATATTCTTATTAATCTGTCTCTGTCCAGGTCTGTAGCCTATTCCATTAGTGTATTTTGGTGGAAAATGCTTTCCTAGAATTTTAGTTAGTGTATCCTTTCCATTTGTGAATTTCTCTAAATCCTTTCTAAGTTTCTCATTAGACATTTTCAGTTCAGTTTTAAAAGTAGTATTGGAGCATGCTGTTTCTTTAATGATTTGTATTTATCCTTAAGTTCATTGCATGTCTCTTCTAACATGTTACAATATTAAAAAAATTCCTCACTATTCATGTTTTCAGAATCAGAATCAGATTCTCCACTCTCTTCAGAATAATAAGAATTTAAAGTAGGAGTATCTAAGGTTACCTCAGATGTGTTTGTCAGAAAACACAGGTTTGCCTTATTTCTGGTTTCAGTCTCAGAAGCTTCAGATTCACTGGAGCTATCCTCAGAAGCACTCCATGTAGCCTTCATATACTTTTTGTACTTACTATCCTTGTAATCATATTTCTTCTTGAATTTGATCTTTGGGATGTCTGCTTTAATATGAACTTTTCTTTTTCATTCATAGCAGACAACTTCATCACTTTTATCTGGTTTTTTCCAATCCTTCTTCCAATGTCCCTTATTGTCATACATTCCTTTGTAACATGATTTTCTGAATAATTTCTTCTTCCTATAAAATTCCATAACCCTTCTGGCTATCTTAGCCATTTCATCATCACTATCAGAATCTGAACATTCACTGTTCGAACTGTAAGTATGTATTTGAGCTTTATCTTTGTCCTTTCTCTTTGAAGCGGTAGAATTAAAAGCCACTGATTTTCCATGAGGTTCATCATCTTCCTCTTTATTCACCTTGAGTTCTTCCTCATACATCATAAGCTTACCAACGAGTTCTTTGACAGGTAGAGCAGCAATGTCACATGACTCTCTGATTGAAACAGATGTGCCTCTCCATCGGTCTGGTAAACATCTCAAGATTCTCATAATTTGATCCTTTGCTGGAACAACCTTTCCAAGTGAATTCATTTTATTGACTATCTCATTAAACCTGTGATACATTTCAAAAATAGGTTCATTAGTCTTCATTTTAAAATTATCATATTTAATAGTATAAGTATTTAATCTCATTTCTTTAACATTGGTTGTTCCTTTATGAGAAACACCCAATGTATCCCAAATTTTAAAAGCAGTTTTACAAGAAGAAATTTTGTTAAACTCTTCATATCCTAAAGCACCGTACATGGAATTCATAGCTTTAAAATTATTATTGTAAGAAGTCTTTGTAGGTTCATCCCATGTTGATCTAGCAGTAGTGGGAAGTTTATATTCTGATTCTATGGCAGTCCAGATATCAAAACCTATGCTCTCTAAATGAATCTTCATTTTCAGTTTCCACTTAGCATATTTTGTACAATTGAAGAAAGGTGAACTGTTAGTAGCAGCACCCTCTAGCCTATTATCAATAACTAGATTTTAGAAAGATAATTTAAAGAGATCAAAATTTATAACAAACTGAAATTTAAGATCTTTAAAGATGCAACTAAAATCACAGTTGAAAAACAGAGTATTTCAAAAATCTTTAAACAAAAACTAAACCCTATGATACCAAATGTTGGTCAGATTGGACACTCAAGAGGGGGGTGAATTGAGTTCCAATTAAAATTTCTGTTAAAATATTTTCTAGTTAATCACCCATGATTTATAAAATAAGATAAACTGTAGTGAATTTATACATATTGTAAATGTTCACTTACCTTCTCAAAGATTGATTAGGTCTCAGTTAACTTAACCAGAAGGTCAAACTAACTTTTGAAGCTAACCTATTGATTTACAATAAGTGTAAACACATGCTAATTTAACTATCAATGTAGCTTCAAAATAGTTTTGTATTTCAAAGTAATAGTAGTGGAATTAATAAGATATATGTAGAATACATTAAACATAAATTAAATACGCACAAAAAATATAACAAGATGTTCAGTCTCAAGATGAGATTTAGTCCTCTAAAATATATATATAAATTTGATCCACACCCTGGATCAGGGTTAACAACCATTTTACAAAACTGTCCAGGCCAAGTAGGGACCTCTACCACTGTTTTTCATGGGAAACAAAACAAAGACCAGGTCACACAAGGACCTCTTCCACAGTTGGCGTGGGTAAAAGGAGTTAAGAGATTTTGAGCAAGGATTTTGATATCCTCCAGTTCAGTGCAAGAGAAAGTGTGTGTAAATATATACAGATTACACCACACTGCTCGAAAGTTAATAAATAAATCACGTAGAGAAGATAAATGATAATTTAGAAAGATCTAGTGATTATCAATGTAGCTCGGGACTCGTTGGATTTAGTAGGAATGTTTATGAGTCCTTCTCTGGTTTTTCTGTTGAAAAACAGAGTTTCATAGTTCATCTTTTCTTCTTCATGAGTGAGAAAGATCTCTTGATTCATCGTGTTTCTTCAACAGTATTGGATTGCACTCATGAGAGTTCTTTTAAGGTCTTGAAATCTTCTTCTTGTTCATGATTTTTCTTCTTGTTCAGCACATTGCTCTCGGATGTATGTATGTTCTTCTCGTTGTATATTCACACTTGCACATCGCTTCTACTTCTTTCACGTGTACTTCATTTCAATATTTCTTATATTCCACGAGTTCTGGAAGTAGAAATGATTCCCTTTTCATAGGTTCGAGATACGGTTTACTGACATTCCATCAACTATCATTAAATAACATTAATTGAATTAAAAAAAATATGACCGTTAGCATTATTTAAAAAATATTGACAAAAGGGTAAGAAATGGTGTCACATTGGTTAAGTAAACGATGGCTTCTTCACTATGTGTGGTTCACGGTTTGTCCTTCACGGTGTGTCCATCACGGTGTATGGGTCACGGTAGTCCTTCACAGTGTCTGGTCACGGTGAGTCCTTGACAGTGTCTGGGTCGTGGTGAGTCCTTTACGATGTCTGGGTCACGGTGTCTAGGTCACAGTGTCTGGTCACGGTGTCTGGGTCACGGTGTCTGGTCATGGTGTCTGGGACATAGTGAGTCCTTCATGGTGTGTCCATACTTAGAAAAATATCTGTACTTGGACTTAGACAGTAATATGTAGAACATGAATTAAGGTTAATCATTAGAGAGTAAGAGAATGTGAATCATAAATATAAAGGCTGGAAAATATATGTGAGATTTTTGAGTATGCATAAGGCTTGTAAATAATAAAGAGATTAATTAACATACATAATATTTGTTATTATAAAAACATGATGTGTAGCTATTATTGATATTGAAGAGCATTAGCAAGATCTGCAAAGAATATTGAGCTTAAATAACAGTAATAATATTTGTGATCATTAAAACATAATTAACACATGAGGAGTCCAACACACTTAAAATAAAAAAACATTGGAGATTTTAAACACCTAAATTTTTCTATTCTCAAACAATTCTTCATTTAAATTTTAAATCAATATATAATATTAATTCAATAATTAATATAAATGAAACACACCTCGTGAATATGTTGCATCATGTATTGTCATGGATTTTACCTCTATCTGGTGTGCTGAGGGACTAAAAAAAATAAATATTTTAATAACAAAAATAATAGAAAGTAAATATAAAAAATCAGTATAAACCCACGTCGTAAGATCCCCTACATCATCACCCAGACACACATATTTTCGCAGTGTTTTAACCTTAATGATTAATTGCGCATTTAACTCTTTAGAAGTGTAAAGTCATGCCTCAAAATTTGATAGTTGTTGTGTCATTCGAGAAACAACAGGATTTACATTCTCACTGCATGATACTACAGAATTAGGTATCATCATTCCATAGGTTAAACAATATCAATTACCCCCATGACCAACAATGCGATGGAATATCTCATCCCTTTGCATGGGAAGTTATCGCAGGTCCTCTGTTAGCGGTTCTAACTCTTCTTCAAATTGTTCCTATGAAATATTTTAATATATATACATATATATATGTTTATATACTGATTCATGTAATTATTGGTAAGGAGTACAATCACTTACTATAAGAGCCACAGCCTCTGGATCATTTCGTTCACGAGTTCTCATCCACACTGACAATTTATCAATCAGTGCACATTTCTCTTACAAAATTTTACCAATAATATATAAAAATATAACAGAAATATATTTTAAATAATAAATTAAAAAATGAATAATAAATACATCATGTCGGATCTGAGACACGTGATGAGTCCCAAGCCTTTGAGGTCGTCCCTGCAACGATCGATTCTCAGAATTTCGTGCTGACTCCTCCTACATTAAATTAATTCTAATTTCAAATTAATAAAATGTCACAAATTCTTGAAAATATATATACCAAAAAAATATTCCTACCGCAATTGCCTCAAAAGGCTAATATGAAACTAGTCCATGCAACTAAGATCGGAAAACACCTCTTAGGACGTTTTCCAAAATATATGGGGAAACCATGTTTGGTACCCAGTGCCCCCTATTGATTTTTCCTTTAACATCATTCCAAATATAATGACATTTTCCCATACATAGAAGTCAAAACTCACTAGGGTACACTTTTAGATTATTCTATTTAAGAAAAATAATCACACATGTTAGTAGTTTTTAAACATAGGAAATAAACTAAAATGGTCTTCTTATCTGAACTTCCTCCCAAAGTCAATCTTATGTATACTAAGGGAAAGTATCCTAGTCACATGTGGTTAATGTAAATCCATGTAGGTAATTTATGATATGACGTAGCTAATGGATAAATGTTTGGGTAGTCAGTCCCACAGGATGAAATCTTTCTTCAAATGAAACATCAAAGGTTGTATCAGAATTCCATGATGAAATTCCATGACCAGGGCCTCTCTTACGAGACGAAGAAGTGGTCAAATCCAATCCTATAGAGAAAATTTGTATAGATAATTGTACATATGTGAATATATATATATAGTAATTACATGAAAAATAATCATAGTTACAATCAAATATACCTCGACCTGGAGATATAGATGGCTCATATGGATGATTTGGATGTGCTCTCTATTCCTATGACTTGACTTCAGTCATAGAAAAAATTATATATTAGACCATCCAATGTGTCAAAAAGATAAATTGAATTATTTTTAAAATAAATAAAACATGTAAAGTTGAAAATAAAACAAAAAGGAAAGAATAATTAGTTGTAAATGGATTTTAATAAATCAGAAACATAACAGAACAGAAATAAAAATAGATACAAAAAAAGCCTCATACATAGAGGGTTATTTTAACATGAAGTGGTTTACTATAGTGGAATATTTTACCTTGTTATTATATATTCATATAATATAATACTTCTTAGCTTTTCCAGTCGAAATATATTTTTAATTTTAGAGTAAGAAGTTAAAAAATCTTTCATCATGGGTGGGTGTGGGGCCGTGGGGGGTGGGGGGGCTTTCTAGGGGGGGGGGTAGGGGGTTGTCCAAAGGGAGGATGGGAGTGGGAGGGACTGGGGTGGGGGGGCTATCCGAGGGGAGTTTGGGGGGGGGGGCTATTCGAGGGGAGGGGGGGGGGGGTGTCCGGGGGGAGTGGAGGTTTGGGGTCCTAGTGGAGGGGTTCTGAAGGTGGTGGCTGTGGGGTTGGTGGTGGGGCTATCTAGGGGTAGGGGTGGGGGGGGGGGCTATCCGGGGAGAGATTTGGGTGGTGGGATCTCCGGAGGGGGTGTCGAAGGTGGGGGGGGGCTATCCAGGTGGAGGGGTTGTGCAAGTGGGGTTGGAGGTTGTCCAGGGCTAAGGGGAAGTATAAAGGGGGAGGGGATGGGAGTGGGGGGCTTTCGAGGCTTGGGGTGTGGGTGGAGGTGTTTTCCCGGTGGAGGGGGAGGGGATGTGCAACTGGGTGTGTGTGTGGGGGGGGGGGTTGTCTGGGGGTGGGCTGTCCAGGAGGGGGGGAGGGGGGCTGTTAATGAGGGGTTGGGAGTGGGGGTTGTCTATTGATGGGGGGATGTCCCGGTGGAGTGGGAGGTGATGTGAATGTGTGGGTGGGGATGGGGGTTGTCAGTAATTTAAAAATGGGCTTGGAAAGTGCCACCTTTTATCAGTGCTATGAAAAAAATCATTGATAAACTTAAATAATTAACAATGCTAATTAAAAGCACACATAAAGAATTACCATTATCAGTGGTAAAATTTTAGCACTAATAAATTGTTGATTTATCAGTTTTTTTCTAGAACTCATAAAACCATAGTCAATTTTATAAATTGTGGTTCATAGTTCCCAGTATTTATCATGCCTTAAAGCTCTCACAGGATATACCTCTGCAACAACCCTCCTCCCCACGATCTTCTCTATGTCGGTCCTCCACCGCCTCTAGCCCTACTTCTCCGCTAGCCCTACTCTACCGATCTTATCTTTGTCGGACCTCCATCACCGATTTCCCTACTATGTCACTAGCCCTAGTCTCTCTCTCTTCTATTCACCATTCCTCCACTGCCGATAGCCCAGCATTTCCACTATCCCTACTCCACTACGAACCATACTTCTAGTGTTTGGGATTCCATTCAATGCGGTTGGATTCTAGGCTTCCCATTGTTGATCTTTGGTGATTTCTCCACTCATCATCATCTATTAACTTTTTTTTTCATATTCAAATATTCACTATCGCATTTTATTTGATTTGGTTTGGGTTATGTTGCGGGTTTGGGCTACATTTTTATTTCGCATTCTTTAAAAAATGCATGAAGTGATTTAATTTTTACCACGTGTATTGTTTATTACTTATCGGGTTTTGTTAAGTTATTTTCAAGATTATGATTATTCTAAATACTCTATTGTAAATGTGAGTAGTGAGAAGGAGAAATGTGGTTGTTAGATTTTTGATGGATTTAAGAATGGTTGCAAAGAGTGATGAGGTGGTTATGTTTTTAGAGGGTTTGATGGTGATAATTCCATAGGAATATAATATTTTTTAGTAGATTATGAATTGGTTTTGTAGTTTATAAGCGTTGGAGTATATATTATTATATTAGTGATGATGATTACCCCTTGGTGTTGGTACATTATTAAATTTTCTTGATTAAAATTATTAATTTTGATTCTTATTCATGTGGAATCATTATCATGTTAAAGTGCGCAGGAAGTCGAAAGATACATGGGATACAGTGTTGTAAAATTTCAATAGTTTGAGGTGTCGATGTTTATTGTTTAGGTGTTAGTTCCAATGGTTATAAATTGGCTAGAAGCAGTTGAGGAGGGGTTTTAATTAAAAAATATTCTCGGTCATTTATGGGTTTCTTTAGTAGTGGGATTACTTTTAAGGGTGGCTTGAAAATGATGGATGAAAAATCTTTTTTAGCAAATTTTTTTTAGAAAGTGTTTTATTCCCTTGATATAGAAGTATGAGTGTATTAAAAAAATCATGAAATTTAATGAAGTTGGATACAATGTGCTTTCCCTTGTGATTCACATCTGTGCATTGAAGGTCTAGTTTTTAGAATACATGGTTGATGAATAAATGAAATCCTATAATTTTGAGTCAACATGGAGGTTATAGATTCTAATAAAGTTTGCGAGTTTATGTTTGAGGTTTTGGTTATAGATGAGGGATTGTGATGAAGCTATAAAGAGTAGTTTTCTTCGAGTTTCATAGATTGGTAAAGACGATTCCTTGAGTTGTGTTCCTAATGGAATGAGGAATAAGGGAGTGATGAGATTTTCTAGATGTAGGGTGGGGATTATGCCCTAGGGTTGAGTATCTCAAGGTGTACCATAACTGTATAGTTCATCTATTTCAACGATGATGTAGTGGGGAATCAGTATTATGAGATACCCATGATTCGTGGTGTTTCTTGGTTTTAGTATGTTTTAGTTTTATATAGTCAGATGTTCTTGTTTTAGTTGATAAAATTATAGGATGTAGTGAGTTTGGTTTGAGAGTCAAGGCATGATTATGGCATGAATTATTGACCTCATACCATTATTAACCAATACCCTCTTTCAATTTATACTAAATGTTTCAGTTGACTTATTTTCAATGAAATTATTTATCTATATTTACATTCAAATTCCCATGAAAATATTAATTTTATTGTGTTGGTTACTGTGTTTGTCCAAATTTAATGATTCATAAGAAAAACAGAACGAATATTTCTACTTTAACTAAATGGATGTGAAATTTTCAAAACTAAATTTCATTCTTATGGGAAATAATTTATTTATAAATTTTTTTTCACAAAATTTTTCAATACTATGAAAGGTATTAATATTTAGTGAGATGAGGTTTTTGTTTTGGGAAGGGATGGTCAATGTGGTCCTTCTCCCTCATGTGTGAGTTTTTTAACACTAAAGGATTGTTGTTTATCCTTTTGTATGCGAAAGTGATTTTTTAACGAATGGATGTAAGACGTGTTTGTGGATATTAGTTACACGTTTGGGGAAGGTGAGGGAGAGTTATTTCATATCCTTTAGATGTTCGTGATAGAATTTATATTCACTAACCCCAATTTTTCTATTTCCTATATCAATTAGGGTAACAAAACCTATGATATTGCATAGTAATTTTGGATATACCTTGGTTATTTTTCTCCCCCGCGTGCCCCTTTTTGTTTAGAAATGTATCTACTATATTAGTTTTCTCATTGAAATTGTACCATTTTTTTTCATTTTCATTAAGTTTGGTCACTTGTTTTCGGTTGTTTAATGAGATTCTTTTATTATGAATGAGGTGAATGGTAGGGATCGTAAAAAGGATGTTTAATTTTTTACTGTAATGGTGGTGGGTGCTAGAACTATTTTTAAGGGGGCTAGAAAGTGTATTGATTTTGATGGGGGTCTATATTGGTTCTGTTGATTTCAAAATATTTATTTGAAATTTTTAGTATATATTAATATCTATTTTCATAAGGAAGTGGTTCTCTTATACTATATTTGGAATTATTCTTTAGTCTATTTGAATCATAAATAATAATATTTAATATTCAAATTGTATGGAGATGAATAAATATTGGATGTATGCTAATTGTTTAACTATACAGTATGAGAATGGATTGAAAGATTTCATCAAGTCTGGAAAGGATCATGCAAATGATCCTTATCAAATCCATTTTCTTTGTTTTCGTTGTGGTTATTCTAGAAAAACTACTCTATAGGAGTTGAAAAAAAAAATTTGATATGTCACGGAATATGTCGGAGTTATAAATATTTGAATAAACACGAATAAAATGAGAATGTAGCTACTGGATGGGATAAAACAACATTTTATGGATCATCAGATATGATTACAAATATCGATATTTAAGAAGACTTTATGGGGGATGTGATTAAATATGTCAATGATGATGAAGATCATATTGAGGAAATGAGAAAGACAATTGAAGATGAACACCGAGAATGCCAAAAAAATATTGGAGAAGATAAAGAGTTGTGAAAAGATTACATTTTATACTGGATGCACTAAATATACTGCATTGTTATTGTACTGAAGTTGTATAAGTTGTGTGTAGGAAACAGATTGAGTGATGTCAGTTTTATGGAACTACATGCTCTCTTGAAAGACATGATCCTAGAAGATAATGATCTCCCAAGCCTGACATAAGAAGCTAAACAAATGCTACGCTCAATGGGTATGATTTCTGAAAGAATAAATGCCTGCATGAAAGAGTGTATATTGTTTCTTAAGGAGAACAAATCACATATAGAATTCCAAAAATATGGTGATTTCTGATACAAGAATGATTAATCTAGTCCTATAAAAGTTTTATTGTACTTTCCATTCATTCCAAGGTTTAGGCATCCATATGGAAGTAATGAAACTACAAGACAATTGTTGTGGAATGAGGATAAAAGAAATAAATATGGAAAATTATGTCACCTGGCCAACACTCCTCAATTGAAGAGAATTGATCATGAGTATCCTAAATTTAGAAATGTTCCAAGAAACCATCATCTGGCATTATCTACAGATGGTGTGAATCCTTTTGGTTTTCAAACCAGGAATCACAATACATGGCATGTTATGTTGGTAAATTATAACTTGCAACTCTGGTTATGCATGAAACCAAAATTCATCATGTTATCTATGATTATATCATGACAAAAACAACCAGGAAATGATATTTATGTTTATTGGGTTTCTTTGATTGAGGATTTGAAGTTATTGTGGGATTTAGATGTTACGTTATATGATGCCTATAAAAGTGAATATATCACGTTGAGAGTGATTCTTTATGGGATGATAAATTATTTCAATGCATTTGGAAAATTTTCAGGCTATAGCATTAAAGGAAGACTATAAATTTAAAGGAACCCAAGGGTGTCCCATGTGCAATGAAGATAAAAAAGTAATTAGGTTGAAACATTCATCAAAATATATTTTTCTAGGACGTCATAGATTTCTACCCCATCATCATAAGTACCGATCATGGACGACATCATTTTAGGGATGTTCAAAACAACGCACAACACCGTCTCTACTAATAGGTGATCAGCTGTTTGAGAAAGTAAAAGATGGGAATGCTATTTTTGGTAAACTATTTTTTAAAAATCGTACAAAAATTGATTAAAAAAGAACACCTTTTTTAATTAACATTCTAGAATTTTCTATATGTTAGACATTTTATTGATGTGATGATTATGGAAAAAATGTGTGTAAAAGTTAATTGGAACGTTTCTAAATGGCCTTCGACAAAATAAAGGATAGAATTAAGGAATGGTTGGACTAGGTTGACATTTGAATATGAGAAGAGTTGGCCCCAGTGAAGGGTGAAAGTAGAATGTTTCTTCATTCAGCTACTTACACTATTTCCAGGGAAGGGATATGTCAATTTGTCAACTTCTTCAATGATGTATTGGTTCTATATGGGTTTTAATCAAATATCATTAACATTGTGTCAATGATTGATTTGAAATAAAAAGATTTTAAATCACATTACTATCATGTTTTGAAGAAATATTTACTTCATATTGCTTTACATTGCATTATTTTGAAGAATGTTTTTCATACGTTAACCATACTTTGTTTTATTTTCAAAGCTATATGCAGAAAAGTTTTAGACCTGGAGAAATTTCCAGCTATGGAATGAGAAATTTTTATCATATTTTATGAATTAGAAATTTTCTTCCTACCATAACTCATTGATATGATGGTTCATTTGATGGTTCACTTAATGACAGAGATTCGACTTTGTGGTCCGGTGAACTATAGATGGATGTACCCCGTTGAAAAGTATATGAGGATTATGAAAGAGTATGTCAAAAATCAAATTCATCCAGAGGGTTGTATTATAGAGAGATATATTTTTTAGGAAGACATTTAATTATGTACTGAATTCATATCTGATGTGGAAAGCATTGGTCTCTCAAAATCTCATTACACTGGATGCATTGAGGGTGTGGGAATTTCAGGAAGAGATGTTGTGATAATCAATATTACAGATCTGGAGCAGACCCACCTTTAGGTTTTGCATAATAGTGGGGAGGATTCTCCTTATATTGAAACACCAAATGAAATTCATAAGTAGTTTAATCCATCAAGGGCTGAAAAATAGATATCAAATACACTTAATCACCAATTTATAGGATGGTTTCGAGACCATATTTTTTAAAAGTTAGCTGAAAATTTGAATTCAATTTCAAAACTACTTTGGTGGCTAGTTGCCCGACCAAGTGTGTATGTATTATCTAACAATGGTTATGTAATTAATGATTATAAATATTATACCGATGAACATGATGATGATAGTACCATGAAAAATAGTAGAGTTACACTTGTGGCTGAGGCGATACATATATCTGGTAGTAAGGACAGAAATACAATTTATTGGTATATGTCGTTCTTTGGCATTATCAAACAAATATGGGAGTTGGATTTTATGACATTCCAATTGAAAATTTTTCAATGAAAATGGGTTGATAACAATAGCGGTGTTAAAATAGATGAATTGGGATTTGGAAAAGGTGACTTTAGTAAAGAAGGGTACAAAGACGAATAGTTTATAATGGAATCACAAGCAGTACAAATATTTTATGTTCCAGATCCCGTAAACCAAAAGTGGTTGATTGTTCTGTTATCATCCAAAACTACTAAAGGGTCTGATGAAAATTAAATTGAGGACGATCCACTATATTGTATGTCACAATAATTTCAATATGATCCCAATGCAGATGACGTTTTGTATAGTAGAGGAGACAACAATGAAGGGATTTGGATAATTGATTGAGGTGTCAAATCCCTTCAGCATTTGAAAAAAAGAGAGTTCAATAAATAGGTTATAGTTTGTTTGTAAAATAGATATTGTTATCTCATGTTATTATCTTATCATTACGGAATTTATGTAATATAAATTAACTGTTCAACCACTTTTGCAGATAATGACTTATGCATGTTATGGTTCTCCTATCCTTGAGGCTGAACATGTCTCTCAAGATGATGCTGCTACTGCAGCTCATAGTGAAAACAATAACAAGTTTCTGAACATGTTGTTTCAATAAGTGTTGAGGTCCAAAAACCATCAGCACATGCCATTGTTACTATTTTAGATGAACAAGTTGATGATGTTGATATCGATGAAATGGTCGGGGATGAAGGACCGATGTCACAGAAAACATAGGTGCGTCATAGTTTGATGGTTTTATCCAATGTTCTTAAGGTGAATTGTAAAGTCATAAAATTTGATGATGGATGGAATGCACAAGGCCAAAATGTGAATCCCTCCAAGCTATGTTTAGTAGTTACATCAGAATTGTCACTCGACAACGTGTACCGACTGACATAGATTCATGGAACCATGTTGTGTCTGGGATGAAGGTTGTGATATGGGAAGAAATTATGGTAACATTATGATATTATTTATTTAACTTACTAGTAAATAAAATAATGAAATAGTTTCTTACTCTTCTCAATACCTTGCAGAGTAAATTTATAGTTGATGATCTATATAAGAATTATATACTAAATCTTGCAGGAAGTATTCATCAAGGATTTCAAACTATTTTAATAGAATGTCACCTGAAGGATTCCAATGGTAAAAGAAACCCGCACCTACCCCTTATCTATGCTTACCTGATATCCCAAGAAGCATGGGATGCATTATTTGTCCGCCCTGGTGATGAAAAGTTTTAGGTACATTGTAGCTGATAATACGTTGTTTGAGGATACATGTATTCATCACTTTGATTGTCAATATTTTATTTATGAAACAAGAACTTAGTACTGAAAATAAGGAAGGTGCATCAAAACCGACATACCCCTATCATAAATTATAGAAGGGGTGCACTTCACTAGAAAAGAAAATGTCAAGTATTTTAAATTTATTGTAATATTGTTATATTCCTTGAAACAACATCATAATTATCTTTCTATATTTATATGTCGAATTATGATTCTTTAGAAAAAGACACTTCCATCCCATGTTATGTGATATGGAAGGAGGCGCGTTTCAATTAGGAAGGGATGATAGTAGACGAAAACACACAAAATGTATTGGAAATATGTATAAATTTGACATAAAAGAATGTTTTGTTTTAAATTTATATTTCATAATAATAATTACTTATTTTCCATTATCTGATAGTCATAGGAATCAACTAAATCTATAGAAAATGCAGATCTATTATCGATGGCTTTGATGTAGCCAGAACAATACAGCCATGTCAGAGGTGCAGGGCTTGGGGAAACACGCTGAGTATATTTTGAGAAAATAAACAAACAGCTGATAGAAATGAAGAAATAGAACAAATGAATGAAATACTAGCACCTCTTGAAGAACAATTTCAATGGAAGGGAGAGTTGCTAGTAACATTTTTGGGTGGGAAGCAAGAAGAAGACACAACTCAGGAACAACCAGCGCGTGAAGATCCCACCCCACCCCCACCAACATTGAGGTGAGCCATTCCTCTCAAAGAGATATATTAGTCATGGGAATAAATATTCTAATAATTGTTACCATGAAATGTGAATAATAAAAACACTGATACTTTTCATGTACTGGTATTCTACATGGTGATAATGATGGGGATTTATATCTATCGACACCCACGTATCACCTTGTAGCGAGGGCTACAATGTTCAACATCCCAGAGGAGAAGCTGCATAATAGACCACATTCTATAGATAATATGAATGTGACGATTATAGTAGCTCATGAACCAAATGCAGAGCTACCTATTCCAATTTATGAAGAAGATATTCATATGGTCGAAAAGGTTATTGGGACATTCATTGCAAGGCCATCACAACTTGTAAGAGTACATGTGGACAAAGAGGTATTTATTCAAAAAAATTCAAGCTATAACTTTAATAATTAATGAAAAAAATCTCTTAACCAATGAATGTTATTGTAGACAGATAAAGGGAAGGGTTTGACAAGAAACATGGGCTCAAAAGCATCCAAAGGGTCAACCAAATGATCCAAAGGATCTACTGAAAGCATAATAACGATGCCTATTTTCTATACAGATTTACTATCATTGAAGACTCTTGTGGATATGAAGCTAAAATTTGGTAGTTGTTTAATAGTTGTTTTTGAAAAGAATATATATAGAGAGGAAATTCATGATTTCTTTGCTGCTAAAAATGTTAATTACATCCTTGAATACGGGTGGCTAGACATCACAGTTGTAAATATTTATTTAAGGTATGTTTTCATGAATTGATGTTATAAAAGATGTTATATTATGATAATTATAACTAAATGAATTTCATATTATTGGCAGAAGTAAATATGAAAAATAGTTCTAGGAATTACTCCATGAGCCAAAATTCGAACGTGTCAGTCCTCATACCACATCAACACAACTAACATAATTATTGCCACCTAAAAGGGTTGAAATAATGAAAGGCTTGCTGAAATCATTTGAAAGCAAGATAACAGATGACAAAATCTTCCTAACACCAACCATGCAGGGGTAAAACTCTACGATTAAAGCATATCAATTATATTTTCACTTCTTTAATTAATTATTCTTTATTGTGTTTTTAAAAAACATTAAATTCAAATTATGGTAATCATGGATACTCCAATGATTTGTTTTCTGGATTCAATTCAAGGATATTCAACAAAATGACAACACATGATGGAGTTTCTGAATCTATAAGACACTACATCCAACATTTTAAGTCTAAACATCATGTTATATAATTTATATAATCTTTTACTAAGGATTCTGTTATGATAGGGTGGGTTATCAATATCGTCTAAAAAAGGAATGTGGACATGGGATAAGAATAAGGAGGTGAGAAGGTACTGCGTATGGAAAAGTGTCAGGGTATATATAATAAAATTTCACTATCCAAGCACTTGTCAAAGTAAGATAATTATTCTCCTAAAGATCAATGTTATTGTAGTGTCAAAAACAAACAAACGATAAATATTTTAGTTATTATGTTTGTAAATTTATGAGAGAGATCATTTTCGATCAACAAGCTGGCATCTATATAGTGGCATTTAAAAAACCAACCACTATTTCATTTAAATTATTTATTAATTATTTATTTATATATTTTGCAGTACTACTTTGACCGTCAAAAAGAATCATATTCACAAGATGATATTGATTTGTCCAGAAATGAGTGGTCCACATACTTGATGGAGTATTGTACACAAATTGCCTGAAGATCTCACTTGGGGACGTGTAAAATTGGAAGACATTTTTGAGAGGGGTTCAAAAAAATCAAAATATGAAACATTATTGTATAAAAATGTTCATAGGAAAATTTTAATTGTTAATACATAAAACATCCTTTCTATAATGATTCATTTGTCCATTTTGAAAGATGAAATTCACTAGAAACATGCTAGAATGATGAACCACTTTTCTTTGGGCTTTGGATAAGAAAAACCTGTAAAATCGCTAACATACATTCATATTACACATGCCCACTAACATTCAATGAAAATATGGGTAAATATCTCATCCCTAAATTGATTTCTGTGTGAGCATTGATATTCCAAATGGATTCACATGCGTTGAAAATTTTCATTGGTAGAGATTGTATGTTTTCTGATTATCAATATTAAGAAAATGAACATTGTTTGAACCTCCTTCCACCACATGGTCCCCCCCCCCCCCACATCATTGTTTTCAATCTATCACAACTATCCATGGGTCATTTTTGATGTGTATGAGTCAACCCCACCTTAATCTGAGGCACAATGTGATTGGCATCACTCAAAGTGTCTCTCTTTTGTTTAAAATGGACATAATTTTAAATGAAAACAACAATTTATGTACGAAAACTGGCTAAACACATTCAGAATGTGTTTAAACATTAGGAAAATGATTCATGCGTCATTTGTGACATGTATGAGTCAACATAGCCTCAATATGAGACACAGTGTGGCCAGTATCAGTCAAAGTGTCTCACTTTTGTTTAAAAAGAACAGAATTATAAGTGAAAACAACAACTGTCATAGGGAAAACCGACCAAACATATTTGGATTCTGTTGATACTTTATTTGAATGATCCATGGGTAATTTTTGACTTGTAAGAGTCAAAACCCCCTCAATTTGAGGCGCAATGTGACCATTATCACACAAAGTCTCTCTCTTTTGTTTAAAATGGACATAATTTTATGTGAAAACAACAAATGACATACATAAAACAGACCAAAAAAACACTCAAATTGTGTTGATAGATTTTGAAAACTATCCAGGGGTCATTTTTTAATGTGTATGAGTCAACTGTGCCTCAATATGAGGCACATTGTAACTGGTATCACTCAAAGTGTCTCTCTTTTGTTTAAAAAGGATAGAATTTTCCGTGGAAACAACAACTAACGTATGGAAAACTGACCAGAAAAATTCATATTGTGTTGATACTTTAATATAATGATCCATGGGTCATTTTTGATGTGCAAGAGTCAACCCTGCCACAATCCAAGGCATGGTGTGACCGGTATCACCCATAGTGTGTCTCTTTTGTTTAAAATGGACAGAATTTTAAGTGAAAACAACTACTAACTTATGAAAAACTAACCAAACACATTATTGTTGTGTTGATACTTTAGTATATTAATACATGGGTCATTATTTTTGTTTAAGAGTCAACCCCTCCTAAATTTGAGGCACTATGTGACCGGTATCACTCAAAGAGTCTCTCCTTTGTTTAAAATAAATAGAATTTTAAGTGAAAACAACAACAGACATATAAAGAACCATAAAAACACATTTTAATTGTGATGATACAATAGGATAAAAATAAATTGGTCATATTTGACATTCAAGAGTCAACCCTACCTCAATCTGAGTCACAATGTGACCGGTATCACACAAAGTGTCTCTCTTCTGTTTAAAATGGACAGAAATATAAGTGAAAAACACAAATAACATATAGAAAACTCCACAAATTCATTATTATTGTGTTGATACATTATGAGAACTATATATATGTCATTTTCTATGTGTACATGTAACTCCTACCTCAATAAATGGCATAGTGTGGCTGGAATCATTCAAAGTATCTCTCTTTTGTTTAAAATGGACAAAATTTTATGTGAAAACAAAAGCTAACATATGGAAAACATACCAAACCCAGTAGGATTGGGTTGATAATTTAGTAGAACGATCCATTGGACAATTTTGACTTGTATGAGTCAATATATCCTCAATCCAAGGCACAATGTGATCAGTATCACTCAAATTGTCTCTCTTTTGTTTAAAATGGACAGAACGTTATGTGAAAACAACCACTAACATACGAAAAAACTAACCAAATGCACTAGGATTGTGTTTATACATTAGAAAACGATCCATGGGTCATTTGTGACTTATACGAGTCATCCCCACCTCATTATGACGCTTGGTGTGGCTGGTATCACTCAAAGTGTCTCTCTTTTGCCTAAAATGGAAATAATTTTAAGTGAAAACAACAACTGACATACAAAAACCAAAACAAATGCATTCATATTTTATTGATACTATAGCAGAACTATCCATGGGTCATTTTTGACATGTAAGCATCAACCTTTCCTTAATCTGAGGCATGGTGTGACCGGTATCACTCAAAGTGTCTCTCTTTTGTTTAAAATAGACAAAATTTTAAGTGAAAACAACAACTTACATACAAAAAACAAAACAAATGCATTAGTATTATGTTGATACATTAGTGAAAAGATACATGGTTCATTTTTGATATTTATGAGTCAGCCTCGCATAAATATGAGTCATTATGTGGACGGTATCACTCAATGTGTATCCCTATTTTTTTAAAATGGACTAAATTTTAAGTGAAAAAAAACTGACTTACGGAAAACTGACCAAAGACATTTGGATTGTGTTGTTACATTAGACCAATGATCCATGGGTCATTTTTTATGTTTAAAATTCAACCACCCATCAATCCGACATACGGTGTGACTGGTATCACTCAAAGTGTCTCTTTTTTTTAATGGACATAATTTTAAGTGAAAACCACAACTGCCGTATGGAACACCAACCGAACACATTTAGTTTGTGTTTATACTTTAGGAGAATAATACATGGGTAATTTTTGATGTGTATGTGTCAACCCCCCCCCCCCCCCCCCCACACACAATCTGAGGCACGTTGTGGCCGGTATCACTCAAAGGGTCTCTCTTCTGTTTAAAATGGACAAAATTTTAAGTGAAAACAACCACTGACATATGGAAAACTTACCAAACGCATTCAAATTGTGATTATACTTTAGGAAAACTATCCATCAGACATTTTTGATGTTTATGAGTCTACCACACCTCAATCCAAGGCATGGTGTGACCAGTATCACTCAAAGTGTCTCTCTTTATTTTAAAATGGACTGTATTTTAAGTTAAAACAACAACTGGAGTACGGGAAAAGATCCAAAAGTCATTACCTATGACATAATATAGTCAGACAAGCCTCAGGGAGTCTTAAGTAGTCTTTAGACAATAAAACCACATTAATAATTCATCACACACCCTAAATATAATCCTTTATCCCTAGAGTTCATGGTGAGGGATGAAGACAAAGGAGAAAGGGGGAGGGAGAAGAATGAAATGGGAAAAAATAATATAGGATTTAAATTTGATAAATTTTCAAGATAAAGGGATCATATACTATGTTTTGGAAAGGGTACGAGAGGAAATATGTTGAAATACCTTAAATTATACTATATCATCAACATCTTTCCTGGTCTGGTTGGGTCGTTTTCCATACTATTCACTAACATTTATGGATCCATTGGATAAGAAACCCTCTTCTGCACAGTTTGGAAAAACAGTTAACTAACCATGTACTAGTCGTTCAAAATGAAATTGTTAAAATCTATATCCATTACACATGGTCTATCCTAACCGTGAACAACCCTTGTTCTTAACAACTCCCTCAAAAACGTAAGTAGCATGGTATTTACTAGGAGTCACACAACCCATTGTTTTCCTATGTATGTAAAATTGTAAAAGTTCAAATTGAATATGAAACTTCCCCCTAAAATTGTACCCCAATAGGTTCCTCTAAATTGTGTCCCCCAATAAGATCACTACATGACTACTAATCTAGTGTCTAGGATGGACAAAGAATAAGCATATATCTCCGTAGCAATTATAAATTCTATAAATGGCGGGAAAATAAGACAACACACTATAAGGTAAATGCATCATCTGTAAGAACACATTTCCTTAAGTGTACCATGAATAACCCAAATCCATCTACCGTGAGGAATATATAGGGGGAAATCTCTAATTCCTAAGGCAACATGTCCCAAAAAATACTCAAAATCTATAAACAAATTCCATATCCTAGCCTGACACAAATCTTAAACTCATAAAACATGAGGAATAACTCGCATGCTTTCCTTAATCAAATTTTTCTTAAGGTTCTGACATTGAACTCTCTCTATGTATTTTATTTGAGTTTCTGTAAGATATCATTTGGAGGAGATAAAATTTAATGGTAACTTTTTATAATCATAATTAATAATTAGCACATCACATTAGGTATGAATTTTTCCCATCGTTTGAACCCAAATTTACTACCAAAACATATTTTATCTATGTGAACTGCTTATTTGATATGATGATTTTTTGAAGGTTTTTTGGGTGTGTTGCTATAGAATTTTATGTTACAACAGGAAGGGAATTTATCAGTGCTGAAAAAACAACTATAAAGGGATCCTTTATTAATGCTAAATAAGTACTGATAAATACTCCCATTATTAAGGTTTTTTTATCATTGATAAAGGATCCCTTTATGTGTTATTTTTAAGAGAGGATAAAGGCGACCTTCCATTATTAGCGCTGATCTTTACCATGCATTTTTAACACTGTGAAATACCATTATGAGAACTGGAAAATCCTATTTTTAGTAGTAGTGTATCTGAGAGGTGGGGGTGTCGAGGGGGGGGGGGGGGGGGGGTTGGTAGTGGGGTCTATCCAGGGGTGGGGGTGTTTAGGCGATGGGGGGGGGGTGTTTCCAGATGGAGGGGTTGATTCTAACTAATACTAAATAAAATTTCTTATGTACCAAATTAGTTTTTGTTTTTTAATAATTAAAAAATGATTTAAACCGAAGAGAGGAAAAACAATTATACTTTCATTAAACATGAAAATCAACCATTTCTCCTTCATCAACCACTCTAACCCAATAAATATCTTCCTCACATTGAACTATGGTATGTTGATCAAGATTTTGGGAAACAAATATAACAGTCTCTAGATAATCTTGTTCAAATAAAAACACTCCTCGATGGGAAATTTTTACAACAAATTCCAACAAGGATTCAAAGGCAAAGTAATGTAGAATACTTTTTCGACATGTGATGTCAAAATGGAAGGTTCATTATAAACTCATTCATTCCTATATAACATATAGTTAAAATTTACCATTGTAAACTGATATTGATCGACATTACTTCCACACACTGGATCAACCGAATTACACTTTAACAATATGTACTTCAACCCTTGTGCATATATAACATCAATTATGTCTATCTAGTGACCATAATAATAAAAAGAATCATAGAATTGAAAATCGATGCCACTATTTTGTGTTTCTCATTTTTTTCAACATATTTAATGACAAATCGAATGCCATTAAAATCTATATCTTTATAATAATGAGTTGTTATAAATAGACCCTTATATAGTTGGATAAATTCTTCAGTTCACATAAGGTCACCAAACTCCCTTAGGTTATGAACCTACATAATTAAAATAATTCAATAGTGATTTTTACAGAAAAAAATTATTATAATAATTAACTCATAATAAAAATCAATGTATACATATAAAATCATTGATCTAATCATGAAATTATGTATAATAAGATTGTTGTTTTTTATAATCAGTCGCATGAGGCATCTCTTCTTTTAGCTCATTAATGTATTTCTTTCAAATGATAATGTGATCTCTAAATGATCAAATTATGCAAAAAAACATTTAAAAGTTAAACAATAAAAGTGATAAGACATTTACTGCATTATTGGTGCAACTTATGGATAATTGAACAAGATATATCGAGGTGCTTGTATCCAATCAATGCAGTCCATATCAATATGGTTCCTTTTCCAACTGGACCATCATGAATCCGAGATAGATTATCTATTTTTTCAAAAATCATAAGATATTATTCCCAGAAAGTGGCACATTCATCCATAAAATAACCATTGGCTATTGATGCCTCTGGATGATCTCTGTTGCATAAAAATCATTTCAATGTATTCAGATACCGCTCAATAGGATACATTCAACTGAATTGAACTGGACAAGCAACCATTACATCATTAGTTAGGTTCACTGTCAAGTGAACCATAAAATCGAAAAATGAGGGGGGACCTATTTCTCAAAGTGACAAAGCGTGAGTAAAATTTGGTCAGGAATTTTTTTTTAAATCACTAATTCATTGATTTCTTAAACAAAGCTGTCTAAAAAAATTAATCATCTCAATCAGTGGTTGAATAACATGGGGGGATAACAATCACAAATTTTTATTGGAAACAACTACTAATTTAGTATGTGATTGTATTGACTTTTCAACCCTTTCAATGTCCTGATCACCTAATTAACACACTTTGAAATTTTAGAAGAGTATCCATCAAGAAACTTGAGCAACTTCATTATGGAAAGAAATGTCTTTTTATTCTTTTTAGTCATCATATTCTATACAGTAGGAATATATGCCCTGTTTTCGTCAGATAACTATTAATGTGACTTTTTCCTTAAACCCATTTCTTCCAAATCACAATGTACATTAACATGGTCCTATTATTTTCCATTGAAAACTAAAATGGTCCACAATATATTATCACAAACATTTTTTTCAATGTGTATGACAACCAAAATTTTCCTTTGAATTATTGTTTTCCAATATGGGAGGTTGTAAATAATACTTTTCTTTTTATAATTGTGATGACGCTGTCTACCCATGCAACAAATATTAGGTAATGGATGAGATTCTAAATCCTGAAATTCATATACCATTCAGATGTTTTCTTCCTCAATCTGCGATAACATTTCAACTCCTGTCATGAACTTTGGTGATGTGATGAACTCTCTAAAACCATCCAATGTCACTATGTCCTTTCTAAACCCGTGTTGAGGAGGAATAAAATTCTTGTGAGCCATGTATGCCCATTTTCAGGAATGTTTATGTCGTACTGATTTTTTACTTTTACCACATCAAGGGCATGAAAATTCCTCTTTTGTACTCCTGCTTGATAAATTTGCATAATCTGGGAAGTAATTGATTGTCCATAATAAAGAATCTTACCATTTAAAAGTTTCATCTGTTTCATAGTCATAATTCATCACACCATCACCCCAAAATTCATTCAACTCATCAATCAATTGCTTAAGGTAAACATCAATCTTATCCACTAGACTTTTAGGTCCATCAATAAGAGTGGAATGTCATATAATTTTTTTTCATAAAATGCCATGGAGAAAGATTATACATAACCAACATGATGGGCCATGTGCTATGAGTTTCACCAACCATAGACATGAATGGATTGAAACCATATACTTCCAACCCCAATCAAACATTACATCCATCTTTAGAAATGTCGTGGTGTCTCTTATCGAAATCCTTCGATGCACGAGATTCTGTCGGGTGTGTTAACATATCAATTTCTTAATTTCTTTCCACAAGCCATCTCATTAAATTAGAAACATTAGATGACATAAAAATTATTTTCAACCTTGGATTTAGGGGATTCTACATCATTTTCTCTAAGGAAATCAGTTCCCGTGTTTCGTAGTCTGACTTTGATGAGTCTGATTTCCCTTGTTCTATTTCCACCTAGAAAATCCACAGACCATAAAAATATCCAAATGTGTTGTTTCTTTTCTAAATAAATTACAATTGTCTTCCCAAGCATCCAGAGTCTCATATGTAAAACCGAAGTTCTCAGTCAACTTAGGGGTATCGTAATATGACTCATGAATTATAGCATCGACCAGAATAACAATTTTCAATAACACTAACAGCATGTCAAATGATGTGTTCGACCACTGATTCAATGACTTCAAATAAATAATCTCCACAGTAAACAACAATTTATTGTAAGAAGTACATCTAGGATTGAATTCTGTTTTTGCGTCATCAAGTACTTAATAAAACCTCCTCAATTCATGATCTACATTGGAGCATAGATTTATCTCACTGGTCTCAACATCGTGGATGTTAATTCCTTCAGGAGCCAACCCACACACCATTTCAGTAAGCATTTCATACATTGGATCATTCGTCCCCTCAGAAACATTCATCTGAACTACCTCTATATTTTGACAATGAATATATTCTTCCCCATGATGATTCCAACTCTTAAAAATCTTCAGAAATCTATTCAAGAATAAGTGCTCCCTCAAGTTATCTCGTGTGAATTGATATCTTTTTGCACATTTTCTACACGGACAACCAATTTAGTCACTTTGAAATCATCCAGTGAACTCAATAAACTGCATAATTCCATTTAAATATTATCTAGATGATCAATTTGGAAGATCAATCCAACTCTAATCAATAATAATATCAGTATAACAAACATTTACCCAAGAAATCATATTACATCCATTTTTCAAATAAAATATATTTAAAATAAAGATTGGCCAATTGCATGTGGAACATTGATAAAAAACAATTTATATTATTGAATATGAATCAATATAATAAATAATAGAATGGAAGTGAAAGCCCATGTAATTTCCACAATGTTCGTATGTTAAATATAATGATGATTAAATATTCAAGAAACTATATTGAGAATGAATTTGGTCTATAATTCCATAGTGTTAAAAGTTTTCAAGAAAGGAATTTTATAATCGGCTTGTGATTGTGGAACATAAACAATTAATCAAATACAAATCATAATCTATCAACCTTAGCAACAATGTTACTAATAAATAAACTGATACAATTTGTGATGAATGTTCTGAAAATCAATTAGTGAAGAATAGTCCACTCAATTTTAGAGAAACTGCATATTTTTACAAATAATTTCTCATAGCCTCTTAGATTCACACTACCATTGTACCATCAGAGGCAGTAAATATTAACATCCAATGATAAAAATCAATATGAAATTAATGGAAATCTAACTAATATATATCAAGGATAACATAAAATATATACAATTTCAGAACAAAAATATACCAATAAATATTTACTTCTGTTTTCAATAGAGAATATATAGGACAATGAATGTGATGCCCCATGATGAATCACAGGGTCCAAGACAATGTTTCTCAGGGACTCAAGAATTTATCCTTTTATGCAAGATGTTTGTTACTAGCTACAAGGGTCTAAATGTCATCAGTGAAAAAAATATACCATTGGTATCAATAAAGAAAAGTACAAACAATAATATAATAGATCAATAAACAATGAAAAATAATAATTCATGTTAGGCATATAATTTCATATATTAAAATCCCAAATACCCATAAAGAGTTAGGTAAAATGAGTATGGGAAATAATAAGAATGTGAAAAAATATTGTTACATCACTCTAAATTCCATCTCATTTATACCCCTAAACACCATTCTATGTATCCTAGCCCCTATAATCAATGCCTTTCCCTTGTATCCCAGACTATGAGGTCTTCACATGCATCAAGATGCCCATTCATGGTGGGAATATGAAAGTAGTAGGAAATAACCAATTTTTCCTTAACACAGGTGTAATGGTACATGCGTTAATGTTGTGATAATTAATAAAAGTGCATGATATAAAACACACAACCATGTATGGAGTGGTCATGAACTAAAAAACCATTGGCTCCATGATGGAAATGTAGTCATAATAAAATTCATGAACTTAGTCAACCACAATTTCAGGTCATGTATCCCAAAAAAAGGTAAGTGTATTAAGATAAACCATAGAAGGAAATCAAGCCCCATCTCTCTCTCAGTTAATCCATAAGGCCAGAACATTTGTACACTCCCTTGAACCATAGTATCCTAAAACTACATCTCAAGTCATGTCCTTGAATACCATCATTCCCCATTGTCACCTCAAGGATCATATCACTTATGTCTACCATGACCCTATGTGAGGCTAACAAATACAATATACCCCATCATCTATCTCAATCCAATCTTCATTGAACATACATCATCTTATCACACTCCCCCTTAAGGGCTACGGAGACCCAATGAGTACACCAGTAACATTGGTACCATGCATAGAACGATAAAATATAAAACATTTAAAGTATGTCATATTTAATGATAAAATATCATATAGCGGAAGATCATATAATATTAATAATAACATATAGTATCAAAACACATGTGATCAAACTCAAACATGGGTCTCATGGACTATGTAAGCACACACATGTGGTCCAACCTCAATAATTTTCTCATGGGATGCACACACACACAGACATGTGGTCCAACCTCAATAATTTTCTCATGGGATGCACACACACACAGACATGTGATATACTCTAGATTTGTATAAATCAAATAACAAAACAACTTAATATTTATCCAATCGACAAATACATGGACTCTGAATTGTATGTAACTTACAAACTCAGGTAGTCTTCTCATACACACACCGTCAACACATATTGTTTCATATTCTTCATTCACAAAGACCAGTATACACATGAAATTCCATTTCTACATATTTTATTCACACAAAATATTTATATAATATTCATGGATGCCAGATTTTTTTTGTGAATTTCCCAAAATTAAAACCTTAAAATGGAAATTAATACATACCTGATAGTGCGAAAAATTTAGAACCAAGGGGAGCCATAGGTGGTGATACGAAGGGGAGGAGCAGAAATAGAGGGGAGATGGAGTCGGAGGCTGTGCTGCAAGGGAGGGGTTGAGTGGCGATGGAGGAAAGGAGCCAAAGGAGGTGGCGGTGCAGTAAGGGAGAGGACAGGCGGTGTAGTGGGAGAGGGGATGGGTGAAGGTGTTGGTGGGGAGACAAAGGTAGAATCAGCGTGGTGTTGGTGGCGCGACATCGCTGGTGTAGTGAGGGAGGGGAGGTGGTGAGGTGGAGCCGAAGGCAGAGATGATGTAGTGAGGGAGGGGATAAGTGGATTCTGGGTAGGGTTCAAGATCTGAGGATGGGGGTGCCAAAGTATTTATTTTTGATAATCCTTGCGAATGTTGTTTAGAGATCGCTATATGGTACTTATAGCAACCACCAATGGAGGTTTCTCAAGTAAGGGGCCTCCAAAACCACTGTTATAGTTGTGGATAGCTTATAATCAGATAGAAGTGATGAAAAATATTGTATCTTAGTAACATTAACTATGTATTCCATACCAGAAATCAAAATCTTCTATAGGTGGATTAATACTCTTGATAGGTCATCTCTCATCATCTTAGGAAATAAGTGGTCATAGAAGTTCATCTGGAAGTTTTCCCACACAGTACCCAGATGACGAGAAACATGAGTAATCATATCCACCTAGTTCATGGCCAAACCACACTACATGTATGGGGTAAGATTGGCCCTCCAATCAAGAGGTTTCTTTAGATGATCAATTTTAGATAGGGTGACCTCTATCCAATAATTAGTAACCTGTGGACCTCCATACCCTAAAAATATTAGAGTGTGATGCTTCTAGGACTCACATGTTAGATCATCCATCATTGGTATAGGTCGTATATCAGCTGACATGGATTACAATAGATGAAGAAAACTCTCATGAATCTGAGATTCAATTACCACTTAGGGTATAATATGTGGTACCCAAAGAAGAATTCTTGGCAGTAACATTGGAAGCTTTGAGACCCCCATGTGAAGAGCATGGTCTTCACAACCTTCCTAGAACAAGACATGATGAAAATATGGTTGAATAGATATAAAAATTCTACGAACACTCCCCATATCAAGATAAAGAGATGATAGAATAACTAGTGGAAGTAGGTCACAGGAATAAGGAATAACTACCAAAAGTACTACCCGAACTACCCATATTGAAGGATAAGTTATTAATATGTATTCAAATTCAATCTACACGTGTTCTAGTATATGATGGGTAAATATTACCACACCTCTTCATTTAAATGAAATAATTTATTTTTCTCCAATTCATGATTTACAATTTAATTTTATATTTTCTAATTTACATATATAAATGTTTGATTATAAATGGATCACCATTTGTAGTGAATAAGGGCCCATACACCTTATCACATAAATTGAAAACCCATTTAATTCCTAATTAACCCCATATAAATTCATAATTAGAATTTAATGTTTAATATGTGATGGATTTACATAATAAATTAACCATTAATATCTACGAGGTCCTATAAAAATCAAGAATTGAAACTGGTGATAACTTAATCATAGAAAATAATCAAATCAGGTAACCAGAGGTCTATAGATGTCATGTGTATAGACTAGATATTAATGATTTAAACATCAACCTATATAGGAAAAAATATTTTTATTGATACTTACACATTAAATATCAAATTCGCTGACCTGAATAAGATAATATAAGCATAAGAATAAATATAACACCCTTTGCTCACTCAAAAATCATTGGAAACACATGAAATAAAATTATTAAAATGAACCTATATGGAGTTGAATGGGAATTATGGTTTTTTATTATAATAATAACCATCACATAGCCTGCGAATCATATAATGGTGGATGTATATCAACTCTATTAAGATAAATAATGAACACCAATTCCTTATATTGGGAAACTCAGTATTTACCCCGATCATGAGTTAGCTACTCCTAGGAATAACTTATAGCCATGTTCCAAATAGTTCTTAATCTCTTTTCTATTGTCTTAAAATAGTATGGAAAGAAATGAAACTTTTTATATCACTTTGTAATGTCCCAACCATGGTTTCACTCAATGGTTCCCCAAGGCCGGTTGGCCACATGGTCTCAAGCACTCCTCCCTATATACCAGAGGTTGCTGACTACTAGTGAGGGCCTTGGTTGTGTCTTCGAGGAGACTAATCCCTCATAACCAAAGTTAATCAAAGTGGAAAAATAATAACAAATAAATAGAACAATTATATATAAACACTTGTAATAGTGGAAAGAAACACTATAACAAGCTGACCAGTAACCCACCATATCAGAAGCATGATATCAATGAATAAATCAAAGGGTGTAGGAAAAAAAATCGAAGAAAAAAATAATAACCTAAATATATAAACTGAATCAAATAAAAAATTTGATGATAATGTCTCTCATGTATTTAAAAAACAAGAAAATAGGTATACATGGAAGAAAGTAACACAATCTACAAAAACGAATATAAAGTTATCCAAAAATCCACTATTTTTTAGAAATAACCTAATCATATGATACCAATATTTATCCTAATGGATGAAATAAAAACATATCCTCCAAAGAAGGATGTTTCCTCCTGTAGACACCTAAATATATATAATCTTTTCATGGACAATGAATATCCCAGATAGGGAGTGAGATAATTCTTATTAGGCTACCACCAATTATGTCTATATCATCTTTTTTTTGAATATAAACTGACACAATGTGACGGTATTGATGAATGGAATTATTGTACTATAATATAAATACCCCAATAACTGCATCAGCCTCAACTAGTGTCTGTACATGTAATCATTTAATAAATTATGTTCTAGTTTATAATATATCTCTAACACACTGCATATGATAGTGATAATGTAAGAGGATATATGGTATAACCATGTAATCTTGTAATGATGATAATAGTGAAAGAGGATCCAAAGTAATAACGATGGAATCCAAGAACTTACAGGTCATGCCAACTCAGTATAAACATGTAGACTGACTATATAGGTTCTGAGTGTAATCTAGGGGACATCACACAAGGCATTCAACTATAAATAGTTTTAACTGAGTCCATGGATCTCATCCAAGGTAAGATATTATAAGCATGACTAAACCCAATGTGGTCAATCCATGGATCCATGTGCATATAGGCATTAATGAATATCCAAGGAGTGTATCCATGGAATCATAATATCTAAAATACAGTGAAGGGATCCTATGATGTTATGCTGTGTATCCACTAATAGATATGAACCATGATCCATGGTGGGCATCTCTCTTAAAAACTAGATCATTGAATCTGAATGGAATCCTCTGAGTAAAAATGGAATTCCATTTGGAAGAAAAGTCTGTCTCAACTCTGAGAGCTCCTATAAGGTGGAAATCTCCATATTCAATAGGCACCTTACTCAAAATTAATTATTTAATTTGGTCCATGTAATACTCATTCCATTTAATAAGGAAATTGCTTCGTTCCAATAAATCATTTACTAAGTAGAAAAGAAAAATAGAAGAAGCAACCATTTATTTCATTAATTACATATTCATTTCTAGGTTCATTCCTTTAGCTTTCATAATAATTACAAGGTCAAATACGTACATGAAACCATATGAAATTCAATTATAATTTAACTAGGCGAAGTGATACATATAATATAATTTCCATTTATTTTTTTTAATTTATTAAATTTAAACACTCAACATAGAAGGGTCAAGTAGAACTATAATGTAATATCAATTAATAATTCATTCATCAAATTTAAATACTTACCTTTATAATTTCTAAGTCATATCACACCCAAATAGACATATATATTTTCACAACAACTACAGTAGAGGCATAAATACGTAAAAGACCCTACTTGGGGTGGAAGGCATTGAGGTCATAACCTGAAATGGTTTAAGGAAAAATTTTGAACAAAAATATAGAATATGAGAATTATTATTATAATCATGGAATATGAATTTAATAAGAAATAGCCAATAAAATCTACATTCATACAATAATGATAGTTTATAAAATAGAGAGACTTGATGGATGATTAATAGATTACCTAACATGATCTTATTACACAATTATCATCTAGTATCATCCATTAGTTTGTCCAAGATTGGAATAAAATTAAATAAAATATCAATTCCCTAAAAATAGGGCATAATAGACAAAACTAATAAATTGAAGCAGATAGGACGAAGAATAATGAATGGAACCAAAGGATTGAAGAGATTACCCAAAAGAATCCAAAGAGGAAAATGATGATTTCATCGGACATTAAATGAAGGAATGATATAAAAATATGTAAAAGGGGGTTTAGGAGCACTAATGAGAAGAAAATAGGGATCGCCTACCATTGGAATTAGGAAATTAGGAAGAGGTGTACATTTATAATTCATTAATAGAAAACATTAATTTCACACAATAATTTTGGTGTCTCATGGTTTAGTCGTACGGTTGTCCAAACCATGTTCCGAACATGCACCTCCCATAAGCTAAAGAGGGAAAACTCATGGTTATACTTCATGTTCTGAGGAACCATGCACCAAACACATTTAGTGGATCTATTAAAAACTACAAAACAACTACACACGCATGTGACTTAGGCCGCATGGTTTCTTCAAACATTATAGCCCCGTTAATATTATTTTCCAACCCTCTCATGATTAGGGTAACCATGTAGACTAGCTCACATAGTTTCTACTAACAATTCAGCCTAGTCCTTTTCTCCATCAGCCAAGGTTCCGAGCTGCTAATAAGCCCCTAACACCCCGAAAACAACCATGAACTCATTAGGAATCTTTATTAAGTACTAAAGAAAAAATTACACTAAATGTAAATGATAAATACCTCATTGAAAACATGTTTTCTTATAGTATATTTTATTATCATTATTTTTCATTGGGACAACTAAAAATTATTATGTTGGAAAGGGACTTATTTTGGGATTTTCCAACCCCAAACCAAGCATAAAAAATATCTTTTAACACCACTCTACATAATGACTTTTTTTGTTCACAATAGATTGAATTATACTCTCCCAATACATAGTCATAGATCAAGATATCATGATTTATATTCTCCCCAACTCTCTCAGGATAACTAGGGAACATCAAGAATTTTTCCTCCTCAAGAATAATTCTATTGTGATCAACCCAGAAAATTATAAGTGATTAGGATTGTCCATGATAGATCATGGTGATTATACAATGAAACTAAAAAAATTTATGCTTATGTGGATAAATTTTAGAGGGATTCTACAGTTGGATAATATAAAAAAACAACAGTTTTATGAAATATAGTCAAAGAGACGATAAACAAAGAGATAATTATGAGTTGAGGTAATTCTATATCAATTAAAAAATTAATAATAAATTGCATGTGAAGATCAATATCATATAGTTTTGGAAATTTCTTTAGTATATTAATCTTTCATTTTTATTGAGAATAATGTTATTTTTAACGATTAGTAATGGTTATTTATAAATTAAGACTAAATTCTATATTGGTCATGAAATCCACGATTCTTCTGCAGTGTTCAAAACCTATATTGAAATTGTCTAAAACCATCTATAACCAACTGTTTCCTTATAGTTAATTAATTTACAATCCAAGTATATATATATATTGATTAGAAATTTACACCTTATAGGGTTTACATTAGATTAAGGATCTACGAAATCAAATCTTGATTCAGATTCATGGACCCCATCTTAGAAATTATTTATTCTTTCCATTTAACATTATCTTTTATATCTATTAATTCTTTATTTTTTATAGGTTCATTACACTCAATGAGTAATGCATCACCAAACATAACAACACTAAAACTATATCTCACTAGTTCTCTACCATATTTAGTTGACCTATACAATACTTTTTTTATCAAGAATGTCCTCACCTCCTAATGAATCTTGTGGAGATTGTTCTTGTGCCAAAACATGTTCATTTAGATAATCAACATCATCAATGTAATTAATTATTCACAATATTCCCATTAGAAATGTGTTCTGTTTCAAGAAATATGGAATGTATTTCCTTGATAAATTTTTCATCCAAAGGGTTATATAGAAAATATACTTTAGTTTCCCTATTATAACCAATAATGATGTAATTCATGCTCTGAGAAGCTATTTTTTCAATAGCTATAGTTTTTACAAAGACATCTGTTCCCCAAATAATTATATATGATTCCGTGGGTCTCTTAAAAAACCATGAATCGTATGGAATTCTATCCACTTCTTGAATTGGATATAATTTCAGTGTATATTCCACAGTTTGAATTTATCATCCAAATAAAGATAATGGAATATTTACATGACTCATCATCGATATTACCATGCCAAGAATGGTATGACCCCTACTTTTAATAAAACCATTCCAATAAGGTTTATAAGTATGATTGTGCAGGTAAACCTTCCCACACTCTATCATGTGATCAATGAAAACTTGTTTTAGATATTCCCTACCTTGGTTTTAGTGGATCTTGTTAATATTTTTACCAATATTATTATCTAGTTAACTGTGTTATTATTTAAAAAATTTAAAAACAATATAGAATACAATTATTTAAGGAAATATGAACATACCTAATAAATTCATCATTAAAGGTGATGACATAAGAAAACCTACCACTTTCCACTAATTTAAGTGAATTACATATGTAAGTATGAATCATCTCCAGTAGTTCTATGAACCTTTATCATTTACCATTGAATTGTTATTTGGTCATTATAACATGTTAACAAGAGTGGCATACATCTGAGGGTTTTAAATCAATACATTCCAAATTTCTGTGTTGATGTAATAGTATTCATATCATTTTGTTCACATTAACCTTCATGAAGCACCATAATAGGGTAAGATATTGGTAATTTTTCATGTTTTTTAAATTTAGTTCCAAAATAGGGTTTTCATGTTCAAGTTTATAAAATATATTTTTTAATATATGATATACTATAAAATATGTTATACTTATAAAATATATGTAATTTGTTTTATGACCTGATATAAAACCCCATAGTTTATAATATTGACACAAATGTTATATTTTAGGTAATCCAGGGTACATAATAACAGCTATATAATATAAGAACCAAATCAATAGGCAAGGTGATATGGTAATATTCCACTTTTAATGCTACCAATCTTGAACCATTTAATACATAGAGATCTATCTCACCCTTTGAAATCATTTTCAATGTAAAAAAATATTGTACATGAATAAAAATGTGTGATCGACATGTCTTATCCAAAACCCAACTTATGGATATAGAAAGATTAATTTCAATTAAAATGTTTATTTAAGTATAAATATTGACTATATTCCTATTTTCAAGTAGAAACATCGACTATGTTCCTATTCCCAAATGTGAAATTATTATTCCAGTTGACTTTGTTTCTATATAGAATATAGACTATCTCCAACTAATTTATATCCATTTATTTCTTTAGCTTATTAAAGGGTATGTCTATCAGTGTATCCAACCTAGATAAATCCATTGACACCTCATCATTACATTTCATTCCCTTTTCACAATAATAAAATAAGGTTTAGAATTCTATATATCATAATCAGCTTAGAAAACTAAATCCAAAAAAGATATGAAAAACGTATTCATGTTATTCGTATTAATATTTATGATGAAAAACAAGAATAAAGTTAGTAAGGAGGAAATAATGAGTTTTGTTATTAGTTACTATTTTAACCAGCTTTGAAAATAAATCCCAAAAACATGGGAATAACTTATTCATGTTATTTATATGACTATTAATGATGAATTTCAAGAATATAGGTAGTAAAGAGAAAATAATGAGATCATGTTATATTATATGATTTCTTTAGTAGAATCCCATCTCTTTAAAAGGAACACCTTTTAGTTCTAAACACATTACCTCTAATGTTTCGACTAGATATATTTTAATACATTATTGCATTCAGCTTTACTTAAGTCGATCGAGTGATTTCATAAAAATTACCTATAATTTGTGACAACCTCAACTGGGGATGACTAGACCTCATGCAAACTATTTTGTTTGAAGTCATGTGATTAAAGGGATTTTAAATTAATATGACTTTTAGTTATTTTATTTTATCTCAATGAATGAAATAATTCTTTATTTAACAGGCTTTTTACATGTCATCACACTCAAAAAATAAACATATTTTAAATAGGAACATTCACAACACTTGTTTTTTTATCTCTGAATTTTTAAATCTTTTTATGTGATCACATGTTACAAATACACATGCATAAAAATGAAATCATAAAAATGATAAAATAAATAAATAAAAAATGATGTGATCATGAGATATTAATAATGTGTTAATCCATAAATCAAATAATGGATTAAATTTGATCCTAATGGAATCACATAATTCAATACATGAGATGAATTATAATTCCCAAATGTCTTTTACATTTTATATATCTTGTTCAAACCAACTCTCAACTGGAACTGTGTCTCCATGAACTCCTGAAATCATTATTACAATGTATACTCACTCATAGGTAAGAGGAATGAGGTTTTGAAGATAAAGTTTATCACTAAAATATAGAGTCATTGGAGCTTATATATTTAATGGGTTTTGTAAAATACACGGATCATCAAAAAATAATAAAAATTACATTATTATGTTTTAAATTAAATAACAAAACTAAATAAATAATAAAAAACATTTATGAGACTGTCTCAACTGTTGATCTGAAAAAATGCAACAAAATTACATAAATAAAATTAAAAATGAAAAAAACTGAACTCAAGGGAATATATTTTACTTTATAATCCATTAAAATAATTCTTAATTAAAAATAGATTCATCTAAAAGTATTTGAAATGATTTTATTAAATAATATGAAATTAAATATAATTTATGAAATTTTTAAACATTTTTTCATGTTTATTTGGAGTAGAATAAGGAACCTAGAAATGTAATTAGAGTTTTCAATGGGTATAATGGGAAAGGCATGTTACATATGGAATAACTTGGTCTGACCAATGATGGGGAGAAGTAGCTGAGACTCAATTCCAGTGAGGGTGGATTAAGCCGGGATATCAAATGGGTGATATATATATATATATATATATATATATTTCATTATATACAATATATATGTATTTATATAATATATAAATTTTCATTTTATTTTTATAAATAATGTTCACACACATACACATAATTCCTCATACAAGGCTGATGTTTCACTCCTCCTAAACCGTCCATATATATGTATATATATAGACACACACACACACACACAATAAATTTCCATCACAATTATTTCAAAAAAACATTACTAAATTTGATCCACCATATATTGTCCATACAAAATTAGATTCTCACTTACTCTTTAGATTTGAGGAAATATCGAAACCCAATATTCTGATCTTAGAAAAATTATTCATAATTTTGAAGTCATAGGATTAAATAATTTCACATTTGATCTAATTCAAATTCAAGGATCTTGGGGTTCAGAAAAATTGTATAAAATGTGTATTTTAAAAATTTGAGTTCAGATTATTATTTTAATAATTAATCTGTAATACCAATTTCCCTTATTTTTCATGGATCATGTAAAATTTAATTTATAAATGATGGAAAAATAATAATGAAACCATATTTGGAACCTTATTTTGTTGAAAATGACAATACGATTTTCTCAACATTCATATTTTGTAACATGAAGAAACTAAGAGATATGTACTATATATCATCCACACATAAATAATAGATCCTAGATTATTGTTCTTTGAATCCAGGGTTGTAGTGAGGGAAAACGATGTGCTTTACGAAGTCCCTTCGATTACAAGATGAATGAGAGAACGATTCAAAAGTGGGAATCATTCATATATTATTTTTATTTCATTTTCTTCTGATAGAAACTATGGTAGAGGTGAGAAGAGCACTCAAATTCAAGAAATAGGATGGTCACAACATCTTGGGATTAAATTATATATTTACATTAGGGTTGATGTTTCTCTAAATAGTATTTTGGTCCCTATGGAACATTAACCTTTAAAAATAAAAGAAAAACATATGAATTAGTTAACTCATAATAAAAATCAAAAATATATTATCACTGTATTGTATCATTATTATCATAGAACATGATAAATTGAAAACTATTTACATGGATCTTAAACTACCCTAATAGTTTAGGGAACATTGAACATGTTATATTCATTCGAAAAATTATATTTTCTCATATTAAATGTTATAATTGAATAACATTATAATAAATTGAGAAATAAATTAAAATTTTATTATTCCAAACATGAATAATATAATTGAATAATTTTACATTTTATATTTTAAACATATAAGTTCACCAACCTCAGCACTTAGTGTATATTTCATCTTAAATTCCCATTCTTTATAATAGGTGGAACTTGTCGATTTTGGTGGGTCATACCCATAAACCAAGAGTGGTATCTAGAAACAAATCATGGGTGTTGATGAAAAATATAATGTTATAACTATGAAAACCTCTTATAAACATGTGTTTTATAATTTAATCTATTTATCTTGGGATATCATATAAATTAGAAAGAACAAATTATTATATTACCCTTCACTAATTTTTTATTCATTGAACATACATTGCATACTTAAATTCAATCACCATGGCCATGTATTTATTAAATATATTACTATCTTGATCCACTAGGTCAGTGATATATCTTTTTTTAGAAGAAAAATAATCTTATCTTGAGCATTCATCCAATGCTATACCAATAAAGATGCACCTAATGGAATTTACCTCACTACAAATTCAATTGCATGGATTTTGTGTTACATCACAGTTAGAGATTAAATGGTACACATTGAAATTTATCACAATTCAAGAAAGCAAAAACAATTATCAAATATGGTATAACCAATGAAACCAAAAACATTATGTTTTTTAATTTTCATTTAAGTTCTCATAATATACGGTTCCTGAGATAACTATGTTTGAAATTATTGGTAATAAGTTTCGATGTTTATAATCCCCAATCACATACTTGTCAACAATCATATTTTTCTTGTTTTTATGATGTATCTAGACCATAATAAATGTGTTTAAGAATAATATCATGGTATCTCAATGTTCTCATTGTAATTGATAGTACCATAATATTTTGATACTATATGTAAGCTATAGACATAACCATAAAAATAATATGTAAAAATGAAAATTTAAAATTATGTTAATCAAAACAATATTATATATGAACTTTTTTTACCTTTAAGGGAAATAAATTTATTTAAAATTGTTGGGTCTAGGGAACCAACCCACATTAGGAGCATTGAAGTATGGACTTATCAAGTATAATATTAAAAAATAACTACTATTCAAAGGTAGAATTGGATCAATAATGATACATTCCCATGTGTCAAGGATGATACCTTGCTACACCTTGTATGTTTTGAGTTAATAATGACACCCTCTCACCATTTTAATCAAAATAATGGATTTGTGATAAAATCCATTTCTTAGACTAGACCCAAACATTATTAATAAAATATACCCCTAATGAGATCAATCCTTGTAAAAATACCATGTAGTAATATGCCTATTTATTTATTTATATTAATGTGGTGTTATGTGTTGGAAAATCATAATAAGATCCATTTATCTTAGAAAATGTAGAGTTTAAGATATTAATAGAGGAAATTTAAATTGAAAAATAAATCGGTATTTTTTTTTACATAGATGAATCCCTTCCATCTGTGGGACAACAAGATCTATCTAGTTATTTAAATTATAAATAATTTTAAAATGAAATAAAATTAATCGATCTTTTAATTATAAAAGGATAAGACATGGTTTTATTCCATATAAAATATTTTATCTTAAATAAAATCCACAAGACCCTAAAATTATTCAATCTATGGATTAGGGAATATAATATAGGAAATGGTTATGCCTTAAAAATAAAATGTATAAGTGTTATTTATTGTACAATAAATAATATTAACCCTCACCTAAAGTATAGATCCAACATGGAAAAAATAGAGGTATTTCCTAGCCTATTAATCATATAAAGAATAAAATAGAGAAAAAGAACCAATGAAAGGTAGATTCAAATGTTCACATCATCTTTTTTTTTAAATCACATTAAAATTTAATTTTATTCAATTTAATTTAGATTTATTTCTTGAATTTTATGTTTGTGAAGTTATGATTTTCGATCATGTAAGTTACACTATATTTTTTTCTCTACGTTGTATTACTAAAAATTAATCATGAATTATAGCAACCCTTATCAATGTCATCCAAAGATGATAATATTTACGGAATGTATATAAAGATGTAGGTTGCAACAATCTTTTCCATTTCAAATATACCAGGTTTTTGTTGAATATGACCACTAAAGTTGTTTTTTATATAGAGTTTTTGCTTCATGGAAGAAATAACTGATGGAATATTCTCAGAATGTATTCAATAAAAGCCTAAGAAAACATTTTTGTAGTGTTATTCAGACTGTATTTGTTTCATTTATGATTTTTATAAGAGTTCAACTATGTCTATTTTCATATAAATTACTTTCTTTATCTGGTACTCATTGAGATTTTTACCACATAGTCAAAGAGAATTAGGAGTGTGAAATTTGTTTTTTATTATTATATTGATCAGGGGTTTTTGGGGATTTTATGTTTTCCATTTATTTTTGGTTGGAAAAGAGATTTTGATGCTAGGAATCTTTAGTTTTTTCTAAAATTAAAGAAGATTTTAATTTTTAATTATTTGTATTTATGATAGTTTTTTTTCGATCACTTTGACACTCAAAAGAGGATAAAAATATTCAAGTAAAATATTATCATTTATCTTAAGATAATAGAGAATACCATCATTAGTAAATAGTTTCAATTATTGTATCATTTTAAGGATTATAGTGGTCATTATCCTTTAGTTGGTGTATTTATTTCTATTTCATATGTACATATTAATTTATTTGGAAGGGGTATATTTTTAGAAAGCATAATTTCTTCAGAACCTAGTTCTACTGACATTTATTTTTACATTTAATGAAAATTTGAAAATTCAAGTCAATTTATTGTTATATTAGGATGAATAGTTTTGTTTTGAAAATATTTTACTACCACCGTTATAATATTTCTTGCCTTTTTATCTTGGGAAATGGTTTATTCGTTAACATTATATGAAATAACATTTCACTCCAATAAAATTCATATAAGATTAACGTTTTATTAAATAATCAAGATTACTAATCATAGAATGAAAATATTAGGGGCTTATTTCTGAAAATTGAAAGAGGAATAAAGTTATTAGAGGAGGTCTAATGGTATTATCTTATGAAGGATAAATGATTGTGACCACTCAGAGATATATAGTTTAATGATAAAAGGATATATGACTTGAGATAAAGTTGATAGAGTGGATATCTCATAAATGTTAGGATGGAGGGGAAAAAAATGAAAAATACATAGTTAGGATATAAAAGGGTATATTTATTCTTTAGAAAATTTAAAATTATTTTTTTTGCTAATTAAAATAATCTAGCAGTTTCCAATGGACGTCTAATGAAACCCCACCAAAGTTATGGTGGTGGAAATAGAACCTTATTCTATAATTATCAGAATTCCGGGGGTCCTTAATTATGTTATTGGTGAGAGTTATACTACCTAAGAATACTACCCATCACAGAATCATTTAATTGAAATAGTCTCGACCCCCTCCCACTCCTTTAAGGATTTAAATACTTCAAAAATATAGTCTAAAATTAAATCAAAAGACACAATTAAGAGAAAACTAACCAATACAAGTCAGAAACATCACAAAAATCTACTTTCCATGTTAATATAGTTTATCATTATATATAAAGATACATATATATATAATGAAACAATTTACATTACAATGATAATATAGAAACTATATATAAAACTACACAACATAAATAACTCATTAAAAAACAACCTTACATAAACATATTCATATACACACACATTTATATGAAATCCATAATAATAAATAAATAGCCTAAAATAAACATTTACACCTAAAAACACATTATATAAAGATATTTTATCATATATATACATATAAAATAAATGTTACTCTTAGTATAGTGTATTTTTAATAATTTTTTTATTGGAAAATATTTTATTGAACATAACACTAAAAAAATATTCAACAACTGTCAAACAACTTATAATCATGTAAAAAAGGTAAAACAACATGAAATTTACATAGACGCCTATATTCTTGTCTATTTTATATTAAGAATTCTAAAATTTGTTTATTGAATAAAAAATACATTTTAACTATGACCAAACATTTTTTTATATTATAAAATATATTTTTTCATCCTTTTTTAGATAAAACATATGCGAAAAAAGAAATTAAAAATATAATTTTCTATAAATAAAAAAATGAATATTTGAAAATAAAATATTTAATTCTTTAATTTCAAACTCATTATTTTTGTAATCTTGGAAACTAACCACTAAATCACTATAAAACCTCCAAATAATAGATAGTTTTAAATACTTCAATTTTTAATCATGATAGTTCAATATCATGATAATATTTTAAAAAAACAATGATACAATTGATTTATTTTTAAATTTTAAATATAAGGAATTCATATAATATTTCATGTTCTTGTATTAAGGAGTAGGTAACAAAAACATAATCACATCTGTAAAGGAATCCATTAAATTATTTTATTTAAAACAATTGGTTTCATTTAAACCAATTTAATTATTGACATTTATAATTCAAAATTAATATTAAATCAAAAAAATAACAAACCATTAGTCATAATTTAAATTAATTAAAATATATCAAAGACACATTAATAATATAATATCATTATAAGACACTCTTTGACATATATATTACATTTATAACGAAAAAAACATAATGATATAATTTATTTAACTAAATTAAAATGCAATTGCTATAATTTCTTGGGAATATATAAAATTTACCTACCCATTGTATTTTAACAAGGGTGGATGATGTTTTATTGAGTTAATTTTATATTATGTTATTCCCTTACAGACATTAGAAAAAGTTGAAATTACTCATTGTATAAATTGAACATTTAATCCATTCTCAAACTATTGAGGATGGAGAAAACATAGTAAAATAAATAAATGGGACCCAATATATGAAAATGAAATAATGGAATAATGTATAGATAAATAAATAAAATAATAATAATAATAACTCACTATCAAAAAAATATATAGGCATCAAATAAAAAAATTCACATTCCAATAATGACCATTTTATCCCACTATGTTTTTTATAAAAATAAAAAAAATCAAATTTTGTGTAGGATACACAAATAATTAAAATTTTCAAAAGACATTCATGCATGAAATGTCTAATATTGATTCATAGACAAATTTATTATCTTTCACTCGAATAAATTATGGAATTTTAAAACATGAAGAATTCCACAATAATTATCATACAAATGTTATAATAAATAAAATAAAAAGGAGATATAAATAATTTATTGACTTGTAAACTTTTACTAGGAGAAAAATATGTTTTACCATGTAAAATATCCATTATGTTTATCAACTATAATGATTAAAAAATAATATTAGTTAATGTATAAATTAAATTGTAATTCAAAATTATATATGAAACTAAGGGATTAAAATATATACTTTTAATTAAAAATATATATCACTACCATTAATGTCCTCATTGATAAGAACATGAATCATGATTACTAATAACTAATATTTCTATCAATAAAAAATACAAATGCAATAGAATAATACATGTAATAAAAAATATAATAAGAAACATGATGAAGAAGGGTTTAGTTTAAAATTTATTTCAAAAATATTCACTGTATACTTGATTTTGTTTTTGGAAACACTAAATTAAATAGAATCCCAATAAATCCTTTGTTAAACATAAAACTATGAATACATAAACAGATAATTTTACAGTTTAAAATATTATATGAATTATAATTGAATATATATGTACAAAATTATAATTTTTTTTAAAAAAATAGTGATATATTGATGTAAAAAAGTATATTCTCAGAAATATCGAGAAATATTATCTCTATAAAAATAACAACGATCTCCAACACCACCATCTAGTTCTTCATCTTTTGAAATACCAACATCTATATCTTTAGAACCACTACCACCAACACCATTAGTATTATTGTCTTCACCATGAAATGGGTTAGTGATAGTATATGAACCAATATGAGTAAACTATTCCCATATAAAGCTCATCCAGTATTGTAACAATAATTATATATCTCTTTGAATCATGGATTGTATAAATGGGATATAATATTATTTTCTTGATACATAATCTTTTTTCTTCTATGTTTATACCAAGAATTTATCTATAGAGCTTAGAGTTGAGGCCCCCTACTTCTTAATGGTGGTGAATAATTCATTGGAGTAGTTTTATTTTTAGTCTAACATTGAACCCTTCCTAAGTTTTAATGACCAAAAAAATGAATTAAATGATAATTAATACCAAAATCGTCATTTAAAACTCTATTAGATGTCTCCAATGAAACCTATAATGTTATATAGAATGTGAAAAATTATATGAATTCATTATTTATTTATGTTGATGAGAAATAAAAATATCCTTATAAATTTTCCTCCCAAAGTAGTATTAACTATAGTTCTTGATCATTTCTTTTAGATTGATTAAAAAAATGGTAACAATGTACCTGAACCCCAATATTCAGTTTTTTTCTAAAAATTAAATTTCTATAAAAAATAATCACATATTAATATTATACATATATATGTAAAAATACATGTATGTATATATATATCTAAAACATAGTAAATAAATTCTAACATTCTTCTAGTTATGGTGGGTCATACATTTTCATCTGAGGGAATTATGATATTGTATTCTTAAATTTTTTTACAATTTAGTTAAGAGTCATTAATTTAATTATAAATTAAATAAGTAATTTATATGAAATTAAATTGAAGATTTAAAAAAATAATTGAGAAATAATATATATTTATACCTCAGCTAGTGGTCAAGAAAACTATAAAATAATCATAGAATATATGCCAGCAGGAAAATCACTATAATAAGGAAATAGTTCCTTGGGGGTTCAAATATTTATATTTAGACCTAATAAAAATCATATTTATTTGACTAATATAGCTCTCCTATATTTATAATTTGAACCACCCTAAAATTTAAAAAAAAATTATAATTCCTCAATATAAATTAGATAATAGAATTATTACGAGAATATATTATAAATTCATAAATATATAAATATATATTTATACCCAAATATAGTTCCATGCTCTATCTTTGACTGTAGAATCAACATTAAACCATGGGACTAGCATGATGGTTATGTTATCACTATATCCAACTGTCGTGGCAAAGAAAATTTTACATTCCTTCTAAATTTTCCAGAACAATTATCAATATTAGTTATATTATTTCATAATATCTATCTTTTTATTCGAAATCTACTAAATTAATGTATGAACAAAACATCTTTTACTCTAATAATCATGAAAACCTCTTACCAATATGAATATGTTAGTAATAATATAATAAATGGAAAATAATTACTAATGTTAATAAAATAAAAAAACCTTCAAATGGGGCACAAGGGGGAGCCTAATCTGCATCATCAGGATCATTAATAACCCCTGGGTCCTTGTTATCATAGTGATATGAATTTACACAAGTGGTTCTATGAGTAAGAATCATTAGAAGAATTGTAGAAGTAGTTGGGGTCAATATCATAGATGTTTGTGGATGTAGACAATATGGACCAGCCATAATGGGATATGGATTCTGGGAAATTAAGGACATGGTGGAATAATAGGTTCTCTGAAAACATATTGAGAAAAATTTGTAAGAATATCCAATAAGGATGAACTTTCTTTAGGATTCATTGTAGAAGACAGACAGGATAAACTAATAGTATGTATAGGGTTAGATGGGGGCTGATGTAGCACTAAACACTATAAATTTTTAATCATGATATATAAATATATATACAACATAAATATACTATAAATATAAAATATTTATACTCATAAGAGTTTTATTATCTTTATTTCCATATCCTGAATCCATTTTTCAGTTCAAGCAAGTATCCACCTTATAACAATTTTTAATCTTTCAAAAATTTAGAATAAAATATCAATTAATATTTAATAATTAATAAGATATTAAATATTATTTCAAATATTAGAGATTAATAATTATTATTTTTGATTAATATTTATAAATTAATAAATGCATTCATTAATATTTATCAATATTAATTATAATTGATAGATTTATAAAATTATAAAAGTATAATATATAAATTATATATAAAAGTATAACATCAAAGTGAATATAAATTTATAAAAATATAAATGTTTATATGTTCCATAAAAGCTTATACATAATTTATAAAAGTATAATTAAATATACCATATAATTTATACATGCATATTAAATTATAAAATTTTATATAAATCTATAAAAATAAAAAAAATTACATATTAATATTGAATAATATATATAAATTTATAAAATTATATTGATTATAAAATTGAAATACTATATACTATATAATTTATAAAATTATAGAAAAAATTTAAAAGTATATATAATTGTATAAACATATAAAAATATATTTTTAAATATTATTTATTTAGATTAATTAATTGTTATAGATTTATAAAATAAATTACTAATGTTTTTAAAAACATATGTAACTCGAAATTAACATCTCCATGTTTTAATGAATTTTAAAAAACAATTTATAAACATTTAATGTGAATAAAATTTAATACCCTAAGTATTTATGGAGTTTTTTTCTCGATTAAATCAAACATTCATTTATGTCTTGAAATGCTATAAGTAAAACATTACATTCACATGAAACCATTTTTTTTCTTTTTTTACATGCAACATTAACTCATTGTACATTACATGCAACACTAACTCGGCATAAGTTACACACAACATCGACTTGGCCTACATTACACGCAACACCGATGTTTTTAAAAAACAACATTTTATGGTTATTTTTATTTAATCAAGATAATTTTTACTTATACATTAAAATTGGTGATATGAATATTAATAACTAATTTTCAAATAATTTTTTATAATGGTTTTATAGAAACAAAACATATTGATAATTAAAGATATAATTTTAGGTAAAGTCCCTATCCGTTTAAAAATACTACAAACTAAACTTCATTTCCTTCTTTGAGATAAAAATAAAATTAATTTTAGAGAAAAATTTAAATTTAAATTTTTAAAATAAACATCATTTTTAAATTTATAATTCAGAAATTATCTTCTGGTAAATTTTGGGTAATTTTTTTTGAGAAACTTCATTTTTGATGAATAATGAAATATACTGCCTTTTAGTTGAAAAATTACGTTTGGATTAAATAATTACTAATTTTAAATTACATTATAAAATTTTTAGTTTGAAATTATATCAATTATATATATATTAATAAAATTTAGGTCATTAGAATCAATTTTACATTAATATTGAATATATATACTTATTAATCTTTTGATCTTTTTTCTAGATTAAAAACTCATAATTCCTTCCCATCTGCAGGATTAACAATAATATATTTTTACACATCTATGAATTTAATTTTTAATAACTAAGATAAACTATTTTAATTTTTCTTAAAATTTATATTATAATTATATCATGTTGTTTCTTGCCCCAAATGATCAATAAACGTGATTAAAATTAGCCACAACGAATAAGGTCAAATTAATCCCAATTGGAGACTATACATTAATCTTAGGGGAAAAAATGAAATTAAAACATGTAATAAACCCATTTGATGGAAAAATTTGGGACATAAAAATTCCATTATAGATATAGGTTGGTGTCATATGACTTTTTTAGGTATGAAAATGTGTACACCAATCTTGTTTTAAAAAATGTCCAGTGTGTCATTTCCTATCCCAGAAAAAGGCCACAACATATCCCTCTACATCACACCTCTCAAACAACTTATGATCTGCCCAGGTCTAAAAAAATAAAGTTCCCAATATCACTCCCCTCCTCATAGAATGCTTTCCTTGGGCGTAAGAAAATCCTAGTATTCCTTTTGTCACAAACCAAAAGTTGTTACTATATTAAAAGGTAATGTCTTCTCTTAGGTTGGTTTATTTTAATTTATTCTATACCACTCGAATCTATTTATCCAATTATTTTTTAATAACAAATTTATAATCAATATACTAGAATTTTTTTATGTTAAGGGTTTGACCTATCCTTAACACGCCTTAAACTAATGATTTAAAAATAAATTTTTTACATATACGACAAACTACCGCCTAACTAAACGATAATTGTTCATTTTTTACTTTGATGCCTCCCTTGGAGAAATTATGATGGAAACTGCACTATATATGTTATATATAATATTTTTTATTTTTTAATATCATTAATTCCTTTTAAAAAACATATCTTTTTTACTTTCCATTTGGTGTATATACGATAATTTTATTTGAGGAAGTCTAGACTACCACCCCCTCAAACTGATATGATTCATTCATACACTGCATGGATTTTATTAAGGATAGTTTTCGTGAATATGTTATATATATATGATATCATAACACTACTATAATAATGATATATATATATACATATATATCTTTTACTTTATTTCTTTCAACATGATAATTAAAAGGATATAATGTTCATGCATATGTACAACCTACCGTCTCCATGAATGGTGTATTCCATTTAATAATTATATATCATACAGATTATTATAATAAACATATAATTTATATAAAATATATTAATATAATGGTTTAAATTATGGAAATAATGATCTAAAGTATAAGTACAAAATATATAACAAATTAAGACACAAGAGATGAATATAAAGAATATTACCCAAACTGACACCTTAACATAAGATTATTAACAAGTGGGTAATAATAGGTCATAATCAAAACATATATGGTTTTAGATATAAGAATAAAGATATGTAAAATATTGAAAATAAATTTACATTTATTATACATGAGGTTTGAATGAGTACGGTGTGGTTTAAGACATATTGTATGAGGATTTCGTCTCACTTTTTATTTCAGTGAGACACATGCTTTGTTCTATACTCTTTCATATTGTGTGGTGTAAGTACTGAACATGATTGAATTATAAGTATTTTATAAGAAAATTTACATGTATTCATATATCCATTTTTTATCTTTATTTCTTGGGATTTAGGTTTCTATGGTTATCAAATCAGTAATTTTTTTTCTCAATTTCCATTCTTTAAGACTCTTGTTTAGTTACGCACCAAAATTAACCATGGAGGTTCATATACATAAATTATACATATTATATAATTAATTTACATTATTTTGTGATATTTTATGATTCATTTAATTTCCATTTCTTACATGGACAATATGATTCCAAGTTACCCATTTATAACTATTAATTGAGATAATATCATCACTCTTCGAGATTGTTTATGTTTATACTTACTTTGATGAAATATTATGATAAATATATCAATGACACAAATGGGTTTCCTTATTCTCTATTTATTCAATATATTTTCATTGAATTAGTACCATTTTCTATTCTTTGGTTCTTAATATAATGTTTTTGTAGAAAAATCTGTATGTTTCTCTCGCTGATTATAAATCTATTGTATTCAATGTAACCATTTTTTAAAATGTTTTCAAAAAGGTTTTCAAAAGTTATTTTAATACCATTCTAATGAAAAATTTATTTTATGAAATTTATGGTTTGCAATTCTTATTTTATATGTTTTAAAATACGTTTTCAACGAATTGATTTTCAATATATTGTATGTTTTAAAAATATTTTATCAACGAAAAACGTATATTTACTCAAGATTTTTTAAACGATATTTCGAACATATTTACCATATAAAAAATATAGATTAGAGTTACTATTGGAATTAAGGGGAAGTTACTCACTATTTCTATTCATATTATTTCACTGAATGGATTATATTTTGATGGCATGATATTGATGACACCCGTTTATCTTTCACCAGTTATATGTTTTTGAAACCCACTTCTTTTTGCAGGTTTGGTTTATGAAGAAATTATTATGAAACCTATCTCTTTATATATGTTATGATATTATTACATGTTTATAAAACCCATTTAATTTCAATGGTTATGATATGGTTATTTATGATCTTGGGGATTATATATGTTGGATTTCTTAATGAGATGGGTGATAACAATATCTCCCTCCATTAAATTGGGTAATGATTTATATATCATGAGATAGAAATTCCTAGAATGAGAAATAATATATTTTTTGTATTAGAGGGCTAGAAGAGGAAATGAAATTAGTTTATTAATATAGGGATGGAATAAGGGGTGAACTCGGTTAAGTAATATAGGTTTGGAATGTGGTGTGAAACCAGTTCTGTAAATGACTTTGTTCACTAAGATGGTCTCAATTATAATGCATTGACTTCTAAAGAAATAATTATATATACTTATGTGTCTTCCAAAATTCTAGGATTTATTCATATGATATGCTTTAAATGATTATATTATTCATTTCCGTATGATTTAGGTCTCATGAACTTCCAATATTTTCACCATGATTCATGTATATGTTCTTTGATATGAAAGGTATGATCTTCAATTTTCATGATCATGTTCTCATAAACTAATTATCATGATTATGCCTACATATCTCCATTTTTTCCCTTACTGGGCATTTGAACTCATCCTTTTAATAATTATATTCCCTGAGGTTATGATGATATGTAATTTGTTTTATGTATCTAAAAGGGGTTATAGTCAAGAAGAAACTAGTGAGAGATGATGTAGCTTATTTACATACCAGTTTTTATTTTCCCATGTTTCTAAAGGAACTAGACTAGTATGGTCTTTAAAATATATTTGTTTAATTTTTTATGTATTCCTCATATGTTATGTAATGTTAATGTATTAATAGTGAGTGTATATAAATTTGGAATTAGGGAAATTGATTAGTTAACCATTGTAAGTTAGATTGGATGAGAAAACCATAGTGGGAGCTATAAGAACATGTTTAGGGATACGTCTAAGGATAAGGAAAATTATAAGAAAATTTCCTAGAATTTTGGTAAAGGATAGAGTGAATGGTTTCCTAGAAATAAATCCTTGTATAAATACTACAAGTGGATGTGGATCAATCAAAAATATACCATGGGGTAAAACTCCGACAAGATGTTCCGGGCCAGATTAAGGATAATCTATACATGGAAACTGGCCTTGCAACACAACTAGTTTGAAACTTCAAAAGGCTTTTCGTTGGGAATTCACAAACTCTTCATGAAACATTATTATGAAATTAAATATATGTTTGATATTAATATCCTTTGATAAAACTATTGTTCCATAGATTAATGATGGTGTAATAATTTAGACATCCTATAAGTGACATTTCCTAATTATGTGGTTTCTCAATATGAAAATTATTTCTTACTATATGATTTTGGTTTTATTAAATGGATAGAACCCAAAGGAATCACTTTAATAGTGATTGTGATGGAAAAAAAATATTATCTTCATGAGTATTCAAATTCTATGGGAGCAGAAATTCAAAACCTCATTGATTTTATCACACTGTTTTTTGAAGATATGAATCCTTGTGGAATTATAAATGGGATATGGAGGGAAAAAATTCTATTTAGTCTTTCATGAAGTAACATCTAACATCTTTCCTACGGTATTCTATTCCACCTATTTTTGAATAATGGATTAGTACTACTGAAACGATATTCTCAGTTCTTTAGTGTTTGGAGAATGATAATGTCATTCTCGATGTTTATCAGTTATAAGGAGAAGATGATTAATGTTGGGATCTAATCAAGAATATGAGGATATAAGATGAGATTGAATCCATGGATTGGGACAACACTAGTAAAAAAATTCCTTTAATAGCACTTGAATATGAATTTACAATTTCTAGAAAAGTGTTGACAACCTCAGCATGGTTAAAAGGCCAAGTCTTTTATCATCTATAAAAAATTACTGATAATGGGTATCTTTATTAGTGAAAATAAAAGAACCGATAAAGAATACTTTTATCAGTGATTTTAAAACGGCTAATAAAATATACCATTTATCAGTTCTTTAGTTTAGTTCAGACCAAGATACCCTTTATTGGCTTTTCAAAAAGTGTTGATAAAGGAATCATTCATTAGTGCCCCCATAAACACTGATAAAGGATATGTTTATCAGTGATTTTAGAAGTGCTGATAAATATACCAGTATTGGTGCTTTATATAGTGCAATTATTGGATACATTTATTGGTTCTTGAAAAAGAGATCATAAAATCCATCTTTATCAGTGCATTTAGTAGCGTTGATGAAGTTCATATTTATTTGTTCATTTTATAGCACTAATAAATATGGAAACTACAATGTCATGTTACATCACATAAAAAAGCCAAAAACAGGTGTAGTGTGCTATAATAACACACTGCATCACCAGAAATAGAATAGAAATGACCAAAATAAGATACACATACTGAATTTAAATGAAATTAATTTTCTAACACAAATACAAGGAAATAAATTATTACAGATTATGTAAATTGTTATTATACTGAAATTAATGTAAATTTTGAATAGAAAGATGCATTTGGAGTCATAAAAGTAACATTGTGTGTTGAATTGAGGTGTGAAAAATTTCAACATGTAAAAAATTACTTATGGATCATTTTACTAAAGTACTAAAACAATTAGAATATTTTTTCTCGGTTGTGAGTATGTGGGTTATTTTTTGATTAAAATTAATGTTAGATTTGAGGACATAGAATCATAATGTTCACACCATGAATTATATTAAGGTGCAGTAGATTCCTACTCATCAAAAATTACTTATGGATCATTTTACTAAATTACCAAAATAATCAAAATGTATTTTATCAGTTTTGAGGATGTAGGTTTTTTTCACTGAAATTAATGTCAGTTTTGAATAAAAAGATGTAGTTCGATTCATACCTATTAAAACATGGGTAAGATTGAGGTGTTTATAATTTCTACATGTCTAAAATGACTCATGTATCATTTTATTAAACTATAAAAATAACTATAATGCATTTATATTATTTTGAGTACAACACTTTTCTGTTTTTACTAAAATGTCATTTAAAATTTGAACTACACACTTTGAGGCACACATGTGGAATCATATGTGGGTTTGACATGAGACTGATTCATACACATCAACAATGAATTAAAAATCATTGTCCAAAATTATAAGTCAATATGAAAACCTATTATCTATTTTTAGCGAGTGACACTTTTTTGGCTGAAAATGTCAATTTTAAAGAGATAACAGAAACTTGGATTCATACTAGTCACATCATGCATCAGATTGAGTTGCAGAAAATCTCTTCATGTCAAAAATCACTCATGGATAATTTTCCAAAATTTCCAAAACAATACAAATGCATTATACCTTTTGAGTATGTCACATGATTTTTTCACAAAACATAATGTTAATTTTGAATAAAAACACAAACTTGGAATCATACCAGTCATTGTACAAAATTATCTAGACAATATGAGACAATTTTCTTAGTTTTAAGTGAGTGAAACTTTATTGTATTAAAATGATAATTTTAAACTAAAAAGAGACACTTGGAGTCTTACAAGTCACATAGTGAATTGGATTTAGGTGTATTTGTTTCCTAAATTAAAACAATGATTGATGTATCATTGTACTAAAGTACCAAAACAATCCAAATGAGTTTTCCCTATTTTAAGTATGTGAGTTGTTTTTTCACTAAAATTAATATTAATTTTTAAAACAAATATGCACTTTGAATCATAATGGTAACACCACACATCAAATTGAGGTGATGATGATTTATATAAATCCCAAATGAATCATATATTATTGTAATAATGTATCAAAATAATAAGAATTAATTTCCTCTATTTGAGTATGCCACCTATGTTTTTTTCTAAAATCTCATTTTAAACTAGTAACATTCACATTATGCCATATAGGTGGAATCATTTTTGGGTTTAACATTACACTAATTCATAAATGTCATAATTGAATTGAGAATATTTTCCCCAAATTATCAAGACAATATGAGAATTTTTTCGCAATTTTCCATGAGTGACACTTTTTTGAATTAAAATGTCAATTTTACACTAATAACAGACACTTGGAATCATACTAGTCACATCAGGCATCTGATTAAGGTGAGGATAAATTCTAAACACCCAAAATGACTCATGGTTAATTTTACTAATGTACCAAAAAAATCGGAATGAGTTTTCTATATTATGAGTATATTAGATGATTTTACTAAAATTAATGTCAATTTTGAATTAAAAGAGACACATGCAGTCATATCGGTCCCCCCTATTGTCAAACAGAGGTGAAAATAATTTTAAAACACCCCAAATTACTCTTATATGGTTTTCATAATTTACCTAAAAAATCATAATGTGCTTCCTCTATTTCAAGTAAAGTAGTTGTGTTTTTTTTACTGAAATGTGATTTTTAAATGGAAACATAAAAATTGAGACATACTAGTGGCATCATGTGTGGTTTTGACATGATAATTTTTCATATACATAAAAAATTAATTAAAAATTGTTTAATAAAATCATCAAGATAATCTGAGCATGACAGCTCATCTTTTAGTGATTAGAACTGTTTTGTATTGAAATGTCAAATTTAAACTAATAAGAGACACTTGGAGTCATATCTATCACACCATCCATCACATTGAGAATTGTATTATTCTAACACATCAAAAAATTACTCATCGATTATTTTACTAAAGTATCAAAACAATATGAATTAATTTTCACAATTTTGAGTATGTTATTTGTTTTTGACTAATATTAATGTCATTTTTGAGTAAAATGATGCACTTGGAGTCACATAGTTCTCACCGTGCATCTTATTGAGGTGTGGATTATTTATAAATGTCCAAAATTACTATTGGATTGTTTCAATAAAGTATAAAAAACAATAATGTGTTTTCTCTATTTTGAGTATGCTAATTTTTTAACTAAAATTTCACTTTAAACTAAAAATTTGTACTCTGACCCACACATGTGGCATTGTGTGTTTGTTTTAAATGAGACTTATTCATACATGTCATAAATAAATCATGAATCATCATACCAAATTATCAAGAAATCCTGAGTGAGTTTTCTTTGTTTTTAATGAGTAGAAATTTTTGTATTAAAACATCAATTTTAAATAGATAATGGACACTGAGAGTCATAACAGTCACACTATGCATCTGACTTAGGTATAAATTAATTATAAAAATTATAAGTTACTCATGTATCATTTTCATGAAGTATCAAAAACAATCCAAATACATTTTAATAGTTTTGAGTACGTTAGTTGTTTTTTCGCTAACAATTAATGTCATTTTTGAATAAAAAGTCATACTTTGAGTCATACCAGTCAAAATATGCATCATATTCAGGTTCTGATGATTTCTACACATCCCAAATGACTCATGGATAATTTCTATACAGTATCAAAATAATCATAATGCAATTCCACTATTTTGAGTATGCCACTTGTGTTTTTTTACTAAAACGTCAAGTTAAACTAGAAACACACACATTGAGACATACAGGTGGCATCGTGTATTGGGTAGAAATGAGATTGATTCATATAGATAACAAATAAATTACAAATCATTAAATCAAATTATAAATTCAATCCGAGATTGTTTTCTTAGTTTTTAGTGAAAATCACTTTTTATATTAAAATGTCAATTTTAAACTAATAATGGAAACATAGAGTCACATCAGTTACACTGTGAATTAGATTTTGGTGTGACTAAATCCTACACATCCCAAATGTATTATTGATCATTGTACTATAGAATAAAAAAATTCTGAAAGTGTTTAATTTGTTTTGAGTATGTTATATATTTTTTCAATAAAATTAATTTAAATTTTGAATAAAAAGACACACTTGGAGTCATATGGGTCACACTATGAGTTGGATTGTGTTAAAGATGATTTCTACACATCCAAAATCACTCATGTATCATTTTTCTAAAGTATCAAAACAATTCTAATTCATTTCGTCCTTTTTGAGTAGTCCACTTGTGTGTTTTTAATAAAATTTAATTTTAAACTGAAAACATGAACTTTTAGCCATACTAGTGGCATCATGTGTGGGTTTTACATGAGAATGATTCATACACATTAAAAATTAATTATGAATCGTTTAACCAAATTTTCAAGATAAGTGGTGAAAAAAATTATATCAATAAGTCGCATAGAACACTTACATTATAGTTCTTATATTATGTGATAAGTGTTGTGTGAACTTTTAAACAATTTTTCTAAAAAATCATTGTTTTATCTTCATTATAGTTCATTGTATAAAAATTTTAGTGTTTTCATGCCAACTCTTATTATCCTCCACGTACATAGCCTCATCATTGGTATTTTCCTCTGCCTTCTCCTCCACATAGGTATTATACTCTACCTTCGCCTCTACCTTTACATCATCCTCCACATCAACCTTCACCTCAGACTTCATGATTTTCTAACAATTTTATTATTTATAGGTCATTACTTATAAAAAAAATATTTCTTGCATTATAATTATCTTTTATAAACAGATAAAAATAATATATAAGAATTATAACACTAATTCTTCACACCCCAAATGTATTTTGAATTTATTAACTCATTCTAGATCACAATCCTAATAGGTAATCAACTAAATTTGGTGTCGGCATACATTCTGAAAAAATTACACATATCGATCATATCTAAAAATATAAATTTATTCTTTTGAGTGACTTGTTTATTAATAGGATTGATATTACTAAGATAATATAGGCAAACAAATGATTATGATATATATTTATTGAAACTGCAATTTCCTTTAGAAACTACTAGTTTGGAGATATAAGTCTTTTCATTTTTTAATGATTTTTCTCAGAAATGTTCTAACATAATATCCACAATTGGTGTCCTTATATTATTTTTTACACTGCAGAAATGTAAACATAAATAAATAAGTTTTTTTGGAATTTTTTTATATTGAAATCTATATATATAACATAATTTGTTTCCATTTTTATTAATCCACTTTCATCATCCACATAGACACCATATTCATTCCATGATCCATCTTGTATTGATATAACAACCTATCATTACAAAATTCTTTTTAAAACATAGGATGAAAATATAACTTAAATTTCATCTTTAAAATTTTGATTTCAGTGTATTACATTTTCATAATACACATCATCTATGGTTTGTTGGTTGAATATACATGAATTGGATCCAAAAAAATTATATTTTTAGGGTGTCCATATAAATTTCTACCAATATCCAGTGCATCCTAAACAAACAAAAACAACTAAGTAATGAAAAAATTAAGAATATAATTTATGTGATTAGATTGTAGTGATTTAACCATGAATTGTAGGCATAAAAAGAGTCTATAATCTAACCTAACTTTTTTCTTATTATTTTCTTCCTCATTCAAAGTAATTTTAGACTTAGAAATGACATAGGGATTAATGAATCAAAATAGTGCTTCACACGATCTTCCCTTTATAATGCATTTATATATTCTTCTCTAGAAAATATGAATAGTTAATGACTTTAAATAACATATTAGATCTCTATTTGGATAGAAGTATTATAAAAATATACCGTATGTATGTATTCACAACTGATATGCCCAATCATTCATGCTTGAGAATATCATTTAGAGTATACAGACAAATTATATACGTCAAGGAATATCTATATATTTCTTCTTCATATTCAACGTACAACATAATATTATCTTTAAATGTGGTATATATATGATGTTGTAATGATAATTAATTTCTGCTTTGGAATTGGTGGGAAGAAGGTACTCTCGAAAGGTTGTTGTGTTTTCTTGGTTGATTCATTCGATTTTATTGATTCAACCTTCTGTTTACCCACCACTTTTTCCATCTATAATATCATACCTCACTTTATATTTTTTATCATAAAATTTTATATGTTTTTCATATGAAAAAAATTGTTAAAGACATATCACATGTATAATAATAAAATTATATGACCATTCATTGAATGCTCCAATAGCAATATAGACTGTTGTAATATCTAGACCATTAATTAGAAAAGTAAACATAGTAGTATACTCATAATCTACATGAATCCCCACACTAATGTTATCTTTTAAGAGGTTTTGATTATGTATCCATTCTCCTAGTATATTATACACTTTACCAATCACAACACGGAGGTACCAGGGTGTTTAATGATACGAATCAAATACAACTATACCCTATCTTTTATGAGGTCTTGATTACCATGGGTAAGGTTTGGGGTTGGGGGGATGACTAGCCACAAAAATAGTGGGATCATTTGGTTCATGTGTAGATCATTGATCCACCGCTTGTTCTCTTTGATCATTTCATATAAATTAGTTTTCCAAACTAGGGAAAAAATAATATCTTGTAGTTAGTATATATGTGTCTGTAATAATATCATCATATACCATCTACTTTATGTGGTTTTATCTTCTCGAAATATGTTCAAGTACAGACAGCAAAACCTAATCCTCTAACGTGACCATATTGTTTTGGCTTCTTCAAATCTAATGAATGTAGCTTTACATCTACTACAAGAATTGACAATTATTGTGTCTTAACCGTCTAAAAATCTATTAGAAAACAATAGATATTTTTATGTAACATTATTATAAATAATAATTAATTAAAATTATGATATACTTACACATGATTCCATTACTTTTTTTTCATCAACTAATTTACCCTCTTAATTTAGATAAGCCTCTTAAAATATCATATGATGTGGGATGGAAGTGTATTGCGATTTTGATTCATCAATCTTCATATAAAATAAAGACCATATGTTGTTTCATATCACACTATTAAACTTTTATTTGTATTTAAAATAAACACCAATTTCTTATCTAATGATGTGTTCCCCATCCTTGCTTTGCAATAGGGGTATTTTGGTTTTGATGCACATTCTTTATTTTGATCAATATTTTTTTTCATAAATTAACAATTTTGAATCAAGTTTGGTAAATTAAATAATATCAAATAATATATTATATACATCAATGAACCTGAAATGATTTATCATTGTGCCAAATAAGTAAATATGTCTGTCTCTCCTACATTATAATGTATGTATTACTATGTGGTGGGTGGGGATTTATTTTCCCCTTAGCATCCCAAAGATGAATCTTTATAAGAAGAGTCTAAATGCCTCTATGGGATTTTCCAGTGGAAATTAAGAAAAATTTCTCAATGAAATATTCTCAAATAAACAAGGTATACAAGGAATAATAAAAATTAAATCAAGGATTCATTATATAATTTTTAAGAAAAATAGGGAAAATATATTTTATCATTACCATTATATCTTTCAAAAGGTTTTCCTTCATTACAGGTTGGGTACAGTGCCATGAATTAATATAAATCAAAACATTCATCCTCATTGTGACCACAAGATATATAATGAACATTGACATATTCGGGTCAATAGGATGGCCATATTGATTCCATCCAACCTCAAAATTTATACCCTGAAGTATTTGCTCGATAATTTTATTCGGCATTGTGATGTTTCATTATTATTGTTTTTTTCAGAAACATGTTTTTGATCCCCTAATAATTCTACAGTTTCATCATCCATAATATATTATTCCTCTGGATTGGTATCATTATCATGTGCAAAATACATTGTCTGTATGATTTTTCAAACATTAAATTCGTCTTTAATGACAACAAAACAATACACTCCATGCAAAAAATTCCACAATTACATGTATCTTTCATGAAAATCATTACTGTCTTGAAAAAATATATAATACTTATATACTACAATAAAACTAACCTTCACTACCATTATTTAATCCATCTTCATATGTTGACTATCTTACATATCTTAATGACAGATTAGACTCCCCCTTTCAAAATATCCTTCCTCCCATCATTGTGAATCCAAAGTTCATTGATGAATTACCTCTCAAACCGTCGTTTTTTCAATTTTTTGTTTTATATTTTTCACTAATATTTTGTTTACATGCACCTATTTTTCATTAAATAATCAAACCAAAATTCATCCCAGGATCATTTTGGATGACTATTAATCAGAGTGGTTCAAGAAAAATAAAATATATGGGGGATGATTCTCAGGAAACAAAATGCAATAATAAATATTTGGGAGATGAAATTAAAGTTTCCAATGAGATTAAAAAATTACATAAATTCAATTGTAATTATGAATTCTAACATATTACATTACAAAAATGAAGGAATAAACATTCAAATCCAAATGACTTCAACTCACAATCATTTATTTTTTCACACATCTTAACAAATGTCTCTTTTTTTGGAAGGTCTTAGAGGAAAAACCAAGTTGTGGAGGTATAGATGTTATGTCGATGGGTGATCTTGAAAACTAGACATTTCTCTAAGATTCCAAGAGAAATTATCCTAAATATAAAGTTGAATACTGGGTCGAAGAGCTCTGCTCATTGTGGGTGGAATACCTTTGAGTGTCAGATTTTATGACTCATCGTAGTAGTATTCCCATACTTGTATGCTTAAATGTGGAGTTAAAATAAGATCCAATGTGACCTCACAAAAAATGAAATTAATTTTTGATGAAGTGTTTTCAAAATTAACCAAGTGAATTGTATAAGAAAATTCATGCCAAGAAACTAAAAAAAACATTCATTAAGTTTTGATTGATTTTTCATTGTCATTTTTTGTACTCCCCTGAAGTTGGAAATTATGAGGATTAAAGTCTAAAAGAGTTAATAATGAGTTGGGATATTTTATATTCAATTCCATATTACTGGCCTTGACGAATATTAATAAATAAAATCCGAGTGGGAGGTATGTCATCAAGGAAATTTGGAACCACAATGATGGAAGGAAGGGTAGTTTTAAAGAGGGATTCTAGTCCATAATCAATATATGGAAGTAAATAAATAATATTAGAGAGGATTAAATAATGATAGTAAAGGTAAGTTGTACTGATGTATTGAATTCTAATATCCCAGTTTAAGAAATTAACAATTTTCATACAAGATGTATGGAATTTTGGACTTTTATGCATGGAGTGTATTGTATTATATATCTATCTTACAAAAATTGAATACTTATTTACACAACCATATTTGTGAAACCTGTGGTCATTTTTTATGAAAATTTATTTATGTTTCTCATGAATATTAAATGTTGTATGCTTATTTCACAATAGCAGATGGAGATGTTGTTCGCAGTAATCTTGTATAAAGCTAGAATGAGTTTACAGGGTAGTGGTGGAATTGTGCAGGAATAGGTTGGGGTGAGAGAAATAAGATAATCCTTAATGAAATAGACATTAATTACTCTTTTTTACATAAGTTTACAAATATATAGAATATTTATTTCAATAACATTTTGAATAAGTTCAAATCACTATCCAAGATTAAATATAAGATACTCATAAATAAAAATAGAAATCTTCGGTGTCCGAATACCATCAACAAGAGTATAATATACTAGGAATGTACCTATAACTTTAAAATACCCCTATATAGCATCATCCATGTTTTAATAGAATATAACTTCTATAGAAATGATGGTGTGAAGATTCCAGGCTTGGTGAAGAAGATGACGACCTAAGAATATATTCTTTCTTTTTAAAGAAGATGTCAATTTTTAAACATTGAATGCACCCAATATGTGATAGCTCTATCCACAAAATCCATTATCTAGGTTTCATATATTTGATCATGGTATCTACCTAATAGTGGTATATCTTATATACTTAAAATTGTTTATGTTACCTCAATTTTTACTTCTTCTATATTATTTTCCGTAGCATAAATTTCAGACAAAAACAACTGCATATGTTATGATAACATTTACATATATTGATCATGATTATTATATGGTTTAAATAAATTATTAAATTATAATCGTTATCCATGTGTCTTAAGGATTACCCTAGAGTCATATGTATTATTTGTGTTAGCCAATTCTCACCAATAGTACACAAGTATTGTTTAGTTTTTCATTTTTAATTTTTTAAAAATCTTATCAACACTAAATTTTTCTATAGATATTACAAAAAAAATTATTCCAAAACACCATATAGACTCCTTCACATTCATTCAAAACTAACTATATCATGATTAAATATCTTAAATCACTATTTCCAGGTATTAAAACATGGATAAAAAACCATCTCCTAACTCAAGTTATCTGTCATCTGTACCACCTATAAATCCATTCATGAATTCATGTGGGATTATAAATTTGAAGTCCATATGTAGCGTGTGGTGAAAAAATAATATTATTTATCCACACTAGAAATAAACATATGTCGACTAACCATACCATATGAAATCATTATTCTCATCCTCTGAAATAGTTTTCTTTGAAAGAAAAAATGAACTAGAAGCACTCATTTTATTTTAATGGGTAGGAGATGAGGTGTAGATTTTTTAATGGTCAAGAACAGTGCAAAAAAATAAAAAATTGAAACCACGAATATCAAATAATGATTTAGGAAATTATTAAATAACATATATTTGATTCGTGCTATGATTAGTTAGTGGGAACCTAGAGGAATCACATTGGTATCAGGGGATTTATACAAGATCTTGAGAGTTGCGAGTCACTGAGTCACGTTTAGGGTACTTTTAAATAGAATTGAGACACTTTTAATAGTGCTTTTATAAAAGAACTGATAAAGATACCATTTATTAGCAGTATAGTGATAATAACTAATAAATGTGATATTTATCAGTTCTAAAAAATCACCGATAAAATATTTATAATTTAAATTACTTAAATAAATTTATTATAAATTTATAATTATTTAAATATATATAATTATTTATTTATAAGTATATTAATACTAATTAAAATATTAATTTATTATTTATAATTATATAAATAAAAGTTTTATAAAATAATTATTATTTATTTAGAAAAATTATAAAATTATAAAATCATAAATATATATAGTAAATATACATTTTTGAATATATTTATCTAAAAAATATATATTTTTATCAATATTAATCAATATATAATCCTAAATACATCATTTTAAAAATGATTACACTGTAAAAATATTTATAATATTGATAAAGTTTACTAATTAAATATAAATTATTAAATATATATATATATATTGAACATACTAAAACATAGTAAAAAAAATATATAAAACAAATTATTGAAAATTAGAAAATTCAAAAATAGAATTATAATTGAAAAAAATGTTATAAATAAATACCCTAATCAAAATAGTATTAAAACAAATAAACAAATTTGACCGATTAAAAACATAATATAACATACTATAATGAAAATTCTAAAATATAGTAAAATTTGAATAAATTACATAAATTTTAGGTGAATGTGTTTCTATATATTGTGTAAATATATTTGTATGTGAATTTGTATATAAAGATGCATTATATATTTGTGTGTGTGTGTACGTGTGTAAAATCAATGTAATCCACGATGTTTGATATATTTTAAGTTTAAAAATCAAACAATATTAAAAATGAATAAGATATTAATATTTTGGAATTAACATTTTATTACTTATATATATTTATTTAATATATATTATATATTATGTTTTATAATTAATATATTTATATATTATATATATTGATTTTTGTTAATAGTTGTTTTGTTAATAAATTTCAAAATAATTTTTCAATTTATTCAATTTTGATATTTTTGATTACTTTTTTCAATATATTCATTTTATATATCTATATTTAATATAAAAAGTTTATTAATATATATATTCTATATATACGTATATAATATTTATTCATTTATATCAATAATTATTTAATTAATAAAATGTTTAATTATTTTTAATTTACTAATCTTAAATCTTTATTTGTTTTTTAATTTCATTTTCAATAACTATAGATTCAATATATACTATTTAGTATTTTTTAATATATATATATATATATATATTGAATTATTCTATTTTTAACAATAATTATTTAATTAATAAATCATTAATTGTTATATTTTTATTTGTTTACATGTTTAATATTATTGTAGACCTTTATCAGTACTTTATTAATACACATAAATGTCACCATTTATCATAGTTTTATTTTTAACACTGATAAAGAGTTACATTTATCGGTGCTTATTTTAGGGATGATAAAGATAGACTTTATTGGTACATTTTTATTGCACTGCTAAATACCAACATTGTTTAGAGAGTTTTTTTATTAGTTCAAGTTCAAGAACTTATTTTTCAATAAGTACTTTCCTTTTATTCTATGTACCAAGATAGATAAACAATTCATTGAGTTGAAGCAAAGAGATGATGACTATGTTGGTACCTATAAGGCCAATTCCCTGAGACTTTTGTGGTATGCTCCAGGAATTATTATCCAACCTGATATTAATGTTGAAGGGTTCTTCAGTGGATTAAATCCTAATCTTAGAACGAAGTTTACCATAAGAGAATTTAGTATCTACAAATAGATTGTGGGTTGTGAAATCGAGGTTGAAATGTAGTTTGGATTCACATATCAACCACATAGTTTTGACAAAAAAAGAAAATGATGTTAAAATTTAAATCTAAACACCCGTTAGAAAAGATAATGATTTTTCCATTATGCTCTATATGTGGGGATATGCAGAGGAATTTTTCTTAAGGGTTCTAGTAAATGTTTTAAGTTTGGAAAGGAATTTCACTGGGAAATTAATTTTCAAAATGATGGGAAGAAGATAGCTCAAAATTATAATGGAGAAAAAACCACATAGAAGGTACCTCCCACAATTCAATGCTACATGTGTAAGGAGAACATGTATTATTCTATCAATTTCCCAAACTCCAGGGTTGGTGTTGATAATTGACACGAACAACCTCTTAAGATGGGTGACAAGGGGAAAATCATGTTATCCCTATTTATGATGATGGGCATGATGTTGACATGATGAATGGTACACTTACCTTCCACTATATAACTAATAATGTCATATTTTATTCTTGATTTACCCGCACTTTCATATATAATGAATTTGATAGTCTTGTTAAGTGGCCACCAAAATAATTTGATGTGGAATTATTTGTGCAAACACATAATGGATGACGATTTCATCCGATGTCTATGATTCTTCCACGGTGGAAGTTTGTGGGAATGTGCTTCCTTGAAATCTTATGATACTTCCTTTTGATGAATTTAATGTCATCTTAGGCATGGATTGGATTTCTATACATAAATATCAAATCAATTTCCATGGAATGAATGTTATGTTGGATATTTCAAGCCCTCCAATTATCATCCTTCAATGTAATGATAAATTTGAACATCCTATAGATCTTACGTCCAGTTTATGGTTTTAATTCACATTTTAAAGGGTCGTTTATCTCAAATGATTAGGGAGAAAATCAACATTGATGATATGATTATTATTTGAGAATTTTTTAATGTCTTTCTGAAAAAGTTTCCTAGTCTTCCATCAAAACGTGATGTTCTGTTCTCAATATAAATTATACTTGATTCTACACCAATTTCAATGAATCCTTATAGATGAACCAATTTTATTTGTAGGAATTAAAGAATAAAGAGCACGAAAACCTTTAAAAGGGATTCATTCAGCCAAGTGTGTCACCTTGGGGTGAAACAATTTTTTTGGTGAAAAAGAAATATGGATCAATGTGAATATTTATTTATTATTTGAAGTTGAAATATATTACATTCAAAAACAAGTATCATCTTCTCCTTATTGATGACTTTTTTGACCAACTTCACAGAGCTCAATACTTTTCCATGGTTGACCTTCATTATGGATGACATTAATTGAGGGTCAAGAAAGTGGATATACCCAAGATGACATTCCATAAAATTTATAGACACTATGAGTATATAGTGATTCATTTTTTATCTTACTAATTCACCTACTATCATTACATATTTAACGAATAGAGTCTTTAGAGACTACATCAGTCAGTTTTTGGTACTATTTATATATGATATTCTTAACTATTAAAAGTGAAATGAAGATCCCAAAAATGACTTTAGAATTGTACTGAATACCCTGAGGGAGGATAATATATTAAAAATTTATGAATGTGTAAATTTGGCTACATGAAGTTTCATTTTTGGGTCTTATAATCTTATGAAATGGTTCAACTGGAGATCAATAAATATAGGAGGCTATTGAATGACGGCAAAAATGAACCGCTATAGCATCCCGTCTTTTTATCACATAAACTTTCATTACATTTTACAAAACCGAGGATCTTTAAGGTTTAGTGTCTGGGAAAACAGGAACATAAAACATGAAAAGAACAAAAACACTCTTCTTAAACACTTGAAAGGCTTCTCCTTAAGTTCATCCTAGTTTCATTACTGCATCTCATAACCTGGGGACATACATCAAAAGAAAGGATGAGCAGAAGGCCCATCAAGGGAAACAAGTGAAACATTTTACATATGAACTTGAGATACATCAATAATGTCATGAAAAGAAATAGGCATGAAAATGAAATAATGAGGCATATCATAATAAAAATAACATTTTCATAACTTGAAGATGTGGCTGAAACATTTAATATTGACAATCGTTTCGTTTCACCAAGGTCCATCCCCAAGGCGTCGTTAAAAATTACCAAGGTTATTCACCAAGGCGTCATTAAAATGGGCATCTCTAGAGATTAAGTCTTTACCAAATGCATTGGAGCGCTATCAGGGCACACCCTTAAATTTGCCTTTATTATCATATGATCCACATATATCATCATAAAACATATCATAAATAACCCATATAGCATAAAATAAATGGGTTTCATTTCATAATCATAACATTTTAAAAACTGCTTTAAAGACATGATCTTTACGTCACTTTAAACCCACAGAAAGGGAAAGAGGGTTTCATTTATGTAATTACCTGAATTTAAAATATAACATTTTGATATATATGTGAATACCCCTGTAGAAATAAGAGCTTTGAGTATTCACTTTATAACATAAAATAATTTTTAGAAAAGAGAGAGAGGCATTTTGAGACGAAAATTCTGCAGCATAACTGCTATGTTACAAGGTTTTAGAAAACATTGAGAATAGAGGGGACATGGGTCAAACATTCATAAATGACCCATAAAACCATATAGGGAAAAAATATAAGGGATTTAAGAACATGGTAATGAAATTTGAAAATATACCATATGAAATGAAGATCATGAAAGGAAGAAAAAAAAGATTTCTCTTGTGAGAATTCGGCAGCCTAACGGCGTCACTTAAACTTCAACAAAATTGAATTGACAAGGTCAAATAGGGTCTCTAATCATATGAAAATAAGAGTAAAGTATGATAGATATATAGTTCATACCCCAAAATAATATAAAGGAACTTGAAATAATTGACATGAGAGTAGAACTTCAAAACGAGAATGGTGAAGAACCACTTAAAAATTCGGCAGCCTAACGGCGCCACTTAAACTTCAACAAAATACTGAAATGAAGAGATCAAATGGGGTCTCTCATCATATAAAGATAAGAGTAAAGTATCATAGATATAGAGATCATACCCCAACATAACAAAAAGTAACTTGAAAGATTTGACATGAAAGTAGAACTTCAAAACGAGAAGGGTGAAGAACCACTTAAAAATTCGACAACCTAACGGCGCCACTTAAACTTCAACAAAATACTGAATTGAAGAGATCAAATGGGGTCTCTCATCATATGAACATAAGATTCCAGTATGATAGATATAGATATCATACCCCCACATAACAAAAAGGAACTTGAAAGAATTGACATGAAAGTAGAACTTCAAAACAAGAAGGGTGAAGAACCACTTAAAAATTCGGCAGCCTAACGGCGCCACTTAAAACTTCAAAATACTGAATTGAAGCGATCAAATGGGGTCTCTCATCATATGAACATAAGATATCAGTATGATAAATTTAGAGATCATACCCCAACTTAATAAAAAAAGGAACATGAAATACTTTACATGAAAATAGATCTTGAAAAATGAGAAGGGAGAAAGAATCCGTTACAAAATTTTCGGCAGCCTAATGGCGCCACTTAAAACTTCATAAAACGAAATAATGAGAGTAAGAGGAGATCTCTCATTATATTAACATTAAAAGGGCAGTAATAGGAGTATAAAAGAACATCCTCCAACATAAGAACATGGAGCATAAAAGAAATGACATAAAAGAGATCACTTGAAAAGAAAGAGAAAGATCGGATCCCTTACCTTAAAATGTAACTCTTAAACCTCAAAGGTTGGGACCTTGAGGGCTTGAGTGCACCTTGGGAGGGCTCCTTGTGAGGTAATGAGACCATAAATTCGTTGGGAATGAGTGGGGAGTCGAATGAATGATAGGAGGGCTTGATATTTATAGGGAAAGTGAGGGGACAAGGCATTAATGGCCAAGGGACACCTCACATGTGCTTTTCTCAAACCCATGTGCTCTCCCTTGGCATTTATCATGGAGTTAGGCCACATGGGGCCCCCAAAACAATAATTCATCACCCATGTCCGGCCAACCTTTAAAAGATCTCATGACATCATCATGACACAATTATGATGTCATTAAACATACTGAAACCCTAAAACTGCATTTATACTATTCACTGAAAAATTCACCTTTTTCAGAAAAATCCCCAAAAATTACCTTAACATAATATCGATGCTCTGAGTTCAAAAATGAAATCCATTATATAAAAATAATTTTCTAAATATTTTTAATTAATTTTTTAATTAAAAAACACTATTCACCCGAAAAAACTAAAACTTGAATAATAATTAATGAAACCATTATTTAACCATTTTATTGAATCACATTACTTAATCAAGGTGCCTAGATTATTTTAAAACATTCTTTAAGTGAGATTACTAATCCATTTGGTCACATTACTAATCCTAAGCGTAAAATCACTATTCACAATTTACTATTCATCAAAAATCAAGTTGATCTTATTAGACTCTAAATTTCATACTGGACATAATTGTAGAAGACCATTTTTAAAAAATCATTACACATTTTTAATTATTTAAGGTTTACACAACCATTTTTAAAATATCCTTTTTCTAAAATTCATCAAAAATATGCATACTATATTTATCCGGTCATTTCAAAATTCATAAACTTCATCATAAGAAGAAATCCCAATTTTTATTTAAAACAAGGATTACACAAGGCAGTTACGGTCTCGTTACATAGCCCCTTATAATACTAGCATAGGTCCTAAGAGTAAGGTGTGCTAGGGTGATAGAATCTTGGGGCGGCTTAGTCAACATTGCCCGAGTAGTAATTTCTATCAGTTTGAACTTCTCACGAAGGAGATTCCGTTCTAGCTTCACATGATGAAGTTCGGCATGGATTTGATCCAGAGCAAAGCCCAATGGTGCTACCTCCTTCCCAAGCTCTGTTAGATGGGCATCGATCGGTCCAAGACTACTAGGTGAGGCCATCGAATCTTCTTTCTATAATAATTAACCAAGATTACTTGTATTTAGAGATAATAATCAAAACATTTTGTTCACAGTGGTCATATTGACCGATGGTCATATAACAATCAAAACCCAATGGTCTCATTTTAATTATAATCATGTTTATCAAATAAAACATTTTTGTTGAGTATAAAAATAAAATAAAATAACACATGAAATTAGGAAACAAGATTTATTCAAAATTTCGGGCCGTTACAATCTTCCCCCCTTAAGAATTTGAGTCCTCACAATTTTTTAAAATTGTGTTTTGAAATTTTATTGAAAGTCCCACATCGAAAAAAGAGTCAGTAACAATATTACTTTAAAAGAAATAAAAGGGAGTACAAAGGCCACCTGAGTTTACTCATACTAGGATTCCATGTAGGAAACATGGACATGGAGGAGAAAACAAAGGGTCACGTTCTGAGGGAGAGTGATAGAGAACATGATTAGGAGAAAGTTAACCATAAGAAAATCCCAAACTTATGATGTGTGTAAGCGGTCATTGATTACCTTGTAGGAAACGTAAACCAACAACGTTTTTGTTTTCATTCCTTTTAATAACTTTGAGGAATTTATTTACAACATAGAACAAAAACATAAGGAAATATATCTACCTTCATGTAGAGTTTCATACTTTAATAAGTTTCTACCAAAACTAATCTTTTCTTTAAACGATGAGCATTCAAAACTACTTGGTCTCATCAAAACACAAGAAGCATCTTCTAGAGAATCACATAATCCACAAAATATCAGCTATCTATTTCTTCTATCTTTAAACATTATCCCAAAAACCAAAAGGGTAAGGTAAAAAACTCTTCAAAAAGAAAGAATCCCATTGTAATGGAAACTACTTTTAAATCTTAAAAGTTCCATGGTACTACCCAAAGTTCATCATAGTCCATTCCATAAATAACAGTCCTTAAAATTCCTAAAAATAAACCAAACTAAGATTGAAACCCAAATACAAGAAGGATTTGATAACATAGTCTTCCAAAATAAACTTCATTGTTCATCTCCAAACAACATCAACCACTCCTTACATCTTATAACAAAAGTATCTAATCTAAACATATTTAACCCAAGATAGGTTAATCATTCCCAAAAGTAACCTAAATTACTATAAATCCACCTTAAATTCATAGATTCTTCAAATATAAATCAATCTTACTCCTCAATGAAAATACCGTTGTAATCTATTTACCTCGATCATATAGGGTCCCCAAAATAGTGAATGTATTCCAAAATAAAAATCATATTTTAATCCCCTAATCTTCTCTGTCATATTAATACGGAAATCGTAGCACTTCCTATCACATTGGTTGTTGAGACATGTTCATCCATTTCCCGCCATTAACTATGAAAAGAAACTATAATTAGGGGCTTAAATACTTAGCCAATAATCATGAAAAGAAACTTAAAGCATATAAGGATAACTTGTAGTTGAAAAGTATACCCTAACTTGTGATCCCCTAGGTTCCCATCTAGGTTATCGATGATCATATATTCTTATGTGAATCTTCATTTTATTTTATCTTTGTTCCTTTAATAATGGTTCATACTAAGCTTATGAATTTACCAAAGCATATCCCCCGGGAGTGTCGTAACCAAGAGTGCAGAAAGGCCCATTTTCGTGTACCAGTTCCCGTTCGAGTCTTGCTCAATGCGGTGTTTTCGGGTGTTACCCCTATGTACATCTGTTCCAGAGCCACCTCTACCTGCTCGTATCCAGACAGGGTTGTATTTGCTTGGCAACCCCTTAATCAATACTCACTAAAATACCAGGAATATTTCCAATATTTTAACTTTTCTATAGGCTTCTTCCTAAAGATTTCATATCCTAATTTCCACAAATAACTAAACCATCCTTTGATACCATCTATAGCATCCCGTCTTTTTATCACATAAACTTTCATTACATTTTACAAAACCGAGGATCTTTAAGGTTTAATGTCTTGGAAACTAGGAACATAAAACATGAAAAGAACAAAAACACTATTCTTAAACACTTGAAAAGCTTCTCCTTAAGTTCATCCTAGGTTCATTACTGCATCTCATAACCTGGGGACATACATCAAAAGAAAGGATGAGCAGAAGGCCCAGCAAGGTAAACAAGTGAAACATTTTACATATGAACTTGAGATACATCAATAAAGTCATTAAAAGAACGTTAAGGCATGAAAATGAAATCATGAGGCATATCATAATAAAAATAACATTTTCATAACTTGAAGATGTGACTGCAACATTTAATATTGACAATCGTTTCGTATCACCAAGGTCCATCCCCAAGGTGTCGTTAAAAATTACCAAGGTTATTCACCAAGGCGTCGTTAAAATGGTCATCTCTAGAGATTAAGTCTTTACCCAATGCATTGGAGCGCTATCAGGGCGCACACTTAAATTTGCCTTTATTATCATGTGAGACACATATATCATCATCAAACATTTCATAAATAACCAATATAGCATAAAATAAATGGGTTTCATTTCATAATCATAACATTTTAAAAACTGCTTTAAAGACATGATCTTTACGTCACTTTAAACCCACAGAAAGGGAAAGAGGGTTTCATTTATGTAATTCCCAGAATTTAAAATAGAACATTTTGATATATATGTGAATACCCCTGTAGAAATAAGAGCTTTGAGTATTCACTTTATAACATAAAATAATTTTTAGAAAAGAGAGAGAGGCATTTTGAGACGAAAATTCTGCAGCATAACGGCTATTTTACAAGGTTTTAGAAAACATTGAGAAGAGAGGGGACATGGGTCAAACATTCATAAATGACCCATAAAACCGTAGAGGGACAAAATATAAGGGATTTAAGAACATGGTAATGAAATTTGAAAATATACCATATGAAATGAAGAACATGAAAGGAAGAAAAAAAAAGATTTCTCTTGTGAGAATTCGGCAGCCTAACGGCGTCACTTAAAATTCAACAAAATTGAATTGAAAAGGTCAAATAGGGTCTCTCATAATATGAACATAAGAGTACAGTATGATAGATATAGAGGTCATACCCCAACATAATAGAAAGGAACTTGAAATAATTGACATGAGAGTAGAACTTCAAAACGAGAATGGTGAAGAACCACTTAAAAATTCGGCAGCCTAACGGCGCCACATAAACTTCAACAAAATACTGAATTGAAGAGATCAAATGGGGTCTCTCATCATATGAACATAAGAGTCCAGTATGATAGATATATAGATCATACCCCAACATAACAAAAAGTAACTTGAAAGATTTTACATGAAAGTAGAACTTCAAAACGAGAAGGGTGAAGAACCACTTAAAAATTCGGCAGCCTAACGGCGCCACTTAAACTTCAACAAAATACTAAATTGAAGAGATCAAATGGGGTCTCTCATCATATGAACATAAGAGTCCAGTATGATAGATATAGAGATCATACCCCAACATAACAAAAAGGAACTTGAAAGAATTGACATGAAAGTATAACTTCAAAACAAGAAGGGTGAAGAACCACTTAAAAATTCGGCAGCCTAACGACGCCACTTAAAACTTCAAAATACTGAATTGAAGCGATCAAATGGGGTCTCTCATCATATGAACAAAAGAGATCAGTATGATAAATTTAGATATCATACCCCAACATATTAAAAAAAGGAACATGAAATAATTTACATGAAAATAGATCTTGAAAAATGAGAAGGGAGAAAGAATCCGTTTCAAAATTTTCGGCAGCCTAACGGCGCCACATAAAACATCATAAAACGAAATAATGAGAGTAAGAGGGGATCTCTCATTATATTAACATGAAAAGAGCAGTAAGAGGAGTAAAAAAGAACATCCTCCAACATAATAACATGGAGCATAAAACAAATTACATAAAAGAGATCACTTGAAAAGAAAGAGAAAGATCGGATCCCTTACCTTAAAATGTAACTCTTAAACCTCAATGGTTGGGACCTTGAGGGATTGGGGGCACCTTGTGAGGGCACCTTGGGAGGTAATGAGACCATAAATTCGTTGGGAATGAGTGGGGATTCGAATGGATGAGAGGATGGCTTGGTATTTATAGGGAAAGTGAGGGGACAAGGCATTAATGGCCAAGGGACACCTCACATGTGCTTTTCTCAAACCCATGTGCTCTCCCTTGGAATTTATCATGGAGTTAGGCCACATGGGGCCCCTAAAACAATAATTCATCACCCTTGGCCGGCCAACCCTTAAAAGATCTAATGAAATCATCATGACACAATTATTATGGCATTAAACATACCGAAACCCTAAAACTGCATTTTTACTATTCACTGAAAAATTCATCTTTTTCAGAAAAATCCCCAAAAATTACCTTAACATAATATCGATTCTCTGAGTTCAAAAATGAAATCCATTTTATAAAAATAATTTTCTAAATATTTTTAATTAATTTTTTAATTAAAAAACACTATTCACCCGAAAAAACTAATACTTGAATAATAATTAATGAAACCGTTATTTAACCATTTTATTGAATCACATTACTTAATCAAGGTGCCTATATTATTTTAAAACTTTCTTTAAGTGAGATTACTAATCCATTTGGTCACATTACTAATCCTAAGCGTAAAATCACTATTCACAATTTACTATTCATCAAAATCATGTTGATCTTATTAGACTCTAAATTTCGTACTGGACATAATTGTAGAAGACCATTTTTTAAAAATCATTACACATTTTTAATTATTTAAGGTTTACACAACCATTTTTAAAATATCCTTTTTCTAAAATTCATCAAAAATATGCATACTATATTTATCCGGTCGGTTCAAAATTCATAAACTTCATCATAAGAAGAAATCCCAATTTTTATTTAAAACAAGGATTACACAAGGCAGTTACGGTCTCATTACATAGCCCCTTATAATACTACCATAGGACCTAAGAGTAAGGTGTGCTAGGGTGATAGAATCTTGGGGCGGCTCAGTCAACATTGCCCGAGTAGTAATTTCTATAAGTTTGAACTTCTCACGAAGGCGATTCCGTTCTAGCTTCACATGATGAAGTTCGGCTTGGATTTGATCCAGAGCAAAGCCCAATGCTGCTACCTCCTTCCCAAGCTCTATTAGATGGGCTTCGATCGGTCCAAGACTACTAGGTGAGGCCATCGAATCATCTTTCTATAATAATTAACCAAGATTGCTTGTATTTAGAGACAATAATAAAAACATTTTGTTCACAGTGGTCATATTGACCGATGGTCATATAACAATCAAAACCCAATGGTCTCATTTTAATTATAATCATATTTATCAAATAAAACATTTTTGTTGAGTATAAAAATAAAATAAAATAACACATGAAATTAGGAAACAAGATTTATTCGAAATTTCAGGCCGTTACAATCTTCCCCCCTTAAGAAATTGCGTCCTCGCAATTTTTTAAAATTGGGTTTTGAAATTTCATTGAAAGTCGCACATTGGAAAAAGAGTCAGTAACACTATTACTATAAAAGAAATAAAAGGGAGTACAAAGGCCACCCGAGTTTACTCATACTAGGATTCCATGTAGGAAACATGGACATGGAGGAGAAAACAAAGGGTCATGTTCTGAGGGAGAGTGATAGAGAACATGATTAGGAGAAAGTTAACCATAAGAAAATCCCAAATATATGATGTGTGTAAGCGGTCTTTGATTAACTTGTAGGAAACGTAAACCAACAACGTTTTTGTTTTCGTTCCTTTTAATAACTTTGAGGAATTCATTTACAACATAGAACAAAAACATAAGGAAATATATCTACCTTCATGTAGATTTTCATACTTTAATAAGTTTCTACCAAAACTAATCTTTTCTCCAAACGATGAGCATTCAAAACTACTTGGTCTCATCAAAACACAAGAATCATCTTCTAGAGAATCACATAATCCACAAAAGATCATTTATCTATTTCTTCTATCTTTAAACATTATCCCAAAAACCAAAAGGGTAAGGTAAAACAACTCTTCAAAAAGAAAGAATCCCATTGGAATGGAAACTACTTTTAAATCTTCAATGTTCCATGGTACTACCCAAAGTTCATCATAGTCCATTCCATAAATAACGGTTCTTAAATTTCCTCAAAATAAACCAAACTAAGATTGAAAACCAAATACAAGAAGGATTTGATAACATAGTCTTCCAAAATAAACTTCATTGTTCATCTCCAAACAACATCAACCACTCCTAACATCTTATAACAAAAGTATCTAATCTAAACATATTTAACCCAAGATAGGTTAATCATTCCCAAAAGTATCCTAAATTACTATAAATCCACCTTAAATTCATCGATTCTTCAAATATAAATCAACCTTACTCCTCAATGAAAATACCGTTGTAATCTATTTACCTCGATCATATAGGGTCCCCAAAATAGTCAATGTATTCCAAAATAAAAATCATATTTTATTCCCCTAATCATCTCTGTCATATTAATATGGCAATCGTAGCATTTCCTATCACATTGGTTGTTGAGACATGTTCATCCATTTCCCGCCATTAACTAAGAAAAGAAACTATAATTAGGGGCTTAAATATTTATCCAATAATCATGAAACGAAACTTAAAGCATATAAGGATAACTTGTAGTTGAAAAGTATACCCTAACTTGTGATCCCCTAGGTTCCCATCTAGGTTATCCATGATCATATATTCTTATGTGAATCTTCATTTTATTTTATCTTTGTTCCTTTAACAATGGTTCATACTAAGCTTATGAATTTACCAAAGCATATCCCCCGGGAGTGTCATAACCAAGAGTGCAGCAAGGCCCGTTGTCGTGTACCAGTTCCCATTCTAGTATAGCTCAAAGCGGTGTTTTCAGGTTTTACCCCTATGTACATATGTGCCAGAGCCACCTCTACCTGCTCGTATCCAGACATGGATGTATTTTCTTGGCAACCCCTTACTCAATACTCACCAAAATACCAGGAATATTTCCTATATTTTAACTTTTCTATAGGTATCTTCCTAAAGTTTTCATATCCTAATTTCCACAAATAACTAAACCATCCTTTGATACCATCTATAGCATCCCGTCTTTTTATCACATAAACTTTCATTACATTTTACAAAACCGAGGATATTTAAGGTTTAGTGTCTTGGAAACCAGGAACATAAAACATGAAAAGAACAAAAACACTCTTCTTAAACACTTGAAAGGCTTCTCCTTAAGTTCATCCTAGGTTCATTACTGCATCTCATAACCTGGGGACATACATCAAAAGAAAGGATGACTAGAAGGCCCAGCAAGGGAAACAAGTGAAACATTTTACATATGAACTTGAGATACATCAATAAAGTCATGAAAAGAACTTTAAGGCATGAAAATGAAATCATGAGGCATATCATAATAAAAATAACATTTTCATAACTTGAAGATGTGGCTGAAACATTTAATATTGACAATCGTTTCGTTTCACCAAGGTCCGTCCCCAAGGTGTCGTTAAAAATTACCAAGGTTATTCACCAAGGCGTCGTTAAAATGGTCATCTCTAGAGATTAAGTCTTTACCCAATGCATTGGAGCGCTATCAGGGCGCACCCTTAAATTTGCCTTTATTATCATGTATGCCACATATATCATCATAAAACATTTCATAAATAACCCATATTGCATAAAATAAATGGGTTTCATTTCATAATCATAACATTTTAAAAACTGTTTTAAAGACATGATCTTTACGTCACTTTAAACCCACGGAAAGGGAAAGAGGGTTTCATTTATGTAATTCCCAGAATTTAAAATAGAACATTTTTATATATATGTGAATAACCCTGTAGAAATAAGAGCTTTGAGTATTCACTTTATAACATAAAATAATTTTTAGAAAAGAGAGAGAGGCTTTTTGAGACGAAAATTCTGCAGCATAACGGCTATGATACAAGGTTTTAGAAAACATTGAGAAGAGAGGGGACATGGGTCAAACATTCATAAATGACCCATAAAACCGTAGAGGGACAAAATATAAGGGATTTAAGAACATGGTAATGAAATTTGAAAATATACCATATGAGATGAAGAACATGAAAGGAAGAAAAAAAAAGATTTCTCTTGTGAGAATTCGGCAGCCTAATGGCGTCACTTAAACTTCAACAAAATTGAATTGACAAGGTAAAATAGGGTCTGTCATCATATGAACATAAGAGTCCAGTATGATATATATAGAGGTCATACCCAAAAATAATAGAAAGGAACTTGAAATAATTGACATGAGAGTAGAACTTCAAAACCAGAATGGTGAAGAACCACTTAAAAATTCGGCAGCCTAACGGCGCCACTTAAACTTCAACAAAATACTGAATTGAAGAGATCAAATGGGATCTATCATCATATGAAAATAAGAGTCCAGTATGATAGATATAGAGATCATAACCAAACATAACAAAAAGTTACTTGAAAGATTTGACATGAAAGTATAACTTCAAAACGAGAAGGGTGAAGAACCACTTAAAAATTCGGCAGCCTAACGGCGCCACTTAAACTTCAACAAAATACTGAATTGAAGAGATCAAATGGGGTCTCTCATCATATGAACATAAGAGTCCACTATGATATATATAGAGATCATACCCCAACATAACAAAAAGGAACTTAAAAGAATTGACATGAAAGTAGAACTTCAAAACGAGATGGGTGAAGAACCACTTAAAAATTCGGCAGCCTAACGGCGCCACTTAAAACATTAAAATACTGAATTGAAGCGATCAAATGGGGTCTCTCATCATATGAACATAAGATATCAGTATGATAAATTTAGAGATCATACCCCAACATAATAAAAAAAGGAACATGAAATACTTTACATGAAAATAGATCTTGAAAAATGAGAAGGGAGAAAGAATCCGTTACAAAATTTTCGGCAGCCTAACGGCGCCACTTAAAACATCATAAAACGAAATAATGAGAGTAAGAGGGGATCTCTCATTTTATTAACATGAAAAGAGCAGTAATAGGAGTAAAAAAGAACATCCTCCAACATAAGAACATGGAGCATAAAATAAATGACATAAAAGAGATCACTTGAAAAGAAAGAGAAAGATCGGATCCCTTACCTTAAAATGTAACTCTTAAACCTCAAAGGTTGGGACCTTGAGGGATTCGGGGCACCTTGGGAGGGCTCCTTGGGAGGTAATGAGACCATAAATTCGTTGGGAATGAGTGGGGAGTCTAATGGATGAGAGGAGGGCTTGGTATTTATAGAGAAAGTGAGGGGACAAGGCATTAATGGCCAAGGGACACCTCACATGTGCTTTTCTCAAACCCATGTGCTCTCCCTTGGCATTTATCATGGAGTTAGGCCACATGGGGCCCCCTAAACAATAATTCATCACCCATGTCCGGCCAAACTTTAAAAGATCTCATGACATCATCATGACACAATTATGATGTCATTAAACATACTGAAACCCTAAAACTGCATTTATACTATTCACTGAAAAATTCATCTTTTTCAGAAAAATCCCCAAAAATTACCTTAACATAATATCGATGCTCTGAGTTCAAAAATGAAATCCATTATATAAAAATAATTTTCTAAATATTTTTAATTAATTTTTTAATTAAAAAACACTATTCACCCGAAAAAACTAAAACTTGAATAATAATTAATGAAACCGTTATTTAACCATTTTATTGAATCACATTACTTAATCAAGGTGCCTAGATTATTTTAAAACTTTCTTTAAGTGAGATTACTAATCCATTTGGTCACATTACTAATCTTAAGCGTAAAATCACTATTCACAATTTACTATTCATCAAAAATCAAGTTGATCTTATTAGACTCTAAATTTCGTACTGGACATAATTGTAGAAGACCATTTTTAAAAAATCATTACACATTTTTAATTATTTAAGGTTTACACAACCATTTTTAAAATATCCTTTTTCTAAAATTCATCAAAAATATGCATACTATATTTATCCGGTCATTTCAAAATTCATAAACTTCATCATAAGAAGAAATCCCAATTTTTATTTAAAACAAGGATTACACAAGGAAGTTACGGTCTCGTTACATAGCCCCTTGTAATAATAGCATAGGACCTAAGAGTAAGGTGTGCTAGGGAGATAGAATCTTGGGGCGGCTCAGTCAACATTGCCCGAGTAGTAATTTCTATCAGTTTGAACTTCTCACGAAGGCGATTCCGTTCTAGCTTCACATGATGAAGTTCGGCTTGGATTTGATCCAGAGCAAAGCCCAATGGTGCTACCTCCTTCCCAAACTCTATTAGATGGGCTTCGATTGGTCCAAGACTACTAGGTGAGGCCATCAAATCTTCTTTCTATAATAATTAACCAAGATTACTTGTATTTAGAGACAATAATCAAAACATTTTGTTCACAGTGGTCATATTGACCGATGGTCATATAACAATCAAAACCCAATGGTCTCATTTTAATTATAATCATGTTTATAAAATAAAACATTTTTGTTGACTATAAAAATAAAATAAAATAACACATGAAATTAGGAAACAAGATTTATTCAAAATTTCGGGCCGTTAAAATCTTCCCCCCTTAAGAAATTGCGTCCTCGCAAATTTTTTAAAATTGGGTTTTGAAATTTCATTGAAAGTCCCACATCAGAAAAAGAGTCAGTAACACTATTACTTTAAAAGAAATAAAAGGGAGTATAAAGGCCACCCGAGTTTACTCATACTAGGATTCCATGTAGGAAACATGGACATGGAGGAGAAAACAAAGGGTCATGTTCTGAGGGAGAGTGATAGAGAACATGATTAGGAGAATGTTAACCATAAGAAAATCCCAAACATATGATGTGTCTAAGCGGTCTTTGATTAACTTGTAGGAAACGTAAACCAACAACGTTTTTGTTTTCGTTCCTTTTAATAACTTTGAGGAATTCATTTACATATAGAAAAAAAAATAAGGAAATATATCTACCTTCATGTAGAGTTTCATACTTTAATAAGTTTCTACCAAAACTAATCTTTTCTCCAAACGATGAGCATTCAAAACTACTTGGTCTCATCAAAACACAAGAAGCATCTTCTAGAGAATCACATAATCCACCAAAGATCAACTATCTATTTCTTCTATCTTTAAACATTATCCCAAAAACCAAAAGGGTAAGGTAAAACAACTCTCCAAAAAGAAAGAATCCCATTGTAATGGAAACTACTTTTAAATCTTCAAAGTTCCATGGTACTACCCAATGTTCATCATAGTCCATTCCATAAATAACAGTCCTTAAAATTCCTCAAAATAAACCAAACTAAGATTGAAACCCAAATACAAGAAGGATTTGATAACATAGTCTTCCAAAATAAACTTCATTGTTCATCTCCAACCAACATCAACCACTCCTAACATCTTATAACAAAAGTATCTAATCTAAACATATTTAACCCAAGATAGGTTAATCATTCCCAAAAGTAACCTAAATTACTATAAATCCACCTTAAATTCATAGATTCTTCAAATATAAATCAACCTTACTCCTCAATGAAAATACCATTGTAATCTATTTACCTCGATCATATAGGGTCCCCAAAATAGTGAATGTATTCCAAAATAAAAATCATATTTTAATCCCCTAATCTTCTCTGTCATATTAATACGGCAATCGTAGCACTTCCTATCACATTGGTTGTTGAGACATGTTCATCCATTTCCCGCCATTAACTAAGAAAAGAAACTATAATTAGGGGCTTAAATACTTAGCCAATAATCATGAAAAGAAACTTAAAGCATATAAGGATAACTTGTAGTTGAAAAGTATACCCTAACTTGTGATCCCCTAGGTTCCCATCTAGGTTATCCATGATCATATATTCTTATGTGAATCTTCATTTTATTTTATCTTTGTTCCTTTAACAATGGTTCATACTAAGCTTATGAATTTACCAAAGCATATCCCTCGGGAGTGTCGTAACCAAGAGTGCAGCAAGGCCCGTTGTCGTGTACCAGTTCCCATTCGAGTCTAGCTCAAAGCGGTGTTTTCAGGTTTTACCCCTATGTACATATGTGCCGGAGCCACCTCTACCTGCTCGTATCCAGACATGGATGTATTTTCTTGGCAACCCCTTACTCAATACTCACCAAAATACCAGGAATATTTCCTATATTTTAACTTTTCTATAGGCATCTTCCTAAAGTTTTCATATCCTAATTTCCACAAATAACTAAACCATCCCTTGATACCATCTATAGCATCCCGTCTTTTTATCACATAAACTTTCATTACCTTTTACAAAACCGAGGATCTTTAAGGTTTAGTGTCTTGGAAACCAGGAACATAAAACATGAAAAGAACAAAAACACTCTTCATAAACACTTGAAAGGCTTCTCTTTAAGTAAATCCTAGGTTCATTACTGAATCTCATAACCTGGGGACATACATCAATAGAAAGGATGAGCAGAAGGCCTAGCAAGGGAAACAAGTGAAACATTTTACATATGAACTTGAGATACATCAATAAAGTCATGAAAAGAACTTTAAGGCATGAAAACGAAATCATGAGGCATATCATAATAAAAATAAAATTTTCATAACTTGAAGATGTGGCTGCAACATTTAATATTGACAATCGTTTCGTTTCACCAAGTTCCATCCCCAAGGTGTCGTTAAAAATTACCAAGGTTATTCACCAAGGCGTCGTTAAAATGGTCATCTATAGAGATTAAGTCTTTACCCAATGCATTGGAGCGCTATCAGGGCGCACCCTTAAATTTGCATTTCTTATCATGTGAGTCAAATATATCATCATCAAACATTTCATAAATAACCCATATAGCATAAAATAAATGGGTTTCATTTCATAATCATAACATTTTAAAAACTACTTTAAAGACACGATCTTTACGTCACTTTAAACCCACGGAAAGGGAAAGAGGGTTTCATTTATGTAATTCCCAGAATTTAAAATAGAAAATTTTGATATATATGTGAATACCCCTGTAGAAATAAGAGCTTTGAGTATTCACTTTATAACATAAAATAATTTTTAGAAAATAAAGAGAGGCATTTTGAGACGAAAATTCTGCAGCATAACGGCTATGTTACAAGGTTTTAGAAAACATTGAGAAGAGAGGGGACATGGGTCAAACATTCATAAATGACCCATCAAACCATAGAGGGACAAAATATAAGGGATTTAAGAACATGGTAATTAAAATTGAAAATATACCATATGAAATGAAGAACATGAAAGGAAGAAAAAAAAGATTTCTCTTGTGAGAATTCGGCAGCCTAACGGCGTCACTTAAACTTCAACAAAATTGAATTGACAAGGTCAAATAGGGTTTCTCATCATATGAACATAAGAGTCCAGTATGATAGATATAGAGGTCATACCCCAACATAAAAGAAAAGAACTTGAAATAATTGACATGAGAGTAGAACTTCAAAACGAGAATGGTGAAGAACCACTTAAAAATTTGGCAGCCTAACGGCGCCACTTAAACTTCAACAAAATACTGAATTGAAGAGATCAAATGGAGTCTCTCATCATATGAACATAAGAGTCCAGTATGATAGATATAGAGATCATACCACAACATAACAAAAAGTAACTTGAAATATTTGACATGAAAGTAGAACTTCAAAACGAGAAGGGTGAAGAACCACTTAAAAATTCGGCAGCCTAACGACACCACTTAAACTTCAACAAAATACTGAATTGAAGAGATCAAATGGGGTCTCTCATCATATGAACATAAGAGTCCAGTATTATTGATATAGAGATCATACGCCAACATAACAAAAAGGAACTTGAAAGAATTGACATGAAAGTAGAACATCAAAACGAGAAGGGTGAAGAACCACATAAAAATTTGGCAGCCTAACGGCGCCACTTAAAACTTCAAAATACTGAATTGAAGCGATCAAATGGGGTCTCTCATCATATGAACATAATAGATCAGTATGAAAAATTTATAGATCATACCCCAACATAATAAAAAAAGGAACATGAAATACTTTACATGAAAATAGATCTTGAAAAATGAGAAGGGAGAAAGAATCCGTTACAAAATTTTCGGTAGCCTAACGGCGCCACTTAAAACTTCATAAAACGAAATAATGAGAGTAAGAGGGGATGTCTAATTATATTAACATGAAAAGGGAAGTAATAGGAGTATAAAAGAAAATCCTCCAACATAAGAACATGGAGCATAAAATAAATGACATAAAAGAGATCACTTGAAAAGAAAGAGAAAGATCGGATCCCTTACCTTAAAATGTAACTCTTAAACCTCAAAGGTTGGGACCTTGAGGGATTGGGGGCACCTTGGGAGGGCTCCTTGGGAGGTAATGAGTCCATAAATTCGTTGGTAATGAGTGGGGAGTCGAATGGATGAGAGGAGGGCTTGGTATTTATAGGGAAAGTGAGGGGACAAGGCATTAATGGCCAAGGGACACCTCACATGTGCTTTTCTCAAACCCATGTGCTCTCCCTTGGAATTTATCATGGAGTTAGGGCACATGGGGCCCCCAAAACAATAATTCATCACCCTTGGCCGGCCAACCCTTAAAAGATCTCATGAAATCATCATGACACAATTATGATGTCATTAAACATACCGAAACCCTAAAACTGCATTTTTACTATTCACTCAAAAATTCATCTTTTTCAGAAAAATCCCCAAAAATTTTCTTAACATAATATCGATGATCTAAGTTCAAAAATGAAATCCATTTTATAAAAATAATTTTCTAAATATTTTTAATTACTTTTTTAATTAAAAAACACTATTCACCCAAAAAAACTAATACTTGAATAATAATTAATGAAACCGTTATTTAACCATTTTATTGAATCACATTACTTAATCAAGGTGCCTAGATTATTTTAAAACTTTCTTTAAGTGATATTACTAATACATTTGGTCACATTACTAATCCTAAGCGTAAAATCACTATTCACAATTTACTATTCATCAAAAATCAAGTTGATCTTATTAGACTCTAAATTTCGTACTGGACATAATTGTAGAAGACCATTTTTTAAAAATCTTTACACAATTTTAATTATTTAAGGTTTACACAACCATTTTTAAAATATCCTTTTTCTAAAATTCATCAAAAATATGCATACTCTATTTATCCGGTCATTTCAAAATTCATAAACTTTATCATAAGAAGAAATCCCAATTTTTATTTAAAACAAGGATTACACAAGGCAGTTACGGTCTCGTTACATAGCCCCTTATAATACCAGCATAGGACCTAAGAGTAAGGTGTCCTAGGGTGATAGAATCTTGGGGCGGCTCAGTCAACATTGCCCGAGTAGTAATTTCTATCAGTTTGAACTTCTCACGAAGGCGATTCCATTCTAGCTTCACATGATGAAGTTCGGCTTGGATTTGATCTAGAGCAAAGCCCAATGGTGCTACCTCCTTCCCAAGCTCTGTTAGATGGGCTTCGATCGGTCCAAGACTACTAGGTGAGGCCATCAAATCTTCTTTCTATAATAATTAACCAAGATTACATGTATTTAGAGACAATAATCAAAACATTTTGTTCACAGTGGTCATATTGACCGATGGTCATATAAAAATCAAAACCCAATGGTCTCATTTTAATTATAATCATGTTTTTCAAATAAATCATTTTTGTTGAGTATAAAAATAAAATAAAATAACACATGAAATTAGGAAAAAAGATTTATTCAAAATTTTGGCCCGTTACAACTGCAGTGACTAAGATCTAAATATATATTTGTTTAGCTAGATATTTTATACGGGTTGTGAAGATGTTTTTATGACTATGTAATCATCTGAGTAAGTTAACTCGGAAGGGTGTCAAGTTCCACTAGATAGATGAATTGGAGGAAAATTTCATGGAACTAAAGAAAAGGTTGGTCAGCACAACTGTGATTAAATTATCCTATAATGAAGAAGGGTTTGTAATATATATTGAAAAATCCAAAAAGGTATTGGGATATGTTATTATATTTAATAGCATGGTTCTATCCTATGCCTCATTAAAGTTTAATATTAATGAGAAAAATTAACCATGTCATGATTTAGGTTTTGAAACTGTAATTTGTTCATTAATGATATGGATGTATTATCATTATGAAGAAAATTGTATATATAAACATTTCATAAATGAATAAAATATATATTCACACTATAGGAGATGAATATGTTTTAGAGAAGATGACCAGAGATGAAAACGTATTAATAATGCTTTAACATTACCACTCTATGAAATTGAAAAAGGTGGCCTATTATTTGAGTTAGAAGGATCATGCCAGCTCATCCTTGATGAGAATCACAAAAGAAATAATATTTCTAGATTTTCACTGGAAAGAAATAGAAATCCTAATGGACGGGAATAAATATTATCTTTCTCAAATTAATATTCCATCCTCAATCCAATTAAAGATTAAGGAGGTGTACAAGGAAGCTGAATAAATTCAAAAGAAACTAAAAAATGTTCCTAAGTTAATACTGGATTAGGATGGAATGATAAGGTTCAAGAACTGTGTGTGTGTTTTTCTTATACCAGATTTAATGGTGCTGTTAGAGGAAGCTCATATTTCATTATTATCAATTCATCCTAGATGTATGAAAATATAGAGGGACTGAAAATAATACTTCTAGTGGGATACCATGAAGAGACCTATCGAAGAGTCTCTATCTCGGGGCTTAGTATGCCAACAAGTTAAGGATGAAAGATAACAGTCAAAGGTGATGTTACATCCATTAACAATACTATAATGGAAATGGGAGAACATCAATATGGATTTTTTCTTCAGACTAACTGAAAAAAGAAAAGGTATGATTATATATGGGTAGTAGTCGATCACCTTATTATGTTAGAACACATCATCACTATCAGATAATACTTATCTCTGGATCATCTTTCTAGGATGTAAATTAAATCCGTTGAAAGGTTTCATGGTGTACCACATTCCATTGCATCAGATTATAATCTGATAATTTTATCAATGTTCTAGATATTTCTTTAGCAATAACATGATATAGGATTCTATTTCAACACTTCTTATCATCCTCATACAAAAGGTCAGTCAGAAAAAACAATACAACCCCTAGAGAATATATTGTGATCTTTTTCTCTAGATTTCAGAGGCAGTTTAGATCAACCACTTCCTCTTGTTGGGTATTCTTACAAAAATAGATTTCACTCAAATATTTAGTTGATACCTTAAGAATACCCCTATGGGACAAAATTTTGAGTTCCATTGTGTTGGTATGAATTTGGGGAAAGAATTATATTGGGACATGAGAACCCTAAAGGAATAGTTGAGAAGCTTAGAGAAATTTGGTAATAAATCAAGGCAGATCAAAAAAACCAAAATATTTATGTTAATTACCCTAAACATGATTTATAATTTGAATTTGGATAAAATGTGTCACTTTTAATCTCACCATGGAATAAAGTAATGAGTTTTTGGAAGAAAGGAAACTAATCCATAGGTATATCGTTCCTTTTGAGATTCTTGACCGTATCGGGATGATATCATGTCACATGGAACATCCAACAAGTCCTTCTCTACTAAATGATGTCTTACATGTATCTCTTTTGAGGAACTACGTACTTTATCCATCACATGAACTGAACTCAGATGTCATACCGTTGGAGCAGGATCTATCTTATAATGAACAACCAGGTTGAAAGGCTGGATTGATTAGAGAAAGTACTATAAATCAAGATCACTCTCTTAGTCAATGTTTTGAGGAGAAATCACTAGTTTGAAGAATCTTTGTGGGAACATGAGGATATGATGAAGCATAAATATCCTTATTTTTTTTCAAGTGATGAATTTCAATGGGGAAATTCATTTTAACGGTGGGTAGAATGTAACACCTCGATTTTATATAGAAATAGTTTCTCGAATAAATTTAATTTTCCTTTATGTTTTGAAATACACTACGTAAAACATTTATTTCACATGACACTATTTTTTCCAATTCTACACACAACCCCAACACAACGTATATTATATGCAGCATATAATTAGTGTCTGTCACATGAAACATAGACTTGGTTTATATTACACGTAACACCGATGTTTCTACAAAACATCATTTTGTTGATATACTTATTTAATTGATATAATTATAACCAAGACATTAAAAATGGTGATATAAATATTAATAACTTCTTTTAAAATATTGTATATATTTTCATTATATAAATAAAACATATTGATTATGAAAGATATATCTTTTTTTAAAGTCCTTATATGTTTAAAAATATTATGAACTACACTTTATATCCTCCTATGAAATAAAATAAAAAACAATTTTAGACACATATAGATATTAAATTTTATAAAGTAAACTTCATTTTTGAATTTATAATGGGAAATTTATCTTAGAGTTAATTTTTGGGATTATTCTAAGAGAAATTATTTTTTATGAATACTGATAATACATCTTTTTGTTTAAAGACTACCTTTATGTTTAAATAATTATTAATTAGACATTATATTTTAAATTTGTTTTATTGTCACATTAGATCAATTATAAATATATTAATAAAATTTAGGTCATTATAATTGATATCACGTGGATATTGAATATAAAAACATAATAAATTTTTGAAATTATTTGTACTTTAAAAACTAGTAATTTTATCTCGTGTTAGAGATTAACATAAGTATTAATTTTTATGATTATGTGAATTTAATTTTATAAAAATTACATAAACTAGTGTAATTGGTATAATATTTAGAGTCTAATTATATCATGTTTATTTTTTACCAAAATGATTAGTAAAAGTTATTAAAATTAATCATTGTGATTAAGGTCAAATTAAGCTTAATTAGGGACTAAAACATAATCATAAGTGCCCAAATGACCAAGAGTGTTGTAAAAAAACCCATTGGATGACCATATATTTTCTATAAGACTTCCATTTTTTATTTAAGTTTTTTTTGATGACATTTTTTTATAAGAAAACGTTTACACCTAACATGTTTTCAGAAATTCCATTTGTGTCCTTTCCCTTCTCTATTAAAGGCCACCACCAATCCCTTTTGTTGACACCTCTCAATCCAATATGTTAGGCCAGCATCTGAAAATTATACATTGAAACAACCCTACCTTCCTCCTAGAATCCTACCCATGGGATGATGATATTCCAAGGAATCCTTTTGGTATAAACAAATAGGAGTTGCCAGATTAAAAGGTAACATCATCTATCAAACTCCTTTCTTTTTCTTCTCCACAACTTCAATATTTTTATTCATTTATTGTATATAAAAATTTGTATAGTCAATATACTAGGATTTTTAGGATATTGGTTCTAACTACACATACACACACCTCTATTTAATGGGTAATGAATATATTTTTATGTGTACGGTGAACTACCGCATCACTAAACAATGATTGTTAATATTTCCATTACCACCTATCATGGCAGAAATTATGATGGAAAATATATTTTTATATGTCATTTATTATATTAATTACTTATTTAATCTTATGTATCACTTTTACAAAATGTATTTTTTTACTGTCCATTTAATGTAAATACAATAATTTTGTTTGAGGATATGTGGACTATCGCCCCCTCAAAGCGATATGATTCTTTCACACAATACATGGATTATATTATAGATGGTTTTAATGAATATATAAACTATATATAATATCATAAATATACTTAAATGATGATATATATACATATTCTTACGTATATGTATTTTACTTAATAATTTTTAAAAAGAAAATTGAATGGAAATTTTGTTCATGTGTATGTACGTCCTACCATATCCACGAATGGTGTATTTCGTTTCATAATTATATATATTATAGATTATTATAATACACATGTAATTTATATAAATGATATTTATATAATGTTTTTTATTATATAAATCATTATATAATGTATAATTACCAATGTTATAACAAATTAAGAAAAATTGAAGAATAAAATGAATATTCCCTAAGTGAAATCCAAACATAGTATTGTTATCAAGAGGGTAATATAAGGTGGTAATAAACCATATATGGTATTAGATATAATAATAAGGTTCTGTAAAACATGTATAATAAATTAAATTTATTATACATGTGGTTATAATGAGAACGACGAGTGTAAAGACACAAGGTAAGGGGATTTCATCTCACCTTTTATTTCAAAGAGATATATGATATGTTCGACTCTCTTTCCTTTTATGTGGTGTATGTACAACCCATAATTTTATTAAATGTATCTTATAATTAAATTTAGTAAAATTCACATATCCATTTAATGATATTTCTTTTATGGGGTTTATGTTTCAAAAGTTACCAAATCTGTAAAATATTTCTGTCTCAAATTGCCTACATTGAAACTCATGTTTTTTATGCACCTAAATTAACTTTTGAGGTATAAATACTACCATTTTAAATTTCATATAGTTACGTTTATTTCATTCATTATATTTTATGCTTCATGTAATTTATATTTATTGCATGGATATCATGAACTCATGTTACCCTGTTATAAGAGTACGTTGAGACAATCTAATTTATTTTTATGATTATTTATGTTTATTCTTAAATTGATGAAATATTATGATACATATCTAAATAAAACTCATGAATTTCATTCTCCTCAGTTTCTTAATGATGTTTCATTGTATTAGTTCCATTTTCCCACTCATTGTTAATTTATATAGTGTTTTTATTTAAAATTTGATCGTCCCTCTCTCTGGTTGCGAATCTATTGTATTAAAAAAACCACTAGTTCAAAAATATTTTCATAAATGTTTTAAAATGATATTTGAATCGCATTTTTAAGGAAAAATGATTTTCAAAACAGTTTTTGGTTTTCAATGCTTCCCTTATTGGTTTTCATATATTTTTTCAATGAAAAAGGTTTTCAAAAGGTTTTATGTTTTAAAAAAATTAACATATAATTGATATTTTACTCATGAAATGATTTTAAAAAATATTTCTAAATTATTTACCATTTATGATAACATAAATTTGTTTTACAAATTCCATTTTGTGAAAATTAATAATTATTTCCACTATTATTATTTCTCTCAACGTATTATTTTGTTATGACATGATATTGATGTAACCCATTTCTCAATCATGTATTATATGCTTCTGAAACCCACTTCTTTTCATAGGATATGATTATCATGAAATGATTATGAAACAAATATGTTTCCATAGGTTATTATATTATTATATGTTTGTAATACCCAATTAATTTCATTGGAAATGAAATTGTATTTTTATGATCTTGAAGAACATGAATGTATGATTTCATTATGAGATGGGTGAGACCTATATATCCCTCCAATTCATTTGGTAATGATTTATATCTGAAGAGATAAAAATTTATATAACAAGAAATGAACACGGTTCCATATTACATGGCTAGAATGGTAAATGAACATGGTACAATAATTCATGGCTCAAATAAGCGGTGAACTCAGTTTTATAATAGAAGTCTAGAATGAGGTGTGAAACTGGATCGGTAATGGACATTGTTCACTAACATGGTCTCAATAAAAATTCCTTTAATACTTTGGAAATAATTATATATTCTTATGATTCTATCAAAATTCGTTGTTTTATTCCTATTTAATTCTTTCACAGCATATGCTCTTTATTTCTTTTATGATTCATGTTTTATGAACATGAATGATTTATGCCATGATTTAAGTATATGATATTTGATATGTTCGGTACTATTTTCTATTTTAATGATCATTTTATGATCACGATTATTCTTACATATCACCCTTGTATACCCTTACTATGAATCTTATCTTACCCCTTTTATGTTTCCTTTCCCCCAGTTTATGAAGCTATGTATTATGTTTGATGTGTCTAAGAATAGTGTTATTCAAGAAGAACCAAGTGGGAGATGATGTTTATCATTTATGTACTAGTTTTCGTGTTCCCTTCATTCCAAAGACACTATACTAGTATGTTATTTGGGCGGCTATTTGTATAATGTTTTAAGTATTCCACAAATGTTATGTATTGTTAATATATTAAAAGCAAGAATCTCTATATAAAAAACATTCCAACCCATAATAAAAACCCCTAATACTTGATATCAATGTGAAAATAATTAAATGTAACAATAATTATATATTATGGAAATAGATGAGGGACGACAAAGAGACTACACAAAGTTGGCTGGATAATGGTTTGAAGATGACCAAGTAATGGATTGAAGATGATGCAAAAATTGGAGGGTGTCGGTGTGGGAAGTGATTAGTGGGGAAAAAGTTTGAGAGAGCATTCGAGGATATGGAGGATGAATGAGTTATGAGGATGGAGTTCGATGAGTAGTTTTTTAATCAATATTGATATAATTTAAAAACCCATAATAATTGTATATCTACTGTAATGATGAAAAAAAATCATAACAATAAGAACCCTATTGTTATTATTTATCAAAACCATTATAATATACTCAATATTGTTTTGGTTTAGGAATATGTAAAAATAATGTATGACTAACTATGATAACAGGATTTTGGTCATAGTTATAAAATGAAATGGTGAAAAATCCTTTTTGAAAAAACAAAATTAAATAAATTAGAAGATTCCATGACTCATTTTATATATTTATGATGCATTAAAGGAATATACATATTAAATTATAAATGATTTGATTCTTCAAAAACCAATTACTATTTATTAAGAAATCTATAGTCATTATGATATTATGAAAATGCTGTTATAATTTCTACTTGTTACTTAGGATATTTTTATAAATATTCCGTTCTGTTCATAATGACAACCTTATATTCAAATAAATTAAATATTATATTTTAGGCCATTTATCACATCACAAATCAAAATAATATTTATAAAAATTAAGACATATGGGATATATGTACATGATTAGTTTTTTTTGAATTAACACCCTCTACCCATAAACAATAAGTTAAATTATATACATTTAGAATTATTATGTATATTTATTGAATATTTTATTATTTCATTTCAATAAACTAATTTTAATGAGTTGTTTTAAGAACTAAAAAATTTAATTTTTATCTATGGTGTGTGAATAAATTATCAAAATGTTAACTTTATAACTCTAAATAATGTACACTTCTCAATTAGATAATATTTGTACATACAATTTAACTAGAATTTAGAAATTATAAAAGGGATTAAAAGATTAATTTTTATCTAAAAACACTATATGAATATAAAATAATCATCCAATATTACCATAAAAAATGCATTCCATGAGGTTTTACGTTCCCAGGATAATCCTATAATACCATAAATTTACAATTTTCAGTATATTTTTTATAATAACGTATGTTTTATGGAAATAAAGAAATATTTGAATATATTAATATTTTTGGATTATTCACAATCTGGTGTACGATATTATAATCATACCCTAGGAAAAAAGCAGTGAAAAAGTTCAAGGATGTGGGAAATTCCTTGTCATCTTCACAATCTAGACACCACATAAAACATTTATTTATTCACATAAAAGTGATTGAAAACATAATTTTTACTTTACCTGCTCATAAATATGAATTGAAATTGATTTATGACATTCTGTAACAATAATATGATTTTTTTGTGGTTAGTTCATATATAATTTTTTAACGTTTTTAGTATAACACTTATTTAAATTTTGTTTACATAATTTAATTTTATTGGTCTGTTGTTATTATTATATTATTATTATTACTTATACCATGTTAAAAACTTTATATGAGTGTTTAGTAATAGTATTTTATTATTAAATATTTCTAAAAACTGGTATTTAGTTATAAAAAATCATAATCCCAATAATCATCATTTTTTTTCTATGTGAAATGGTAGAAAGTCATCACACCCCTTAATATGATGTTATAAATGATGGGTGTTGGGGGGGGGGGGGTTCTTTCCTCTATAATGAGGCAATCATAGGTATTAAGGTATAAAACTCTAATTCACTTATTTATCTTATTAACCATTTCCTTATTATTCTTATATTCATCCCTAAATTATTTTATTGTCCAGGGTTCATGGAATATAGGGTTTTCAATATGTTTAGTTGAAACATATAAGAACAATGATAATTTTGTATCAGTGCAAGAAGAGTCTTTGGTTAGTCATTTTAACTATGTTGTAAGTCATATCATCTCTATATGGGTTTCCAATAACTGGTCCTCACTCTATAATTTTTTGTATTATATTATTTTGTAATATAATTTTTATAATTAATTTATTATGATTCAACAGGTCTCAATAAAGAGTTACATTAGTACAACTTGATGATATTTTTTAAACCCATAAAGATTAGGGGTACTATTCTCTCTCCCCTATTTACCAAAAATAATTATGTTTAACTCTATTTCATCAATTCTTTATAGTTTTAAATAAATTTCTCATCATTATAATGGTTTCTCATATTTTCCATGACAGATTTAAATTTGTTCCACTTTATTTGAAAAATATTTTTGACATCGAAGGGATATCTATATAGTGTGTATATATTATGTATTAAATAACTTCTTAATTATCCCCATGTGTTTATTAGATATTTGAAAGATTATATTAAGAATTTGTTTGAATATATATTGATAACATTATTTATTATTTTTTTATGAAATTCTCAATTCATGTTATTTATGTTTAATTTTATCTATAAGGTCATATTTGGAAAACCATCAATAAATTAATTAGTTTTTTATATTATTGAACACCAATATTAGTATTCGTTATTAGAGGAATAGTTTGGGATATACCTAACACTGAGAGGGGGTGAATCAGAGTTGGGGACTTTTTATCCTTAATTCCAACTTTCTATCCCAGTTCCTCTTGACCTGTTAGGATCTTGATTCTATTATTCTCTTTTCCCTATCACATGAAATAATAGAAAGCAATAGAAATATGCAGAAGGAATTTTTACAATGTTCGTCACTCAATAAGAGCAGCTACATCCTTTCCATGCATTGTAATGACCAGTGAATGGATTCTCTACTATAATTTGATATAATACTACAATGGATCGACTGGGAAAACAGTATTCTAGTCTATGTGGCTCCCTAAATATGTAGGGGGAGGAGATAATCACTTCCCAATGTGAGTCCCTACACTCAGAGTGGGAAGGAAAATAATCCTTCTTCCTGAACTAGTGAAGACCTAGTCTAACTTACTGCAACTTGCTGGTTCTTTATACTACCTCTAAAGAGAGTATTCTTACATCTTGAATAATATATATTCTTCTCTATATATTCATCAGTGATATTCACTTGGTTTCTTGAAAAGTAGTAGGCAATCAAATATCATCTTCTTTCTCTCTTCTTTTCTAGTGAAAATCCAACTACACTAGAACTCGCTCTTCTTCAAACATTCTACTATAGTGAAAAAGAAACTGCTCATAGATCACTTCTATTATTTTATGCCAGAATCCCAAACTCCATTTTGAGGATCTGATCAATGAATTATATATTAGAATAGCATCATCCCAGTTATTCTACCTAGTGTAATCATTAGTCTCTATATGGGAAGACATGATTCTTCTTGGACACACTATAATAAGAAATATTTTAGAGGTGTCATAAAAAGAACAGGTTCACCTAAAACAGATATTCAATAATTCTATTTTCAAAGATCCTTCGCGAAGCTCCTTCACAATGCTCCTTCACAGAGCTCCTTCGCAGAGCACACTACATCACATAGATCCCTGCTTCATAGTGCTCACTGATTTACAAAGCTCAGACCTTAACAGAGAACACACCTTCACTGAGGTCCCTGCCTTCAAAGATATCATATCATTCGCAAAGAGAATTTCCTTTGTAAAACTCACAGCTTCCGCAATGAAAATGGACTTTACAGAGCTCCGAACTTCACAAAGCTCACTGAGTCTTTTCGGAACAACATATATTTGCGAACCATGTTTCCTTTGCAGAAAAATATTCTTTTCAAAACTACTTCATGATTCGAGAGATCTAAAATTATCCGGAAATATATCTACTTATCTCGAGGGGGCAGGGGACTATTTATAAGATTTTATCATCGACTCTAGAACCTTTTTAAGAACCTCAACACCATGTCTACGTCAAATTGCAGAGCTCCAAATATTCCACTGAAATTCACTCTATTTCACGAAGTACCATTGATATTTTATGGATTTGTGATGCACATCATAATAATAAATTTCTCCATCAAATCCATTGTACCTCCACAATTTTTTTTTCTTTTTCATTGTAGTGATTCTATTTCTTCCTTCACTCCACCCCGATGATCCTTCTTCTTTTGTTCCGCAATGATTTCTTGAGAAACTCTTTATTTCTACCATTTAAAAAGCTCGACGTAATCATGATGAACACTGTAAACATTCTTTATGTATTCGATAAATACACTTCATGAATCTTTTCATCTTGAAATTTATTTCTTCGCCATATTTTGATATTATCTGCAAGAAAATACACTTTTCACAATGCTATCCGAATTCCATATTTTGGACCTCAATTTTTTTTTCAAACACTGGGAAACTGCATCACCATAGAGACTTGCTTCTGAAAGACCAACCAAGCCGATTTCCTACATAATTTATCCCCCATTCCTTCATAATTATTTCTTCATATGTTCTCCAAACAAAATTTTGTTCTTTTTGAAATACAGACAAGCAAAGCATCATCATATTTACTGAGGAAAGAATTATAACTTCCCTATCATCTAGCACCATATTTACATCCAATATCCACTGAATGTGATTGTAATCACCTTAAATCCAATCTCATTCATGATTATTTTGAATTTAAAGCTAATGCACGGTCACCACCCTCTGCTACTTTTTCACATGGGTTGGGATTTCTTAATTTATGCACATGAGTGCATGCATGATGTGTTCTCTGCCAAACCGAATGCACACTCTTCTCTTCTTCTCATATTCATGCAAATCACTGAATTATTTTCTCTTGTTTGATCACACTTACAACTTCACCTTCCACCATTTCTTCTTCATCCATCTTTAGATGGATGATACTTCAACATTATCTCTTGTTGTAAACAATGTTTCACCTTTGACACATGTTCTTTTAACGTTAAGATTAGTGCATCAATCATCTGATTTAACATTATAGTGAATTTACCAAGCATGAAATCCAAAGATATGATTGCATAAGAATATTATAGGCATCTCATTTCTTCAAATATTCATTAACATTATAGTCATTCTTCAACTCTTTCTTCATTTTGACCAGCATTGAATAATTTGGAAAAAAAATACAATCTTCATATATTAAGTGGTCCCAACAATCTCACCTTGTGTACTTTGTGTTCAATACCTTAAATATCTCCTCAAAAGACTATGCCAATGTCAAAATGAGAATATTCCCTCTCCCCTTACTTATTTATTTCCATTATAATTTTATTCCACTTATCTCCCCATTATTGAAAAGAAATACAATGCCCATGGTTGAGAGGGTATCATTTCATACTTAAGAAATGTGCCATCACTCATTTCACTCTAAGTCTACTTAAGAAATGCTCTGTGTAGTAATTATGAGGATTTGATTTAGACAACAATATTGTCCATTACCCACTGAATAAGACACCTCATGAGATGAGAAATCATGTAAATTTCTTTAAGGGATTTCCAAATTTATTCCAAGATTAGGATAATAAGTGGGATATTAAATAATCAACATGAAAATCCTACACTGTCCCCAAAAAAAGGATCAAAAAAATCCAAGTGAAATTGGCAGGATAAGTGTCCTTGGCACACATTCAGTATTCTTATGTCTCTAATTACCTTTGTTACTCCCCCATGGTATAATGATCTTCATTTTGAGTAACCAAGGACGAGATATTTAGAAATAAAATAACTTTTCCAACCAAATGATATTAAGAAAATATTCAAATTAGTTGTGTTTAATAGCAACTAATATTGATTCTAATTGAGATAATGACTCTATCAGCTTCTTCACATGTGTCACCCTCAAGCGAACACTTCTAATCATTGAATCCTAGGTTCCCCCTTGAGATATTACCTCACCTTCAATTCCATGTATGATAAGAACAAATACAATACACCAGGATTTAAGGGAATAAGGTGGATTCTCCTTGCTTAATCAATGTGAATAACAAGGTTGTGATGCTTTTCTCAACCATGATGCACCATTCTTCACACTTTCCCAACTAATCATCAATGCTTATTGTTTTTGCGATTTCGTCAATTCAACTTACATTTCTTTTTGTGTGAGTCTTCTCTCTTGAAAATCTTTAAAAGCATTGTAATATCTTTGGGCCACATTCATCTTCATGATGAATTAGTGTTGGTCTGGAGTAAATTCAAAGTGTCTTCAAAAAGTGTGACCAGCCTTATTGAACCTCACATAAAAAACTTCTTTTTCATCAGTTAGAATCTTTTTTATGTTTTTAGCACTAGCCTTAGCCTATGAATCATTCAAAATTATAATTCTTCCAAAATCTTCATTCCTAAACCACCAATATATCATCAGGGATTGAGGCATCAATATTGGATCTTCTATATGGATTATTCATAAGGTCATCCTTTTTTTATGTTTATTGGATGCACTAACCATCAATATCTAGGATTTAGAATCCAAAGACATTCATCTTTACTTCTTGAAATCTTCTTGGGGGAATTTTTTTCACATTATTCATCTGATTTCATCCCAAGGATTCTTCTTCATTCTTTCCCAACATTTCTGGTCTTCGTTTCTTATCATCTTTGGGAACCTATTGAAATGAACATGCACCATTCATGTGACCACTCCTATTGGATACATCACAGTTGTTATCTATGATTTTAAATCTATTTTTAGTATACATATGCTTTTGGATCTATGCATGTTTCTTCTTCTTATATGGATTTCTCCCCCTTGAGATGGTATTTCCTTGTGCATTTATATTTAAGGGGTTTTACCAACAATAAAGTTCACAATGACCAAATCTATTACAGCACAAGCGTTGAACAATAAACCTTATCTTCTTCCTGTCATATTTATAAGGTTTCTGAATCTTCTTCTTGAATTGTTGTGCTTTTTGTGGGGAGATATCTTCTACACTCCTTCACCTATCCACCATATCCATGGTGGTATGTTTCTTCACATTCTTATTCATCCATACTTGTTTAGAATATTTCTTCCAACATGAACTTTTTGTAGAATCAATTTTAGAGGCATTAATATAAGTTGGTATGGGTGGTACCATTAATTTCTCAGCTGCTTCTGATAGATAAATGAGTGAAACCATGATAGTTTTGTCACATTTTGGAGGAATTTTGATAGTATAATCCTCCAGTAAGCATTGATTACTAGCAGCAACTATTTCGTTCTTTTGTGGGGACTCAATATGTGTCTTCTAAAGAGTGGTCAACTAGACATTTAATTATAAACATATCATATTGTGGATGACTTCTTGAGATTAAATCATATAAATATTCTCTTCACAATACATCTATAATCTTTCAACACCTTCTTTATGCAACTTTACTTTTTTTGTATAAAAGTGTCACGTTCTTTGATTTTCATGGAGTTTTCTTCCAAATATACCTCCATGACATCATTGATTCTTTTCAAATCATCATCATGTGCATGGATCTTATCTTCTAGAGACTTGTTTACTACCTATTTTTTTCTAAATCTTTGATCTAATTGGAAAAACTTACTTTAAATACCCTCTTTGTTTTTTCAAAGGCTCCAACTTGTCCGTAGAGCTATAAGAATTCAATAATTTTTGCGTGTATGCCTTTCTCCAAAACATCAGTTTGTTCTTATTATTGAGTGATAATTTCCAACATGCATTGAAATAATCCACAAAACATGGACATACATTATTTATAAATACCATGAAGAATCATTATTAATCTATCATGTGATATTTCTTGAGATGTTGTAAATGGATCATCACCACATTGGCTAGCATGTTCCTAATGAGAATGATTTCCAAATGTGTTAACACATACCTCTGGATCAATTAAGGTAGGAAGGATGTTGATATTCTTGGTGGAAAATTGATCCACCTTCTCATTAAATTCCATGTATGGTGTGTATTCAATATTAGACTGATATGGGGAACAAGATGCTTCTGCTTCTTTAGATTACAGGGAATTATTCTTTAACTTTGTATACTACCTATTTTTCCTATTTATCATGGTATAGGTAGATATATCCTTCTATTCAAAGATAAATTAATATTCACCCAAGATGAAATTCATTGTTGAATTAGGAAAAGAACTCACATCTTAAATAGATAATAACATCTCTATAGAGAATCCAAATGGGGTGAACTTGTCCCTCTAATCCCAATTGAGAGGACTAGATTGGGATATACCTAAAACAGATAAGGGATGAATTAGTGTTGGGGAATTTTTATCCCTAATTCCAAATTTCAATACATGTACCTATTGACAGGTTATGATCTTGATTCTATTATTCACTTTTCCCTATAACATGAAATAATAGAAAGTACTATAAATATACACATGATATTTTTAAAAGGTTAACCACTAAATAAGAGTAGCTTCATCCTTTCTATGAATAGGAATGACTAGTGCATGGATTCTCTACTATAATGTGAAACAATGATACAGTGGATCGACTAGGAAATCAATCATCTAGTCTATGTGGATCTCTACAATTGGAGGGGGTAAGGAGATAGTCACTTCCAATTGTGAGTCCCTACACTCAGAGGGGGAAGGGAAATAATCATTCTTCTTGAACTGGTGATGACCTAGTACAACATACAACACCTTCTGGGGTCTTTATACTGTCTTTAAGATAGTATTCTTCCTTCTTAATTAAGGAAGGTTCTTCTCTTGATCTTCTTCAATTCTATTCACTTGGTTGCTTGCAAAGAAGTAGGCATGAAACACTCATCTTATATTACTATTATTTACTAGTGAAAATCCAACTACACTAGAACTCACTGTTCTTCCAACCTCTTCCATAAGTGCAAAACCAACTGCACTGAGATCACATTTCTTCTATACTAGAATCACAAACTCCCTTTGTGATTATCTGATCAATGAAGAACGTATCATGTTAGAATCATAAAAAAATTTCAGCACTGATTAATAATCGGTTTCAATGTGGGAACACTGGATTCTTCTTGGACACTCTGTAATATGGAATTGTGTAGTGGTTTCTTAACAAGAATTGGTTCACCTAAACCAAATATTCAAATTTTCTTTACTGAAAATCTCCTTTGCAAAGCTCCTTCGAAAAGCTCCTTTCCAAAGATCCATCACATAGAACACTACTTCACAGTGCTCTAACCATCCTAGAGGACACACCTTCGTGAATCTCTCTACCTTCATAGAGATCAGAGCTTTCGCAAAGGGAATTTCCATTATGAAACCCACAATTGTTGAAAAGAAATATTCTTTTGTAGAGATCACAACATCGCAATGCCTACTGAGCCTTTGAGGAACAACCTATCTTCACGAAGCGTGTTTCCTTCACAGAACAACATTCTTCATGAATCTTCTATATGATTTGATATCTCTACAAATCTCATGAAATTTCCGTACTTCTCTTGGAGGGGTATGGGCCTATTTATAGGCCTTTACCACCGACTATAAAACATTCCATCTACCTCAGTAAAACATCAGTATCAAATCACATAGATCCAAAATTTCCTCCCAAATTCACTCGATTTTGTGATGCACCCTGGCTATTTTCTTGATTCACAAAGCTCATCATAATCACAAAGTGTTCCATTAAATACTTTGTGACACTATCATGCAGTTTCTTCCTTTGAGACACCACGATGATCTTTCTTCCTTATCCCATCCGTGATTATCTTTCTTCCTTTGCTTCCTAATCTTTCTTGTGAAGCTCTTCATCTATTCTATTCACAAAGCTCCACGTAATAGTAAATAACGCCATAAACATTCCTCATTCCTTCATAAAATACACATCATGAATTCCTTATTCTCAAAATTAAAACATTCTCCATATTTTTATATCCTCTACAAGAGAATGCTCTTTTTTCAATGCTATCCCAACTCAAAATTTTGGACCACAAAATTTTGGCAGACATAGTGAAACTACAGCATCTTAGAAACCTGATTTTTCAAAACCAACCCAGATAATTGCCTACATCATTTCTTCCCCTTTCCTTTATAATGATTGCATAAGAAGTTCTCAAACAAACTTATGATATTTTGGAAATAAATTCCACCAAAGAACCATTAGATTTACTGATGATATAATTATAACCACCCTATCTTCTAGCATCATCTTTAATTACAATCTCAATTGAATGTGATTGGCATCACCTTTACTCAAATCTAATGCATGGCTATTTTGAATTTCATGTTCATGAATTGTCACATATTTGTGCTACTTATTCAAATGGGTTGTGTGTTCTTAATTTATGCACTAGAGTTAATGCATGATGTGTTCTCATCCAAATTGAATGCACACTATTCCCTTCCTATAATCGTCATGAAAATCACATAATTATTTTATTTTACATGATCACACTTACTACTTCACCTTCATCCATTTCCCCTTCAGTCATCCTTTATTGGATGATACATCACCATTAATTTATGTTTTAAACAATGTGTCACCTTTGGCACAAGTTTTTTAAACTTATCAGTGCATCAATCCTCTAATTTGAATTTGTGGAGAATTTCCTAAGCATGAAATACAAATCTATGATTGCATAAAAATTCTATATTAATCCTCATTTCAACTAATATCCATTAAAATTGGAGTCATTCTTCATCTCCTTCTACATTTTGACAAGCATTGTCAACTGTTGACAATAAATAAAATCTTCATCAACAAAGGGGTCCCAACAATCCCCCCTTTGTAATTTTTTTGTCAATACCTAAATGATATACTCAAATGATTGTGTCAATGTCAAAATGAAAATATTATCTCTCCCCTTAAATAATTGTTTCCCCTAGAATTTCAATTAGCTTCTCTCCCCCTTATTGATAAGAAATACAATGTTAACGCTAGAGACAACATCTTTTCATACATAAGATTCTTGTCATTAATCATTTAACATTAGGTCAACTTTAGCAGTGATCGGTGTAGAAAACAAGAGGATTTTATTTTGACCACAAATTTTTCCATTACCCACTAAATATAACTCCTCATGAGATGAGAACTCATGTACTAGTCTTATGAGGATTTCAACATTTATTACAGAGTTAGGATAATAAGCGTGATATGAATTAATCAATCTAAAAGTCATGAACTCTCCCCATCAAAAAAGATAAAAAACATCCATGTGAAATTATCATGTCAAGTGGACTTGGGACACCATCAATCTTCTCATGTAACTGATTATCATTGTTACTCCGACTTTATAGAATTATATTTATTTTTAGTAACCAAGGATGAGATATTTAGAAATAAAAAACCTTTTCCAATGACATGATCTTCGAACAATCTTCAGAGTAATTGATTTTTGTACCAACTGATGTCGATACAGATTATGATAATGACTCAGGAAACTTCATCATGTGTCTCCCCCTCTAGGGAACACTTCTAATCACTGAATCCTATGTTTTACCCTAGAAATATTACCTCACTGTCAATTCCCTGTATGATAATAACTAAGACATTACACAAGGATTTAAGGGAATACGGTGGATTCTCCTTTCTTCTTTAATATAAACAATAAGGTTGAGATTATTTTCTCAACCAAGATGCTATATTCTTCACACTTTCACAACTGATCTTCAATGATGATTGTGAATGTATAGCCCTCAATAAATCTTCCATTTCTGTATGTGTGAGTCTTCACCCTTGAAGGGATTTCAGAGAAATAGAATCTTATGGTGGAATATTTATATTCTTGAGGAATTGTTGTTGGGCTGGAGTAAAGTCAAAGCATTCTCTAATAGTGTGACCAGCATTGTTGCACCTCACACAAAAAAAATCTTTGTCTTCATGTATAATCTTTTTTAGCACTATCTTTAGCATGTGCATCTTTCTCCATTCTCATTCATTCCAAATATTCTAGCCAAACCAACAATATATCATTAGGGATTGGGGAACCAAGATTGGATCATCAACACAGTTTCTTCTTAGTGTCTTCATTTTGAGTAGTTATTTTGGATGCAGTTCCCTTCAATATCTTGGATTTAGAATCCTAGGAATTTTCATCTTTCTTTCTTGAAAACATCTTAGAAGTATTTCCTTTCACATTATTCATCATATTTCTTCCCAAGGATGCTTCTTCATTCTTACCCAGCTTATGTAGTCTTCTTTTCTTAATATATTTTGGTACCTTTTGAAATCAACATGAAACATTCATGTGACCACTCCTATTTCATTAATCATTGATGTTATCTAACATTACAAATCTGTTTGCTATATACAAATGGTTCTGGATTTGTCGAAGTTGCATCATCATCTCTGGATTTATCCCCTTCTGATGACCTTTATCTATGCTTTTAAATTTAAGGGTTTGTATCAACAATCCAGTGCACAATTCCCAAATCATTTACAATAGCAACATTGACCAACAAACCTTGAAATCTACCTATCTTTTTATTAAGGTCACAGAATCTTATTCTTGAATTTCTATTCTTTCCATGGGGAGAAATCTCCCACAATATTTCACATATCCACCATATCCATGGTTTTAGGTTTCTTATAATTATTTTACATCCATACAAGTATATAAATTTTCTTCCAACCTATAAATTTTGTAGATGTAATTTTAAATACATTAGTACATGTTGGAATGTATGGTACTTTTACTTTAACAACTGATTATGATAGATTAATGAGTGGATCTAGGATATTTTAGTTTCATGTTGATGGTATTTTGATAGTAGAATCCTCAATAAATCATTGAGTACTAGAAAAAAATATTTCCCTATTTTTTGAAGATTTAATATGTTTCTTCTTAATATTGGTTAATTTAGATTCCAATTATAGACCAGTCATATTGAGGATGAATTCTTGGTCTTCAATCATAGTAATCTTCTCCTCAAAAGACTTCATTAATATTTCAACTTCATCTTCATGCACCTTTACTTTGTTTTGTAACAAAGAGTCAAGTTCTTTGATCTTCTTAGAGTGTTCTTGCAAATGTACCTCCTTGACTTCGTTGTTATTTTTCAGCTCATCTTCAAGTGCATGGATATTCTCTTCAACATTCTTGACGACTCTCTCTTTTTCTACATCATCATTGATCCACTTTGAAGATCATACTTCAAATACCCTCTTTTTTGCTTCAATGTCTATAACTTGTCTAGAGAGCTTATAAAATTCAACAATTTTTTCTTGTAAGCCTTTGTCCAAATCATAAGTTTGTTCTTCCAGTTGATTGATATTTTCTGGCATGCTTTGAAATACTCCACAAACCATGGGTGTATTTTCATTCGGATGACCATGAAGAATAATTATTAATATATCAACTAGTATTTCGTGAGATGTTTTAGATTTATCATCACCACCTTTTCTTGCATGTTTATCATGAGAATGATTTCCAAAGGTACTAACACATACCTCTGGATCAATTGAGGTATGATGGTTTTCCATAATCTTGGTGGAAACATGAGACACCTTCTCAGAACATTCCACGTATGGTGTGTATTCAATATTTGCGTGATATGGAGAACTAGATGCTTCCTCTTATTTAGATGAGAGATGCTTCTTCTTCAACATTCCTATCTCCTTCCTTTTCCTATTTATCATGGTCTTGTTAGATATAGCCTTCTATTCAGAGATAAATGAATCTTCATCAAAAATAATATTCATTGTGGAATTTGGAAAGGAAATCAACTCTTCAAAAGGGAATAACATCACTATAGAGAATCCAACTGAGGTGAACCTATCCCTTTGATACCAATTGAGAGGACTAGTTTGACATATACTGAACACTGGGGGTGAATCAGTGTTGGGGACTTTTTGTCCCTGATTCCAACTTACTATCCTGTACCTCTTTACTTGTTAGGATCTTGATTAACTTATTATCTATTCCTTGTCTCATGCAATAATAGAAATCTGTAGAAATTTTGACACAATATTTTTACAAGGTTCACCACTCAATAAGAGAAGATACGTCCTTACAATGAATGGGAATGACCGTTGTATGGATTCTCTAGTATAATGTGATATGTTGTTACAATGGAACGAATTGGAAAAAAATCATCTAGTTTATGTGGATCCCTACACTTGGTGAGGGGGATGAGATAATTTCTTACCTATTAGTGTCCCTACACTCGGAGGGGGAAGGGAAATCATCACTCTTCTTGAACAAGGTGATCACCTAGTCCAACATACAACACATTGCTGGTTCTTTATACAACCTATGAAGAAAGTATTCTTCCTTCTTGAATATGTTAGGTTCTTCTCTTAAACTTCTTTAGTGATATTCACTAGGTTTCTTGAAAAGTAGTAGGAAAGAAACTCTTATCCTATTTCTCTCTTATTTACTAGTGAAAAACCAACTGTACAAGAACTCACTCTTCTTCCCACTTTATTCTTCAGTGAAAAACCAACTACACTGAGATCCCTTTTCATATTCTTTTCCAGAATCACAAACTCCCATTGTGATTATCAGATCAATGAAGTAAAGATCATCTTAGCGTCATCATAATTATTATACTTGGAGTAATAATCCGTCTCTATGTGGGATCACTTGATTCATCTTGGACACAATATTATACAGATTAGTGCAGTGGTGTCTTTCCAAGAATTGGTTCACCCAAACCAGATATTCCAAACATATGTTTGAAAACCTCCTTTAACAACCTCCTCCATAAAGCTCCTTCAAAGTGAACCTTTTTAGAGAAAACTACTTCCCAGATCTCATTTCTTAGTAGAGCTCTGACCTTCACATAGCACACACCTTTTGGGTGATCCCAGCCTTCTTAGAGCATCATGCTTTTTCAAAGAAAATTGCCTTTGTGAAACCCACATCTGCCACAAAGAAAACTACCTTCGTAGATCTCAAAACCTCACAAAGCTCACTAAGCCTTTGTTGAGAAACCTATATTCACAATGCATGTTGGCTTTGCAAAACAACTTTCATCACGAAGCTTTTTCATGATTCGAGAGCTCTAAAATTCTCGTGAAGTCTCTATACTTCTCTCGAGGGGTTAGGGGCCTATTTATAGGATTTCACCACTGAATCTAGAACCTTCCAGCCACCTCAGCTCCACATCATCATCAAATTGTGAAGCTCCATTATTTTGGCTGAAATTCACTCTGTTTCACAAATCACGATGCCTATTTTTTGGATTATCAATGCTCTTCGTAATTGGAAAGAGATTTTTTATATTCTCTACATCGCTGCGATGCACTTTCTCCCTTTTCATCTCCATAATGCTCTTTCTTCCTTCTATATTCTGTGATGATCCTTCATTTGAAACAAAATTATATCTTGCAAATCTCTTCATCTCTGCCATCCACAAATCTCATCATAATCACAAAGAACACCATCAACTTTCTTCATGTATTCAAGTAATACACATAATAATGCCCATATTCACAGAATTCATCCCTTCCCTATATTTTGATATGATCTTCTAGAAAATAGACTTTCTGTGATGCTAGCCCAACTCCAAAATTTTGACCCCCAAAATTAGGCATACACTGGGAAACTGCACAACCTTGGACACCTAATTCTGCAAGAAAAACCATGCCAATTACCTACATCATTTATTCATTTTTTATTTCATAGTTCTTGAATCATACGTTTTCCAACCAACTTATAATCTTTTTGAAATACAGACCATCAAAGAATTGTCTGATTTACTAAGGGAAGCATTATAGCTTCCCAATCTTCTATAATCATCTTTATTTCCAATCTCAACCGAATGTAATTGGTATCACCTTCACTACAATATCATGCATGGCTATTTTGAATCTCATTCTCATGATTGGTCACCTATATATACTTTTTTTCACTTTGGTTGGGTGTTCTTAATTTATGACCATGAGTGTAGGCATTATGTGTTCTCATACAAACTGCTCATTCTTCTATCCTTCTCCTCTTATAGAAAATCACATAATTGTTTTATTTTTCATGAGCACACTTACTTCACCTTCCATCATTTATTCTTCTATAATCCTTATATGGATGATACTTCACCATTATTCATTGTAGTAAACAATGTGTCACCTTTCACAAAAGTTCATTGAATTTTAAGATTAGTCCATTAATCATCTTATTTGACATTATGGAGAATTTCCCAAGCATGACATCCAATGATATTATTGCATTAAAATTATCTAGGATTCCTTATTTTATCCAATATCCATTAACATTAGTGTCATTCCTTTTATACATATTTATTTGGACCAGCATTGACAACTGTTTAAAATAAATACAATCTTCATACACAATGTCCTCCAAACAGTTTATGTATAATTTAATCCCCCAATTTTATGTTATATAATAACTATGGTTAGACATTATTGTTGTCTTATGAAATGATGTATATATTTTTAAAAGACGTTGTTAGTAAGGTATTTCATTTAAGAGATATGAGATTTTATTAAAATACTTATAATTTTCTCTTTGATCTCTAACCTCATAGATAACATGGGATTTGAGGAACCAAGGTATAGTGATCCACTAGTAAAGAATAGGTTGTGATTTTTTTGCTGGGAACTCCTAATTTTTCACAAATCATATGACTCTAGTGAGGAGGTAAGATCAAATTGAGGTAATAATGATTGTTCAATTGCTTCAATATATATGTTATATCCATTATAATTAGTTACCCATGATAAATTTATAGATCATTGTATTTTATTTATATTTTATTATAAGATAGTGTGAGTTTGTTTTATAATTCTCATCATTTGGTTTAAAAAATCATATTTATTCTTAAAGTGATATATGTGGTTTTAATATAAAATCATTCCAATATATATTAAAAAATATCTAATACATAATTTATTTACAGTATTCAGTTATAAATAAATAAATTTACTTTTAGTAATTTAGTTATTATTTATAATATACATAGAGGTATCATAACAATCATTGTACTCACTATCTAGATGTTTCTGTAAGGTGTGTTTGTGTGTGTGTATGTGTCTATTTTTATATTTTTTTATCATACATGAATAAAAAATTATTTATTTGTTATATATATATTAAAGGATTGGCTTAGACATAGAGATATAGAGGTGGTGGTATAATGGGATGACCATGTGACACATGGAGTTAAATTTTTTTATCATTTAATTTATATTAGATCTATTGTATCATTTATGAATGCCATTTTTTTATATTTATTATTAAGATTTTACTATTTTTAAGGATTTTTTATGACTTATTTATGTATAGATGTTAATTTATATTAGTTAATCAATATTCAGTTAAATTTATATGTAAAATTATATTTTCATAACACATGAAATTTTCAACATGTGAGAAAATTTTATTTATTTGTTGGTTGAAATCTGTAATTTTTTATTTATTGTTTATAATGGAAAAATTAATAATATTCAATATGTTGATAAGCTTGATAATTTTCATACCTATGGTGTCACAGAATGATCCTTATGGTTATTGTAAATTTTTTAGTATTATGGTAAGATATTAAAGAAAGTATGTTGTCGAACCATTATAAAAAAATAATAACAATTTTTTAGTGATTTTAAAATACAGATGTTTTATGTTCTAAGAAACTTTCACACCATTTATCGACACTAAAAAAATGACAGAAAACCTTCATTTTTTTAAGAACTATTAATATATTAGGATTTTTTAGTAATAATATTTAGAGTTGAGAAATAAAATTTTGGTTGATTTAGTATCATGATGCATGAAAAGAAATTTTAATAAATAACAACCATAATAAAGTAACTATTCTTTATATTTAATAAATGTATTTTCAATTTAAAAAAATAATTTATTACACTATTTTTTTTCATTTAAATTATAATTTATTATTATAAAAATTACAAAAAAATTATTACAAAAATTAAAAAAAACCACAAATTTGAATAATTAGTTATAATTTAAAAAAACTATCAACAAAATAAAAAGGCTAAAAACAATGATACCGAGCATGTAATTTATGAATCAACTATCTATTAAATTTTTTAGTATCAATGATACAATAATATAGTTAATAAAAATTATATATATATATATATAATATTAAACAATTTAGATTTATTAATACTATAAAAAATGAAAATAACTATTAATGAATCATTTTTTTATTTTCATAATGAAATTTAACTAATTCAAAATCATTTTTTTGGCATCTGACATGGAACAAAAAAAAATCGGAAGACACTATATTTTATTTAAATTTAAATTTATATAGAAATATAATACTCTCAAAATAAATATTCTATTTAAAATGTAGACATTTCCCAAATGGTTATTATATACATAAAAATTAAGACACATTACATTTGTAAGATGATAAATATGTAGAGTAAAATATTATATAAACATTTTAATTATAATCCATACAATACTGACATTATAAAATAAAAATCGTTTCATATGAGTCAATTCCATCATGAAAGTTAAAAAATTTAATATTTTAGTTCAATGAAAATATATCTGAACACGATTATCCCTATCTTATATCAATGAATTGATTTTCACGATCAAACTTCTTTTAAAACTAAAACCATCGTATTTTTATATGAAAAATAGAATTGAGTCATATAGAAGGAAATTTATTTTTAAATGATAGATTATCAATTATATTATAGAAAAAATAAAAATATTCAACTAAAATTATATTTTTAAAAACTCCAATTATTCTACAGTAATGAAATTATAAAAAATATCATATAAGATAAAAATATCTGAAAGTAACACTGAATGATTTGGATAAATAAAAATTGTAATTATACAAATGAACATTTAATAATTATGATAAAACATTTTTCTATTTTATGTACTTTTTATTCATACATGGAAAAAATTAACTGATGGTTTTTGTAACACTACAATATTTTATGATATCTTATTTTTCATATAAATTTAATTTATTCGGCACATTACAATACAAACAACACAAAGTCAAAATAAACTGTAATATTTTATACTTTCATTACCTAATCATAATGTTTTAAGAGTTTATAACAATAACCAAATATAATAAATTATATATATATATAATAGTTTTAGATTAAACAAATATAATTATTTATAACTAATGAAATTTTACTAATGTCATTATATGCTTCGAAAATACATATTTCCTCAAAAATATTATTTTTTTGTGATAAAATAATATAATTATTTTTTTCCTTTTTTGAAAAAGATTATTTGAAAAAATTAACATAAGTTTTTGAAATAATCATTTTAGAATTATGTTACAGTGAATTTTTTAATCTTTTTTTGAAAAGATGGATTTTTTTATGAATACTAAGCAACATTCATTTTTATAATAAATAGATGCATATTTTGAACCATTAAATGATGTACATTTTTTTTTCAAAAAAATGTTTTAAAAGTAATATTAGTTAATTTATTTTCAAAATAATAAAATAAGAATTAATTTTAGATTGGATTATGGTTTAAAATGATTTTTTCTTAAAAATATTTTTTTCATGAAAATCGTGTTTCGTTGTTCTATGAGGGATTAATTTTAAAATAAACATTTTCAGTTATGTAAATTGAATTTGATAAAGTTGATTACTTATTTGGAATAAAATATAATTTTTTAATTGATATTTTTAATTTTAATAATAATAGACAGTAAAATAGTAAAAATTTATTACCTGGGTTAATGATAAAATGGGTTTACGGAGGGGGGGTTAAACAAATATATAAGGATAATTTGTACTGTCTTGAAATTTCCATGTATTTTTTTAAATAATTATATAGAATTATTTAGAGACCATACGCTTTGACGACATGTGATTCTGAGGCCCGATGAGCTCAAAAAAAAAATTGAACCTTTTTTTATGTTCGTTTAAGTAAACATGCAAGTGGGGTTTTCTATCATTTAAACTGGTGCCTGGATAAAAAATCAGAGGGTACTGTTGAAATCGGAATGCCAAGATTCCCTTGTAATGGGCCTAACTTCGATCATCAAGGGTCCGAGAATAATGTAATTTTTCCGACTTTTCAAAATTAATAAGATAACTTATAAATATATTTTATTTGGTTTTTTGAAACCGGTTAGTGGCAGACGATGATGTTGCTGTGTGGAAATTGGGTGCATTAAATGAAGCTCATTAATGGTGTAATTTTTTGGTCGAGTAAAGACATGTTAATTGAAGCACAAAAGATATGGTGTTTCATTAATGGAACATCTTAATGACACGATATCATAGTGTCACATAAATGATGTGATGTGTTTTATTTTAATTGGATAATGTGTTGGAGAGTTGAGAACCAAAGGGTGGATTTTTTTTGATGAAATTATGGTGAGAAATATCTCTGACAGTGAATGAAGAACACTGAAAGATCATTAACGACCTCTAATGATCTTGAAGAATGAGATTGGTGAGTGATGAATGCCATCGACCTCTGGAATATTCAATGGAAGACCACTTCAATCTCAAACTAATTTGAGGTAGGAGTTTTGTTTTGTTTGACATTTTCCCCATTCTTATTTTATAATGATGAATGAGGATCAACCCACGGATAGGTTGATCCACGGATTGTGCATTCATGCATGAGGGTGTTCATCTTGGGTTTTCTACAGCGGGATTAAATTATTGTTGATTAAATTAGGATCCCAAGTCCCTCCTTTTTTCAATCATTTATCATGGAGGGTGAGGGCGTCATGAACAAGGCCCGAACCCCTTCCTCCTTGTGCGTTCTAGGTGTACAAACATTCAAAATGGTGGAAAAGAAAATTTGATGCCTTCTCAAGGATGGAGACACCCCATAGAGACTGGAGATGCAGTTACTGTGAATAATGAACCACCAGGGTGGATTTATTTCCCAACGGTGGTGGCGGGGCATGAAGACGCGCTGGAGGGGGCTACTGCAGCTAGCTTGGGCCATGACGAATCGGGATGAGCCACCGACTGGGCCATCGTCTAGCGGTGGGGACACAACCCCTCGACTGCTAGAGTGGAGCGGCCCGAAGCCATGAGTCACGCTTATCAGGAACATGTGGTTCTCTGACCACAATTAGTAGATCTAGACATCCACGTAGAAGTGATCCCTAGACACGTCGTACATCCAGGCTGGAGGAAGCAGCCTCACAGCAACCCGTGTGGCGTTGGGGAGCAGGACACAGCTTTCATCCCCATCCTGGCTAGGAAGAATTGATTTGCCTATGGTATACCAGACTGGGTGTGGTCTGCTCCAGTGGGTTGTGACAGACCCAAATCACAATGGGCCCAAACTAGGCAAGACTAGGTCTTGGTCAGTCCGACCTGATCTAGTCGGACCCAGACCCAACTGGGCCCTTTTTAAAAAACGCCAAGATCATTCAAACTAGGCATCTGTTTGATGAGCCGTTTATGGCAGTGTAACCCTGGTGAATAGGAGGATATTTTTTCATACTCTATGGAGTCTTTCATGGATGTTGATATGTGATGATTGGATTGGGTATTGGTTCTCCTGAGATCAAGTGTGCTACGTGCGGAAACCCTACGGTTGGTTGAGACCCATAAAATGCTGAAAAGTGTCCATATGTCATTCAGTTACTATGGCCTTGTGGGAAGAAGCTTCTTTGTGACCTATTATGCCCATGGTGGGGAGCGGCTTCTATGTGACCCGACAAACCAACGATACATGACAAGCGGAGTACCTCAATATGGACATGGTGGAAATCAGCTTCTATGTGACCTAATATTCCCACGGTGGGGAGCGGTATCTGTGTGACCCAACATACACACTTTAATAATCAGGGATGCGTACCTCAACAATTTATTGTTAGTGGGAAGTTACTTCTGTGTTACCCATCAGGCCCACTATATTCATTGAGGTGGAGTTCTCCAACAACCCTTCGTGTTTTACGATGTGAATAATTGTCCTACTTTTCTACTATAAAATATATCAACTGTTAGATGTCTTGTGTCGTGATCATGCTTCATGATCATGTTTTGTGGTTGTCACTAGGTATTGGTTTTTTGTATTTCCTTTCTGTTTTGGGGTTGCTACTGAGTATATTGTTACTCACCCTTGCACTGGTTTTGGCTGCACATGTTGGGTCTGGTGAAGATTACCACCACCTTGATGGAGGACTTAGTGTCCTAGGACCCAGTGGTGCCCAGTGAGACAAGGCTGGTAGGGCATACATCTAAGGATTCCAACACCTATCATATACTTACCAATTAGGTGGGGTTCCATGTGTTCTACTTTTAGAGTGTTCCTTATACTTTATTATTTTTGTTTTATATTTTGTTGGGTTTGTATTATGGACCATTGGACATATAGATTATTCTGTTACTCAATGGTTGTTTAGTGTTATTAATGTTTACTTTTATTGGATTGGGATGTGGTTGTGTGTGAATGCATATAGGTACTCAAGAAAATGATTCCCACTAGCAGATTTACACCTTCGGATCTAGTTTCCAACCTTTGGCCTTTGGGAGGCAGGATTGGGGTATGTCACTTCCTAGGCACCAGGGGATGGGTTGGGAAAAGGTGGTATCGAAGGCGTTCAGTTCTACCTCAAAGATTGTGAGTCTATTGTTTTGTTTTGGAGAAATAGTGTTGAATGTCTCAAGTTCAAATTTCAGATTCGGGGAGCCCAGTGTTTTTGCGGCGGCTAACATATCCATACACCAGGACCCTAAATTCTACTTTTTGGATCTATACATGAAAAAACGGGTGGCATAAGTGTCTCCTTATGATCTTATTGAATAAGATACATCTCACTATGTATGATATTTTAACTAGGGTACACATTTACTATCAGTGTTTCTAGTAGAGGATGTACGAAAACTTAGTGCCTTGCATGAGTTTTAGAGACAAAGACCTCCCATGATTAGGGAGAGATAGATCCATAGATTGTTGAGGACTAGTTGGAGGCAGTGACATGGGTCTTCCGCTTAGTGAGGATACCACTTGACCAAATGAAAAGTTTAGACGAAAACATTCTCCAGCGCTCGATAGGGAATTGGTGGAGCATGACCATCCTGATGCATGATGAGGCAAGCCTCTATTTGGTAGACTTTGAGTGTATTTTCATTGAGGAGTTATTCCGTACGACCCTGCACTTGGAGCACATACACGAGCTACTTCACTCAAAGAAGGGTAGCATGTTAGTGGCTAAGTATGATGCGAGGTTTACAAACCTCTCTCGCTACTGCACGACCATGGAGAGGGAACCTTTCATTAGGGCCTAGACCATTGAGCAGGGACTTAGACAGGAGATCAGGACATATTTGGTGTCTCTCAGCATCACCACTCAGGCTGCAGTGCTGGACAGAGACCTTCTTGTAGTAATGTTCTTAGCAGAGCAGACACCAATAACTGAAGCAACTAGTAGGCCTCATCCAATAGAGTATTTAGTGGTGAGAAGTAGACATTAGACGAGGGGTCCATGAAGGAAAGGCCTTTTAGGGGATGAACCCAGGACTTGGGGTTAGTAGATAAGGACTCCCATAGTAGAGGGAGTCATTAGGGAAGGAGGCTATGCTTCACCTGAGGTGGGAAGAGACACAAGGCTCGTAACTACCCGACCTCCCACACAAATGATTAGTAGATGATTGAGGGAGCTAAAAGTAAGAGTCAAAGGATTGAGCGAGGTGGTCTATAAGGTGGAATATGTGGAAGTGGAGCATACTGAATTGAAGGTAGTGGACGATGGCTTGAGGTGCCACCACCACCACCCCCAGGTGGTTCACCACGGGCTCTGGGAGCCACCAGACATTGGGGAGTCCAGCTTTAGGTGATAGAGGCCTTCTACCAAAACGCTCTAGAGATAATTAAAGTTATATTTATGTCTTCTCCACCGTAGCTATAGTTCTTATAGGCATACGTGTTAGTCACTCTTTCCTTCCCACAGACCTTGATCGAGGCTCGAAGATTTTGGTGGAGCCTTTGGCTTAGATCAACTATTTGAGGTGAAAAGTGTGGTGTTTCTGTGAGGATGGGACATGTAATTCTTCCACCGGCGAGAGGGGAACTTTTGTAACCAACGATGGAGTTTCTCAGAGGAGGTTGAAACCAATCAATCACTAGTTTTCTAGACTCACTATTGGTGCATTGGACTAGTGGAGTCTAGGATTTCCTATATTCATGGAAGAGTATGAGGATGTCTTTCCTCAGTATGTTCTAGGAATACTTCCTCACTGGGGGGTAGACATCTGCATCGACATGTTCCCAAGGATGGCATTGATATCCACACCATCTTATCATATGGATTCCAATTAGCTTCTTGAATTGAGGGTATAGATGGGGGGAATTTTTGGACAAGGGATTTGTGATACCCACTATTTCACCTTAGGCAACCCCAATGTTGTTTGGAAAGAAAGAAGATTGGAGATCATGGCTATGCATAGACTTTCGGTGCCTGAAATGGGTGATCGTGAAGAACATGTATTCCCTTACGAGGGTTGATGACCTCTTTGATTAGTTTAATGGAGAGATGTGGTTCTCGAAGAAATGACTCAAATCAGTTTATGATCATCTTCGACTGCAGGATGAGGACGTATCGAATACAAACATTAGATGTCAGTATGGCCACTATGAGTTCTTTGTTATTCTCTTTAGATAGACCAATACCATAGTAGTGTTCATAGGACTCATTAAAAATAACATACAACCTTACCTCGATCATTTTGAGGTGGTCTTAATTGAAAAAATTGTGGTGTACTCGTTATCAGAGGAGGATCATCCTATACACATACGGATAGTCCAGAATACAATATTAGAGAACTAACATTATGGTATGATTTTAAAGTGATTGTTCTGGATATGGGAGGTCCACATTATAGGACACATCATCTTGGAGGCTATAGTTTCAATGGATCTATAGAAGAGAGTGTCAGTGCTTTATTGGGATCCACCCTGGCGTGTGACAAAGGTGGAGAGTTCCTCGGCGTTGACTGGATACTACAGGAGGTTCGTGCTCGACTTTTCCTAAGTAGAATCACCTTTTTCAGCTTTCTAAAAGAAGTTAAGTATATTAATGATGATTTAGAAGTACCAGTAGAGTTCCCAGGAGTTGAGGCAGACACTAACGAGTGCCCCCTTCTTGAGACTACTCGAATAGGGCATTGGGTTTGTAGTTATATTTGATGCATCAGGGACTAGACTTGGTTTTTTCCTGATGTAAGAGCGAGTGGTGATCGCCTACAGCTCACGTCAGTTGAGGAAACATGAGCATAACTATGTGAATAATGACCTGGAATTAGTAAAAGTGGTATTGTCTATGAGGATATGGCAGCACTACATGATGGGTGAGCGGTTTATCTTCTACTCCAACCACAAGAGTCTCAGGTATATCTTCTAATGGAAGGACCTGAAATTATTTCAATGTTTATGGCTAGAATTCCTCTAGGACTATGACATTGAAATAGTATATACTCCTAGGAAGGAGAACGTGGTGGTAGACACACTCAACATGAGGTTTTGTTTACAGCTGATGAGTCAGGCGTTAGATCTGCAAGCTGTGACGCAAATATTCTTCATGAATGATGATAAATAAACATTTCCTTATTCAATGATAGTATCTCTCTTAAAAATACATCAAATTGGGGAGGAACTACTTGTGGATGTTGAATTTTAGGCTTGATATGCTTAGATACCATCAGGATAGTCTCCTGATGGATTTTCAATAGGTGGGGAGCACACCATCCTTTTCAAATGATTCACCACAGTTCTAGTGATATTGTGGGAGGAGTTATTGAGGGAGTTCCATAAATACCCTTTAGAAATACATCCTAGGGTGGAGAAGATGTACGAAAACATACAACATAAGTACTAGTGGAAAGGGATGAAGAAAGCGGTAGTAGATTTTGTTTCACGATGCCTTACTTGTCAGCAAGTGAAGGCTAAGAATTAGGTTCTAGTAGGGTTGGCCCAACCACTCCTGGTACCGAAGTGTAAATGGGATGCTATCTTGTTGAAATTCATTACTGGGTTACCAAGCATGTTCAGGGGACACAATTTTATCTGGATTATCATTGAAAAACTCACCAGATCATCTCACTTCCTTCCCATCTGGGAGAAGGGATCCGTAGAGGGCTTGGGACACCTCTTTTTCCAAGAGATAGTGTGTCTTCATGGGGTGACTTTGAAAATCGTCTCAGATCGTGAAAGTCACTTTACATCCTGGTTGTGGTAGAGATTGAAGGAGGTGTTCAGGACTTAGCTGCACTTGTGTATAGCTTTTCACCCCCAGACAGATGGTCAGACGGAGCGACTATTCTGGACATGGAGGACATGAATCATACTTGTGCCCTAGATTTTTGTCATATTTGTGAGGACCACCTACCACTGACAGAGTTTGCGTACAACAACATCTACCACACCACCATCAATATGACACCATTTCATTGTACATACTACTATGCCGATCACTTTTATGTTAGACAGACCCAAGGGAGTCAGCAATTATGGGTCCAGAGTTGGTACAAGAAACCACTGAGAAAGTGCAGATCATCCAGGACTGAATGAGGAATGCACATTGTGGACAGAAATCATACGATGAATGGATGAAAATACCCATGGATTTCAAGGAGGGATATCATGTTTTCTTTCAGGCCTCACCCCGACAGGGATTGTAGAGATTTGGATGGGGCTACATGTTATCTCAGAGTTTAATCGGAACATTACAAATTCATAGTACAGTTGGAGAGGTGGAATACCTCCAACAACTTCACACATATATATAGTAGTTGAATTTTTTCCATGTGTCACTACAAAGGAGGTACGTGCATGATCCATCGCACGTCATCGATTGGGGCATGCTGAACATTAAAGAGAGGGAAATGTTTATGGAGTTCTCAGTGTAGATAGAGGATTGACATAAGTGGTTCCTTCATGGATGGTAAATTCCTCTATTTTGCATTTGGCGGTAGAATGTGAATCTGTTGGAGAGAACATGGGAGTTAGAGGCTCATATTCATTCTCAGTAACCCCATTTTATTTGTTTAGCCTTATTTTGTCTTACATGGAAGTGAATCCCAAAAAATGGGTGTGTAATGAAATGTCCCGATATATCCATGTAATTTTTTAAATTTATATGGATTTATTTCGATAACATACACTTCGAATTCAGGTGATTCTGAGGCCCGGTGAGCCTAGAATGGAATTTTGAACTTTTTTATGTTCGTTTAAGTAATCATACAGGAAGATTTTTCTAATTTCTAAAATGGTTGTTGGACCAAAAAATATGAGGACACCATAGAACTAGAAATTTTAGGATTCAGTTAGAAAGAACCTAACTTCAAACACCATGGGTAGAACAAAAAAGATAATTTTATTTAAATTTTTGGAAAAAAATAATATAACATAAAAAGATATATTTTTTTCTTTTCGAAATTGTTGAGCGGTAGATGATGATGTTGCGTTGTGGAAATAAGGAAAATTAAATTAACTTCATTAATGGATCATGAAGATTGTATTGAAGATCCTAAAAAAGAAATTGATGTATAAAAAATTTACCAATTTTGAATTTTTGATTCAAAAAGTTTTCATTTTGATGTCATATAATCTCTATCCAGGATACATAAGTGGATCCATAAAAGATATAAGTTATTGATCATTTCCCCAAAATAACAAAAATATTTGAGATCCATACTTTTCTTATTTTGGATAGATATTATATTCAATTTGTGGAAAAAAATTTACACATGACTAATCCACTCACCAAGTTAACGTTGATGCGAACCACTTTCTTTGGACAGAATAATGTTATGACTTTTTCATCGAACTGAAGAGAATATTATATAATTAACATGTACTTACACAACCATATATTTGAGAAGGGATTTAATATAAAGTGACATATATAAGAATGTAATGGGTTGAATCCTATAGTATAATTATTTGTTTATAGATTATGAATCATTAAAATTTATGGTTCATGAGAAAAACTATCAAAATAATTTTTTGGATTTAGCTGTAGTTGGTGTTTTATTAAATATATGGATGCGTTATCATTATGGAGAAATTTGTGATATCTATAAATATTATAAACGTTTAATGTATATATTCAGTCAAAACGATATGAATATGTTCCATAAAATGTTGTTAGAAAAGATTAAATATTATTGATTCTCAATTAATTACCAAACTGGGAAAGCAAACAAGGAGGTAGATTCCATGGTGAAAAAATTATTCCATCTTATCTATTATGAGGATAAACAATATTCCATTTTTTTGGATTTAAAAAATATTGACCTTGAATTCTTGATGGACTAATATAAATATTATCTTTATCAAATTTGTATTATCCATCTATCCAAGTGATGATTAAAGATGCATAATGGAAAACGTAAAGCTACAATAGATGGGGAGAAATGTTCTATAGTTAAAACATGATTATAATAGAATGATTGGTTATAAAACTCAGTATGTGTCATATCAATAAAAAAATTGAAGTAGGATTTTCTGGATTAAGATCATTACTCTTAATTTTCTATTATTCCGAGACGTATGGAGATATATAGAGATCTCGAAGAAATATTCTTAAGGGAAAACATTAAGATAAATATTACAGGGTATGTATCCTAATGCATGGTATATCAGCATATTAAATATGAGAGTCATTGCTCTAATGGGTTGTTACAACCAAAAACTATACCATAATGGATATGAGAAAATATCACCATGGATTGTTTCATCAAAAACCTAAAAATGTCAAAATGCCATAATACTATTTTAGTTATTTTCGATCACCATAAGAAGTTAGTACACCTAGATACAATTAGAGAAGCTATAGTTCTTGAGTAGTTTAAAACAAATATATGAAGGAATTTTATGGTTTCATGAATTACCTCATTTTATTGTATCTTATTGGGATCTAAAATTTACATTTATATTTTACAGAAGCATTTAAGAGGATATAGATAAAATGTTGATTTTTAATTCATGTTGTCATCCTCAGACATATGATTAGTCTGAGAGAACCATTCAATCGTTAGATTATATGATAAGATATTGTTATATGGATTTCAAAGGTTGTTGGGGGTAAATACCATCCACTAATTAAGTATTCTTAAAATAATATCCAACACACAAGAATTTATATGGGTACTTATAATGTCCTATATGAAACGAGTGTAGAACTCCCATGAGAATGGATGAATTTAGATAAAAAAAATTATTGGGACCTAATCTAGATATGTAAATTTAGGATATGGTTAGATCCATTAATAAACACATCATGTAATATTATATCCAATATAAATGTTATAATGATAATTATCAATGGAATCTGGAATTAAAAAGTTGAGAGACAATATTCCTGTAAATTTGTAGATGGAAGAAGGTTATGTTATTTAGAAAGAAGGGAAATTTTATCAATTTGAATATTAACACCTTTGATATTATTCATCATGTAGTAATGGTAGTTTACCACTTGGGGATTCCACTGAAACTCTCTCTTGTTTTTGACGGTTTTATATATATATCCTAAGAAAGTACATAAATTATCCTTCTCATATTCTAAACTCATTGGTTTTAACATAGGAGAATGATATGTCATATGATAAAAAAATATTATAAACAATTTATTCTATAGATACATTTCTATATAATAATTATACTCATCTGGTTAAAGATCTATAGTGGAATTGAAAATTTGAAGAACCTACTTGTAATCCTGAGGATTTAATGAAAAAGTAAAATCACCATTTTTTTATCAATTTCATGTAATTTGAGGGTTGAAATACGTCTTAAGGGGTTATAATAAAAAAATGAAATTTAATGATATATTTATATTTAAATAAATTTAATTTTTTCATTTTCTTATGATACAAGCATCCTCAAGTCTAAATGAACTATAATATAGTAAACTATTACAACTTAGCTGTTATATTGACATAGTGAATATGAATAACCAAATATAATATATATTTATATATATACGAGTTTTAGATTAAAAATATATTGATGAATAAGCACTAAATTGTTATCAAAGTCATAATATGTTTTAAAAACACATTTTTCCTCAATAGTGGGTTTTATTAGTTTATTTTGTGAGAAAAATATAATTAATTTTTTCAACTTTTAGAAAATTAATTTTAAAAAATAAACACATTTTTGAAATCAATATTTAAAAATTATGTTAGAGAAATGTTATTAATTTTTTTTGAATAGATTTATTTTTTGAGGAATAGTGAAAACTAATTATTTTTATTTAAAATTTCTATTTTTATAAATAATTAAAAAAGTCTCATTTTTAAATGGAATTAAAAGTAATATTAGTTAATTTATTATCCGAATAAATTAATCATAATTATTTTTATTTTTTATTTTTTGTAAAAAAACCTTTTATATATATGATTTTTTTGGGAAAACTTCTTTTCATCTCGTTTTTATGAATTAATTTTAAAATAATTTTTTTCTAATTTTGTGAATTGAATTTAATAAAAAAAATTATAGTTTGAATCATAATTTAAAAAATTTACAATGATTTAAATCTAATTTTTTTTCATAATTAATTATAATAATATTAAAAAAATATCATTGTGGTTAAGGATAAAATAGTTTTACCAAGGGTGTTCAAACCATAGTTTAAGGTTCTTTTTTCCAATTACAATGGTATAAATCCTTTTTATGGACATATGGGGACCAAATACTCTCCAAAATTTTAATATCTATCCATTTGAAATAATTTTCCATAAGTGTGAATATATTATATTATAATCTGTTAAGATATTTTTTGTGCGTCTTCTCTCTCACTAATAAAAGGACACCCCAATAAACAATTTTTTACACCACTATGATTCATATATATCAAGAAAAAACAAAAAATTATCATCTACACGACCTTATAAATGAATAATATGTGCTAGTATTATTAAAATACCATTCCAAGTGTCCTTAAGAATGGATATAAAGGAGGTCTTCCAAAGAAGATATAATCATCTTATCCAACCTCCTTCATTATATTTCTTGTTATACCATCTCCAAATATATGGGATTTTTCATAACATAAAATATTTACTACCATAAATATACTAAACATTTATTATTATTATATTACAATTATTATTCCGCCTCTATCCCATTAAATGGGAAGTGAATGTATCGCCCATGCCTACGTGTAGAATATTGCCTCCATTTAGTGGTACAATTCATTATCTATAACTATATTTCAGGGATGGTTATAATAGTATTTTTATATTTATATGGTATATATGAAATAATTATGTATCTTAAATTATAATTTCTTATATAAATTATTACCATTCAATTTTTTAGTAAATAATCATATTGCTCATGCGTTTGTGTGGTCTGCCACCATAACAGAGAAATATGATTCTCTTTTCATTTAAGATTTACAATGATATTTATAAGGATTTATTTAATGAATATATTTGATATAAATGATACAATAATGATTTTATAATTTTTAATTATTATTTACCTTTCTTTTTTTCCATTCGTTGAAAAATGAAAACAATGTTCAGGCAGACGTACAACCTACCATCTCCATGTTAGTGGAAATTCAATTTTATAACTCTACCTTCTATAGACGAATCACTCTGTCTCTATATATAATGTTATATTTATATCTTGGTTAAAATTATGGATATTTTAAACCCTGTTCAATATATAAGGAACATAGCTATCAAATCATAATTCTATTGAAATTGAAAATAATTAACACCCAGAAATGATGATTTTAATAATAAATTACTATTAAAAGGGTGTTTAATTGTTATAAGTGGATAATATATAATTTTATAAGTATGTAGATTATTTTTTAATATAATTTTATTATAAATGGGTTGAGTGTTATTTTTAATAATGTTAAACTTTAGGTAATGGTTTTTTGTAACAATCTCATAGTTTACCATGATTATTTGTGATTAAGATTTGGATGATGAACTTTAATTATCTACCTCTAAATAATAACATTAATTTTATTATCCTAATGTAATTCAAGATATTTTCAAGTAATTTGTCCAATTTTCTCAATTTGGTATTAAAAATTATTGATAAAATATTTTAAAGAAGAAATGACATTATTTCCAATTTGGTCAGAAATATTATTCTTATATACCCATGCATTGATTAAAATGTTTTCAATAATGTTTTTTCATATTCTTATCTAAATTTTTAAACTAAGTTTGACCCATTTTTAAATTTAATATTTCTCTTAAATCAAACTCATTTTCATTTTCAGAATGATGTACTTTTGATTTTTACAAAAAAATTAAATAGAATAATTGTTTTTATGTATATGTAATGAGTAGAATTTATGGATTTTCTGAACACTCAATGTTTTCGAAATTAAATTATATATATATTTATTTATTTTATAATTAACTTTTAGAACATGTTTTTCAAAATTTAATGTTACGAAAAAATGATTTCAAAATTAAATGGGTATTTTCTTCATGAAATATTCAATGTAACATTTTAACGTAATTTTCATTTATAATAACATATCTTCATGTTACATATGATTTAAAATTGATATGATCCAATGATACCATAATTATTCATTCTCTTTAGGTTTTATGACCATGATATGTTTGTTAGACCCATTTTATTTCATGGGTTATTCTATGAGGAATGTATGATGTTTTTATAAAACCCATTTCTTTTCCACTAGTTATAATACACGATGATTGTTTTATGATCTAATAGAACACAAATGATTGTATTTTGATAATGTGATGGGTGGGATCATAATTATATATTATTATAATGTATTGAAAAATTGTGGATATCACATTAGATAATGAGGACTACAATGGGTTGTGTACCCAGTTCAGTAACGGACAATGTCCACTATAACAGTCATGGGACTGAACCTTTACTAAAGATATGATGAAATGTGGAGTGAAACAATCCACTCTGATAGTCTTTTAAGGGATCCTTGAATAAGGAAATGTTTTTATATTCTTATGTGCATTCCAAAAAATTAGTTTTTAGGCTAAGGATTTTTTCTCAAGACTCATGTTCTTTGATTTCAATATTTTTCATGTTTTATGTACTTCCATGATTTTCTCCCTGACTCATTATTATGATCTATGATATGTTGGGTATGGTTTTCAAATGTTACATCAATGGTATCAAACTCATATTATTTTGTTATGGTTATGTGACCATTGATACCTTCTTTTATTCAAACGATCTTACCCTTTCTTATGTATTCTTTCTCCATGTCCTGAATAATGCTTTTATGTATTATATATATAAGAAGTATGATAGTAATGAATAAATTCATGGTATAATATGTAGATATCTTACGAACAAATTTTTTTACGTATCCATGTTTCCTAAGATACCAAACCTATATGATTTTCATATAGATCAATATGTTAATTATTTAATTTTAATTTAATAAGATGTAATATTTTTATAAAAAAATTATTGGTCACTAAATTTTTTGTCCTAAATTTTCAAGAAAATATGATGTTTTTTCAATATTAGATCATTTAATATGTTAGATCATAAAAATAATTATAATTAAAAAAATAAACTTTGGAAAAAATATATAAAATTTCATTTTATATTGGCATGTGGTTTTTTCATACATGAAAAAAATGAATCCTTGACATTGTACTATATATTTTTGACAATCCATGATAATTTTCATGGTTTTGATCATTTAAAACATGTTTATCGAACCTATAAATACATAAAATAATAGTAAATAAAATTTATTTATTCAGATACATTAAAATATGGGATTGATCTATTTTCTAATCTTATATGATCTGAATGAATCAAAGATCATTGTATTAAATTTTCATTATAATAAAGGAATCTGTCTATGTTTGTATCATTTGATGCAGATTTGTAAAACATAAATATTTATAATTATAAAAAACTAAACTTTATCATTTTGAATATATAATATTTCAGATTTATATCCAGTTTATTCCTATACATGATGAATGAATACATGATCATTATTATAAATTTTTACGCAATCCAAGCTCATATATAAAGGGTTTTCCACTTTAAATACATTTATAGTAACTCAATGTCATATAATTATAAAAAACAATCTATGGATTATTTTATGCACATAGGATGTCTAATTGATTTTAAATTCAATGAAAAAGTTTATAAATTCATCAATCAACACTTTCAATAATTTTCATATAACCAGAAATAGTTTTTTCGATTTAATCATTTTATGCATGTTTATTTAAATTTATATACAGATATTACTAATAAAAATAATTCTTAATAATTAAAGTCATAAAAAATTTCAAGTTGATTCATGGATTGTTCTTGAAATTTAAAAATATATTAATTCAAATTTTTTAATTTTTTTACAATAATCCTTGATATCTCGCTAAATTTTGATTGTAAGATTCATGCTTATAGAACGAAAAATAATTAAAATTATATAAATTAAAATTTAATTTATATAATGGAATATTATGTAGTAATGTAGTTTATCTTGTTCTAATTTTTCATAAATTGATCAATAACTGTTATTATAAATGTTATAGAAATTTGTGACCATTTAATTAGTTATAATCTTTTGAACAACATTGATATAACAGTTTTTTAATTCTAAAAGTACATAATAGATCTTTTAGTCATGTACTGATTCAATATTTTCATATAAAAATAATAAATCTTAATATGAAAATATTTATTACATAGCCTAAAAATCCATGAATGAATCATTTAGGTCTAATCCCTATGGACACTTGGATACATAAAAATAGGTCCATAAGTGATCAGAATCATCTCCCACTGAGTTATTCATAACTACCTCACTTCTTATATATATCATACATAATATATTGGATCCTAAAATTAGAAAAAAATCTTAATAAAGGGTGATCTCAGATGCTAAATTAGGGTGAACATAGGAGATATCAACATATCATGAGTGTAAGGGTATGAAAAAGAGAGAATAACATTTAAAAACCATACCCAACATATCATAGATGATAAATTTCCATCATGGTATAAATATTGGATTTTCATAAAAGATGAATCAAAATGGAATCAATGAACATGATCCATGAGAATGTAACATTGATAGAAGATATATATTTATGGAATAAGCATAACCACATAATGTTATAAAATTGTATAAAAAGAAACAGGTTCTCTCTGTAAGTTATTTAAATGAAATAAGGCCCTTTCATAAATATATGGACATGAAACAAGATTCATGAATAACCTTGTGAACTTGAAATATAGTTTCATGCATAACTTTATTTACATGTAATCAAGTTCACACATAACATTGTGAACATGTAATCAAGTTCTTGCATAACATTGTAAACATACAATCGGGTTCATGCACAACACATTTACCCATGAGTTATCCATATTTACCCAAAGCATTACAGGGATATAATTTTCCTACCCATCATATAATTAATACATATGTGTAAAATATTTATCATATCATAACCCATGAGAAGGGTATTAGTTTCATAAATGTTTAATAAATTCATTCATAGCATAACCTATAAAAACTAAATGGGTTTCGTAAAAATTTCTTCAACATAAATATTAACATTTTAAAGAAATAATAATGATAGTATAATTAAATATTATCCCCTGTAAATCCCATTTAATAGTATGTTTTTCCAGAATATATGGAAAAAGATTTTGAAAAATCACATGGAACATTTCTTGAGGTAATAACCTTTTCACATTGAAATAATTTATTTTAAATTTAAAAAATAACCCAAATAGTAGGGGAAAACTTTTATTTGAAAACATACATTAAAACATGTTAGTTATACTTGAAAAAATTTGGTGGTAATGAAAGTGGAAAATATTGTTTAATCCATTTATGTTAAAAAAAATAATACATTCATATTTTTGGTAAAATCCAAATGGGCATTGTTTGGAAAATTACATGAATATTCCTTTCAATTTTTTTAAAAGTAAAGAATGGGTAAAACACTCTTTTATAAATCATTTGGAATAATTTTAAAATATTTTTTGATTTTTTTGAAAGCATGTATATTGAAGAGAAAGGGTTTTCATCTTAAGAGAGAAATAAAGATGTTATTTATTATGAAATTATTTGGAACCCATAAGTACATAAAAAGGGGAAAATTATAGGAAAACATGTAATCTCATTACATAGACATATGAGAATAAAATTCATGTTTTTCTTTAAAGGTGTATCTAAATATTTTCTTATTGTATGAATAAACATGAACAATATTGATATACGATGAGATTGTATAATAAATACATTACCACTTTGTTAAATTTCAATCATAATCCCCATTAAATAATAACATTGATGAAAATTTTAAGATCCTTAAAATAAATAAATTCATGATATTACATGTCAAATGGTCTGTATATACACCTCATAAATGTAAAACGGTATATATTAGAAGAAATGTTTTGAAAGTCAATATTCGGAAAACAATGTGACACCTTATGTTTTGACTTTGTTTTTATACATTATAACAACTTTTATAATAAATATAGGTTTATTATAAATATATTAAAGAAAAAAACAATATATATCATATCATATATTACTTACTAAGGACCTTTTATAACATGTTTATTAACAATTCCTTGTTAAAATCACATTATGGTAAATAAATTTTTGTTTTTTATATATGTTTTCATTTTTTTGGTATTATTAATTTGATCATGGTTTAGTAATATATTTTTTTAACATGAGATAAATATAATATATATTCATTATATAAGTATTTAAAGTAATCCATATAAATTAGATATAGAAAATGAAATACACCATTCATTGAGACTGTACACAGTATAGAAGAATATTTTTTTGGAAATATAATATATATATACATTATATAAATCAATATACTCGACCATGAGTGGTTGTGATGGAAAACACGTGACAATGGTTTGCAATGCGGTTGTCCAGTGTACACATGAGTGATGTTATGATTTCCCATTTGATGGAACATGTGATAGATGTAGTACATTTATATAATATAATAAAATATTAATATTTGTATGATAAAATGGTAATTATATTATAATGGTTTAGAAATATTTGAATGACATGGATAATGAAATAAAATAAAACGCTCAGTTTCAGACTTTACATGTTCTACAAACAACTTCTATTGTTTTGCAACCAAAGACATAGTAAGATGGATTGATGAATAAATTTTTTTAGGATGATAATAGGAAATTAAGTATGAAAATTTTTTAGTCAATTTTTGGTACCATATTTTTTTGAAAGTGGGAAGAGGGGAGGATTTGTGGTGTTATTTTATAAGTGAGGTGAGAGGCCCACATGTAATATTTTGAAGAGAAAATGGCGTCCCTTGTTTTTCTCTATCAACAAGGATCAAAAATGAAAAATTATCAATCCTAGAAGAAATAATCTTAAAATAGGTATATAATATTTTTGTTGTAAAAATTTCTATGAAATTTTACCCTTTATTATTTTAGTTTTACCCCGGTAAACCAATATTTATCTTAATCGCGATAATTAATTTGTACTACTTTTACTATGTATAATTGTCAAAACTTAAGTGGAAATTATCAGAAAATATGTAATATTATGATTAAAAACAATAAATAAATTTTTACAAATTCTATTCAAAGAAGTGGAAATTTTTAATATAGAATTCATCTTATAGAGGCAATGAAAAACCTATTTTTCAAAGTGGGATGTTTTAAATGTTTAGAAAACATTTAAAAAAAATCAATATTAAATTTAATAAAATTAATTAAATTGGATGAATGGATATAGAATTGAACTAATTTTACCTTTAAAACCATATTAAAATAATTTTTTATTTTTAAAAATCTTTTAAAGAAAAGGGAATGCGTAATCAAAACCAGTATTTATCAATATTCATTAAAATATTTATCTGTTTTTTAAATTATAAAATAAAAAATAAAAGATAATTATAAAATTATTATATAAAAAATGAAATTTATTTTTCAAAATATTTTTTTAATCTTTTAATAAATAATTTTATAATAAGATAAAAAAGGAAGACAAAAACACTTTTTAGAAAATAGAGTTTTTAATTATAAAAGTGGGTTTATTCATATAACATAACAAGAAATCATACAAGATGAATGATAAATACTTGATTGAATATATATATATATATTTCAATAAAATCATTTACAAAAAGTGATTTCTTAGTTTATTTTCATAAACACTTTTGTACACAATAAAAAATTGTTTTTCAGATAAAGACATCCTTTATTTCCAAATATTTTTAAATTTCATTTTCAATTAATTTTTCATCAATAAATTCATTATATATACATGCGTAAATCATATATTTTCCAAATTTAGTAAATTTTTTCCTACCCACTATACCAATGGACATATGATAACAGTCATATTAAATAATAATATTTTATTCGTATGTCGAGTTTCAAAAAAATACATGAAGTTGAATGTAACATAAAGTAAAATAGATGTTTCATGAAATGAAATATAAACTCAATTTTGTGTTTAATGACAGCTAAAATTTGTGTTTTTTATTACTGAACATATTGGAAATGTTAAATTTATTTGGGAAAAATATTTCCGAAAATATTGTGGTGATGCAGTCTATCCAATTTAAAATTGATTTTCACATTTGAAATTTGTAGATTTGGATCCAAAAAAAGAGGATACTCATAGCCCATTATATATTGATTTTTCAATGTAAAATTATTAATTTTGTGGTTTAACCAAAAAACATTGTCTAGTTGAGTTTTCATATTTCCTAGAATATTAATTATACAATATAGAATCTCTACTGGTTGTTTCCTGTAAGAGAGATCATGCTCTTATGGTATGACCTCTGAGATCAGTACATATGATGTATCATGTACCCAGAAGAGTTATAGGGAACACATTGTAAACCAAAGAGAGGTTTTAGGGAAGTAATATGTGACAATCTATGATCCCAATATCATCAAATATTTCAAAGGGACCTATAAATGTAGGTCTTAGTTCCTATATTTCTCCTTAGAGAAATTCATATACACATAATGTCACCAACAACAAATATAAGATCGCATCGATGATTATCAACATAAATTTTTTTTCATGTTTGTGAATCAATTTTTTTTTCTGAATGATTTTATCCTTTAAAACAATTTCATAAGGAAGCTCAGTCCCAATATCATTCTTTTTTCAACGTCATTCTAGTATGTCTGAGTTATATACTTACCTCTATAATGGGATTGATATGGATCCATATAAATAATGGAGTGAATTATATTATTTTAAGAAAACTCAACTTGATATAGGTTTTGATAACAACATCCTTTGAAATCCATAGAAAAAAGATCTTAACATATCCTATAGTATTTGAATATTTCTCCTAGTTTGTCCATCTGTTTGAGGATGATACAAAATGATAAAAATCAAATCTGTATGAAGATATTACAGAGGAATTTTCCAAAACATCTAGGTAAAATTAGGATCCTAATAAGATACAATTAATGTACTATTATATAAAACCATACCACTTCCTTGATGTATACTCTAGTTTGTGGATCTGAATGGAATTATTCTCTGATAACAATGAAGTATAATGACTTTGTAAGGTGATTGAGTACAACAGATAATTACCTCAACATCAAAGATAATATAATCATTTAATGTTACCAACACAATTAATAAAACTTCCAATAAAATTAAATTCATTTCTCCTCAAATAAAATTTTCACTAATATGTATACATCACCGAAGGGTTGTATTTCTATAAATTTCCCATTAAATATTTTTAATCATGACTAAATACCATCACATAAAACTTCAACTGGTTTTTTAATGAATTTTAACATTTTACCGACATTAAACTCAAAAACCCATCATGGTATCCATAGATTTTATGTTAATATTATATAGATATACATACACCTCTACAATTTAATTCACCCTATATTTATTATATATGATCTTATATTAAAAAAATCATTGGAACATAGGGTTCATCCTTTTCAAAATATAATATCAAATGTGATTTCATTATTCTAGAAACCATTTAAAGGGATATAGTGACATGAAATTTCATTTAATGGTGAACAATATTATTTTTATAGCGGTCATTCATACAAAATAAAACATAAAATCCTAAACTATGGTGGGGAGGATATGTGGGCTCTAATGATTAGGATTTACCTCATCTATTTTTATTGCATTAGAATCTTCCTATCCTTTGTCTTCAGAGGTTATTGCGTCTTATCATCCACATTTTATCATGGATTGGGGAATTAATTTATATCATTCCCAAACTCCCTATAATTGAAATAGTGGAGTATGGGTGATATATTCTATTGATACCTCTCGCCATTCATTTCATTGACTGTCCTCTTAACATCACCTCTAAATTATTTTTCTATATGTCTAGGCACCCCACCCTTGTAACACCCTCTTGTTTCATTCAAGATTCCACCTGGGTGTTTATTCCCACATTTCTGGCATGTTGGTGACATAAAGTTATTTCTACCAAGTGATTTATTGGAGTTTACATGGGACCCGATCTTCTTTTTTTATCAAATCTATGTTAATGGTCATATTCTACAATTTACATAAATACTTTTATAACACATCAAATGAAATGTTATTAGCTACAAATTTATCTTATAGAAAACAGATTTTGAATAATTGTCCTTTAAAAACAAAATAAATTATTAGTTTTTCTTTATGGACATATGATTGTCCCATAAGCACACACTGCAAGTCTATAAATATTAGCTACATATGCACTAATATATTTAATTTCCTTTTTTAGATTTATGATGTCTTTATCCATACTTTTTAATGATTAAAATGGAAGTAATTACTAAAAAATATCTTTATAAAATTATCCCATTCAAAAAATTCAATTATTTTCTCTTGACCATTATTCTTAATAACGTTACACCTTTTATCTAATTCACATTCCAAATGATAGGAATCCAAAATGACTTTTCATTCTTTGAACATTTGGAAATTTAAAATATATTTTAGTGGTATTGATCCATTAATCAGATTCTAGTGGATATACAGACCCACTGAAATATGGTGGACGTTGGCTCATTAAAGATTCTAAAGAACATTATTCCCTTGTTTTCTCATTCGGTAGTCCAACATGATTTTTTCATTGTGAATTTTGTATAGGAATTGAAATGATTTTTTTATTCTAGATCCCATAAAACTCAATTTAATAGGAGGAAAATCATTATATTTTCCATTGCATTCAACATTAACATGGTTCTTTTGGGTTCTGACCATTTTATAAAAGTAGAAATAATAGTCTGTTTAATAGTAATCGTAATGGAAGACCACATAATCCTGAAAAAACAATTATAGGATGTCAAAATCATTAAAAAAAAATTTCAATATATGACACCATTTTCTAAAACTAGGTCATTATTAAAATCCTTCATGATGGTTCATGAAGAATTTGTGAATTTCCAAAAAACTTATCCCCCAGGATGGTTAAACTGGGCATGAAAGAAAGATTGTTGTCATACACCAGGTGATGATCGAGTCCATATCTATACACCCATTTCTATGTTATTACCCCTAGGTTCTACTATTCTAGAGCTATGTCAACTTATAATATCCATACAGGGTTGTAATTTCATGGAAATCACTCAATCTATCCTTTACCAAAATTCTGAGAAACTCTCTAATACTTTGAATCCTCCATAGACATATCCTTGGTCATATCTGTAGATACATCCTTATTAATTCCCCTAGGGATCTCTCTAAATTTTCCTCATCCTAGTTTCCAAAGGATAACAAAACCTTTATATGAAACCAATTATAAATATCAACATTTCTTATACATAAATATTACATCTTAATAGATGAATATTCACTTCATAATATAACAATCCATTAGAAAACCATTTAGTTCTATTTCTTATGGAAACATGGTCATATAAAGAAACAGTCTATATATATGATCTATGAAATCTTCCATTAAGTCCTTTATAACTAACCCCCTTCTCATATATATCATACCTAATATATTTAATCATAACATGGGTAATGGAAACATAAGAAATAGTGAGCTTAGATGTTTAGTATGGGTAAACAATTGAGTTATAAACATATCATGATAATATGGGTATGATTACAAGGGAATTATATTTAGAAACAATACAATATGAAATATAGATCATAAACATGAGGTATGAAAAAAAATCTTGGTGGTTCATAAGGCCAGAATTATAATCGAATAAAATATCATGATCTTGGAGACACTAATACTCAAATAAGACATAGATTTGGGGAGAAAATGCTTCTAATATTATGAAAATTTATAAATAGGAATATGTTCACTCAAATATTTATGCACATGAAATCATGTCCCCAATAAAACTTATGGGAATTAAACTATTTCCACACATAAAATTATTGACCAGAAATCTAGGTCCATTCATAACATTGTAAACATGTAATCAAGTTTATGTGTAACATTGTGCACATGTAACTAGGTTCACATATAACACTGTGAACATATAGTTACGTTCATTTATAACATATTAACTCATGATTTATCCAATATTTAACTATGCATTATGTAACATCCCATACATAGATTCCACCCTAAATGGTTCCATATGCCATGTTGGTCACATGGCCACAGAAGCATCTCCCAAAATCCCAGAGGAGGCCGACTAGAAGAAAGCTCCTAGGTGAGTCACTGGGGAGACTATGCCTTCATTACCAGAGTAACACAACGGAAGTCAAAACATACAGTAAATAGTTGAAGAGAAATTAACATCAGTACATTAATAAAAATTCAATCAGTAATACATATCAATAACCAAAAGTGTCTTATATACAAAAATATTTATATGGTACATGTATCCAGAAAGAAACCATAATATCCGATGGAAATATAATACAGTTCAAGTCCCAAAAATAAAAAATTACCCAAAAGGTATCCCAACATCGCAAGCCTCATATTGGAGCGACAATCCCCTCTCCAAATCCACAGACCAAAACTCGTATGAGGGAACTTGACCTTATTGTCACCTAGATCCATATAATCTATTTGGGTCACTGAGAAGGCCCTAACATGGTGTGAGATAAAAATCCCAGTATGCAACCACCTATGTCTGTATAGTTCTAACAACAATATGAAAAGTTCCTGAAAATGTAAAAAACTAGAAAAGTAATTGTGTATTCCGATGTAATGAGTCTATAGTAATAATTAAAACCAACTAGGCCTCAACGATAGCCACAAAAGTGTTTGCTCCTAATAAGGAAGTTAAAAGAAAAGTAAAAAAGTCACCCATCCATGCCGTACATCTATCAGTATTATGAAACCCATAGCCACACTGTATAAATAAGTATATAATTCCATGACCAGATAATATAGTGAAGTCAAATATCCCGGGACCATGTCACATAGTGATGTTTTGACCACATTATCCCAATAAAAGGTGTCATGTACCTATTTATCCATGTAATAATTCTAGACGACAAAAAGCCAGATCCGGAAAACATGTCCAAGGCATCCCATCGAGTCCCATGGGAGTCCCTAATAGAAACTCATTAGGCATTGGTTAGAGTCCTAAGAGCATGGAAGTGACAAGTTTTTGTGATCCCATGAAATACAGATCCATGGGGTAGCAGGGCCCAAAGTATCCCTTGGAATCAAGACACAATGGGTAGAGTCAACCCATGGCATCCACTACCGCGTTACAAATCCATGGAGAGCAGTCCATGGCATCTATAAAACATTTGTTCAAGCATTCAATTTAAACAAACATTCCATGTGATTATACCCACTAACATAAACCTACACAAACCAAGAGTATACCCACTAATTCAAACCATTTAACAACTAAAATAATATAGTCCTACCCTCCTATATAAACCATTTTACATGCCATTATAATTTTATATAGGTATACCCACACATATCATCCGTTCCAAAATCCCAAAAATATTAAACAAGAATTACATAACAAGATATAACAGGGTAAGGTGGTTGTACATCTCCTAATCAAGCTATTAAAGCTATCAAGGAATTAACGAGCTTCATCTAACTAAGAGAGAAAAAGCACACACCACTTGGGTGGTTTAATCATGCTTAAATAGTTTTTTTTGCATAAGGCACACCCCTTGGGTGAAATTGAATCATGAAATGGTTTCCAATGCACCTTAATGGATCTTACGACATCCTCCCTAGATCCAACTAAACCTAGGAGAAGAATCTCCCCCAAAAAAGTTGGTTGCGCTGAAAAGCCCAATGGATGGTGTATCAGTCGAACAACCCAAATCCAGACAACAAGATGAAAGAATGTATCGAACACCTACCACATCTTGGTAGTAGAAATAATATGTTGTATCAAATCCCAATTATTCCTAGATTTGAATAAATTTGAAAAATGAATAGAGAATAGAATATCAGAGCGGAAGATCCAAAATACAAATAGCATAGTCATTGATTGGAAGAATCAAGAATGACCAAAAATGAATCAATTACTTCTTGATGTGGTTCTAATGAGACCGTAAACATTAGAAATAGATTTCATAAGATTTATGAATATGAAAAACTAGTTTATAGGGGTTTTAGATATCAAAAAAATAGAGGAAATAGGTTTTGTCTGTAAAAAATAAATCTAATGTAATCTTTTATAAAATACCCACTCAAAATGTACAAGAGGTGTAGGCCATGTACATGTTGTTTACCTAGACTACAAACATCCTTTAGCCTATTTTTCCACTTCTATCCCCAAAAAATGGCAACTGGACCATGGATTAACTTAGGGTATAAGATAAAAAGGAAGGTAGAAACATTAACCCAAAATGAAAGATCCATACCTCAAAAACATCAAGATCTTACAATCTTCCCCCTTGTAGAAATCCACCCTTGAATTTCTCTCTATTGGATGGTCATGATTAATCTAAAAACAGCTCTGACCACTGAGCATGTACATTGGCCTCCATCTCCCATGTATCGTCATACAAATGTCCACGTTTCCATAGTACCCATACTAGAGGAACTGACCAACCTCAGAGAACCTTTGTTCTCCTGTCAACTATACAAATTATATGCTCTTCAAATAATGCATCAACTTGAATCCCAACCTCTCCTGATGAAAAAATCATGATATGTCTATGTGATAACGGTATAGTTGAGATACATGGAAGTCATCTTGCTTGGTTCAACACCTATGAGGTAGCAAAAACTATTAAAAAAACCACCCAACTCTCCCCACAATCTCAAATTTTTCAAAATATGTTGATGAAAGCTTACCCTATCTCCTGATTTGCCTATGTCCCAACCTCGATGTAACAAATAAGAAAAAATCGTTCCCCAACATTATACTCTAGAGGTTTTCTATAACAATTGGAATATGATTTCTAAAGAGACGATTCAGTATCCATCCACTTCTGAATCATCTACACCTTCTCAGAAGTCCCCTCAAAGAGATACAGTCCCAGTAAAGCTACCTCTCCAACCTCTAACATGCACATGGGAGAATGACATGACCTACCGTACAATTCCTCATAAGGTTCCATCTGTATATTTTCTTGATAACTGTTACAATATGTATGATAAAAAAGGATAACATTCCTATCCCAATATCCCCCAAAATCTTGTATGCATGCTGGTGTCCTCTAGATCTTGCAAAATATGCACTGTCTGACGATCTGTCTGAGGGTGGTGTGCTTTGACCAAAAGCACCTGTATACCCAACACCCTCTTTTGTTTTCTAAAAATGAGATGTAATGTGGGATTCCATATCAAAAATGATACTTTGTGGGACCCCATGAAATCTTAACACCACTTGAATGTATATATTTCAATTTTAATCAACACCGAAGGCCACCTTCATTGAAAAGAAATGTGTGACCTTCATAAGCCTGTATACAATAAACATCACCTCATCGCTACCTTGAGGTGACCTCGGTAAACCAGTCACAAAATCCATCATGACATTGTTCCATTTTAACATTGGGATAGGTAACTACTGTAAAATCACATCTAGTCATTATTGTTCCTCCTTCACCGGCAGACAGGTGGAGCACCTCGTAACAATACCATCTACCTCTATCTTCTTTCCCAGCCACCAGTACTAATGTAACAAGTCATCATACATCTTTGTGACCCTTGGATGCACTTACAAATTTGAATAATTAAAATCCCACATCATCTCATCACATATATCCAATGAAACCTTAACACATCCATGGATCTGTAGAATCTCATCATAGACTACCATCCAACAAAGAGGAGGTTCCTCACCTACCACACCTTCCTATAAAACAAGGCTTTCAGAATTAGATAGGTGCCTCTTCCTAACTCTTTCCAGTAGGGTAGTGGTCACAAAAATGGATGATAGAAAATTCTTCCCCTACCTATCATGAACCTCCAGATGCATCTCAGAAAGAAACTCCATGATCTTCCAATCACTACTAGCATGTTTTACTACATGTATCTATTTCTTCTTTATTAGTACATTGAACACTGCATTTCCATTAATATGTGTATAGGCAAGCTCGAATTCAAAGTACATTAGGTACTCCTACAACCTTCACCGTTTCAAATTCAGATCACACTGCGTAAAGATAAAACTGAGGAATTTGTGGTCCACATACAACACAAAACACTATCCCAGTAAATAGTGCCTCTAATAGTGCAACATATGAACAACTATAACAAACATGAGATTGTTCTATGATAATTACTCTCATGACTCCTCTGATACCAAGACCTGTATACCCCAACTCTATCTCTCATCATCACCACTACCCCCAACCCAATACCAGAAGTGTCACCATACTCTATGTAGATCATTCCCTACTCTGGATGTATTAGGGCTAGTGCTGATGTCAAGAAAAAAGCTGGATGGAAAAATTCACCTCCCACTCAGGAGGTAAACTGAAAAGTTTTCTAGAAAAATGTCCATGAAGTGATCAACCACTAGAGGAAAGTCCTCTTGACTCACTGCCTAATCATCCAGAAACAAAATAGCAATCTGGGCTATCATCCTACCCATCCCACAATGCTTGGGTCTAGCTCTCCTCTCCAGGACATCTCATGCACCATTGTATATGAATTGTTCACCCTCTAGTGATGTGAAAGTCACCCTGTAGAGATAGAAGTCAATGTACAGTTGATAAGATACTATCCAATCCATCACGAGAATGACATAAAACCTTATCATCTTCAGGTAATATAAACTACATAATATGTGGCATCGACCAACCAATAAGGGGAACTCCATACACTGGTATACATCACCCATTCTAACTCCCAAAAGTTTTTCTAGCTTCAAAATTACCTCAATAAGAAAAACAACAAACCCAAGTCTTTTTTCCACTCGTAAAGAGATAAAATGTTGACATGAACCTGTATCAAAATGATTAGATGAATAATTAGAAGCTTCTAAGATCATAACTCTCACCATAGATGTTTTGGGATCCTTCCCCTATTGGGTATATTGCACTGTATTTGTATGATATGTACCATGGGCATGTGACCCTACTACACAATCCAGGGATGATTCACCGTGCTATCTTTAAGCACCCAGTGTCTGTCTACTACATCCACAACCACCGCTGCACTGGACGAACCAAACTGCACTACTCCAGCTCCTAGATTGACGTGGAGTGAAGGAACATGCTCCTGAACCCACCATAGGAGATAACCACAACAACTCAAGGTGGGAGGGAAGGTCCTACAAAACTTCTTCATGATCCCCATCCTGCCGAAAGATTGTCACTCGACTGGGTTGTTCTGGCACTGATTTTTTATGTGGACTCACCTAACACAACAATATAAATACACCAAGCTTCCTGCACCCACCACCTAACTAGCACTCACATCACATGAATCCCTGAAATGAAATTTCCTTCTAGAAGGCGTAGATCGACTAGGTAGAGAAACAACACTACCCTATTCTATACCCCCAACTTACCACAAGGTCAACTTTGTAATTAGTACATGATTAAAAATCTCAGTGTTAGAAGGAAACATGATCACACTGAACTGATATATGATTGCGTGTTCGAGACATTCCTCAAAGTATCTTTCTCTCGACTGCTCATCTATAAGATACATCGGTAGAAAATGCTACAGCTCTGTAAAGCATGATGAGTATTCCATAACTGTCATCGTGTCGTGCTCCAGATGAATAAATTGAGAAGATTGCTCTGCTCACAGAGTCACAAGGTAAAAGCAGACATAGAATTGGTTTTGGAATTCATCCCAACCCATATTCTACTGACCATCAAGCAGGTTCAAAAAATTAGACTGGTAATTTTCCACTCCAAATGGAATATAAATCACGATCTTAAACCTCCACTGAGGAGGTGTCTCTATATGCTCAAATATTTCTAACAGTGTATCAAGACACACCTCTACAGCCTATAAACTTCCATCCCCTGAAAATGTGGGATGATGCTGCTGCTGGAACACCCGTGTCAGCTTATACATAGTCCATGTTGGTTTTGGTGCTCCCTGGGAAGTCTTCATATAGAGAAAAAAACCTAACAGAACTATGCTGAAACACCAATGCACAAAACAACCTCAAGTACCACAACTGGCTCTATAATAGGATCAACTGGTAGCCCACGACAAACCATCTATGAATTATGGTCATCACCTCCCTCGTGGAATACCATTGGAGGTCATCATGGTGGCATGTCTCTATAAGGGAAAACACATGCCTCGGGAAAAAACAACATAAAATCACAAATGTCAAAAAATAGTGCTGGTCAAAACCCTGATAGAAACCAATTCAAACCCCCAACTTGCTTCTAAATATAGGATTATATAAAGAACAACCATAGGACCACTAGAAACTATGTATCTTATCCACTCATAAACCAGTCTAGGCCATGTCTTTATCCATCACGTCAAGTTCCATTTTCGATTGTGCTCACATTATTTTACCCATGATATTTCACCATGGGTTACCAATTCTAAATCCATGAGGGCCCATAACACCTCCTAAACCCAACCTTGTTCCCCATTTAAACCATACATGTAACAAGTTCATTTAACATTTACATTCCATCAATGCATCATTCTCCAATTCATAAGATCCCATAATCCATATTAATTGAAATATGACATCACACCTTTATCTACTACACCCTACTAACACAGAAATAGGCACAACTATCATTTTAAAATATCACAACAACATTAAATATATAATTCATCCTAGATTACATGGCATAATGCCTGGAATGTGATCCTAATAGGTCTCTATATGATGAATGAGATAGAACACTCTCATCTCATTAGGTTAGAAGTAATATAGAACCCACAATTGCATTAATATTAATAAAATAAATCAACTATGCCACCCAAGAGTGAAATTGAATAAACTATAATAGTCAAAATCGAGAGAATCAGAACTCAATTCCATGAAATTTGGATTTTCCATGTACACTGGGTAGATACCCTTGGGAACAGTTTATTACCAAACTCTATTTGATTCTTGTCCCTATCTAATGCCACCAAACCGTAAGTCAAAAAAACCATATAATTCCACATTGTAACATACCAGTCCTGAATGCCACCCAAAATGGTGCCCTGATCCCTAATGGTCACATGTCACAAGCACACATCCCCAAATTCTAGAGGCTATAAACAAGGAATGAGGGAATATGTGAGTCCATGGGAAGACTATTCCCTCATTATCATAGTACCATAAGTCAAAACATACAGTAAATAGCGGAAGAGAAATAAATAGTACTCAACTGAAAGAAATGCAAGCAAGAATAAAAATAAATAATCTAAAGTGACTCATATACACAAAAGATCTAGAATTTACAAGTATCTAGAATGTAGTCAGAACAACACATGGCAATGTAATACAGTACAAGTCCCAAAAAGATAAATATTTCAAAAAGGTATCCCAGCAATGAAAACATCATCTTGGTCCTATGCTCCCCTGCACCAAAGCCACATTCCACAACCTCTACCAGTTTGCTTTCCCCTATCATCACCTACAACAATATAATCCATTTGGCTCCCTGAGAAGGCCCAAATAGGGTGTGAGATAAACATCCCAGTAGGAAACCACCTTGATCTGTATAGTTCGAACAATAATATACAAAGCACTAGTTATTGTAAACAACTGTTAATATATGTATGTATGCCCATGGAATGAGTCTATAGAAACAAGGGAAATGAACCAACCCACAAGGATTCCTAAAAAAGAGTCAAATCCTGACAATATAGCTAAAAGAAAAGTAAAAAATTCAAATGACCACGTCGTACATCCTTCTGTGTTATGAAACCCAAAAATATGTTGTATAAATAAGTCAAGAATTCCACAACCAAGCCATATAGTGAAGTCAAATATCCCACATCCATGTCATATATTGATGTGTAGACCTCAAGGGAAGAATCTATGGTGTAATGTACCAAGGAATATATATAATAAATCTAGACCATGGAAGGTTGGATCTATGGTTCTTTTCAAAGGCATACCATCATGTCCCATGGAAATCCCTGGGGGAAACTCACTTAGGAAGTGGTTGGGGTCCTAGGAGCATTGAAATAGAAATTCCTATGCGAGCCCCATAAAGTGTAACATCCCTGTTCCGGGTGCCACTCAATGGGTGCCCCGAACCTGGTTCGCCACATGACCTCAAGTGCATTTCCCCAAATTCCAGAGGCTACTGACTAGTTGTGAGGGCCCATGTCTGATAGTGGGGAAACTATTCCCTCATTTGTCAAAGTGTAGCACTGCAGAATATAATAAAAACATACAACAACAGCAGAAGCAATAAGCCATACACAACTGAAATAAACAACTAGAGTGTATACAAACAATGATATATAAATAATGATGCTACATGTCTCAAATTCTACGAAAACAGCCATAACATTATATACATAAACATAGTACAATAAAATCAGAGTACAACAATACAAAGAAAAATAGCTGGTAGCGGCATCGCGAGTCTAGGCTCGGCACCATGCCCTCCTACTCCTCAACCACAGTCAGGTACCTGTTTAGGGACTCTTGCCCCTATCCATGCATGTAGAAACGTAATCTGTTTGGGCCGAAAAGCATGACCCAAATAGGGTGTGAGGAATATATCTCAGTAGGAACCCACCAAATGCCTATGCTCAACTGTGTGTAAAACATGCAAGAAGTGTGTAGTAGGAAAATGCAATAAAGTAAGAAGTACTCAGAAATAACTAATTTTAACAGGAAAATTTCCATTTTATTATTCATTTAATCCATTTAATATTAGAAATCACCATAGTATATTTCTAAGTAAATAGTCCACATCCTCAGACAAAAAAAACCATACCATCAAGTAATCAGAATCTCACCCTCAGGCATTCAGAATCTCGCCCTTGGGCATAACAGAATTCTTGCCCTCATGCATACGATGTGTCACCCTCAGGCACAGAATTCAAGCCCTCAGGCACGAAAGGTTGCCCTCAGGAGAAACAGAACGTTGCCCGCAGGCTAATATAGTCACGCCCTTAGGCTATAGAAAAACACATCCCTCATGCATAAGTAATCGGGCCATGCCCAACATATAAACATGAAATTTGAATACAATTCCTCTCAAGGAAAAATTAATGCGTAATTTAAAGAAGGCATTCCCTCTGGTATCCTGGCCAAACGGCTAAACAGAGGAACGCACCTCTCGGGATGGTCCTAGATCCAAGAAATGATCCCAACCAACATTTTATTATCACAGTTAATTACCTATTAAATTCTAGGTATTTAAAATAACCACGGCCTCAGCCACATGACACCCGAACAAGGGTTTGTGATAAAAAAACGTACAAAAAACACGATAGTTGGAAAAATTAACACCAATCCACCTACTTTATACGCCAACGAGCGCTATACATGAACGTCAGATTCAGAAATGCCCAATAACAACATAGATCTAATGAAGAATATAAATCTGTCAAACCCAAATAACTCCTGTTAGGAGAAGAATTGGTATGAAGCACATAAGGATAAGAGAGGTATTACCGATGCGATTTGAACGTGATTGTCCAAGGAAGAAATAGATTCTCGACAAACACTTGGCAGATCATCAAAGTTTCGGTCGTCCCCTCCCACCCCTTCCACAGGTTCTAAACCTTCCCTGTGAATAGGGGAGGCTACTGCCCATTTTAAGGAAAAAAAAACAAAGTACACGGAGCATAATTCCAAGTACACAGCGTGTAATCCCCATTTTTTAATTGTACCTCTAGCGGCTTCCTGCCAGCGTGACACTGTTAATCTTCTGACATGAGTACACGACATGTACTCCCGACTATATGGCGTGTACTGTCTCCCAGCTAGCGGCTGCTCCACTGCCTTACTGTTCTGGTCTACCAAATTACTACACGGCGTGTAAAGAACCCATACATGGCATGTAGTCAATTCCTACACCATTCATCCCCATCATGGCCACATGCGCCGTGTACCCATCCCACACGGTCAAAATTACACAGCGTGTGGAAAAGGTACACAACATGCACTTTCCAAAATTATGATTTTTCCCCATTTTCCATATTTTCTCAAAAATACATAATGAAAAGTGAAAAGAAGAAACCTGTATCTCAAAATGAAGAACCAGGTTCGTACAAACTTACCCTTAAAGTAATTTGTCCCTGAATTGCCCCTCCAAGGGTGGAGAAGAAAATGCTGAGAATAACTCCGGCCACTGAGAACGTATGTCGGTCTCCCGCTTTGAGGTTTCATCCTACACTCGACCATGCTGCCATAGCACCCGTATGAGAGGAACTGACCAGCCTCGAAGAACCTTCATGCTCCTGTCAACAATACATATCAGATGCTCCTCAAAGGACACATCTTCTTCCAGCTCAACCTCCTCAGGATGAAAGATGTGAGAAAGGTCTGAATGATAGCGGCACAACTAAGAAACATGGAAGACGTCGTGCATGGCCCGGTACCTCTAAGGTAGCTGCATCTGATAGGCCACCATCCATACTCTTCCCAGAATCTCAAGGGGCCCCACATACCTCGGTGAAAGTTTACCCTGTATCCTGATCTGCTTGTGTCCCAACCTCAGTGAAACACACAAGAAAACCTGATCCCCGACCACGAACTCCAAGGGTCATCTGCGGCGATTAACATAAGATTTCTGACAAGACTGTGTGGTATCCATCGACTTCTGTATAAACTAGACCTGCTCAAAAGTCTCCTGCATGAGACGTGGCCCTAGAAAAGATGCCTCACCTACCTCTAACCCGCAGAAAGGTGATCGGCACGACCTACTATATAAATCCTCGTATGGTGCCATCTCAATAGTCACCTGCAAACTGTTGTTATGAGAAAACTCCTCTAAGTGTATCTGATTCTCCAAAGATCCCGCAATGCCTAAGATGCATGCACATAGAATGTTCTCTAGCACCTATATCGTACGCTCTAACTGGCCATCGGTCTGAGGGTGGTAAGCCGTGCTCAGAAGCACTTGTGTACCTAGTTCCCTCTGAAAACAATGCCAAAAATGAGAAGTAAAATGGGATTCCCTATCTGAAAATATATAACGAGGGACCCCATGAAGACACATGATCTCTCTAATATACAACCTTCCATGAACATCAACACCAAAGGTCTCCTTGATTGGAAAAAGTGAGATACCTTCGTGAGTCTATGCACAACAACCCATACGTTGTCATTTCCACGAGGTGACCTCGAAAATCCAGTCACAAAATCCATCACGACATCATCCCATTTCCACTCCAGAATGGGTATCTAAGGTAACAGTCCAGCTGGTCTCTGATGTTCTACCTTCACTTGCTGACAGGTGGAACACCTCGTAACAAAACCAGCTACTTCTCTCTTCATACTCAGCCACCAGTATTGACGTCTCAAGTCACGGTACATCTTGGTAACCCCGGGATGAACTGCCCAATCTGAAGCATGAAACTCTCACATAATGTGCTCATGTATATCCCCTGGAACCCACACACGTCCATGGAAACACAAAACCTCTTCCTCGTCTATCTTCCAACCAGGAGGAGGGTCCTCACAAGCCACCGACTCCCATAGAACTAGCTCTTCGAAATTAGATAGCTTCCTCATCCTCACTCTTTCTAGAAGGGTAGAAGTCACAGCTAAATTGGAAAGATAAGTCTGCCCCTGACTGTCGTGCACCTCCATATGCATCTCAGAGAACAAAGCCATAAGCTTCCACTCGCCACTGGCTTCCTGCACTGCCTGTATCTGAGTCTTCCTACTCAGTAAATCAGCTACTGCATTACCTTTACCAGGGGTATAGGGAAGATCAAAATCAAAGGAATGTAGGTATTCAACCCACCTTTTCTGCCTCATATTCAGGTCATGCTGAGTAAAGTTATACTTGAGGCTTTTGTGTTCGGTGAAGACCACAAAATGATCTCCCAATAGAAAATGTCTCCAACAGCGCAACACATGCACAACTACAGCCAACTCAAGATCATGCATTGGGTAATTCCTCTCATGTAGCCTAAACTACCGAGACCCGTACACAACAACTCAATCGCCTTGCATCAACACTGATCCCAGCCCAATACCTAATTCATCACAGTAAACTGTATAGCTCTTCACCTGCTCTAGGAGTATCAGGACTGGTGCTGATGTCAACCTTCCTTTCAGGTCCTTAAAGGATATCTCATAAGCTTCTGACTAAACAAAATTCACATCCTTCTTCGTCAAAACCATCAACGGTGCTGCTATGCTGGAGAAGTCCTGGATAAAATGTCTGTAGTAACCAGCCAGCCCTAAGAAACTCAGCATCTCAAACACATTCTTCATCTGCTACCAGGAAACTCCTGCTCTCACCATCTCTAGGTCTACTAAAACTCATGCCTTCGAGATGATATGACCTAGTAAATGAATCTGGTCCATCAAAAAGTGGAACATTGAGAGTATATCATATAGTCGATGCTATCTCAATGTACTCAATACGATCTCAAGTTGGGAGGCATGGTCGTGTCAAGTGTGACAGTATAGCAAGATGTCATCCACAAAAACTACCATAAAAGAGTCCAGATAAGGATGGAATATAGGGTTCATCAGAGCCATGAAAATAGCTAGCATGTTCGTGAGTCCAAACGGCATAACCGTGTACTCGTATAGACCATACCTGCTCCTAAAAGCTGTGAGAGGTATATCAGATTGTCTAACGCACAGCTGATGATATCTTGATCTCATGTCAATATTCTAGAACACCCGTTCTCCATGAATTTGATAAAAAATATCAATAATCTTTGGAAAGGGATATTGGTTCTTAACCATCAACTGGTTCTGCTTCCGATAATCCACACAATGTCTGAGGGTACCATCAGCCTTTTTCGTAAAAAGGACCAGCGAACCCCACAGAGAAGTACTGGGATGGATAAAACCCTTTGACTGTAACTCCTCTAAATACCTCTTGAGCTCCTGCAAATCATGTGTGGCCATCCTATAAAGAGTATTGGACACTTTTGCTACTCCTGGCACAAGCTCGATAATGAAATCCACCTCTCGCTCCAGAGGTATACCTAAAAATACGTCTGGGCAGACATCCTTAAAATGATCAACCACTGGAGGGAAATCTGTCTGAAATGTCTCCTGATCATATAGATATAAGCTCGCAATCTGGGCTGTGACTCCACCTCATCCACGAGGCTCTGGCCCAGCTCGACTCACCTGAACATCCCATTCACCCTTGTATAGAAACTCACCGCCCTATGGTGACGTGAAACTCACCCTACGACGATAGAAGTCTACAAAGGCACGAAAGGGAACAAACCAGTCCATCCCTAGAATGACGTCATAAGCGGTCATCTCTAAGACATAGAGGTCCCAAAGGAAGTTACACCCACCAACCTCAAGGGGGAACTCCTTGCACTGACGCACACCAGCCGTTCTAGTCCCAAACAGAGTGTCTAGCGTCATGATATCAGAAGATGTAGAAACACAGAACCCAAGTCTCTCCACAACAGGTACAGATATGAAACTATGTGTAGCACCCGTATCGAAAAGTACTGAAGATAAAACAGAAGCAACTAGATTAATACCTCTAACTATAGAAGTTATGGGATCATACTCCTGCTGGGTCTGTTGCACTACATATGCCTACCCAGTGTCGCTGACCTGCGACACAGGCTGGCTACCCTGAGCTGTCCCACCCTGCTGCCTCTGAGATCCTGGTGTCTGGCTACCACGACCATGACCACCATCTCTTCCTTCACACACAGACGTATTCTAGTTCCCTGACTGGTAAGAAGCCAATGGTCATGCCGCCGCACGCGTAGTCTGTACAGAACCCCTCTCACTAGCCACTAGTAAAAACGCCCAGAAAAAGCACTACAGATGACCAATCTTACCGCAAGCTTGGCACTGCACTGGGTCTCGTGGACACTGTGGTCTATTTTGTCCTTCTCTGCCACACTAGTAGCACCTGATCGGGCCACCTGAAGAAACTATGTGGCTGGTAATACCACCCTGAGAGAAGTCCATCTGTCCTTTCCTCTTACCAGTAGAAATAGTACCAGAAACTGGTGATGAACTACTATGGCCCACACCACCAGCTTACCAAAGGTTCCTCTTTGTAATCAGCACCTGGTTCACAATAGCATGTATATTAGGCAACCTGAAGACATCCACCAGCGCTCAGATGTCATACCGAAGACCATCCTCAAAACGGCTGGCCCTCAACATCTCATCACCCACCAACACGAGTGCAAAGCGCTGAAGCTAGGTGAAACGAGTAGAATAGTCCATCACCGATATAGCGCCCTGCTACAGAGTCATGAATTCTCAAGATCTATCTGCCCTCAGCGTCTCTGGGAAGAATAAGTCATAGAATAATACCTGAAAATCTTCCCAAGCCTGGTCTCTGTGATGCTCTGACTGGGTGGTATAATCCCACAACCTCTTGGCGGAATCACGAAGCATGTATGTCGCGAGCATGACCCTCTGCCCTAGAGGTGTCTCAAGATGCTCGAAAATAGTCTGCATCAATCCTAGCCAAGACTCCACATCCTGTGGTCTTACATCCCCTAAAAACGTAGGCGTATTCTGCTACTGAATGATACGTGTCAGTTCGGCCATAGATGTGGCAGCCGGCGGTGCTCCCTGAATGGTCTGCAAAAACCACAATAAGCCTTCATGGAGCTGCGCCTCTGCGCCTGTGTCCAGTATAGAAGCTGGTGCCACATCTGGCTCTGCTGGAGTATCAACTAGTAGACCACATCCCACTATCTATAGAGTATTCTCATTTCAGCTCTCCTAGAGAACAACGTGTGGTCGTCTAGGCGGCATGACACTACAAGGTAAAAAACACTCCTTAGATTCAAGATTATCAAAGAACGAAAATGAAGGAACCACCAGGGAACAAGAGGAAAATGGAGTTTTATGATTTTCAAAAGAAGACTACACATCGTGTATTCTGACTACACGAAATGTACTTGGCTTCCCTTCCCCTGCCCGGGTCCTTCGACATCGCTAAGCCACACAACTCCCATTTGAACGAAACTACACGGCGTGTATAATATCTAAACGATGTGTATGGTGTTATTTCCAACTGCTTGTGTCATTTGTGACACGACTGACTACTCGTCTTGACACTACACAACGCATTACACCCGCACACGGCATGTACACTACACCGTTTTCCAGTTAAATAGCTAACGCCACACAGTTTGTCCTCGGACAAGACTACACGGCATGTCCCATAGGTACACGGCGTGTTCAATGAGAGGTGACACCGGCCTGTGTTATTAGTTACATGACAGAGTCCCTAGGTCACACTACATGGCGTGTTCCTCATCGACACGGCGTGTTCTATAATGGAGTTCACCGACCCATGTTGTTAGTTAAACAGCTAAACTCCGGGTCAACACTATACGACATGTACATTCGGTACACCACGTTTTTTACCCAATCCTTCCCTTAACCCGTGTCTCCGCCTACATGGTCTGTGACACGAGAATAGATTAGATGGTGTGTACTCAAAAAGTTCATTTTTCTTCCCGAACAGAAGGCCATACACAGCGTCTTTAAAATACTACACGGCGTGTATACTGGGTTTCCGAACAGTATGCCTTAGAAAATTCCCCGGACCCTAGAAAATACTGAAAAAAACACCTAAGTGTCAAATTCCGACCCGTGAGGGCCCATACTCCCCACGAATCAAAGTTTGACATCTTATATGTGTTATAACAAAATAAACAGTCAATGATCCGCTAAATTCCGGTAAAGGGGGCCCATACTCCTCAAAACCCAAAGTGTGGCATTTATTCTATAAACTGAATCATACAAGAGACCCTATAAAACATCATGTATTTAATCAAAGAAGCTACCAAAACATCATGCTTTTCTAGCACAACAACTATCCCAACAACATGTAATTTCTAATGCACCTACATGACATGGAACTATGCATGGAATGTGATTTCTAGCATGTTCTTATATGATGTATGAGATAGAATACCCTCATCTCATTGGGTTGCAACAAAATAGATCACATAGATAAATTATAATAGCACAATACAAGTGTGTCACCCAACGGTGAAATCATATCAAATGTAACTTGCAGAATCAGTAAGATTTCAATACGAGGTAAATTGGATTTTCCCTATACACGGGTTACCTACTCCAGAGAACAGCTTATTACCAATGACCGTTCATCCTATCCCTGACTACGGCTCCAAATAGTATGTCAAAGAAAATAAACCCTCTGATACCACTTTGTAACGTATTGGTTTCAGATTCCACACAACGGGTGCCCCGAACACGGTTCGCCACTTGACCTCAAGCACATTTCCCCAAACGCCAGAGGCTTCCCACTAGCAGTGAGGGCCCAGGTCTGATAGTGGGGAAACTATTCCCTAATTTTTCAAAGTGTAGTGCAACGGAATATAATAAAAACATACAACAATAGCGGAAGCAATAAACTATACACAACTGAAATAAACAACTATATTGTATACAACCAACCGTATATAAATAATGATGTTACATGCCTCAAATTCTAAGAAAACAGCCCGAACATGTTATAAATCAATATAGTACAATAAAAAGTACAGTACAACAACACAAAGAAAAATAGCTGGCAGTGACATCACGAGCCTAGGCTCAGTCCCTTTCCCTACAACTCCTCACCCACTGTCAAGTACCTGTGTATGGACTCTTTCCTCTATCCATACCTGCAGAAACGTAATCTATTTGGGCCAAATAACATGACCCAAATAGGGTATGCGAAATATATCTCAGTAGGCACCCACCAAAGGCCCATTCTCAACTGTGTGTAAAACATGTAACAAGTGTGCAGTAGGAAAACACAATAAAGTAAGAAGTACTCAGAAGTACCTAACTTAACAGACAAATTTCCATTTTATTATTCATTTAATCCCTTTAATATTAGAAATAACCACAATGCATTTCTATGTAAATAGTCCACGTCCTCAGATAGGCCAAACCTTACGCTAAAGTAATCAGAATCTCGCCCTCATGAATTCAGAATCTCGCCATCAGGAATAACATAATTCTCGCCCTCAAGCATACGAAGTGTCACCCTCCGGCATAGAAGTCAATCCCTCATGCACAAAAGATTGCCCTCAGTCAAAATAGAATGTTTTCCTTAGGCTAATACAGTCACACACTCAGGATATAGAAAAACACCGCCCTCAGGGATAAGTAACCGGGCCATGCCCAACATATAAACATGCAATTTGAATAAAATTACTCTCAAGGAAAAAGTAATGCATAATTTAAACAAGGAATACCCGCGGGTATCCTGGCCAAACGGCTAAACAGAGGAATGCACCCCTCGGGATGGTCCTGGATCAATGTAATGATCCCTACCAACATTTTCTTAACACAGTTAATTACCTATTCAATTATAGGTATTTAAAATAACCATGGCCTCAGCCACATGACACCCCAACATGGGTTCGTGGTACAAAAACACACAAAACACAATAAAGTTGAAAAAATTATCACCAAGCCACCTACCTTATACGCCAACGAACGCTATACACAATCATCGGTTCCAGAAACACCCAAGAATGTTGTAGATCTGACGAAGAATATAAATCGTACAAACCCAAATAACTCCTGTTAGGAGAATAATTGGTAATGAACCACACCAGGAGAAGAGAGGGCATACCTGTGCGGTTCCAACGAGATTGTCTGAGGTGGAAACGGATTCCCGATGAACAACGTGAAGATCCTCTAAGTTTCAGTCGTCCCCTCCCGCCCCTTCCTCAGGTTCTAAGCCTTCACTGTGAACAGGGGAGGCTACTACCCATTTTTAGAGAAAAAAACAAAGTACACAGCATGTACTTCCAAGTACACTCCATTTACTCCCCAATTTTTAATTGTTCCTCTGGCAGCTTCCTGGCAGCGTGGCATTGTTCATCTGCCGACATGAGTACACGACATGTACTCCCAACTACACGGCGTGTAATATCGCCCAGCTGGCGGCTGCTCCACCGCCTTACTGTTCTGGCCTGCCGACTAACTACATGGCATGTAAAGAACCCATATACGACATGTAGTGTGTTCCTACACCCTTCATCCCCAGCATGGCCACACACCCCGTATACCCATCCCACACGACCAAAAGTACATGGCGTGTGGACAATGTACATAGCGTGTACTTGCCAAAATTATGAATTTTCCACATTTTCCATATTTTCTATAAAATAGTTTTGGAAAAGAGAAAATAAGAAACTCGTACCTTAAAACGAAGTACCATGTTCTTATATAAAGATTGATTCATGGGGCAGCAAGGACTGAGGAATCCCATAAATTGAAGACCCATGGGGCAGAGTCAGCCCAAGTCGTCCACTAACGCATTCCAGATCCACGAGGAGTAGTCCATCACATCGATCAACCATTTGTTCAATAACGAAATCATTCAATTTATAGAAATATTTCATATCATTATACCCACTCATATAAACCTGTATTATACATGAGGACACCGGCTCATACAAACCATTTAGGAACTACAAGAATATGGAAATACACATACATATAAACTATTTAACATGCATTTATCATTTTATGTTAGTATACCAACCCACATAATCCATTCAGAAATCCAAGTTAAATTAAATAAGCATGGAACAAACAAATATAATAAGGAAAGGAGGCATTATATATCATAAGCAAGCTATTCAAGCTATCATGGAATTAACGGGATTCCCCTAACTAGATGAGCACAAGAACACATTACTTGGGTGGTTTAAAATGGCATTAAAATGTTATTTACTTAATATGCACCCCTTGGGAGACCATTAATCATGTATCAGTTTCCAAATCATCTAAAATAACCTACATCATCCTCAATAGGTATGATTAAACATATGGAAAGAATCAAGCTTAAAAATGGGACCGCACCCGATAGTATGACAGACTACATATCATCTGAACTCTTAAAAAGCACCAGAAATGTCGAAAGAAAGTTTAGACCACTTAACATGCCTTAGTAGCAGGAATCTCATCCAATATCGAGTCTTGATTCTTTATAGTTTGGATGAAATATAAATAACTAGTGAAGAACAGAATATTAGGGCATAAGATCCTAAATCCAAATAGAATAATCGTTGTTCCAAAGAATAAAGAATAAATAAAGAGGAATAAATTACATACCAATGTGGTTCAAACGTGACCAATGATATAAGAAACAGAGTCTAGATGTATTCAAAATCTGAAAAACTATTTTAGAGGCATTTTGGCTCTCAAAAATTGAGGAAACATGTTCGGTCAGTAAATAATGATGCCATATCTTCTTTTATGAAAAAACACACCATGCATGGACACAATGTGTGGGCCAAGTACACACCATGTAACTATCCCACAACAAGCTTTTTGCATATTTTCCCCTTCGTTCCCAAAAACAACCCAACCGACCTATGACCTGGAATAGGGTCTAAGCCAAAAAGGAAGGTAACACCATTAACCAAAAAAGAAATATTCTTACATAAAGAAAAACCCAATAAATTAATCATTGGAGGGGGATATAGGTACCAAAAATTACATAATCCAACCATATGTAGTCTGTAATAATCATATCATACCCCATGAAAACTGTACTATATTCAAAAACATTTCATTAATTCACCATGGAATAACCCGTGAAAAATAAATGGGTTTTATAAACATTTCATCAACATTAAAAATAACCATACCCAGAATGAATAAGGATGATATAATTAAATAATATATATATTAAATCATAAGTAACCTCAAATGATTATATCTTAGATATTAAATGATTTGTAATGATAGCATATAACATTTCTTCAGTAAAATAGCCTTTCCACTTTAAAACCATTTATTCATAGTAAAAAATTCTCCAAAATATAGTGGAAAATATTTTATTTGAAAATAAGCTTGAAAAATTTTAAGTTATTATTAAAAATATTTATTGGTCATGATAGTGGGAAATACTGGTCATTCCATATATGTTAAAATCAGGGTTATTTTAATATTTTTAGTAAAATCCAAAGTAGCCATGCTTAGAAAATGAAATGAATATTCTTTTATTTTTTAAAATTTAAAACATGGGAAAAAAATCCTTTAATATATAATTTCTATAATTTTAAAACATTTTTTGAATTTTTTAAGAAAACATGGATATGGAACAAAATGGTTTTCAACTGTGGGGAGAAATAAAGAATATTTTTTATAGGAACATTGTTCCCAACTCTTCAGTATAAAAATAAAGTAAAATTATAGTATAAAATTATTCTCATGAAATAAAAATGGGATATGATTATTCATGGGTTTTCTGAGATATATATCATAATATTTCCGTATTAGAAGGATAAACATAAACACTCTCGATAAATGAAGAGATTGTATCATAAAACCCATACAACTTTGGTAGCATTGAATCGTAATCCCCATGAAAGAATTACATTAAATGAAACATAGAATATCATCATAATAAATAAATTAATTATAATACATATCAAAATGGAAGTATATATACCTTATAAAAAGATAGTTGAATAACACAAAATATGACCCAAAGATGGTAAATTGGGGAAAAAATACCTTACCTGATGTCTTGAATTCTGTCATACTTGTTAAAATGTGCTGTTTAATGATTATTAATTTTTTAGACATCTAAGAATGAATAATTCATATATATATATATATATCATCAAATATATAATTTCTACACAACATTTTTTCCCGTTTATTAAAAATTCCACGTTAAAAGCACCTTATGGGTAATAACAATTTTTGTTTTTTATGTAGGTTTTAATTTGTTTTTTATGAACTCTTACTATGATCATGTTTCCATAATCTATTGAATTTCAAAAATAACATAAATATAATATATTTTTAGTATATGTGTATTTATAATAATCCATAAATGTTATAGATAGAAAATGAAATACATTGTTCATAAATACGACATACCGTATGTACTCATGAACACACTATCCATTTTACTGATTGATGAAATAAAAGAAATTTAACTATTCTGTTAACATAAAATAATCATTTTTATAAATTATATATCACATATTTTCATTAAATGTACTCATATAACCTTTAATTCGAAGAGTTAGTGAAGAACAGATCACATAGCTTTGCGAGGTGGTAGTCTGTCGTACACACGAATGAAGTTATAATACCCCAAAATGAATCGAAAGTAACAAGTTATATATTATATGATAATTATTGAAGATTATTAATGATGAAAATATAAAATATATACATTATATCTTTCATCATGACCAACTATTAATGGTGTTGATCGAAGACTTGTCAAATCATTTTGTATGGTGGTACATAAGAGCGACATTATCATTTACAGTAAGAGGTAAGAGGAGATTAATGTTGGTCATGAACATAGTGTAGTAACACATAATTATATGATATATAATGTGTTTTTTAATTTTTCATTGTTTAATTATATTTGAATAATCTGGAAGATGAAATAAAATAAAGCACTTGGTAAGGGACGTCACCTCTTCTTTGGACAACTTTTAGTTTGTACCAGAATCATTCCTAGATAGGATTTCCGACCAAAATAAAAAATCTATTATGATAATAGGGAATTAATGAATAAATATTTTCATGGTGATTCAAAATAAAGGTGTTTTTATGTGTGAATAAGAGATAATGGGGGTGGCATTTAACAACTGAGGTGAGCAACACACTTGCAATTTTTGAAAATATAATGGTTTACCAATGTTTCTCTCAATCCACAAGACTCCAAAATGGACCATTAATGATAATGTAAGTTTAAATGTATAAAGTTTTCTATAAAATGTATCATGTAAATGTTTATATTTCATTTTACCCCTTAACGTTTTATTTTAACCCCCGATAAATCAATTTTCACCCTATTCATGATAATTATTTTTTACTATTTATTCAAAATGATCAAATATTAAGATGATATTAATAGATAATATAAATTATTCTAATAAAAAACATAAAATAAATTTTTAATTATTATATTAAAAAAATTAGAAAAAATTACATTAAAATTAATCCCACATATGCGTTAAAAAAGAGATTTTCTAAATAAAAAAGATCCATAAGTTCAAAAAAAAACATAACATCAAAATTAAATATAAAATTGATTAAAATAATTTAAATATAATTATATACATAATTGAAATAAGTATTCTTTCGAACCCATATTACAAAAATTTATATATTTTTAAATGATATAAATGAAATTGAAATTGGTAATAAAAACCACTAATTTCACTATTCATAGATTAATTCATCTTCTCAAAAAATTATCAAAAAATAAATCAAATATAATTTTGACATAATGATTTAAAATATGAAGTTTATTTTTTAATGAATTTTTTTTAAATCAATAAAATATATATTAAAATAAGTGTTAAAAATGCAACAAAACTGTTCTGTAGAAAATACAATTTTGAGCATAATTTTTTTTAATTTTTTTCACATGTATAGAAATTACATAAATTTTTTTTAGAAAATTTATTTAATATAAAATAATAAATTTAACTTTAATTATTTATAAATTTCAATTTGTTTTATATATTGGAGTAAAATTCGTCTTTGTGGATAAAAATAATATTTTGGAAAATGTTTTCATTTATTTTCAAATAGATTTTTTTCATTTATAATTAGTTTTTCATCAATTAATTAATTATATATACATGTATAAAGCAAGTATTTTCTTAATTTAATAAGTAATATTCATACACACCATTCCAAATTCTAGGTGATAACTATCATATTAAATAATAACATTTTATTAATATGTCATGTTTTCTTAAAACTTGGTGTTGTATGTACCAGATGGTAAACATAGTGTTGCATGGAAAAAAATCCAAAATAATTTTTGTGTATAATTACATCTAAAATCTGTGAATTTAATCTAAAATATAAAAGTATAAATTTCATTAACAAAATATTTCCCAAATTCTCTGGGTGTTACATGTCATATCAAATGTTAGAGCTATATCTAGTTTTTTTGTACATGTAACAAATAAATTATGGATTAATTTCTAATTTTTATAAATTAATTGAATCCTTTATATATGATTTTTATCAATAAAAACATTTTTATAAAAATCAATGAAAGTAATTTTAAAAAACCAATTATAATTATTCCACAAAAATAACATGTTGAATTACTATTTAATTTATTATTAAAAATTAATCAAAGATCATCTTAATAAATCATCAATAATGTTTACCTTATTTTATTAATTTGAGTTTTTTTTAAAAAAAATAAAGAACATAAAATATTTTTAATTATAAAAATCTAATTCAGATAATTATGGTCATCTTGCACTTTAGATTAATATGTAGTGTATTTCTAAATTTTAAAAATGAATCAAGGATCAATATACAATTTATTATTATTATCAAATATCCTATATTTTGATTATTTGTCACACATTTATAGAACATAAACAAATTTTATTTATAAAAATATTATTTTGATCATTATAATATTATCACAAATCATATTTATTTATGGTTTATTACTACATGTCAAAAAATAATTAACAACCATTCTCTAAAATTTTTTAAAAATAAAATTCCTAATTTCTATATTTTAATCACTCAATGAATGTTTATAAAACATAAGACACACATATAATAATAAAAATGACACTTCAATCATTTTGGCCACATATTTCATCACCTACCCCACTAGGGACATCCCAGATATTAATAATCCAATAATGAAAACCCATTACTAAATCCAATAGAACAAGGGTTGTGGACTAGTGCTGAGTAGGTATATCACACACATGGGAGGCATTATACTATAGTATTTTGACACATACACATCTTGATACTCTAGTATAAGGTGTAAATGATAAAAAAACCCTTATTATAATTTCTTTCATAAAAACTATACCACTACATAAAACAATAAGAAGTTTAAAAAAAGAACAATGTAAAAATACAAGAGCAAACAAACTACAAAAGACTCTAACTTACTATCATTGGGGGACCAATATCATGACGTGAACTCCTAATACCTTCCATGGTCCGTTTATCCTAAGTAATATTCACTTTCATCTGGTACTCATATAAATCCATCAAATGTGTTTTCATCTATATAATACATGAATTGTGTTGGAAAATCCTATATAGGGGGTGATTATATACACACCTAGTAGAGAACCTCAAAATAACCAAACATAAAAAATTAAATTTGGAGTCACCTCTATATCAGAGGGACAAGGGACTAAAAATGATATCCTATATATTTTCAAAGGGGGTCTCTATGTCTAACAGTGAGTTCACATACTCATCGAACAACCTAGGATTCCATTCTAGGCACAAAGGTAATAATTTTTTGAGATATCTCACTCATTAGTTCAAACTATGATAATGTAACACATTATAGAGGTATCACTCATCAAGTATTTCCATGAAAAAGCATATAGGAATTGTGAGGGATCATTCAAGGTACCATGTCAATCCGACTACATCACACCAGAAGATAATATATGTTGATACATAGTTATGTGTTCAAAGCAAGGGCCTATAGGGGACACATAATCCTATCTGGGATATCCCAATAGGATGTTTATAATATGACCAAGATGTCAAATATAGGGTGCCTAACCCAACCTATATAAGAATGATATAGTATCACACTACATTCCACATGGATGAATACATAACTATTTTCAAAACTAATTAATATAGGGGGTCAACCATTATATTTTCTATACATCATACCTCACTATAATATCTTCGGGATAGACTAGGGGATGAACAATTGGTACACACCCAAACTTATAAGGATTGAGGGAACTAACCTAATTTCATATTATAACATTTTTAAAAAAAAAAGATATAATATGACTTATAAGTATTACATGATGTGTCTACTAGGATACACCATATTGTCTCACTATGACCATCACTGATCCTTTCCTTATTTCTCACATGACATGTCTTTCTCTAGATACACGGTGTGTTATTCTAATACCCATCATGTTGTGGTTGAAATGGTAATTTTCATGTGTTGTCTAACATTGACCGTGCACTTTCTAAAGTACATGGGGTATGCCCCATCACAGTCATTATGTGCGGTTACATGAATTTATGGGCATGTACTTGCAATAAATTTTGAGTTTTATGGATAAGGGTTATATGTTATTTGTGTCCCCCATATGGATATTATTTCTCATCTCATAATTTAAACCCTATAAATCACATAGAAGGGTCCACATAGTGTGTTTCCTCCCGAGCTACCTGACTTGTATATAGGGATTTCAAAATAACTCCAATATGATTCATGTTCCATACCCACACCATCACCACCTTTTATTTTTATATGATCTTATCTAAAAATCTTGGATTTGGGTTGACAAATTCTACAATGGTTCTAGTGGATGGTTTTTGGTCACCCATTTCAAGGAAAATGCCACCATGTTAGTGCACTAAAGTCCCACACATCATAACATGCCTAGTCGGACACCATTGATTCTCCTCTTGCTTCCCTCATCGTCATCAATAACACTCCATCACCAAAATCAATATTTTTTTTATTTTTCAAAAAATATATAAGGATGTTGAGAATCACCAATTGAATCAGGTTCCTATATAATGTTGACTCATTGGTCAAATCAAATAACAATTATTAATGAAGAATGGAGGGATAAAAACATGAAAAATAAATGTGATAATTAATGTTAACCATTTTTCCTTAAACCATAATTGAATGAAACCAATAAAAAGGAGGGTTTTAAAGACATCATATTTAAAAATTATATATAAAATTTAATAATTTTGGAAGAGAAATTACAAATGTAAATTCAACAATCATGACCTGCGAATAAAAATATAATTAATTATTTCATGTTCCTCATGCAAAAATTAACATGGAAATAATAAAACAAAATCAAACAAAACATCCCTATTTTGAATCAATTATTAGTGACGAATGAATAATCATCAATGAATTTGGAGAGATCCACCCTAATTGTCATTGGCTCTAAGAAACTCCACATTTTTCCATTGTTGTTATTCTATCCTGATATCACCAACTAACATGATCTCCATCAGATCTGTCAACTTATCCAATTATTTACTCTTGATTTATGGTTCTAACCTTAGGGAATTTTCAATATAGTTATTAAATAAAAAGTCCTTTATTGATAGGATATTAAATGGGTTTTAAAGTAATAATATAATTTAATACATTTAATCATCCCTTGACAACACTCTAATAAAAATGTCAATTCCAAAAAATATTATTTCATATCTAGGGTAAATAGAACATTCCAGATTTAGTGTATGTTTTAGTATTCCCATATGAGACAGAATTCAGAAGTTTTTCCATTATATTTGAAAAAATAATTTTGTGTGAAATAATAAATTTAATATTTTTAATATATCAATATAAGTTCTCCAAAATCCCCATAATTCTATTCTAACTCTACGAATTACTTAGAAGAATATATTTAAAATATTTAAAAATATCAATAATAAATTTTGGATCACTAAATTCTCCCAAAATTTGATTCTTTTCATTATAAAAAGAGAAAACCTACTCATTCATGTGTGTAAACTGAGCTCATGTTTGTTTTTTCAACTCCCATGGGCTATCCCAAATGTTCCTGTGTTATTTACCAATATGTAAAACTGGGAAAAATCAAACATGAAGGATATTCTTTAGCTAATTATTCAAACACCACCCAGAAACCAAAAGAGGTAACTTCATCCTCAATGTCTAGGATATCCAAATAGATAATGTACAATGGTTCACACCCATATTACCTCATTTTTCAAATGTGAAATAAATCATTCACCCAATCTAGCAATAGTGGAACATCTAAGAGGTATTCCACATCACCAAACATGGGAATTATTTACAAATTTCAAATGAATGTCTGAGAGATCTGGTAACCTCAACCAAAACTATACAGTTCTCACTGAGGGAATTCATTTTGAAGATGATGTTTTCCATCACTTAAAACCAAATTCCTAAATAATCAGTTCTCATAGAACTCCTAATGGATTTGGTATGTCCTCATCCACTCATGGATCATATTCAAATTATCTTTTTTAACTTGTACAAACTCCATGCCTATAAGTGTTGTCTACCTTGGATCAAACGAGACCAACAGTGACCCAAATGGCCTCTAGTATGTGGAATAGAATGGCACCACACTTATGGGAGAGAAATAACTATTGTTTCCTATAAATTTAAAGTTGGTAGAAATTAATCCTATATATGAATAAAAACCAACATGAAAACCCAAATCTTGTGCTCAAGAACCTAAATTTTCTACTATATTTGACCATTTTCTAATGGTGGATCATTGTGATCAACTAAAATTTTTTCCTAGGTAATCCACAGATCATTTTAATAATCATGATTTTAATGGAGTATTTTGGTATTAAATTATCATTGAATAAATTCCATGGTCCCAGATAATATCCTATATAAATAGGCATCCCATAATCTCTAATAATCTCTAATATCACTAATTGAAAAATTACCATCAAGAGATCCATGATGATATCATTCAACATACACTTCCATCCCAAGACATCGGACACCACCTATTAGTAGGTGAGTCATAAAGAGATAGATTCATAAACACACTACTATATCCTAAGACACCTATATTGAGGATAGAGGATCTTGGTACACTCTCACCCATTATGGATGTACTGCAAAAGGGGAACAATGAAAATCTCTTATAAAATTCTATCATAGAAGGACCTGTACTATCACCAATAATAAAACAAGTATGATGTGCCCCAAAATTTATAAAATATATGAGGAGAAACAACAGTGGATATCTTGTCACAAAATATCTCACAATAGATAACGCCATGTTATTCCACTTTGACATGTTGAAGAAGTGGAGGGGTGGAAACCATCGATTAGAGTTAAACTGTACCATCCTCATCCAAAAGGGTCAAATAAATTGATATCAATAACAACTTCTTCTTCATCAAAAACCATGAAATAAAATCCCTACAATTATCATCTGCTACCACTTTCCCCTTCTTATGAGTATTGAATATCTCAAAGCAATAAATAGGTAGGAACTATAGACATAAATTATAACATAGGATAATATGATTTAGTGAAAAGATATAAAAATGACTATTATGGTTATAAAATATGTTGAATAGGTCTCCCATATGATGATTCCTCTAATATGTCAGGATGAAAACTTTCACTGTCCTCTTTAATTCATGGGACACATAACTTTTCTCATAGGGTATCTCCTACCAAAACTTATAAGCATCATATCCCAACTCTACATTATAATTCATTCATGCCATTATTTGGAGGAAATTTAGAACACCACATACCCAATACCTTCCTCTTAAATTATCAACATGTAGGCTCTCATCAACCTAATATATAACTCTTAAAGGGGCTATTGAAATTTCTCTATCCATATTAATGGCTCCCAATTTAAGTTCAAAAAATTAAAATGTTTCTCAATATTTGATAAATTCATCATGAATATCCATAATATATTTCTATCACAAGGATTCTTCCCACCATGACCATACTATTGGGTGGATCCCAGGCTATAAAAATCTCAGGCATTGTTGGGTTAATTACTATACTGTATTCTAAGTTGAAATATCCCTGAACCAGAAAATTATATTCCTAAAATGAAACATAGAGATATTACCATAAATATAGAAGTCTACATATAATCTCAAAATCACCCTTCAATATCTCATATGTTATTCTAGTTATATTGACTAGATGAGGATATCATTAATGAAGAGCACCATGACCCGGTCAAAGAAAGGGGGATGGATCAATTTCATGTGTCCTCAATACCTTACTGTAGTATTTTACTTACTTAAGGGAATCAATAATAATCTATAAATGGGGATAAATCAACTAGAGGTCCAAAATTGTGAACCACCTTGAACCCTATCAATCGGTCAGTTGGTTATCAATTATAAGAAGTTGATATGTGCTTCTAATAGTGACATAGTTTAAGAGAGTATAATATACACATAACCAAATCCTCCCATCCGCATTACATGAAAATTAAACTGGGCTTCCTTGGAAAAAACACTATTTCTAGAGAAACTCATCCTATAATGATACTAAAATCTAAACCATCATTTCTCACAGATCTAGTGGGGTCATCCAATATAATTGTGTAGATATATTTTTTATCCCCATGTAAATGTCTTATAAAAATTTTGATCATTAAATAGTGAGGTAAATCAGATGAAACCCATGGGTTGTTGTACTTATAATCATCCACAACTATTGTAATTAATGAAAAAAGGGTTTTCCACTCAAAAGGTTCACACTAGCCAACTAAAGTGGAATTGGATGTATCCACCTATAAATGTGCTCATCCTACTCTAAATGAGATTTATTCAACCTAATAATGGAAAAAAGAATCCTTCTAACTCAGGATCACTGGATTCTATATGGTAAATAGAAATTATAGGTAGGGGTATCATTTAATTATCACATATTGAGTAATATATCATAGGTCCTCACCACCAATATTGGGAGATCCCATGCAATGCACTCTCCTCCACGATTTAGGATACATTTTTAGTAGAAGTGTTTTATCATCAAATCTACCCAATTACGAGCCTCCAAATGAAAGATTCTATCTAAAAGGTTATACCATAATATCTAGGTCTAAATAATACGATGAAATTATGAAAAATATTCATGTGAATATTTAATAAAACTATAGAAAATAAAGAGAAGACATAGGGTGTACCTCAAATGAAACTCAAATCCTCTAGTTCACAACCCGACACTACTTGATTTGGAACATCATCATGAGTACATGTTATATAAAACTGGGGATAACTTTGAAACCCTTTAATATTTAAAAGACCTATTTATATAGAAATAAATGGAACTCATCAACCACACCTTGATAATTTCAACTTCTGGTGGATTTTACTCACATATATTAATTTTAAATATTACACAAGACAATGTGTCTTGGGGGGGAATTTCCCTCTTATTTTCATACTATAATCCATTTAAAAAATCACTAGAAAATGAAACCACCAATTCATTTGGTTTTACTAGATTAGTCTCACTGTCAGGACCACCATCAAGAGGTATCATAAATATGTGGAAAACTACTGCCATAAAATTGTGTATGAACTCTAATACCTAAGGGTATAGATCAGCAAAATAACATGGATGATTCTATCCCTAAAACTAAAAATGATGTCTTAGTATAGTTGTATCATCTAAAAGTATTTATAGGACCAGGTGATACTCAACATAACATCAAGAATCCACAAAAACAATCAGAAGTGGGCCAACATGCTGCTCATTAGGGGGAGGTACCATTCGCTATTCACCCATAGGAACCACCTACTGTACCTATCTCTATATTGAATCTATATTGACAAGGGAATTGTAATTGTGATTCATTTTGTTTAATCTTAGCTGACAGTCATTATGGAGGAATCTAGTGATCGTTGTGATGCACCACTATCAAAAAATATATCTTGGGAGTTGACATAGGTAGGGCAATGAAACCACAACCCATTCCTATAATATTGATATTATAATTTTTTCCCTATAACTAGTTCCTACAAATCTCGTGTCAATAAGTAGGTTGTTAGAGTAAATTAAAAAGTTCAACTGAAAAAAACGGAATAAAATAGACGCCCAACAAAACTAAACAAGAGCATAACATTCTAACAAAAGGTAACTACTATCCAAATAAAAAATCCGGGAACTATTTAGAGTTCCTCACTCACAAATAATCTCCACCAACTCTTATTCATCTTAGTTCCCTATTGAATGCCCCATATTCTATATAATACATGACATGTGTGGGTAGATCCCATTAAAGGGTGATTATAAACACATTTAATAGGTCACCACAAAATCTCCAAACAAAAAGAATCGAAGAGAAATTTAATCTCCATATTACAAATTGAGTTGAATAAATAGATTCTATAGATATTCTCTAAGGAATACTCTATGTTTCAAGGTGAGGTCATGTTCTCACCGCAATCCTAGGATTATACTAGTGGATCAAAGGTAACATTCATCCATGAGAACTCACTAATAGGGCATTTCAAATATGATGGGACACATTTCTGGGGTTATACTCATCAGGGATTTCCATGAAGAAACATATAAGAACTTAGAGGAATCATCCAAGGTACTCTATCAATATGGCTACAACACACTAAATGTCAACATGTACTGATACATAGATAAGGGATCACACCCAAAGCTTATGGGGGAAACCTTACCCTATCTTGGATAACCCCCTAGTATGGGAAAAAACCTTATATGTATGAAATGGGATATCTGATCTGACCTAGGAAAAAATAAGAGGTTATATCAACTCAAGTCACATAGAGAGATATCTAACTCAATCCCAAACTAAACCATAGAGGGGATCAGTCATCCTATTCTCAAGATGGGATAAATCACTGTATCCTCTGACTGATGTACTATGGGATGGACTAATCGAACACACTCACACTATCATGGTTTGAGTTCACTTACAAAAGATCACACTATATCTTGTTTTGGAAGAAAAAGGGCTCAAACATTCCTTATAAACAATACATGATGTGTCTAATATGGTACACAACATGTCTCACTAATTCAATCCCCTTATGTTTCCTTCCATATGACACTTTATTTCTTTCTCCGGATTCATGGTGTACTATTATGATACACGACATGTAGAGTTCAGTCCAACACTAAAGATGTGTCATCTTCCCATGACCATCAACTTTCATAAGTACACAATGTGTACCTTATCAAACACAATGTGTAGGGTAATATGGATTCATATATGTGTACTCTCTATAGAAGATGAGATGGAAGGATAAGGGTTATATGGAATATCGTTCCCCCACAATTTCTATGATATTTAACTAAACATGTCAGCCTTAACCAGAGAACAAAGGGGTGCAAATGACATGGGTTCTTATGAACCACATGCCATGTATACAGATTATTATATATACTCTAGTATATTTCACACATCTCATCTATACCACTACCACCTTTGACTATATCATGATATTTTCAAAAAACCCACCATCTTTGCTAACTGAACCCAAAACAACACCAAGGTCTAGATTCTATACATCCTTTACTCCAAAAACCCCCTCACTAATCAACCGAAGTGTCAAACGTCCCAAACCAAATTGTCATTTAATGATGAATGAACATGGTATTCCATCATCATCATTGATGATCCTATGTAACACCCCAATATTTCATTGTTTTTTAGTTCTTCGATGTAATTCAATAACTTACACTACATGCAACATCGAGTTCAAGCGCAACACGACTTACAAAACTAGCCTTTCAAAAGAGGTTATTAATTGTATTAAATTTTTTTGAAGTTTATATAACCCTTATTATTTTAGAATCCACATTATTAGTTTCTCAGACATAATGTGAGGACAAATTAATTTTTTTCAGATAAAGGAAGTATTTTTTAAAAAAATGTAATTTTACCGCCTTTTATTAGCGAATCCTTTTTAAATCAACTATTTGAAACATTTATATATTAAACTAGACAAAATAAACTTATTATTGTTGATCAGGACATAAGAATTTAGTTTCAATAATTTTTTGGTGTTTTTATGATTACTTTCATATTTGGGTGAATAGTGAACAATAATATATTTGAACTGAATTTTTTTTTAATAAAAATAATTTATATCGTTCAAAAATACATATGAATGGTTTGGATATATAATTAGATTATATTATTACCATTTAATCCAATGTTTGACATTGGATGTAATTTCACTTTGGAATTGGAAATAAACAAATGTCAATCTTTTGGTAGTTATTATTTCATAAAAATATGCTTTTTGGTTTTGAGAACATGAATTAATTTTAAACTAATATATTCAATTTCTCTGTTTTGAATTTGGTAAAATAGACATCCTTTATGAATTCAAAATGTCAAAATTTTCTTAGGGTGAATTTTTGGTATGTTTCTTACAACTTTTATTTCTTGATGAATAGTAAAAAAACTCAGTTATAGTTTATAACTACATTTTTTTAAATAATAATTTAATTTATTTATATTTATTTTAGGTCAAAATAGATAAATAATACCCATATAAGTTCAATTTAATTCACTGGAGTCATTTTTTAGTAATATTAGATATATAAAATTTTATTGAACTTTTCACCGTTCTTTACCCACCTCCTACTAGAATTTCTAAATTCAAATAAAAATTATTTTTTATGCTTCTGTGAGTTCAATTTCAAAAATAAGAGAGAAACGGTTAATATCAAGTAATTAAATTTGATTCAATAAGACAAAAATATTTTTTGGTGAAAAGTAAATTTTTACTTTTATTTACCACGGTTAAACGTAAATATGGTAATTAAGGGTAAAAATGAAATTATTATTAGCCTAAAACATGTTCTAATTCTACTGGATAAGTATAATTCGACCAAAAAAACCTTATAAATAAAATATGAACCTATTTGGTCAACTTTGATTAGGTTAGGACACTTATTATTTTTTAATTCAAAGGAGAGTTAAAAGAATTAAAATCACTGTTTAATAACTAATTTTTTTAATATAGGCATAAACATAAGATAAATTCAACTATAAGTATTCATTATAAATATAAAATTATTTCCAACATAATGGTATTTTATTTATATTTTTTATATAATAAATATATTAATTTATTTATGACACAATGATGATGCATCCATTACCTAATTAATAAATTATTAAAATAATTGATATTATAAATTTCCAAATAAATGTAATTTGAGACTTTTTATGAATTACACTAATTTTAAATGTTAATATGACCAATTAGGTGTGGTTATATGAATTTTTTTCGAAGTAATAATACTGTTATAAATTTATAAAAAACAAAATACCAAATAGTGTCAAAATTGACATAAAAGAGTTTTTAAATAAAATATTATATTGTTAATTTATTTTCTATTCCTAGAAATATAAGGATCATAAAAAGGACTTATATAATGAAATATGTATCATTAATGAACCACTTTTCGTTTTCATGGATGTATATAGTATGTTTATTAACCATATAGTATAAAAATACAAAGAGACATGGTAAATGTCAAACTATTTAACTAAGTTAAATCTAAATGTCAAGGCTAATATAGTGTCCCAAACCTATCTAAAACCTATTGGTTGAGTGGTTTTTGACCCATCCCAAACATTTCCTTTAAATAATACACTTTGGAGCTACTAGAAACCGAAATTGAGTTTATTATAAAATAATAGTTTATGTTTTTCCTAAGGTTCCCTTCACCCCTCTTATAAAAGGGCACTTCCCCTTCTCTCAAATTCACACCTTCAAAGCATTTTAGATCGGCCAAACCCTACCCAAATAACCTATAACCTTCCCTAACATTATCCTAGAGGCCCTCCTTTAGTACTAAATCCAACTTAAGGAGCCCTTTTGATCAAATCAAAAGAAAGAACCCGAAGAAGTGGTAATAATTTCATCTCCCTCTTTCACGTTTTTTTTTCTACCACTTATTCTTTCTTTGTTATTCCCATTCTAAAATAATGACCCCAGTATATTCTATATAAATTGATGTTATTAAAAATATGGTACCGCAATATTCATTATTTTATCCATCCTTTGAATGACATGTCACTATACATGCGTACGTACCGATTACTATCTCCATGTCATGGTGTAATTGTTATTCAATACATTATTATTTGGATAGAAATAATAATGATGTGTAATTCATGTAAATAATAAAATATATCATGAAAATTATTCCATATATATTATATAACATCCAATAATTTATTATTTTAAAATCAAAAGAATGATATTGTCCCTAGTGCGTACGTCTGGATTACCATCTCCACGAACGCGATGAGATTCATTCCGCAACATATCCATTCAAGACTAAATTTAATTAAATGATTAAAATTAATTTTTAGAGACATGATATAATTCTAGATAGGAATAATATACATCTAATCCATAGAAAATATGGCTCACATAATAAAAAATATAAAGGAAAATGAATCATTTAACACCCGAAACGGTGATAATACTAAGATATTATTAACAAATCAATGTTAAAAGATCATATATGATATCATATTAATGCATATGATTTTTTTATAATTCAATAAAAATTATTTCACCATTATACATGAGGTCAACCTACCCTCTACCATGGAATAAGTTCAAATTAAGGGGTTTCCCATCTCACTTTTAAATTCGTGACAATTCCATTGTTCACCACTTATTTATTGCATGTTGTGTGTGTACTACCCATGATTGAATTTATTGTGTAATATAATTTTATTCATGGATATTTACGTCATAATTTTAGGATCCTTCTTTCATGGGTTTCTATTTAGTATGTTACCAAATCGATAATGGAATTTGAAATTCCAATTTCCACTCATTCGGCTTTACTCATACTTTATTGATTATTTTACTTCAAGATTATGTGTGGAATCACTATTAATTTTCTTATGTCCTAATTTCCAATCCACTTTATGTCGATACACTTTTGATACAGATAATAACTCCATTGATAAACTCTCAAGTCATCTATATGAACTTGATAACAGTAATTTTAAATCAATCTCCATTTGTTGAGTTAAATATCCAATACATTGGTGTTGTTTTTACAAGAATATGTGTGAATTTACTCTGAATGATTTAAACTGAATATCCAATCATATTGAGTGTATTTATATTTGTTACACATAATTATGTCCATTGATTTATCCTTATTCTATGGATACAGTTTTATAAGAGATTTATCTCCATTTACATTCTATTGAGACTTCTTTGTTGTTATACACCAAATCACTTTTATATGCTGTATATAATGTACTTTTACATAGTATATCATGAATACCACTATTCACATGATATTAGACTGTATTTTTACCTCAATCAATTGTAATCAAGTGTCTCCCTTTTGGTTATGAACTCTAACGAAAATATCATTTTTAAAATGTTTTAAAGATTTATAATTCTAAATCATTCTCATTATTGTCCACATTTTAGAAATAGTTTTATGTACTTATTTATATGGACATTAAATTAAAAAAATTAAAATTACTTTTATATGTTTCAAAGTGGTAAGGGACATTTTAATTCAAAAAACTATTTTCAAATGACTTATTGACAAATAGTGTGACATTTAAATTTTTCCAAGAAAAGGGGGATATTTCTCTAAAATAGTTTTGATGATTTTTACATCTATGTCAATATCCATAATTATTCTAAGTTGAGGTTAATCTGATATAATACAATCATCCATATTGTATCGAATGGGTTATGTTTGACTGTGGATGTGCAATTTTTATACCATTAATTGTTTGTGCATAAAGTATTGACATTTCGTATCCACGTTTTAATACGAATGTTTATGTTATGTTTCAAACTATTCATATGAGGAATGCATTGGACATAGTAGGTGATGGGTGGAGCCTGCTATTGCTCCTAGATGCATCGGTTGGTCTCATGAGACAAACTAGTGTCTTGGAACAAGGCCTTGACAAAATCTTATTTGTAGTCTTGGCACAATCCATTGACAATGTGGTTATGATAGTCTAACATTATGCATTTCATCATTATGAAAGTGGCTATTGATATTTCATGTGATTATTCAACTATTATAATATCCATGTGACTAATTAAATGGCATTATTTCATTTAATTTTTTCCATATTATGGTGAAGTTCAAGTTTAAAAGGCTTTTGTTTTAGTTATACATTTCCTTAAATGATTATTCTTATTTATGAATGTTTCCTCTATAATGTTATCCTTACTTAGAATCTGAGCTCACCCATTTCTATGTTTTATTTTTCCTAGGATGCAACGAAGTATATTATGACTGAACTCCAAGGATAGTCTATGGGATCTCAGTGTTGTCTATGGATACATTGTTGTTGTATTTTTCTATTTAATGATGTAATTTCAACATTATGAATGTATCTTGTACTTCCAAGGATACTAAACTAATCAGTATTTCGAGACTTGACCTTTTATGATCATGAACATCATTCATAATAATGCACCGACTCTAGGCTTCTGGGATTACAGCGTTACAGTTGGTATCAGAGGATGTTTAGTACAAACCATGGAAGCTTGATTTAGATAAACATTGATTAGAGAACATAGCCCTATGATAGACATTGAGGTTTAGTATAGAAGAACTTCCCAGAATTTTGGTATTGTAGGTATTTTGGTAGTTTTACAAGCAATACATCCTTGTCTGGATATGATCTAGTAGAGGCGGATCTGGAACAGATGTACCTAGGGGTAAAACACGAAAATACCGCTTTGATCTAGACTCGAACGAGAACTGGTGCATGACAATGGGCCTTGCTGCACTCTTGGTTATGACACTTCTCGGGGATATGCTTAGGATAATTTATATTTTCTTTACAACCCGATTTGAAGGATTTTAATATAAGATGAAAATAAATGTCCTTTTTTAATCCTAATGTGTTTCAAAATTGAAAATATAGTGTCATGATATTCTCTAAATGAATTTATTACTACTCTTACTCACACAATCCTTTCAGGTATTAGTCAATGGATGGATTCCAAGGAAGTCATAGTAACTTTGAGCATGATGTACAAGGAGAGAACAGTGGTGGAAATGGGAAAGAAAATGGAATTTTTATAGGAATAAATATATCATGTTCTTTCCAAATCATTTTTCCAAAAATATGATAACCGTCATATATATAAACCAACTCCCATACTCAACAAAGAAGAGGAAGGTGATGAATGATTAGATCCATAGGAGTGGAGACCACGGAGAAAATAATCCTAAATTTTCATCATGTAGGAAATGTGGAAGGAGAATCCTAGGAAAGTTTGTCAATGGAACAAAGAAATGATTTTCATGTGGGAAAGATGGAAAAATGATAATAATTACCAAGGAAAAATGAAGAGTACTATAAAAGAAAATAAAAATGGTCCCAAGAATACATTTACAGTAATTTTCAGAAAATGTATGGGACCTGGCTATTAACTAAGTGAATGACCTATTCTATAGGATATTTTCTTGGTCAAAGAAGAATCTATGTGGAAATAAATGGTTAGACAAATGTTTAAATTTATTAAAGCTCCTTGTTGATGGAATTACTTTGGAATAATTTTCTTTTGTATTTGTAACCCCACAGTTATCATCTAAAAATTATATATATGGAAGAATTATCTTTTATCATGTGGATATAGTTATAAATAACCATTGGGTTTTTATGATCATTGTTTTTTATGCAATTACAAGTTATTATATTTTGGGATGAAAATGCAAGGTATGAGTTAACATTTGTGGATGAATTATGTTATGGTTATTTTGAGGAATTTATCTCATTTTGTTAATGTTATAAAATATAGTTTTTGAAAAAGGACAATATGCAGACCATGTGACAACCCGTCGCGTCGGACAAAGCTATGGGAATCGAACCCACAACCAGAGTCTGATGGGGATTTATCACCTACCACTTGACTACATGAAGTCCATGGTTAATGTGACTAATTATTTTCAGTTAAATGATTTTATTGATCAATAATAAGTTGATTTGGGATCTTATTTATTATCAAATGAATACCCTTAGTATAGGAAAATTATTTGGTTATTTTGTGATAAATGTTATTTTGGAAGATATTCTCTATGTTGGGAACACTATATGCCCCTGGAAAATATAATAATATGAGATTTTATTTGAGGAGTAATGGTGGATTTTTATCTATGTTTATATTGTGGATTTATAGTGATTTGTGTTATTTATGGAAATTATTAGCCTATAATAGAGAATATCTTATTAGGTTAATTACTTTTAAGTATGTGACTTTAAGAGTATTTGATGTGATTTGGAGATACAATTTAACATGGAAGACTACATTACCAAAATCTTCTAAGTATTGGGTTTCAATATTAGTTTGTAGTATATTGAATGTTTTTAAGGACAATTGTTTATTTAATGGTATTTATTTAATTTTGGGTCATTGTGGGTTTAATTTTAGAAATTAAGATTAGTGTTTCATTCTTTAAAGAAATATCCTTTTGGAGGATCATTAGATCTTGTACTATCTTTTTTGGTTTTGATTAATCTCTAAATACAGGGTAAATATATAGTTTGTCTTTTGTGGATCATGTGATTATGTAGAAGTTTATTCTATCTCTTCCGGTGTGACCATGTATTCTTGAATACTCATCGTTTAAAAAAATGACTTAGTGGTAGAAATTTATTATAGAATAAAAATCTGGGTAAAAATTAAGTATATCTCTTTATATTCTAAGTAAATATCATAAATAAATTCCTCATCTTTATAAAATGTAACTTAAAACAAAAAAATGTTGTCCCTTTACTTTTCCTACTTGGAAACTAATGACCATTTGTCTCATCACATGTTTATGGTTTTCTTGTTGTTAACTTTCTCATGATCAGGTTTTCTATCCCTCTCCATTATAACTTGAGACTTAGTATATCTTCCATATCCATGTTTTCCTACATTGAATCCTAGTATGGGTTATCTTGGGTGCCCTTTGCACTTCTCTTTCTATATTTTAAAGTGATAGTTTTATTGGCTATTTTTTCGATATGGGACTTTCCATTATATTACCAAGCCCAATTTTAAAAATTGGGAGGAAGCAATTTATTGATGTATGGAAGAATGTAACACCCCATGATTTCATAGTACGTTAGTTCTTCAAAGTAATAAAATAAATTACATTACACACAACATCGAGTTCAAGCGCACCACGACATACAAAACTAGTCGTTCAAAAGAGGTTTTGGATAGTATTAACATTTTTTGAAATTTATATAACCCTTATAATTTTAGAATCCATTTTTTGAGCTTCTTAGACATAATGTAAGGACAAATTCATTTTTTTGATAAAAGAAGTATATTTCAAAAAATGAAAATTTATCGCCTTTTAATGGAGAACCCTTTTTAAATCCAATATATGATACTTTTATATATTAAATTTGAAAAAATAAACATCTTCTTTGTGAATGGGACATAATAATTTAGTTTTAATAAATCATTGGTGTTTTTCTGATAACTTCCATATTTTGGTGAATAGTTAAAAATTATATATTTTAACTGAAAACATATTTTTTAATCAAAATAATTTATAGTGTTCAACTATAAATGTGAATGGTTTGGATGTATAATTAGATTATATTTTTACCATTTAATCCAATTATTGTCATTTGAAGTAATTTCACTTTGAAATTGGACATAAACAAATGTCAATCTTTTGTTAGTTATTATTTCATAAAAATATGCTTTTTGGTTTTGACAATGGTAATTAATTTTAAACTTATGAATGCAATTTCTATGTTTTTAATTTGGTAAAATAGACTTCATTTTTGAATTCAGAATATCAAAATTAGCTTACGGTGAATTATTGGTTGGTTTCTGAAAACATTTAATTTTTGATGAATAGTGAAAAGCACAGAGTTATAGTTTAAAACTGAATTTTTATTTAAATAATTATTTATTTTAGATCCAAAAATATATATAATACCCATATAAGTTCAATTTATTTCATTGGAGTCATTTTGTAATAATATTAGATATATAAAATTTTATTGAACTTTTCACCGTCTTTTACCCACCTCCTAAGAGACTTTATAAATTCACAGAATACATAATTTTACCACTTCTGTGAGTTGAATTTCAAAAATCCAAGAGACATGGTTAATATCAAGGAGTAAAATGTAGTTCAATAAGATAAAAATAACTTTGAGTGAATAGTAACTTTTTTACTTTTATTTATGATGGTTAAAAGTAAATAGGATAATTAAGGATAAAAATGATATAATTATTACCCTAAAAAATGTACTAATTCTATTGGATATGTATAATTCGACCAAAAACCCTTAGGAATAAAATATGAACCTCATCGGTCCGCATGGATTAGATTAGGACACTTATTATTAATTAATTCAAAGAAGAGTTAAAAGAGTTAAAATCATTGCTTAATAACTAAAACATTTTTAATATAGGGCTAAACATAAGATATATTAGACTATAAATATTCATTACAAAGATAAAAATATTTCCTAAATATTTTTTTTATTTTTATTTTTTATACATTAAATAATTTAATTTATTTAGGACACAATGATGATTTAATAATTAGATAATTAATGAAATATTGAAATGATTGATATTATAAATATCAAAATAAATGTAATTTTAGAATTTTTATGAATTAAACTAATTTTATAGGTTAATATGACATATTAGGGTTTGTTATACGAATTTTTTCGAAGTAATAATGTTGTTATGATTTTAGCAAAAAAACAAATACCAAATAGTGTCAAAATTGACATAAAAGAGTTTTTAAATCAAATATTATTTTATTAATTGATATTCTATTTAAAAAAATTTATGGATCAGCCAGAAGACATATATAATATTTGGTGTATCATTAATTAACCTTTTTTGGTTCGGTTACATGTACATAGTACGTTTATAAACCGTATAATATAAAAATACAAAGAGACATGGTAAATGTAAAACTATTTAACTAAGAGTTAAATCTAAAAGTCAAGGTTAATATTGTCACTAAAACCTCTCTAAAACCTTTTGGTTGAGTTTTTTTCAACCCATACCCACCATATAATTTAAATAATAAACTTTTTAGGTATTATAAACCGAAAATTAATTTATTATAAAAAAATATTGCATGTTTTTTCTAAGGTGCCCCTCACCCTTCTTGTAAAAGGGAACTTCCCATTCTCTCAAATTCACGCATTCAAAGCCTTTTAGCTCGGCCAAAACCTTCCCAAATTTCCTTTCAAATTCCCTACCTATATCTTAGAGTCCCTAATGTGGTCATAAATCCAACTTAAGGAGCCCTTTTGATAAAATAAAAAGGAAGAACCTGAAGAAGAGGTAATAATTTCACCACCCTCTTTCAAGATATTTTCTTCTTCCACTTCTTATTTCTTTGTTATTTACATTATAAAATAATAACTCAAGTATATTCTATATAATTTTATGTTATTATAAATACGTTACATGCATATTCATTATTCAATCCATCTTTTGAATGACATGTCACCATACATGCGTACATACAGATTACTGTCTCCACGTCGTGGTGTAATTGTTATTCAATATGTAATTATTTAGATTGGTATAATAATGATGTGTAATTCATATAAATAATAATATATAACATGATAATGATTATGTATATCTGATATACCATCCAATTATATATTATTTTAATATCAAAAGAATGATATTTTTGCTCATGCGTATGTACAGATTAACGTCTCCAGGAAAGTGATGAGATTCATTCCCCATCATATCCATTAAAGACTAAATTTAATTTAATGATTAAAATGAATGTTTAAAGACATGATATAATTCTAGATATGAATAATATACATTCCATACATATCAAATATGGCTCACATAACAAAGAATATAAAGGAAAACGAATTCATTAACACCCGAAACGATGATAATACTAAGATATTATTGACAAATAAATGTTAAAATATCAAATATGATATCATATTAATCAATATTATTCTTTTATAATTCAATAAAAATTGTTTCACCACTATATAGGAGGTTATACTACTCTCTACCAAGGAAAAGGTACAATGTAATTTTTTCCTTATCTCACTTTTAATTCGGTGAGATTTCCATTATTCACCACTTATTTATTTCATGTGGTGTGTTTACTACCCATGATTTTATTCATTATGAAATATGATTTAGTTTATGGATATTTACATCATCATTTTATGATCAATCTTTCATAGTTGTATTTTTTTATGTTACCAAATCGATAATGGAATTTGAAATTTCAATTTCCACTCATTCGGCTTCACGCATAATTCATTGATTATTTTACTCCAAGATTATGGGTAGAATCACTATTAAAATTTTTATGTCATAATTTCCACTTCCCTTTATGTGGATATACTTTTGATATACATAATCACTCCATTGATAAACTCTCCATTCATCGATATGAACTTGATAAGAGTAATTTTAACTTAATCTCCAATTATTGAGTTAAATATCCAATTCATTGGTGTTGTTTTTACAAGAATATGTGTGAATGTCCTATGATTGATTTACACTGAATATCCAATAATATTGACTGTATTTATATTCGTCACACATAATTATGTCGATTGATTTATCCTTAACCTAAGGATACGGTCTTTATAAGAGATTTATTCTCATTTTATATTCCACGAAGACTTCTTTGTTCTTATAAACCAATTCACTTTTATATGGTGTATATAATGTACTTTGACATAGTATATCATGAATCCCATTATTCACATTATATTAAAATGTTTTGATTACCTCAATTATTTTTAATCAAGTGTCTCTCTTTTGGTTAGGAACTCTAACTAAAATATCATTTTAAAATATTTTAAAGATTTATTATTGTAAAACATTCTCATTAATATCCATGTTTTAAAAATGGTTTTAAGGATTTATTTATATGGACATTAATGTATTAAAATTAAAATTCCTTCTAAAAGTTTCAAAGAGGTATGGGACAATTTGATTAAAAAATCTATTTTCAAACGGCTTCTTGAAAAATCGTGTGAATTTTAAATGTTTCCAAGAAAAGGGGGATATTTTTCTCAAATAGTTTTGATGATTATTTTCAGCTATGTAAATATCCTTCATTATTCGTGATTGAGGTTAATCTGATACAATACAATCATCTATATTTTATCGAATGAGTTATGTTTGACTGTGGATGTGCTATTTTTATACCATTCATGGTTTGTGGATAAAGTATTGACATTTCTTATGATAGTTTTAATATGAATTTTTATGTTATGTTTCAAACATTTCATATGAGGATTGAATTGGGATTAGTATGTGATGGGTGGAGCCCGCTATAGCTCATTGATGCATTGGTAGGTCTCTTGAGACAAACTAGTGTCTTTTCATAAGGCCTTGACAAAATCTTATTTTTAGTCTTGGCACAAGGACTTGACTATGTGGTTATGATAGTCTCTCATTATGCATTCCATCATTATGAAAGTGGCTATTGATATTTCATGTGATTATTCGACGAGAATAATATCCATGTGAATAAGTAAATGGAATTATTTCATTTCATTTTTTCCATATTATGATGAAGTTCATGTTTAAAAGGCTTTTGTTTTAGTTATACATTTCTTTAAATGTTTATGCTTATTTATGAAAGTTTCCACTATAATGTTATCTTTACTGAGCATCTGAGCTCACCCCTTTCTATGTTTTATTTTTCCTAGGATGCAAAGAATTAAATTATGACTGACCTCCAGTGATAGTCTATGGGATCTCAGTGTTGTCTTTGAAAACAATTTTGTTGTAGTTTTTCATTTTATGATGTAATGTAAACATTATCAATGTATCTAGTACTTCCAAGGAAACAAAACTAATCGGTATTTTGAGAACTGAACTTTTATGATCATTCCAATGATACGTAACAATACCCCAACTTTGGGCTTCTGGGCTCGTGGTGTCACATCCTACATTTCCATATATGATATTTATGATGCTGAAAAAACAATCATTGAATCTTTCGAGTCACACCTTGAATCGAGTTCGAAGATAAAGTCGAATCATAAGTCAAATAGAATACTAAATATGAATTATTAACATTTTGATAAAAACATTAAAAATGTGAAAAAAATGATGGTCATTGTTCATTGGAAAATATTAGGAAAAAACAATGAATAAGGGAAGATTATCAAAACATCATATAAAAAAATTAAATATAAAATTTCTTTTACTAGAAGATAAATTACCAATGAAAATTCAATAATATTGTTCAAAAAATTAATTTATGATGAATTAACGAATGTTAACCTTGGAAAAAATAAATTATGAAATAATAATCTAAAATAAAATGGCTTACCTCAAGATTAGATTTTATATTAGTGGAGAAAAAATCTGCATCAATGAAATTGATGAGATTCACCATTATTGTTGTTATCTCAAAAAACACTATTTTTATTAATTATTGATCTTCGATACCATGATCACCTACCAGAAAACTGTCCAAAAATCTCTTTCTCTATCACCAAATTTTTTATAGGGTCATTAGAGTAACCCTATGTAATTTGAAAATAATAAATAAAATAGAGAATCCATTATGGTTAGACCATTAAAAGGTCATAAAATGAATAAATTAATTTAGTCTATTTTATCCACACTTGACTTCACCCTAATAAAACATTAGAGTCATACAATGATTCTCTAATTCATTGGTTATAAAAATTTTCCAGAAATTATTATCATCTCATTTTATTTGTATAAGACACCAATCAAGAGTTATTACATTATTTTTTGAAAAAATACGCGCATGTTACATAATAAATTTATATTTTTAAAATATGTAAATCATGGTTTCTTAGGCCACAAAATTCCATTTAAATTTAGTGAATTACATAAAAAAATTATTTTTAATATTACAGAACTATAAAATAGAAAAATTATAGTTGAAAAATTCACCACACAATCAATGATATTTTTTCAAAATGTAAATACCTACAAAGATAGGTGAGGAACATGGGGTTGTATTTAGTTGTTCTACTCCCATGATTAATCTTATAGGTTCCCGTTCTCTCTAAAATCTAAATCCAAGAGAAACACTAACCCATAAAAAATCGTATCATACTTATCACATGATAACCATATGGAACCCCAAATTGGTAACTCCATCTCCATCACCCTATTAAAAAATGTGCAATGGTTCATGCACATATCACCTCAATTAAAACATGTGGAGAAAATTGTGCACTCGATATAACTTTGATGGTACGATTATGTGGCATGCTACATCACTAATTCATCACAATATCTTGAATGTGAAAATCAATATGGAAGATTTATTTATTAATTATAGATAAATCTACTTAATCTTTTCTAGGGTGAATACTTTAGGAGAACATGGTATCCTGTATTGAACTCCAATGGCGTATATTTACTATCATTATAGGACTTGTTATGGATTTGGATAGTAATCATCTTCTATAGGATGACCATCATGTTCCCTATCATCACTCTCACTATCTATGGTCCCATAAGTGACACCCCCTTTACTCTAACAAGAACAGATATACCTATATGGTTTCATGTAGGGGGATTCGAATGGGGACATAGTTATGGTGGTATGATAACTATTTTTATATGGAACTCCACCAATGGTAAATAATCCTACAAGATATGCCAAAAAAATAAAAATGAAAATTTGAACAATATTTTCTACAATCTGAATGGTCCACTTTATCTAGACATTTTTCTTATGGTGAGACAACATGATCAATCATAATTGATTCAAATAGCCTAATGTAATACAATCCAAAGTAGTGATGTTATGTGATTATCACATTCTAAAATGATCATCAAGAAAATTACATTAAACAAATACATCTTCGACATGAACAAGAATCCAAAACACTCCACTAAACTCTTCTCATAGATGTACAGGAAGTGGATCGATAAGGTGAGTCGGTATATGATCACCTAGATTTAATTCTAAATTCTCATTTACCCCTGAAGTACCCTTATAATATCCATGAAGATACCATAAAAATTCCACTTCCACCCTGACCCCACGACCTTCTTTAATAAGTAGATAAGGCATCCCGAATGAAACTGGAAACACTCTACCAAATCATTGTACAACCAAATGGATGCCAATGTTCCCTCATACACCCTATTCTCCCCTCGATGTATCACTAAGGGGGATGTATGATACTCCCTCGACACCGCATCTCATAGCGTGAGTAATACTGTCACCCATCCATGAACAAGGATGATGTGCTCCCAATCTCCATAAAATTCGTTATAAACATGTCATGTGGATAATTGGTCATGGTAGATCTCACAATGTATATCATTAATTTGTGATTCCCTATAAAACTAATGAATATGAAGTGTGGTGTAATTCATTGAATGGATGTACTCTACAACATCCTCATCCATAAGGGTAAACTATAAATATTTCACCCACTTTTTAACTTTCTCAACAACTATTAATAACAATTCCTATGGTGAGAATGTATCACCATGTTTACCATAATAAATTTATAGAATATATAAAATACATAAAAAATTAAATTTAGACAAAACATATACCACATGATAATATATTTATATTTAAAAATATACAAAATAATATCATTTTTTAATAAGGTGATGAATTAATCTACAATATGATCGTGTCTCCAAGAAATATGGCTGAACAATTACACTAATATCTCTAAGTCATTGATCATGTAATTATGATCATGAGGTATTATCTACTAGAACCCATATACATCACTAGTTACCTCATGATCAAACCTAATTCAAGCCTATCCCTTTAAGAAATACATATCACATGTTACTCAACACTCTCTTCTAGAAGTATAAAGATATCAATGCTCATCAACCTCTGTTGAAGATCCTAAAATTCCAATGGTCACTTCTCAATCAACATTAATAGATGCACCTTTCAAGTAAAAATAGACATATGATCACTAATCCTAGAGAAACATGGAATGAATATCTGAAAATAGCCTGCTAACCCAAGGAAGCTTCACACAATGAAAAAACTATTTTATGGCTCCCAATAAAGCACTACCTAAATCATTGATGTGTCCATATATACTCCCTATTATGATATTACATGTCACGAAAAGTGGACCAATTAATTTCACAACCCAACCCGATGGGGCTTGAGATACAACATCTCTTTGACCACCTCCATTAAGCCACGACCTGTAAACAAGTGTTGAGTACAAATATATCACCCATGGGAGGTATTAACATAATTTATCTATACAAATGAACACATATACAATCTCATATAGTAACAAAATGTAAAATAACAAATAACAATACATTCATACATCCATAATATTATATTTATCTACTAGGATCAATTTATCTTTGAGAGGTTTATGAGGTGAATCAATGATAACTTTTCTCTTTTGTATTTTATTTATTTTCAAACAACCTTTACCTATTATTAAGAATTATCACTTTTCTAGAAAAATCAACCACACATCCACAAGAATAAAAATATTTATATCGACAAATACTCAATAATAGTAGTTATGTCTGTGTAATGGTTTGGAAACAATATTATACCACAAAATACACTAGAAATAAATTCTTTTTTGGATATATCAAGTAGGATATACCCTTACACTTATGTAGAAATAGGATTAATACAGTAGTGTATGTTTTTCTTATAGCTCAAATGATCTAATACAAGTGTTTTTAACAAGTAATGAAACATTCACTATTTAGTTCTGAACATTTTATTATGCTTCTTTGTCAAATTTCACTTTTTATAGATTACAAAAAAATTCTTCACATTCCTACCTATCATTAGGTAAAAAATATTCATGACATAGTAATGACACTCAGTCCGATATCTCAATATAATTCATCTATATGATTTCTCAGTCTAAAAATATAAATCATCCATAATACTACAAAACTATTTTAAACTAATTATATCTCTGTCCATAAATCATTGTCTGATTTCTTATTCCGATGACCCATTCCAATAGGATAATTCACTGAATGATAACATCATTACTTCTTATTCGTTTCAGAAAAATCATTCAAAATGTGTTATATAAAAACATGTTATATTGAAAAAAATTTAAATTCAATCTCTTCATTAACAAGGGATAATTTTCTATGTCATCAAAAATTACAATGCACTCTCTTTATTTTATATGATTTCCAAAAGTTATTTATATGGGAATCGAAAATCATTTAATGCTTATGAAAATATTACCAAAAATGAATTTCCTGTTCATTTTTTATCCATTATTGACATATTAATAACTTGTGTAATCTTATGTTTTCTTTTAAAACTTCTTGAATATTCTCAAGGACTCATCCTACTTTATACTATCACCCAATTATGCATTATGATTCCAATTCTCATTCGGAATTCTTCAGTATGATGAAGACATATGGTCATACAGATTTTGTTGACCCACATTCTAATACATTAGAACTAAATAACTATCAATATGGTGTCCACCTATAAACATAAAACATTGAAATAATTTTTCCATAAACACAATTGCAACATCAAAATATTCCCACACTTCATTAGCAGCACTTCATCACCAAAATTAATCTAATTTGAAAATACTTATCAAAATTTTATATATTCTTATTTTTACATAGAATTCTGATCCCTTGTATGATGATTTTATCAATTTCAGATCATGTCTGATGGATCAGTCTCTTTCCACTCTAATATAATGTTGTCAACTATAGTCCGTTGAGTCTGCACCACATATTTTCTGAGGAATCTTGATCTGGTTGTAAAAATAATGTTCTTATTTATCACTTGACCCAATTTTTATGGAAATATTAATTATTTAACTCTTGAATAAATTTAATAAAAAACATATGTTTTATAAAAAATGTTGACTACATTGTTGATCTTCATCTGTTTGATCAATTTTTGACTATCCTTCATACATCAGTTCCAACAAACTCCACTACCTTCAAATGATCGGTGACATAAAATTTCTGATGTATAGTTTAAGTAAAAAAATTATTCTTATATAATTACCAACGGATGATTGATAAATTTTAAATATTCATCTTTTTATTCAGATAGTCCGATGGATCAAGAAATTTAATGAATCGGTCCGTCTATGCATTAGAAAAACATCAACTTCAACAACTTCAAAACTCTTTAGCCTTTATCCCATTGGAAAAAATACATCATTCACAAAATTAGTTCTCTTTGGATTTTTATCTTGTGGGTTTCTGTTATTAATAAAAACTAGCATATTCATCTTCTCATGTTTATAACTAAACATCCTAGACATAAAATAATTTTTTATACGGTGATCTTACACCGATTAACTCAGACTCAAAAACATTATCATTTTTTTAACAATATCCTAATTTTAATCATGACTTCCTCATGAGTGGGATATCATTTAGGAACAACATAACATCATATGACTTATTATGGAAAGTATTATGACATTACATCTTTCTAGACTCTAATATTTCTCCAATCATACCTTAAAATGATTGTTAACACTTGTTCTACAAATTTCATTCATAAGGATATCATCACATGTTTCCTAAAAAACATTTGATTTATGAGAACTCGATGATCATAAAATCATTGTCGTATTTACAATGGATCTATCTAGACTCTAATAAGTTTCGTCATTTTGATTCAGTCTTTCATTGGATGCAAGGTGAGACTGATAAATAAATTTACATGAAAAAACATCTTCAACTTAAAAAAAGAAGTAAATTTCTTATGAAACATTATTTTTCTATCTGAAAATAATGATAAAATATGTCCTCCCACTACAATCACCAAATATTTCAATAATAGGTGATTTATTATTCATGAAAAAAAGAAAAAATAATGAAAAACCATCTACAAAAACACATTTTAGTGTCCAAAAACAATATCATGCCAACTTCATCCCAATAACCCCCTTTAGGTTTTGTTGTCAACCAAGGATCAAAATTCACTAAAATTTGAACCATTAATCTATGGATTACCTATCAATGAATTCTAATCCTACTTGAGAAATCTCATTATATGAAACATGAATCATTGACAGAAAAAACTACACCATCAAAAAGTGGCGACTCAGGAAAATTATTCAAATTCCTAACTCTCATTCACCTTTTTGTTTATGTCTTACTTTAATTATTACAATTCAAAATTATCACAAGTTCCCTATATCCATTAAAATAATCAGTAAGAATATTTCACACACATACATGTAGAGTTAATTTCTAACCCAAACCCTCTACATACAATCTTCCTTAAAATGTTTAACATATATAAATGGATATATTTATGAATCAATTATCCCCCTTGATTTGTTTACCAAATACTAGATGAGATGGGGGACACATACACATATCTAATTCCTGATGATAAATAGTTTGTAAACCCATGTTAAAACTTAGTTTGAAAAATTCATCCTTTGGTAATGATTTTATGAATATTTCAGCAACTTGTTCCATTATAGGAACATACTACATCTTGATTTCATTAATTTCATCATTCTCTCAGATGATGTAATATTTAATATATGTATGTTTTGAAAAATAATGGTGTACTAGATTTATTGTATGGTTGATGTAGCTTTGATTTTCAGAACCCAATATCATTAGTAACAACACTTTAACAAGTAAGTAATCCAATTGAGTCTTCATCCACAAAAGTTGGGTAGCAGAATGGGTTGAAACGATATACTCAGCTTCAACCTTGATAAGTGTCAGTGAATTTTTTTTTCATTGTATACTAACTAACACAATTTTTTTTACAAAAATAAAACTCCACAATATGTTTAAATCTTATAATCAATATTTTCATCCCAATACTCATCAAAAACCCAAACAAGTCAATACTTTCTGAACTATCATGCATAATTTCAAAATCTATTATACCTTTGATATATCTGAGTATTAATTTTACAACCAATAGATGAGATTATTTTGGAGAACTCAAAAATATATAAAAATGGGTAACAACATAAACAATGTATGGTCTTGAGGTAGTCAAAAACATAAAACATCTAATTAGATTTTGAAACTCTTTACATTCAACATTCTTACCTTTTCTGTCTTTATTCAACTTTGTTCCCATTTTAATTGGTGTGGAAAATGGTTTTTCATTTTTTATTACAAGCTTAATAAGATGTTTCTTAGAATAATTTACCAGGGAAATAAATATGTGTTTTCTCTTTTTTCTGGTTTGTAAGACAATAAAGTATTTTATTTCAAAGAACATGGACATGTCAAACAAATATTTCATCCCTTTAGAATTTCATTCAAATGTTTTTTCATCATTCCTAGAAAAGATAATATACTTTCCATAAATAATTACAATTTGAGATAATTTCTCAAAACCATTGATGTTAAGATTACTATCAAACCTTCCCTTTTTAAAACCAATCTTTGTCTATATAGGTATCTAATTTGGAATACCAAGCTCTCAATGATTGATCTAGCACATAGAATAATTTCTATAATTTACACACATAACCTACATCCTTTACAATATCAAAGCTAAGTGGTTATTTAATATAAACATTCTCATCAAGATAACCATTCCAAAATTAATATTTCACATTCAAATAATTTTTTATGTAACAACATGGTTCAAAAATAGTAAGAATGATTCTAATTATTTCTAAACTTTCCACTAGAGTAATAGTCTCATAAAATGAATACCTTCAATATGTGAGTTAAAATGGTTCACTAACCTTTATTTATTTCTTATAATTTCAACATATTCGTTCAAAATGTTTCAAAACATCCAATTTTTACCAATAATATCTTTTCATTTGGATTAGTTATGAGTTCCCATGTATAATTCTTCTCGATTTGATCAAACTTTTCATTTATAACATAAAACCATTCCATATTATCAAAGGAATCATTAACATATTTGAGATAAACATTTAAATATAATAAAATATGTGTAATATATTTTTATCTTCTTAATTATTGAACATTTTAATGTTAATCATTAATTATGTTTTCATCTTCATCTTTCATCCTTAGATAGGTATGAAAATTTTGAGATTCTTCCTCATCATTAAAATTATATGGGTATAATTCTTCCTTGTGATTAGGATTAAAATTATTTTCATCCTTATTAAAACTATTTGTAATTTTTTTATCCTGTTCGTATTCCTCCTCTTCTGATATTTGATTAGCATCTCCCTTTGCATTTTCAATAAATTTTACTTCAATAGAGTAAAATAATCTTCCTATCTCTTTGTAGAAAGACTTATATCCTCTTCCTTATAGAGTATTGAAAAACAATCTACCTTCACCTATCTTCTTAAACATTCCATGTTTTATAGTATTATTTTATATGATTCATGGACTCATATATACTCTTAAGTGTTTCATACATTTTGGTTTTTCATAAAACATATCATATATAATCATATATAATCTTAGCCTATAGAAACATATGTTTTGTATATAATCAATGACAATGATTTATTGACTCCAAATGTAATGAGAGGTACCATGTTCATGTAATATAGTCTGACCTATTTCAACCAAACTTCTATTTTTTTTAGAAACACTATTTTTCTTAGGAGTGTATTTTGTACTGAACTCATACATAATTTCATGCTTCTCAAGACAACATTCAAAATAATTATTTTTTTTATTCACTACTAATTGAAGTTCTCAAATTCTTCACTGAATACTCATATTCGTTCTTATATTTTCTCCTGAAACATTTAAAAAAATTTATATCATCTTACTTATTTTTCATATACACAACAAAAGTAATGATTGTAAATTCATTAATGAATGTAATGAAGTACTTATCTATATGATTTGATTATTTTTCATTGTCCTATAAATATGTAAATTAATATGCTCCATGGGTAATTTTGAAATAATATAAATTTTCTTATGAATATATTTTGTAAACATTATTTTCTAAAAAATTGTGCAATACCAATCTCTAGTTATTGAAAAATCATGAATTCCACATACATTGTCTCTCTACAATAACTTGATCATGTTTCTCAAACTCATGTATCCTAGATCTTTATTCCACAACTCATTCACTTCTATTATAAATATGTATAATTAGTTTTGAACATCACAAACATGGAACATGCACTCTTTTGTACATTGTATTCTTTTAAATATCATTCTATGTCCCACTTATTTCACAATAAACATATATTTTCATAAAATAATTTTGATTCCTTCCTCAAAATTTGTGAAACACGTAGAAATAGGTGTTTCACCCCATCAAAAAAAACATTCAAGAAATTTAATTTTTCTTCCCCAATAATTGAGGATAAAACACCTTTCTTTTTAGGGGTTCATTATTTTAAAATTTCAATATTCCATATTTGAAATCATTAACATTATTCAAAAACTTATCGTGTTATATGAAAAAAACACCCCGTATACAAAATCCATTTTCCTTTCAATTTCATCACTTTCAGAGTAGTTTCTATGACAAGATTGTTTTGTTTCCCTTAATATTTAATCAGATCCTACTTCTGAGAGCTTTTGTAGACCTTTTATTGAACAAATAAAAGAACAAGACATTAATTTTCATGATGTCTAGGTTTTTTTCATATTTCAAAAATTGTTTAAATATTTTGGAATATATTTTCAACTCTCACACAAACCATATAATGTTTCTATAAAAACTTCTTCTCATAATTATTCATTTAAGAGGATTGAATCCCCCTCAAACATTGAATTTTTTAATTTGTAAAATATTTTAAATGTTGTTGATTAAACCAACATATATTTTCCTTGCACCCAAATCAACCACAGTACCGGGAGTATTCATAGTAATAATATTTGACTATGTAATTTATTTACTGTTCAGAGTTGTGAGCATTTTTCATAGAAAACATCATTTATTGACCATTAAAAATATTTCTAGTCCCACAAATTCGATTCCCAACTAGGAACTTCTACTTTAGCTTAGATTTATTTTCATCATTATCAAAACCAAATGTTTTATGAAATTTTTTGAACATGTAATATTTAGGAACACACAACTTCTCTAATTTATTGATTTTGGAGACATAGATAACTTTCCATTATTTATTATTCTAGGAAACAATTTCAAATTTCTTCATAACTTTTTAAGGTAAACCTTGATCCTTCTCAGATTCTCCCTGTATATAAATTTCACTAAATTCAGAGATAGTGTTCTTGAAAAATTTAACCAAATACTCGAAATTGCAATGTTTTGGTTGAATAAGTTCGAATTATTCCTATTTTTCATTCAACATAACTTTTTTATATTCATTATGATTCATTTATTTATAAATATAGTTGTTGAAATCATCAATGTTTCCTAGTAGCATAACATTATAATTAGGAAATTTTTTCATGAGGAACTTTATATTTCCAATTTTCGGATTTCCTTCTAATTTATTCTAATAATTCTCATACATTCTTCCAATTATTCTTTTAGATGACATTCTAATCATGTTTCTTCTTTTTTAGAACCAATGCTTCTGAACTCTTAAATTATTACAATAGTAAATATAGTATTCAATCAATAATATTCAATATAATTTTTGGATTCAGATTCACTATCTTCATCATCACCATCTTTTGTAAAAATAATTCCTTTTGGATTTGGATTATTTTTTACCATTACCTTTGGAAAAAAGTTTTTCCTTATCACCATGTTTTTTCAAAAACATTATCTATCTTCTATCATCTTCATCTTCATTGCTATTATTATGTATTTGGGGGAAATTTTTCACAGTTTTTGCAATAACTCCACATTCAAATCATTTTATGGTAAGTTTCCATTTATAATTTCCAATACCATTATTTTTTGTTTTATAAAATAATGAAAAAAATTCATTAATATGTTAAAATTCCTCATTTTCACAATCATAATCTCCCTATTATTCATATTAAAGAATCTTATTAGGATTTTGTTTCTTGGAAGACTTGAAATATACTTTTATATAAATTTTTTCCTATCATTAATTTATCCATTCTATTTTCATAGGTTATAAGAGTACTATGTAAATCATCCATTGAAAATGTATCTAGATATCTATCATCCAACAAGGAAGCATTGGAATCAATCATGACTGGTTGAATTACCAATATCATTTCAACAATAGTAAAATCTTTCAACTTTTCCCCATGGTATCTAATAATGGTAAAAATTACATTCACCCATGTAAAGAAGTCCCCCACTTATTCGTACTCACCCATCTAGAGATATCTGTTCTTAAATCTACATATTTATAATGTCGAATTTTTTTCCTTAATACTGCCTTCAAAAATGATATTTAGGTTAACCCAAATAACTTTGGTAGTGGAAACACAATTGTCACGACCCGTACCCTAGGGCCCGTGCCATGACTACCCCAAGCCCGCCCTTCCATAGGCCGGCTGGAAACTAGCACCGAAATGCTTATTCCTTAAAAATGGGATTTAATTGAGATTATATCCTATTAACACATGAAACCAAGAACACGAAATGATATGAACTAAAGTAAACTATATATCGAAAAGAGTGCTGAAAGTAAGATCGGCCAGAATACAAGTCTAACAGTAAAGGTACAAGTACAACTAAAATACAATACAAATGAAGATAGCGAAAGATAGCTACTGGGTCATCCTTCGAGGTTCCTACCTGAAGTGTAGATACATATCACCAAATCATCACTCCACATCCACCCATCTCCTCTACATACCAGCACGATGTATGGTCCACCTCTGGGTACCGTCCAGTCCTCGTACCCTCTACCCCAATCAGCGTTGTCTGTCGTTTACACCAAACACAACAAGGTGCGGGCATAGCCCGTGTAGGGGTGAGTATAACGATACTCAGTAGGGACCCTAAGACACTCGTGGTCCTACAAAATCCACAAAGGATAAACCACAAATCATGAAATCAACTTAAAACCCTACTTAGGTATATGCCCATACATATACCTATGTTATCAAGTATACCCAACTCAATCGTGAGGAATCACATGGTCCAAACCAAAAGCCAAAAGATCAATTGTTCCACAAAGGATGGAATACCACAATGGTAAGTCCCACACAGGTACCCCACAAAGAAGAATACCACCATGGTATTTCCATGATGGAAAGTACCACATAGTTATGAACTCAGATCACACAAGTTATAACTTAGGTAAAATAGTACAGATGATTAGATGTATCTACTGAATCATCTAACTCTGTTAAGAGGTAGACCCATGAAGGATCCAAAATTGAAAACCCACCCAGGATACTAGTACGCAGTCAGTAAATCGTAACACCCACACAGGATCCTAGTACATCATTAGTAAATTGTTAGACCCACACATGATCCTTGTAAATCGTCAGTCCATCATCAGAACCACACCTGATCCCAGTAGATCATGAGTACATAGTCAGACCCACAGAGGATCCTAGAACATTTTCAGTATATTGTCAGACCCACATAGGATCCTAGTACATCATCAATACCACATCAGACCCACATAGGATCCCAGTACATCGTTTGTACATCGTTAGACCCATGCATGATCCAAGTACATTGTCAGTGCATCGTCAGACCCACACATGATCCTAGTACAATGTCAGTAAATTTTTAGACACCGATAGATGATCCTAGTACATCATCAGTACATTTTCAGACCCACACATGATGCTAGTACATCGTCAGTACATAATCAGACCCACACATGATACTATTACATCGTCACAACCAGCTATAGGGTACACACACTAAGATTTCTCGTCTCTATGAGAGTATGCACCTCAATCCAATGGTCGATACTCCAACTACCATGAAGTCCTATGAAGAAGTTTCCAAAAGGGCCTTAATGTTATAAGGTTCTCAACGCAACAGATGGGGCATCTATCGAACACCTAGTCTGCAAGTTATTTGCCTTTTAGTCCCAAGGGCCAGGTTGGATTTGTGCTTGATACAACCGGACTGTACCCCTACATCATCAGACCCTCGTGTGGGGCATACCAAAAGTACCACCTCACTCCAAGGTTTCTGGTGCTATAGAAGGTTCATCAAATGGATGGTCAGTGCCAACGTTATGGCCAAAAGTATAGGATGGGTCAAAACTGGTCTGGCTACGGTCCGACCCAGCCCAACCCTGCCTAGGGAAACCCGGTTATGGTCAACCGAGACCGACCCACGGGGCCCGGTCCGGCCCGCACTAGGCGGTCCGGCCTGGGAGGGGTGGACACTTAGCGGCGGTCCACCGCCGCTAGCCGGATGTCTGACCTTCCCCTCCACGGGGTACGGTCATGCACCATGCCTTCACTAGCGGCCGGCTCGGCCATCCATCCTCCATTCGTCGCTGCGGCACAAGCCTCAACCCCTTGTTGGCTTGGCAGCACAGACGCGTGCCGCTGCCCCCGTCGTTCGGCTATCCTTTGGTTGTCATCTTCCTCCATTGCAAATATTTCATCATAACCACAAGGGATTACAGAGAGTTTGGGCCATGTTCGTTTGGCCTGCATCCTCCGCATTACAACGGTAGCAAGCAGGTCAAAACTTTTGAATCACGAAGAACCTCAAGAATAGGTTAGGGATGTATTTAAAACATAAAACCCCACCATGAATGTTTTTTGTTGAGTTGTGATATGAAAACAGTGACGGCGAAGAAGGTTACCCCATTCGTTGCTTCCGCAATCATGCTTCCGAAGTCGGGATCGTGCATCATCCTACTTCTTGACTCCAAAAAATGTTCTATGATGGAGATGTTGTTCTTTGTTTGGAGGAGGAGTTCCGGTTTGAGAGGAAGGGTGTGTTCTTCATTGGTGAAGATCTTACACAAATTCCCCCCTTATCCTTTTCTAACCAATCCTCTCAATGAAAAGAGGTGCCAATAATTTAAATTAACTCCATCAATTTAAGTATAGACACAATTAATTGTTGGCACAATTAATTATACCACGATGGCATAATTAATTGGTTCAATTTAATGGGAGGAATGACTTAGTGGGGATTTGAGAGGTTTATCCCATATTAAGAGGGTTCTGGTGGTCTCTTCTATTAAATTAAAAATTGGGTGTTTTAGGCTCGGTGGTACCCACCTCCATAACATTTACATGGGAGGTTTCAACAAAAAATAAAATTGACGTTTATTTTATTTTAGTTTTCTTTCATTGAAAAAGTGAAAACCTATCTCCCACCTTGAAACTGCTGTGGTTGAGGTAAAGGTCTTTTTAATAGAATACAAGTTCTGCGAGTTCAACGTTGTCCTCAAATTTCAATTTCGAGCACCAGTTTAAAAGTTACAAAATTACTCTCACAGGATAACAAAACGTACCCGAAAAAAGTTATTTAATTAATTACAGGCACACTAGGCATTAGAATCACACGCTGTCAATTTTAGGAGACTCCTAAAACTCCCAAATAATTAAAAAAATTCATGGAATTTCCTAGTTTTTACGACACTTCACTATTAAGAATAAGGTTTCAAAATGTGATGAGAGTAATGTATTCTTAGCTCTTTAGTAATTCTCAAGATTCTTGTCATCCAAATATGTGAGAAGAAAATTTTCATCAATATGAGGAAGTATATATATATATATTCTTCTAGAACATCCTACCTAAGATACATAATATAAGGAAACATTATATCATTCTATAGGTGATAGTTCCTCCCATCAATGATTGGAACCCACTTATTGTTCACACAATTAAAATATTCCATCGGAAATTCTATTTCAAAAACATAAACAAAGAGTAAATGAAAGGAACCATCAATCAGATACCACATGATATTTCCTAACTAAAAACAATATATCACTAAGAGGGGGATGTGTTGAATCGATGATACTTTTTCTTTTATGCTTCCTTTATTTGAAATAACCTTAATCACTTATTCATGAATTATAGCTTTTATAAAAAAATCAACCACACATCCACATTGACACACATATTAAATAGATCCACTAATGAAAATGAGTATCATTTTTCATGGAATAGTTTGGAAACAATCCAATACCACCCAATAGACCAGAAAAGAAAAATGTAGGGTGGATATAAACAAGTCGGATAAACCCTTACACTTGTGTAGTACTATAATCAATAATATAGTGGACATGGTTCTTATAACAATAATGACATAATACATGTATGGGTAACAAGTAATGAAACTTTCACCATTTAGTTCTGATAATGTTACTGTGCTTACTTATCAACATTAATTTTTTATTACATTAAAAAATTTCACATTCCTACATAAAAATATGAAAGAACATATTTGGACTTAGTAATGAAAGTTAGTCTAACATCCTAGTCTAATACCTCATCCATACTTCTTAGTGTGGAAATATATGTCCACCATAATACTACTAAAACAACTATAATCTACTTCTTCCTCTGTCTAGAAATTGAAATCATATTTCATGGCCCAATTACCTCATCTAATCTGATAAACCACTAAATATGATCTTCTTTATTCATCTTCTTCCTGGAAAACATCCTCATTAATTCATTATCATGAAAAATCTTCTCAAAATACATAAAAAATCATGTCTTTTTATAGATATATGAACAATGTTATGATCAGTTAGAAATTAAAATGTCATATACTCCTTTTATAGGTGCACCAAAAGAGGTTTAGGTGGGAATCTGATATGTTTTATTGCTTATCCAAATATTCTAGATGTTTAATTTACCCTTTATATAGGCTCCATAGTTTAGTTTTGTAGTGCTTCTCTATTCATGTAGATTCTTCTAAAAACCTCTCAAATATTCTCAAGTCTTCATCATACTTCGGTCTTTCAAACTATTCTCCAGTCTCATTACAATTTTCATTCCAATTTACTTCTTTACGATGAAGATATATGGTCACTATTGATTTCATGATTCACTTTTCAATACATCATAACTAAAGACTTATCATTATGACGAACACTTATAAACATAAAATATAGAAACCATTCATCTATAAACATAGTTTAAACCTAAAAATATTCCTAAACTTCTTAAAAAACACTTCATTAAGAACTGTATACTCCATTGAATGTTCTTAATCTACATTTTACCTTTTATTAGTTTTCCTCATAATAGTGATCCTTTGTCCAATGACGTTATTGATTTAAAACCATGTCTGATGAATCAATATCTATCTCACTCTAATGGATCAATTTCACCTATAGTTCATTTATTTGAAACCACATATTGTCTGACAAATCCTGACCTACTTGTATAAAAAATGCTTCTTATTTATCTCTTGAAATAATTGATAAAGAAAAAAACTTATATTTTTATCTACCCAATTGAATACAACAAACATATTTGTTATTAAAAGGTTTACTAAAATGGTTATCTTAATCTAGTTGATTGGTTTTTATCTTTTTTACATGCATAAATCCTAAAAAACACTACCATCATTGATTTATTGGTGAAAAACCACATACATTATACAATGCCAGAAGTTATTTCATTCATCCTAAATTCCCAACCAATTATTGATCCTTATGATTTTTTTAGATGAATCATACAGTCTAATAGGGAATACATTCTAATGGATCAGTTGGTTAATGATTCAATAAAATTAAACGTATTCAACTTAAAAAATATCATGCTTTTCTAACATAGGAAACCAAACATCCATTATTTAAAAAATTCATTGTATATATATTATTATTTTGTAGCTTATAGGTACGACTGAAAACCAACATCTTTGTCTTCTCATGTTTTGAAAAAAACCTCTCATCTTTCAAAAAATTCTATATCTGATGATCTTACACCGATAAAATGAGATAGGAAAACATTGACATTATTAATTTACAAACTCATTCTCGTAATCATAACAACCTCATGACTAAGACAACTTTTTGGATTAACATATCATAATATGAAATACAATGAAAAGTATTATAAAATTCTAACCTTTTAGAACCTTATCTATTTCCAATCAAGCCTTAAATTTATTGTCTGCAATTTCTCTCCAAATTTAATTCATAAATATTGGATTATGAGATTCCATAAAAAATTACGATTTATGAAAACTCCATGATCATAATATCATCATAAAATTTACATTCAATCCATCTAGACACCAATATTTTTCATCATTCTGATTCAATATTTCATTTTGAACTCAAGGTGATTCTGATGAATAACTTCACTTAAACAAATAAGAAACATAAAAACGAAGACGCATTCATATGAAAGGTGGATTTTATTGCCAAATAATTATTAATATTTATATAATTATAATACTATCACCAAAAATTACAATGTGTAGTGATTTCTTTTTATTGACAAGAAAAGGTAACATAAAGAAAAAAATCATCATAAACATCATTCATTTTACAAAAAAATATAGCCAACTTGGTCCAAACATTATCCAAAAATCAAAGTATTAAAATAATTTCTTAGAATCATAAATTGGGAAAAATATATTACCACCCAAAAACTACAACGTATAGTCTGACCTACTCAAAAGGAGAGGACCACATTAAAATTTGAAACTGGTATAAAACACATCCAATCTAGCCAAAATATGATCTACCTACTCCTTTTCATCCATTTTTTTCATAAAACCTTATAATCTGGATAAGACCTAACATTTATTGGTGGAGCCCATACATGGATGAGTATAACAATATATAATAGGGCTCCAAAATATCAAGAAAATTGAGTATTCATCTCACCAAACATGGGTATGTGAATAAGATATGAAAAACAACAATTTAAAAATATATCCTTAATATACTTATAAATGATTCTGAGTCACAAATGGTCTCAACCACTGTTAGCCACAAATCCACAGTGGTAATTCACGGTAAGGATTGTCGGGGAGATATCACTCCATGAGCCCTTGAATCCCTAATGGAACTCAAATGAGAGATATATTTCACTTGTACTCAGTATGAATACATTACATCCTATCCATACGAGAGGTCTCACTCATCTGGGATGAACTTCCCTATATGCTATAATTCCACATATGGCACTCATCCCCCAGGTCATGGTTATCTATGATAATCCACTCCCTGATCTATAATTCCACTGAAGATACTTACATTGTAGTTCACACTAGTAAGGACCAACCAAGAATCATAACACAAGATAATGATTTATTTCATCCAAGTTACACAGTCCATCAGAATAATACCCCATTAAAAAGAGCGTATATCGATACGAAAATAGGTTTTAACACCTGAGTCTTAGTGGGGGAGGGGATGCCAGGCCTAACTAGAATTAGCCTATTATATAATGGATCAATACCTATGAAAGTGTTAGTCACTATAATTCCAAAAAACCTACCTAGGGAACTATGAAGGACCAGAGGATCACTCTGGGAAAATCATTGGAATACATGCTACAAGACTCGGAGTGATCTAGTTGAATAAGACTAAGAGAACTCACAACTTAACAAGGGAACTCCACCACAGTGAATTTATCATCAGGAAGATAAATAGGGGTTACCCTCTACTATTAGAAAATGATTCTACACCTATCCCTCATAGGAATGGACCCAGGGTACACGCTCAGTCATTACTAGTCCAAGGAACCTCACACAGGCTCACAATGAAGTAGAGTTTCGAAGAAGAGGGAAACCAACCAGTCCTAAAATGAGAACACAACATGTCCTTGGGGTATACATCATATCTAAAAAAATCTATACCTTCATGTGTCTCTAGATCAAACAACATGCACCACTCTAAAGTATAGAACATGCACCATGAGTTAAAAAACATGTAGATTTATCTCTAAAACTCACTGAGATATTCTACCATTTCCTATATACACTGATCCATTCTTGTGTACTTATCTGAATCTGAATACATAGCATTGTCGTTTTACTCTTTCTATAAAATTTATTTCCAGAGTACGTGGTGTGTTGTTCCACATGGAATCCTAATCATGTATTCTCTATAAATGTGGATCCACCCATGAAAGGTTAAATAGAGTGTGACTAGGAACACACAAGGGGTGTAACCCTACATGGAGTCTTGGGAATCCACCACATATACACTCAATGATAGTCATAATTGGGCCACATGGTGTGTGACATGTGTCAAAAGACATGATATTCTAATATCTATGTGGAAAGCCTAGTTCCACACCAATGAAACCACACAGAATGTATCTCCAGATTACATGATGTGTAACTTCGAATTTTCCATGACCATCGGGTCCTTATATGAATCACCTTACATGATATTTCCATTGTGATTATAGTTCATAGTAGTGGTTATGAGGTACTTTGTCCTTTTCTATCATTGATTTCCAGGATTCGGCATTCAAAAACCCTTTATAAATTACCATACACACCATATATAGCGGCATTTTTTAATAGGGATGAAATGGAACAATTGATTCGTTCTGATCTACCTCTGATCATACTCTGTCATCATCACACCATAATCAATCCATATATCGTAATCCATACCAGAGGTATTGATCTAGTACATTAAATAAATTTGGATTTGCATCAAACCATGGTCTAAAAGAATTTTCTATGATGATGGTGTGATGAAATGTTGGAGACATCCATCAATAAAAAAATTGAGGTATGAACCTCAGTAATTTTTTTTATTTAAGATTTAATCCCCTATTGATGAATTTGATAAATGAATTGGGAACAATCAACATGAAAAAATATATCAACCATAAATAAATCAACAATCGATTGACAAATGAATTATTTTTTGTGGAATTGATCTATATTCGACTGGGAGAAAGTTATTTTATGGAATCAGACACACCAAACAACCTAACTCAATTTGGATTAGTCACAAATGAATAACTAATCCACACAAATTTTATTGATGATATCCCCCAACATCTATGCTGAAATTATCCTCAATATCAATCCTAATTTAATGTCTTACACCAAGAACACGTACCTAAAAATTTCTTTTGGATCTGTAGGATTAAGTAGAAAACCTTGATATATCATCATAACATATAATAATAGATGAAAATTGGTCATTGCATCAATATATCAAGATAAATTTATAAACTAATTTTTTTCATTTTTTTGCTAGGGATTGTTTTTTACCAAACACTGAATGCCAAATCATATTCTCACATCTAGGTTTAATAACATGATATGAACTCAATGGTAGTGTTAGATATTATATACTATCCTATGTTCATTATTTATTACCCTGTTTATGTATAACTGCATGTGTATGTGAAGAAAATACTTAATATTTTATAAATATCAACTCCGGGATAATCGAGACTCATAATCACATACTGTCTTAGAACATAGTTCAATAAATATTCCTATAACTATACCAAAGACCTAAATGGAAAAAATAAAGACGTAAAATTATTCCCCACTTAAAGGATCTTTTTTCCTAAAATTTACAAAATAAAAAAGAGGGGAAACTAATCTCTTAATTGTGTCACCCACTCCCACAAGCCCCCCTAATGATTTCTTATGCTTTCATTAAACACAACCCCAAGGAAAATATTTTCCATTGAAGGATATTTATATGATTGTTCTTAATGTGACAATATTCTTCAAAAAGGTAACTCCACCCTCATTATCCAACTTACCTAGGTTGATATAGTTCAACGAGACATGCACATACGTCCTCATCTCTGACAAGTGGATAACTCCAAGAAACGAAAATGTTTGGGGTCATGGATTTAAGTTGTACACCACATCTCCAAAAAACACAAATCTTAGAAAAATATATGGAATAAGAACCCCCCAATAATGAATATAACCTAGATAAAAGATTAAAAATATTGAAAAACAAAGGAATTTTTCTTTGATTTGTAAATAGATCCTAACATTTTTGGGTAGTCCTCATATGCACCCGTACAAATTAATCCTTTGAAACCCAAACAAGACCCAAAATTGCAGGCAGACCAATGATTGATTATCCTCATATCTATTCCAAAAATTGAATATCAACCACGAAGAATATTCACTGGACCTAAAATGATCAAATTTTACATGGAAAATGATTGGGGTAAAACACTATGCTCAACTACAAGAGAGTCCCTAAATTCATCCCACATCGTTTTTTGAATCATTATATGAATAAAACATCACAATATCTAATGAACATCAAGGTAATTACATGAATATGGACTACCTACTATTGGAAAATGTTTCCTGAACTCACCATATATATCTTTTGGTCATCTTAATTAGACATGAGTGATAAGAAGACTTCTGTTTGAAAAAATTCTACAACTATCTTGGATTCCCAAAAAATGACAAGAGATCTTGGTACATCCATTCCTCTAAAAAATGTACCACTTAGGGAAAACACCATCCAGAAAACCCCCTTCCACAACATGACTGGTCTAACCATCCATCCCCAAACATAGAGGATTGGATTCCTACCATTGGGAAATCCATCAAAATAATACACATGGGATATATATCCAAAAAAAATTCATATTAAATATCATTGAGTAATACATCACTAGATATCTGATGAAGGTGGGGGATAACAACAATAAAACAAGTTCTTTGTTTAGTAGTAGTTTTTTAGTAGTGGTTTACTAATCTATCGGTCAAGAAATAAAAAAATTCCACAATAGTTATTTTTTGAACACTTCTAAATTTTATGTTTTCATTGAAAAACATTATTTTTCCCGCCACTCCATCATTCTTCCTCCCCTGAACATTCTTCATTGAGCTCCCCCCTTACCCCTGACCCTGAGCCATTACACCCCCACTCACCAGAACTCTTAATACCTCCACGACACCACACCCTTCCCCACAGAGTACCCCTTCCCCGTTATCCTGAAACCCAACACCACCACCATATCCAATGATCATAAGCTCTCATCCAAACCCCACCCTTCTAACCTGAGCTCCCATTACCCTAGTCCCAGAACCCCAGCTCCACTACCCCTCACCTATTATCAGGTATCTCTTGAGCCCTCCATTATGCCCCACCCTTCTCCCCCCATGATCTCCTTTCTCCCCCCTCGACCCTCAACCCTAGAACCATTGTTCTCCCCAATCCATCCCTCTAGAATTTCTCGAGCCCTCTAATATCATTCCCCATGAGCCCTTGTGGATGCTTCATTCACTTCCCCTACCTATCTCTCATACCCTTGTCATCACCCGAGTTGTCTTCCTCACCCAATACCTCTGCTTATCATTTCCTTCACTCAATCCCATGTAGCAGGTGAGGTTATATATATTTTATTTCTATCTTCATTTTTATTTAGAGTTTTAGTATTCAATTTTCCTCTCAATTCTGATTACTCTATGTTTTCACCATTTATCTTAGTAAAATGTGGTAACAATATTTATTTTCATCTTAGGGAATATAGAAATAAAAAAATTTATTACTTAAGTGTCATGGTTTCAAGTTTTGGGAACATATATTATCATATCTTGTTTATTTAGTTATCATGGTTAGATTTAAAATATAAATTTTGTTGATATTATAATATATTTTCAAATTAGTGATAGGTTATTGTTTGTTTGTTATTGTATGCCATGATATAAATGGAACAATATATTTTATTGATATCATTACTCCACCACCGCTACATGACAATCTTTTACATTTTAGTAAGAAAAATTGTGGTCAAATAGAAAGATATAATTTTTTATAAAAGATATTAAAGTCCAATGACATTAAAATCTGGGATATAAATCATATTTATACATCCTATAATGTTCACCTACCTTTGTAAAGTATCATTCCCAAAAATTTCACCCTAGAAAAATTTTAATGATATAACATTAATTAAATAATTGACTATATATTAATACATATAATAAAAAAACAATAAATAAATAAATATTGATTCCCAAATCCATTTGCATGATTTATCCATGATTAAAAAATTAATATTACACAGTAACACTAGCAATATGGGAATGATATAATAATATCTATATAGCATTGAAATGAGACTTTTGAATATGTTCTAATTTTTACCCATCAAATTTTGATGTACGTTACAGTCCACCATGACCTATGAATATTGATTCAAGATTGAATCCATCGATATATGATCATCGTTTTTTGAAAGATAAGAAGAATTAGAACTACATAGAAATTGGAAATTTCAATTTAAAAATACCAATGAATACAAAAAATTAGTAGAAAAAAATAACATTTACATGATGTATGAGAATGATCCACCTCTATATCAATAATATGATTAGTATTCCTAAAATCCCCTATGGAATGGGACAATTAATACCATTTTTATTGATCAAATTAATAGAAAACACTAGTGATAGGGTAGATGTTGTTGTTCCGAATAACCCTGGGTTATATAAAAGTTGTCACGATGAAGTTGAAATAATGGCATATGGATACAAGGGTATGTACATAATGTTATAGTGTTTTATCTTATGAAATAAGAAGTATATGACCTTGATGGATATAATATTGGTATATTGGCCATGAAGTGTAACAAATCAACTTTGGTAAACCTAATACATCATTGAAACTAATCTTTCACAACACTGAAAGAATCTTCTTGATTACCAAGTGCTGGTGAAAAAAATAGAGTACCAAATAAAATTCAGTGGGGATGGTTTAACAATCATATATTAATAAATAAGCAGTTGATCTTTAACGAGAATATAGAATAGTCCATCCATAATTTTTATTTTCATGTATACAAAATAAATTATTACAAATAATATAATCCATCAAAAATTCAATAATTAGTATATATATCCAAATTCAAATTGAAAATATACACTATCATAAAAAATATAAGAAATGAAAAAATGAAAAAAAACCTAAAATACAAGATAATGGTCGAGGTACAAGGGATCAACATCCTTATATAATCCATAAATCTAAATATCCCTAAGATCACTAGCATAAAACATGGGGTCATGTCCACATCGAGACATCCATTTTTGGAATAACGAGAACACACAAAATATGGAAATGTGAAATGAGAACCTGTATAATAAATGAAAAGGCTACATACATAAAATGTAGTCTATTTAGGGGGTGATATAAAAATTCCCAATAGGATTTCATCCAATAAGTTTATGAAATTTATTTTTTATAAGACATATCACAATCTGTCAGTCGTACACCATTTAGAAATAGGTTTTTATATGATAATGTGAAAGGAAAACAAATAGCATACTTTATTAATTGAAAAATTAATATCCCCTTTACATAACAATATGGTAAATAACTTTTTGGAAAAATAACAATAGCACATTCATCATTTAAAATGTCGATTTTTAAATATTAAGATAACATAATATCTATATTTTTCTTTATTACCATTCTCTCAAACACCCTTTTCAATACTCAAATGTCAAACCACCACTTTTTACGGTTTTAGAATATATCATAGTGGTATATACCCATAATATTTTATATGAAATATTTTTGATACTGTTAATGATATTTTTTCTTGGAAAAATATATAGCGGTAGATATTGTTGAAGTTAGATTTTTTGTTTTGATTCTTTTAGGAAACACTTTTTTTGTTTCAATTACACTTTAATGGGCATTTAAGGAAGACCATGATTCTACATAAAAAATGGTAGTGATTGTGTTATGGTTCTTACCATTGATGGAATATATTTAACCATTGTGAAGATTAGGTGAAAATTATAGTCGATAGGGTATGAAATGTGTTTGAGCTATTTATATGGTGATATAAATTATAATGAAAAGGGATGTGGTTTTCACTTGATTTTTTTAAATTGATATATTTTCCTTATAGTTTCCATAAGTGGGGTTGTATAGGTTAAAAAATAAATACATTATCTACAAATTACCAATTTAATAATTTGTGTGAATTCATAAAAATTTGTTACACAGAGTCACTACAAAACATCGTTATAATTTTTTAAAACTACCCAAATTTTAGTTAGTTAATTTTAAACACCTTATATAATTATAATTCTATATCAATTATAAAATTTTTATAAAATCATTAAGGATTATTTTTTTCATAAATGTGAGGAATTGTTTTTAATTTATATATACTGTATATCTTTTTCTTATTTATATGTCGGAATAAAAAAATTACTCCTTGAGGGTATCATCTATTAAAATGAATATTTTCCCAACATTATGTGCTTTTGGTTAAGAATATATGGATCACTGCGTGATTTGACCCATAAATTGTTTTTTATAACATATGTTTTTACCAAAAACTAAACACAATATAAAATTATAATTGTTATTATTATTGTTTATTTATCACCAATTAATACATTTCCCAATTCTTGGAAACTACTTTCTAGACAAAACCCCTTTATATTCCCTTCGATTATTTATTCTTTCAAAAAATTTACACTTTATTTATTGATTGAACCTATTTAATTCCAACTAATTCTACATTACCAGATGTTACCATTATCTCTTTTCCAAATTAGTAATATTTAGGTGTTTTAATTTTTTTAATAATATGTATTCACATTGTGATATATATGGATAAAAACTAGATATAATTACTGTGGAATATACCTCAGTATGATAAGGGTTTACAATAGTTTGATGATTTTTAAATTTCCAAATGATCTATTGATGGGATAATAAGATTTCCTTATCCTAAATATAAATTTAAAATATGGTTGATGAGTGTCAATGTTTATGAAAATTTTATATTGAATCAATTCCATCATTTATATTTGTGTAGTATTTGTTATATAGAATCAAACATTATATAATGATTGAAAACTAATTTTAATCATTATAGTGTTCCCCAAACATCATCTTCAATGGAAAATTAAATAAAAAAAAATATAAATAATGCATTAGGCATTAAAAGAAAACCAAAAAACATAAAAACATATCATAACAACTAGTTGAGGGTGGTAAAAATAGTAAATTGAAAATTGATCTTTTTGAGAGAATAGGAAAACTAGATCAAAATTGTAACAAATCATTCCACATGATTCTATGGATTCTTATGTTAAGGAAAAAATTAATTGAGAAAAAGAATTCTTTCATGGTTTAGTTGATGATGAAAATAAATATTTGTATAGTAGATGTTTAAATATTTAAAAAATATATTTTATGTTGAAGTTGTACTATATCAAATGCTTATTTGAAATTATAAATAAAGAGATGTCTCTGATATTGGAATTTTTTCATGATACATATCCAGAATCAAAGATCCCTAAGTGTTTTTATGATATGAAAATATTGTCAATAATACTGTTCATAATTATAAAAAATAATTGTGTGTCTCAATGACTATTTCCTTTGTTAAGGGGAGTATTCAAGAAGAAAAGATTGATTTTTTCATCTTCTTCTAGATTGAAGTCAATTAGTGATGTTGCAATTGAGAATCAACATTCTTCTATGAATAAGAATTAAAGGAACACACCTAGATTTGGTTTATCACTACTTTCCTTTAAATCCTTGAATTTAAAGATTATTCATGTTAATATAAACTATTGGGCATATGAAGTTGCATTATGTAGATAATAAAAATGATGGGTTAATGAGATATCCATGTGATTTAAAATCATTGAATAAATTTGATTCATTACATCGAGATTTATCATATGATACCGGTAATACGAGATTGGGATTATCTACCAATGGATTCAACCCATTTGGGACATTGGGCACCAGTTATTGCATTTTTCATGTTGTTCTGATCTCTTAAAATCAACCTATGTGGATGTGTATGAAACAAACATCTTTTATAATTTTCATGATTATTCCTAGGAATTTGTTTTGGAAATGATACTGATGTATACATGTAGCCTCTAATCAAATAATTAAATGAATGGAGAAATATGGTTGAGACATATGGTGAATTTTATAGAACATTGTTCAAAATGCATGATGCTCTAATGTAGATCATTAGTGAATTCCATAGACATGGTATTTTATCTTGTCGGAACAATTACATGGGATTGGATTTTTCATATTTCAAACATAGATTTTGGGCACAATTGACAACCTCACATTAAAAAATTATGGTTCTTCTTTCATTGAATATTTCTCAATGAATCTCATAGATTTTGGTTAAAGAAGTAAAAATTAAATGGTTCTATTGATCGTAGACAACCTATAAATTTGTTTACATTTTTTCAAATATTACCGCGTCTTGAAAATGTAGAGACAAAATTTTGGAAGGTACATAATTTGAATGATATTGGAAAATTAATTCAAAGGACATCAGAAATTTAAATCAAAATGCAATAGTAGAAGAAAAAAACATATATTATTTAAACTTTTTCGTTGGGAATTTTTCTTATTGCACTATAATATTGGTATTAAGCATATTTAGATTTTTTTGTGAAAATATGATCTTCACAATGCTTAATGAGCATGGAAAGTAGAAGTACCATCTCAATGCTCTAAAAGACTTAAAAATAATGAACATAAAGCCTGATCTCTATCCAGATTAAAATGGAAATTATTATCTTACAATTTTTTAGGGTAAAATTGGGATACAGATACATTTTGTAGAAGTTTTCAACATAATAGTGTATCTGATGGGTAATAAATTAACATCTCTAGGTTTCTGACTTAAAGAATCATAGGTTACATGGATTAAAAATTCACAATTAACAAATTTTTATATAATAGTTACTACCATTGGCATTGTTTACATTTTTATGTGAAAAGTTTACTACTATTGTAGTCCAATTATTGACGTTATTTAGAAAACTATGTGTGAATAATCTTTAACCATTTGTGCTTGACCACCTTTTGAAGATATTAGTATTGACAATTTGTGCAATGTATATGATATTTCCGCCATCATTTTTACTGTCATAATTCATTAAACTGCAAATTTGGTTTAGGAACCTAAATTAGGAGTCCACACACATTATTTATGGATTTAGCCAATTAAGAGGTAATTTATTTATATGTTTTTAATTTAAAAAAACAATTATTGGAACTCTATTACATACACAAATATGTTTTCTTTATATTATTTCATAGATATCTTGGGCATTTGAAATCATACATGAAAAATAAAAGTAAACCTAAAGGCTCTATTTTTGAATGATATTTGATAAGGGTAGGAGTGTATTACCTTTTGTTATAGAAAATTGTATGATTTTGAGAAATGATTTGATAGATTTGGATGTGTTGACAAAATATTAACTCAATATAAACTATATAGGATATCTAAAATCAGTTTAGCTATTGGCCGACCAGTTGGGAGGGTCTCAAATTCTACACAGATAGAAATATCATTATCACAAGAATATAGATATGTGATAATGAATAGTGAAAATGAAGATCTATTTATTGAAGAGTATTGAATTAAAAAAAAGAGATGAATATTAGAATCAAATCAAATTGAGAGTGATATAAAAAATAATATTAACAAAGATCTTGTAAAATGGATTGCATGACATTTAAGTTCATAAATATTAGAATTTATATAATTATTAGGTAAAGACATATATTTTTTGAATATAATAATTTATATTTATTTTTTTCTAGATCAGAAATACTAATTCTTGAGAAGAGTTGTTTCATTATTTTATGTTTCTTACTTAAGCTCAGGTAAAACAAGCATGAAAGCTCGATGCTTACATTATGAAGGATTAGAAATTTCCTACAGTCGATTAGGAAGAGGGTTTGGAAACACATAATAGTGGTAGATTTATGTTTCTAAAGTAGGATACTAGTGAATGTTGATTGAAATTATTTAATTAAAAAACCACAAGCATTTTTCTGTTTTTTTTCAAATGCATTTGGGTTGATATTATCAGGGGTGTTAAAAGAGATTTTGTCCACAATAATTCTATGAAATTTTCTCAATTGATGTAATTTCGAGTCTTTGAATTACATTAGATGTTTATGTTATCATCACAAGAGAATATGATATATTTTGTGGAAGATATCATGGATCAAGGGTGGAGTGTAGTTGCTCACATAAAACTAAGAGACTTCTATGATATGTGTGAAGAAGTAGACTATTTGACCTCTAACAATGAATCACATAAACATCAATAATAAAACTTATTTTTCCACCATGATATTGAAATTATTTTTCTTAAAATGGTGAATGAAGTAGTTTAAGTAATGAAGGAGTAGAAAAATTACATGATTAAAGAAAAAAATGATTTCTTGTGTTGCCATCCAGTCATTGATGAACCACTTATGTTATTTGTATAGTGATTCATTACAATAGCTATGTATATTTTTTCAATATTATTAATCTATTATAATTTATAATTTATATTTCTATATGATTTATTTTTTAAATATTTGTTCTGACGTTAATTTTTTTTTGATTAAATGACCAGAATGCCAAAAAGGAAGTGTTTTACTAGTCCCAATCAACTATTAGTTGATGTTTACTCAATCATACAAACATATGATGATCCATCCATCTCCCTACATATATAATCCACGAAATCCTCCTCTATCCCCCCCAAATCATCTCTCACACATCATTCTATCATCTTCTAGGACACCATCCATCAACATCCCATTAGTAGCTCATCCAACATCTCCCTATTTAGAAGGCTCAGTATAAAGGCAGAAATTTTCTACTTCTATTTATTCATGGGGATATTGGAGGGAGAAAATTATTTGTAATAATTTTATTATGAATAAAATTATTGAAATTTTTAATACTCGTAACCGTCTTTTCAGAAAAGTTGGAAATAATGATATTACAATGTGAAAAATGAAGATTTCAGATGTCTAGAATCTAAACTAACTTAACATAGTTGTACTATATGACTACTATGGGGTCCAGGTGGATGATAACCCAAGAATTATTTATCCAAATTATAATCATGATAGTTTAAATTCCAATTACCCTTCAGATTACGTTTTCTAATTAGAGGCATATGCATCAATAATTGAAAAAATTAAGTTTTTAATTTAAATATAAAGGTAATATTAAGATATTAGGGTGTAACTAAATATCATTATATTATTGAATTGTAATATTTTAAAAATTAATCTCTTTGTAAAGATGTTTTTCCACCTAACCATTACTAATATTATAGCACAAAAGTGGGAAATAAAAATTGTGGGTTATAAATTGAAGGATTTGAAATGTATATTATGGAATGAATTCAACGATACTTTGTTGAGAACCAATCAATTATATGATAATGAACCCAATAGGGAAACTAGAGATAAATTGAAGTTTTTTCTGATATCCATCATCACTAGAATAATGTGGTATTTAAATATATATTATTATATTAATATCATTATACATTTATAAATGCACATGAAAATGAAATAAAATTCAATACATTTCTATAACACCCCAAAACATTTTATGGTATGTTACTTTTAAGTAATCATTATTCATTAGATATCCAATATTTCATGAGGCACTAAGTTTTTTTGTGAAATGAAACATCATAGGAGAATGTTATATGTTATCCATTATATATAAATTTTCCTCTTATATGTTTTGAATTTCTAGAAACAGTCATCTAGAGTTGTGACTAGTAAGTCATTTGGAGTCTGATAGAACCAACTTGTTTTTTTGATGAATAGTAACATACCATAATGAATAGTAATATAACCCTTATGAATAAAAAATAATGATAATATTTTATTTTCATAAGGTAACATGATAATGTGATCTCAAGTAATTTACCAATATGATACAAAAATAATTATACATTTAAAATTGTTATTTTTTGAATTAATTATGATTTTCTTTAAAAATTAAATTAAAAATACTTAAAAAATCATTTTTCAAAAAACGGATTTCATTTTTTAATTCAAAACTTCGTAAAATGGTTAGGGTGAATTTTTGGGATTTTACTAAAATACTTGAATATTTCATGAATAGTAAAAATACAGTTTGGAGTTTTCTATAGTTTAATGACATCATAATGATGTAATAATTGAATATAAAAGTATGGATGACTTGTGTATAGTATCTTATGACATGACGAGTCCCATGTCACTTAAACCATTGGAAAATACCATGGGAAAGCCCATGGTTTGGAAAAAACCACTAATGAGGTGTCCCTTTGAAATTATTAAAAAACGGTCACTCTTTTTCTATAAATACACACTCATCAATTATTTTTATTTCATTAAACATTACTCATACTAGAAGATATATTGGTTTTAACTCACTAGGAATCCTACAAAGGTCTCCTTAAGCCCCAAAGGTCTCATATTTTATGATCTAGGAGTTACTCTACAAGGTAAGTGAATCCTTCATTCTCTTCTTTTAGTCGACACTCCTTTTATGTTATCTATTTGATTTTTCCATTCTCATATGTTGGGGTATTATTTTATATCTTCGTCTTAATATAAATTTTATTTTAATATGATGAGATACTATTTTTCTCTCATCATTCCATTTTATGATGTTTTAAGTGACGCCGTTAGGCTGCTGAATTTTCATAAAGGATCTCTCACTGTTTCTTTTATTTTCAGGTTCATCTCTTTTCTCACCTCCTTTGAAAAAATTACCATGATAAACTCCATTATCATCTATATAATAGAATTATTTCTTTTTAATGGAATAATCATCATCAATATTCTTACTCCCTCCCTTTTATTTTTATAAACGAAATCAACATCCATGAGGTTCCAATTTATATCCTTTGTGGACGATGGAGATTCGTTCTTCACTTTCTTCTTCATTATTGGTCATGAAACCATTTTAATGGTTGAAATAGATAGTAATATATGTATTTCATCTCATTAATGGTCTTTAATCCTTAAAAAATCATAATATAAAATAATAATACCAAAGAAGTTCATTATGAACAAAATGGCCAAGTCAATCCGAATATTTGTAATAATCTTTTACCTAATGAGTCATCATCATGGTATATAACCCAAAAGTATTATAATATCATTTTTATCTATTTAATGTCATTAATACGATATATTAAAAATTAGGTATGTTTGTCCACATTTGAAAATAACTTCCATTCATGAAAGAAATTAAACGAATCAGGGTATCAAAGGAAGAAAATAATTCCAAACCAATAAAATTGAATCTCTTAAACCCATTAAATGGGCCATGAATGGACCTAATAAGGTTATAATAAATAAATTTAATGTATATAAGGATCTAGAAATATTGAAAAATTTATCTAAATTTGTTTATTCAGGCCATTAAAATAAACAAAGAGAAAACTCTGGCTAAAGGTAAGGGGTTTCTCATCTCACTTTCCTTTCGGTGAGATTTTCAATGTTCGCCACATATTTCTAGTATATTATATATGTGTACATACATTTGATATATACTAACATGATTAATTTTATATTCATGTTATTAAATGATTTATTTGAGGGTTATTATGTTCTGGTCATATGATTCAACTAATTATATTTTGGTAAGAGACTTTGTCTCATCTACTATTTTGTTGTGACTAAATTTATATGGTGCGCTTAATAATACTTCTATGGTGAAACTACTACCCATTAGAGAATACTATACATTTGAAATTATATTCATATTAAATATCCATAATCTCGTATCATGGATATGATTTTTGTCTAAACCGTATTCCATTTTACAGACGGTGTTTATTTGGAATGTAATTTTAATTATGGACATATTGATTAATCCATATACTTTACTCTACAAGGATATTGAAAAAGCATATTTATATTGTATCGAATAAATGTATAAAGAATTATTTGGATATAAAGTGGTGGATGGGGCCCACTATATCCCCTGGATGCATCAGTAGGTCTCATGAGACAAATCAGTTTTGCGACAGACCCTTCGAGTTTGTTTCAAGAAATCGTATGGGTTTCTACCCACAGAACTAAACAGTTTTTACCATAATATGGTATCATGTTCTAGATACATGATTCCCATTTAATAATCATTCTCTTTATTCATTATCAGTTATTACTATCCATGAGGTTTTCACTATGACAAAATCTATAGACGTAGTTTCATTCTCAGTTTATTAATGACGTGAGATTTTCATTTATTCTCCATATCATGATGATTATGTGAAATTAATTACAATTTAGTAATTATTAATTCATACTTACACCATTTTATCCCTTATATAGCTTTTGATCTCACCCCATTCAATGTTTACTTTCTACAGGTGACAAAGAGGATATCATTTATTATGTTCTGGTGGATGCTACTTTTAGTTTTCATTATGGATTGTATTTCGTAAACCTTTCCAAGGTAATTTGAGTAAAATGTATGAATCTAGTTTCTTCAAGATTAATAAAATGTTTATTCCTTTGGAATCATCATTCCTTCTAAACATTCCAATATAATAAGTAATGCACTGGCTCCGGTCTAGATGGGTCTGGGTGTTACAGTTGGTATCAGAGAAGTTTAGTTTAAAACATCGAAACTAGAGGCGGCTCAAGAATATATGTATCTAGAGGTAAAACTCGAAAACACCACATTGATCTTCAATCGAATGGGAACTAGTGCATGAAAACAAGCCTTCCTACACTCTTGGTTATGACAGTCCTGGGGGATATGCTTAAGATAATTCACATTTTCTTTGCAAGCCATTGTGAAGGAGTTTAATGTAAATTTTTTCCTTAGAGAAACCATGTTTATAAGATTAACTATATATAGGATTTCAATCTATGTTGAGTTATTTTCTATTTAAGATTCATAAACTAATATAATGGATCCCATTATTTAGTAATGGAGTCTAATTGATGAAGTGGAATCAATAATCGTGGGAAAGGTAGGGATGTCTCTACTGAGAAAGTCAATACAGTCAATGTTGGAGGAGATCAGATCTTAACCATATTGGGACAAATTACATAGGTTGTAATGAATAACCATTCCACACCTATGTTGGATCGTTTCATGCAGCAGAATCCCCCATATTTTAGAGAAAATACTAACCCTGTAGTTGATGAGAAATGGATCAAGCCCCTTGAAAATATATTAATGGAATTTAGATGCAATGAATATTAAAATGTAGTATTGGAAGCATATTCTCTCAAATGCGACACTGATCAATGGTGGTCCTTGATTCAGAATACCACGGAGGAATAAGAAATTGAAGATATGGAATGGATGACTTTTAAGGAAATATACTTCAAAAAGTATTTTCCTTGTGAGAAATGAACTAAAATGAAGAGGAAATTCCATGGCTTAAAGAAAAGGAAAGAAGATAGTGTTACAGAGAATAAGGCTACCTTCACAAGTCTAGCCAGTTATATAGTAGATTACGTACATGACTCAGTAGATAACATTAATCATTTCTTAGAAGGTCTTAAGACAAGTCTTTGAACGGCACTAGTTTCTCAAATATTTTCATTATATGATTAAATTGTATCAAGTGAAATCAAAAAGTAGAAGGAATTTTCTAGATCCAATTTTTTAATAGGTAACCAAGACAAGAAGAAGTACTCTAATATCCAAGGAAAATGATAAGCACCATAAAAGAACAATGGAACAGAGCTATTCCCATTATGTGCGAAATGTGGAAAGAATCATCTTGGGAAACACCTAAAAGGCATGTGAGTTTTCTATATGTGCGGACAAAAGGGTCATCAATATGATGAATGCAATGGGATGAAAAAACTCAACGATATTTAATGCTACAATTGTATAGAGATAGGACACTATAAAAATGAGTGTCCTAAGACCCAAGGAAACATGCCTAAAAAAATTCCAAGAGAACATGGGAGAGCCTATGCGATTACAACTGGAGAGGTTGAAGTTCCTAATGACGTGGTGGAAGGTACATTAATTGTTTCTTCAAACTTAGCCAACACTTTATTTGATTTATGATCATCACATTCATTTATATATTCAATGTTTTCCAAGAGAATTATATATGTCCAATTTGATATAATAAAGGAGTTATTAGTCAAAACTCTCAGGGGATGTATAATTGCAACAAAGGCATGTTGACTAGTCCCCCTCTAGACACTGAAACATGCTTTAGTTGCAACCTTATCATCACACCAATGACTAAATTTGATATAATTCTCGGTATGCATTAGCTGTCAAATTATGATGCGAAGATTTATAGCAAGAAAAATTATGTTACAATTTTTGAATATGGTGTCGATTCTCTTATCTTTAGAGCAGAGACCTCTCCATATGATTCTTATCTAGACCCACCCCAATTATATCTATTGAATACAATTTTTGGAGAGGAAGAGAACCCAATATCTATGGGTGAGGGAAGAAATATTCAAATTGATGATTTTCATATAGTGAAAGAATGCATTGATGTGTTTTTGGAGGATATACCAGGACATTCTCCATAGCGTGAAATTGAGATTTCCATTGACTTAATTCCTGGTTTTAGACCTATATAAAAGACCCCCTATAGAATGACCATTGTGAAGTTAGTGGAGCTAAAGAAACAACTAGAGGATTTGAGAGACAAAGGATTTATTTGACCTAGTGTTTCTCCAGGGGGAGCCCCGATCTTGTTTGTCAAAAAGAAAGATGGATCCATTAGGATGTGCACTGATTAGAGGGAAATAAATGCTATTACGATAATGAATAAGTATCCTCTACCATGGATTGATGATTTATTTGATCAACATCATGTGTCTCAATACATTTAAAGATTGACCTTCGATCTAGATATCATCAACTGCTTGTGAGGAATGAAGATATTCCGAAAACAACATTTTGAACCTGGTATGGGCATTACGAGTTTACAGTGATGCCTTTTGGACTAACAAATGCACTCAATTTTTTCATGTATTTAATGAATACAATTTTTAATGAATATCGTGATAACTTGGTAGTGGTATTCATAAATGATATCCTTGTATATTAAAAAAGATATGAAGACCATTAGAATCAATTGCAGATTATTCAGAGAACTCTTAGATTGAATAAATTATATGGGAAGTGAAAAAAGTGCCAATTCTGGATTCTATCAGTTCCTTTTCTAGTCCATATAGTCTCTAAGGATGGAATCCTAGTTGATCCTGCAAAGACAAAGGCAATCAAAGACTGGACCACACCAATAATCATAACCAAGTTATATAGTTTTATTGGCTTAGCAAGTTATTATCCGAGTTTTGTTCATAATTTTTCTCGACTAGCTAACCCGCTAAATAGGCACACACATAAATGAGGTAAATTTGTGTGTAAAAAATAATTCAGAGAATGATTCAAATAATTGAAAACAATATTGATCAATGCACCAATTTTGACTCTTCCATTTAGAAGTGATGGAATTGTAATATATAGTGATGCATCAAAGAATGTTCTGGGTTTTGTCCGAATGGAAAATGGTAAAGTTATTTCTTATACATCTAGGAAGTTGAGGATTCATGAGAAAAATATTCCAACACATGATCTTGAGTTAGCATATGTAATAATTTCTCTAAAGATTTGGAGGCATTATCTTTATGGTGAAAAATGTGAGATATAAACAGATCACATGAGTTTGAAATACATTTTCACACAAAAATAACTCAACATGAGACAATGAAGGTCGCTCGAGCTACTAAAAGATTATGATTTTTAAATACACTACCACCCAGGAAAGGTGAATAAGGTGGCAGATGCTTTATGTAGGAAAGATCATGGACATCTGACTCAAATTAGCATTGAGAGAGATCCTATATTTTTAGATCTACTAAAGATGGATACGGGAATTGTTATGGAAGGGGAACCTTATTTTCTCTTTCAAATGATTTATGAACCATCTTTATTAGAGAATATAAAAATATCTCAAGCTGATGATGAGAATATGCACAAGAAAATTAATGATGTCAAGGATGGGAGGCTGGCTGACTTCGTGTACGAAGAAGGAGTTTTGAAATTTGAGAAGAGGTTATGTGTTCCATCAATAACTGAGCTAAAAAGGGAACTATTAGATGATGCCCAATGCTCAAATTTCTCTATACACCCGGGAAGCACCAAGATGTATAGAGATCTAACAGAATTTTTTTTGTGGGAGAATATGAAGTGGGAAATTGATGACTATGTGTCAAGGTGTATATTTTTTCAACGAGTGAAGGCAGAGAGGAAATATCCTTGAGCTGTGATGCATATTATACCTATTCCTATGTTGAAGTGGGATAAAATTACAATGGTTTTTTTCCCCGGACAACTGAGGACATCTAGGAGGAATGATGCAATATGTGTAATTGTTAATCACCTTAGAAAATCAGCACATTTCCTTCCCGTAAGAGAGGATATACCGCTTGAGAAGCTGACAAGACATTATATTAACTAATTTGTAAGGAATAATTGTGAACCTCTATCGATTTTGTCTGATCGAGATCCCCAGTTTACATAAATATTCTGGAAATGTATCCAAAAGGCTTTGAATACTGAGCCTCATATGAGTACTACTTATCATCCCCAAACTGATGGAAAATCTGAAAGGACTATTCAAACTCTAGAAGATATGCTGAGGACATGATCTCTTGACTTCCATGGTATGTGGGATCAATACTGTAATTTAATGCAATTTTCATTAAACAATAGTTTCCATTATAGAATTTTTAATGGCTCTATATGAAAAATTATATGGAAAGATATGTCGAAATCCGTCTTGTTGGGATGAAGTTGGTGAGAGGAAACTTATAGGACCATAACATATTTAAGAGAGCATGAAGAAGGTCAATACAATCCAAGCACATATTAAAGTATATAAAAGTAGGCAGAAGAGTTATGCTGATAACCGAAGGAATCAGTTGTATTTATAAGTGGGAGATCATGTCTTTCAGAAAGTATCTCCATGGAAGGGTGTCTTATGATTCAGTAAGAAAGGGAAACTGAGCCCTATGTATATCGGACCATTTGAAAGTCTGGAAATAATCTGAGATGTAGCTTACCAATTAGTAATTCCTCCAAGTCTCTCCAAAGGCCATGATTTATTCCATGTGTCATTGTCGAAGAAATACATGCTATACCCAATGAATGTACCCACATATGAAGAAATAGAACTGGAACCTGATTTTTCATAATGTGAAGAGACTATTGGGATTATTGAAACAAGGGTGAAAGTATTGTGAAATTGAAAAACTCAACTAGTGGAGGTTCTTTGGAAAAACCAGAATATAGAGGAAGCAAGATGGGAACTAGAGGAATTCATAAAGAAGAACCAATCACATATTTTTGGTGGACTTTATACATAAAAGTTGGTAATGAAATTTCCGTAGGGGGGAATATTATAACACCCCCAAAATTTTACAGTATGTTTCTCTTAAATAATTTCTATTCATTTGATAGCCTATATTGCATGAGGTAGTATATATTCTGTGAAATGAAACATCATAGGAGGAAGTTATATGCTATCCATTAATCATAAATTTTTGACTTATATGATTTGAATTTTGAGAAACTGTTATATAGAGTTAATATCGGTATGTCATTTGGAGTCTGATAGAACAGACTTGATTTTTTTATGAATTGTAACATACCCTTATGAATAGTAATACGAATCATAAGAATAGTAAATAATGATAATATTTTATTTTCTTAAGGCAATAAGATAATGAGATCTTAATTAATTTTCCAATATGATATAAAACAAATTATACTTTTAAAATTTTTATTTTTAGAATTAATTATGATTTTGTTTAAGAATTAAATTAAAAAAAACAAATATTTTTCATTAACAATGGAGTTCATTTTTGAATTCAATACATCAAAAAATTGTTGGGGTGAATTTTTGGGATTTTTCTAAAATACTTGAATTTTTCGTCAATAGTAAAAATACAATTTTTATTGTTTGATAGTTTAATGACTTCATAATGATGTAATAATTGAATATAAAAGTATGGTCGACTTGTGTACAGTAAATTATGACATGTGGTGTCCCAAGTGGCTTAAACCATGTGTAGATACCATGGGAATGCCCTGGTTTGGCAATAACCACTAATTTGGTGTCCATTTGAAATTATTGAAAAACTACCACTCTTTTTCTATAAATACCCACTCATCTTATCATTTTCATTCATTCTAAATCCCTCATCCTAGAATCTATGGTGATTTTACACCTCTAAGAGTCCTACCAAGGTGTCCTTATGCCCCCACGGCCTCATCAATCAAGATCTAGGAGTTAGTCTACAAGGAATGGGAATCCTTCATTCTCTTCTTTTAGTCGACACTCCTTTTATGTTATCTATTTAATTTTTTCCATTATAATATGTTGGGGTCAGATTATATGTCTTCTTATTACATTAATTTTGTTTTAAATATAATTAGATACCCTTTTTGTCTCATCATTACATTTTATGATGTTTTAAGCGACGCTGTTAGGCTGCCGAATTTTCATAAGGGATCTCTCACCGTTTCTTTTATTTTCAAATTCATATCTTTTCTTTTTCTCTCCTCACCTACTATTATAAAATGACCACAATAAACTATAGTATCATCTATATACATGAATTATATAATTTTAATGTTAGAACCATAATAAATATTCTTACTCCATTCGTTTTATTTTTATAAACGAAATCAACATCCATGATGTTCCAATTTATAACCTTTATGGATGATAGTGTTTCGTTCTTCAATTTATCCTTAATTATTGGAAATGAAACCAATTTAATTGTTTAACCAGATAAGAATATATTTATTTAATTTCATTAATGTTCTGTAATCCTTAAACACTCATAATAAATAATAGTAATAGTAAACAACTTAGTAACAAAAAGGGCAAGTTAATCAGAATATTTGTAATAAAATTTTAACTAATGAATCATCATCATGGTATATAACCCAAAAAAAGTATAAGATAATTTATAAATACCTAATTTCATTAATATGATTTATTAAAAATTATGTTTGTTTAACCACATTTCAAATGAACTACCATTTATGAAAGCAATTAAACGATCCATGGAAACCAAGGAAGAAAATGCTTCCAAACCAATAAAATTGAACCTATTAAACCACTTAAAAGGGAAATTAATGAACCAAATAAGGGTATAATAAACAAATTAAAATTATACGAGGATATGGAAATATTAATTTATGGATCTAAATTTGATTATTCAGGTCATTAAAACCAACGAAGAACACACTCGAGTCAAAGGTAAGAAGTTTCTCATCTCACTTTCATTTCTGTGAGATTTTAATTGTTCGCTATTTATTTCTTGTATGTGTTATATGTGTACTTAAATTTTCTATATAATAACTAGATTATATTTATATTAATTTTATTCAATGATTTATTTGAGTGTTATTATGTTCTGGTCATATGATTCGACTTATTAAATTTGGGTAAGAGACTTTTTCTCAACTACTATTTTGTTGTGACTAAATATGTATGGTGCGCCTAGTAATCGTTATGTGGTTTACCTATTGACCATTTGAGATTGATTTTCTTTTGAAATTATATTATTATTAAATATCCATAATCTCTTATCATGGATATGTTTTTGTCTAAAAACTATATCATTTTACATACAGTGTTTATTTGGAAAGTAATTTTAATTAATAAAATATTGATGAATCTATATACTCTACTCTATATAGATTTTGAAAAGAAACATTGATCTCATATTTAGTCAATGTAAAAATAAATTTTTGGACATGTTGTGGGGGCGGGTCCCTCTATATCCCCTCGATGAATCGGTAGGTCTCATGAGACAAATCATTTTGGTGACAAACCTTGATAGTTTGTTTCCAAAAATTATACAAGTTTCTACGCACAAAACTAAACTATTTTTATGATATTATGATATCTTGTGCTAGATACATGAAATCCAATTAATAATATTTCTCTTTATTCATTTTCAGTTTATACTATCCGTGAGGTTTTCACTATGACAAAATCTATGGATGCAGTTTCATTGGCAGTTTATTAATGGTGTGAGTTTTTCATTTACTCACCATGCCATGTTGATTATGTCAAATTGTTTACAGTTCAGTTATTATTGATTCATTCAACCACCATTTCTATCCCTTACTGAGCATTTTATATCACCCCATTCATTTTTTTCATTTGACAGGTGACAAAGAGGATATCATTGATTAAAATCTTGTGGATAAAACTTTTAGTTTTCGTTATGAATTGTATTTGGTAAACTTATCCAATATAATTTGAGTAACAACTATGAATCTAGTTTCTTAAAAGACTAATAAACTGATCATTCCTTATGGAATTTCATTCCTTATAATAAAGAGAATATAACAAGTAATGGACCAGCTCTGGTCTAGATAGGTTAGGGTGTTACAATTAATATTAAATTACAAGTAATTTATTTCTAGATGTTTCAAGGAAGAATGCATCATGTCAAGTTAAGAAAATCATCCCTCACTCTACTGGGTCAAAGAGTTTTTCTGAAACTACTCGACTCTAGTAATCATTTCATTATTTTAAATATTTATAATACAATATTATGTATTTCATATATTAAATATTTTATTTATAATTTTTTAATGACATCATAGGATTTAGGGCACCATGTTTCCAAGACAGAACTATGGTAAGATGTTTATAAAAAATATGAAGGGGAAATGTTAATGATCCTCCCAAAGAAGTAGGGGTATGAATTCATTTTTCATGGTAAAAATTTATTGTCAATTTTCACAATGTTATTATGTATTAAATCAAATATTATTGATATTTGATTTATAGGTAAAAATTAAAGAACTTTGAGATTCCAATCCGAAAAAGTTCTTCTCAGTATCCTAGGATTACTTGGTTGGTAACGTCCTTGGTAAGGAGCATCTTGGTCGAGTGTTCCAGATGAGTTTGAGACCATCTCCATCTGAGTTTGTTGGTAGGCAATCATGGATTGTAGATGTATCCACTCCTGGTTTTAGTAACTCCCAAACCTGATATTTTCATAGTGAGTTAGTTTATATAAATATCATAATTTTGGAATAGTGGGATTAGAACAACTAGAAAAATGACCTATACCAATGACTCAAACCTATGGATATAGCCATCAAAACCATGAGTATAGCCTATACCCACGGTTTTGGGAACTGTTGTCGTTTGTGGCATCGGTATAGGTCCCCAACCTATACCCACAGTTTTCCAAAATCGTGGGTATAAATGTTCTGCCACCATGTCAAATCATCATACACAATTTCCACATTGTCAAAGTCTTTTACCCATGATTTTAAAACCATGGGTATGAATCCTAAACGAATTCCGGCCATGGGTTTCGATCCCACAACCTCTTCACTGTAAACACCACATCTTACAACTATCCGAACATCACCAATGTGTATATATATATATATATATCGTTAAATGTATTTATATAAACCATGGGTTTAGAGGGAAGAACCGTGGGTATATGACTCCCTCCAAAAAATATTTCCTTCCTGCGGGAAGAAAAAATTTCCGCACACACACGGGAAACCTATAGCCATGGTTTTTAATAACCATGGGTATACAAATTATAGCCCAGACCTATGTGCACAGTTTTGGGGAAAACCATGGGGATATGAATATATTCTAGTAGTGTACATATCCTCTTTGAAGAAAGGTTTGGTTTATTTATATCAGAAGAAAACTAGATCTGTCCCTGGTGATATTGCTTCGATGGATGGTCATGAGTAGGTAAATCAAACAACTTAAAAATAATTTATTTCGAATACATTTATTTATTTTAGGTTTAAATATAAATATAAAACACTTATTAATTTTCAATATAATTATTTTTCTGGTGCTTATATTAGGAATTAGACACATAGATGGAGAGGGTGTTGAGCAGTGTTCATTATCGGGTAGTGATTAGTGGCATCTTTGAACTATTGGACCAGTAGGGAAAGAGAGAGTTTGTTTATGTATCCATTATAGAATATACTATTCAAATTTCATTTTCATAATTTCCAATGATTTATTATCATATTACCAGGTCTATGATAATGGTTGGCTATTTAAAGAGGCTGGAACCATTTATATAATGTTTTTTTGGTATAAATATATTGTAGAATATTAATTAACTGATCTCCACAGCGTAGAAAATAATTGTTATATCATCTATTCCTATGTAAGTAATGTCTTGTGCAATTATGGTTTGTTTTATCTAGGTATTTTCTCATGAATCAAATTTTGTAGTTGCATTTTTGTTTTTTAAAATCAAAATTTAGCAGTGGTTTAAACTGCCACTAAATGTGAAGTCTAAACGTTTAGTAACAGTTTAAAATACCAAAATATAATGATTCATTTTCATGGTGGTTAAAAAACCAATAAATATGTGGTACTATTATTTAGGGGGGTTTTTTTATATTTTTAGGATTTTAGCCGGTTAAATAATATTTTTGATTCAGCGGTGGTTTAAACTGCTACTTAATCATCAACTTTTTTTGATGAAAAACCACTCCTATAATAATGAATAACACCGCTAAATATACATTATGCGACAATTATATAAAATAACCACTAAATTGAAGGAACCACCTTGGTTTGGATGTTGACTCCTACTTTAGTGGAGGTATTTCAAAAACATCCAAGAAACATTTTTTGACAATTTGAACTTCCATGAAAAAAACACACAAATAAGTGATTTCATTATAGTGATACTATTTTTTAGAGGTAAATTAATCCATCCTTAGTTGTCTTGATTGCCCTATCTCAGATTATGAAAATACAAGGATTTCATCAAAGAATAATATCACGATCTTCATTCGTGAAGGATAAAGATCTTAGTCTATAAGTCTCATGATTAGACTTTGGCATTCGACTCGCCCAAGAGTACAACTATGAGCTCAAAAAACGAAAATGTATTTGAAAAGACACTTATAGTATATCTTTATCCAAAAATACAGTTGGTGATTCCCTATCCTGAATTAATCCTCAAACTGCACTACCTATGTATGAAATAAATCTCATAGAGACCCCTACTCTAGTGGTATCTCTATCCAACTGATAAGAAGTAATTCGTAACCTCCTGCCCATGATCCCATCCTGCTCTTCTTATGATCAATCTTTATCAAAAATTAAAAAATTTATAGCAACAATATTAGTAACTTATACATTCAATATAATAAACCTTGTTAAAATAGATTATAGGGAATCGACCCATAATGAGGAAAACATGATGGGTTATCACCGCCACTATAAAGAGATTCAACATGAGGCTCTTTCTCTCTCTCATCCTATAGTCTGGTCACACTATTGGAAGAAGAATGAAATTACAAATACTCTATATAAGATAAAAAAAAGTTTATATGAAAAATGTTCCAATTTTATCACTTGTTATGAAATAAAGTATACATTTAGCGATATGGGGCTTAGGAATCCTTCTGAAAAATGCAACTGCGGCAGTGAAGACAGACATCACAACTCAAACCACACCAAAAGCCTTCGTGAGACCAAACTAATTAGAACTAATTCATTCACTTTATAACCTATTTAACACAATTTGGTATTTTTTTAAAAACCATTTGAACATTTAAAGGACCCCAAACAAAAAATCTAAAGGAACTCATCCAACAGATATTGAAACTATCTAATTTGGGAAGCACTGAATCTCCAGCATGGTGTTGGATCTTGTCTGAAGAACACATCATTATGGGGGAGATTGTTCATATTTATTGAATTTACAAAGCCACATAAAAATATCTAAAATAGGATCTACCAATTCCATATGTATTCCTTCAAAATACTCAAAAAATGAGTCAAAATATTGTCTTGTACCAATGTAAAACAATAGTATGAAAAGATTAGAAGGAACAAAGATAACATCTCAAAACACTCCTAGAACCTATAGGTTTTGAACATCCTATGCCTGCAGCCATGTAGTATTTTTACCACTAGCTTCTTTTCTCTAGGGTGGTCCACCTGGTTGTGGTGGTGGTAGCATCAATTCAAATCTCCCTCCACCACCTACTGATCCTTAAGATCCAATAACATGTCCACTACCACAAGAATATCCTTTATTTAGCCACTTACTCTACCTAGGAGTGTTATCCAACCTTGTCTCAAACTAAAACATTATGGGCAGGGAAATCCCAAGTGATATTTCATATCCCATGATAATTATAGTGACACATCATCATGGGAGAAATGATCTTTCTTTGATATCTCTGATGAAGCCTTTTATTTCATGACATGTATTGTACACCTTCTATCCATAACTCATGCTAACTGGACAACAAAGAATATACATACCTCGTAATATTGTGATAGTGGATAAAACCCAACACATCATTGTATGGAAATAAAATAAACAAATTTAACTTAGTGTACCATTATTCATCCATCTCAACCACTAAGGGTGGGTCATAAAATTGATCAATATGAGAAAGCACCACCTGTTGACTATATAGAAGAAATAATTCATTATGAGTATTTCCCTTTATAGAGGCACCATTTCTCATTAGGTCAAACTATAAACTTTAATGTGAAAACGTCACAAGTTTTATTTATGAATAAATCAAGAAATAATACAAGGTGTACCAAATTCATAGAGTATGTCAAGTTAGATATATTAAAAAGGACATAGAAACCACATCTCATTGATATACATTTCATGTACCAATGTTTTTCTTATAACTTGTTCTTACATTTTCCGAGTCAATAAGTAGGATATCAGAGTCTTAGGGAATGGATATTTCAGCTGCCACACAAACATTGGATTCCCTCCATTGAAATATAAACTAGAAACACTTAACCTGATGTCCATAAAAACCAAAATAATCTCGTAGATTTTAGTCCTTGGATGGAACTCCATATGGACCATACATCTAAACCCAATAAGTTTCCTAACAAATCATATTGAGAATCTTCTTTGATACCACTATGTTAGGACCCTTCCAGATGGGGTCGATCTACAACTACCCCATGTCTGCCTATAATGATCTAGGGACTAGATACCATAATCTAGTAGGTATATCATAGACATGGGAGGTTTTATCCAAATGTACATGTACACATTCACACATATGAAATCCTATAAATTGCTGAAATGTAAAATAACAAATAAGAATATATGAATACATCTATAGGGAATGGTTCAAATTTGAGGTACTGATCATGTGTTTCCATCATTTCCCAGTTCAACTTTATAAATATGGCCTATTATGAATTCCCATTGGGTTTAGGGAGGTCTATGGGTTTTCTAGGACTATTCTGGAGCCTATAGCTTCTGTTTTGGGTGACAATAGGAAGCCACATGGTTACTGAAAACCATGCGGGTTAGGTTATAGAGCATTGCGACAGCTCTAGAATATCTTCATACTTTGATAGAGGCTTGAGAATGGTTTCCACACAATTAGTGAAAAATGTATGCTCTAATATAGTGTTATGCCCCCAAAATACATGAAGCCTTAAAGGGATTTTGTATGGTTTTACAAAATGTGCTGATAAACTATGTGTCACCTGTTGTGTAGAATTTTTAATATTTTAGTTTTTAAAATAATATTTATTGAAAAAACTTAAAATAGGTTTTGTTTTAAATAGACAGTGGCTCCTTCATAGAAAAATGCTCAACCGATTTTATATTCTTGGTTTTTAGATATATTCTCCATTCAAACTCCGATTTTAATGCAGTTTTTCCCCTTAGATACACAATGCTAATGCCTCGATACCTTTTTTATCCCATGTCAGTTTTTCTTGGTATCGATTGTGCTATTTGGATTTAGGCTCATATGGCCTAATATCCCATTCCTAATTTGTTCTTTATATTTCTCCAAATGTAAGAAGAATCAGATCATGATACTGGAGAAGCTATCATGCATGATCCTAAGGTAGGTGGTCTCATGACTTTCTCTAAATGTCAAGCTATTTATATATGCTAGTGTGCCACACACCCATTATTAGTGTGTCGCCTTGAATTATAATCTAAGCCTATCGTTTACTATTGTTATTTATGTAATTTAATAGGTGTTTCAAAGCATGTGTTATGTTTTATATATTGTTTAAAGGCCATCCCATGTGTGAGTTTCCATAGATGAAATTTTATTGTGATTGGGCCTAGGATGCCTATGAGGCATTCCTTTGATTCCCTTAATGGGTTGTCAAAAATGATTTTTTTAATAGAATTTCATTGTTGTTAGATGTAATTTATTTGGTTTATGGTATGGAATGGGTGACTTTCCCCATAGATTTAGGTGGCCATTTCTTGTTTAAGAACATTTTGATTGATTTTCATATTCTTTTGACCTCCTATATGCATTGAATAAAGTTAAATCTATGTAATAGTTCAATTTAAATGTGATGTTTATTATGAGAAATGTGACCATATAAATAAATGAAAGGACAAGTATTACGAGGTTGGACATTTCTTGAGATACCCTTCGATGGTGTGTTATATTCAATTCTTTTGGTTTCAACCTTAGTATGCCCAATGAAATGATAATTTAATTTTGAATGATGAGATTAAAAATTTCCATTGGTTAATCTGGGGTTGAGTTGAAAATTTCTTGGATGGTCTCATGTGACTATTATACCTTCCTACCTAGTGTCAATCTTCGATTCCTCCTTGAATACAATGGAGAGGTTCAGTTGTTAAATGTGATTGTGCCATGAGTGTGACATGGATTCATTGAGGGATTCCCTAAATGAGTACATAGATGTTGCTCTTAAAGGCTGACTAAATCATGGATCCATTTAGGGATTCCACATATAGGTTCAAGTATCATCAAATTTATGTAAAGGGTGATTCTTGGGAATTCATTATAGGACCACAAAGGACGAGCTCACTTGACATGGAGTTATAACACACTTGGAGTCATACTGGGTTCCTGAGAGGTTTTCCAGGATGGGCTTTTAAGGTGTTGGGGGAATTTTAACCTAGAGTGATACATGAATTCCAACTCAGGAATGTCAAGGACATGCTCAAGTAATAAATTTAATATGGAAATGAAATGACTTATGACACGTCTTCCAATACAAAACATGATCTTGGATTCAGTAATTACTCGTACTTGTATAAATATTCTTATGAGGTATATAATGTGCATAATGTTACACAGGGGATTGTAGGATTATGTTGGATCTCTATAAATATGTATTAAATTTAAACGAGTTGTTAAAAGGATAATTAAATTAAATTTAAATGGAAACCAATGCTTGTATTTTATTTACTTTTCTATAATTCCTCACTTACTACATTAATTATTATACAATGAAAGTTGTATATATTCACTAACAAATTGGAACTGACCATGGGTGGTTTCTTATTTAGATTTATTCTTACAACCTGTTTGTTCATGTTTTGGAACCAAATAGATAACAAGATTTCATTTGCTAATATGGGAATGACCCTCCTGTAAGTACGTGATATGCTATTTAGGAGGAGGAGAGCATGTGACCAAGCTGAGGATTGTGATAATTTTTGAGATTATTTTTTTACCTTTTTTGTACTTTTAGTAATTATAATATACATGACTATAGTGTAACTTATTTTGGCTTTTTTCAAGAACATGTAACTTGTAACATCATCTTGGGTATGATATGATTCTGGTTTAACTATACTTAAAGTATTCCACTGTTAACTTCTATTGTGTGGTACTAATACTTCCATTATTGAAATTTTATTGTACTCCACTGTGTTACACACTGCCAATAATGAAATAGACTCCCCACTATCAAACATAGTCCATCTCTTCAATTGTAATCCTCTGATGTTCGGGGAGATTCACTTCAGGCCATGTGGCCAATCGGGATTGAAGCACTGTTATGTGGCATTTATGTTAGGGACGTTATAAAGTGGTATAATAGGAGGTTTTTTTGGTTTGTTTTACTATTTTGAGATAATTGAAAATGATTGGAATAAAGTGTGATTTGGTAATAAGATATTCCTAGGAGTAGCTACGCCGGATACCATGAAAAACCAAATTTCCTCGAATTGAATTGCATTTTTTGGATTTTGAGATATTATAGTTGAATTGATTTCACTGTTGGGTGATGAACTTGTATTGTTCTGTTGATAATTTTATGAATGTTGGTTATATTGTGTTGCAACCCAATGATATGAGAGTATTCCATCTCATGCGTCATATTATCACTTATTATATATCGCATGCCATGAATTATTTCCATTCCATTGTGAGAGCATTACTAATTTAATGTTGTTTTGATATATTTCACAATAGATATGCCTGCTATTATGATAGATATTTTGGTAAATGTTATGATACAGAATGGATGGATTCACGGATTTGGTCCCTCGTATTTATGGTACCTCTTGGATTTGAATTTGGGGGATCATGTTTCATCCATAAAGTGTATTGTCTTATGATGAGCTATAAGTGGATGCCATGATTTTATTAATAAGGAGTATGGGCCCCATGAGTCATAATTAAGCATACAACTGGTTTACCCTTATGAAAGGGGATGTGATAAATAAGGAATTCAGATGAAATTAATTGAAACTAAAATGGTTTTTGATAGAGATCTTGGTCAAATCCGGCCATAGTAGTGGTATTTTGGTTGTCTTTTTTTATTGGAATCCTTGACCCAACCCATGGGACATACATATGGGTGATCTATTAAAGGAATATTTTGACCTATCCTATATAGATAACTATGATTTTGAGATTCAAACCTTGAAAATGATCATGGAACGAGGCATGTGTTTGGTGTTCTAGAGTCATTCCACCACAACAACATCATGATATACACTAGCTGGGTGGTGATGATCATACCTCAGAGGTGGTAGGGTATGGGATACCGATGCAACCTCCAATCATGATAGTTGAGGCACCAGATATTATACTGGATGTAGGTGTGAATGAACTATTCTGTGAAGGCTTTATGAGTTTCTTGAAAACCATTCAAGGAGAAGCACCGCCTACAATGTCTATGGTAGGGCTGATAAGAGTGTTACATAAGTAGAATCCACCCACTTTTTTGGGGTTGGTAAAACACAAGCCTCAATGTCATGGATAGGGGACATGATTATGATTTTTGAGCATTTAGTGATTCCTCATGAAAGGATGGTAATGCACATGACATATATGTTGTGTGATTATACCAAGAGGTGGTGGGATGTTATCACATAGAAGGAGAATCATTAAGATATGAAATGTGGAGATTTTTATATAGACCTCTATGATTTATAATATTCCATGATGATTAAGGATGATAGATCTTGGGAGTTTATACATATAGAGAATTGTGCTTTGTCAATTATGGACTAGTCGGTAAATTTTACTAGTCACTGAAACTCATCACCTACTCTGATGGGTGATGAAGTGTTGAAGGCTAGGCAATTTGAGGGTGGTCTCAGGAATGATATATTATCCCAGGTTAATGTATTCATGTTGACTATAAAATCAGTCATAGAGAATAAGACATTGTTCATAGAGAAAAAATTGAGGTAATCTAGATGTGCGAGCTAGGGTGGTTGGGTTCCTAGACCAGGTTTTGCCTCAACCGGTAGTATGATATGTCATCTGGAGATTCCTCATAGTGATGTTAGAAATAAAAATGTATTTTTAGGTATCCAAGTGAGGTGATACCAATGAAGTAGGGTAGGGAATATGAGGTACCAATGTCTGATTGACCCATTTGACTTCTAATCTTGTGGAAAGATGAGCCATCTAAATCATTTTTGTAGGACGTTTCCATCATCAACATGTGAGAGGGGGTCTTCACCGACTCCATATTCAGGATTATGGTCAACAAGTTCTCACCAAATAGGGAGTTGGTGTACATTGGGCTGTTCAGGCCATGGTGGTGGCTTGGGAAATGGTAGCCATACCCCAGGTTCATAGCGGTAGCTAGGTGGATTATCTCTGGTTTTACAGGTTGTTTCATAGGGTCGCGGTATTGTCCAGCCATATACTATGCAAAAGACCCACTAAGAGCAATATATTTTACCTTCTTCTATAATAGATATTATTCTAGTTACCCATGTTCTAGTTGTTGAATTTTTTTATATAGGGTATTTTCATAGTTTCATATATGTCCCCATTAGAGAGAGCCTTTTTCTCTATGTTTTTCCATATAATGTCATTATGATGCTAGAAACTCTATTAGGGATCAGAATGGGAGGTGTGCATCTATGCATGGAGTTCCTAATTGAATTTAGTGTGTGTTAATTCTTATGGGATCTCTATATCCTCAAAATAACTTGCCTTGATATCTTCCTCAGGATGGACTAGTTGGTTACCTTTCAAGACATTATTTATTTATATCACTGCATTGTGAGTTTTATGTCACCAAAGGGTAGAGAGTTTCAACATAAAGGTGAATGGGATGTCCAAGCTAGCTGAGGTAGACTTGACCATCATGGGTTAGGAGGGATTATAGTCCATATTGCAGGTTTATAATTAGATGATAAAGGATGATGTTAGATTGATTTCTCTCTAGTAGTTTATCTTTTTAGGGACGTTTTCCTAGATGACATTTCAATTTAGCCTTCAGTGAGAGAGGTACATTTCTCTATCAAGCTATATCATGGAGCTACATCGATATCCATTCCACATTAAATGATTTTTATGATAGAGATTCAGGAGATCAAGAGGAAGATAGTGGATTTAGTAATTAATGGATTCATCAGACCCAATACTTCTCTATGGGGTTCTATGATACTTTTTGAAAAAAAGAGGACGTTACCCATAGTCTATTTGTGGTTTACCATAATTTGAACTACTTGACTATTATGAACCGTTATCCTATGATGTAGATAGTTGATCTCTTTAATAATATATGAATATCTCATGTTATCTCAAAGATTCATTTGAGATCTCCTTATCATCAGGTGTATGTTGGATCATCAGACATACCCCACACTTCCACTTGGAGTAGGTATGTTTTTTATGAGTACATGGTAATGTTTTTTGGTCTCAAGAATGTGCCAACATTGTTTATGGAATTTTTGAATAGAGTGTTCAATCCTTATCTTGATTCATTTTTTTGGTCTCCATGGATGATATCTTGGTGTATTCTCACAATCAATATGACCATTCCAAACATATTTATATCTTCTTAAATACATTGAGATAGCCTCAATTATATGCTAAACTCACAAAGTGCTACATCTGGATGGATTAGATCACATTCGAGGTCACATCGTCTAAAAGACATGAGTATGAGTGAACCTAGAGAAGGTTAGTGTAGTAGTTTCTAGAGAGTAGCCCATGTACATCATTGAGGTGTGGAGATTCTTAGGGTTTCTTGTTACATCAAGTGTTTCATACAAGACATCTCATGATTTGTGGTTCCATTGACAAGCATGAATAATATGGGTGAAAAGTATGTTTGGAATGATTCCTATGAGATAGCCTTTTATGAGAAGAACGGGATTTTGAATTCAGTGTTGATACTGAATTTTCTAGAGTGACATAAGAGAAACATTGTGTATTGTAACACATTAGGTATCAAGATAGGAGTAGTTATTATGTAGTGGGATTAAGTCCATGCAAATGAGAATCGATAATTGAGGCAACATGAGAGGAACTACCTAATGCATAATCTTGAGTAAGGTGAGATTGTTTAGAAGTTGTGTTGTTGGAGACATTACTTACCCGGGGAGAATTTTATGGTGTTCACAAACCACAAAATCATCATGTACATATTTATATATCATTATATTAATCTGATACAAAGATGGTGGGTAGAATACATTAGTTATATTGAAACCGATCTGTCCTATATGACTGGTAAGAAAAATGTAGTGACGGATGCACTGAGTAGAAGGAATCAGATACAGGTAGTGTAGTAGGGCAATAGAAAGTGGAAGCTTATAAGGTTTTTCTCTGAGATGAACATGGGGGTGCATGAAAGTTAGGGGAAGAGTTTTCTTTAATAATTAGTTGTTAGCTATGACCTAATGGATATAGAGTGTTTGAGGTGCCTATCGGATTATGAAGTCCCTGTTTAATGAGAGAGTGTGGTAGATGAGAACCCTCCTCCTAGTTGGACCATAGGTAAGGATGAGATCATACAAGTACATGGTCAGCTGTGAATCTATTCATTCATGTGTGAGGTGATCTTATCGGATTTTCATGCATATACTTGGGTAGTGCATCCTAGTGTCACCAATATGTATCTGGATTTACATCACCAATATTGGGGGTTGGGTTTGAAAGGAGAGGTAGATAGGTTTTTCATGAGACGTTCCACCTTTCAACAGTTGAAATTAGAACACTAGTGACAAGCATGACTTTTATAGCAACTACCCAGTATTGAGTAGAAATGGAATGATTTAGTGATGGATTTTGTGATGGGTTTACTGAGTTCACCTTGAGGTAATGATGTCGTTTTGGTTTTTATTGATAGGATCACGATGCATTCACATTTCTTGTAGATCAAGGAATCCTTTTATGTTTATGAGATTGGGAGGTTGTAAATCAATGAGATTATATGTAAACATGGGGTCCTACAATCAATCGTTTGGAATAGGGATTCCTGATATACTTTTTGTTTCTTGAATGTGCTACAGAGGGAATTGGGTACACATTTACTTTTAAACATAGCATACCACCCCCAGATAGATAGCTAGTCAGTGCACATGATTCAGGTGTTTGAGGACAAGTTGTGGGCATACATCCTAGATTTTAGGGGTCCATGGGAGTGGAACATACACATGGTGGAGTTTTCCTATAAGAATAGTTTTCACGATACTATTCTGATGGAACATTATGATTCGTTTTATGGAAGGCCATTCTTGATCACCCATGTGTTGGTTGGAGGTAGGATAGGCATCTAAGTTGGGACCTTTTCCAATCCAGGAGACTATAAAATAGGTCTAGTTGATTCATAAGTAGATGGATACAACATAGTCTCATCAAAAATAATATGGAGATCGCAAGATATGACCATTGGAGTTTTAGGTCATGGATCATGTTTTCCTACGTGTTTCACGAACGATGGGATATAAGAAAATCAAGAGATAGGGTAAAATTTCACTGAGATACGTCGGGCCATTCGAGATTATGGGGAGGGTCAGGCCGGTTGCATATCAGTTGTAGTTATCTCAGTAATATTAAAATATAAAATATGTGTTACATGTTTCTCAACTATGATATTATTATTCAGACCCATATCATGCCTTTCAATTCTAGGTGGTTGAGTTTTTGGTAGATGCCTCCATTGAGGAGCATCACATACCAATTGTGGACCGTAGCATGAAGGTTCTCCATAGTTGGTATGTCCTTTAATATGGGTTCTATGACAACACAACCAGGTGCAGGACAAGACCTAGGAGAGGGAGGTTGATGTGCAATCGTAGTTTCCTGAGTTGTTCTTAGTCATTTCTTCATCATCCTTCAAAGGGAAATTTGGAAAACAATTTCTTTAAGGGGGGAGTTTTTAAGAACTCAGTTCTTCATAGAGGAATGTATTTTTCTCTCCCAATTTAATCACTTATATAACGATTATTTTAAATTCTCATTGTGGTTATGGAGGTCTCTAGGGTGTCCATAGTTGGCGTGGATCCTAGAACCTAAGTTTTGGTTGAAAGGTGGATGTCGCATGGTCACTACAAACCATGCAAGATGGGTCCCATGGTCGTACAATAAGCTCAAAAATTATAGTAGAAATTTATAGATGTTTAACCGCAGTAACCAAACAGTTAGTGGAAACCTTGTGGGGTAACCGTGCACTGTGACCCACACTTATACTAACCCTTACACATTGTCTGAATAGTTTAAAAAACCATGCGGATAAACCATATGAGAATTGTTGTGTTGGATTTGTAATATTTTAATTTTTAATGTAAATTTTCATGAAAAAATGGATGTGTTGTTTCACATGGAAAATGTCGTCTCCTAGGGAAAAGAATCTCCCCTTAGCTATTGTTAGTTTTTAGATAAATTCTCCATCCACACTCTCATTCAAACACGGTTCATCTGCATGGATCTGTAATTTAAATGACTTGATTCCTTTCTATCCTTTATCAATTATTTTTTATATCAACTGCACTCTTTCGATTTAGGATCATACAACATATTATCTCATTATTCATCCATTATTATGATTTATCCCAAACCATGGTGAATCATAACTTGATATTTTATGTGTTATGAAGAACGGGCCTAAGGTAGGTGGTATCAAGCCTTTCACAAATTATTGAGAAATTTTTATATATCAGAGTTTTATGTGGAAATTTTTAGGGTGTTTCTGTGAATTATACTCAAAACCTATTGATTCATAGTGTTGTATATGTAATTGAATACGTGTCTCAAATCATGTATTAAGTTATATAACTTGATTGAGGTCCACTACATGGGTGAGTTCCCTTTGATGGCCTTTTATGGAAATTTGGCCTAGGATGCCTATGAGGAATGATATTGATTCTCTTCAAGGGTTGTTAAAAATGATTTTTTTGTTAATAGAATTTTCATTTTGTTAGATTAAATTTTAATTGGTTTAGGTTATGGATGGTTGACATTATCAGTTACCTAAGTAGGCTATTTCTTGTTAATTTATGCTTGGATTGACTTCTTTATTCTTTTAACCTTCAAACATGAGTTGAAAAATGTTAAATCCTTGTAATAATTTAATTTACATGTGATTATTGTTATGAGATATTTTGACATGTGAGTAAATTAAAGGAAAATCCTTATGAGGTCAGCCCTTTCTTGAGGCACCCTTCAGTGTTCTTTTATAATTTATTCTTTTGGGTTTTGACCTTAGTATGAATAATGACATGTTAAATGAATTTTGAATGATGAAACGGTAAATAGCCTTGGGTAAATCATCGATTCAATTTAGGATGACATGGAAAGGCTCATGTGACTATTGTAACTTCTTAAATAGAGTAAATCCTGGATTCAGCTTAGAATTACATGGATGGTCTCATGGGTTAAATATGATTATGTCAAGTGTGATACAAGGATCCATTAATGGATTCCATGGACAGGTTCATAGAGGTTTTACTTAAATGCCAATGGAATCAAAGATCCATTAGGAATGCAATGCAAGGGCTCAAGAGGCATTGAATTTATGTTAAGAGTGACACTTGGGGATTCCTTATATGATTTACAAGGACGAGCTAAGTTGATATGGACTTATACCATACATAGAGTGCTACCGATTTCTTGAGAGTTTTATCAAGATGGGATTGAAGGGTATTGGTGTAATTTTCACTTGGAGTGATACTTGAATTCCAACATAAGAATTTATAGTATACACTCAGTTTATAAATTGGATATTGAAATGAAATGACTTCAGACGCATCTCCCAAGCTAAAGAACAAGCTTGGATTTGGAATTCATTCATACTTTTATAGATATCATTTTGAGGTATCTGATGTGATTACATTGAGAAGGGGTATTCTGGGGTTATACTAGAAATTGAAACTTATGAATTCTGTGTAATTGAAATATTAATTAGATAATGAAATGAAATTTAATGGGGAACCAATTCAGGTAGGTTTTTTATATTGAGAACTTCCTAGATGACTGTTTTCATTATTATACCCATCATGTTATATATATTCACTAATATACTGGAACAAACTGTGGATGGTTTCCTCTATGGATTTATTGTCACACCCTATTTGGTTGATTTTTTGGACCAAAACAGATTACATGATTGCATGTTTTGATAAAGGAAAGCACCCGCCTATAGGTACTTGTTATGCTACATAAGAGAATGGAAACATGGGGCTATGTTGAGGATTGTGATGCTTCTAAGATTTATTTAGGATTTTTTTACTTTTGATACCTATATTTTATATGACTGCAGTGTAACATGTTTTTTCTATTTTATAGAAAATGTAAATTATATCATCATCTTCTATATGATATTGTTATAGGTTATTTATAATATCAATATTCCACTGTTTAATTCTATTGGAAAATATTTCTACTTTATTTAATTTTTATGGTATTCCACCATGTTACACTATGCTACCGACAAAAAATTCTCCCCAGTATCACACATAGGACCTCACTACTAGTCGAGATCCTCTGGTTTTTGGGACATACGACTAAGGCCATGTAACTAACAATTCTTAGAGCACTATTATGTGGCATCTGATTTGGGATGTTACAACATCTTTAATCCCACAATTATAGTGTGAAAAAAATTAATTAGAAACATAAAAGGGGAAAAATACAGGATCCCAAAATACTGAGAAGTAATGTATGAACTTATTTGAGTGAGGGAACTAATATTAAATGAAACAGTATTATACACCCTGGTCTATCTAGACTAAATTTTCTCCACATATGCCTAGTCCTCCAAAGACTCCATAAAAAGGTCTATCATATACATAATTCCTGACATGTGAGGGAACAAGTGTGAGTATAACAATACCCAGTATGTCACCCTAAAATCACAAATCATAAATAATCAAGAGTAGTTAGATCATAAAACATATGTATTTCATTATGAAATGTGACATAATGGTAACAAAAGATGCCTCGAATATACTGTTAAATTACCTTGATTTGAAAAATTTATATACCACATCCAACCATATATCTCTTGCGAGGATTAATGGTAATGATAATTAAGGATATATCACTCAAAAAGACCTTACATATCAATTGTCACTCAATAATGGGATATAAATCAATGGTTATCTCTATGATAATGCAACATACCTACTATTCCATTGGTCATGCTCATTGGGGAGGAATAGTTCCTGAGCTATATGTACATCGACCAAAATCATAAAAAATGCCACACTTGTCTGGGAGGAACCACTCCCCAAGATAAACTACAATTGATGAAAATTGTGCCACCTAAAATTATCATTATGTCTATCCATGAAGTGGCACATAGAAAATAGTGAGTGTCCGTCCATGATTCACATTCCATCATACTAATAACCAATTTCAAATATGTGATCTTGGTACATAGTTATGGGTTAAACACCAGTATCTAACTAGAAGGACTCTAAAACCTAATATATCTAAACTCATAGATATTTTAACAACCCATATGTAGGTGTTGGTCTCACCAATTCCACAAAACCAACCTAGTGAATCATAAAGGACATACTGATCGCTTCAAGCCTATCAGTTGATTACAAGCTCCATAACGCTGAGGGATCTAGTCAAAGTGGTCTGAGACAACATAATCATGAACAATGGAACTCACCCACACTACACTGATCATCATGGAATCTATATAGCGGTCACCATCTATGATGATAACATTATGCTACACCAATCCCTCATAAGAATCCAACATGGAAACACACTAAACCAATACAGGTGAAAGGAATATCCAACAATACCATACTTATGATGAGATGGGAAGAAATATAACCCTATCCTATCCTCATCGGATTACACAACATTCCCCCAGGATAACATTACATTTTAAATGATCATGGAACTTCCTGTGTCTCATGCTCACATGACTAGAACTTTTCCAAAATTCACAGCGTGTCCCTAGACACACATAGAGTGTAAATGTCCCCCTGGTACTCGGCGCACCATTCTGCCTATTCCCATTTATGCCAAGACATTATTATATTATTTTCCAAGTCCAGGTACGTGAATCTACCCGTGTACAATGAACTTTTGAGACACATATCTAGTACACCGCATGTGGGGCCACATGGCCCATGAGAATGTACTTATTATACACACTGAGTCATCTTCCACATGTTACATGATGTTTGAATTGTTAATCACTTCATATAAAACTACACCTACTACGGGTGTGTAACACTTGTACGTGTTGAGTATTTCGTGTAAGGGTCGCATGTTATGTGACATGTGTCACATAGAGTACGATACTTATCTTTGTGCAGAAAATCTATCGCCACATAGAAGGATTCACATGGTGTGTGTCTCCAAATTAAACACCATGTAATATAGGATTTTCTAGAACAATTATTCCATTATATGTGTCATTTTATGTGTTTCTACCAATATGATTCTAGATGATAAACATGGATCTAATGTTGTCTGAACCTTCCCCTACCTGATCATTAGACACCTTCATTTGAAATTGCTCAAGAAACTCCCACACCCACCATATGTATCCATGTCATCAAACTGGGATGAGAAAAAACTATCAATATATTTTTATCAACCTCCAATAAAACTCTTCAATCATACCACCATGATAACTCCCTAGATTTCATGTTGTACCAACGGTATTGATTCATTGCACAAAAGAATTGTCACATAAATATAAAATATCATGTATTCATCAAACTGCAATATAATTGAATTTCCCATGACGAGAGTTTGAAGAAACATAAGAGAAACATATAAAACATTAAATTTAAGGAATTAAACATTTTTTTCAGATATGATCCATTTTTGAAGAATTTGATGAACAAAGAGTTAATAGTCAACATAAAGAAATTGATCAAATATAAATAAATCATGTGTTGCTGGACAAATAGATTCTTATATGTGGAACTGATATGTTTTTTAACATGATAAAAGAATGGGATTGAATAATAAAAAAAATGTATTTACACAATTTGAATCATTCAATGTTGAATAATTAATATTTTTCTTTTTCTTTGGGGATATCCGAGAACTCCAATGGTGCAATTATCCTCTTTCTCGATCATAATATGCTGATGTCCATTGTGAACTCTAACCTCTAATATTACTATAGAATTATAAGGTTAGAAAAAATCCCAGATATCCCATCATAACCATATATTTAAAGAGTAATTTAGGTCACTGCATCAACATAATAATATATATAAATTATCTAATTTATTTTATTATTTATTCCACATATGTCTTTTAAACAAAAGGCGTATATTGACAAATATTATGTAATGCCTAGGGTAAATAACATTCTTTGGAGTATACGGTAGCCATATATTTTTTATACATGACCCAATTAAGGACTTATTCATCTTATTATGAAACAATACACATGTTTGTTATTGATATATTAAATATTATTAAAATAAAAATTCTTAGCTCACTGATTCTCAAAATCTCATGCTGTCTTATCACCTATATCTTAAAATATTCCATAAAATATTTCAAAGTATTAAAAATAAAAAATTGAGACATTCTACTTATATAAAAAACTAATACTTCAAGATATTCCTATAAAAATATATCTCTTATAATATGTTCATAATCAACCTAAAAATTGTCTTATGGTCGGGAATTGATGAGGATTAGATAACAAAGTCATCAATGAGGACCAAAAAATTGGTATAGTAAGGGTAGAATGGTCTGGTTCATGAGTCCCATGATATTTTAATGGGAATTTTCCATTATGAGGAGTATCAAAAAGAATCCCTAGCTGGTGATAATCTGACCTGAGGTCAAAACATGTGAACTACCTTGACCCCTTTCAACTGTTCAAGTTGTCATCGATTCTTGGAATTGGATATATACTAATGAGCATGACCTGGTTATGAAGATGATAAATCATTCATAACATCAATCTTCCATATAACTCATTGGGGAAAAAATTCTGTTACTAAACAAAATACACTTGGTTTAATGAATCCATTTCTATTTAGACACCAACTACACCTACATATATCACAACTATATCGAGGTCATCATATATGTTGTTGATTATATGATTTTAATTCCTATGTGTAATTATTATAAAAATATTTATTTTTTAATAGGGATATAATTTGGACACATATTCATGGTTGAATTCCTCATACTCCACTACCATAAATGGAATTAAAGACTATTGAATTTGACCCTCCATGTGTCATGCTATTTAACAAAAGAGGAAATTGTTTTATCGACATCCATATGAACTTATCTTGATCTACCTACAATTCATTATCCCCAAAAAATAAAAAATCACTCCACCAAATTAGGTTGACATCATTTCTAGCAAGAAATAGTAAAACTAGGTATGGGTGGTTGTGCATTTGTCTATATCTTTTAAAAATATCTGTGGTCCTCACCACCACCAGATAGAGATCTAATATTAATATCTCTCAAATATGAGTTAGGACATACTATCAATATGAGCATGTGATCATCAAATTCCCCCTGGTTGGAGACTATAACGGAAATGGTCAACCAAGAAGGATATACTAGAATCTCTAGGTCTTTCACATGGGATGCGATAATGAAAAATCCGTCTTGTTACTATGTAATATTGCTGGAGATAAATAAGAGAAGATAAATCATACCTAAATTCAAATTCAGAGATGCTGGGTAACGAGCACCTAATTCATGATGCCATTTTACCCCTTTATTATCTTTAATAAATACTAAGGGTTTGTTTTGACACGTTAGATATTAAAATGTCCTTAAAAAATAAAATGAACTCATCTTACACACCATTACACTAATCACATTGGGTGGTACTAAATTTCAAGAACAACAATAAAACATGTCAAAAGAGTGTGAATCATTGTGGGAAAGTGTCCATATTCCTTTCATCAATAAAGTACCAAAAAAACTAGAACATGGATTCAATAATACAATATATTAACTTGGATAAGCCTCATTAATAGGACCACTGTAAACTGAGGTTGTATCCTAGAAGAAAAATCCTTCCTCATATATGAATATGTATACTATAGGGTGGGATTATGGAAATACTCTAAACCTAGGTGAAATCTATTCCTAAATTTTATTAAATGAACTCCAAACTAGTGAATAAACCAGTTGTACTACTTGGAACAAATTCTTCTCAACTAACAGGGATCATCCATCTAAACCAACAGATGTTGGTCCACATACTACTCAATGTGTATAGTCACCATTTGCACTCCACCTTGAAGAACTACCTCCTACATAGTTCTCTAGAACGAAGCCTCATTAGTAAGTGAATCATTATCATGATCCTTATATGGAATCCTTATAGGATGTTATCTTGGGGAATAATGTGATATCATATATTCACCACAATCAATAGAGCATATCAAGGGAGTTGACTCATGATGGAAATTGAAACCACAACCCATTCTGAAATTATTCATCTACCAAATTTTTCCATGTAACCAGCGCCTAAACATTATTTGTCAAAAAATAGACTTATCATATACATAGTAAATGGATGATTCATTAACCACACTTTAAATGGGGTTCCAAGCAGAAGATCCACACTTAATACACATTAATTTAGTTTCCCTAGTATCCACCACAAAATTATACAACATGACAATCCTGAAACATTGATCCTAAGAATATCTCATATAATACCATTGTATCAATACGTTGTCCACCGAGGATCATCTATATGATGGTAATTTTATAATAAATCCCTGAAACAACTTCGAATAGGACAACAAACAATGATTAGTGATATGTAGTAATTTCACACGCATGGGAGGCCTTAACCTAAAGTACCTATAATAATTCACACATTCCCATACTCTACTGTAATGTTTGAAAGATACACACAACATACAATAAATGCATGTATAATAGCTATCCCACATCAGAGTTCATCATGAAGTATAATAAAAATATTGAGGTCAAATATAGACCAACCAAAACTACCCAAGAGTCTAACCTTCTAACAAAAGTAGACCTCTATCATGATGAAAACTCCTTGAAGCATCTCTGGTTAATCTACCATAACTGAGCTCCACCTTCTCTAAGTCCTCAAAATAATCATTAAAATTACTATCATCTATATAAGAAATGATATTAGTGAGAAGATATAATATAGGGGTGAGTATAAACATACCCATTTAGAGACCCCAAATCAAAAAACACAAAGCATAAATGTGGGGGTCATCTGTATATAAAAAATAAAATGGTATAAAAAAGATAAACCATATATTTTAATAGGAATACTCAATGTCTCAAGGTGAGGTCGCATCCTCACCAAAAGCCTAAGATTCAATGGGACACTAAAAGATAACATTTATATGAGGGAACTCACTCATTATATTTTTCTATGCTAACTGTACACATCAAAGAGGTCACACTCATCAAATAATTCCATGAAGAAGCACAAAAAAACCAGTAGGTATCATATAAGGTACTCTCTCAATTATACCCCTCCACATTTGGATACATCATATGGTGATACAACAATAATGTAGTGGTATCGGGATATGTGAATCCTCAATGGATGCTAGCAGTAATATTTTTCCATTCCCCCATTACTATTTCATATCATATATACGATATATAGGAAAAGAATTCATGTGAATAGGCTCCTAAAAAGAAACTAGATTATAACTAGTGTCAGTCTGCCATATATATCCTGTAGTTCAGTAAAGTATTTAACATAGCTTTATCTCTTATGTTTTTTGCCACAGGTTTTGGGACTGTATACATGGGATGATTGGGTGTCGGCTCTAACTACACATCCTTGAAGACTTTCTAGAGTCTGTCACTACTTTGATATGTAATGAAAAAAATTAAATTATTGTTGTTGGTATCTACAAAAACTGCCTTTCTACATGCATGGATTTCTAGAAATGGAGTGGCCTTTGATATCGTTGCACCAACATTCCATGTAGGTGTTATAGAAATTCACAAGCATGTTCTCATTTCCTCAATAGTTCAGAAAGGTTTCATGAATATTGATATGGATGAAATCAATATTCTGATGTGTTTTGGTGTACCTGGAAGGATTAAAAATTCAATGGTGGTTCACCTAGCTCATAATATTACTAGTATGTGAATAAAAAACACTATAACCTACCTTAGTGGGAGTATATAATGTGTATAGTGACGTAAAAAGTGTGTCTCACTATGTCTAGCACTTAAGTTTTCCTTCCTTATTATAGAACATTTCTTTCTCTATATACATGGTTCACTATTATGATATGCGACATGTAGTGGTCAGGCCAACATTCAGTTAGTTTTTTCATCCAATGAACATGGAGTTACAAAAGTAAACATTGTGTACCCCATCATACATGATGTCGGGAGTCAAATGGATTACTTGGTATTAACTCCTTATTCATGCTGAGATGGATAGATAAGGTTCACACATTGTGTGGGTTCCCCACATGGCATATGATATTTAACTCACCATATAATCCATACACTTATGTATAGAGGTATCTATAAGTATGAATTATTCTAAAAAATATTCTGTGTATATCGAGGTTTTGTTAGAACTATAATATGTTTCATACATCTCACACGTGCCTCCACGAAATTTATTTTTTCTATAATATTTAACCAAAATCATAGATCAAGTTTCATTGAACCAAAATGATGCTTATGACCCAATTCTGACCACCATTTTCTTAGAAAAGTTTTCCCTATCGGTCCACTAAATCCCTGAACATAATAACCCATGTATTCTGAAACCACTGGTCAACCTCAAGATTCATTAGTATTCACCTATAATATTATATTTCTAAAATCCATGTTTTTAACGCTACAACAATGAACCATTGATCTCAAGAATCACATATCAAATTAGGTTCTTGGATAAATTTTAATAACTTGTTAAAAAAATAACAATGATTTCTACATACAGGGGGAGAAAACAATGAAAAACAAAATTGAGATTGAATGTAGGTGAATGTTTGTTTGAACATCATTGATGGAAACTAATTAATAATGTAGGATTATTAAAAAATATACTAGAAGAGTTAAATATCAAATTCCTTATTTTAGGAAGAGAAATATCCCATGAAAATTAAATAATCTCAATATGTAAAATAATATATAATTAATGATTTTACATTAATTAATGACAAATAATGATGAAATAATCCAAATCAACCAAATGCGTTACCTTGAGTTTTGATCGATCACTATATAAGAATGCATTTGTATCAATGTCCTTGATGAGATCCACTATGATTATTGTTGGCTCTACAAAACTCCATATTCATTTGTTGTTGATCATTGATCCCGAGATCACCTTCCAATGTTCTCTCTATCAGATATATCTATTCATACAAAAATATTATATAGGGTTATAATGCCAACACAAGTAAATTTTACATAGAGGGATTCAATATAGAAGTCATTTGGGTGACAAAATAAAATGTCCTTTTAAATATTAAATTAATTCAACCCATTTAATATGACCATGACTTTACACTATTAAAAGGCCCAATATATAAAAAATAATGTCCCACATGGGGTAAAACCCATGTTTCAACTTTAAGGGTGGTATTAACTTTCCCATTTGAAAAAATGTTCCATAATTATTCCATTTATTCCAAAAATACACCCACATGTGACATTATAAATTTAATATTTTTAATATATTAAAAAAGATGTGCCATGGGCCTCATAATTCTACACCAACTAAACACCTTTATCAGAAAATATTTTTCAAAATATTCTATATAGTGAAATAGAAATTTTGAAGTCACTACAAAAATAACACATCATATTGACATGTGGTTTGTACATGCTGGTCATTAATGAATTGAAGATTATTTTAAAAAAAGTTGAAACACATTGTGATTTTTAAGAAAAATCTGATCATTTAAGAAACATTTTTGAACTTTAAATATTATTAAATAAATAAAAAATTGGATTAAAAAAAGAATATTAAGATTTCTAATAAAAAATTCATGAATTTAAATTTCAAATTAAAGAGAATTATTTTAGTCTTAAAAAAATTCATGTCATTTGACAAACATAAAGATAGACGTTAGTTTCCCAACCATCCCAAATTTAATATATTTATGTTTTTGAATATGATTTATCATATTTTTTATAACGTAATAATTATGTTTAATAAATATTTTTAGCAAAATACATATATTTATAAATTATTTCATATAATAAGTACCTTTTTGTTATCTTCCCCACTAAGATGGGAAATTCCATCTTTTAAAAAATAATAATTTACAATCAAAAGATATATCCATATTTTTGTTTTTATATAAAAATTAATATTAAAAAATATAAAAAATCAGAATGTTATAGATTATGATAATTGAATTTCATTTTCCGTACTTAATAAATTCTATTTCTATATAAATCTATCATTTTCTTATTTTTGTTTAGTATCATTATACCATGTACTATTGGAAACATTTTATTCGCACATCCAAAAAATATTAAAATAATATAATATAAAAATTATTTTTAAAATTTTATATGTTGAATGATGAACCTATTTAATTTATAATTAAAAAACTACATTATATATATCCAATTTATCAAAGATCCAAGAATTGTATCAATAAAATAAATAACCAATTTATATAGAATTATCCGAATATTTATTTAGTGGTGCATTATAAATTTTAAAAATATATAATTAAATAATTTATAGAATAAAATTTTCATAACCATAATAGTGGAATATAGTTTTACCATTTCATGTTGGAATTAAAATTATTATTTAATCCATTTATTTTCTAAAAAAAATCAATAACGTTGCATGATATTATTAAGATTTCCTCTATGTTAATTATATTTTCATACATAGAGGTAAGATTGAACAATAATGATATAAAAAATATTACCAATAAATGATAAAATTACATAATTATCATATAATAATTTGAAAAAATGACCACTCTTATATTATAAAAAAATCATACTTGAAAAACAAAGTAATATTTTTTTAGAAAAGTGTACCTAATAAATAAATTATTGATGGATGTTCAAAAAACAAAAGTTTAATAATTTAATTTACATTCTCAAGATTAATAATTTATTGAGTAACTATGACTAATATGTGTTTTCCAATAACACTGCCACAAGTATCAGTTTTTAAAAGAATTGTATATATCTAAACATGTTGCATCACTAATTATGTTAGATTTGTTAGTGGATAATATAAACATTCCACATTTGGATTACATTTTCCAACAATGATAAATTATAATTAATTTAAAAAAGTTATTTCACTTTTATCAATACATAGAATTCATGAAGCATCTTTTTATCATAATAAAGGATATTGGATATAGTATATTTAATAATGGATTAAAACTTTAGTATCACTGGACTTTATAAGATAAAATGGACATGCTATGAATTTTATAGTTGAATTATCCACCATTTTAATAGTAATAACATATTTTCAATTTAGTAGATAAACACTCATCTAATGAGATATAACAATCCCATTATTAATTTACCAAATAGTAATTGTGTTAGGTGAGGGTTAAAAAATTAAATTATTTACCTAATATCCCTTACTATATGATGGTTCATGTCAAATGAGAAATATAAACAATAATTTTTTAATTTAAAATATTTAAAAAATACTAAATAATCAATACTGGATTTATTTATAAATATAAACAATCATTCAAAAAATAATTATCTTGTGAATTTTAAGAATTTGAGGGGAATTGAAAATGTTGTGACTGTAACTGATACATTTTCAAAAATATTATTTGTAAAAGAACTGTTTTTTGAAGATAAGATTTAAGTGAGGGATTTCAATTGGTCTCACCTTATATTTAAAAACTAAAATTCATTTAATATTTTTATAAAATCATTAAATTTGGTGCTGAAATATTTTGTGGTTATCTTTAATAATTTTATATGTTTTAAAAACTAATATCATAGAAGTTTTTATTGAAATTTTAATTGAAATAATTATTTAATAAAGGTTTAACAGAATTAGATTTGGATGGATTTTACTAAATGTTCCATTACATTATATTTGAAATATATTTCTTGGACCAAATTTAAATATTAATTTTGAATTTGGAATACATTGAAGAATTCTATTTTGATGCTTTAGTGTTCATTAAATTAATTATTTTCACATTTTGTTCAAATTTATTTATAGATGAGGAAATCAATTGATTTAATGGTATATGGAAAGGTAGTTCTATACCAATGGAATGGTAACTCGTATCTTTTCTGAACCAGAAAAGGGTAAAATTCTAAAGTTTGAAAAAGAAGAAAGATATACATTGGGGTTTTAGGTCCATTGTGGGGAAACACTATGCCATATAAAACGAGGAATATGTAAGACTCTTAGTTATTCAAACAATATAGTGGTAACTAATTCTATATATAGATTACCTCATTTATTGATAATCACAAACATGAGAGTAATTCCTTAGTTCAACCACATTTGTCGGGGAACCATAAAATATTCATGCACATGAATAAGATTAATCGTATAAAGATGAATGGTCTAAAGAAATTTTTTTCTTGGGATTATTTTCATCAAATTAAACATCACTTTACAAATAAATTTGAACAAATTTGGAACTGAGAATCAAAATTCAATCCAATAGAATTTGAGATGTGTTGATTAGATCGATTGAAGTTGAGGTCATGTAGTCAAAGAGGAAAATTTTATCTATCGATCTTGAAGATGGATATTTATGTAAACTATACCAGTCATGGAATATATATTATTTTTATTAATGACAAGATAATTGAAATATGGTAAAAGGATACTTGAATTCGACCAAGAAAGGAGTTGAGAAAATACTATAAGTTAAATTTGTTGTTCTCATCAATGGGAACATGAAACATCGTGAATTTTATCAGAAAATAAATAATCAAAAAAAAATTCAATGAAATAATTATAAAATATTAAAAATAAAAAGTTTATAATTCCCCAACTATGAAGAAAATTACCAAAAGAGTAATTACTAAATTTATTATATAACAATATTAAATCAAGAGCCTACATGTTGATATAAACACTTGTGATATATCTCAACATGATTCATGGAGGAATATGATCAACACAAATCAATGCCATTTAGAAACCAATAATTTTCCCTAATGTACAAACCAATATTTATGAATATTCGAATTAGTGTACTTCTACATTCCAATGGTCTAAGACCTAAAAAATTGAGGGACGGGGTGATTGATTACAAAGATGACTGACCAATACCATCCTATGAAAAATCATTTGATGACCAAACCTACACGTACCATATAGAGTAGAGGGGATAGTTATTCATTAGTTGCATGATATGGGATTCAATGAAAATGAACATAGAATATAATAAGGTAATGATACAACCTCTTGAAAAGACAAGAACCCAAAATCCCTTTTCACTTCAATTGAATTATTATATTTCTTTATTATTTCCACTATTCATTAAACAAATAAAATTCCTAAACTCATTGAGAGTAATCCAATTATTATATCTGGTTATTCTATCATGTTCATAAATCATTATTCAATGGAGTGATTTATTATTATTATCCATTTAAGATTCAATAATGTTATAGTTTTGGTATTATAAAAATGAATGTTGAAACCCTAAATCAATACTTTTTTTTGAAATAAATTAATCCACTAAATTTAATTGAAAAATTTAATTATTGAATTAGAAAAAAATAAATTTTAATATTTGAGATAATAATATTTCTAAATGCCTCTCCATGTTTTGAACCCATTTCCAAGAACACAATTTTTTATTGAGCTTATTGTTTTTGATATAACATCAAACTATTCATTTTTCACGTGTCCATCCATAACCTATAGTTATTGTCTAATACTTCACAACAACATCATCACTCCAATATTTGTGTCTTATATTTTATTCAACCATATTCTCCTTGTTTTCTAGAAGCTTATTAGAAAATATATCCCTTAGATATTCATTGAAATTTATTTGGGTTAGAACATGATTGAAAAAATTCTAGTGTATGTAGGAAATATAAAATGTCATTTTGATATTTGAAAGGATCTGTAAATTGTTTTTGGAAATGTTGCTGGTAAGGGGAATTATGGGTTTCCCTGGGTTCCTTAATGAAGTAAACATAAATCAAAAATAGAAAAGCACACACAAGAAACGTTATTCCTAGAAAATTTTCATATATGTTACTATAATTGATGAAATTTCAAATTTTCTTCTTACACATGATCTAGAACGACAAAAAAAAATTTACATAATTTTTAACATGAAATCACTAATTTTTTAAACTTCCTAAAAATTATATTTTTGATTATCAATTAATGTCATTAATTTTTTTTTAAAAGTTATATTTGGGTGTTGGTTTCATCAGAGACAAATCTACTTTATTTTCTATGGATATTATGGGAACAATCCAGGGATGTGTGCCTCCATTCATCCAAAAAAACCTTTTAAATTTAACAAAAAAATATATATTTTGATAAAGATAATATAAATTGGAAATGAAACAAATGTTTATAGACATTAGTGCATTGACAGAACAATGTTATGAAATTCAAATTTAATGATTTTATGAAATGGGCCATCAACATCAACAGATACAAAACTTGTTTTTTTTAATTACAAGATAGGGTAAACACCCAAGAGGAAATTGAATTTATTAATGAATAATATGATTTTTTATACCTTCATTATGAACATGATGTATAGATTGATTCATAATTAATGAGAATACAATATTTTGGAAATTTGGAGCATAAAATACATCAAGTTGGATTTTTTTAAATGATGATTTATCATTCAAATACCTTTTATGATTCTTTTCGGGATGTTCTTTTACAAATATTTAGTTTATTAAAGGGAATATATAAAATAAAATTTTTATATTGTAGATGTTAATATGATTTTTATCTTGATTTTAAATATTATATTTTTTATTTATATTTTTTAAACACAAATACTTATCCATTTGCTCTGGATTATATGGACAATGTGGTGAAATTGTAAAAATATATTTTTTGTTGAAAAAATATTTTTTGTTCTTGAAACAATTGAATTATCCAAATCCCGGATTGGGGACTTGGAAATTAGTGTATAAACTTTAGGTAGTGATTGTTTATTTTTAAAATTGCTCAATTTTGATTTTTTCAGAAATGGATTGAATGTTTCCCCCTCTAAATATGAATTGGATGTGTCTAATTATATTTAGTTTTCATTAAAATAATTATCCACAGAATTTTAACTTGAACTATTGATTGTTCAAACTTTTATTTAATAATAAAAAGACAGTTTTATAGAGGATTTGAATGATAATATTATTTTAATTTTAAAGGAATTCCGGAAATAAAAATGAAATATAGAAATAATAAGTTTAAATGATTTTCAAGTTTAACTAGAATCCATGGTAGAAAACACATAGAATGGCCATAACAGAATTATTACAATGAATGTAGTGACTGATGATTTTCTTAGATTAGGTAATTGAAATTTAAAGATGAAATTTGAATAAAAAAACATGAAAATGAGATGAAATTAATTATTTCCTATTCTTATATGAATACCAAAACATATTTCTTAACATCTTGAGATTTTAATAACATTATATTCGATAACATATTTAACACAAAGCCCTAAGAATAAATAGACAACAAAATATTATTATTTTAATATAACCATTATAACTCACCAATTCAATTAGCAGATACGAATATGAATAATAAATTTATTAAAAATATATTAAATTAATGTTCAATTTAAATTTATTTATTAATTATTATTATACAATCAATAATTTTTTATTAAAATCTATTTATTCTTCAAAAATATGTTTATTCCAAAAAAATTTCTATTACTTTCTGAAAAAAATATTAAAATTTTTGCATAATTTTGGAAGATTTAGTTTTTTAAATAAAATTAATTTTTTATATAATCACATGTAAATTATATTTTGGTGATTGTTTTTGAAATGATTGATTTTTCACTAAATAGTGAATAATAATATTTTTATTGAAAACTATATTTTTTATTCTAAAATTTACAAAGTTATATATTATTGTAAAATGATTTAAAATAAATATTAGTTCAATTATATTTTCATTAATATAATTATGGTATTTATATTGAATTTAATATTTAATTTGTTGTAAAAATAATTTTTATTCTTAAATATGCATTTTTATAAAAAACTAATTTTTGATTTGGGATTTTTGTTTTAATGATAAATTGATTTCTATAAATCATAAAAAATATGTCTTAAAAAATATATTTAATATTTTTAATTTTGTGGTGAAATTTTGGAAATTAGATCCATTTTATTTATCTTAATTATGAATAATTACCATAGTAAATAAATATCACCATGACATGGGTAAATTGGGAAATTAAGGATACAAATATTGTAATAAGGCTTTCAAAATATACCAAAAACATTCCTTACATTCATTTTGTATGTACATTTCATCTATATTTATCCAAACATATAATATATGTCCTTTTCACATTTAGATATCTGTTTTAAAATTTATAATATTTAACTGAGAGATACAAACAAATATGTCACTTTTCTATTTTTAAAATCAATTTTAATTTTTGTTAGGACTAAATAGAGAATACTTTCGTTTATAAATATTCATTTGAAATATAAATTAATTTATTTATCATTTTAGTTTATATTTATTTTTAAATGAAAAAAATTAATACATTAATTTCTTGTGAAACAATAACAAAACATTTATTCTTTTAATAGGAATATAAAATATATAACATTAAAATATATTGAATCTAATATATTATAATTTTTTTTATTTCAGTTCATTATTTTTTAGAAAAATATACTATAATGTTTATTTTTTAATGCATTATATTCGAATTACATCATTTTATTGATGTATTTAAAGTCAAATTAGATGAATAGTGACCCCCAAAATGACATGAATGATATTTTATAATATATAATGGTTTATTATATTATTTAAGAATAATAAAATATAATACTAATTAAAATTAAATGAATATGTTTTAAATCTTAAAAAATGGTTCATTGAAGTTTTTTGACATTTTATTTTAATATTAATGATTCTTAAGGTGTAACCAACCTTAATACTTTCTAATTTTCAAAAGGGTTAATATCGGGTAAAAAATGAAATATATGGTACAAAACACTACCAAAACATGTATAAACTTTGTCATATGATATTATTTTGATCCATAATGATAATATATTTAAATTATATAATTTTGATCCATTATAATATAAATATTAATTTATATTAATTTTATACTTTAAAAACTCTCTATATAACCGTCTGCTCTCTAATAAAAGGGAACCTCATCTCATATATTCTTAAAAAATAAATATCATTTTTTATAATCACATACATTAATATCAATATTACATCCATAACAAAATCCTAGATTACATTGTTCAATTATAAATCCAATTGAAGATATATTTATGTAAAATCATAAAGAGGTTTTCCAAAGTAGATGTTTTGTTCTTTATCAAACGTTTTTTATTCTTCCACATTATACAAATATTATTCAACCATGACAATATAAAATAAAATTTATCAATAAAATAGTTATATTATTATTTTATAATTTCATAAGATACATCCATATCATCTTCTAAAAAATTTATAACAAAATAGACATTCATGTGTTTGGTGGACTACCAACTTACGAATCGTTATAAATAATTTTACATAACCAAATCTCATAGATGGTTATAATGATGGATTTAACATAAATATATATATTAAATTAATGAAATACATATCATTATATGAAATTAGTATATTATAAATTTTATAACTTTTCAATTCATTAAAAATGATATTTCCATTCATGCGTACATTTGGACTACTACCTCCACGAAGCGATGTGATTCATTTTTCACCACCACATCACATGAATCATATATATCTATCTATTTAAATAAATAATAAACTATTTATGTCAAAACGTTCATACTATAATTTTAAAATAATTCTTATTTTATTTTCCACATGACCATTGAAAAATTGAAAATGTTTCTTATGTGTATGTACGACCTACCGTCTCAATGATTGATATTTAATTCATTTTATTTAAAAAAATTAATTATTTATTGGTTTTAAAATTATAATTTATACATAAAAATAATTTTTTTTAATTATTATTATTCTTCATATGATCTAATAATTACTTGTTAATCTATAGTCAACCTACTGAATTTATTTTGGATATATGAATAGAATGTAATCTAAACATCTAATGTGAACTTAATTGCTTAATTAAATAATTTTAGCATGGGGATAAATAAAATATAAGGATTAGAAAAAAGAAAATAGGTTCATACATAATTAATTTATTAATATAATATCATTATCTAAGAGGATAAAGAAAATACTTGATGGTTTAGAATTGAGGTAACAGATTTCACCTCAATTTCCACTCGATTCTTTCATATTTGGTAACAAACACATATTTAATTTTATGCGGTGTATATATTTCCCATTTTTTAAAAAAATTAATATTTATTTATTTTTTTTGATTAATTATTCAATATAATTCACTGTTTCAAGATGAATGTTTAAAGTAAAATGTAATATTATTTCTTCTCTTGATCATGTATATATTTCTTCCATATCTATATTTTTCAAAAATGATTTATGATTATATTTTTTATTTACACAAAAAGTGTTTTATATTATATTTAAAATCATACTATAATTATTTAAATGGAATGAAATAAATCTTTATAATTTTCCCCTAAATAGTCAATTTATATACTTTTCTTTAAATATCAAAAATGTATTTTTTTAACTTATACAACATTTATAGACCTTCCCAACTCCATCACTATTTTATAGTACTTATATTGTTCAATAATACTTATATATTATTATAAAAATACTCATTCTGATTTTTTTCTCATCCATTATATTTGATTTACCAAAATACATGAATTTTCTTTAAAACTAGTTCTTTTGATGATTTGTACATCATATTTAATTAATTTGTTAGTTTTTAAATTTCTACTAAAATGTAATCTTTCTTGTGATAATTGAATTTTAAAATTTCGCTAGATATCCATAATATTTATAAAATGGATATTTTTATCTCCTAAACTCTATATCATTTTTACATACAATGTTTTACTTTGAATGTAATTTGATTAACTTGGGAAATATTGATATTATATAATATTGACACAATATGCAAATTTGTTGATATATAATATTGTTCATGAATTAAATTTATCATTCAATACATGAGGAATTAATTTTAACTAATTTTAGGAGTGGGGATCGAAGTTGCATTTCCCCTTGATGCATCAACATGCCCCATTAGACAAACTAGTAAGACAAATTAATTGGGTCTTTACACATAGTTCTAAACTATCCTGGTGGATGGAAATGAAATTAGAGGTATTATGAAATCTGAGATCATAACATACAATATTATCCAAAGGATAATTTCATGCTCATGTTATTGATTAAATGATAATTTTTTCTAATTATTAACTTTTATATTGATTATCCTTATTTACAAATTATATGTTACACTATATAAAACTGCTAAAAATAAATCGACATGACCATTTATTTGTTTTCATTTCCACAATATATGAAGAATAATTCTTTTAATGTGTTCAAGGATACCAAAACTTCTATTTTGTTATGTTTATATTTTATTCCAATCTTAAAATGGGTATTCTATATCTATTTGGTTATCCAATACTATTATACTAGTCAGTCCATTGGGAGTATATTCCATGCATATACTCCATTGTAATAACATAGATACCAAATCTATGTTACTAGATTTGTGGTTGTTACAATTGGTATTTGATAATGTTTAGTAAAAACATTAGGAATTAGAATTAAAATAAATGTTACTAACTTGATAGTTATGATAATAAATTATAGTATTTAAACATTTTCACTATTATAGGGATTTTTTATTTTGGATAAATATTCTTGACGATTATGATATGAACTAACCCTGTGAGTAATATTATTTAGTGATGTCACATAACAGAAGAAGAGGAATCAATACCCATGGAATATATAGGGATTTATCAACTGGGAAAGAAAATATAGTTGGTGTTGGGGCTAACTAAATCATGGTTGTATTAGGTTAGTTATCTTATTTAATGTCTAATAAACGTGAACATATAAAGAATAAAGTTGTTCCTTGAAATGATATACATATATTGGATTTTCTCATGATACTAAATCCATCATTTTCAATGGAACTACTTATCCAATGGTTGCTATAAAAGGGATCTCGTATCAATAAAATATATTTCTTGAATTGGGATGTAATGAAATAGAAATGGTTATAATAGTTGTGTATTGATTTAGAGGAGATTGTAAATAATAGTTTTCATTGATCCTAAATAACTAGGAGGATTAATAATAGACCATATGGGATGGAGATCATTTATCATAATATTCATTGATAAACTTTTCCCCATGAGGAATGAATTAAAATAAAGAGAAAGTTCTTTAACTAAAAAAAATGTGGAATAAAGTGATTTAAAATAAGGATATTCCTTTATATGAATATCTTGGTATGATATTTACTATTTATAAAATCTAGAGTCAAATATTGACCATTTATTTTAATATCTTAAGAAAACATCTGATTAGCATGAGTTTCCCAAATTTATTTGTTACACGACAAAATAGTATTATGTTACAATAAAAGAAAGAAGGAATGTTTAGGATCCTATATCTTCAAGGGATATCAAAATAAGAATAGGTAATCTATGAACCATGAAAAATGTAAACATTAAAAGAATAGGAGATGAAAAATAAAATTCCATTCATTTATTTATTTTAAATAACCATCATGATGTTCCAAATGATGTAGTGTAAAGTACTATAATCATAGAATAAAATTTATATAATTTATTATTTTACACTAATTATTATAAAAATTTAACTTCTTCAAAGTTTTCTAATAAAAATAAATATTTCCCTAAAACATTCAGAAGGGAGTTCTTAGTTATAAATCATAGTTTAAATATCACCACAATAAGGATGTATCAGTTAGTTATAATTATGAACCATAAACAATCCCTATTTATAGTATTGATTATTATATCTAGAGTTTATTTTTATACCATCTATGGTATAGATTAGTTTTCAAAATATAATGAATAAATTAGTGGAATTAAGAATGAAATTATGATTCATGATAATGATGTATAATTCATTATATTTATAGGGGAGACATCATCATCAGAGTCATGTCTATATTTTCTACTAGTAACTCTTACGAATGATATTATTTAGGAGGAAGAGAAAAAAATATCTAGATGAAAAAGGTAATCATAAAATTGAGGATGTTTAAATTATTTAGAAATACGTTGATGTATTTCCTGATAAATTAATTAGAGATCCACTAGAATCTAATGTTTAATTTTTTATTTCTTTAACAAATGATGAAAGAAATATATCAAATAATTCTAATAAAATTACCACTATTTAATTAGTGAAGTCAAAAAATAACTACAATAGTTGTGTGAAAAGTGATTTATATTCCTTAGTTCTTCATCTTTGGAAGATCCTATTAATTGTTTCAAGATTAATTAAGGATATATGAGGGCTTTAATTAATTATCAATAAATTAATACTATAATGATAATGAAAAAACACCATTTTCCACATATTGATGAATTATTTGATCAAATTCAAGAAGATCAATATTTTTTTGATGATTGAAATTCATTTTTGGTATCATAAATCTTTATTTAATTAGTATGATCTTCTAAAGAATACATATCATATGAGTTAAGAAAATTATGGATTTATTTTATTGACATTTTGATTGAATAATGAACTATCTATATTTAAGTACATAATGAAGAGAGTATTCATAGAATATCTAGATAATTTTATTGTGGTATTTATTTATGGTATAATTGTTTACTCTAGAAGTTATAAAGATCATAATAATCACATGTGACTCAATATTTAGTCTCCTATAGGAAATGAGTTATATGGGAAATTTAGACAGTATGAAATATAGATTCAGTAAGTTTCATTTCATGGCCATATTAAATCCAAGGATTGAATCTCAGTTGATCTTAAAGATAAATTGATATTAAATTAATGGAATTCATAAAAATCATATCTATGATATATAGTTTCATTGGTTTGGAAGGATACTATCATCAACTTGTTTACAAAATTTCCCGATTGGATAACCCATCAACCATATTTACATGTATAAGTGTTTAGTTAATTCGTAAAAAGTTATGTGAAGATTGTTTTTAATATTTTATGATTCATGTAATTTCCTTTTCTTACATGGACAATATAATCCCAAGTTACCCAGTTATAAGTATTTATTGAGATAATATCATCACTCTTAGATATTTTTTATGTTTACGGTTACTTTGATGAAATATTATTATAATTCTCTCGATAACTCAAATTGATTTCCTTCTTCTCTATTTATTCAATATATTTCCTTGTATAAGTAGCATTTTCTATTCTTTGTTTCTTAATATAATGTTTTTGTAGAAAAAATATGATTGTTTCTCTCTCTGATTATAAATCCATGGTATTCAATGTAACCATTTTTTTAAAATGTTTTAAAAAATGTTTTAAAAAGATATTTTAATATAATTTTAAAGGAAACATTATATTACAAAATTTAGGGTTTTAAGTTATTATTTTATATGTTTTAAAATAAGTTTTCAACGAATTGTTTCTCAATATACTGTATGTTTTAAAAATAGTTTTTCAATGAAAAAAGTATACTTACTCAAGAGTTTCCAAAAGATATTTCGATCTTATTTCCCATATAAATTAATATATATTAGAGTTACTTTTGGAATTTAGGTAAATTTCTCAATGATTCTATTCATATTATTTATCTGAATCGATTATGTTTTGATGGAATGAATTTGATTAAACATATTTATCTTTCACTAGTAATATGGTATTGAAACACACTTCTTCTTTCCATTATGGTTTATAAAGAAATGATTATGAAACCTATCACTTTATAAATGTTATGATATTATTACTTTTTTATAATACCCATATCATTTAAAGATATATGATATGGTTTTTTTTATCATGGGGAGAATGTATGTTTGATTTCATTATGATATGGGTGATACTAATATCTCCATCCACTAAATTGGGTAATGATTTATATCTCATGAGATTGACATGGCTGGAATGAGAACTAATCTATGTTTTGTATTGGAGGGCTAGAACGAGATATGAAATCTGTTTATTAATATAGGTATGGAATGAGGGGTGAAATTTGTTTAGTAATATAGGATTGGAAGGTGGTGTGAAACCGATTTAGTAAAGGACATTTTTCACTAATATGGTATCGATTACAATGCATTGACTTCTATGGGAATCAATATATATATATGTATGCGTGTCATCCAAAATTCCATGATTTATTCATATGTTATGCTTTAATGGATTATGTTCTTTATTTCCCTAGGATTTATCTCTTAAGAACTGCTAATCATTACACCGTGATTCAGGTATATGTTCTTTGATATGTAGGGTATGATCTTCTGTTTTCATGATCATATTGTCATACCCTAATTATCATGATTATGCTTACATATCTCCCTTGTTTTCCCTTACGGAGCATTTTAACTCACCCCTTGTATATTTCTTTTCCCCGAGGTTATGATGAAAATTTATTTGTTTGATGTATCTAAGAGGGGTTCTAGTCAAGAAGAACCTAGGGAGAGATAATGTAGCTTATTTGTGCCCCAGTTTTAATTTTCTCATGTTTCTAAATGCAGTAGTCTAGTATTGTCTTTGGGAATCTATTTGTATAATTTTTTATGTATTCCTCATATTTTATGTAATGTTAATGTATGAAAAGTGAGGGTATATAAAGTTGGAATTAGAGCAATGGTTTAGTTAACCTTTGTAAGTTATGTTGGATAAGAAAACCATAGTTGGAGATATAAGGACTTGTATAGTTATAAGTCTAAGGATATGGAAAATTACAAGAAAATGTACTTGAATTTTGGTAAAGGATAGAGTGAGTGGTTTCCCTGAAATACATCCCTTTATAGATACTACAAGTGTATGTGGATCAATCAAAAATATACCTTGGGGTAAAAACTCCGACTAGATGTTCTAGGCCAGAATCAGGATAATATATACATGAAAACGGGCCTTTTAGCACAACCGGTTTGACACTTACAGAGGCTATTCATTGGGAATTAACAAACTCTTCATGATCCGTTATGGTGAAATTAAATAGATTTTGGCTATGAATATCCTAGGATAAAACTGAGGTTCCATATATTAAAGAATGTGTCATAATTTATACATCTTATAAGTGACATTTTTCTATTATGTGGTTCCTCAATATGACAATTATTTCTTACTCAATGGTTTTGGTTTTAGTAAATGGATAGAACCCAAAGGAACCACTTTAATTGTGATTGTGATAGAAAATATAATTATTTTCTTCGTGAGAATTAAAATTATATGGGTTCAAGAATTCAAAACCTCATTGATTTTCTCACACAGTTTTTTCATTCTACGAATCCTAGTAGAATTATAAATGAGAAATGAAGGGAAAAACATTCTATTTAGTCTTTCAAGAAGTAATATCCACCATCTTTCCTATTGTAATCTAATTCACATGTTTTTGAATAATAGATTAGTACTTCTGAAAATATATTCTCCGTTCATTAGTATTTAGAGTATAATAAAGTCATTTTGGATGTTTATCGGTTATAAGGTGAAGAAGATCAGTGATGGAATCTAATAAACAATATTAGGCTATAATATGAGATTGAATCCATGGATTGGGACACGACTAGTAAAAAACACCTTTAACAGTACTTGAATAAGAATTTATCAGTGCTATAACATTGTAGACAATTTTATCATGGTTCAAAGGCCAAGTATTTTATCATATATAAAAAGTTCTGATAAATGGTATCTTTATCAATGTATATAAAAACACTGATAAAGAATAATTTTATCAGTGATTTTAAAAGGGATAATAAAATAGACCATTTATCATCTCTTTAGTTTAGTGCAGATAAAGATATCCTTTATCAACTTTTCAAAAAGTGGTGATAAAGGAATCATCCATTAGTGCTTCAATAAATGCTAATAAAGGATATGTTTATCAGTGATTTTAGAAGTGCCAATAAATATACCATTATCGGTTCTTTATAAAGTGCCATTAATGGATATGTTTATCAGTTCTTGAAAATGTGATGATAAAGGCCATCTTTATCAGTGCATTTAATAGAATTGAAAAATTTCATATTTATTTGTTCATTTTATAGCGCTAATAATTGTGGAAACTACAGTGTCAAGTTACAACTCATAACAAAGCCAAAAATAGGTGCAGTGTCCTATAACAACACACTTCATCACGAGAAATATAATACAAATGACCAAAATAAGATACAAATATTGATTTTAAATGAAATAAAATTTCAAACACAAATACATTAAAAGTCATTATTATAGAGCATGTAAATTGTTATTATAATGAAATTAATGTAAATATTTAATAAAAATATGCATTTGGAGTCATACACGAAACATCGTTTGTCGAATTGTGGTGTGAAAAATGACTATATGTCAAAAATGACATATGGATCATTTAACTAAAGTGCTAAAACAATTAGAATTTTTTCCATGTTGTGATATATGGGTTGTTTTTTGATTAAAATTAATATTAGTTTTGAGGACATGGATTCATACTCATCACACCGTGCATCAGATTAAGGTGTAGTATATTCTTACTCATAAAAAATGACTTATATGTCATTTTACTAAGGTACCAAAATAATCCAAATTTATTTTATCTATTTTGAGGAAGTTGTTTTTTTCACAGAAATTAATGTCAGTTTTGAATAAAAAGATGTAGCTAGAGTCATACATGTTAAAACATGGGTATGATTGAGGTGTTTCTAATTTCTGTTTCTTTAAAATGACTCATGTATCATTTTTTTAATGTATCAAAACAACCAGAATGCATTTTTGCTATTTTCAGTAAAACACTTTTTTTTACTAAAATTAAATTTAAAATAAGAACTACACACATTGAGACACACATGTGGAATCATATGTGGGTTTGACATGAGACTAATTCATACACATCAATAATGAATTAAAAATAATTGTCCCAAATTATCAAGGAAATATGAGCATGTATTATATATTTTTAGTGAGTGACACTTATTTGTATTAAAATGTCAATTTTAAACATATAACAGACACTTGGATTCATACTAGTCACACTGTGCATCAGATTGAGTTGCAGATAATTTCTTCACGTCAAAAATCACTCATGGATCATTTTTCAAAATTACTAAAACTGTACGAATTCATTATCTCTTTTGAGTATGTCACATGTTTTCTTCACAAAAAATAATGTCAATTATGAATAAAAACACACACTTGGAGTCATACGAGTCATTGTACCAAATTATCCATACAATCTGAGATCATTTTCTTGGTTTTCAGCGAGTGACACATTATTGTATTAAAATGACAATTTTAAAATAATAACAGACACTTGGAGTCATAACAGTCACATAGTGCATTGGTTTGAGATGTAGTTGATTCCTACAGGGAACAAATTATTGATATATCATTTTACTGAATTATCAATGCTATAAAAAAAGTTTTTCTCTATTTTGAGTACGTCAATTGTTTTTTCACTAAAAATAATGTTAGTTTTGAATAAAAATACGCACATCAAATCATAATGGTAACACCATGCATCAAATTGAGGCGATGATGATTTATATACATCTAAAATGACCCATATATTACTGTAATAGCGTATCAAAATATAACTATTAATTTCCACTATTTTGAGTATGCCACTTGTGTTTTTTACTAAAATGTCATTTTAAAATGGAAACATTCTTTTTAAGCCATATAGGTGGACTCATTTGTGGGTTTCACATAACACTAATTCATACTGGTCAAAAATGAATTGAGAATATGTTCCCTAAATTATCAATACAATATGATCATGTTTTCCTAGTTTTTAGTGAATGACACTTTTTTGTATTAAAATGTAAATTTTAAACTGATAACAGACACTTGGAGTCATACTAGTTGCATCATGAAAAATATTTTGGTGACGATAAATTATACACACCCAATATGACTCATGGATAATTTTACTAAATTAAAAAAACATTCCAAATGAGTTTTCTATGTTTTGAGTATATTAGATGTTTTTTACTTAAATTAATGTCAATTTTAATTAAAAGAGACACATGAAGTCATATAGGTCACCTCTTATGTCACACTTAGGTGAAAATAATTTTAAAACTCCCCAAATTACTCTTAGATGGTTTTAATAATTTTCCTAAACAATCATAATGTGCATCCTCTATTTCAAGTACACTACATGTGTTTTTTAACTAAAATGGGATTTTTAAACGGAAACATGCACTTTGAGCCATACTTGTGGCATCATCTGAGGTTTTGACATGATAATTATACATATACAAAAAAAATGAATTAAAAATAATTTCCCCAAATTATTAAGATAATCTGAGCATGTTAGATCATCTTTTAGTGAGGAGAACTTTTTTTATTGAAATATCAATTTTAAACTAATAACAGACACATGGAGTCATACCGGTCACATCGTGCACCACATTGAGCTATGGATGATTCATATACATCATAAATGACTCTTATATAATTTTACTAATGTACCAATACAATATGAATGAATTTTTAGAATTTGAAGCATATTATGTTTTTTACTAAAATTAATGTCAATTTTGAATAAAATGGCATACTTGGAGTCACATAGGTCACACCGTGAATCTTATTGAGGTGAGGATGAATTTTACATGTCCAAAATTACTCATGGATTGTTTTAGTAAATTATAAAAAAATCATAATGTGTTACCTCTATTTTGAGTATGTAACTTTTTTAACAAAAATTTCACTTTAAACCGGAAACATGCCATCTCACCCATACAAGTGGCATTGTGTGTGGGTATTAAATGAGACAGACTCATACATGTCACAAAGTAAATCATGAATCATTATAAAAAATTATCAAGACAACTAGAGTGAGTTTTCTTGGTTTTTTAGTGAGTGATAATGTTTTCTATTAAAACATCAATTTTAAATTGATAATGGTCCCTGATAGTCATAACGGTTACACATTGCATCTGATTTTGGTATAAATAATTTATACACGTCATATGTTACTCATTTTTCATTTTAATGAATTATAAAAAACAATCCTAATACATTTTCATAGTTTTGGGTACGTTAGTTACTTTTTCAATAAAAATTAATGTCATTTTTGAATAAAAAGTCATACTTTGAGTCATACTAGTAAGACTATACCTCATATTGAGGTTTTGATGATTTATGCATATCATAAAAGACTCATGGATAATTTTTATAAAGTACCAAAACAATCATAATGCATTTACTCTATTTTGAGTATGCCACTTGTGTTTTTTACTAAAATATCATGATAAACTAGAACAACACACATTGAGACATACATGTGAAATCGTGTATGGGGTATAAATGAGATTTATTCATATAGATAATAAATGAATTATAAGTCATTGACCCAAGATATAAATTCAATCCGAGAATGTTTTCTTGGATTTTATTTAGTGTCACTTTTTGTATTTAAATGACAATTTTAAATTGATAAAGGAAACATAGAGTCACACCAGTTACACCCTGCATTATATTTTTGTGTCACTAAATCCTACACAACCCAAATGTCCCATTGATCATTTTACTATACTATAATAAAATTCCTAATCTGTTTACTTCGTTATTAGTATCTAGCTATTTTTTCACTAAAATTAATATCAACTTTGAATAAAATGACACACTTAGAGTCCTATGGGTTACACTGTGAGTTGGATTGAGGTAAATATTATTTATACACGTCCAAAATCACTCATGGATCATTTTCATAATGTATCAAAAAAATTAGAAATCATTTCATATTTTTTGAGTATGTCTCTTGTGTTTTTTAATAAAATTTAATTTCAAACTAAAAACATGAAATTTTAGCCATACTGGTGGCATCATGTGTGGGTTTTACATGACAATGATTCGTACACCTTAAGAATTAATTATGAGTATTTTAGCCAAATTTTCATGTTATGTGGTGAAAAAAATTATACCAATAAGTCACCTAGAACACTTATATAATGGTTCTTATATTAAGTGTTAAGTGTTTGTGCACTTTTATACAATTGTTCTAAAAAACCATTGTATGATCTTCATTCTACTTTATTGTATGAAAATTTTAGTGTTTTCATGCCAAATGTTATTATCCTCCTCCTCCATAGTCTCTAAATTGGAATTTTTTTCCGCCTTCACCTCCACATCAGTCTCACCCTCCACCTTTGCATGTGCCTCTACATCCTCCTCCGCGTCAACCTTCACCTCAGAATTCACTATTCTCTTACAATTGTATTGTTTGTAAGTCTTTACTTATAAAAAAAATTATTTCCTCCATTATAATTTTCCTTTATAAAGAGATGAAAATTAATATATAAGAATTCTAAAACTAATTATTCACACCCCAATTGTATTTCGAATGTCGTAACTCATTCTAGGTCACAAAACTAAGCGTTAATCACCTAAATTTGTGGTCGGTATACATTCTGAAAAAATAACACTTACCACTCATCTCTAAAAAATTGATTTATTCTTTTGATTGACTTGGTTATTTGTAGGATTGATAGTAGTGAAAAAATATAGGCAACCAAATTATTATGAAATATATTTAATGAAATAGTAATTTCCTTTAGAAACTATCAAATGGGAGATGCTGGTCTTTTTATTTTTTTATGATATCTCTTATAAATTTTCTAACATAATATCCACAATAGGTGTCATTATATTTTTTTTGTGCTGCAGAAATATTGTCCAAAATAAATAAATTGTTTTGAAATTTTTTTATAGTTAAATATATATATATATACCTTAATCTGTTTCCATTTTTATTAATCCACATGATTTATCCACTAAGACACCAAAATCATTCCACTATCTAGCATGAATTGAAATAAAAACCTATCATAACAAAATTCTTTTTAAAACATTGTATTAACATATAATATTAATTTCATCTTTAAAATGTTGATTGCAGTGTATTACATATTCATAATACAGATCATGTGTGGTTGGTTGGTTTAATATACATGAATTGGATCCAGAAAAAATATATATTTTGGGTGACTATATTGATTTCTATAACTATCCAGTGAATCCTGAAAAAAAAAACAATTAAGTAATGAAAAAATTAAAAATATATTTTATATGATTATATTTTAGAGATTAAACCATGCATTGTAGGCACAAAAAGAGTCTATAATATAACCTAACTTTTTTCTTATTTATTTCTTCCTCATTCAAAGTAATTTTTGTTTTAGAAATGATATATGACTTAATCAATCCAAATAGTGCTTCACATGATCGTCCCTTTATAGTGTTTTGGTATAAACTTATGTACAAAATATGAATAATTAATCACTTTTATAAACATTTTAGATCACTATTTGGATCGAGGTATTTTGAAAATGTAGCTTATGAATATATTCAAAACTGAGATTCCCAAACCTTCTTACTTGAGAATCTCTTTTTAGAGTATGAAGACCAATTCTATATGTCAAGGAATCTCCATATATTTCTTCATTATATTCAATGTACGACATAATATTATCTTTAAATTTAGTATCTATATGAATTTGTAATGATAATTAATTTCTTCTATGGAACTGGTGGGGGGAAGGTACTCTCAGAAGGTTGTTTAGTTTTCTCAATTGATATACTAGATTTTCATGATTCGAAATTCCGTTTCCCGACTACTTTATCCATATATAATATCAAACCCCACTTCATATTTTTATCCTCAATTGTTACATGTTTTTAATCTGAATGTTTTTTAAAGACTTTCCACGTGTAGCTTTATAATATTTGATGACCATTCTTTGAATGCTCTAATAGAAACATAGACTATTTTAATATCTAGACCATTAAGTGGAAAAGTAAACTCAGTAGTCTACTCATAATCTACATGAATTCCCACACTTGTGTTATCTTTTAGGAGGTCATGATTATGTATCTAGTCTCCTAGTATATTATAATCTTTACCCATCACAACACGGCGGTACAAGGGTGTTGAATGATACAAATCACACACAACTATACCCTATAGAATTTGAGTAATATGAAGTTATTAGAAGTTGTTTTATTCACATTTAGGATAAAGAGTAATTAAAAAACTGATTACCTTAGGTACGGTTTGGGGTTGGGGGATGACAAGCCATAATACCAGTGGGATCATATGGTTCATGTTCAGTTCTTTGATCCACCGCCAGTTTTCTTTCATCATTTCTTATACATTAGTCTGCCAAACTAGGGAAAAAATAATATCTTGTAGTGAAGATATATGTGTCTGTAATCATATCATCATATTATATCTATCCTTATATGGTATTATCTTCTTGAAATATGTTTAATGAGAGACTCTAAAATCTAATACTCCAACACGACCATTTTGTTTAGGCTGTTTCAAAGCTAATGAAAGTAGCTTTTCATATACTACAAGAATTGATTATTCTTGTGTCTTAACCATATAAAAAACTATTAAAAAATAATATATATTTTTATGTAATATTATTATAAATAATAATGAATTACAATTATATCATTCTTACACATTATTCCATTACATTTTTTAATCAACTAATTTACCCTATTAATTTAGATAATCCTCCTAACATATCATATGATGTGGGATGGAAGTGGCTTTAAATTTTGATTCATCAATATGCCTATAAAAAAAGGAAAATATCATGTTTCAGATCACACAATTAAACATTTATTTTGGATTTAAAATAAACACCAATTTTGTCTCTAATGAAGCCTATATCATCCTTGCTTTGCAATAGGGGTATGTTGGTTTTGATGCCCAATATTTATTTTGATCAATATTTTGTTTTTTCATAAATTAATAATTTTGAATAAATTATGTTAAAGTAAATAATACCAAATAATATATTATAGACTTCAATGCACCTGAAATAATTTCTCGTTGTGCCAATTAATGAAAGCAGTCTGTCTCTCTTACATTATAATGTGTGTATTACTAAGTGGTGAGTGGGGCATCATGTTCCCTTTAGCATCCTGAAGATGTATTTTTATATGAAGAGTCTATAAGCCTCTATGGAATTTTTTAATGGAAATTAAGACAAATTTCGCACTGAAATCCTCTAAAATAAACGTGGTCTGCAAAGAATAATTAAAATTAAATAAATATTTAATTATATAATTTCTCAGTAAAATTGTGAAAATATAATTTATCATTACTGTTATATCATTCAAGAGGATTTCCATCATTATAGGTATGCCATGGTTCCATTAATCAATATCAATCAAAAAAATTATCCTCATTGTGACCACATGATAAATAATGAATGTTGACATGTTGGGGTCAATAGGTTGGCCACATTGATTCCATTGAACCTCAAAATTTATACCCTAAAGTATTTCTTTGATAATTTTATTCGACATTGTGATGTTTCATTGTTATTATTTTTTTCATAATTTTTTTTTCGATACCTGAATATTTCTGCATTTTCATCATTCAAAATATATTATTCCTCAGGATTGGTGACATCATCATATGCAAAATACATTGTCTGCATGATTTTTCAAACATTCAATTCATCTTCAATAACAAAAAAACAATACACTTCATGCATAAAAGTCCACAATTACATGTAACTTTCATGAAAATTGTTACTTTCTTGAAACAATATATAATACTTCAATACTACTTTACTACTAACCTTCACTACCTTTATTTAATCCATCTTCATATGTTGAATATCTTACATCTCTCGATGAGGGATTGGACTCCCACTTTCAAACTAGCCTTCCTCCCATAATTGGGATGAAAAAATTCATTGATGACTTACCTCTCGAACTATTATTATTTCAGTTTTTTGTTTTGTAATTTTCAATAATATTTTGTGTACATGAATCTATGTTTCTTTAAATACTCTAACCAAAATTCATCCAATGATCATTTTGGATGACTATTAGTCAGAGTGGTTAAAAAATAAAAGATAGGGGGGATGATTCTCAACACAAAAAAATGCAATAATAACTATTGGAGAGAAAAAATTAATATTTTCAATGAGATTAAAAAATAACATAAATACAATTGTAATTATGAATTCTAACATATTACTTTACAAAATTGAAGGAATAAACATTCAAATCCACATGACTTCCACTCAAAATCATTTATTTTTTTCCATATCCTATGAAATGTGACTTTTTTTGGACTGGATTAGAGGAGAAACCATATTGTGGTGGTATAGATGTTATGTGGATATGAGATCTTGAAAACTGGAAATTTCTATAAGATTCCAAGAGAAATTTTCATGAAGATAATGCTGAATATTGGGTCGAAGAGCTCTGCTCATTGTGGGAATAATACATTTGAGAGTCAGAATTGATTACTCATCGTAGTAGTATCCTCATCCAAGTATGCTTAAATGTATAGTTAAAATAATATCCAATGTGACCTCACTAAAAATGAAATTAATTTTTGATGAAGTTTTTTCAAAAGTAACCAACTGAGTTACAAAAGATAATTCATATCATGAAACCAAAAAAAATATTCATTATGTTTTGATTGATTTTTCCTTGTCATTTTTTGTGTTCCCATGAAGTTGGAAATTATAAGGATGATTGGAAAAAAGAGGTAAATAATGAGTTTGGAGATTTTATATTCAATTTCATATTAGTTTCCTTGAAAAATATTAATGAATATAATCCGAGTGGGAGGTATGCCATCAAGGAAATTTGGAACCACAATGATGGAAGGAAGGGTAGTTTGAAAGAGGGAGTCTAGACCATAATGAATAGATGTAAGGAAATCAATCCTATTAGAGAGCATTAAATAATGTTACTAGAGGTTAGTCGTACTGATGTATTGAATTATAATATCTCTGTTCATGAAATTAATAATTTTTTATACAAGATATATGGAATTTTGGACTTTTATGCATAGAGTGTATAATATTATATATCAATCTTTCCAAAATTTAATACTTATTTACACAACCATATTTATGAAACATGTGGTCATTTTTTATGGAAATTTATTTTTGTTTCTCGTGAATATTATGTGTTGTATTCTTCTTTCACAATAGCAGATAGAGATTCTATTCACAGTAGTCTCGTATGATGTTAGAATGAGTTTATAGGGTGGGGGTGCCATTGTGCTGGTATAGGTTGGGGGAGAGAAATAAGATAATCTTAAATAAAATAGACACTAATATCTATTTTTTACATATTTTTACATATATATATATATTATTTATGCTAATAAAATTTTGAATAAGTTCTAATATCAATCCCAGATTAAATATAAGATTCTCATAAATAAAGAATAGTAATCTTCAGTCTCCGAAGACCATCAACAAGAGTATAATATACTAGGATTGTACCTATCACTTTAGAATAACCCTATATAGAATCATCCATGTCTTCAGAAAATATAACCTCTATAAAAATCATGGTTTGAAGTTTCCATGCTTGGTGAAGAAAATGATGACCTAAGAAGGTATTATTTCAATTTAAAAATGGTTTCATTTTTTAAACTTTCAATAGTTTCATGTATCATGTGTTATGAATAAAAAATATACTATAGATGCCACTTATAAATTTCTCAATATGTTTTTGTGTTTTGTTTTGATATTCTGTGGTACAACCCAATACAACAACCACTATTTATGATGCATCCCCCACTATAGTTATCCCTTAGTGTTGCCCTGTACTATTTATGCATGCCCCCAACATGTGATAGCTCTCTCCACATCATCAACAACCTAGGTTTCTTATATTTGAGCATGGTCTCTATATAATAGTGTTATATCTTATATACTAATTTTTTTATGTTACCACAATTTTTAATACTTGTATATGATTTTTCTTAGCATAAATTTCGGACAAAAACCACCTCATATAGTAAGAAAATATTTACTAATATCGATCAATGAGTATTATGTTGTTTAAATAAATTATTTAATAATAATATTTTTCCAAGTGACTTAAGGAGTACCCTAGAGTCATATGTATTCTTTGTGTTATCCAATTCTCACCTATAGTGCACAAGTCTTGTGTAGTTTCTCCTTTTCAATTTTTCATAAATATTATCAACAATAAATTTCTCTATAGAGATTCCAAAAAAACATTTTTCTAAAATATCATATAGACTCCTTCGCATTCATTCACAACTAACTATATCATGATTAAATATCTTAAATCATTATCGCTACGTATTAAAACATGGATAAAAAACCATCTCCTACCTCAAATTATCTGTCATCAGTACCACCAATTAATCCTTTCATGAATTCATATGGGATTCTAAATATGGCATTCATGTGTAGCATGTGGTGAAAAAATAATATTACTTATCCACACAGGCAATACACATATGTTGACTGACCATACAATATAAATTCATCCTTCTCTTCCTCCGAAATAGTTGTTAGTGGAGGAAAAAATGAACTAGAACCACTCGATTTTATTTAATGGCGAGGAGATGAGGTTTATGGTTCTTCATGGTCAAGAAATATACACAAAAATCAAAAAGTGGATCCCTGAAAATCAAACAATGATAGAGGAAAGTATAAAATAACACATATTTGATTCTTTCCATGTTTAGTTAGAGGGAACCTAGGGGAGTCACACTGGTATCAGAGGATTTCTATAAGATCTTGAGAGTTGCAAGTGACTGAGTCATGATTAGGGTTCTTTTAAATAGGTCTGAGACACTTTTAATAATTCTTTCATAAAAGCGCTAATAATGATCCCATTTATCAGTAGTAAAGTGATAATAACTAATAAATGCGATATTTATCAATGCTAAAAAATCACCGATAAAGGATTTCCTATTTTAAATACATAAATATATTTATTATTATTTTATAATTATTTAAATAAAAATAATTATTTATTTATAATTATATTATTACTAATTAAAATATAAATTTTTGTAATTTTAATATATAAAAATAAAATGTAAAAAATAATAATCATTTATTTATAAAAATTATAAAATTATAAAATTATAAATATATATAGTAAATATACATTAATAAATATATTTATTTATAAATATTTATTTACAAATATATTTTTATCATTATTAATCGATATATAATCCTAAATACTTCATTTTAAAAATGAATACAGCATAAACATATTGAAAATTTATATAAGGTTTACAAATTAAATATAAATTATTAAAAAAAATATAGTTATATACATTGAATATACTAATACATAGTAAATAAATAAATTTAAAAAATAATTGAAAATTAAAAAATTGAAAAATAGAATAAAAAATGAAAAAATGTTATAAATGAATACCCTAACCATAGTAGTATTAAAAATAAATAAATAATGTTGACCGATTAAAATCATTATATAGCATACTATAATAATAACTCTAAAATAAACTAAAATTTTAATAAATTACATCAATATTAGGTGAATGTGTTTCTATATATTGTGTAAATATATTTGTATGTGCATTTGTATATAAAAATGCATTATATATGTGTGTGTGTACGTGTATAAAATCAATCTAACACACGATGTTTGATATATGTTAAGTTGAAAAATCATATAAAATTAAAAAAGATTAAGATATTAATATTTGTTAATTAACATTTTATTCTTTTTATATATATATATATATTTAATATATATTATTTATTATGTTTTATAATTATAATATTTATATATTATACTTATTCATTTTTGTTAATAATTCTTTCAAGAATAAATTTGTAAATAATTTTTCAATTTATTCATTTATTCATTTTTTTGTTTAATTTTTTCAATTTATTAATTTTATATTTCTATATTTAATATAAACAGTTTATTAATATATATAGTCTATATATAGGTATATTTAATGTATTCATTTATATCAATAATTATTGAATTAATTAAATATTTATTTATTTTTTAATTTACAAATATTAAATTTTTATTTGTTTATTAAATTCATTTTACATATCAATAGATTTAATATATACTATTTACTATTTTTTAAAATCTATATATATGTATATTCAATTAAATAATTTTTACAAATAATTATTTAATTAATAAACTGTAATTTTTATATTTTTATTTGTTTACATGTTTAATTTTATTGTGATCATTTACCAACACTTTATTAATACCGATAAAGGTCATTATTTATCACTATTTTATTTTTAACGCTTATAAGGGGTGCCATTTACTAGTGCTTATTTTAGGGATGATAATGATAGAATTCATTAGTGAATTTTTCTTGCATTGCTAAATTCCAACACTATTTAAAGCATTTTTTGTATTAGTTCAAGTTCAAGAACTTATTTTTCAATATATACAATCCTTTTATTATGTGTACCAAGATGGAGAAAGAGTTCCTTGAGTTGTAGCAATGAGATGATGACACATTTGGTACCTACAATGCTAATTCCCTAAGACTTGTATGGTACGCTCTAGGAATTATCATCCAACTTGATAGTAATGTGGGAGGGTTATTTAGTGGATTAAATCCAAGTCTTAGAAGGGAGTTTTCCATAGGAGAATTTTTTAGCTACAAATAGATTGTTTTTTGTGAAATCGAGGTAGAAATGTAGGTTGGATTCACATATCAACCTCATGGTTTTGACAAGAAAATGAAGATTAAGTTCAAATGAAAATCTAAACACCATTTACAAAATAAGATGATTTTTCATTTATGCTCTATATGTGTGAATATGCATAGAGTAATTTTACTTAAGGGTACTAGTAAATGTTTTAAGAGCGCAAAGGAAGGTCACTGGGAAATTAATTATCAAAATGATGGGAAGAAGATAACTCAATATTATAAAGGAAAAAAACCCACATAGAAGTCACCTCCCAAAATTTAGTGCAACATGTATAGGGAGAACATGCATTATTCTATCTATTTCCCAAACCCCAGGGTTGGTGCTGATGATTTACACAAACAACCTCTTTAGATGGGGGACAAGGGGAATTATCATGCAATCACTATTTATGATGATGGGCATGATTATGACATGATAAAAGGTGCACTTACCTACCACTCTAAAACTAATCATTTCATATTTGATTTTGGAATTAACCGCTCATTCATATATAAAGAATTTGATATGCATGTTATTTATCATCCAAAACAATTAGATGTGGAATTATTGGTGCAAACCCATAACAGACGACGATTGGATTCCATGTCTATGATTTTTCTACGGTGGAAGTTTTTGGTAATGTGCTTCTTGTAAATCTTATGATTCTTATTTTGGTTGAATATAATGCCATATTAGGCATGGATTGGATTTCTATACATAAATATCGCATCAATTTCCAAGGAATGGATGTTATGTCGGATATTTCAATCCCTCAATTTTTCATCCATCAATGTGATGAGAAATGTGAATATCCTATTGATCTTACATAGAGTGTATGGTTATAATTACCATTTTAAAGGTTCATTTATATCAAATGGTTGGGGAGAAAATTAACATTGATGATAAGTTTATTATTTGAGAATATGTTAATGTCTTTCCGAAAGAGTTTCCTAGTCTCTCATCAAAATGTGACGTTGTGTTCTCAATAGAAATTATACTTGATTCTACAGAAATTTCAATGAATCCTTATAGAGTGAACCAAATTGAGTTATATGAATTGAAAAATAAAGTCCATAAAAACCTATATTGGTGATTCATCTGGCTCAGTGTCTCGCCTTGGGGTAGAACAGTTTTTATTGTGAAAAAGAAATATGGATCAATGCGACTCTGCATTGATTATTAGAACTTGAAAAATATTACAATAAAAAACAAGTACCCTCTTCTACATATTTATGACTTGTTTGATCAACTTCACAGAGCTCAGTACATTTCCCTGATTGACTTTTATTATAGATATCATTAATTGAGTTTCAAGAGAGTGGTTATACTCAAGATGACATTCCATAAAATTTTTACACACTGTGAATATATAGTGATTTCTTTTTATCTTACTAATTCTTCTACTATCGCCATAGATTTAACGAATAGAGTCATTAGAGACTACATCGATCAGTTTTTTGGAATTATTTATTGATGATATTCTTAACTATTTAAAGTGAAATGATGACCCTAAAGATAACATTAGAAGTGTAATAAATACCCTAAGGAAGGATGAGATATATAAAAAATTTAAAAATTGTAAATTTTGCTGCATGAAGTTTTATTTTTGGGTATAATAATATCAAGAAATGGTACAAATTGATATCAATCAATATAGGAGGCTATTGGATGACGGCCAATACCAACCATGTTGACTATGATCTAAATATTTAAAGGTTTGGCTACATATTTTTGATGGTTTATGGAGAAGTTTTCATGACTATGTAATCATCTGACCAAGTTAATTGGAAGAGTGTCAACTTCCACTAGATAGATGAATTGGAGGAAAATTTCTTGGAACTAAAGAAAGGTTGGTCCTCAAAACTGTGCTTACATTATCCTATAATGAAGAAGGGTTTTTAATCTATAATGAAAAGTCCAAAAATGTATTGTCATCTGTTATTATATAGAATAACATGGTTCTATCCCATGCCTCATTAACGTTGAATATTCACATGTCAGGATTTAGAGTTAGAAAAGATATTTTTCGCAATAATGATATACTTGTATTATCTATTTGAGGAATTGTGTATATATATAAACACCATAAAAGACTAAAATATATAATCACACTGAAGGATATGAACATGTTTTAGAGAAGATGGCTAGAGTTGAAAAGGATTAATACTTCTCTATACATTACCACCCTAAGAAATCGAACAGGGTGGCCTATTCTTTGAGTCAGAAGGATCTTTCCAGCTCATCCTTGATGAAGATCACAAAAGTACCAATATTTATACATTTGCACTGGATAGATCATGAAATCCTAAAGGACTGGAATATATCTTATCTTTCTCCAATTAATGTTCTATCCTCAGTCCAATTAAATATTAAGGAGGTGTAGAAGGAAGATGAATAACTGCAAATGAATGTCAAAAATGATAATGAGTTCAAGCTTGATTTGGATGCAATGATAAGTTTCAAGAATTGTGTGTGTGTTCTTTCTATACCAGATTTAGATGAGCTGTTAGAGGAAGCTCACTTTTATTTATTATCAATTCATCCAAGTTGTATGAAGATGTAGTGGGACTAAAAATAGTACTTCTAGTGGGATACCATGAAGAGACATATTGAAGAGTTTGTATCTCAGAGCTTAGTATGCCATCAAGTTAAGGATGAAGGATAAAAGTCAAAGGGGATGTTACATTCATTCACCAAACTATAATGGAAATGGGAGAACTTCATTGTGGTTTTTTTCATTGGACTAACTAAAAATAATAAAGGTTATAGTTCTATATGGTAGTAGTCGATCACCATATTTTGTTGGAACATATCATCACTATCAGACAAGAATTATCCCCAGATCAGCTTTCTAGATTGTAAATTAAATAAGCGGAAATGGTTCATGGTGTACCACAGTCCATTGTATCAGATTAGGATCTGAGTTTTAGCTCAACGTTCAAGAAAAGTATTTAGTACGAACATGATAAAAAATTCCATTTCAACACTTCTTATTATCATCATACAGAAGTTCAGTCAGAAAAAACAATTAAAACACTATGGAATACATTGTGATCTTGTTCTCTATATTTCATAGTTGGTTTGGATCAATCCATTCCGCATTTTGAGTATTCTTACAAAAATAGATTTCACTCAAGCATTCAGATTTTTCCTTACGAATCCCACTATGGGAAAAGATTTTGAGTTCCAATGTGTTGGGATGATGTTGGAGAAAGAAATATATTGGGGCATGAGATTGCTAAATAAATGGTCGAGAAGCTTAAAGTAATTCGGTAATATATAAAGGAAGATTAAAATAAACAAAAAATTTAGGTTGATAACCATAAGCATGAATTATAATTTGAATTTGGATAAAAGGAATCTCTTTGAATCTCACCATGGAAGAAAGTATTGAGTTTCAATAAAAAAAGGGAAATAGTCCCTATGTATATCGTTCCCTTTGATATTATTGACCGTATTGGGATGATATCATATCACATGGAACTTTTGACAAGTACCTATCTAATAAATGAGGTATTCCATGAAACTATTTTGAAGAACTACATACCTAATCCATCACATCAATTGAACTTAGAGGTCATACCACTGGAGCAGGATCTATCTTATGAAGAACAACCAGTTGAAATGCTAGATCTATTATAGAAAGTCCTATGAATCAAGACCACTCCCCTATTAAATGTTTGTTGGAGAAATAACTAGTTTTAGGAATCTATGTGGGAACTTAAGGATATGATGAAGCATAAATATCCTCATTTTTTTCCAAGTGATAAATTTCAAGGGAGAAATTCATTTTAAGGTGGGTAGAATGTAACACCTCGATTTTATATAGAAATTTTTTCTCGAATAAGTTATATTTTCATTTATGTCATGAAATACGCTAGGTAAAACATTCATTTCACAAGACACCATTTTTTCTTATTCTACACAGAACCCCTACACATCATAAATTATATGCAACATAGAATCATTGTCTATTACATGCAACATCAACTTAGTTTATGGTACACGCAACCCTGATGTTTCTACAAACATCATTTTTTTGATATACTTATTTAATTGAGATAATTATAATAAATGCATTAAAAATAGTGGTATAAATATTGATAACTGCTCTTAAAATATTGCATACATTTTATTTATATAAATAAAACCTATTGATTATGATTTATATAACTACTGTTAATGTCCTTATATGTTTAAAAATATTATGAACAACACCTTTTGTCCTCCTATGAAATAAAATAAAAAATAATTTTAGACACATATAGAAATTGAATTTTATAAAATAAACTTAATTTTTGAATTAATAATCCCAAAATTATCATAGAGTAAATTTTTGGGATTTTTCTAAGAATCATTTTTTTGATGAATACTGATAATACAACATTTAATTTAAAGACTATCGTTATGTATAAATAATTATTAATGTTAAATTATAGTTTAAATTTGTTTTAAGGTCAAATTAGATCAATTATAAATATATTAATATAATTTAGCTCATTATAATTGATTTCACATGGAAATTTAATATAAAAACATAATAAAATTTTTATCATATTTGTACATTAAAACCCATTAATTTCTTCTCGTATGTGAGATTAAAATTAATATAAATTTTTACACTTTTGTGAGTTGAATTTAAAAAAATTACATAAACTAGTGTAATTGGTATAATATTTATAGTCTAATTGTTTCATTTTTATTTTTAACCAAAATGATTAGTAAAAGTTATTAAAATGTATCACAGTGATTATAGTAAAATTAAGCTTAATTATGGACTAAAACATAATCATAGGGGCCCAAATGACCAAGAAAATTGTAAAAAAATCCATTGGATGGCCATATTTTAGGTATAAAACGTCCATTTTTTTAAATTTTGTTTGTTATGACTATGTTTTTGTAAGAAAACGCTTACACCTAACATGTTTTTAGAAATGCCAAGTGTGTCCTTTCTATTCCCTATAAAAGGCTACCACCAATCCCTCTTATTGACACCTCTCAAAACAGTTAGGTTATGCAAGCATCTGAATATTACACTTCAAAACAACCCTACATTCCTCTTATAATCCTTCCCTTGGGATGATGATAGTCCAAATAATCTTTTTGGAATAAACCAAAATGAGTTACCCGATTAAGAGGTAACATCTTTTGTCAATCTCCTTTCTTTTTTTTCTCCACAACAACATTATTTTTATTCATCTATTATATATAAAAATTTTTATAGTCAATATACTATGATTTTTTAGGATAATTTTTCTAACTACACTTACAAACACCTCTATTTAATGGGTAATGAACATATTTTTTATGTGTACAGTGAAGTACCGCCTCACTAAACAATGATTGTTAATTATTCCATTACCAACTACCACGACAGACATTATGATTGGATATATATTTTTATATGTCATATATTATATTAATTACTTATTTTATCTTATTTATTACTTTTACAACATGTATTTTTTTCCATTTGGTGTAAATACAATAATTTCGTTTGAGGATGTGGGGACTAATGCCCCCTCAATGTGATATTATTGTTTCACACAATATGTGGATTGTATTCAGGATGGTTTAAATGAATATATAATATCATAAATCTAATGAAATTATGATATATAAACATTTGTTTACATATATTTCTTTTACTTTATTTATTTCAAAATGAAAATTGAATGGAAATTTTGTTCATGCGTATGTACGACCTATTGTATCCATGAACGATGTATTCCTTTTTATACTTCTATATATTATATATTATCATAAAACACATATAATTTATATAAATGATATTTATATATTGTTTTTTATTATAGAAATAATTATATAAAGTATATGAACAAAAGTTATAATAAATTAAGACAAACTGAAGAATACAGCGAATATTCCAGAAGTGAAATCCTAATAAAGTATTGTCATCAAGATGGTAATATAAGTTGGTAATCATACCATATATGGTATTAGATATAAAAATAGGGTTCTATAAAAGATGTATAATAAATTAAATTTATTATATAGGTGTTTTTAATGAGTGCGACGAGTTTCAAGACACATGGTAAGGGGATTACATCTCACCTTTTATTTCCAAGAGATACATGCTATGTTCGATAGTCATTCATTTTGTGTGGTGTATATACTAACCATGGTTGTATTAAATGTATCTTATAATAAAATTTATGAAAATTCACATATCCATTTCATTATATTTCATTGATGGTGTTTATATTTCAAAGGTGACAAAATCTGTAAAATATTTCGGTCTCAATTTCCCTCATTAAGACTCAAGTTTTTTATGCACCTAAATTATATTTTTAGGTATATATACTCCCATTTTACATTTCATATAGTTGTATTTATTTCATTCATGATATTTTAAGCTTAATTTAATTTATATTTATTACCTTCATAATATGAACTCATGTTACCCTGTTATAAGAGTAAATTGAGACAATCACATTGATTTTCAATATTATTTATGTTTATTATTAAATTGATGAAATATTATGATCCATATATAAATAAAACTCATTAATTTCATTATCCTCAGTTTATTCAAGATTTTTAATTGTATAAGTACCATTTCCCCAGTCTTTGGTACTTTATAAAATGTTTTTATGAAAAATTTGATCGTTCCTCTCTCCACTCAGAAATCTATTATATTAAAAAAACAACTTGTTAAAAAATGTTTTCATAAATGTTTTAAAAATATATTTTAATCCCCTTTTAAAGGAAAAATTATTTTGGAAACGTTTTTTGGTTTTTCATGATTCTCTTATAGGTTTTCATATATTTTTTCAATGAAAAAGGTTTTCAAAATGTTCAATGTTTTAGTTTTTTTCAATGAAAAATTGATATTTTCCTCAAGAAATGTTGTGAAAAAATATATCAAAATTATTTACCATTTATTATAATTCCAATAGGTTTTAAAAATTCCATTTTTGAAAAATTAATCAATGTTTCCATTCATATAATTTCTCTCAATGTATTGTTTTTTGACATGTAATTGATGAAACCCATTTCTCTATCATGGGTAATATGCTTTTGAAACCCACTTATTTTCATAGGTTATGTTTATGATGAAATTATTATGAAAGCAATATTTTTTTATAGGTTATTATTGAATGACATGTTTATAATACCCAATTAATTTCATTTCTAATGACAGGTTTATTTTTGACCTTTAGGAACATGTGTGTATGATATCATTATGAGATCGGTGAGACCTATATCTCCATCCAATTCATTTGGTATTGATTTATATCTAAAGAGATGAAAATGTATGGATTAATAAATGAACCGAGTTTCCTATTACATGGCTATAATTGTAAATGAACTCGGTACAGTAATACATGGTTCAAATGAGGGGTGAACTCGGTTTTATAATATAAGGATAAAATGAGTTGTGTACCTGGTTCGGTAATGGAATTTGTTCACTAACATGGTTTCAATAAAAATGCCTTTATTACTATGGAAATCATTATATATTATTATGTGTCCACCAAAATTCCATGTTTTATGACTATTTAATGCTTTCACGGCTTATGCTCTTTATTTTCATATGATTCATGTTTTATGAGCTGGAACAATTTATGTCTTGTTTCAAGTATATGATCTTTGATATATAATATATGATCTTCTATTTTAATGATCATTTTATGATAATGATAATTCTTATATATCACCCTTGTATACAATTACTATGAATCTTATCTCACCCCTTTTATGTTTTATTTCCCACATTTTATAAAGCTATGTATTATGTTTTTTGTGTCTATGAATAGTTCTAGTCAAGACGAACCTAGTGGGAGATGGCGTTTTTCATCTATGTACTAGTGTTTCTGATCCCTTCTTTCTAAAGGAATTATACAATTATGTCATTTTGGTGTATATTTGAATAATGTTTTAAGTATTCAGAAAATGTTATGTATTGTTAATATAAGAAAAGAAAGGGTCTCTATATAAAAAACATTTCAAAAAATTATAAAAATCGATAATATTATATATCAATGTAAAAAAAAGTAAATGTAACAACAATTATATACTATGGAAATAGATGAGGGATGAAAAAGAGACTACACAATTTTTGTGGGATAATGGTTTGGGGATGACCAAGTAATGGATGGAATATGTACCAAAAATTGGAGGGTATTGGTGTAGGAAGTTATTAGTAGAGAAAAAGTCTGAGAGAACATTCGATGAGAGGGAGGATGAATGAGTTATGAGGATGGAGATGGCTGAGTAGTTTTTAATCTATATTGTGACGATTTAAAAAAAACCATAATAATTGGTTATCTAATGTAATGATGAAAAAAATTCCTAAAAATAAAAACCCAATTGTTATTATTTTTCAAAACCATTAAAATATACTCAATATTTTTATAGATTATGGAATATGTGAAAATAATGTATTACTAACTATGATAATAGGATTTTTGTCATAGTTCTAAAAATTAGTGGAGAAAAATCCTTTTTGAAAAAATAATATTAAAAAAATTAGAAGATTCCAGGAGTCATTTAATATATTTATGAGGAATTATATGAATAGGAATATTAAATTCTAAATTACATAATTATTCAAAAACCAATTACTATTTAGTAAATATCTATCATCATTATGATATTTTTAAAATGTTGTTATAATTTCTACTAGTTACTTAGGATTTTTTATAAATATTTTATTATGTTCATGATGACAACCTTATATTCAGAAAAATTAAATTTTCTATTTTATGCCATTTATCACTTCAGAAATCAAAATAATATTTATAAAAATTATGAATTATAGGATATATTTACATGATTAGTCTTTTTGTATTAACACCCTCTACCCATAAAAAATAAGTTAAATTATATACATTTAGCATTATTATATATATATTTACGGAATATTATATTATTTAATTTCAATAAACTAATTTTAATGAGTTGTTTTATGAACTAAAAAATAATATGTTTTTTCGTGGTGTGTGAATAAATTATAAAAATGTTAACTTTATATCTCTAATTAATGTACACTTATTAATGAGATAATATCTATACATAAAATTCCACATAAATTTAAAAAAATTATAAGGGATTAGATGATTAATTTTTATCTAAAAACACTATATCAATAAAAAAAATTCATCCAATATTACCATTAGATAATACATTCCAGGAAACTTTCCTGTCCTTGTATTAACCTACAATACCAGAAATATACTATTTTCAATATATTTTTTATAATAACTAATTTTCATGGAAAATAACGAAAGATTTGAATTTATTAATATTTTTGGCTGATTAAAAATCTGGTGTATGGTATTATAACCATATAGTAGGAAAAAGAAGTGCAAAAGTACATGTATGTGGGAAATTACCAGTCATCTTTACAATCTAGACACCACAGAAAACAATTATTTATTCATTTAAACTTGATTGGAAACATAATTTTTACTTTACATGCTCATAAAGATGAATTGAAATTAATTTATGACTTTATGTAACAATAATATGAATTTTTTCATGGTTAGAACATATTGAATTGTATTTACCATTTTTAGTATAACACTTATTTGAAATGATTTTTTTTATTAATTTATTTTTTTCTGTTGTTATAATTATATTATTATTATTACTTACACCATGTTAAAAACGTTATATGACTGATAGGATTTTTTTATTAAATATTTATATAGAATGGTATTTAGTTATTAAAAATCATCATCACAATCATCATCATTTTTTTCTATGTGTAATGGGAGAAAGTCATCACACCCATTAATAAGAGGATATGAATGAACGGTGGGGGGTCTCTTTCCTCCATAGTGAGAAAATCTTCATGGGGATTAATGTATGAAACTATAAATAACTTATTTATCTTATCAATCATTTTCTTATTATTCTTATATTCTTCCCTAAGTTATTTTTTTGTCTAGGGTTCTTGGAATATAGGGTTTTCTATATGTTAAGTTGAATCATATAAGAACCATGAGGCATTTTTTATTTGTGCAAGAAGAGTCATTTGTTTGTAATTTTCAATATTTTTTAAGTCATATCATCACTATATGGGTTTCTAATAACTGTTCATCACTCTAGAATTTGTTTAGATTATACTTTTTTTACAAAAATTTTTATAATTAATTTATTTGGATTCACCAAGTCTCAATGAAGAGTATTATATTAGTAAAACTCGATGAAATGTTGTTAAACCCATCAAGATTGGGGGTTCTATTATCTCTCCCCTATTGACTAAAAATAATTATATTTAACTATATTTCATCAATTATTTATGGTTTTAAATAAATTTATACAAATTATAATGGTATCTCATATTTTCCATGATGGATTTATAATGCGTTCCACTTTATTTAAAAAATATTTGTGACTTTGAGGGATTTCCATAAAATGTGAAAATATTATGCATTAAATTACTACTTATTGTTCCCCATGTTTTTATTAAATGTTTGATAGATTATATTAGGAATTAGTTTGAATATATATTGATTACATGATTTATTATTCTTTAATAAAAATCTCAATTCATGGTATTTATGTTTAATTTCATGTATAATGGAATATTTGGAAAACCATCCATACTTTAATAAGTTTTTTATATTATTAAACACCAATATTTGTATTCTTTATGAAAGGAGAAGTTTGGGATATACCTAACACTGAGAGGGGGTGAATCGGTGTTGGGGACTTTTTATCAAAAATTCCAACATTCTATCACAGTTCTTCTTGAACTATTAGGATCTTGATTCTCTTATTCTCTTTTCCCCGTCACATGAAATAATTGAAAAAAATAGAAATATGCAGTCAATATTTTTACAGTGTTCATCACTCAATAAGAGAAGCTACATTCTTTCCATGCCTGGGAATGACTTGTGAATGGATTCTATATTATAATGTGGTATACAACTAAAATGGATCGACAGGGAAAAAAATCATATAGTCTATGTGGCTCCATAAACATGGTGGGGGAAGGGGATAATCATTTCCCAATGTGAGTCCCTACACTCGGAGGGGGAAGGGAAATAATCATTCTTCCTGAACTGGTGAATACCTAGTCCAACATACTGCACCTTACTGGTTCATTATACTGCCTCTGAAGAGAGTATTATTACTTCTTGAATAAGGTAGGTTCTTCTCTTGATATTCTTCATTGTTATTCACTTGTTTTCTTGCAAAGAAGTAGGAAATAAAATATCATCTTCTTTCTCTCTTCTTTTCTTGTGAAAAACCAACTACACTAGAACTCGCTCTTATTCCAACATTCTCCTTTAGTGAAAAACTAACTGCACATAGATAACTTCTATTATTTTATGCCAGAATCACAAACTCCATTTTTTATGATCAAATAAATGAAGTATAGCTCAGAATAGCATCATCACAGTTATTCTAACCTGAGTAATAATCAGTCTCTATGTGGGCACAATTGATTCTTCTTGGACACATTGTAATATGGAATGTTGTTGGGGTGTCTTCACAAGACCTGGTTCACCTAAAATAGATATTCAGAACTTCTATTTGCAAAGACCCGTCATGAAGATCCTTAGAAAAGCTCTTTCGTAGAGCTCCTTCACGGAGCACACTACATTGCATAACTCACTACTTCACTTCTCTCACTGCTTTACAGAGCTTTCACCTTCGCAGTGGACACAACATCACTGAGCTCCCGACCTTCACAGATATCAGATCTTTCGCAAAGTGAATTACCTTTGTAAAACTCATATCTCCCACAAAGAAAATGGCCTTTATAGAGATGCCAACATTTCAAAGCTCTCTAAGCCTTTTCGGAACAACCTATATTCGTGAATCACGTTTCCTTTGTAGAAAAATATTCTTTGCAATGCTTCTTCACGATTTGAGAGCTCTAAAATTTTCGTGAATTCTATCTACTTATCTCGAGGGGGTGGGGACTGTTTTTAGGAATTTATCATCAACTCTAGAACCTTCTTAGGAACCTCAGTTCCATGTCTACAGCAAATTCTAGAGCTCTGAAATTTATACTGAAATTCAATCTATTTCACGAAGCACCATGGCTATTTTCATGATTTGTGATGCACGTTATAATCGTGAAGTCCTCCATCTAATACATTGTGCCTCCATAATGCTTTTTATTCCTTTGTGTAGCTGTGATGCAATTTATTTCATCACCCTTCCACGATGATCCTTCTTCTTTTGCACCGCAAATCTTTCTTGCGAAGACCTTTATCTCAACCATTCGCAAAGATTGACTTAATATTGAAGAACATTGTAAACATTCTTCATGCCTTTGAGAAATACACTACATGAAGACTATCATTGTGAAATTCATGCCATCTCCATATTTTGATATGCTCTTCAAGGAAATAAACTTTTCATAATGCAATCCTTACTCCATATTTTGGACACCAAATTTATTTAAACACTGGGAAACTGCATCACCATAGACACTTGCTTCTACAAGACCGACCATACTGATTGCCTACATCATTTCCCCCCTTTCCTTCATAATAATTTCATCATAATTTCTCCATCCAAATTATGTTCTTTTTGAAATACAGACCAGAAAAGAATCGTCATATTTACTGAGGAAAGCATTATAAATTCCCCATTTTCCAGCATCATCTTTCCTTCCAAAATCAACTGAATGGATTGGAATAAACATAAATCCAATCTCATGAATGGATTTTTTGAATGTTAAGATATTGCAAGGTCACCTCCAAGTACTACTTTTTCACATTGATTGGTCTTTCTTCATTTATGCACATGAGTGCATGCTTGATGTGTAATCTTCCAAACTAAATGCACACTCTTCTATTCTTCTTCTCTCCATGAAAATCACTGAATTCTTTTCATTTTGATGATCACACTTACAACATCACCTTCCACCATTTCTTCTTCAGTCATCCTCAGATAGGCGATACATCAACATTCTCCATTGTTGTAAAAAATGTGTCACCTTTGAAAAATTTTCTTTGAACATTTAGATTAGCGCATCAATCATCTGATTCGACTTTATAGTGAATTTACCAAGCATGAAATCCAAATCCATGATTGAAATGAAAATTATATTAATCCTCATTTTATCCAATCTTCATTAAAATTTGAGTATTTCTTCATTTATTTCTTAATTTTGACCAGAATAGACAACTGTTTCCAACAAATACAATATTCATACCTAAAGTGGTCCCAACAATCTCACCCTTTGTACGTTGTATTCTATACCTTAAATATCTCCTCAATAGAATGTTCCATTGTCAAAATGTAAATCTTCCCTCTCCCCTTACTTATTTCTTTCCCCTATACATTTATTTCACTTATCTCACCATTATTGAAAAGAAATGCAATGTTCATTGTAGAGAGGGTATCATTTAATACTTAAGAAACGTGTCATCAATCATTTCACTCTATGTCTACATAAGTAATGCTCCGTGCAGAAAACAGGAGGATTTGATTTAGACAAAAATGTTTTCCATTACCCACTGAATAAGACACCTCTTGAGATGATAACTCATGTACTTCTCTTCAAGGGATTTCCACATTTATTCCAAGATTAGGATAATAACAGTGACGTGAAATAATCAACTTGAAACTCCTGCACTCTCCCCAATAAAAGGATCAAAAAAATCCAAGTGGAATTGTCAAGATAGGTGTCCTTGGGACACATTCACTCTTCTTATGTAACTAATTAACATTGTTACTCCCCCTTTGTAGAATGATCCTTATTTTAAATAACCCACGATGAGGGATTTAGAAATTATATAACTTTTCCAACAACATGATATTAAGAAAATATTCAAATTAATTGATTTTTATACCAACTATTATTGATAATAATTGAGATAATGACTCTGTCAGCTTCTTCATGTGTCTCCCCTCAAGGGAACACATCTAATCACGGAATCCAATGTTCCCATTGATAACTTACCTCACCTTCAATTGTATTTATTATAATTTAAAATAAAATATACAAGGATTTAAGGGAATAAGGTGGATCCTGATTTCTTAATAAATGTAAATAACACAGTTAAGATGATTTTCTAAAACAAGATGCACCATTCTTCAAACTTTCCCAACTGATCATCAATACTGATTATTTTTGTGTTGATGTCAATTCGTCTTACATTACATTATGTGTGAGTCTTCTCTCTTAAAAAGATTTAAAAGCACTATAATCTCATGGTGCCACATTCATCTTCATGATGAATTCTTGATGGTATGGAGTAAATTCAAAGCATCTATGTGACTGGCCTTGTTGAACCTCACATACAAAACTTCTTTGTCTTTAAATAAAATCTTATTATTGTTTTTAGCACTATCCTTAGACTATGAATCTTTCATCTTTAGCATTATTTCAAAATATTATGCCCAAACCACCAATATATCATTAGGGGATGAGGTATCAAGATTGGGTGTTCTACATGGATTCTTCATAGTGTCATCCTTCTTTTTAGTTCTTTTGGATGCACTAACCTTCAACCTCGTGTATTTAGAATCCGACTATATTCATCTTTAATTCTTCAAATCTTATTGGGGGATTTTTTTCACATTATTCATCAGATTTCTTCCAAAGGATTCTTCTTCATTCTTACCCAACTTTTGTGGTCTTCTTATCTTATCATCTTTGGAAACCAGTTTAAACGAACATTCACAATTCATGTGACCCCTCCTATTGCATACATCAAAGATGTTAACTATGATTATAAATATGTTTGAAGTATACATATGCTTCTAGATCTGTGCATGTTTCTTCTTATTCTCTGGATTTCTCCGTACTGAGATGGGATTTCCTTGTGCTTTTACATTTAAGGTGTCGTACCAACAATCTAGTGCACAATGCCCAAATCTATTACAACAACAGCATTATCCAATAAACCTTAACTTCTTCCTATCATCTTTATATGGTTGTTGAATCTTCTTATTGAATGGTTGTGCTTTTTGTGGGGGAGATATATTCCACACTTGTTCCCCTATCCACCATAGTAATGATGGTATGTTTCTTCTCATTCATATTCATCCATACATGTTTAGAATTTTTTCCGAACAAGACATTTTTGTAGAATCAATTTTAGATGCATTAGTATAAGTTGGTATGGGTGGTACCATTACTTTCTCAGGATATTGTGATAGATAAATGAGTTAAACAATGATATTTTTGTCACATTTTGGAGGAATTTTGATAGTATAATCCTCCAGTAAGCATTGACTAATAACAGCAACTATTTTGTTCTTTTGTGGAGACTCAATATGTGACTTCTGAAGATTTCTCAACTAAAATTCCAATTATAAACATCTCATATTGAGTATGACTTCCAAGGCTTCAATAATTCAAATCTTCTCTTCACAATCCATCTATAATCTATGAACATAATCTTCATGTATCTTTACATTGTTTTGTAGAAAATAGTAATGTTATTTGATTTTCTTCTAGTTTTCTTTCAAATATACCTCCTTGACATTGTTTCTCCTTTTCATCTTATCATCATGTGCATGGATCTTTAGTTCTAGAGTCTTGTTGACTCCCCCTTTTTCTTAAACATCCTTGATTCACTTAGAAGAACATATATAAAATACCCTATTTGTTACTTCAAAGGATCCAACTTGTCTGGAGAGCATTAAAAATACAACAATTTTTGATTGTGTGCCTTTCTCCAAAACAACAATTTGTTCTTATTGTTTAGTGATATTTTCCAACATTGATTGAAATACTCCAAAAAACAGGGACGTAATTTATTTAGGAATACCATGAAGAATAATTCTTAATCTATCAACTGATATTTCTTGAGATGTTATAGATTGATCATCACCACTTTGTCTAGCATGTTCAAGATGAGAATGATTTCCAAATGTACTAACACATTCCACTGGAACAGTTAAGGTAGGAAGGTTTTCCATATTCTTTGTGTAAACTTCATCCACCTTATCATTACAATCCATGTATGGTGTGTATTAAATACTAGCCTGATATGGGGAACCGGATGCTTCTGCTTCCTTAGATAAGAGGGAATTATTCTTTTACATTATGTACTCCTTATTTTTATTATTTATCATGGTCTTCATAGATAGAGAATTCTTTCAAAGATAAATGAATATTCACACAAACTTATATTCATTTTTCAATCAGGAAAGGAACTCATGTCTTAAACATAGAATAACGTCTCTGTAGAGAATCCAAATGGGGTGAACCTATCCCTCTAATTCCAATTGAGAGGACTAGTTTGGGATATACCTCAAACTAAGAGGGGGTGAATAAGTGTTGGGGAATTTTTATCCCCAATTACAAATTTCAATCCCTATACCTCTTGATAGGTTAGGATGTTGGTTCTCTTATTCACATTTCCCTATCACATGAAATAATATAAAGCATTAGAAATATACACATGATATTTTTACAAGTTTCACCACTAAATAAGAGAAGATTCATCCTTTCCATGCATAGGAATGACCAGTTAATGGATTATCTTCTATAATGTGATATGATGTTACAATGGATCGACTAGGAGAATGGTCTTCTAGTCTATGTGGCTCCCTACACTTAGAGGGGGTATGGAGATAATCACTTCCCGATGTGAGTCCCTACACTCAGAGGGGTAAGGGAAATAATCCTTTTCCATGAACTAGTGATGACCTATTACAACATACAACACCTTGATGGTTCTTTATACTGTCTTTAATGATAGTCTTCTTCCTTCTTAATTAAGGCAGGTTCTTCTCTTGATCTTCTTTAGTGATATTCACTTGGTTTCTTACAAAGTAGTAGGCATGAACCTCCCATCTTCTTTCTCCCTTCTTTACTTGCGCAAAACCAACTATATTAGAACTCACTCTTCCTCCCACCTTCACCATAAGTGCAAAACCAACTAAACTGAGATCACTTTTCTTCGATGCTATAATCACATACTCCATTTGTGACTATCTGATCAATGAAGTAATACTCATCATAGCATCATCAAAATTATTCTTCACTAATTAATAATTAGTTTCAATGTGGGCACACTAGAATATTCATGGACACACTATAATATGGAATATTGTAGTGGTGTTTAAGAAGAACTAGTTCAACTAAACCAGATATTCCAAATTCTTGACTGCAAAGCTCCTTCGCAAAGCTCCTTCGAAAATCTCGTTCCCAATGGTTCTTCAAAGAGCACACTGCTTCGTAAAGCCCACTACTTCACAGAGCTCTAACCTTCACAGAGGACACACCTTCATGGATCTCTCTACCTTCATAGAGTACAATGAATTGGCAAAGTGAATTTCCATTATGAAACCCACAAATGTTGAAAAGAAATCTTCTTTTGTAGATCTCACAACTTCTCAAATATCACTAAGCCTTTGCAGAACAATCTATCATCGCAAAGCAAGTTTCCTTCGTAGAACAACTTTTTTCATGACTCTTCTTTGCGATTTGAGATCTCTTAAATTCTCGTGAAGTTTCTCTACTTCTATTTAGGGGTTAGAGGCATATTTTTAGGCCTTTCCCACCGACTCTAGAACTTTCCATCCACCTCAACACCACATCAGCTTCAAGTCACAGAGCACCAAAATTTCCTCCAAAATTCACTTGTTTTTGTGATGCACCGTGGCTATTTTCATGATTCCCAAAGTTCAACATAATCAAAAAGTTTTCATTCAAATCCTTTGTGCCACTATGATGCACTTTTTCCCTTTGATAAGCCACAATGATCTTTCTTCCTTCACCCTTCCATGATTCTCCTACTTCCTTTGTTCCCTAAATCTTTCTTGCGGAGCTCTTCATCTATGTCATTCGCAAAGCTTGTGGTAATAGTAAAGAATGCTATCTACTTTCCGCATTCCTTAATGAAATACACTTCATGAATTCTATATTCATGAAGTGCCTTTGCCATATTTTTATATTCTCTACAAGAAAATCATCTTTTCACAATGCTATCCCAACTCAAAATTTTGGACCACAAAAATTTTGCAGACATAGTGAATCTACACCAGCATAGAAACCTGCTTCTGTAAAACCAACCTGGATAATCGTGTACATAATTTCTCTACATTTCCTTTATAATGTATGCATCATAAGTTCTCTAACAAACTTATTATATTTTTTAAATAAAGACCCGCAAAGAATCATTATATTTATTGAAGAATTCATTTTAACTTACCTATGTTCTAGAATCATCTTTCTTTCCAATATCAACTGAATGTGATTGGCATCACCTTTACTCCAATCTAATGCATGGCTATTTTTAATGTCATGTTCATGAATTTTCACCTATCTCTACTACTTTTTCACAAGATTTTGGTGTTCTTAATTTATGCACAAGAGTGAATGCATGATGTGTTCTCATCCAAATAGAATGAACACTATTATCCACTTCTAATCATCATGCAAGTCAGATAATTATTATCTTTTTTATGATCACAGTTACTACATCACCTTCATCCATTTATACTTCAGTCATCCTTTGATGGATGACACATCACAATTCTTTAATATTGTAAACAATGTTTCACCTTTGAAATAAGTTTTTTGAAATTTTTCAGTGCATCAACGGTCTAATATGACCATATGGGAAATTTCCCATGCATGAAATCCAATGATATGATTACATAACAATTATATTTTCATAATAATTTCAGATAATCTCTATTAACCTTGGAGTCATTCTTCAACTCCTTCTACATTTTGACAAGCATTGACAACTATTGACAATAAATAAATTCTTCACACACAAAGGGGTCCTAACAATCTCCCATTTTTAATTTTTTTTCAATACATTAAATATATCCTCAACTAATTATGTCAATGTCAAAATGAGAATATTCTCTCTCCCCTTGCATCATTCTTTCCCCTAGGCTTTCATTTCACTTCTCTCCCCTTATTGATATGAAATACAATTTTCATACTAGAGTGGGTATCATTTCTTACATAATCTATGTGCTTCCAATCATTTCACCCTAAGTCAACTTGAGAAATGCTCGGTGTAGAAAAAAAGGGGATTTGATTTTGACCACAAAAACCAATTGAATATGACACCTCATGAAATGTGAACTCATGTAATAATATTCAAGGGATTTCTACACTTAGTCCAGAGTTATGATAATAAGAATGATATGAAGTAATCAATCTAAAAGTCATGAACTCATCCCTTCAAAAAGGATAAATAACATCCATGTGAAATTGGATGGTCAAGTCAAATGGGACACTATCACTCTTATCATGTCATAGGATAACATTGTTACTCCCAATTTGTAGAATGATATTTATTTTTAGTAACCAATGATGATAGATTTAGAAATAACAAACCTTTTACAATGAAATGATCGTCATTCAATCTTCAGAGTAATTGATTTTTATACCAACTGATGTTGATACTGATTGAGGTAATCACTCTGGAAACTTTTTCATGTGTCTCCCCATCAAGGGAACACTTCTAATCTCTGAATCATAGGTTCTCTTCTAGTGATATTACCTCAACTTCAATTCCATGTATGATAATACAAATTACAATACACAAGGATTTACAGGAATACGGTGGATCCTCCTTGCTTCATTAATGTAAACAATAATGTTGAGATTATTTTATCAACCATGATTCTCTATTCTTCACACATTCACAACTGATATTCAATGATGATTGTGAATGTGTGGGCCTCAATACATATTCCATTTCTTTATGTGTGAGTCTTCACATATGAAGGGAATTCAAAGAAATATAATGTTATGGTGGAACATTTATATTCTTGAGGAATTCTTATTGGGTTGATGTAAATTCAAAGCATTCTCTAACAGTTTGAATAGATTTGTTACAACTCACACAAAAAACATCTTTTCCTTCAGGTAATTTTTTGGTTTTTAGCACTATCCTTATCCTGTGCATATTTCATCTTTTTCATTCATTCCAAATATTCTGTCTAAACCAGAAATATATCATTAGTTATTGAGGCATCAAGATTGGATCATCTACATGGTTTCTTATAAGTGTCATCCTTCTGAGTAGTTCTTTAGGATGCACATAACTTCAACATCGTGGATTTAAAATCCAAGAAATTGAAATCTTTATTTCATGAAAACATCATGGGAGTATTTGTTTTCACGTTATTCATCAGATGTCTTCCCAAGGATTGTTTATTATTCTTACCCATCATCTATGGTATTCTTTTCTGAACATCTTAGGGTAGCTGTTGAAATGAATATGCACCATTCATGTTACCACTCCTATTGCATAAATCATTGATGTTATCTAACATTCCAAAACTTTTTTCTATATACATATGCTTCTGGATTTGTTAATGTTTCTTCATCATCTCTGGATTTCTCCCCCTTGTGATGGGCTTTCTCTATGCTTTTAAATTTAAGGGTTTGTACGACAATCCAAATCAAAATTCCCAAATCAATTATAGTAGCTATATTGACCCACAAACCTTGAAATCTTCCTATATTTTTTAAAGGTCGCTAAATCTTCTTCTTGAATTGTTATGTTTTCTATGGGGAGTTATCTCCCACACTCTTTCCCATATCCACCATATCCATGGTTTTAGGTTTATTCTCATTATTTTTCATCCATACTAGTTTAGAATTTTCCTTCCAACCTACTCATTTTGTAGAAGGAATTTTGGGGACATTAGTAAAAGGTGGTATGGATGGTACATTTACTTCATCAGGTGATTATAATAGATTAATGAGTAAATGTACGATATTTTTGTCACTTGTTGCAGGTATTTTGATAGTAGAATCCTCCAGAATATATTGAGTACTAGCAACAACTATTTTGTTTATTTTTTGGAGATTCAATATGTTTCGTCTAAATATTGGTCAACTTAGATTCCAATTATATACATGTCATACTAAGGATGAATTCTTGGTCATAAATCATAGTCATATTCTCCTCAAAAGACATATATAATCATTCAAATTCGTCTTCATGCATTATTACTTTATTTCTAACAAAGAGTAAAGTTCTGTGATCTTCTTAGATTCTACTTCCAAATTTACCTCCTTGACCTCATTGCTTTTTTTATCTCATCTTCAAGTTAATGGATCTTCTCTTCTGCAGTCTTGCTAACTCTCTCTTTTTCTTCATCATCATTGATACACATTGAATAACATACTTCAAATACCCTATTTTTTGCTTCAAAGGCTCCAACTTATCTAGTGTGCTTTAAAAATTCAATAATTTTTTCTTGTAAGCCTTTCTCCAAAACATAAGTTTTTTCTTCCAGTTGATTGATATTTTCCTGCATGCATTGAAATACTCCACAAACCATGGATGTAATTTCATCAGGATGAACAAGCAGAATCATTATTAATCAATTAACTAATATTTCTTGAGATGTTGTAGATTGATCATCACCACATTTTCTTGTGTGTTCATCATGAGAATGATTTTCAATGGTACTATCACATAACTCTGGATTAGTTGAGGTATGTTGGTTGTCCATATTATTGGTTGAAACATGAGACACCTTCTCATTAAATTCCATGTATGGTCTATATTCAATATTGGACTGATATGGGGAACCATATTCTTCCTCTTATAAAGATGAGAGGGACTTCTTCTTCAACTTTCCCAACATCTTTCTTTTTATATTTATCATGGTATTGGTAGATATATCCTTCTATTCAGAGATAGATGAATCTTAACAAATAATATTATTAATTTTTGAATAAGGAAAGGAACTCAAGTCTTCAAAAGGGAATAAAAAAACTATAGAGAATCCACCTGAGGAGAACTTGTCCCTTTGATACCAATTGAGAGGACTAGATTGGGATATTCCAAACAATGATAGAGGGGGTGAGTCAGTGTTGGGGACTTTTTGTCCTCAATTCCATCTTTCAATCCCTATACCTTTTGGCATGTTAGGATCTTGATTAAATTATTATGTTTTCACTGTAGAATGAAATAATATAATTCAGTATAAATTTTCACACAATATTTATTCAAGGTTCACCACTAAATAAGAGAAGCTATGTCCTTTCCATGGATGGGAATGACCATTGCATGGGTTATCTACTATAATGTGAAATGTTTTTATAGTGGATCAAATTAGAAAACAATCATCTAGTTTTTTTGGATCCTTACACATGGAGAGGGGTAAAATATAATCGCTTCCCTATGTGTGTCCCTACACTCGGAGGGGGAATGGAAATCATCCCTCTTTTTGAACTGGTGATCACCTAGTCCAACTTACAACACATTGCTGGTTCTTTATACAGCCAATGAAGGAGTACCTCTTCCATTTTGAAATAGGTAGGTTCTGCTCTTAATCTTCTTCAGTTCTATTCACTTGGATGCATGCAAAGTAGTAGACAAGAAACTCTTGTCTTATTTCTCCATTATTTAATAGTGCAAATCCAACAGCACTAAAACTCGCTCTTCTTCCCACTTTCTCCATTAGTCTAAAACCAACTGCACTGAGATCACTTATCTTCTTCATTGCCAGATTCACAAACTCCCTTTGGGACTATCAGATCAATGAAGTAATGTTCAGCATAACATCATCTCAATTATTATTCCCTGATTAATAATCTATCTCTATGTGGGCACACTTTATTCTTCTTGGACACACTATTATATGAGTTAGTATAGTGGTGTATTCCAACAAATTGGTTCACCTAAACCAAATATTCAAAACATATGTTTGAAAAACTCCATTAGGATGATCCTTAATAAATCTCCTTTACATTTATCCTTCACATAGCACACTACTTCACAGATCTAATTACCTTGCAGTGCTCTTACCTTCACATAGAACATTCCTTCATGGTGCTCCCAGCCTTCTTAGAGCTTTGAGATTTTGCAAAGCAAAATTCCTTTGAGAAAACCACATCCACCATAATGAAAATTGCCTTCACAGAGCTCAAAACATCACAAAGCTCACTAAGCCTTTACAGAGAAACCTTTTTTCACAATGCACGTTGCCTTTGTAGAACCACTTTCATCATGAAGCTTCATCATGATTCGAGAGCTCTAAAATTCTCATGAAGTGTCTATACATATATAAAGGGGTTAAGGGATTATTTATAAGATTTTACCTTCAACTCTAGAACCTTCCAGCCTCCTTAGCTCCACAGCAGCATCAAGTTGTGAAGCTCCAAAATATCTGCTAAAAGACACTCTGTTTCCCGAAGCACAATGGATACTATCTTGATTCCCGATGCACTTCTTAATCTCAAAGTGTTTCGTCAAATCCTCTAAACTATTGAAATGATATTTCTCCCATTGCACCACCATAATTCTCTTTCTTCCTTCACCATGCCACGTTTCTCCTACCATTGTGCCGAAAATCATTGCTACAAATCTCTTCATCTCTGCCACTCGCGAAGCTCATCATTATCATAAAGAACACTATCAACTTTCTTAATGTATTCAAGAAATACATATCATGATTCCCATCTTCACTAAATTCATTCCTCCACCATATTTGGATATTCTCTTCTAGAAAATAAACTTTTGTCAATTCTAGCCCAAATCCAAAATTTTGACCCCAAAAATTAGGCAACACTAGGAAACTACACCACCATAGAAACCTACTTCTGTAAGACCAACCATGCCGATTGCCTAAAATCATTTCTTTATATTTAATTTCATAATTATTTTATTATATGTTTTCCAACCAACTTATTAAATTTGTTAAATTCATAATAGCAAAGCTTCGTCAGATTTACTGAGGAAAGAGTTATAACTTCCCAATCTTCGAGCATCATCTTTATTTCCAATGTCAACATAATTAAATTGGAATCACCTTCAATATAATATAATGAATGGATTTTTTGAATGTCAATCTCATGCTTGGTCACCTATATATACTTCCTTTTTACTTGGGTTGGGTGTTCTTAATTTATGATCATGAGGGAATGCATGATGTGTTCGCATCCAAACTGAATGCACACTCTTCTATTCTTCTCCTCTTCTGGAAAATCACATAATTATTTTATTTTTCATGAGCACAATTACAACTTCACCTTCAACCATTTCTTGTTCTGTAATCCTTATATGGATGATACTTCACTATTCTTCATTGTTGTGAACAATGTGTCACCTTTGACACATGTTCTTTGAATTTTATGATCAGTTCATCAATCATCATATTTTACATTATGGAGAATTTCCAAAGCATGAAATCCAATGTTATGATTGCATAAATATTAACCAGGCATCCTTATTTTCACCAATCTCCATTAACATTAGAGTAATTCATTTTATCCATCTTTATTTGGACCAGTATTGACAATTGTTGAATAAAAATGAAATCTTAACACAGAATGTGGTCCCAACTGTTTATATATAATTTACTCCCCCAATTTCTAGTTATATTATAACTATTGTTAGACTTTACTGTTGTCTTATGGAATGATGTATATATTTTTTAAAATACATTGTTTGCAAGGGATTTTATCTATGAGATATGATATTTTATTAAAATCCTTATAATTTTCTCTTTGATCTCTAACTTCATAGATAACGTGGGATTGGAGGAACCAAGGTATAGGGATCCACTAGTAAGGAATATGTTGTGATTTTCTACTGGGTTCCCCTAATTTTTCTCAGATCATATGCTTCTAGTGAGGAGGTCAGATCAAATTGAGGTAATCAAGATTGTTCAATTGTTTCGATATATATGTTAGATCCCTTATAATTAGTTACCCATGATAAATTTAATGGTTATTTTATTTAATTTATAATTTATTATAATATAGTGTGAGTATATTTTATAATTCTCATGATTTGGTTTAAAAATCATATTTCTTCTTAATGTGATAAATGTGATTTTAATATAATATCATTATAATATTTAAAAATATCCAATTCACAATTTCTTTATAGTATACAATTTTAAATAATAATATTTTATTTTTAGTATTTTAGTTATTATTTATAATATAGATTGAGGTATCATAACAGTCATTGTTCTCACTATCTAGATGATTCTGCATGGTGTGTGTGTGTGTGTGTATTTTTACATTTTTTTCTATCATGTATGATAAAAAAGATATTTATTTGTTATATATATATATATATTATACCATTGGCTTAGACATAGGGATATAGAGGTTGTGGTATAATGGGATGACCATGTGACACATGGTTTTAAATGTGTTTATCATTTCATTTATATTAGATCTATTGCATCATTCATGAACGCTATTTCGTTTTATTTATTATTAATATATTATTATTTTTATGGATTTGGTATGTATTATTTATGTATCGATGTTAATTTATATTAGTTTATCCATATTTAGTTAAATTTAAATTTAAAATTTTATTTTCATATCACATGGACTTTTCAACTTGGGAGAACATTTTAATTGTTTTATGGTTGAAATCCGTAATTTATTATATATTGTTTATAATGGGAAAATCATTACTATTAAATGTGTTTATAATCTTGATAATTTTCCTTCCTATGGTGACCCAGAATGATCCTTATGGCTATTGAATTATTTTTTTATGATGGCTATATATTAAATAAAGTATGTTGTCAAACCATTATAAAAATTAATAACTATTTTTAGTGATTTTAAAATATAGATGTTTCATGTACTAAGAAACTTTCACACCTTTTATCGACACTAAAAAAATATGATAAAAAAATATTCATTATTATTTTTGGACTATGAAAATTTTAATATTTTTTAGTAATAATATATATAATTGAGAAATACAATTTTGGTTGATTTAGTATCATACCGGTTGAAAAAAAAAATTTAATAAAAAATAACCATAATAAAGTAACTATTTTAATTTTTAATAAATGTTTATTAAGTTTGAAAAAATATTATCTTACACTTCAATAATTTTTTTCATTTAAAGTTATAATTCATTATTATAAAAAAAAATTAAAAAAATAATTACAACAATTAAAAAAACAAAAAAATTGAATAATTATTTATAATTTTAAAAAACAATAAACATCATAAAAAGGTAATAGACAATTATACCGAGCATGTTATTTATGAATCAACTATCTATTAAATTTTTTAGTATCAATGAAACAATTTTATAATTTATAAAAATATTATATATATATATAATATTAAACAATTTAGATTAATTAATACTATAGAAAAAGGATAAAAACTATTATTGAATCATTTAATTGTTTTCATAATGAAATTAAACTAATTCAAAATCATATTTATGTGATCCAACATGAAATAAATAAAATTTGGAAGACAATATATTTTATTCAAAATTAAATTTCTAAAGTTACATAATACTCCCGAAAAAAATATTTTGTTCCCAATGTAGACATATCCTAAATGGTTATTATATACATAAAAATGAAGAAAAATTATATTTGTAAGATGATAAATATATAAAGTAAAATATTATATCAATTTTTTTATAATCCTTACAATACTGACATTAGAAAATAAACTTCCTTTCATATGTGTCAATTCGCTCCTGAAAAATAAAAAATTTAATATTTTAGTTCATTTAAAATATATTTGGAACACGATTATCCCTTTCTTCTATCAATGAATAGATTTTCATGCGCACACTTCTTTTAAAACTAAAACCATGGTATTTTTATTTGAAAAATCGAATTTATTCATATGGAGGGAAATTTATATTTAAATGATATATTATCAATTATATTATAGAAGAAGATTAATTTTTAACTGAAATAATATTTTTAAAATCTATAATTATTCTAGAATAAGGAAATTATAAAAAATAGCATATAAGATAAAAATATCTGAAAGTAACACAAAAATATTAGGATAAATAAAAATTTTAATTTATATATGAAATTTTAATAATTATGATAAAACATTTTCCATCTTTATCTACTTTTTATTCATACATGGAAAAAATTAAATGATGGATTTTGTAACAGTACAATTTTTTATGATATATTATTTTTATTGTAAATTCAAATTTTTTGGCACTTTGCAAAACAAACAACAGAAAGTCAAAATGAAGTGTAATATTTTATACTTTTATAACCTAATCATTAATTTGTGAGATTTTATAACAATAACCAAATATAATATATATATATATAATGGTTTTAGATTAAACAAATATAATTACTTATAACTAAACAAATTTTACAAATGTCATTATATGATTCAAAAATATATTTTTCCTCAAAAATGTTATTTTTTGTGATAAAATAATATTATTATTTTTTCCCTTTTTTAAAAAAATTATTTGAAAAAATTAACTTAAATTCGTTAAATAATCATGTTAGTATTATCATATAGTGATTTTTATTGAAAAGATGGATTTTTAATGAATACCGAGTTATATTGATTTTTATAAAAAATATAGACATCATTTGAACCATTAAATGATATACATTTTGTTTTAAAAATACATTAAATGTAATATTAGTTAATTTATAGTCAAAATAATATAATTAGAATTAAATTTAAATTGAATTATGGTTTCAAAAGATTTTTAATTAAGAAATATTTTTTTCAAGAAAACCGGGTTTCATTGTTCTTTGAGGGTTTAATTTTAAAATAAAAATTTTCTCATATGTAAATTGAATTTGATAATGTTGGTTACTTATTTGGAATAAACATTAAATTTTTAATGGATATTCATTAATTTTAATAAAAATATATAGTAAAATATAAAAAATTTATTACCTGGGTTAAAGTTAAAATGGGTTTACCGGGGGGGTTAAACAAATATATAAGGATATTTTGTAATGTCTTGGAATTTCCATGAAATTTTATAAATAATTATATAGAATTATTTAGAGACCATACGCTTTGACAACATGTGATTCTGAGGCCTGATGTGGTCAAAAAGGATTTTTGAACCTTTTTTACGTTTGTTTAAGTAAAGGTGAAGTGGGGTTTTCTAACATTTAAATAGGTTCTCGAATAAAAAATCTAAGGGAACTATTGAAATTAGAATTCCATGATTCTCTTATAAAGGGCCTAACATCGACCGGAAGGGGTCCGAGAGAAAAGTTATTTTCCAGTCTTTTCAGAAAAAAATAAAATAACTTCAATAGATATTTTATTTGGTTTTTTGTAACCACTGAGTGGTTGATGACAATGCTGCAATGTGGAAATTAGGTGCATTAAAAAAAGCTCATTAATGGTGCGATTTTTTTAGCATAATGAAATATTAATTAAAGTGTAACAGATATGATGTTTCATTAATGGAACAGCTTAATGACACGATATCACAGTGTCACAGAAATAATGCGGTGTGTTTTATTTTAATGGGATAATGTGTTGGAGTGTTGATAATCAACGGGTGGATTTTTTTCTGATGAAATGATTGTGAGAACTCTCTCCAACAATGAATGACGAACAATGACAGATCATTTATGACTCCAGCACATCTTGATGAATGAGATCATTGACTGATGAACGCCGTAGACATCTGGAATATTCAATGGAGAACCGCTTCAACGTTTGTAGCGACCCATACTTTAAATACATTTTTATTACATTAAAATTGAAGTACACTTATTACAACATATAACAAAACCCGAAAAGGACCGTATAGGTATAGTGTCTTTAGAAACTGGGAAACATAATCAACTGGTTCATAAAGTGTCTACATTGTCTCCCATTTATTTCATCAAATCTCTAGTGCCTTTTGGAATATCTTACTTAATAACCTTCTTCCTGGCCTGGGGAAAGAAAACATACAAAGTTTGAGCTCAACTGCTCAGTAAGGGTAAACAAAAGAAATATCAATCACATCATATACATAAGAACATAACTTTTGGAAATCCTAACCTACAAAAGAAATCATAATTTCATAACATGGGATAAGTCATAATAGTGAAATGTAATCCTAATAATCATTACATAAAACATGAAACATTGTGTCATACACACATAATCATAGAGAATCATTTCTTATTAGTCAAGACTCATTTCCAAGACTATCTTAGTGGAAAAAGTCCATTTCTGAACTGAGTTCAATCCTTGTTTCAGTCTCGTATCACTGAACCGGTTTAACCTGCTGTTCCAGCCATGTCTATCTCATGAGATATAAAATCATTACCTAATGCATTGGAGGGAGATATAGGTCCCACCCATCTCATAATGATATCATTCTTATGTGTGCCACAAAATCATAAACCATACATCAAAGCATAACCCATGTAATAAAAATGGGAATCTTAAACATCGTGACATCGTAAAACAATTCATATAAGATAAAGTAATTAATAAAAATATTTTCATCACAACATAATAAAATCCATGTAATAATAGGGATAAAAACAGAACCCTATATTATCTTAGATGGAAAATAATTTTGATAAAACTCTTGAAACTCCATTCTTGAGGAAAATATCATTTCCACTTCAAAAACATTTTTCATTTCTTAATATGTCATACTATAAGAAGTTTATTAAAAACAAACATGAAAACTGGTAATGTAAGCTTCTTGGAAATAATGATTTAAAAATCCATTCATGTCGTATAAGTTAAAAAAACATTCCTCTCATACTTTTGTCGGAAAAGTAAAAAAGTACCTCGTACGAAAAATGACAAAATATTCCTTTCATATCTTTTACTAAAAACTCACCGAAGGGTAAAATTGGATTTAATATATTTTATAAGGATATAAATATTATATATTGAGGAAACAAGGATGTGGATGATAAAATACACCCCAGTAAATACCAAAGTATAAACAATCTCAGATAAAAATGAGATTGTGATATTTTCCCTTCCCTTAGGTCTGATTTGCTTTGTAAGTGTCCGACCTACTGTATAATGATTTAAATAATGATATTGACTTATTCCAGAATCATAATTATTTTTATGATATCATATATGATCATATTCTTAGCTTCTTATTAGTAATATTTCATTACTACTTGTTTATTCAGGTGTTTATTACTTTTTGTTATTATGCATGTTTTGTCGAATAAATTCTTATCCTTATTTTTAGGTTATAGATACTACATTTCCAGAATGGTATTAGTGTACTATATATCATATTTATTCATTCAATTCATTTATATAATCATTATGCAATCAAGATCATGTAGAACGAATCACGTCACATTGTGGAGATGACATTCCGTACGTACGCACGAGCGATGATATCATTCCCATGACCGTGTAATTGTATTGGAGTGTATGAATACTATTTCAGAACCAATATCAATTTATATTAGTCATATATAGTCATTATTTACACCATTATACCCATCCAAGTAAGGTGGTGGTGGAAAATAGATTACACCACGGCGTGGAGACGGTATTCCGTACGTACGCACGCGCGGTGATTTCGTTTTCCGTAGGATGGACAGATGGTGAAATAGGGTTTTTACATACTTATAATGACATATCAGTATATGAGTGATAGTTATGTTATTACTTCATAATTAAACAACTAAAGAAGAATAATTGGAAGAAGAAATAAAGTTGAAAGAATTGGTAATCGGACATTACCTCTTCTTTGAAGCGCCTCTTTGAGATCTCTTTTAGGGAACTAAAATTGGTCGTTGAGGAAGACCAGGACTTTTAGGATGTCTCTAGGGTAGTGGAGAGGATAAATTGGTAGGGTTTGTCCGAGCTTGAAGGCTCAAAGTGGTGTGAGGAAGAGGGGGAGGAGGTTCTCTTTTATAAGGGAGGAGAGGGGCTCCTTTGGAAAAAAACTAAAAATATTATTTTATTATGAAGTCAACATTGGTTTTAAATAGCTCCAAATTGATTTATATCTAATCTAAGGTGGGGTTGGGTCGAAATCCTTTCATACAATAGAATTTATACTAGTTTAGGTTCTTATTTTAACCTTATCATTTAGATTTAACATTAAGTAAAATAATTTTACTTTTACCGTGTCTTCTTGTGTTCTTATACTATAAGGTTAATGAACTTACTATAAGCAGCCAAACGAACCCCAAGTTGTTTATTATTAATATATATAACCTTATATACTTCATGTGGCGAAACATTAGATTTTTAGGGATAAAATAACAATTAATAATATAATATTGTTTTTAAAAACTATTTTATGTCAATTTTGACACTATTTAGTAATTAATTTTTGTGAAAATCATAACAGAATGATTAGTTCTAAAAAAGTTAATTAAATCAATAATAACGTGTCATATTAACCTAGAAAATTAGTTTAATTCATAAAAAGTCTCAAATTACATTTATTTCTGTATTTATAACATCATTTATGTCAATATTTCATTAATAAGATAATTACTACATCATCATTGTGTCATAAATAAATTAACTTATTTAAATTATATAAATTACAAATAAAATATAATTATGTAGGAAATCTTTTTAGCTTTCTAATTAATATTTATAGTTGAATTTATCTTATGTATAACCCTATATTAAAAATGATTTAGTTATTAAACTTTGATTTTAACTGTTTTAACACTTCATTAAATAAATTAATAATAAATTTCATAATCTAATCCAAGTGGGCCTAAATGGTCATATTTTATTCCTAAGGTTGTTTTGGGTCGAATTTAACTTATCCAATAGAATTAGTACATGTTTTAGGGAAATAATAATAAAATTTTGACCCTTAATTACCCTATTTAGTTTTAACCGTGGTAAATAAATGTAAAAAGTTACTATTCATAAAAAATTATTTTCATCTCATTGAATTACATTTTACTTACTGACATAAACCATGTCTCTCGGATTTTTGAAATTCCACTCACAGAAGCTGTAAAATTAAGTTTTATGAAAAATTCAGTTTTTTAACTACCACTTAGTGGTTTCACTATTCATCAAAAATTGAAAGTTTTCAGAAAAATACAAAAATTTCACCCTATGCTAATCTCGATATTCTGAATCCAAAAATTAAGTCTATTTTGAAAAATAAAATTTATAAAATTTCAAAAAGTGGTTATTACTATTCATAACGGCTAGTTTTAATAGTATTTTAATAGCATATTGTTGTTTAGTGAAACTCGGTATTGCGTACGACGCAAGCTATCGAGGAAGGTCATGGTTGAGTTTAAAGAAAACCAAGCAAGTGAAAGATTCCTTTGATGATTTATATAACATAAATGTCTCGGGTGGTACATTCTACCCCCCTTAAAATGAATTTCGCCCCCGAAATTCGTCACTTTGTAACAAACAGATGAGGATACCTATCCCTCATCATATCCTCAAGATCCCATGTAGCTTCTTCTAATTGGTGGTTCCACCATAAAACAGTCACCAATCGAGTGGTCTTGTTTCGTGGGACTTTTTCTCTACGATCCAGAATCTCTATCGGCTGTTCTTCATAAGAAATATCTTTCTCCAGTGGTACAACTTCTGAGCTGAGTACATGTGAAGGATCAGGTATGTACTTTCTCAGGAGAGATACATGGAACACATCGTGAACTTGAGAGAGATTCGGTGGAAGCGCCAATCAGTAAGCTACCTTCCCAACACGATCCAGTATTTCAAATGGACTGATATACCTAGGGCTCAACTTTCTCTTCTTTCCAAATCTCATTACTCTCTTCCAAGGAGATATTCGTAAGAACACTTTATCACCCACTTCAAACTCTAATTATTTTTTTCGGTTGTCGGCATAACTTTTCTGTCAACTCTGAGCTTCTCTTATGTGTTGTTGAATAGATCTGACCTTTTCTGTCATCTCATCAACAAGATCAGGTCCTAATAGCTTTCATTCCCCAACTTCATCCCAGCAAGATGGAGTCCTGCATTTCATTCCATAGAGAGCTTCTAAGGAGCCATCTGAATACTGGAGTGAAATCTATTATTATAAGAAAATACCACCAAAGGAAGGTGTTGATCCCAACCACCTTTGAAATCCATAGAGAAAGCTCTCAACATATCTTCTAGAGTTTGAATTGTTCTCTCAGACTGACCGTCTGTCTGAAGATGATAAGCAGTGCTGAAACTCAACTCTATATCCAGAGTATGCTGAAGACTTCACCAGAACTATGAGGTAATCCTCGGATCCCGATCAGATATAATATAATGTGGTACTCCATGGAATCTTACCACTTCCTTCACATATATCCTGGCAAGCTGATCTAGAGATAAATCCTCTCTAATAATGATGAAGTGTGCAGACTTTGTAAGACGATCAACTATGACCCATATAGCATTATTGCCTTTGGATGTTTTAGGAAGTCCTGTGACAAAGTCCATAGTGATGTTTTCCCATTTACATTCGGGTATGGGTAATGGTTGTAACATCCCCTTAGACTTCTATCTATCAACTTTAACTTACTGACAAACGAAGCATCGAGAGACATATTCAGCAACATCTCTTTTTATGCCATCCCACCAGAAGTACTCTTTCAGGTCCCTATACATCTTCGTGCTTCCTGGATGAATAGAGAATGATGAACTATGAGCCTCATCCCGCAGCTCCTTCTTTAATTCAGGGATGGGATGAACAGAAACCTGATTCCTAAACTTTATTATCCCATCACAATCAAGGTTGAATTCTGGAAATTTCTCACCTTCTTTTGTAACTCGATATCTGCTTTCTATGCCTCTTTAATCATCACATGTATAGATGGTTGAACATTCATTTGAGAAAGATATGATTTTCCCCTTTAAATAAAATTCCATGATCCATCCTTTGTAAATCCATAAATATTGGATCTTTTGTGATCCTCATCATGGATAAACTGGCATGGTCTTGTCGACTTAATGCATCTGCCACCTTGTTTTCTTTCCCAGGGTGGTAATGGATTGAGCAGTCGTATTCCCTAATCAGCTCTAACCATCTTCTTTGGGGCATATTCACCTACTTTTGTGTGAAAATACACTTTAAACTTTTATGATCCGTATAAATGTAACACCTTTCTCCATAAAGATAATGCCTCCAAATCTTTAATGCAATGATTACCGCAGCTAACTCCAAATCATGAGTTGTGTAATTTTGCTCATGTATTTTCAACTGTCGTGAGGCATAAACTATCACCATATCATTTTGCATAAGAACACACCCCAATCCCTTCTTGGATGCATCATTTTAGATCATAAACTTTTCTACACTATAAGGTAGTGTGAGCATAGGTGCACTAGATATCCTTCTTTTCAACTCCTTGAAATTCTCTTCACATTCATCCGTCTAGACAAACTTAACTCCTTTTAGAGTCAACTTTGTGAGTGGATTAGATAATCGTGAAAAATCTTTCACAAAACGCTGATAATATCCAGCCAAACCAAGAAAACTTGGGATCTCAGTTACTTTTGTTGGTCTCGACCATCTTTCGATAACCTCTGATTTTGCTGGATCCACGGATATCCCCTCTTTTGAGATTATGTGACCAAAAAATGCAACTTTTTGATGCCAATGTTCACAGTTGGTAAATTTGGCATAAAGCTTCTTCTTTCTCAGGGTGTTTAATATAATTCTCAAGTGATCTTCATGTTCTTCCTTGATCTTGGAATAGATAAGAATATCGTCTATAAAGACTACCACAAACTGATCAAGATAGTCTCTAAAGACTCTATTCATCAGATCCATGAAGATAGCAGGGGCATTAGTAAGACCAAATGGCATCACTATAAATTCATTGTTTCCATACCTTGTACAGAAAGCCGTCTTTGGTATATCCTCCCTTTTGACCCTTAATTGATGATACCCTGAATGAAGATCAATCTTGGAAAAGTATTGAGCTCCGCGTAGTTGGTAAAATAAGTATTCAATGCGTGTTAGAGGATATTTGTTCTTGATAGTGATCTTGTTAAGTTCTCGATAATCAATGCAGAGTCTCATTGATCCATCATTTTTATTAACAAATAGAACAGGTGCTCCCGAAGGTGATGAACTTGGGCGTATGAACCCCTTATCAAGATTCTCTTGAAGTTTCTTCTTCAATTCCTGCAACTCAATTGGGGCCATTCTATAAGGTGTCTTTGAAATAGGCAAAGCACCCGGTACGAGTTCTATTGAAAACTCAACTTCACGATTTGGTGGAAGACCCAGTAATTCCTCCGTAAAGACATCGTCAAACTCCCGTACAATGGGCATATTCGTAATCGTGAGTTTCTCTCCAACCATTTGAGATAAATAACATTCATTTAGTGGAATCAAGACCCATAAGATGGAAGAAATTTCCACTATAAGGTTATGTTCATCCTTGAATTGATATACGATCATAGATTGATCTGGAGTATGAAATGTGACTTCCCTTATTTGTCAATTGATATGAGCTCTATATAAAGAAAGCCAATCCATGCCAAGAATAACATAAAATTCCACTATAGGAAGGATCTCAAGATTTGCAGGAAGTACATTCCCACAAACTTCGATCGGAGAAGAATTATAAACTTTTGATGGGACTGTTGTGCCATTAGGGGTTGTCACAGCTAACTCAACATCTAATTTATGAGGTAATACAATGATATCCTTAGAAAATTCTTCAGAAATAAAAGGGTGGGTGGATCCAGAATCAAATAAAACATTTGCTACTTTAGAGTGGATGCTAAGTGTACCTTTCACCACATCGTTATCGTACTCCACATTGCTGATAGAAATTGAATGTGACATTCCTTTATCTTTAGCCTTAAGAGTTTGTTGACATCGACCATCATCATCAACCATTGGATTTGGGCACTGATTGGAATAATGACCCATCTCCTTGCACTTGAAACATTGAAGTGTATTAGGTTCATTCTGTGTATCCCTTCCTTTGTTTGCATCATTATACATCTTCTTCCCATCATTGCGGCATTCAAATGCTCGATGACCTTCCTTTCCACATTTGAAACATTTACTTGTCCCTTTAAGACAACTCCCTCCATGTTTCTTTCCACAGATTGAGCATAAGGGAGATCTCATCTTCTTTTTAGTGTGCTCTTTATATTTTCCTTTGAAATCCATTTTCCTCTTCTTATCAAACCCATATGACTGATGGGTTACACCAATCTCCATCTCGACTTTGAGAGAACATCGAACGATTCCCTCGTAACTATTGAAGTCCCTTATGGCTAACGCCCTTCGAAGACTTGGTTTTAAGCCACTAAAGAATCAATCGATCTTACTCTCAGGTTGGATAATAATACCAGAAGCGTACCTTGAATGTCTTGTAAAATTTTCTTCATAGGTACCAACAGATTCATCATCCTTTTTCTTTAGTTCAATAAACTCCTTCTCCATCTTTGTTCGGAGAATACGAGGGAAGTACTTATTGAAAAATATGTTTTGAACTCATCCCATTCTGTGTACTCAATTTCATCCCTTTTCCTCATATTCATAATAAGATTCCACCATTGATCAGGATCACCTTCCAAACGATACAATGCTAAGATGACTTTACCATGTTCAGAACATTGAAGAACTGAAAATATCTTTTCAGTAATACTAATCCATTGTTCAGCAACCGATGGATCAGTAGACCCGCTGAATGAAGGTGGACGCTGCCTCATGAAGGAATCAACAGAATGTTGATCCTTCCTTTGCTCGTTTGGAAGTCCTGCATGACTCATATCTTGAGAAAGTTGTGTGAGAATGGCTACAAGATTTTTCATTCCATCTCCCATAATGTTTGGTTGCTCCGGGGGACAATCATTGCATTGCCCGTCACATTCTGCATTAACATGGTTCCTTCGGGTTCTATCCATTTACTAAAACCAAGAATAATAGTGTGAGAAACACTAATTATAATAGGAAACCCACATAATCAAGAATAAAATTTCACACTTAAGGTCTTATCCTAGGTTATTCATGGCCATTTCTAAAATACTAAGATTGTGTTCTATGATTAGACTTATCCTTAGGGTTCTTACTAAGGCTTTCACATCCTAGTTTCCAAAGGTTGACTATACCTTTCCTCTGATACCAACTATAAAGACCCATACTTTACATACATTGTTATTACGTCAAAATTGATGTAACTTATTACATCATATAACAAAACTCGGAAAGGACCGTATAGGTATAATGTCTTTAGAAACTGGGAAACATAAAAAACTGGTTCGTAAAGCATCTACATTGTCTCCCATTTATTTCATCATATCTATAGTCCCTTTTGGAATATCTTACTTAATAACCTTCTTCCTGACCAGGGGAAAGAAAACATAAAAAGGGTGAGCTCAAATGCTCAGTAAGGGTAAAAAAAGAAATATCAATCACATCATATACATAAGAACATAAATTTTGGAAATCTTAACATGAAAAAGAAATCATAATTTCATAACATGGAATAAATCATAATATTGAAATGTAATCCCAATAATCAGAACTTAAAACATGAATCTTTGTGGAATACGCACATAATCATAGAGAATCATTTCTTATTAGTCAAGACTCATTTTCAAGACTATCTTAGTGGAAAAAGTTCATTTCTGAACCGAGTTCACTCCTCATTTCAGTGCTATTTCACTGAACTGGTTTAACCTGCCGTTCCATCCATGTCTATCTCATGAGATATAAAATCTTTACCCAATGCATTGGAGGGAGATATAGGTCCCACCCATCTCGTAATGATACCATTCTTATGTGTGCCACAAAATCATAAACCATACATCATAGCATACCCCATGTAATAAAAATGGGAATCTTAAACATCGTGACATCATAAAACAATTCGTATAAGATAAAGGAATTCATAAAAATATTTCCATCACAACATAATCAAATCCTTGTAATAATAGGGATAAAAACAGAACCCTATATTATCTTAGATGGAAAATAATTTTGATAAAACTATTGAAACTCAATTATTGAGGAAAATATCCTTTCTACTTCAAAAACATTTTTCCTTTCTTAACATGTCATACTAAAAGAAGTTGATTAAAAATAAACATGAAAACTTGTAATGGAATATTTTTGGAAGTAATGTTTTAAAAATCCATTCATGCCGTATATGTTAAAAAAACATTCGTCTCGTACTTTTTTTTGGAAAAGTCAAAAAGTACCTCGTATGAAAAACGACAAAAGATTCCTTTCATATCTTTTACTAAAAACTCACCGAAGGGTAAAATTGGATATAAACTATTTTAGAAGGATATAAATATTACATATTGTGGAAACATGGATGTGGATGATGAAATACACCCCAGTAAATACCAAAGTATAAACAATCTCGGATAAAAATGAGATTTTGATTTTTTCCCTTACCTTAGGTACGATTTGCTTTGTAAGTGTCCGAACCTCCTGTATAATGATTTAAATAATTTTATTGACTTATTCCAGAATCATACTTATTTTTATGATATCATATATGGTCATATTCTTAGCTTCTTATTAGTAATATTTCATTACTACTTGTTTATTCGGGTGTTTATTACTTTTTGTTCTTATGCGTTTTTTGTCGAATAAATTCTTATCCTTCATTTTAGGTTATAGATAACTCATTTCCAGAATGGTATTATTGTACTATATATCATATTTATTCATTAAATTCATTTATATAATCATTATGCAATGAATATCATGTAGAATGAATCGCATCATATCGTGGAGACGGTATTCCATCCGTACGCACGAGCGATGATATCGTTTCCATGATCGTGTAATTGTGTTGGAGTGTATGAATACTATTTCAGAATCAATATCACTTTATATTAGTCATATATAGTCATTATTTACACCATTATACCCATCCAAGTATGGTGGTGGTGGAAAATAGATTACACCACGGTGTGGAGATGGTATTCTGTAAGTACGCACGCGCGGTGATTTCGTTTTCTGTAGGATGGATAGATGGTGAAATAGGGTTGTTTCATACTTATAATAAAATATCAGTATATGAGTGATACTTATGTTATTACTTCATAATGATACAACTAAAGAAGAAGAAGTGGAAGAAGAAATAATGATGAAAGAATTGGTAATCGAACATTACCTCTTCTTTGAAGCGCCACTTTGAGATCTCCTTTTAGGGCACTAAAATTGGTCTTTGAAAAATACCAAGACCTCTAGAATGTCTCTAGGGAAGTGGAGAGGATAAATTGGAAGGGGTTTTCCGATCTTGATGGCTCAAAGTGGTGTGAGGAAGAGGGGTAGGAGGTGCCCTTTTATAATGGAGGAGAGGGGCTCCTTTGGAAAAAAACTAAAAATATTATTTTATTATAAAGTCAACATCGGTTTTAAATTGCTCCAAATAGATTTATTTAGATTATAAGGTGGGGATGGGTCGAAATACTCTCATCCAATAGAATTTAGACAAGTTTAGGTTCCTATTTTAACCTTATCATTTAGATTTAACATTAAATAAAATAATTTTACTTTTACTGTGTCTTCTTGTGTTTTTATACTATAAGGTTAATAAACTTAATATAAGCAGTCAAACGAACCCCAAGTTGTTTATTATTAATATATATAACCTTATCTAATTTATTTTGTCGAACCTTAGATTTTTAGGAATAAAATAACAATTAATAATATAATATTTGTTTTAAAAACTATTTTATGTCAATTTTGACATTATTTAGTAATTATTTTTTGTGAAAATCATAACAGAATTATTTGTTAAAAAAAGTTAATTAAATAAATACTAACAAGTCATATTAACCTAGAAAATTAGTGTAATTCATAAAAAGTCTCAAATTACATTTATTTGGATATTTATAACATCAATTATGTCAATATTTCATTAATAAGATAGTTATTGCATCATCTTTGTGTCATAAATAAATTAACTTATTTAAAGTATAAAAATTACAAATAAAATATCATTATGTAGAAAATATTTTTATCTTTTTAATTAATATTTATAGTCTAATTTATCTTATGTATAAAACTATATTAAAAATTATTTAGTTATTAAACTATGATTTTAACTATTTTAACCCTTCTTTAAATAAATTAATAATTAATGTCTTAATCTAATCCAAGTGGCCTAAATGGTCATATTTTATTCCTAAGGTTGTTTTTGGTCAAATTCCACTTATGAAATAAAACTAGGACATGTGTTAGAGAAATAATAATAACATTTTTACCCTTAATTACCCTATTTACTTTTAATCGTGGTAAATAAAAGTAAACAGTTAATATTCACCAAAAATTATTTTCATCTCATTGAACCACATTTTACTTACTGACATCAACCGTCTCGCTCGGATTTTCGAAATTTCATTCACAGAAGCGGTAAAATTATGTTTTATGAAAAATTCAGTTTTTCAACTAAAACTTAGTGGTTTGACTATTCATCAAAAATTGAAAGTGTTCAGAAAAATACCAAAATTTCACCCTCAGCTAATTTTGATATTCTGAATCCAAAAATGAAGTCAATTTTGAAATATAAAATCTATTAAATTTCAAAAAGTGGTTATTACTATTCATAACTGCTAGTTTTAATAATATTTTAATAGCATATTGTTTTTTATTGAAACTCGGTATTGCGTACAACATAAGCTATCGAGGAAGGTCGTGGTTGCGTGTAAAGAAAGCCATGAAACTGAAAGATTCCTTTGATGATTTATATAACATAAAAGTATTGGGTGTTACAATGTTGAACTGATATGAGGTTGGGGTTTTTTTGTTTTACATTTTCCTCGTTCTTATTATATAACGATGAATGCGGATCAACCCACAGACAGGGTGATCCAAAGATTGTTCATTCGTGCAGGAGGGTGTTTTTCTTGGGTTTTCTACAGCGGCATAAAATTATGATCCCAAGTCTCTCCTTTTTTTCAAACATTTATCATGGAGGGAGAGGGTGACACAAAAAAGGCCCGAACCCCCAATGCTATGTCCATTATTGGTGGACGAACATTAAAAATGGTGAAAAAGAAAAATTTGAGGCCTTATAAAGGAAGGAGACACTATAACAGCCCGAGATGTTATGAAAAATATTCTTTTTAATTTTATTAATGTCTTGTGTTGTATGCTACACCAGAAGGAGCTTGCACAACACACATCCTTGACTTGCCTTGCATTGCATGCAATCACGACCTTCCTCGATAGCGTGTGTAGTACGTAATACTGAGTTTCACTAAACAACGATATGCTATTAAAATATTATTAATACTAGCCGTCATGAATAATAATAACCACCTTTTAAAATTTTAGAAGTTTTAGCTCTCAAAATGGACTTTATTTTTGGATTCAGAGTATCGAATTTAGCCTAAGGTGAAATTTTGGTAGTTTTCGGATAACTTTCATATTCTGATGAATAGTGAAAATTACTAAATTATAATTAAAAACAACTTTTTTAATCGAAACAATTAATAGAGATAAATTATTAATTTGAGTGGTTTTAAAGTATATTTAGAATATATTTTTACAATTTAATACAATGTTGGTCATTGGTTGTAATTTCACATTTAAACCAGACATAATCAAGTGTCAATCTTTTGATAGATATTGTTTCTTAAAAACACGCTATTTATTTTAACATCGGGATTTAATTATAAAATTAATTAATGCAACTTCTATGTTATGAATTTGGTAAAATATCATTCATTTTTGAATTCGGAATATGAAATATAGCTTAGGATGAAATTTTGGCATTTTTATGAAAACCTTCAATTTTTGATGAATAGTGAAACTACTAAGTGGTAGTTAAAAAACTGAATTTTTCATAAAACTTAATTTTATCATTTCTGTGAATGGAATTTCAAAAATACGAGAGACACGATTTATGTCAGTAAGTAAAATGTGGTTCAATGAGATGAAAATAATTTTTGGTGAATAGTAACTTTTTACTTTTATTTACCACGGTTAAAAGTAAATAGGGTAATTGAGGGTAAAAATGACATTAATATTACCCTAACACATGTCCTAATCCTATTGGAGAAGTATATCTCGACCAAAAGCAACCTTAAGTATAAAATATTATCATTTAGGCCCACTTGGATTAGATTAATACATTTATTATTATTTAATTCAAAGAAGAGTTAAAATCAAAGTTTATTTACTAAAACATTTTTAATATAGGGTTATACATAAGATAAATTCGATTGTAAATATTCATTAGAAAGATAAAAAGATTTCATATATAATGGTATTTTATTTGTAATTTTTAGACATTATATAATTTAATTTATTTATGACACAATGATGATGCAGTAATTATCTTATTAATGAAATATTGACATAATTGATGTTATAAACACCAAAATAAATGTAATTTGAGACTTTTTATGAATTCCACTAATTTTATAGGTTACTATGATATATTATTGTTGATTTAATCAACTTTTTTCGAACATATAATTCTGTTATGACTTTCACAAAAATCATATATCAAATAGTGTCAAAATTGACACAAAATAGTTTTTAAATCAAATATTATATTACTAATTGTTATTTTATTCATAAAAATCTAAGGTTCGGCCAAATTACTTAGATACGGATATATATATTATTAATAAACAATTTGGGGTTATTTTGGCATGTTATAGTAAGTTTATTAACCATATAGTGTAAGAAAACAAAAAGACACGGTAAAAGTTAAATTATTTAACTTAGAGTTAAATCTAATTGATAAGGTTAAAATAATCCCCTAAACTTGTCTAAATCCAATTGGATGATAGGATTTCGACCCATCCCCACTTTAGCTTCGAAATAAGACCATTTGGAACCATTATAAACCGATTTTGACTTTAATATAAAATAATATTTTGAGATATTCCTAAGGTTCCCCTCTCCTCCCTTATAAAAGGGCACCTCCTCCCCCTCCTCCTCAGACCAATTTGAGCACTCAAGCTCGGCCAACCCCTTCCAAAATCCCTCCTACACTTATCTAGTATTATCATAGAGGTCCTGGTCTTCTTCAAATACCATCCTTAGTTCTTTAAGTGGAGGCTAAGAAAAGGTGCGTCAAAAAGAGGTAATATCCAGTATCGATCTTTTTCAATTTCTTTCTTCTTCAACTTCTTCATCTTTAGTTGTTTCCTGATAAAGTAATAACATCAGTATTTCTTATATACTGATATGTTATTATAAATATGAAACAACTCTAATTAACCTTCTATCCATCCTACGGAAAAAGGAAATCACCGCGCGTGCGTACGTACAGAATACCGTCTCCACGCCGTGGTGTAATCTATTTTCCGCCACCACATTAATTGGATGGGTATAAAGGTGTAATGAGTAATTATATATGATTATTATAAAGTGATATTGATACTGAAATAGTATACATACACTTCAACACAATTCCACGACCATGGGAACGATATCATCGCTCGTGCGTACGTACGGACTACCATCTCCACGACGCGATGAGATTCATTCTCAATGATTAACCATTCATGAATGATTATAAAGTATATATAATAAGTAATAATGAAATATATGACCTAACAATGATACTGGAATTATTTATATTTATATGTATGTCATCTACTTAATTCCATTCAATTCAATAAGGAAACGAAACCAGCGTTCATGCGTACATACGGACTACTGTCTCCATGAACGGTGTATTTCGTTCCATTTACTGATTTATTATATATGTGTGTTATGAATATATATATATAAATCATATTTTATATTCTGAAATTAAGTAATCATGATCTAAGTAATCATATGAATAATTACAAGTTAAAAACCCGAACGACAAATGAGACGATTTTACCCAAAACGCTACTTTAACATGAATTTACAAAAGAACGGGTAATATAAAGTCATAAGTGGACCATATATGATATAATAACAATGAATATGATTCTGGAATAAGTTAATAACATGATTTAAAAGCATATACAGGAGGTTCAGACACTCACAAAGCAAGTCGGACCTAAGGTAAGTGAAATATTACAATCTCATTTTTATCCGAGATTGTTTATACTTTGGTATTTACTGGGGTGTATTTTATCATCCACATACATGTTTCCTCAATATGTAATATTGTTTCCATCCAACTATAATTGTTTAAATCCAATTTTACCCTTCGGTGAGTTTTTAGTAAAAGTTATGAAAGGAATCTTTCGTCGTTTTTCGTACGAGGTACTTTTTGACTTTTCCGAAAAAAGTACGAAGAATGTTTTTTAACTTATACGGAATGAATGGATTTTTAAAACATTATTTCCAAGAAGCTTCCTTTACATGTTTTCAAGTTTATTTTTAATCAACTTCTTTTAGTTTATAATAGTATGACATGTTAAGAAAAGAAAAGTGTTTTTGAAGAAAAAAGGATATTTTCCTCAAGAATGGAGTTCAAGTAATTTATCAAAATTATTTTCCATCTAAGATAATAAAAGGGTTCTATTTTTATCCCTATTATTACATGGTTTTGATTATGTTGTTATGGAAAAATTTTTATTAATTCCTTTATCTTATATGAATTGTTTTATGATGTCATGTTGTTTAAGAATCCCATTTTTATTACATGGGTTACGCTATGATGTATGGTTTATGATTATGTGGCAAACATAAGAAAGGATTCATTATAAGATGGGTGGGACCTATATCTCCCTCCAATGCATTGGGTAATGATTTTATATCTCATGAGATAGACATGGATGAAATGGTAGGTTATACCGGTTCAGTGAAACAGGACTGAAACGAGGGCTACTCGATTCAGAAAGGGACTTTGTCCACTAAGATAGTCTTGGCAATGAGTCTTGACTAACAAGAAATGATTCTCTATGATTATGTGTGTATGCCACAATGATTCATGTTTTATGTTATGATTATTGGGATTACATTTCACTTCTATGATTTATCCCATGTTATGATATTATGAGCTCTTTTGCAGGTTATGATTTCCAAAAGCTATGTTCTTATGTAAATGATGTGATTGATATTTCTTTTGTTTACCCTTACTGAGAATTTGAGCTCACCCTTTTATGTTTTCTTTTCCCCAGGATATAAAGAAAGGTTTTAGGTAAAAAAAAGGGAGATCTTTATGGGAGATATTGAGGATCTTTCACCACGATTAGAAGATTACGTTCTGAGTTTCCAAAGACACTAAACTATTACGATCCTTGTGTGTGTGTTTTTTTTATGTACTAAGTATTCTGCAAAAGTAATGTAATGTCAATGTACGTCAAGATACGGGTCTCTACAGTTGGTATCAGAGGCAAAGGTGGTAGGAATGTATCCGATCCTTGGGAACTCTCACATGTGAGCGTTGGACGAAGCATGGATCTCCACCCAAGGGCTTCATGCGGAAATGGCTGCCACTGGGGATGGTGGTGTGTCCCGCCCAGGGGGTGTAGCCGCCCATGGAGTGCCCTGATAGGTATCAACTATAGTCCACTGGAAGTAATTCCAGACCGTTATAGTTGGTATCAGAGGAAAGGTTTAGTCAACCTTTGGAAACTAGGATGCGAGAACTTTAGTGAGATCCCTAGTGATATTTCTATGGTATGTCTAGGGATGTCCCTAAGGTTAAGTATAGGTATAGGTTATAGTACTATAATTACGCTAACGATCATAGAATTAAACCTAAGATATTAGATATTGAAGGTACTTCCCCTTTATTATGTTGTTTTCCCTAGCATGATTTTTGCCTCTCACACTTTTCTTTTTGGGTTTTAGAAAATGGCTGGAAACAAGATGATTCACGATAATGGAGGATATGATGGACAATGGAATGATATTCTTCATAATGAAATGGGATTTGGAAGTCCAAACATAATTATTATGCCGAATCAGCAATCTCATAATATGATCAATAAAGTAAAATTTGGTAAGTTTCCTGACTCGGCTAATAAGAGAAAGATGGAGTTTCATGATGATCATAGAGGAAAGAAAGTTCAATTTCCCCTATGTAATTCATGTGGGAAGAGGCATCAAGGAGAATGTTTCAAAAGAACTGGAAGATGCTTTGGTTGTGGAAAAGAAGGACACAAAGCCTGTAAGTGCAAAGGAAAAGGTTTAGTTAACACCAGGGATGAGGATAATGGTATTGCTACGACATCAACACTGGTTAAATGTTTTAAATGTGGAATGTACGTGCATTATGAAAACCAATGCCCTAAGGGAAAGTCTCATGAAGAGAATCAGTATGGTCGTATGGGAAGTATTTATGTTGATGATGATGAAGAGACTACAAATGATATGTGAGATGAAAGAATTGTTGAATCTTGGACAATGGTTTAAGAATGTAGTGGAATGATTACATGTTTATCATGTGTAATGTTGGAATAACGAGACATCTAAGGATTGTTACACTATTGTCTTTCCTTGAGTTTTGAAAGTGTATGATTAATGTTACCAGTATCCATGGAAGGTTATTCAGATATTTTTGGAATGTAGATGATATGCACATAATGTAGGGATAAGGAGAAAATTAAATGTTTGATAGTATTCATGAGCTCATGACTGATATAAGGAGAAGGTTATATTATGGTTTGAGTATATAGAGTTTTTGGATTTTGGTATGTGGAATGTGTTAAATTTTAACAGTATTCATGATTTCACTAAGGTTCAATGGGTATTCAAGAGAATACATGATTAATGACTTTGAATGTTTGGAATGTGACCAACAAAACGTATCTTATGATATATGGGGATCGACGATGGTGTTAAATCTCTGGTAATCGTTTTCACTATGTTATGAGAGTGGACTGCAGTATTATGGATATGGCTAAAGATTGGAATGGATTATGTTGGACATAAGTTAGTATTGTTTAAGGATAGAAGTTTTCTCGATATTATTGATGGGATGTAATAGTAATATAGCTTTAAAAAAAGGACAACCTGCAGGACGGGCGACAACCCATCGCGTCGGACAAGGCTTTGGGAATCGGACCCACAACCGAAGTGCGACTGGCCTTTATCACCTACCACTGGCCTACATGAAGTCCCTGTTTAATTGAAACTAGTTTTATTATATTAAGCAGTATGATATATAAAGTATAAGTCCATTTTAGTAACCATATATGATTAATCCCACTATAGAATGACTTATGTATATTTAATAACTTTTGATAACATTTTGTTTAAGATAGATGGAATGACCCGTCATTCTATCACATGATCTGCTAACAGTTCACGAATAAAAAATTCAACTTCATTTATTTAATAGATGAGGTGGAAATTGTTCAAGGCACGAACAACAGTGAGATTGTACCAAAATAATGTAAGTATTTATTTTAATTCAAATTATTCATCTTTAGGGAAACGATCTTGAAAACCAAAAATGTTGACCTAGTGCTCTTATATCTGAATAATCAGATGGTACCTTAGATCGTCACAAATTTATGGATTTGTGATTGTTGGCTTTTCCATAGCCGTGTTCTCTACCACTCTACATCAGAACATGATTGTTAGATTTCTCTTCCATATCTATATTTTCACCTATGTGGAAACCCAGTGATTAGTTTATTTGGGTAATCGTTACATTTCATACTTTAGTTTTTAAAGCCAAGTTTTGGTATTCCTTTTTACAATGTGGGTTTCTATTAAAGAAACTTTCTAATAGTAAACCATTTATAACCCCTACGAATTTCGAGGGCGAAATTCATTTTTAGGGGGGTAGAATGTAACAGCCCGAGATGTTATGAAAAATATTCTTTTTAATTTTATTAATGTCTTGTGTTGTACGCTACACCAAAAGGAGCTTGCACAACACACATCCATGACTTGCCTTGCATTGCATGCAATCGCGACCTTCCTCGATAGCGTGTGTAGTACGTAATACTGAGTTTCACTAAACAACGATATGCTATTAAAATATTATTAAAACTAACCGTCATGAATAATAATAACTACCTTTTAAAATTTTAGAAATTTTAGCTCTCAAAATGGACTTTATTTTTGGATTCAGAGTATCGAATTTAGCCTAAGGTGATATTTTGGTACTTTTCGGATAACTTTCATATTCTGATGAATAGTGAAAATTACTAAAATATAATTAAAAACAACTTTTTTAATCGAAATAATTAATAGGGATAAATTATTAATTTGAGTGGTTTTAAAGTATATTTAGAATATATTTTTACAATTTAATACAATGTTGGTCATTGGTTGTAATTTCACATTTAAACCAGACATAATCAAGTGTCAATCTTTTGATAGATATTGTTTCTTAAAAACACGCTATTTGTTTTAACAGCGGGATTTAATTATAAAATTAATTAATGCAACTTCTATGTTATGAATTTGGTAAAATAGACTTCATTTTTGAATTCGGAATATAAAATATAGCTTAGGATGAAATTTTGGCATTTTTCTGAAAACCTTCAATTTTTGATGAATAATGAAACTACTAAGTGGTAGTTAAAAAACTGATTTTTTCATAAAACTTAATTTTACCATTTCTGTGAATGGAATTTCAAAAATCCGAGAGACATGGTTGATGTTATTAAGTAAAATGTGGTTCAATGAGATGAAAATAATTTTTGGTGAATAGTAACTTTTTACTTTTATTTACCACGGTTAAAAGTAAATAGGGTAATTAAGGGTAAAAATGATATTAATATTACCCTAACACATTTCCTAATCCTATTGGACAAGTTTATCTCGACCAAAAACAACCTTAAGTATAAAATATTATCATTTAGGCCCACTTGGATTAGATTAAGACATTTATTATTATTTAATTCAAAGAAGAGTTAAAATCAATGTTTATTTACTAACACATTTTTAATATAGGGTTATACATAAGATAAATTCGATTGTAAATATTCATTAGAAAGATTAAAATATTTCTTATATAATGGTATTTTATTTGTAATTTTTAGACATTAAATAATTTAATTTATTTTTGACACAATGATGATGCAGTAATTATCTTATTAATGAAATATTGACATAATTGATGTTATAAACACCAAAATAAATGTAATTTGAGACTTTTTATGAATTACAATAATTTTATAGGTTACTATGATATATTAGTGTTGATTTAATCAACTTGGTTCGAACATATAATTCTGTTATGACTTTCAAAAAAATCATATATCAAATAGTGTCAAAATTGACACAAAATAGTTTTTAAATCAAATATTATATTACTAATTGATATTTTATTCCTAAAAAACTAAGGTTCGGCAAAATGACTTATATAAGGATATATATATTAATAATAAACAATTTGGGGTTCTTTTGGCATGTTATAGTAAGTGTATTAACCATATAGTGTAAGAAAACAAAAAGACACAGTAAAAGTTAAATTATTTATCTTAGAGTTAAATCTAATTGATAAGGTTAAAATAATACCCTAAACTTGTCTAAATCCTATTGGATGATAGGATTTCGACCCATCCCCACTTTAGATTCAAAATAAGACCCTTTGGAACCATTATAAACCGATTTTGACTTTAATATAAAATAATATTTTGAGATATTCCTAAGGTGCCCCTCTCCTCCCTTATAAAAGAGCACCTCCTCCCACTCCTCCTCACACCAATTTGAGCACTCAAGCTCGGCCAACCCCTGCCAAAATACCTCCTACACTTCCCTAGTATCATCATAGAGGTCTTGGTCTTCTTCAAAGACCATCCTTAGTTCATTAAGTCGAGGCTAAGAAAAGGCGCGTCAAAAAGAGGTAATATCCATTACCGATCTTTTTCAATTTCTTTCTTCTTCAACTTTTCTTTTTTAGTTGTTTCATGATAAAGTAATAACATCAGTATTTATTATATACTGATATGTTATTATAAATATGAAACAACTCTAATTAACCTTCTATCCATCCTACGGAAAAAGGAAATCACCGCGCGTGCGTACGTACGGAATACCGTCTCCACGCCTTGGTGTAATCTATTTTCCGCCACCACATTAATTGGATGGATATAAAGGTGTAATGAGTAACTATATATGATTATTATAAAGTGATATTGATACTGAAATATTATACATACACTTCAACACAATTCCACGACCATGGGAACGATATCATCGCTCGTGCGTACGTACGGACTACCGTCTCCACGACGCGATGAGATTCATTCTCAATGATTAACCATTCATGAATGATTATAAAGTATATATAATAAGTAATAATGCAATATATGACCTAATAATGATACTGGAATTATTTATATTTATATGTATGTCATCTACTTAATTCCATTCAATTCAATAAGGAAACGAAAACAGCGTTCATTCGTACGTACGGATTACCGTCTCCATGAACGGTGTATTTCTTTCCATTTACTGATTTATTATATATGTGTGTTATGAATATATATATATAAATCATGTTTTATATTCTGGAATTAAGTAATCATGATCTAAGTAATCATATGAATAATTACAAGTTAAAAACACGAACGACAAATGAGACGATTTTACCCAAAACGCTACTTTAACATGAATTTACAAAAGACCGGGTAATATAAAGTCATAAGTGGACCATATATGATATAATAACAATGAATATGATTCTGGAATAAGTCAATAACATGATTTAAAATCATATACAGGAGGTTCGGACACTCACAAAGCAAGTCGGACCTAAGGTAAGGGAAATATTACAATCTCATTTTTATCCGAGATTGTTTATACTTTGGTATTTACTGGGGTGTATTTTATCATCCACATCCATATTTACTCAATATGTAATATTGTTTCCATCCAACTATAATTTTTTAAATCCAATTTTACCCTTCGGTGAGTTTTTAGCAAAAGTTATGAAAGGAATCTTTCGTCATTTTTCGTACGATGTACTTTTTGACTTTTCCGAAAAAAGTACGAAGAATGTTTTTTTAACTTATAAGGCATGAATGGATTTTTAAAACATTATTTCCAAGAAGGTTCCTTTACATGTTTTCAAGTTTATTTTTAATCAACTTCTTTTAGTTTATAATTGTATGACATGTTAAGAAAAGAAAAGTGTTTTTGAAGAAAAAAGGATATTTTCCTCAAGAATGGAGTTCAAGTAATTTATCAAAATTATTTTCCATCTAAGATAATCAAAGGGTTCTGTTTTTATCCCTATTATTACATGGTTTTGATTATGTTGTGATAGAAACATTTTTATGAATTCCTTTATCTTATATGAATTGTTTTATGATGTCATGTTGTTTAAGAATCCCATTTTTATTACATGGGTTACGCTATGATGTATGGTTTATGATTATGTGGCACACATAAGAAAGGATTCATTATAAGATGGGTGGGACCTATATCTCCCTCCAATGCATTGGGTAAAGATTTTATATCTCATGAGATAGACATGGATGAAATGGCAGGTTATACCGGTTCAGTGAAACAGGACTGAAACGAGGGCTACTCGATTCAGAAAGGGACTTTGTCCACTAAGATAGTCTTGGAAATGAGTCTTGACTAACAAGAAATGATTCTCTATGATTATGTGTGTATGACACAAAGTTTCATGTTTTAAGTTATGATTATTGGGATTACATTTCACTTCTATGATTTATCCCATGTTATGATATTATGAGCTCTTTTGCAGGTTATGATTTCAAAAAGCTATGTTCTTATGCATATGATGTGATTGATATTTCTTTTGTTTACCCTTACTGAGCATTTGAGCTCAACCTTTTATGTTTTCGTTTCCCCAGGATATAAAGAAATGTTTTAGGTAAAAAAAGGGAGATCATTATGGGAGATATTGAGGATCTTTCAACACGATTAGAAGATTACGTTCCGAGTTTCCAAAGACACTAAACTATTACGATCCTTGTGTGTGTGTTTTTTTTATGTAATAAGTATTCCGCAAAAGTAATGTAATGTCAGTGTACGTCAAGATACGGGTCTATACAGACACACTATAGAAACTGGAGATGCAATTAATGCGAATAATGAACCATTTGGGTGGACCTAGTGGCCCACGGTGGTGGCGCGCCATGACGACGCGCTGGAGGGGGCTGCTGTAGCTAGCTTGGACCATGACAAATCAGGAGGAGCCACCAGATGGGCCATTGGCTAGCAGTGTAGACACGACCCCTTGACCGCTAAAGTGGAGTGTCCCAAAGCCATGAGCCATGCTTATCGGGAACACATGGTTCTCTGACCACATGTAGTAGATTTGGATATCCACATAGAGGTGATCCTTGGACACGCCATGCATCAGATCTAGAGGAAGCGGCCTCACGGAAACCCGTGAGGCGTTGGGGAGCAAGACACGGCTTCCGGCCCCATCCTAAACATGAAGAATCAATTCGCCTTTGGTAAACCAGTATAGGTGCGGTCCTCCCATGTGGGTTGTGACAGACCCACAGCCCAACGGGCCCGAACTAGGCAAGACCGAGTCCTATTCGGTCTGACCTGGTCAGATCAGACCCAGAACTAACCGGGACATTTAAAAAAAACTCCAAAATCATTCAAACTAGGAATTCGTTTGATGAGAGGTTTGTGGCATTGGAACCCTCATGCAGTGGTGGATATTTTTTCATACTCTATGGAGTCGTTCAAGGATGTTGAAATACAATGATTGTATTAGAGAGTGGTTCTCCCGAGATCAAGCCAGCTTCAAGAGGAAAACCTACGGTTGGTTGAGACTCAAATAATGATGACATGTGACCCTATGTGGATCAGATACTTTGGAATAATGGGAAGAATCTTATATGTGGACTGGTAGGCCCATGGTGGGGAGCGACTTCTATGTGACCCGACATACCAACGAAACATAAATAGAGGAGTACCTCATTATGGACATGGTGGGAAGCAGCATCTATGTGACACGATATACCCCCAATGGGGAGCGATATCTTTGTGACCCAACATACACATGGTACTAATCAGGGATGTGTACAATGATAGTCAATAGTTAGTGGGAAGTTACATATGTGTGACCCGTCAGACCCAATATACTCATTGGGGATGAGTTCTCCAACAACCCATGGTGTTTGATGATGTGAATAATTTTCCTACTTTCCTACTCTAAATTATATCTAGTGTTAGTTGTCTTGTGTAGTGATCATGCTTCGTGATCATGATTTATGGTTTTTACTGGGTATTGGTTTTGGGTATTTACTTTGTGTTTTGGGGTCCCTGCTGAGCATATAATTAATCTCCCTTGCATGGGTTTTGGTTTCACGTGTTGTTTCAGGGGAAGATGATTGCTGCCTTGATTGAGGACTTGGTGTCCTAGGACACGGTGGTTCCTAGTAAGACAAGGCTAGTAGGTCATACATCTAAGGCTTCTATCCGCTACCATATATTTACTAATTAGGTGGGGTTCCTGGTGGACTACTTTCAAAGTGTTCCTTATAATTTATAATTTTTATTTTATATTTTTTTGGGATTGTATTATGTCCCATAGGACCTATACTTTGTTCTTTTAATCATTGGTGTTTTACTGTTATTAATGTTTACTTTTATATCTTTGGGACGTGGTTGTGTGTGAATGCATTTAGGTACTCGAGAAAATGGCTCCCAATTGCAGGTTTACACCTTCGACGCAAGTTGCCAACCCTTGGCCTTCAAGAGGTGGGATTGGGGTATGTCACGGCCTTGGCCCCGGGAGAAGGGTTGGGAAAAGGTGGTATCCAAGGTGTCCAATTCTACTTCAAATAATGCGAGTCTATTGTTTTGTTTTTGGAAAATAGTGTTGAATGTTTCAAGATCAACTTTTAGATTTGGGGAGTCCAATGTTTGTGAGGTGGCTGACATATCCATACACCAGGACCCTGAATTCTACTTTTTGAATCTATACATGAAAACAGTAGTGGAATAAGTTTCTCCATATAATATTCTTGAATAAGAGATAGCTCACTATGTATAATCTTTTAACTATGGTACACATTTACTGTCGGTGTTTCCAGTAGAGGATGTATGAAAACATAGTGCCTTGCATAAGTTTTAGAGACAGAGACCGCCCAAGATTAGGGAGAGATAGATCCTCATGTCACTAAATACTGGTTAGAGGCAGTGACATGGGTCTTCCAGTTAGTGAGGATAACACCTGACCAGATGATGATTTTATCCGCATACATTATGCAGTGCTCGACATGGAATTGGTTGAGCTTGACCATCTAGACGCATGATGAGGCAACCCTATCATGGGTATACATAGAGAGTATTTTTATTGAGATGTTCTTTTGTATGACCTTACACTCGGTGCACTTACATGAGCTGCTTCACCTAAAGAAGGGAATCATGTCAGTGGCTACGTACACTATGAGGTTTACAAACCTCTCATGCTACTGAACATACGTGGTGAGGGAACCTTTCTTCGGGTCCCATACCATTGAGAAATGACTCTGTTAGGATATCCGAGCATATGTGGTGTCTCTCAGCATCCCCGCTCAGTCTGGAGTGGTGAATAGAGACCTTATTATAGAGATCTTCCTAGCAGAGCATACACCAATAGCTAGATCCACTAGCAGAGCTCATGCAGTAGAGTCTTTAGTCGTGAGAAGTATACATTAGATGAGGGGGACCATAAATTCTAGATCTTTTAGTGGATGACCCCAGGACTTGGGGTTAGTTGATAAGGACTCCAATATTAGAGGGAGTCAGTAGGGAAGGAGGCTATGCTTCACATGAAGTGGTAAGAGACACATGGCTCATGACTTCCCGACCTTCCACCCAGATGATCAGTAGACGATTGAGGGACCACTAAGGAAGAGACAAAGGTTTGTTTGAGGATCTTATAAGGTGGAATTTGTTGAAGTGGAGCATACCAAATAGTATGCAGTGGACAATGGTTTGAGGTGCCACTACTACCACCCCTAGGTGGTCCACCACAGGCTTAGGGATCCAGCAGACATTGGGGAGTCCAGCTTTATGCGATAGAGGCCTACTACCACAATGATCTTGAGATAATTAGAGGTCCATATATGTCTTATCAACCATAGATTAATTTCATATAGACATAAGTGTTAGTCACTCTTTCCTTCCTACAGACCTCGTTTGAGGGTCAGAGATTCTGGTGGAGCCTTTGGCTTGATCCTTTCGATTCGAGACTCTTGCTGGATGAGATTAAACGATTACACACCAGTGTTGGCAGTGTGAGATTACTCTAGGAGGTGAGTGTGTTTGATGGGTTTTCCTAGTAGTCGTGTTGAGGCCTTACAACATAATCATGGTTAGGGAATGGTTATCTATAGTCCATGCTCAAATCAACTTTTTTAGGTGCAAAGTGTGGTGTGTTTGCGAGGATGGGACATGGAATTCCTTCACCGAAAAGATGCGAACTTTTATAACCAAAGATGGACTTTATTGGAGGAGGTTGAAACCAATCACTCACCAGTGGGCCTGACTCACAATCAGTGTGTTGGACTAGAGGATTCCAAGATTTCCTATAGCAACGGAAGAGTATGAGGACGTCTTTCCTCAGTATGTTCCGGGACTACCTCCTCACAAGCGGTAGAATTTTGCATTGACCTATACCCAAGGATGACACTGATATCAACACCAGCATATCATATGGATTCCAATTAGCTTCTTGAATTGGGAGTATAGCTGGGGGACTTTGAGGACAAGGGTTGCATGAGAGCCAGAGTTTCACCATGGGTAACCCCAGTGTTGGTTGGAAAGAAGGAAGATGGTAGTTCGATGCTATGCCTGGACTTTTGGTGCCAGAATCGGGTGACCATGAAGAACATGTATCCCCTTCCTAGTCTTGATGACCTCTTTGATTAGTTGAAGAGTGAAATGTGGTTCTCAATGATAGGCCTCAAATCAGGGTATCATCAACTTTAGGTATGGGATAATGATATATCGAATATAACTTTTAGATGCCGGTATGGCCACTATGAGTTCTTTGTGACTCCCTTTGGAATGACTGATGCTCCAATAGTGTCCATGGGACTCATCAAAAATAACATATAACCTTAAATCTATCATTTTGTGGTGGTCTTCATTGATAAAATCTTGGTGTAATCTTTGTCAGAGGAGGATCATGGTACCCACCTATGGATAGTCCCAAATAAAATATTAGAGAACCTACATTATGGTATACTATTGATGTTTTATTTCTAGATACGGGAGGACCACATTCTAGGACACATCATTTTGGAGGCTAGAGTTGTAATGGATCTAGATATGATAGTGGAAGTGATTTATTGGGGTCCTTCCAGGCGTGTGACTAAGGTGAAGAGTTCCCTGGGGTTGAATGGATACTATAGGAGGTTCATGCATGACTTTTCTGAAGTAGCATCACCTTTTTCATCTTTGACAATGAAGGTATATCCATTAATGTTGATGTAGATTTTCTAGTAGAGTTCGCAGGAGCTGAGGTAGATACTGATGAGTTCCACCATCTTGAGACTAGCCAAAGAGAGCATTGGATTTGTAGTTTTATTTGATGCATCAGAGAACAAACTAGTTTTTTTCAGGATGCAGGAGCGAGTGGTGATCCCCTATAACTCACATCAGTTGAGGATGTGACTAATAACTTGGAATTAGCATAAGTGGTATTTTCCTTGAATATGTGGCAGCACTACATGATTTGTGAGCGGTTTACCATCTACTCCAACCACAAGGGTCTCAAGTATATCATCTAATAGAAGGACCGTAAATCGATAGAATGGTGATTGATGGAATTCCTCTAGGACTATGAATTTTCAATAGTATATACTCCTCGGAATGAGACATGTTGGTAAACACACACAACAGAAGGTCTGTTTAATAGCTGTTGAGTGAGGCGACAGATCAGCTAGCCGTGATGCAAATATTCTTCATGGATGATGATGGAGCGTTTTACCTTCATTCAATGATTATCTCTCCCTTACACATGCAAAAAATTGTGGAGGAACAACTTTTGGATGTTGAATGTGAGGCCTGACATTCTTAGATACCCTCAGGATAGGCTCTTTATGGATTTTCGATAGGTGGGGAGAACATCATCCTTTTCAGAGGATACAAAATAGTTCTAGTGACATTGTGGGAGGAGGTCTTGAGGGAGTTCCATACATACCCTTTAACGTTACATCATAGAGTTGTGAACATGTACAAGGAAATCTGACATCAGTACTAGTGGCGAGGGATGATGGAAGTGGCAATAGGGTTTGTGTCATGATGCCTCACTTGTCAGCAAGTGAAGGATGAGAATTTGGTTCCAGCAGGCTTGGCCCAACAACTCCTGGTACAGAAGTGGAAATGGGATGGTATCCTAATGGAATTAATTTCTGGGATACCAAGGATGTCCAGGGGCCACATTTCTATTTGGGTTATCATTGAAAAACTCACCAAATCAGCTCACTTCCTTCCCATCTGGGAGCATGGATCAGTAGAGGGATTGGGATGCCTCTATATCCACGAGATAGTGTGTCTTCATAGGGTGCCATTTAAAATCATCTCAGATCATGACACTTGCTTTACATCCTGGTTGTGGAAGGGATTTCACGGGGCGTACGAGACTCAGTTTCTCTTGAGTATAGCTTTTCACCCCCAGACAGATGGTCAGACAGAGCGACCATTCAGGATATGGAGGACATGCATTGTACTTGTGTCCTGGATTTTGGTCATAGTTCGGAGGACCACCTACCGCTAGAAGATGTTGCGTACAACAACATCTACCACATCACAATCAGTATGACACCATTTGAGGCACTATATAGACATCCATGCCGACCACGTTTATGATTGATAGTCCCAAGGGAGTTAGCACTTATGGGTCAAGATTTGGTACGGAAAACTACTAAGAAGGTGCAGATCATGAAGGAGTGAATGAGGATTGCATAGAATAGTCATGAATCATATAATGAATGGAGAAAAAGTCCCTTGGAGTTAGAGGAGGGAGATCATGTTTTCCTTCAGGTCTCACCCTGATGGGGATTGTAGAGATTTGGCCAGGGCTACATGTTATCTCCACGTTTAATCATAACATTACAAATTCTTAGCAGAGTTGGAGAGGTGGAATACCTCCAAAAACATCAACCAGATATATATTAGTTGAAAAAAAAATTTCACGTGTCACTGATTAGGAGGTAAGTGAATGATCCATCGCATGTCATCGACTTGGGCGTGCTAAACATTGAAGAGAGGGAAATGTTTGTGGAGTCCCCAGTGGTGATAGAAGATTGATAGACGTGGGTCCTTCATGGATGGTAAATTCCACTCTTTTTCAATTGGTGGCAGAATGTGAATCTGTTGGAGAGCACATGGGAGTGAGAGGCTCTGATTCATGCTCAGTATCACTATTTTTTAGACTTTTTTTGTCAGGAAAGGACGTGAATCCCAAAAAGGGGTGGGTAATGTAATGTCCTGATATATTCATGTATTTTTTTTTAATTCGTATGGATTTATTTCAAGAACATACGCTTTTACTGCACATGATTCTGTGGACAAGTTATCCCAGAATGGAATTTTGAAATTTTTTTAAGTTCATTTAAGTAAAAAATACAATATGATTTTTCTATCTTTTAAAACGTTTATTGGACCAAAAATATGAGGGAACTGTAAAAATATAAATGATAATATTCAAATAGAAATAACCTAACTTCAACCACAAAGGTTCGAGTAGAAAAGTTAATTTTCGAACATTTCAAAAAAAATGAAATAACATAAAATGATATTTTATTTCTCTTTTCGAAACTATTGATTGGAAGACGAAGATGATAAAGTGAAGAAACAAAGTACATTAAATGAAATTCATTAATGGATCATTTTTTTCATCATAACAATACATTATTTAATGTTTAACAGATACTCAGTTTCATAAACTAAACAGTGTAACGATGAGACGTCACAGCGTAAAAGAAACAATATGACATGTTTTATATTAATGGGTTAACACATTTGAGAGTTAAGAATCAATGGGTGGATTTTTATCTGATTAAATGATGGAAAGAACTCTCTCCAATGATGAATGTTGAAACTTGATGGATCGTTAGTGACTTCATGGAATCTAGAAGAACGAGATCGGTGAGTGACGAACACCTTCTCCCTCCTAGATCATCGCGGTCAGACTACTTCAACATCGAACTGCTACAGGGTAGGAGTTTAATACGTTATAAGATTTCCCCATTCTTATTCTAAAAATATAAAGGTGGATCAACCAATGAACTGGTTAATCCACATATTGTTCATTCTTGTGGGAGTGTTTTTTTCATGGGTTTTCTACAGTGGGGTTAAAATATTTATGATATAACTATGACCCCAAGCCCCAATTTTTTAAACTTCTAACATCGAGGGAAGAGACTAAAATGAAAAAGTCCCGAACCCCTATCTCCTTGTTAATTATTGGTGTATGTACATTAAAAAGAAATCAAGGAAAATTTATGGAATTCTATGGGAAGGCGACACCCCAAAAAGGCTAGAGTCACAGTCAGTGAAATGAATGGATCACTAGTGCGAACTCGATTGCCAGCGGAAAGACCCGTCGGTAGGCCGTTGGCGGTGGTTGTGGGTGGTTGGCGGATTTCAAAGACAGTGTACTAGAGGTGGATATTACGGTTGGCGTGGGCTATGGAAAATTGGGAGGATCATCCAACTAGGCTGATGGCTGGAGGCAGGGACGTGACCCCTTACCCGCATCGGTGGAGTTACCCAAAGCTTTGGGCCATGCTTATCGATAACACACAATCCCCTGATCATGTCCGGGAGATCCATCCGGATGCATAGAGGCGACCCCAGATGTTCCATGAGTCCGGGATGGAGGTAACAACTCCAACGTGACCCATAGGATGAGGGGAAATGAATACGACTTACAGACATGTCCCAACCAAGATGAACATGTCAGCATATTGCGGACTGAATAGGGCACGGGGTTGACCGACCGCCCAACCTGCCGAACCCAGATAGGGTCGGTTCTAGTTTGAATCAATAGACTATGGTCGGGTTAGTAGAACCCAGGCATGGTTGGGTCTTGTCAGTCCGACCAAAGTCGGACCAGACCAGTACCCCACCAACCCCTTTTTGGAAAATGAAAATATCATTCAAAACCAACGTCCGTTTGAGGAGATGTTTGCGGAGGTGAAACCCCTATTATATGATAGTTCTTTTAAAATAATCTATGGTGGCTTCCATGGAAGATTAAATACCAATACTGGATTGAGGAGAAGTTCTCTTAAGATCAAGTGTGCTACGTGAAGAAACCCTACTATTGGATGAGACCAAAAGACTTCTTACAAGAGGCCCTTTGTGGACCAGCTACTCTGGCCATGTGGGAAGAATCTTTTGTGTGACCTGGTTGGCCTGTGGGGGGACCAACTTCTGTGTGACCCTATATTACCATGATAATCGATAAGAGTTGTACCTTAGTTTGGCCAAGGTGGGAACGACTTATGTGTGACCCAATGTACCAACGGTGGGGATATGATTATGTATGACCCAACAAACACATGGTACTGATCAGGGATGAGTACCCGAGTGGTATAAGGTTATTGTGAAGTGGATTCTGTGTGAGCCGGAATACCCACTATACCAATTGAGGATGTGTTCTCCATTATCCCATGGTGTTCGATGATGTGACTAATAGTCCAACTTTCATCATCTAAACTATACGTTGTGTGAGATGTCTTGTGTTGTGATCATGATTTTTGATCATGTTTTGTTGTTTCCTCTATGTATTGCATTTTGTTCATTCCTTTGTGTTTTGGGGTCCCTAATGAGTATATTATTCTCACCCCTACGTGGTCTTCACCTACACGTGTTGTGTTTGTTGCTGACAATCGCTGCCTTGAAAAAGGACTTGGTGACCTAGGACCCATTGGTGCCTAGTGTGACCAGGAAAGTAGGGAAAATTTCTACGGCTTCGAGAAGCTACTCTATACTTACTGATCATATGGGGTTTCTAGGGGAAGGAAGCCATATATTTCCTTTTACATTCAAGTTTTCTATTTATATATTGTTGGATTTGTATTCTAGCCCATTTGAGCTATAGTTTGTACTTTTAATTAGTTGTTGTTTAGGTGTATGCATGTTTACTTCTACAGATTTGGGATGTGGTTGTGTATTCATGAGTACAGGTAATCCGGAAAATGTCTCCCACTTTCAGGCTGACACCATTAGCGCTAGTCACCAACCCCTAGGCTTCAGGAGGTGGGCTTGGTGTATGTCACCGCAAAGGCCCAGAGGGATGATTTGTGACAAAATTTTTCCAATTAAACATGTATAAATAACATTCGATGGTCATGTTTTGAACTCGTGATATCCATAAATAAAAATATATCACCATTTGTAATAATTTTTCTTGAGTATGGATTTATTATATTTTAAAATTTTAAAAATTTCCAAGTGTATCCTATCCCACAATTATAAAAGGACACCCCTCTATTCTATAATTCACTCATTTTTTATCCATATGTACTGAAGAAGCACTATATATATATATTATAAACATCCATATAAAAAAGTAGTGGTTTCATTATTCATAAAATTCGATCCTAATGGTATTTAAGAAAGTATCTAATGGTGGTCTACAAAAGAGGAGACAATCATCCCACCTGAGCTCTTTCAGTTTATTTGTTATGATATCTTATAAAAATATTTTGAATTTATTTTAAAATAACAAAAAATGTATCCTCAATATCTATAAATGTTATTATTATTATGAAACCATAATTATAAAACCCATATTCTATCAAAATGGAAATGAAAGTATCAGTCATACATATGTGTGGAGTACCACCTCCACGTAGAGATAGAAATTATTTTCCATCACCATAATTAATGGATGATTAATATGATTTGATTAATGGTTGTATGTTAAATTTATGTCTTAATTATTATTTTATTAATTATAATATAATATCTACCTTCTTTTCTTTTATACCATTAGAGAATGATAAAATTGATCATGTCTATGTGTGTACTACCACCTTCACAAAGTGATGTGATTTTTTTCCATTCAACATTACAAGGATGGTAGTAAGTATCTATTAATAAATTAATATTATATATATATGGTGTAATATTGAATCTATAAATGTGAATCTCTAATTACTTTTCTTTCATTTCATTCATTGAAATGTGAATGCAAAATTCATGCATATGTATTACCTACTATCTCCATGAACAATCTAATTATTTTTTCTATCTCAACCATTAATGGATGAATATATATATAAATAATTAATTTAAATTATATTTATATCATTATTAAAATTATTGATATTATGTAACCATGATAAATGTAAAAGGAACCTAACCACATAATCAGAATTTTCATGAAAAATAAAATAGTTAACAAAGAGAAATTGTTATTTTAATAAGTAATTAATATGGAAAGGTTGATTAAATATTACAAGGGGATTAAATTTCAAACATTAATAATGTAAATTATTATTTTATTTAATTATAATTAATTTAATTTGTTATAAATAAGGATATATAACTTAATAAGCATGAGAAACTGGAGGTAAATTTTTAAGGTTACAATCCCACAATTATTTTTCGAAATATTTATAATTATGTTTTCAATAGTGAAATACCATGATATAACACGTCAAAATATAAATAATTTTATTATACTATGGTTATTCATTGAATTATCATATAATAAAACCATTTTCGTATCATTTGTAATAAAAATTTATAAGGAAATGTTTTCATGGAAAATAGATTTTATGTTCTCTTTGGTTGGGAATTATTTTTGTCACATATCCATGATTTCTGTAAAATGAATTCAATAATTTTCTTAACATTACACAATTTTTATTTTAATTATGTATTACCTATGATTTAATTTTTAAAAATTTATTATATATGACTCTTCATGCCATTTTATGAATGAGGTACTTTTGATTTTTTATTAAAAATTTGAAAAGAATCAATATTTTAACATACATGCCTCAAATATAATTTCCCACCATTATGAACACTAAAACATTTGAATATTAGTTTAAAAATATCAATATTTATTTTAAAGTAAAATACTTTTAAATTATTTTTGAATTTTTTAGTCATTTAGTAAGTGATTCCAAAATAAAAAGGGTGTTTTCTTTAAGAAATAATACATGTGTATTTTAAAGTAATTTTCTTTTATAATGAAATCCTTTAATGTTACTTATAAATTATTGGGGATTTAATCCAAGGATAAAATCCTTGTACATTATTTGGATGTTTTAATGTTATGAGTTTTTTATTAAAACAATTTTTTTCTATAGGTTATGCTATATGAATTATTGAAATTTTTATGAAAACTCTTTATATTATATGTGTTATGATATATGATGAATGATTTGTGAACTTGTGGTAAAAATATTAGTGGATTAGGAATATATTATGGGTGTGACTAGAATTATATATTGCCATAATAAATTTATGAAATATCTATATCTCATGAGATAACAAGGATTCTAATAGGGTGTAAATTTTATTTAGTCAGACACTCTCTCAACAAGGATAGTCCATGGAGTGAACCTTGACCAAGTATACAATGGAATATAGAATGAACCCAATCCACTAGAATTTTATTTCTAGTGAATCATTACTAAAAAATGATTTTCTATACTTATTTTAATATCAATAATATATTTCTTTTGATAATTTTAGGCATTAATGCCTCATGTTTTTTCATTCCTTAAATAATCATGTATTATGATGTACCAAGATTTATTACATAAATCGATATTATAATTTATTATATATTGGATATGGTTTTCAAATTATTGGCACATATTCCTATACCCGTATTCATGTGTTATTGTTATATGATCATTGATATATCCCTTGCTTACCCTTACTGATCATATGTGATCAACATTTCTTATATTTCATTTTCTCCAGATACAAATAAGTGGATTTGGTATGATATGTCTAAAAGAGATGATATTTATGGATAACATAGTGGGATATGATGTAGACATGTTACAAAAAAGTTTTATACATCCACTTTATAAAGAATATAAAAATATATTATTCAATCATAGATATTTCCTTTATGTATTAAATATTCATTTAATAATATGTAATATTTATGTATAAAAAGAATGGGTTACTATAGTTAGAATGAGAGAAGGGTTTAGTTAATATTAGACTAGTTTGATTAATTAACTTTGTTGAAAACCATGTTGATGATTCTAATTGTAGGATAATATCCAAATGTTTTGATATGAATAATTTCACTAATTTTTACTAATAGTAAACCTCTATATAGAAACTATAAATGTACATTGTTTTAGAATAGATGCATATAATGGTAATAAATGTTAAAAGAGTTGGTCAAGTATATATCAAAAATAATTCTGGTTCCTGGTGAGTGTTTCCTTACAATCCACATGGTGTAACATTCCCAAAGGTTATATTTTGTAAAATCACATTTTCTTTAGAAATAATTACAAAGGAAATTAATAGATGATTCTCCTGGATAACCTAGATTATACCTAAGGTTAATTGATGGAAAAAAGGATTCATTATTTAAAAATCCTATAAATTTTTGTTATGATCATGTGGTTTTCCGTAGGATTATTCTTTCTCATAATTTTATTTTAGTTTTATATAATGAATGGTACCTGATAGAACTGTATCAAGGATTATTGTGATGGAATTTTTAATAACTATCCTACTATGAAACCAAATGTTATGAGAGTTCGAAGGGGGGATATCATTGTTATTATTATGAAACATTCTCAACACAAAAATTTGGATACAATTCCAAATGAGAAAAGGAGAGAATAATATTATCCAGATTGTTTCATAAAGAAACCTACACAATATTTTTTTTGGTCTTATAATCCACCACTCACTACAAAATGGATTAGAAGCACTCAAAGAATATTTTCCATTATCCAATGTTCACAACATTAAAAATTTATTTTGGATATTTATTATTTAGAAGGTGAAACAAATCAATGGTGTAATCTTATCATTAACATGAGGCAATAAGAATAAATTTAATACATGATTTTGAATGAATATAAGGGTTTATATTAAAATAATAACTTCTAAAATATTATTGATATTAAAATGGAGACGGAATTATGTGAGCTAAAATAATAGGATGATAAATCCATTACTACCTGGGGAAAATTTTATAGTACAAGTGAGTATTACTTATGATATTATCATCCATCCTAAAAGTAATATTTATCAATTCCTCGTTATTTTAAACTATTTTTCCTAAGGGTTTTATCCTTAAGATAATTTTGTAACTATTAATGAATATTTCAATATGCTATCACTGTAGAAAAATAGATTTAAATTATGCACCAATATCATATTTTTTATAATTAAATAAATATGTATTTCAATGGAAATTATAATAATAGAAATCATTGGGGAAGAATATGATATTTCTTTTATTCAACGTGTGTATGAAACATAGAGGGAATTATCATAAAGGACATGAAAATGAATTAATTATGGAATTAAAGGTTACATGGAAATCAAATGCTAATGTGATGGGAAGAATAATTTATATAATTATGTGAAAAAAGAACAACAAAAGGTAACCACAAATTATAATGTTTCTTATGAAATGAGAATGGGCCTTATGCAAACCAATTCATAGATACAAAGTTTAATGATGATGAATGAAATTAATATATTTTTAATCCCAATGAAAATGGTAATTATCAGGTGATCACTATTTCTAATGAAGGGTATTATAAAATTGTGGTGAAATGTACACATACCATCCACTATAGAATTGAAAATGTCTTATTTGATTCTAGATCTACAAAATATTTTATATATGAATAATTTTCTATAGATATTACAATACAACCTCAATGATTAGTTATTGAATTAGAAATGAAAAATCATAATCGATAGATGAACACATATCTAGTATATGAATATATATATATATATATTATGTTTGTTGGAATGTACTTCCTAGAAATATTTCTATTCTCCCTATAGTTAAATATGTTGTTATATTAGGCATGTTTTGGTTTTCCATACATAATTCCCACTTCAATTAAAGATGAATGGTAGTAAAGTTTGATATTCAGAACCAACCTTTTATTTTCTATTGAAGAGATTATAAATATAAACTCCCATTGGAAATTACTTCCTTGTAATGGGTAATGATTTATATTCAAAATCCCAATTTGTTAATTTTTTTGGGGAGAAACTCAACATAAAAGATATGAAAATTGTTCAAGAGTTATTAATGTTTATTTAAAATATTTTCTCAATATTTCACCAAATTGTGTTGTTGATTTTTCAATAGAACCCATACTTAGTGATACACCCATTTAAGATAATACATATCAAATGAATATAATTTAATTTCATGAATTGAAGAAGAAAAAGTAGGACAATCGTGATAATAGATTCATTTATCCATGTGTATCACCATATTGTGAAATTATTTATTTTTAAAATGGTTGATGGTTTAATGTGGCTCTACATAGATTATTAGTAATTGAAAAAGGTCACAGTTAAAAATAAGTATTATATTTCATGTATTAATGATTTTTTCAATCAATTATTAGGTGTTCTATATTTTTCCGAGACTCATCTTCAACCTGGATATTATCAGTTAAGGGTCAAAAGTGATGGAATATCCCAGATGTAATTGATTATGAGGTATGGTAATGATGAATTTCTAGGGAATATATTTGGTAATACTAAAATCCAACTATATTCATGGATTTAGTGAAAATATTATTAATATATTACCTTGATTAGTTTCAAGAATTATTTATATATGAAATTTTTACATATTCCAATAGTAAAACATAGCATTAAAACCACATGAAGATTGAATTGAAGAACCTAAAAAGGATTAGATGTATGTAAAATTTTACAATAGGTAATTTTGGATTCAATAAGATTTCATTTTTAGGTCATATAATCTCTATCAAAGATACATAAGTAGATCCATAAAAGACATAAGTTATTGATCATTTCCCCAATCTAACCAAAATATATGGGATCCATAATTTTCTTAGTTTGGATTGATATTATAAATTATTTGTGGAAAAAAATTTACATATGCCTAATCCACTCACCTAGTTCACATTGAAGGGTACAAATTACTTTAGATATATTAATGTGATTAATGTTTTATGGAACTGTAGAGAATGTTAGTCAATTAACATGTACTTAAACCACACTATATTGGAGAAGTGCTTTGATCTAAAGTGACTCATTGAAGAAAGGAATGGGGTGAATCATATTGTATAATTATTTTTTTATAGATAATGAATCATTCTAATTAAAGGTTCTTGATTAAAATTACCAAACTCTTTATTTGGATTCAGCTGTAGTAAATGTTTCATTAAAGATATGGATGTGTTATCATTATAGAGAATTTAGTGATATTTTAATGATTTTAAAATTTTAATGTATATATTCAGTCAAAAACATATGAATATGTTCCATAAAATTTTGTTGGATTTGATTAATGATTATTATTTCTCAATTAATTGCCACATTGGGAAAGCAAATAAAGAGGTAGATTCTAAGGTGAAAAATTATCCCAGCTTATCTATTATGAGGATAAACAATATTCCATACATATGCATTTTAAAATACGGACCGTCAATTATTGATGGAATAATATAAATATTATCTTTATAAAATGGGTATTATCCATCTATCAAAGTGAATATTACAGATACATAAAGGAAAATGTAGAGCTAAAAAATATGGGGAGAAATATTCTATAGTTAAAACATGATTATGATAGAATGATTGGTTCTGAAACTGAGTATGTGTCATGTCTATACAAAATTTGAAGTAGAATTTTATAGATGAAGATCATTACAATTCATTTTCTATTATTCTTAGTCCTATGAAGATATATATAGATCTAGAAGAGAGCTTCATAAGGGAAAAAATTAAGATAAATATTGCAGGGTATGTATCCAATTGCTTGGTATATTAGAATGTTAATGCTAGGAGACATTACTCTAAGGGGTTGTTACAACCAATAACTATACCACAATGGAAATGAGAAAATATCACCTTGGATTTGGTCATCAAACACTAAAAAAAAATTAAATTCCATAATACTATTTTAGTTATTTTCGATCACCATACGAAGTTAGTTCACTTTGTAACTATTAGAGAAGATATCATTCTTGACTAGTTTAAAAGAAATGTATTAAAGAATTTTGATGATTTCATGAATTTACCCATTTTATTTACTCTTATAGGGATCTAAAGATTATATTTATGTTTTATTTATGTCTTTTAGACAATTTAGATAATATATAGATTTATAATACGTGTTGTCATCCTCAGACATTTGGTTAGTGTGAGGGAACCATTCAATCATTAGATTTTATGATTAGTTATTGTTATATGGATTTCAAAGGTGGTTGGGGGTAAATACCATCAACTAATTGAGTATTCTTAAATTAATAGCCAACACACAATAATTTATATGGATCTTTATGATGTAGTATAAGAAACGAGTGTATAACTCCCATGAGAATGGATGAATTTAGAGAAATAAATCTATTGGAACCTAATCTAGATCGGTAAATTTAGGACATATTTAGAGACATTAATAATCACGTTATTTAATATTAGTGTAAATAGAAAAGTTAAGATGACAATTATCGATGGAATCTGGAATTCATATGTAGAGAGATGGTATTCTGGTAAATTTGTTGAAGGAAGAAGGTTATGTGATTTAGAATGAAGTCAAATTTTATCAATATGTATACTACCCCTGTGATTTTATTGATCATGTTGTAATGGTACTTTATCACTTGGGGCTTCCACTGAAACACTCTCATGTTTATGACATGTTTTATATATCTATCCAAGGAAAGTACATACATGATCCTTCCTGTATTCTAAACTCAGTGGTTTTAACACTGGAGAATGATATATGATATGATAAAAAAGTATTATAAACAATATATTCTATAGACAATGTTCTATCACCTAGTTAAATATCAATAGTGGAATTAAAAATTCGAAGAACCTACTTGCAATTATGAGGATGTAATGAAATAGTGAAATCATCATTTTCAATATAAATGTGATGTAATTTGTAGGTTGAAATCTATCTTAAAGGGGTATAATTGAAAACCATGATATTTAATGATATTTGTCGATTTAATTAAATTTAATTTATTCATTTTCTTATGATACAAGCTTCCTCAAGTCAAAATGAACTATAATATAGTATAATATTACAACTTAGCTATTATGTTGACATAGTGAATTGGAATAACCAAATGTAATATATATATACATAAGTTTTAGATTAAAAATATATTGATAAATAAACACTCAATTATTTTAAAAGTAACAATATGTTTCAAAAATACATTTTTCCTTAATATTGGTTTTTATTAGTTTATTTTGTGAGAAAAAATATAATTAATTTTTTAACTTTTAAAAAATATATTTTAAAAAATCAACACAATTTTTAAATAAATATGTAAAATTATGTTAGATAAGTGTGTTTAATTTGTTTTGAAGAGATTGATTTTTTGATGAATAGTGAAAACTAATTATTTTTATTGAAAATTTAAATTTTTTTTAATAATTAAAAAAGTATCATTTTTTAAAAATGGTTTTAAATGTAATATTATCTAATTTGTTATCTGACTAATTAATCATTATTAATTTTTCATTTTATTTTTGTAAAAAAACTTTTATATATAATATTTTTTTTGGAAAACTGTTTTTCATCTCATTTTGAAGGATTAATTTTTAATTAAAATTTTTCTAATTTTGTGAAATGAATTTAATAAAATTATTTTTATAGTTTGAATAATAATTTACAAATTTGAAAATGATTTCAATATAATATTTAGTCATAATTAATTGTAATAATGTTAAAAAAAATATCATCATGGTTATTGTTAAAATAGTTTTACCTAGTGGTGGTGAAACTATGGTTTAAGGTTTTGTTTTCCCATTACAATAGTATAAATCCTATTTTATGGAAATATTTTTTACCTAATATTCTCTTAAATTTTAATATCTATCCATCTGAAATCGTTTTCTATAAGTGTGAATTTATTATATTATTATCTCTTAAGATATTTGGTGTGTGGCTTCTCTACCACTTATAAAAGGACACCTTGACATACTCTTTTTTACACTACTTTGATTCATATTGATCAAGGAAAAAACAAAACTTTGTCATCTTTACTACCTTATAGATGAATAATATGCACTAGTATTATTAAAATACCACTACAAGGGTCTTTAAGAATGGATTTAAAGGAGGTCTGCCAAAGAAGACACAATCATCCTATCCGACCTCTTTCATTATATTCCTTGTCATACGATCTATAAATATATGGAATTTTTCATAACATAAAAACATTAGTATCATAAATATACTAAAATTTTATTATTATTATATAACCCTTATAATTTAGACTCTATTAAATTAAATGGAAAGTGAAAGTATTTCTCAGGCCTACGTGTGGACTATTGCCTCTATTTAGTGGTACAATTCATTTTCTATAACTATATTTCATGAATGGTTACAACAGGAATTTCGTTCTTCAAACCATTGAATTATCCAAATCCAGGATTGGGGACATATAAATCAGTGTTGAACCATTAGGTATTGATTGTCTATTTAAAAAATTGCTCAATTTTCATGTGGTCAGAAATGGATTGAATTTTTACCCCTCTAAATTTGAATTGGATGTGTCAAATTATATTTAGTTTTCATTAAAATAATTATTCATGTAATTTTAACTTGAACTATTGATTGATGAAAATTTTATTTAATTATAAAAAAACACTTTTATAGAGGTTGTGAATGATAAGATTAGTTTAAAATTAAAGGAATTATAGAAATAAAAATGAAATATGGAAATAATTAGTTTAAATGCTTTTGATGTTTAACTAGAATCCATGGTAGAAAATGCATCTAATGGACTTAACAGAATTATTACAATGAATGTAGTGATTGTATATTTTCTTAGATTAGGTTATTGTAAAATAAAGATGAAATTTGATGAAATAAACATGAAAATGAGATGAAATTAATTATTCCATATTCTTATATGAAAAACAATACATATTTTTTAATATCTTGAGATTTTATGGACATTATATTCGATAACATATTCAACACGCAACACTTAGAATAAATAGACCACAAAATATTATTATTCTGATATAACCATTATAAATCATCAATCCAATTAGCAGATACGAATAAAAAAAATAAAATTATTAAATATATAATATATTAATATTCATTTAAAATTTATTTATTAATTTTTATTATATAATCAATACTTTGTTATTAAATTCAATTTATTCTTTAAAAAAAGATTTTATTCCAAAATAATTTCTTTTGCTTTCTGAAAAAAAAAATATTAATATTTTTTTTAAAATTTTGGAAGATTTATTTTTTTAAATAAAATTCATTTCTTATATCATCATACAAAAATTATTTTTTGGTTAATTTTTCTATTCTTTTGATATGTTTGATTTTTCACTAAATAGTTAATAATAATACATTTTATTGAAAACTATATTTTTGATTCAAAACTTTAAAAAGATAAATATTCTTATAAGATGATTTAAAATAAAAATTAAATTAATTATATTATTATTAATATAATTATTGTATTTTTATTGAATCTAATAATTTAATTTCATATAAAAATTATTTTTATACGTAAAAATGCATTTTTCTAATGAATTAATTTTTCAATGGAATTTTTTTAATGATAAATTGATTTCTAGAAATCAAAAAAATTATGTAATAAAAAATAGATTTAATATTTTTATTTTTGTGGTAAACATTTGGGAATTGGATCCCTTTTATTTATCTTTATTATGAATAATAACCATAGTAAATATATATCACCACGACAAGGGTAAATTGGGCAATTAAGGATAAAAATATTGTAATAAGGCTTTCAAAATCAACTAAAAACAGTCCTTACATTCATTTTGTATGTACATTTAATCTATATTTTTCCAAACATATAAAATATGCCATTTCCACATTTAGATTTGTTTTTTAATATTTATAACATTTTAGTGAGAGATAAAGACAAATACGTCACCTTTCTATTTTTAAAATAAATTTTATTTTTTGATATGGATAAATAAAGAATATGTTCAGTTATAAATATTCATTTGAAAAATAAATTAGTATTTTATCATTTTAATATATTTTTAATTTTTAATGAATAAATTACAACATTAATTTATTTTGCAACACAGACAAAACATATATTTTTTTAATAGGAATATAAACTAAATAACATTAAAATAATTTGAAACTAATATATTTCAATTATTTGTTATTTTATTAATTTTTTAGATAAATATACTATTATGTTTATTTTGTAATGCATTATATTGGAATTACATCATTTTCATGATGTATTAAAAGTCAAATTAGATGAATACTAACCCCAAAATGACATGAATGATATTTTATAATATATAATTGTTTATTATATTATTTAAAATTAATAAAATATTGTACTAATAAAAATTTAAAGCATAAGGTTTAAATCTAAAAAAATGGTCCATTTATGGTTTTTGACTTTTTATTTTAATATTAATTATTCTTATGTTGTAGACAACCTTAATACATTTGTTATTTTCAAAATGGTTAATATTGGGTTAAAACTAAAATATATGGTACACAACACTACCAAAAGATGTATAAATTTTATCATATGATATTATTTTGATCAATAGTGATAATATATTTAAATTATATAATTTTAGATCCATTATAATATGAAAATAATTTTATATTAATTTTATACTTTAAAAACTCTCTATATGACCTTCTGCTCTCATATAAAAGGGAACCTTATTTCATATATTCTCAAAACATAAATATCATTTTTGTTTTAGAATCACATACATTAATAACTATATTACATTCATAACAAAATCCTTGTGTACGTTGTTCGATCGTAAATCTAATCAAAGATATATTTTTGTAAAATCCTAAAGAGGTTTTCCGAAGTAGATGTGTCGTTCATAATCAAACATTTTTTATTCTTCCACATTATTCAAATATGATTCAACCATGAAAATATAAAAACATTTTCATCTATAAAATAGTTATATTATTAATTTATAATTTCAGAATAAACATCCATATAATCTTCTATTAAATGGAATACAAAATAGACTTTCGTGTGTTTGGTGGACTACCAGCTTACGAAACGTTATAATTAATTTTACATCAACAAATCTCATATATGGTTATAATGATGGATTTAACATGAATATATATATTATATTAATGAAATATATATCATTAAATGAAATTTTTATATTATGTATTTTCTAACCTTTCATTTCATTAAAAAATGATATTGCCATTCATGCATAGATGTTGACTACTACCTCCACGAAGCGATGTGATTCATTTTTCACCACCACATCACATGTATCATTTATATAAATTTATTTAAATAAATAATAAACTATTTATGTCATAATTTTCATACTACAAATTTAAAATAGGTCTTATTTTAATTTCCACATGACAATTGAAAAATTGAAAATGTTTCTTATGTAAATGTATGACCTACCATCTCAATGATTACAATTTAGTTCATTTTTATAAAATTAATTATTTGTTCATTTTAAAAGTTTAATTTATACATAATAATAATATTTTATTTTTATTATTCTTAATATGATGTAATAATGACTAGTTAAACTATAGTGAACCTTCCGAATTTATTTTGGACATATGAATAGAATATAATCCCAACATCTGATGTGAACTTAACTGATTAATTAAAAAAATATAACATGGGGATAAATAAAATAGAAGGATTTGAAAAAAATAGGTTCTTACAAATGTAATTTTTTAATATAATATCATTATCTAGGAGGATAAAGAACATACTTGATGAGTTATAATTTAGGTAAGGGATTTCATTTCAATTTACAATCGATTGGTTTAAATTTGGTAACATACACATATTTAATTTTATATGGTGTATATATTTCCCATTTATTTAAAAAACGATTACATATTTATTTTTTATGATGAATTATTCAATAGAATTCAGTATTTCAAGATGAATGTTTAAAGTAAAAGCTTATCTTATTTCTTCTCTTGATCATGTATTTTTTCTTCCATATTTATATTTTTTTAAATTGATTTATGATAATAATTGTTATTTATAAAAAAAATAATTTGGTATAATATTTGAAATCATAATATAATTTTTTAAATGGCATGAAATAAATCATTATAATTTTTTCCTAAATTGGCACTTTATCTACTATCCATAAAAAAATAAAAGCGGTATTTTTTTAACTTATAAAACATTTATAGACCTTCCCCCCTCCATCACCAATTTACAGTACTGACATTGTTCAATAATAGTTCTATGTTTTTATAAAAAAACACATTGTGAATGTTTTCTCATCCATTATATTTTAATAACAAAAATTCACGAATTTATTTCAAAACTAGTTCTTTTGATGATTTGTACATCATATTTTATTAATTTGTAGGTTATTAAATTTTTATTTAAATGTTATATGTCTTGTGATCATTGAATATTAAAATTTCACCAGATATCCATAATATTTATAACTTGGATATTATTATTTCCTAAACTGTATAACATTTGTACATACAATGTTTTACTTTGAATGTAATTTGATTATCAAAGGAAATATTGATATTCTATAATATTTACTAAATACGAATAATTGTTGAAAAAGAGTATTGTTCATGAAGTTAATTTATCATTCAATATATGAGGAATTAATTTTAACTAAAGTTATGAGTGGGATAAAAATTACATTTCCCCTCAATGCTTCAATATGCCCCATTAGAAAAACTAGTTAAATAAATTAATTGTGTCTTTACACATAGTTATAAACTATCCTGTTGGAAGGTAATGAAGGTAGAGATATCCTGAAATCGTAGATCATGACATAAAATATTATCCATAGGATATTTTCAGGTTCACATTATTGATTAAATGATAATTGTTTCCAATTATTTACATTCTATATTGATTAACCTTATTTATAAATTATATATTATACTATATAAAACCCATAATAATAAATCAATATGAAAATTTATTTGTTTTCATTTCCACAATATGTGGAGAATATTTCTTTAAATGTGTTCAAGGATACCGAACCCTCTATTTTGTAATGTTTATATTTTATTCCCAATGTAAAATGGGTATCCTATATCTATTTGGTTATCCAATACTACTATACTAGTCAGTCCATTGGGAGTTGATTCCATGTATATACTCCATTGTAATAACATAGATACCAAATCTAGTTTACTAGAGTTGTGGTTGTTAGAATTGGTATTTGATAATGTTTAGTAAAAAAATTGAGAATTAGAATTAAAATAAATTTTATTAACTTGATAATTATGATAATCCATTACAGTATTTAAAAATTTCACTATTTGTTGGATTTTTTATTTTGAATAAATATTCTTGATGATTGCGATATAAACTAACCCAGTGTGTAAAATTATTTAGTGATGTTGCATAACAGAATAAGAGGAATCAATACCCATCGAATATATTAGGATTTATCAACTGAGAAAGGAAATACAGTTAGTGTTGGAGTTGACCAAATAATGGTCGTATTAGGTCTGATATCCTAGGTTATGTCTAATAAACATGAACATATAAAGAATAATGATGTTCGTTGAAATGATTTACATATATTGTATTGTCACATGCTACCAATCCTTCTTCTTTCAGTGGAAATACTTACCTCATGGTAGCTAGAAAAGGTATCATGTATCTTGAAAATATATTTCTTGAATTGGGATATAATTAAATAGAAATTGTTATAATAGTTGTGTATTACATTAGAGGCAATTGTAAAAAATTTATGTCATTGATCTTGAATAAGTTGGAGGATAAATAATAGCCCATATGGGGTGGAGAACATTTAACATAATATTCATTGATAAAAATTTCCACATGAGGAATGAATTAAAATGAAGATAAAGTTCCTTAATAGAAAAAAAAGAGGAGTAATGTGATTTAAGATAATATTATTCCTTTATATGAATATCTAGGTATGCTATTTATTATTATAAAATCTAGAGGCAAATATTTACCATTTACATTAAGTATTAAGATAAACATATGATTAGCATGAGTTTCTCAAATTTATTTGTTACATGATGAAATAATATTATGTTACATAAATAGAATGAAGGAATTTTTAGTATCTTATATCTTTAAGGGATATCAAAATAAGAATAGGTAATCTAAGAACCATGAAAAATGTAAACATTCAAATAATAAGAGATGAAAAATAAAATTCCATTAATTTAATTTTTTTAAATAACCATCGTTATGTTTCCAATGATGTTGTGGAAAGTACTATAATCATATAATAAAATTTATATAATTTTTTATTTAACACAAAATCTTATAAAAAATTTACTTCTTAAATTTTTTCTATTAAAATATTTCCCTAAAACATTTAGAAGGGATTTGTTTGTTATAAATCATTATTGATATCTCACCCCAAAAAGGATGTATCAGTTAGTTATAATTATGAACCATAAGAAGCCCATATTTATAAAATTTATTATTATATCTATATTTGATTTTTATACCATCTATGGTATAGATTAATTTTCAAAATATAATGAATAAAATAATGGAATTAAGAAGGAAATTATGATTCTTGGTAAAGATGTATAATTCATTATCTTTATAGGGGATACTTCATCATCAGAGTCGTGTGTAGATTTTCCACTCATAACTCTTATGAATGATATTATAGAGGAGGAAGAGAAAAAAAATATTTAGATAAAAAAGGTAACCATAAAATTGAGGATGTTTACATTATTTTGGAATACATTGATGTATTTACTGATAAATTACTAAGACATCCACTATAATGTAATTTTTAATTTTCAATTGCTTTAATCAATGATGAAATAACTATATCAAATAATTCTAATAAAATTACCAATATTTAATTAGTGGACATTAAGAAATAACTACAAGAATTGTGTGAAAAGTGATTTACATTCCCTAGTTCTTCATCACTGGGAGATCCTATTATTTGTGTCTAGATTAAGTAAGGATCAATGAGGGTTTTAAATGATTACCAGTAAATAAATTCTATAATTATAATGAAAAAAACCATTTTCCACATGTTGATGAATTATTTGATCAAATTCAAGAAGATAAATATTTTTTAATAATTGACCTTCATTTTGGGTATAATTAATCATGATTAAATTAGTATGATCTTTTGAAGAGGAAATTTCATATGAGTTACGAAAATTATGAATTTACATTAATGACATATTGACAAAACAATGAACCATCTATTTTTATGGATATAATTAATAGAGTATTAATAGAATATCTAGATAATTCTATTGTGGTATTTATTAATCGTATCATTGTATACTCTAGATGTTATAAAGATCCTAACAATCAAATGTGACTCATTATTGAGACTTCTAGAGGTAATGAGTTATATTGGAAATTTAGAATGTATGAATTATAGATTCAGAAAGTTTCATTTCATGGAAATATTGTATCCAAGGATTGAATCTCAGTTGATCATATAAATAAAATGATATTTAATTAATGGAATGCATAAAAAACAATCTATGATATATAGATTCATTGGTTTATAAGGATACTATCATAAACATGTTTAAAAAATTTCCCAATTGGATAACCCATTAAATATCTTTACATGTATAAGTGTTTAGTTAATATGTAAAAAAGGTATTTGAATAATGTTTTTAATAATTATAGGGGATATTGGTAAATGATTTCGTTTGGAATATTCCATCATGAAATGATGGATTTGGGACATATAATGATGCATGGAATAAAAGACATGGTTGGGTCCTTATATATAAAAATATAATTTATTCCTATGAATCCCAATAATTAATGATTCATGAATATAACTATCCAACCCACTATCTTGATTTATCATCCATAATATTTTCTCTAAATATATTGAGTCATTATATCTATGTTGATCTATGTGATATATACATAGGCTATACAAGACTAAAAAAAATATTTCCCTAGAAGGATCATAATATGAGGTAAGACAGATGTATTGATCAACTTAAGGATTATGATTTCTCACTATATTACTACCCATGGAAGGTAAATAAGGAAGAAAATGAATTGTCCAAGAAAGATCATCAAGTCCTAACCAAAATTATTATTGAATGGGATCTCGTGTTCGTGGATTTAATAATGATTGATATGAGAATTATTAAGGAAGGGGAAACAAAACCCTATTTTAAAATCACTTCCAGATCATCTCTATTGAAAAATGATAAATAATTTCTACTTAATGGTGATATTTTTTAAATTAAAATAAAAGTTGTGAGTGTTGGGAAAATATTATACTTCTAATATAATGATTGAATTCTTAAATTTGGAAAGGGGATATGTGTATCATCTATAACAAATCCAATGAGGGAATTAAAATTTAATGCTCATATATCTAATTTCAAAATACATTAGTGTATCATAACAATGAACATAGATTTTAAGAAACATTTCTGCTGGGATATTATAAAGTAGAAAATTACTAATTAAGTGTTAAGATGTTCGGGTTTTCAATAGGTGAATGATGAGAGACAATATCTTATATGGGTCATACAACCTATACCTATTCCTATGTTGAAATGGGATGACATTATTTTGGAATTTTTCATTTGATTACCATATAAAACTATAAATAGTGATGCAATATTGGTTATTTTTTATCTCTTTACCAAATCTATACATTTACTTTATATAAGAAAAGGTTTACCACTTGAGTTCCTTGAATGACTCTATATTAATGATTTTTAAGACATGTTTTAACTATTTTGAATATGTTTGACCATGATCCATGATTTACAAAAATAGTCTAGAAAATTAATTTGAAGGATCTAAATAAAAATATAAATTTGAGCACAACCTATAACCCTCAAACTATTGGGAAATCTAGAAGTATTATTAAAACATTGTAACATAAGTTTAGGTCTGTCTCTCTTATCTTTAAAGGTATATGGGATCTGTATTTACCTTTGTGAGAGTTTTACTATTATAATAGCTTCTATTCAAGTATTTAAATTTTCCTCTATAAATATTTATATAGAGAGAAATGTCAAACTTGAACATGTTTGGATAAAACATGTAAAATGAAGTATTTAGGACAAGAACTTGTTGATGAAAAGATGGTGAATATAAATAATATTCAAAAACATATTAGAGTATCTCATACCGTATTTGTGTGTTAGGCCAATAAACAAAGGAATTATTTGGAATATAATGTGGTAGATAAATTTTTCTTATGATTATCTCCATGTAAGGGTGTTATAATATTTGAAAATAAGGGAAAATATTATGCTAGAAACATTAGATGTTTTGAAATTATGGGTAGGATTTTATCCATGGATTACCTATTGGAAATGATAGAAATCCTTTCTCAGGTACATAATATAATCTATATTTGTTTTTGAGGAATAATATTCCATACCGAACACATTTTCTCACCTTTTTAAAATTACAAAAAGAACTTGATCTATTTTACTATGATGTACCTATACATACTCTTGAATCTAGATTGAAAATGTTGGGGAATCTAATGTACCAACAAGTAAATATTCTTTGAATAAATCATAAAAGAGTGGAAGCAACATGGGAACATTAAGATGTTATAAATAGAAACACCCCTCAATTTTTTAGAAGGTAATATATTTAAAAAATTTAAGGTTTAATTTTTTGTTTGTGGTAATAACATAATATCATGAGATTTTAATAATACTATGTTCGATAGTGCGTATAAAAAATCACAAACCTTAAACCGATTATGAAATATTTTTATTTAAATATGACTATTATTAAATTGATATTTAATTTGTGGATATGAATTGTAATTAAAAAAAATTTAAAATATATATTCTATTTTCATATAAATTAAAATATAGTTAATAAACATACATAAATAAAATTTCAATTTTTATTAAAGTTATTTTTTTTTTCAGAAATATGTTTTCTTCAAAAATAGTATTTTTTTTCTATGAGATAATAATATAATTAATTTTTTACACTATGATAATATGTAGTTGATGAAATTATTTTCATTTTTTAAATGATAATATGAAAAATTTATTGTGGTGATTATTTGTTATATTTCTAATGAAGTTGATTTTTAAATGAATTTTGAAAAATACTTCTTGTTATTGGAAATATTTTTTTTCTTCAAGAATTCTCAAAGTTTCATTTTTTTCTTGCATGTGTTCAAAGATAAATTTGTTAAAATAAATTATTTAAAATGTAATTATTTAATTTTTATTTGTCATTATTTTTGAATTTGGTATAAAATCTTTTTTATAATTAAAATTAAATTTTCAATAAATTATTTTTTTCATTGTGTTATCTGTTTGAATTTTAAATTAATTTCATCCAATATTGAAAATTAAATTTTGCAACATTTATTACATAATTTGAATTATAGAACCAAATTTGGTAAATTTTTCATTTTGATTACGGTTACAACTTAGTGTATCCATTGTAAATAATTGTCACCATAATAAGGGTAAATTGGGTAATTAAGGGTAAAATTAATGCGATAAGTCATTAAAAATAAACCAAAAACATTTATTAAGTACATTGGATGACTATATTTTTTCCATAATCAATCCAAATTTTAAAATATGATCTCCTTTAAATTATAGATGATTTTTACCATTATAATATTTATGTGGGCGATAAAGAAAAAATCACGACATTTATTATTTAACGTTTATAATATTTTATTATTGTTATAAATATAAAATATTTCTGGTTATAAATAATAATTTTAAAGATAATAATTTTTTATCATGGAAATATACTTATAATTTTTAGTTATTATATAATTACCTTATGTGCTTGTGCAACGAGAAAACAACATTTTTTTCATTAATCGAAAAATTAAACAAATAATATTAAAAATATTTTATCTAATATAATTTGAAATAATCATTGCATTCCATGAATTTTAAGATAAATATCAAATTACAATGACTTTTTAATGGATTATAGTTTAATTCCAACTTTTTGTTTATGTATTTAATGTCAAATGAAATGAATAGTATGAAAATGAAATTAATGATATTTTACAATAAGTAATATTTTATTAAATAATTTAAAAATAATAAAAATATTTTATTCAGACAAATGAATGGGATATGGTGAAAAATTCAACCATTTTATTTTTAATAGAACGTTTTCATTTTATATAAATGCTATTGACCCTTAAAGTGTATATATCTTTACTACCGCGATAATTGTCAACAAGGTTAAAACGAGGTTAAAAATAAAAGGCAAGGGTAAAAAATTAACCATCAGTCTTCCAAACTTATTTTTATGAAATTATCATGATATATAATAATCCTATATTAAAATAATTTTAATTTTAGACCATTTTTAGGACATTTAATTTATAATAAATTAATACATTAATAAATTTCTAAAGATCCCCTCCACTCACTTTTGAATGGGAACCCCTCTCCTATTTTCCTCACACTTGAAATACCATTCGATTTTTCAATATAAATACTAAATTACTTCTTTAAATCCATTCCCACATTTTAAAGATCATTTATTTATAATAAATTAATTTAATTAATTCTACAAGTATCATCCAAAATAAGTTTTTCGAAGAAGTTGTATAATTCTTAACCGAGAAGTTTAGTTTTACTTTTAATTAGACCTCTATAATATATATTAGAAACAATAAAATATAATAAAATAAATATATTACATATATTCAAATGATAGAATATTAGTGTCATAACTTAAATCCATATACTCTTCCAATATATGGGAAACTGAACTATTGTCTCTGTGTATGGTGGACTGCCAACTCGTGAACTGATGTAATTCTTTTTCCATCACCACCTCTCATAGATGGCTATAATGATTGATTAAATTTATATATATTATATTAATTAAATATTTATCATTATGTAAAAGTAATTTATAATATGTTTATAATATTTATATGCAATAAAAGGTGATGACATTGTTCACACATACGTGTGGACTACCACATCCACGAAGTGATGTTATTCATTGTCCACCACTGCCTCAAATGAATGGTTTATGTTATTTTATTTAAAGAAATTAAATTTTGTTTATAAAATAATTATTATCCTATAATGAAGATATAATACCTATTTTCTCTCTCCCATGTTTTTTGAAAAATGAAAAAATGTTATGTATGCTTTCATATGATCTATCAATTCCATGATTGTAACATAGTTCATTTCTCGTAACAACAATTATTGATTTTTTAATATAATTATTAATGTATAAAAATGATAAATATTTTAGGATTATTATTTTTATATTATGTAATATTGACTTTTTGTTCCATATTTAACCTATATAATCCATTTTAGAGATATGAACCAAATATTTTCAAAACATCCAATGTGAACATAATTGATTTAAAAAAATATTTAATGTTAATAAATAAAATAAAATGATTAATAAACTATTAAAATATTATTATGTGTGTAAAGAATAAGAATAATTGATGATTCAAACTCAAGGGATGGTATTTTGACTCAATTTCGACATTATTTAGAAATATTTGTTAATATAAATGAATTTACTTTTATGTGGTGTATATATTTCTCATTTTAGTTATTCAAAATTAATATATATATAATCATGATAATTAAATAATCATTTCAAGTATATATATTTCATTTGGAATATTTTAATGAATATATTATATTCTTTATCTTAATGATTGTCAATTTTTTTCATACTTCTATATATCTTTCAAAAAAATTGAATAAATATTTTTTATTTTAAAACTGATTTATGAAGGATATTTAATTTTATACCTGATTTTAAACAAGGTATGAAATTAATATTTACTAATTTTTTCTAACTATATTAATTTAAAAAAAAATCAAATAGTAAAATAGTGATTTTTTTAACTTATTATACTTTTATGGACCTCACTAAAACCATATTCATTTTTCAACTATTTAGATTATTCTAAATGATTTAATGAAAATTATAAATTATGATTATTGAGAAAGATATTCTATTTTATTTTATTTTTTTCCTAAAACATACATGAATTTATTTCCAAACCAATATATTTGATATATTGAAGGATAAATTTTATTAATTGTGGGGTTATTGAATTTACCATGAAACATTCATTTTCTTGTCATCACTGAACATTTATTTGGTAAATTTCTATATTCATTGTACCATGGATATGATTATTTAATTTACCATATACATTTTCTATATATTATTATTTACATTCACAATTACCTGAATAACAAGTGAAATATTGACATTCCCTATTATTTAATCAATAAGAATATTTTTTCCTAAGGCATATTGTTCATTAATTAAATAAAGAATTCAATATATTCAGAATTAATTGGACCTGATGTAACTATTGGAGTTGGAATTATATAGCCCATAGATGTATCCACATGTCTCAAGAGCCTAATATATTGGCCAAATTACATTCTTCTTTACACATAGTATTAAACTATCTTGAAGAAAGGTTATGATAGTATGGATATCATATTATGTCTGATCATGTCATTCATTTGTATCAATTTCATTCTTTGATAATTTATTTATTATTATATATTAGATTAATGAATTGATATTGTCTCTGGATTCATTTTGTTCCCATATTGTGGATTAAATGGAATGTGTTTCTAGTTTTTAACATGATATATTGAATATTCCTTATTTACTCTTGATCACTTATGTTTTATACAACCCTTAAATAGAATAACGGATTACCCTTTATTTTCTTTCATTTTTCTAAGATATATATAAGATTTACTTTGGTGAGTTCAAGGATTCCGAAAATTTTAACTTATTATGATTATATTTTTTTCGCAAAGTGAAATGGGTTTCTTGTATTTATCTATTTCTAGAGGAATACAAAACTGATCAATAATTTGGGTTTATATTCCTTTTATATATGATAATGTAATAAATTAGACACCAGTATTGGGTTATTTGATTTTAGGTTGTTAAAACATTTGGTTACGATCATCACTTAAATGTAGAGAGTTTATTAGAAGATGAATTAATAATGAGTAACAAAAACTCCAAAAATACACAATGTGAATGTTATGTAACTCTTCTTGAATCTAATTTAAAGAATTTTACCCTTAAATAATTATATATTTAACGATTTTATACTCTCAAATGAGGTGTAGAGATTTGGGAATGATGACACAACACCCCATAAAACATTTATTATGATCTACCCAAAAAAATATAGAATTTTTTTCATTCTAAATAAACATTTTATGTGAAAGGAATGCTATATAAAACTTTTATATTGTGTTTTCATGGGTTTTTTTAGTTTAAAGGGTTTTTTCGATCCCTTAATGTTTTAAAATACCATGATACTAATTTTACACCTAAGATTAATTAGGAAAACAAATGAGATATTTTATGGATAGAAAACTATAACCTATTTTGATTATGGATAGATTCCTAGGAAAGTCAAGATCAAGACATTTAATCTTGCACTTGTTCGAAGGTAACCCATGATTTATATTTTTTAATGTTTGGAATTTTTAATTTTGAAATAAAATCTCTTATTATTTTCTTGTAAAACACCACATGACCCCCAATTAATTTTAATGTGTTTGGAATTTTTAAAAAATGGGTTATACCCCCAAATAATTTAACAATGCCTTGGAGTTTTATTTCTCATACTCAACCATTAATTATCCTTATCTTATAAGTAGTTAATGATTATCTCTAATGTATATTTTTTTTCTATTATATAAATTAAAACAGAGAGATGAATTTTTATTGATGTGATATATGGTAATGATATTAGGGAGGCAATAAGTAAGGAAAGATAAAATTGTCAATGATGTAAAAATTTAATTTTTTTTATGTCTTACATTTTAATGATAGTCATAACTGCTGAATGATTATTTGATATGTTATATTTGTTTTGTGAAATATCGTTTTAATATCTCATTAATGCTGAAAATTAACTATGGCAGTGCAATTTTTTAGAACGAGTTGACTATAGAAGGATGAAAATCATTTCTTATGATTAATATATAAATTTATATTTTAAATTAAGGTAAATTTATTTAATTGTTTATTTTCATTATAAATCAATTTGAAATAGATTTTGAATCATTCATTGTACCCTTAAATTGGATTTTATTTGTTTTAATTTTTGGTGAACCAATTTGTGAATAATAAATAATTCTAGACTATTTTGAAAAGGAAGTTTATTTTATTATTTTTATATTAAATATTATTATTCTATAAATTATTTAAATTAACGAACCAATTGAAATATAAATGGGATGTTTTCTTAATAGTTGGAATGCATGCTTTTTTATTTCTCAAATGATCTCAAAATATTGTTTAAAACAAAAAAAATTAAAAAAATTATTTGAACAAAAATTGGTTAAATATTTCTACAATATTGAAACACAACGTCATGGAAAAAATGGGTTTTATGGGTGTGGTTTGGTTATTCATTATCTGATAATCTATTTTTCATTAAGGATGTATCAATATTCTCTAAATGTTTTTTTAAAAAATTAATATTTTAAACACCATTTAACATTTTTATAGGTTATGAATTTTTATTAATCTTGTTTATGTTTTTATAATTGGGATGATTAATATTTTTATTCTCTTATGAATATAATCAAGTAACATTTTTCTATTGATTTTTGATAAACATGTTTTAGTTAAATTTTGGAATAATATTTTCATATTTAATTTATTTAAACTTCTTGAATAGTTTTAAAATAACAATCCAATAATTCAAATGATCATGAAATGAAATACACATTTTATGTTGTGTTTTTATAAATTAAACTAAAACTAAATGATAGGTTGGTTATTTTACCTATTAAGTATAAAACACAAAAATATATTTAGTTTTGTTTAATTATTCTATAATATTTATGTATGTCTACCCACTATATAAAAAAAGAATAGTTTTATAGAAATGTTAAAAGAAAAGAGAATATTGATTAAAACTATAATAATCATTTAAATACATTCCATTTAATTAAAATAAAACCCAATCATTTTTAAAAATATATTATTATTTTGATAAATAAAAAAGAAATCTTAATTAGTCAATGAAATACATTGGTGAAAACATCATTAAAAATCAATACTCGTGGGAATTGAAAATAATTAATTTTATAATGAATTAATGTCACCTATAATTTCTAAATTTATTTCTTGAAGAAATAGAATATGTTAAATATGGAATAATTTGATGTCGAATTTAATTGATACATTTTCAATATCTTATTTAAGATATTATTATCTTATTAATTTCAAAGGGTTTTTTGTATAAGAGGGTTTGAGTTTTATTCAATATGATTTTGAAATCCATAGCTCATTAAATATTTTAATAAAAATTTACTAGATTGATTCTAAAATGATTGAATGTTAGTTTATATATATGTTTTGTTTTAAAATCCTATATGATGATCAGTTTTTATGAAATTTTATTTTATATTTTATTTTGAGAAAATGATAATTAAATTCTAAGTTGGAATGATTTCACTAAAAGTTACGTGAATTTATATTATAAATATATTGATTGGGAAAAAAAATTATTTTTGATTTAGAATCTGGAATACATTGATTCATTCAATTTTGATTATTTTTTCCGCATTTAAATATTTATTTTCACAATATATTTATTTATATATATATATTATAAGAAGTGTAAAAGGAATACACAAATTCAAAATGATGTTGACATGAAATTTTATATCTATTTATAGCTGACCATCCATTTTTTGAGCTAGAGAAGGGTAAATCCTTATTCGGCACTCTTACAAGATTGTAAAAAGTGGATTTTTAGGTTTATAGGAGGCTAATCATATGCCTCATATAACTAAATAAAAGTGATATTCTTAGTTTCTCAATCCATTAAATTGTTACCATGTCAATGAATAGGTAACATAAAATTCTGTGTAGATCTAATGTAAAGGAAATTACTCACTATAACCACTAATGAAAGGGTACCATACTGCATTCATTTACACAACCATTTTTTATAAAACATGGAGAACCATGTTAATCCAGTAATGTTTTCCTGACGATCAAAAAAATATATGATGACCTAAATTTTATCTATTATTCTATGATGATGATTGTATTAGGTGGAAGATAAATCAAAGAAGGACAAGAACTATATACAAGAAATTAACTTATATTCTATTTTTCTATTCTAATATATTTTTATTTCTACATTGGGTTTTCAATTTTCTAGTAACATGTTTTGTTACTAAACTCATTGAGGTGATTCCAATTATTATATTTTGTTTATTCTTTAATTTTCCGTCCATATTTTCTTAATATTTTGACTCATCCATCTAATCAATAAAAAATGAATATAGATATTTTTTTAGATTAATAAAATTGATAAAAGAAACCACAAATAAATTATATTTTGAAATCAATTATCATTATTGTTTTAATTAAGAAATTAAATAAATAAATTAAAATAATGAAAATTTATATTGTAATGACAATTAAATTTGGGAATGAATCACCTAGTTTGAAAAATGTTTCAAAAAAAATCCATTAATTAGTAACCAGATTTAGTTTTATCTTCTATTGAATGTAATTATTTGATGAACCTTTCCAGAAATAGTATATTTTAACTAACACTAGACTCCTACATCCTCATTTTCCATTTATCACTTATCTTTTAGTAGTCCATTTATTGTTCATGTTTTCTAGTAACATGGTATCAAAAGAATCCCTTAAATATTAATCCACATTGGCTTCGTCTCAATCCACCAAGACATTATTTTAGTGTGTATAGAAAATATACAGAGTAATTTTGATACCTAAAACCACTATACTATCTATCCATTAAATTGGGGGTTATTCTTGTTTAGAAATGTTGTTATATGTTTATTGATTATTACTCTTGATCCCTTTAATGAATAATTTTTATAAATTTATTTTTATTATTTATCTATTTTTTGTGAATTTACATTACAATATAGGGATTAAACCTTATCGAATAATTATATTTATTTAATATTATAATTCATATTTTTTCATGTTTTACCTAAGTAGTCATTCTTCAAAAATATAAAATCCATTTCTCTAACATAAACCATGATTATGAAAACATTTAAGCCCTCAAAATAAGTTCCTCTTAACTGACCACAATTGAATCATATTTTTTCAAATTTTTTAATATTATTAACTTATAATATGTTAAATAATAATATTATTGGGTTATTTAACCCTTTTAATGGTTTCCTATATTTCTTATACACATTAATTGACTATTTGTATCTTTCTATTCACATGGTCCTCATTTTCCAACAGTTGTTCTGGAATTGATGGGGTGATAAAATACTATTTATAATAATTGGACGAAAATTAAATATTTTATATTTTAAAAAAGTCACTTTTAGTAGATGTTTAAGATCTATAACATGAATCAACCAAATATAGGGGTGAATATTAATATAAAATGTTACATTATTTTAAAAGAATTTAGGGGAAATTAATATGTGTACCCTATGTATTCTCAAGTCAATAAGATACTCTTTCTTCTCCATTTCAGATTAAATAATTTCATTAATAAAGAAGTGTATTTTCTCCATGTAAATATATAATCTCTCATACTAATATTACCTTTATTAAATCCATTGATCATAATTTTTTATTCATTATTGATCCATGGGCTTTGTTCGTCATAAATGTCAACCTAAAGCAATATTTCATATATATATTTTACATCATCTTGTAATGAATATATTTCCATTAAATATAACTATATCTTTTCCTTGAATTATACTAGAATTTATAAATATGATTTAAGTATTCGAACCACTTAATTTATATTAATAACTAAGTTTCAATATTTATGCTCATGCATACCAGTAGAGTCACAAACATCAACACTACTAGAAGAATAAATGTATTCAGATTCCTTGGTTTTAGGGTTTTTTGGGGACTTCTTGGGGCCTCTATGATCGATGAAACTACATCCATCCTTTTATAGAGGTGTTAATCATGTAGATTTCCTCCTTGATACTTTCACGCTGACATAGATTGCATTGGTTTGGGTTGGGAGGAATAGTCTATTCCATATCTAGTTTTATTCCCTTTTTTAATCAGGTAGCACCCTAGACAGAGTAATACCATGTTATTTTTTTATAATTATATGTAATAGTTTTATAGCATTATTAATAACTTCACAGTCGGTGGATTCCTAACTAGAGTGTACTTCTCTTTATAAATCCTGCATAGATGCATTGGACCCCAAGGGGACACTAGCTTACTTGAATCAGTTATGTTAGAACATTTTTATGTTCCATTTACACAAAATATATTTCTTTTACATTTAGATATAAATATTTCCACTCTATTTTCATCATTATTACACTTGAATTCATCTCTTAAAACCTCAAACATGTTTTTGATCAAGCCAATTGTATCGACCTCTTTCATTATAACTGCATTGGAGGACAATGAAATTCCTTGAACTATAAAATATCATCAATGAAACTATAAGATGTTCTATTTAATCATGGGAGAGACCATATCTATCCGCCATCACTAGATATAATCTTGCTTGATACAGAATATTTTGATATTTACAAACACTTTATACTGATAGTGACCAAAAAATATTTATTTTTTGTCGATATTTTCTATTCTATAATGATTTGATCCTCAATATTATGTTTATAACAAAACATATACATGATAACTAAAGCTATAATCATTAATACATTCACAAGTATTCAATTGTTATATACAATAAACATTACAAGGTCTGTTACAATCAAAACTAGATATCGATCAATAAGTTAAATTTCAATTAGGGGGTTGTTGGGTTACTTTGAAATTCACTTATCCTTTACCGTGTCCCAAAACTATACCCCATTGTCGATAATAACCTATCACCATTACTACTAAATATAACATAGTACAATTCAATAAGTATATTATTCCCAACGTGATTCAAAATTCACGTGCAAATGGAATCAAAATTACTCACCAACCTAAATCCACATTGATTTTTCCAGGTCCATGGATATATCCTACATAAAAAATATATATAGAGATATTTGATGAAATTTTTCTTTTTAGCTTTGATCAATTTTCATAACTTTACCCCCAGATTACAATACATTTAAAGTATAGAAAGGTTTTGAAATAGAAGGGTAAATCAATGGTAGTTAATCCAAATAACAATATAAGGGGTCACTATTCATTTAAAATTCATATGTATGACTTAAAGAAATGAAACCTATAAATAATAATATTAATTTAAAATATTTAATATTAAAAAAATTCCAAAAAAATTATAGAACAATGTAGGTAACTAGAGATATGTAATTGTAATCCATTTATTAAAGAAATTCCTTCAGAGAAAATAGAATCACTATGTCCCAAAAATAGAGAGGGGAATGTTTATGATGAAGATAATTTATGGAACATAATAAATGAGATATGTATTACTGAATGAGAAAAACGAAGAATGAACATTAGGATATGATGTTTCATTTCACTATCCACTTACAAGGGGGCATGGGGCATTTTCATCACCACTACCTATATAATTAGCATCATGGGAGGAAAAACTTATACTAGTTTTAAAATAATAAAAAACTCCGATTTATGAATATTCATAAAAATAAATAACCCTTTTCATTTTGTATTTTTTGAAACGTGAAATAGATTTTTATAAATTTAAATTACAAATCAATTTATTCTCAATTTTATTATCTCATGTTCTTGATTAATAATTGGGTGATGGTTTTCTTGTATGTTTAATTTGTAAACACATTTTTTAAACAATTTGTTTTATGTTGTGTAATATTGAAATAAATTTAAATTAAATTAAAATCAATTACTATTTCCCTTAAATATCACCACCATCTTTTCAAATAATGAAAATATCCATAGTTCATTGGATAATGATGGTTTTAGGTATAGTGGGTCATTGATTATTTATGTTACTTTCTTAATTTATATGATATTATGTGGAAATATTTAATTTGGAAAAATATGAGACACTTATTAGAAAATAACTATACATAATTCATCTTATGCACTTCCAATAAAAATGTATTCCTTATAGAAAAAAAGAAAAAACAACCAATATTTCATATTCCGGTCATTTGTGAATGTATTGAATGTGTAAGAATATTTAAAGGTAATGAATTCCACAACATCTTCCTTTTAAAAAAGGTAAAATAATATATAAAATATTAATATTAATTCAGAATTGAATTTAAAACTATCTCAATTATATAATGAATATGGGTTTTATGGGCTAATAGTTTGAACGTGTTTAGTTTTCACTACCTGAAATTTTTGACCAATAAAAATATATTTAGGATATTTTTATAACACAATTATGTGATGATGCTATTAAACTTTTCATTTTTGAAAATTTTATTGTTTTATTATACCTTTGGGGTCATTTTTATATCACGCCTCGATATGGGACTATTTTACAGGTTAATAAAAAAATTTATAGACCAAAAGTATGAAAAATAAACTAATATTTGTAAACATTTTATGAAGAATTAATATAAATAGAAAAAAATATAAAAAAAATATAGATACATCAAACATATTTTTATTATTTTTTAATCAATTTTATAATGATTATCCATTTCATTAATTATCCAAATCCACTCTTTGTGACCGCCTTTAAGAAGAAGAAACTATATCCATTTGGTACACCACTAAATTATTGTGATGTCCTGCAGAACCAAATATCGTCCAGGTAAATATAATTTGACATGTTTTTTTATTAATTTACAATGAAATAATTAAATTTGTCCCTGATCCAATTAAAAAAATAATTATTTCCTTTTATTATTTTATTTTAAAGGACCATTCATATACCATTCTTTTGTAAAATTAGAATTTATGAATCATAATTTACCAACAATAACTATAATACTATTATAAATATGATTGAATTGATAAATAAACTCTTAAGATATTATATAATTTAATTCCAATATGATTCCAATGATTATGAAGTGCTAAATATTTAAATATATTCGAATATTCTTCGTTATATCAGGTATATGAATTTCATTATACACTAGAGTAACACTATTATTTTTTATCACTCTAGAATCATTATATTTATTTGTAAAAAATTTTAAATCTTTATTAAATTACTATAATGATATAATAAATTTTCTCTTGTTCCTTTGGTAAACCATTTTAATCTACCAAAAACTAATTTTGGAGTTATAATTGAACCTATATAAACATTTTATCAAAACCAAATGTTAATTTTTTTTTTTGAGTTTTTGATATCTAAAAATCATTATTTTTGGATTCAAATTCCTGAAAATATTCTTATTAACTTCATCAAACAGTACACAATTAATACTATTATTTAATATATACTACGGAACATTCTTACAATAATTGATTGATATTATAAGAATATATCATCCTAGAATTTATTCACCATTGATATTCCCAATAAGATAAGATTTTGGTAGCCCAATGTCATCCATGTTGTATATTTAGTAAATTAAAAATTAAATTTATTTTTTAATAATATATTTTTATATAAAAAACATTCTGGACGTATTCCTATTTTTATATACCCTTTAAATATCATTATATATATATTTATATGAAGCATTTCTTTAATCTAGAAAAATAGAAATTTATATCATTATTACCAAATAATCCATCATATTGTCCATAATATCCTCGAATAATAGTGGGAGTAAAATAACTATTTCATTGATTATGGAAACTATTACTTTTTCAATTTTTAGAAACTTCATCAGGATAATACCTTTTATGCAAATTTATCTGAATTAAAACATACATCTTAGTTAATATGTTCGAATTTTTGTTTAAAAAATTAAATATAGTCACATTTTTTTTTATTTTTTTTCATAAAATATGAAACATGTGTGGTTTTATACCAAATTTAAATTTATTTCACTTATTGAATTAATATTATTGACTTTTTTGAACACAAATTTATAAATATTGTGCTACATATGAAAATTCCAATATGGAATCTCTCTTTTTTGAAATAATGACCACTAAAATAGGAAAAATATTATATATTCCCTCAATGTTTGACATAAACCCTTACCTTAACATCAAATAAATGTTTTTAAAACTTTACATGATTCCATGATTTATCTTTCTTTTTTAATTTAGTAATTTTCCCATAATATTATCAGAAATAAGTTTTTTTTCAAGTATGCTTAGTATCGATATGATTTATGGTTTATTGATTAACCCCACATGATAATTCATAGGAAAATGATTATTTTTTTAACAATTTTTTTATGGTTTTAGTGACACTTTTATCAAAAAAAAAGAAATTTACTTTATCGTATCAAATTATTGATTTCTTATTAATGGATATGGTGATAAACAGTACATGGACATTGTATAAATTGTTTTTGTGCATGATCAATGTTTATTTGATTGAGAAACAAATTACAACGTACAAGAAATAAAATATTAATATATTGTTTCTTCCTAGTTGAGTCTATTGAATCATCAAATATAGAACACCATAACCATGCAATAATGATTTTACCTATTACATTACCATATGTTATAAATATAATTATCATGTAGAACAACATAACTCCCAACATGAAATCTTCATTGTCTTATATAGTGTAAATTATAACACGTATATCCTAAATTAGAATAGATCCTTAATTATTGGATCCAAATACATTTAAATATCGTTTCTTTATTATTTTATCCATAAAATAAGGGGTGAGGAATATATTGATTTTTTCTTTAATAGGTATAATTATATAAGGGGGTTGTTTTTTGAACTTATATTATTCTACGAGGGATAATGCAAGATATTTGAAATTCTAAAGGATATTTAAGGCAATATATATACATTATCAAATGTGAAGTAATAAAATGTTCAGTCTTTTATAATTTGTCACACATTGTAGTACCTGTATGAGTTAAAGTACAACTATAAGAAAAAAAATAAAAGTTCATAGTGATGAAATTGACGAATAAAGGTGTCTTTATATAGATAAAAAACTATGTCACAGTCACTGGAATTTTAGTTGCTATGGTGTACAATGGTTAATTTTGTGAGATGTTTGAAACTAATATCCACCATATATAGTAAAACCACACCATAATAAATTTCACTACATTGTGGCGAGAGTATTCAAATCATTGTATCAATCATTTTATGGGGGTTATTCTTAAAATATGTTCTATTAAATGTTATGAGAAAAATAATTACCTCCATAATGGAACCAATTTTAAATATTTTTAATTTATATAATACATAACCAAAATAATGCAAGAAATTAATTTTAAATGGTATTTAACTCATTTAATAAAATTATTTAAAATGGGAATAATGGAAAAATCATATCCTATATTGAATAAAATATTTGATAATATGAAAAAATGATAGATTCATAGAGAACTATGTGTCACATTTTTTTTATTTCAATGTCAACAATTAACTACGAAAACCATGTTGTTGTTTGGGATGAAAAAATATTATTTTGAATGTGCCTATAAAAAAATTGATTGAAATACTTTAATATTTAGAAAAATAGTGCTGATTTTAGGAGAATTTACAAAACCGAATGGGATGATTTTACTGACAAAAAATTTATGATAGATTTGCTGTGAAAATCATGGAGAAATTCTATAATGATTAATATCATATAACTAAATATTTTTAAAACCATAAAAAATATATATTACTATATATAATATTAATGAAGAGAATATTAGGTTTCCAAAGATACACATTTGGAGAAATTATTCTTAACAAAATATTTGATAAAAAATGGTCATTTGACAATTATGTTCCTAAATATGAAGAGAAACACTTACTCGAGTTTTGTGTAATAATTACATGGGTATTATTTATTATATTATAATGAAATCAGACTATATGGTAATATATTCCTAAATTAGTTACTTGAGAGATTTTTATTATTGTGGATCTTAGTTTTTAATAGTTTAAAATTATTAAAAAAAATTGTAATCATAAGTAGTGAGTTTAATGAAAATTTTTACACTAACACACTAACATGTGTTTGCTCTATAGACATAAACTATTTGACCGAACCATGTATAAGAATCATGTGTTTTATAACTTCAATGAATTATTGATATTATGGGTCAAAATTTGTAATGTATTATTATATTTTTAGCATGAGAACACGTTTCAATTTAGATAAAAATGAATTTCAATGTAACAAAACCCAAATCATTCAATGAAAGAGACCTAGTTAATAACAAAAAGTGGTGTCAGAGATAAATTGTTCTATATTTTTTATTATTTGGTAAATATATATTTACATGTATAATATTATAAACATATAAATAGTTCCAATATATTATAGGTTAAATTATAAAATATAGAAAAAATAAAATATGATCTCGCCATTTATCTGTAAGGTAGTGTGTATATGATCCTTAGAATTAAGGTGAATTTCCATATGTGAGAATTTATTTTTAAGAAATTTTAATATTTTCAATAAAATACTACCAAAAGAATAGGATTAAAGAAAACTAAAACTCCATTACAAGCATAGGGAATCATGTATTTGATGTGGTTCATACATCAAATAACTGAATGAGTAATGATTTATATCAAGATGAGTGATTTATGATATTTATAGATGGAATTCATAGGCCATGTACAGCCTCTATACCCGACCTAAAGGCATATCAAATGAGATATTGTTACATAAATCATTATTTTATATTTAATATTAAAACTGTATAGAGCCTTATATTAAAGGATAAATATAGGAAATCCATATTCATATAAGATTAATACTCCATTTATAATATTTAATTAGAATATAAAATAATAATAATTAATGTAGTTGAAAAAGATAAAATATGAAAATATGAGGAAATATATTTACACTAGACCCACCATTCCCAGTGACATCTTATCAGTGATGGAGTGGCTCACATTATCCACACTTCATTTATAGAGTATAAATATGAGTACACTACGCAGGAGTGAATCATATCACTAAAAAAACAAATATATTGACTATATCACACCATATGGAATATAAAAGTCAATATAGTAAGGGAAAAATAAACCAGAAACCAAACAAATATAATAATGTGGTTAAAAGGTGACAAAGATCTATGGGGAAAGACACGATGAATCAAAATATAGGTGTTGATATAAAATAAACATGATTCTAGATAGATGTTCACACAAACCAGACCACTCCGTAGTATTTTTCACATCACTAGGAAGCTCTGCAGACTAACCCCATCACCTGAGAAGGGAGACCACATCAACCATAATTTACCAAGGTTTCATATCACCAGTTCAGGTTCACTTCATCCCCAAAATATATTTTTTAGATATTATGTTCATCAAGGAAAAAGTGGGATTAATATATAGTTGGGAAGGATGAAGAAAATTAAAAACAAAAAATAGAACAACACCGACTAGTAATAACAACATCCTAAGTATTCTAACGAATAAGAATAAAAAACACCAATAAATTACAATGTAAGAGAACTATAATTTCTGTGAAAAAAATGATATAATTATTTGACATTGATATTACTAATTATTTAAAACAAAAACATGATTAGATGATCCTAATAATGAATAAAATATAATCTATCATAAAATAAATCAAAATTATAACCAATAGAAGGAGGACAGTGTAGTCATAACCAACATTTCAATAAATCACCCTGAGATATAGATAGAGAGAACATGATATGTTAAAGGATGAAATAGGGATTTGAATCAAGGGGAATAGCTTTTCAATAAAATAGAGAACAAATTTATCTGAACATTGAAATTTAAAAATATCTTTAGATAAAATAGCATATAGAATTCCAATTATCCATGTGTATTGTTTTTACTTTATAATAATGTACATAAATAATTTTATTATTATAATAGAAGAGAATAAAATAATTTCACTAAATCCTTACTAATGGTTTAAAAGAAATCCCTGAACATCATTAGAAATCAAAATAATTTTTTCTTATAAAAACAGAAAGTGTATGATGTCAATATGCATTTATTAAACATTAAAGAAAGACCTAAATATGTCTCCACTAAATAATAGATATCTTTTATATAATTGAATACGAAAGATAATGTATTGTGTCCTAAAATATCATTATAAGTGATAAATAACAACATATAGATATTCTATATTTGGTGTTCACCAAATATTGTAATAAAATTAAGATTATTGATGAACATGGTGAATATTATTGATGATAAAATTTATTTTTAAAATCATGTATCATTGAATATAAATAGAAATTATAATAAACAATTTTTATAGAGGAGTAAAAAAATATATACACATTATTTGTACATAGAATTCAAAATAACTCGATGTGTATGAGGTAAATTTGTGACTATGTTATTAGAGATTAATTAAATTAGAGGGGTGTATTAAATTAAATAAATTATAGTGTAAAAACATGAAATTTTAATAAATTATTAGATTTTAATAAGATAATTGGTATAATAGGATTATCTACACAAGGAAAAAAATAAAACCGTGTTATATTTGGACAAAATATAAATGTGTAAGAAACAACCTAGCTATTGATATAAAAATATTTAAAATGAGTAACCAATTTATTAACTATACATTTATATAAATTCATGGAAACTTTTAATATGAATTAAATATCAATTAGCTTATATAAATTACTAATAAAATATATTTTTTTATTTTCATTATTATTTTTTATAAAAAATTTCCATTTATGTGAACTATATTTCTATTTTAATAATCATACGATTAATGAAAAAATTATTTGAAATATTAGTAATTAGTTAAAATCAATTTATATAGTAAATTATATAAAATAATAAAAAAAATTATTATATGAAAATATTATTTTAAAAAAATATAGATATCTGTTATATTTTATGATTTTATTCTAAAAATAAGTATTTAAATATTTAAAATTTAAATTAATAAAAAGTAACATGTTTTAATTCCAAATATAAAAATTGATGTGGCATCAATTTTTTATCTTAAAATTTCAGGTTTTGGTCGATTAATACAATTTTCATAGATTATAGAATTTATTTGACTTTATTAATGTATAAGAATTAAATAGAAGTTTGAATAAAAAATTTAATAAATAAAAAAATTAATGAATATAAATATTCATTTTAAATTATTTAATGAGATTTTATATCATTTTTTCCACAATTTTTAACTAATTAAAATGATAAATTTTTAAATTATGATATCTGATATTATCTTTCAATGTTGTATTTTAAAGGGATATTTGGTTTCTTCTTACCTTTTGTGACATAAGACTATTAATTTTTTTATTAAAAATAAATTTTCCATTTTAAAATTAAAACTCAATATAATATTATCTTATATATAAATTTAAAACTATTATATCTATAAAAATATTTTTTATGTATTTAGGTTTTTTAATTTTATAATTAACTTTTAACTCCTTTAAAATTTTATTGTACAATTTTTTCTTTCATATCTTTTATTACAATTATCAAATTACTTAAAAAAGTAAATCTTAATCAATGTCATTAAAATTATTCACTATGGTTATAAAACAATTTCCAATGTAAAAGTAAAATTGAATAAAAGTTAAAAAGTTAAAACCAAAAAACACTAAATGTTTCATTAAAAGGGAGATGGAGAGGTTAGTTTTCTCCTAAACACATTTTCCTCTCCTCTTTTGTCTATTTTTATCCATTGAAAATTGATTTGTAACCTTTAATTATTAAAAATGAAAGGTTACTCCCAAAAAAACTATTTCCTTCACATAAAAGGGAAACATCTTAACTACACGAAGACACACCTATCATTACAATTTTTACTAGAACGTATTCCATTATTCTCATTCTATAATCATCTACCACATAGAAAATATTTCAATAAAAATTATTTATCTAAAGGTCATTATTTCTAAGGAGACATCCAGAGAATATTCTAATCTATGGACACGAGGATTATCAAAAACATAGTTATCTTATTCAAATTTATTTTAACCACACTAATATAACATGTATCACTTATATTCTTAAATATCCCAATATTAAGGTTATTATATTTTTTATTAATATAACCCATTATTAATAAAAAAATATCATTCATGAGTTGTACGGGGTACCACCTCCACCCCGTAACTTGGTTTATTTTCCATACCTTCCGTACAAGGATGAATATAATGATGATTTTAAAGTATTAATATAATTTTTATGATTTAATTGATTTTCATTAATGAAAAATTGGATATCCTATTAACGATATTATCAAAAAACAATCATTTTCAATTTACTCCTTTTAAATTACCCACTAATAAACAGTAAAAATGATTACTATGATACTGGTATAATGATATTATAACAAAAGTACCAAAAAATCATTCATTAAATCAGGTATGTTCATTCTTGGGTCTGTTTAACAGCCCAATTGAAATATAATACGTATTTATAGAATGAATTTGTATTGGAAAATAATTATTGGTATAATATGATATACATATATAATGTTTTTATTCAATTATGATATATCAACATTTAATTCATTAAAAATGAAAACACCCTACAATTGTCAAGAAATCTCGAATCATGTTTATTATCAACTTCTTCATCGAGGATTTAGACTAAAAAACATGTGAATAAAGTTTAAGAAATTATTAATAATACTAAATAATCAGTAAATGTAACATTAATGATCTATTATTAAGGAAATTTTAAATAATAAAAAACTATGTAATTGCTATTATGGAAGTTTTAAAAATGACTAAGACTATAAATACCCTATTTGAAAAAATAGATGAATTCATGTAAAGAATAATTATTTAAAAAAAAATCAATTAAAAAATAAGTATAATATTTTTAATTAATTTATAAATAAGATATATTTCTCATATTAGAGGTTAGAGCATGTTCATGTAAGTTCGGTAAAGAGATAGTGGGTTTTTATCTCAATTTCCTTTCATTGAGACAAATACTATATTTTTTAGCATAATTTCATTTATGTTGTGTATATATTGCATATTTTAAATGTAATACCATTTATTATTTTTTAATCATGTTATTTTATAGACAATTTCCATATTTATATTTCAATGTTTTCTAGTCGAATGTTTCTAAAGTCGTAATGGATTTCATCTCAATTACCTTCATAGAGAGAAGTGTGAAATTTATGAACAAAATTTCATTTACATGGTGTATATTCAGAAAAAATGATATATTATATTAATAATTATGTTTATATCATGGTATTGAATTTAAATTTCACTCCCAAATTTATAAATTTTTTGGATTAAAATGTTAATAATGTCATATGGGTTTCCTTGGTAAAAATTATTATTTGTTATGAAATAATAAATTTTGTGCTCCATGATTTCAATATATGTTGTGTTATTTAAGCATGGATATATTTTTACTAGAATTATTTAAAATCAAGGGATTTAATTTCGAAATAATTTCCCCTAATTCAAGGATCTATTTATATGTTATTTCCAATTAGTGCGAATATTTGGTAACTCAATTTTCATTCATTAAGTTACGAGAATTCTTTAAACTTATTTCACATAAGTTAAATTCATTATGAATCTCTATTGTATTATGTGGTATTATTTCCTAATTTTTTGTTTAGATAAATTGCAGAAAAATTAAATCTTCAAAAAAATTCTCAATTCTGGGGATATGTTCTATTCAAACAATCATCTTTCATTATCTGGATGGCTTATGATCAAGTTATATTAGTATTGTAAAATTTGAACACTAATTTCTCTATATTGTGTGAAGATAAAATATGAAATAAAATAGATTAAGTTATTTTTACCTAGAATTCATAATATTAGATTATCATATGGAATGTACTAATATTCCATATATTTGATATTCCAAAACATAAGATTATTGGAAAGTTGGATATGTATTATTTAAGAATCCACATTTTCCCATCAATGAGTTATGATAATGTTATACCTTATAATTAAATGGGTAAAATTATTCAAATTATTTATTATTATTGACTACTAATGTAGGTTAGTCATTTATTAATATTTAGAATCATTCATTATATAGAAAATAATATTTATTCTATAAGAGGTTTTTTTGGGAAAATTGTTAAAACTATTATTGAATCTTATAGTGACTGTATTGAACATTATAATTTTCTATTAGAGGCCATAATTATATATCCCCTCAATGTATTTATATTACTCATGATAAAAACCAGGTTTCAATATTTATTGGATTCATTCTCAATTCATAAAATTTTCATGACTACAGTCAGAGTGAAAAGTAATGTATCTTTTAATAAGGTGTTTACAATATGTGTTTGATGTGAAACATTGCTGATTAAATTTGTTTCAGTTTAGTATTATTGTAGATTATTTTTTCATTTATATTTATGGATATATAATTCTATCCATTTAAAATTTATTATGGATTTATACTATTTACATAGTCCAACCATAATATTTTTTAAATTTTTATCCCGTGATTGCTTCAACTATATGTTTCCATTTTTAAGCATTTGAGCTCTCTGGAACTATGTTTATATTTAATTAGGTTTTAGAGAAAATTAGTAAACATAGAATGTTTATATGGATAACATGTGTTAGTGATTTTTTTGTATAGTGTTATTACTTTTCATTAGTTAATTAGTTTGGTATAAAATTGAAAACTTTTCTTTGCGATGTGAAGAACAACATATTTATCTGTATTTGTTTTATCCAAATTCTCTAAGGCTCAATATATGATAAGTTTCTTCCAAATGTAAGAGATTTATTATTAATTATTGAATTTAAAAATATGGATGGTAATATCAAGTATTTAATAGCTATTATCATTGAATGTATGTACTTATGGACTCAGATCCTAGAGTGTGGGTTTGGGGAATCATATTTGGTATTAAAGGAAAGGTTTTGAAAATAATTAATAGTAATTGTGTTTATTATAATTTAATGATTCGTAATTTAATTTTTATCATATTGTAAATTTTATATATTCCACATTGATATATGTATACGATTTATTATTTGGGTAATAATACCTAATTATTAGATTTAGTTTCAGATAATAGTAATAAAAACAATATATACAAGTCTATGAACTAGATGACATCATGATGTTTTCATAATGTGTATTTTTTTTTATTAGAAATACATACCTATATATATATATTGGAAATAGGATGAAGATAAGGTTTATATGATAATATGGGTAATCAACTAAAAATGGGTTGGTTGAGCATTATATCAATTATCACAAAAATGCATGATGAGTGGGCCTATGACTACACACCTGGAGAGACTCCTACTAGATATAATTTGGTTAATTAAATTCTCAATATGAACCATCTTTAAGATTTAATTATTATTTTAAAAAATTTGGTTTGAAAATATTACAAAAAATGGCCATAGATAACTAGGTATTGATAAAAGTAAGTCATAGGATGATTACAATGTATCATATTTTAAAAAAATGGTAACATGAGGTAAGAAATACATAGATTTATTTTTTTATATAAAAAATTTAGATATAATCAAATTCAATTTTTTAGTTTTTAGTTATAATATAATACCATAAATGAATGTGATTAATCCATGTTCTTAGAAACCACAATGTCTAAAAATTGGATAAGAGAGTATACATAAGTTGTAATTTATTACTATATTCTGATTATGATGGTTTTTTAGATTTCTAGTTTTACGTATGTTATTAGGGATTAAATTTAAATAATATTGAAACTCATATCCATTCTCATTAGCAGGCATAATTTTTCAATGATATTATTGTATATTCTATAATTTATATGGATTTTGTAAATCATATATGGATTATTCTTATATAGTTTTACCTCAATGTTATAATGAAATATATTAAATAATATTAACAACCCTGAAAAGTTATTTTGTGAAAATTATCTATTTTTTAATATAACCAATGAAAAATAATTGATTGATGTATGGATGACTATTATATTTAATATACACTTAATTCTAAGATAATAAAGGGTGGTTTATTATCGAATAAGAATATTATATTGTAATTAGTAACCCAAGGATTGATAATTGATTCACACTAATTTTATATAAGTCCATATAATTTTTGATATTATTAAATTTAGTTACTATATTTTGACCATATAAACTTGTGGTTAATTCTATTTAAATGTTAAAGATAGATTTAATTTTTTAGATGATTATATAACATCATTGTGGTTTAATGCCTTAATTATTTAAATCGTTTTTGGGAAATGAATGTTATTAAGAATATAGAATTCGGGTTTTACATAGTTGGTTAAATTATTATAGGAATGAATAATGTTCTTTGGGGAAGGATAAGATGGGTATTGAGAGCATTGATTTCAATGATAACAAGATCGAGAACATTTTAGGATTGTAAATGGTAATTTGGGATCCCTATTTTATGAATTAAGATAATTATTATGAGAGAACTGCTCTTAATGTATCCATGATTGAACCAATAATGGTAAATGTTAAAATGAGAGTGATATATGTTGAACAAAGTCTCATAAAAGATGAGTTGTAAGAACTATTGGCTAATATGATAGAGTTATAAGGTGATCTATATTGAGGTTAAATTTTTCTATAGTTATATTTGATATCTAACTTTTAAGGATTGTTACTCTTGATAACTCTCATGTTTTCTTAATGGAAAGAACTAGAATTAACAACAGTTATGATGGAGAATGGAAATATTACAACAATGAACTACCAAATAGAATGAGATCTAGAGTGAGAAACCATGTGACAATACCAAACCAGATATCTTGAAATATGACTAATAATTTGAACATTTTGAAAGTACCAAACTCCCTGAAGAATAATAACATGGATTCCAATAAAATATCAACATAAAAATAAAATGAATGATTTTTTTTATTTAATATATGTCAGAAAAGTAGGATGAATCATGAGGAAACTTCTTAAAAAGGATCTATAAATGCTATAATTTTTTAGTTATAGGTCATCTAATTCACAATTGTATAGGAAAGAGAGAATATATGAAAATCTATTACCTCAATTTTACAATAGTTAATAATTAAGTTAATCAACTCCCCAATCCAAGGGAAAATATGGGATATAGTTACCAATTATCATACAAACAATGAAAATATTATGAAACCACTCCTATTGAATCATATAGCTATTTTTTCACTCATGATTTTATAGTATCAAAATTCATGTATGTTTTTCCATTCTATAGGATATTGAGTTTTAAATAAAAACCCAGAGTGGTATGATTAGAAAATAAATATTTTTCAAGGATTGTGAAAAGTTAGTCCTTATAGATATAGATCAAAATTCCTTAATATAATTTTATGTGAAAATAAAAATTTGTTATATCTACTTATAATGATCTTATAATGATTTATTACATTAAAAAAACATCTTTCAATATCCTAAGTAAACCAATATTCATATAGCTATATTTGGTACCTACCATCGGGACAAGCCTGTGCATGAACGAGAATGCCTAGCCAAATATCCATGCGAAGGTGGAGATAGGATTTCACGATGAAGATACCAGGGGGAGCAGTTCCACGTAGGTAGTCTCGGTTATATGTAATGTTAGAAGCATAAGGGCAATGAATAATTATGAGGCCTACGGGCCATGTAATATATACACCTACGGGCCTTGTAAGGGTTCTTCCTCATCCCTTGAAAGGTGGATTATCAAAAATCAATACAAAATGAAGGCCTTTGGCCCATTGGATGGATATAGCTATATTTGGTTAGTTATGAGGTGCAAATAAAAATTACTCTAATCATATGAGCCAAATTCTTTAGGACACAATTTTTTAAGGGGTATAATATCACATGATGAAATTATAATCTATTTTTTATTTTAAATAAGCTAATGTGTTTGATATCGTGCTCTACAAGCAAAACCATACTTAAAAGAAACTGTGATATATTTAGATAAAGTGTAAATGTGTAAGTATAAATATTAAATACCTAGGAATTGAATTTTAAATATTGAATTGAGTAACATAAAGATTAATTAAAATTATATAAAAAAATTATAGTTTTAATATGAATTAAATGAAACTAGTTTAGTTAAATTACTAATAAGATATTTTATTATTAAGAAATGTCTTTTGTCTAAAAAAACTCATTATATGTGAAAATTATTTATTTTTCAAAAATAATTCGATTAATGATAAATTATGATTCATATTAAAAGTTGGTTAACAACAATTTATTATATAAATTATATAAACAAAATTTTGATAGTTCAAAATTGAAAATTTTGTTTTAAAATAAAATTGTTTTTCATTATATGTTATTATTTTATAAAAAATAATATATATAAATATATAAATCTAAAATTAGTAAAAATTAAATTTATTTTTTATTTCCCCAGGAAAACATTTCCTCGGTGTGAATTTTTAAGATATTTTTTTTCAAAAGTACTATTTTTAGTCGAAAAAATATAGGTTTTAAAAAACATATAACATCTATGAATTTACAATTATATTGAAATTAAAATGAAGGTATAAATCCTTTTATGTAAAAAAGTAAGAAATTATGGAACAAAAAAATATCTTTAAAATATTCTACGAGCATATAAATCCTATGTCCATAATTTTATATCTAATAAAAATTTTACTTTAATAAAAATTGATTTCGATATTTACTTTGAATAGAATATTTTCAGGGGATATTCTATTTTTTCTTGCATCTTAAGACTCACAACTGTTATTTTTTATAATATATCTATTTTTACCATTATAATATGTTTCCAAAATAATTTTACTTGAAATATATATTTAATGAAAAAATAAATAATTTCCCTAAAATTTGTTTTATTTCAATTTAGTTTAATAATTTTAAAATTAACTTTTCACACATTTATAATCTCTATTAGATAATATTATTATTAAATTTGGATCTTGAATTAACAAAAAAGATAAAATTTAACGATTACCCTCTTTTCATTAAAACTAAATAACTTGGTTAGAAATTAATTACCAAGGCAGATGTATAATAGGATGAAATATAAAAAGTTAAAAGGAAGCCTCAAAATGGTCAAATTTGTCTAAAAATTATTGTTTTAGTGATTATATAACCAAAATCCTTATATATCCCCTTTATTAATTTTTTTACTTTTAGATTGGAATATTATTGTTTCATTTTTTGAAATATAACAATTACTCTCAAAACTATCCTTTCCTTCGTGTATAAGAGGATATCATCATCCCCCCTTCTAGATACCCAAATAATTAGAGTTAATTTTCTAAATTTTTTTATTTTTAACCTCCTATAATCCAATAAAACGTTCCAAATATTTTTTTCATCTTTAGTTACCATTAGGCATTTATTTCTAAGCAGACTTCCATGAAAATATCACGTCCTCTACGTGATTATTATCAACTAATTAATTTTATTATTAATTATCTTAATTATATTATATTATATATATGTTAATATAATGATAGTAATATCATTTATATATATTAATGTTACTATATTAATGTTATTTTCATTTTTTATTCATATACCCCATTTATTAAGAAAATAATAATTGTTCATGAATTGTGTGGAATACCGCCTCCACAATGTAATATGTTTTTTTCCTTTAATGCCTTATAAGGAATGATATAAGGAAAGTATTAATTGTTAAATATGGTTTTTATTATATCATTAATGTTCTATTATGATAAATTATAGAACCTATTAATGATATTGTCAATAAACAATCATTATTAATTAATTGATTTTAAATAATCATATTTAGTGGATTATCTATATTTTAAATAATACAATGTTGTAATATGCATTAAATCCAATTATAATTCCTTAAAATTATTATATATCACACTGGTAAAACCTATATAATATAATTATTCTACGATTATGATGATATTTCAAAAAAACCACCGCAAATCCTTTATTAAATTAGGGTATGTTTGCGTTTGTGTTAGTGTAAACAAATAGTTGAATGATACATTGAATTTATATCATGAATTACTCAGGTAAAATAATTAATATTATATTATTATATAAATGTTTAAATAATTCCTTTTTTATATTGGATATTTTATATCAATATTTAATTCATTAACTAAGAAAATACACTTCGATAGTAAAGAATTATTGAAACATGATTTATATCGATTTCATACTGAATGATAAGGAATTAAATTATCATGAATGGAATTTGGAAAACCATAAATAATTATAAATAATCCATAACAGTTACATTAATTATATATTAATGATCAAATTGGATAATAGAATAATAATGGACACCAATATTATGGAATCATTATAAGTGGTCACGACATTAAATACCCGATGTGGAAAATTAGAAGAATTCATGTAAGGAATGAAAATATTAGAAGTGCTTGAATGAATTTAAATAGGATTTATGTTCTTAATTGTTTTATTAAGATATATATTCTATTGATATAGGAGTATAAATTACCTTCTTGGTAGTCAGGACTAGAGGTAGGTGTTTTGGTCAGAATTTCCATTCGTTGAGACAAGTATGGTATTTGTGCACATAATTTCATATATGTGGGGTGTATTTTCCCTATTTGAGAAATAATATGGTGAATTATCTTTTAATTATGTAATTTTATGTTAAATTTATATCCACATCTTTCATGGGGTTTATATATGAATGTTTCTAAAGTATTAATGGTTTTAATCTCAATTTCCCTTTATTGAGACAAGTTTAATATTTATGGGCCTAATTTAATTTTTGTGGTGTATATACTTCCTATTTGATATATCATATTATGAATTATATTTTAATTATTTTAATTGAAGTTAAATTTACAAATGCCTTATTTCATTGTGTTTAATTCAAATATTTATAAATAAGGATTAGGTTTTTTGTATCAATTTTCATTACTTGTTACATAATACATTTTGTGCACCAAATCTTCTTTGTAAGGGTTATTAAAATCTAATGGTTATATTTTCATCATGGACATTATATTTCATGGGATCTACTGTTAAACAATTTCCCCTACTTTTTCTTTCTATTGATTGTGTTTTTTCTCTAATAGTGAGGTTTTTTTGTAACTCCATTTTCATTCAATGGGTTTTTTTTGTTCTCAGAATATATATCATATATGTTTCTTACATTACACACTTCTATTATATTATGGTATATTCTCTAATTTTTATAGGGATTTAAATTCATACCACATAAACCAATTGAAAAATATTTCTCAATTATTGGGATATTTTTTATTCAAACCATCCTCTTTCTATATCTAGATGGATTATAATTATGTTATTTTATTTTTGTCAAAGCCGTATACCAATTTCTATATACATTGTGAATATAAAATTTGAAATAACTCCAAAAGGATATTTTTAGCTATATAATATGATATTCTATTAGCATGGGCAAAATAATTGATGTTCTATATATTCAATTTCAAATACTGTTGATAATTAGTAGGTGGACTACATATTGGTTTACAATACACCTTTTCCATCCACATGGGTTATGGTAATGATATCCATTATATTGACATGGAAAAAAATATTAAAATACAAGATGAATATTATATACTAAAATAGTTTGATATTTTTTTATATTCTATATTTTTCATTATATGGATTACCATGTTATATTCAGTAAGAGGATCCTTAGAGAATAATATTAAAAGTCACCTTGAATTTTATGGAGAATGATTCAATCTTAAACAAGTGAGAAGAGGGGACCCAAATTATATAGCCCCTAAAATCATTGACATGTAATATGAGAAAAAACTAGTTGTGGATATTTCCTGTATGCCTTCCCAATTCAACAATATGTCTTGAATTTGGCCTCGATGACTTGTAATTTGTGTAAAAACAAGTCATGGAAAATAATTTTTTGTTTTTCAAAATTATGAATTCCATCATTTTTATATCATTATTATTAAAATATTTAAATTTTTTGTTAATTTTTATATAATATTCTCTATTATTCATGTGGATTTCAGATTCTTTTGGTCTACATATTCTTATAATAATATTGTTGCAATTTTTATTCCATGATTTCTTTAGTAATATGTATCCTTTACTAAATTTTTTATCTAAACCATTCTTATTTTATCATTTCCCTATGATAGGGAGAAATGTAGAACACAAGATATGTTTATAAAGATAAAACATTGCGAATAATTTTTTGGGATACATTGATTCATTTTCATGAATAATGATGTTTCATATATAATGGTAAAATTATCAATTTCTTACAATGAATATGGGATTGATCTATTTATGTTATGTACTCATTATCTAATTATTTAAGTCTATAATGTTACTTCATATTTAATAGATTCCATAATAATTATTTATTTTTTAATTATGGATGGTTATATCTATGATATTATAGCACGTATCCAAGTATGTAACATATTTTTTTATGGATCCAAATCTGGGATTGTGGGTCTGGGTGCTATAGTTTGTAATTATTTAATTTAACTAATAGAAAAAAATGAATATATTAATTATATTTATAAGACTAATATTATGTATCTTCATTTTTAATGTAAAAAATAACCTATATCATAGGTGACTAAGATACATTAATAAATAACGTGTTGAAAATATTTCACATATTTTAAGAAAAATTTATATTTTTAGTGTTAAAAATTGATTATAGAAGATAGATGTATTTTAATGAGAGGTATTATTTTACATAATCTATAAAATAAAAAGAATAAAATATATTTATACATTATTGGCTTGGTTTGTATAGATAATGGTAGCCCTATGACCAAAACTAGGAAGTAAAAGAAATATATTTTATTTTAATACAAAATCATTACAACTGGATAGTTTTTATCATGATCATGTACATATATAAATTGTGTCTTGTTATATTTAAAATATATTAGATTAATACAAAAATGAAAGTGTATCTATTATCAAAACATTATTATTTAATAATGTAATAAAAATCAGCTTTATCAATAAGGATGACTACTAAAAAAACATGACATGAAATTTGATGTGTCATTAGTTAGAATATTAATATAAAATGAATTTAATAGATGGAACAATTATTTGTTGAAAAGACATTAAAGAAACTAGTAATTAATGTTTAATTATATAACACTAATGGTAGGATGTACTTTTAGTTTATATTTAGTCTAAATAATTTCTTCACATAGTTTAGGTGAGAAGATGTAACCTTAGAATTTATTTCACTGAATGAAAGAATTTTGCTGTTTCTTTGGGAATTAAATGGTATATTAGAAATAAATAAGGATCATATGGAATATATATATATATATATTCAATACATAATGAAATATTTTTCATTTTAAATCGAATAGTATGGCCAAAAAGTTAATTCACAAGAGAGATAAAAAATATTATTGGCAGTCACATTGGAATGTCCCAAAATCATAATAAAAAGTAGATCTACATTATTTAATATTTATGATATTCTTAGAAAAGATAAGTATTGAAAATAATATCTTAACTAACCTCATTACATATTATATAATAGGATTTTGAGATCCAATACGTAGATAAAACTAGAGTAAAGGTAATTCATTCAACAAATCAAATGAAATGTACTTATTTTTAAGTCAATGGATTAAATATAATTATTTATAAAACAAAATCTATATAAACCATGTTGAAGAGAAATATCAAATTAAAATGTTTAATTTCACATGTATAGGCCATATAATTTTAATAATATGTTAATTATAAATCATAGATTTAATTCATTAATGAATAGTTTGATCAAATGTATAATAACATGACTTGGAATATCGTGAATGGGATAAATGGTCATTACTTTATTGAAAAAAATGTTTTTAATTATTAAAAATCATATGTTTGAAAATTTTATTTAGAAAAAGGAAATATTTTTTTGGAAAAGGATATTATTAAATTAGTACAATTATTATGAATATTCCTTCCAAATATTGTAAGGAAATGATTTAATCCAATTATTCTTTTTGATTGAGATTAAAATATATTTAATGATTTATCTCATTTATAAAAGTCCATTTTTTTGAATGGAGTACCCAAATAGGAGGTCAATGGTGAATAAGTAGTGTTATTCTTTCTTAATAATGATAAAAACATTGTGTGTCATTCAAATAAGGTGTCAGATGATTTTTGGGAAATATCCCAGATCATCCTGTACTCAACAAAATACATAAGTTACGAATAATGAATTCACGAGAAGGGGTATTGACCATATTGTTTTTTTGATGATCTCAACAGAATAAAAAATTATAATAACCATCTACACCAATTAAATAAAAATTAATATAAGTAAGAAGGAATTAATTTAACATTTGTATAACTATATGACATTATATTTTAAAATAAATATGTTCATGGAAATAATATATTTTGTTGGGCTATAAGACAATTAAAAAAGGGAGTACGCATTTATCTGTAAAATTTAATATTCTAATTAATTATTTATAATATTTTATATATAGGAATGTAATTAATTTTCAATTCCAATAATAGTTAGAAATAAACTCTTGAAATGAGAGAATAAAAAATTTATTAACCCTCTCCTATTATTGAGAATGATTTGGAGTTTTCAATTTTTAATAAAAAATTTACTGAATATTTTTTATACAGCATTCATTGAGAAAAATTTTTCTACTAATTAAAATTATGAGGATAATATTAAATTAAAAAGGATCATGAGGTACATAAAAGTTACTCTTAGATATAGATTGAAATTTTAAGAAGGAAAGTATTAATATTTGGTGGCGTATTTCGATGTCTACTATGTTAGTGACACTGTGAATAAAAAATGAATATATAGAGTACCATTATTTATTTGGAGAAAGTATAACAGATAACATAGTATTTATTTATACACTACATTACATTTTTAATGTTGTTAAATATTTTTTCAAAAAAAAATATCATATACGGGTTGTACCACTATAAAAGTATTTTTTTTATTTTGATCTTACACAATATCAAAATTTATTCTATGTTCTAGTCATACGTCCTTAAAAGTGGGTTGTCACTCACATTCAAAATTTTGGTTCAATGTTATACTTGTACATCTTGAGGATATGTGGGGTGTGATGAGTATGCATTTTATCATTGTTATCTGAAATACTATAAATAATATTATATTCATGTTTTTCAACATTTTTGATTATTTTTTATTCAATTAACCCCTATTGATTTTCATACATCTATTAAAATAGAAAAATAATTGGTATCATAATATTATATGATTTGGATTTTATTTTATTCTTAAAATTGTAAAAAATTTAATAGTGTAAGATTATGATCATATAGAAGAACCATTTATAATTTAATGATTTATATATTGTATAATATCCACCCATCTATGATTTTAATGAATACAATTTCTTGGAAGGATAGAATGAATGCCTACCTCATGAAATTAAGCATTGAGAAATTTTCCACAATGGTAAAACCATTTAAAATTCAATAGACATTCCTCAATATAATTATATATAATTATTTTTTTAATGTTAAAAATTATAAAATTATGACTATTTTTATTATTCCTCCAGAAAAAATATATTTATTATTGTTTTTTCTTATAATAAAGGCCATGAAATTTGATGAATTTTGAACAGTACACATTATGGTATAATTAATTTAATGAGAAATAATCATGTAATATCATGGTATTATAACCAAGTCCTCAATATCGTCACAATGAGACAGAAAATAATATTTTTTCGTGGCTCACAAGCATTTTGGAAAGAATGTGAATACTTTTTTAAACATTAGAAAACCATTTTACAACCTAAAAAGTTCTCTAATGACTTCAGAAGATAGAGAAATCGAAGAAGATCCCAATTTATAAATTAAATTTCATTAAGGAGTACAAACATAATGAAATGATCGATTAAGTTATAAAACATTAATTAGAGTTAACGAATATATATAATAAAGAAAAAATAAATAAATAATTATGTATCTTTTAAAAGATATAAATTATGCTTCACCTTAATTTTATGATTTTGAGATATAGTGAGGTGAAAAAGATAAGGTATCTTATCTTCTGAATGGGGTTTATAAATACATGAAATGAAATAGTGGTTTCAAAGTATATTTACATTATTTTATACCAGGGATAATCACAAAGATAATAGAAAATGAAGTTAAAACTATAAGTTAAAAACATTAGATCTTACATATTAGGTGTAAATGAAAAAACGAACCGCAAAACTGATTTATGAATACTATATAATTAAAAATAAAAAATAAAATCAAGATAAAATAGAAAATATCTCTAGCTAAAAGATACATATATACATAATATTATGACTCGTGTAACAAATTTGGAACTGAGAAGGATCCAGCTAACATGTAACTTATGGAATCCAGGAATATGGCTTGTAATTTTAACATTGATTCTAATTTTAAATTTAATTATAATTCTATATATTATTATAATAATTCAATTATTTAGCTATTAATAATATTTTAACTTAATGAAGGGTTATTATATGAATTTATATATTGTTTAAGGACCATAATGGATATAATTAATAACATTTAATGGAAAATATGGTTATATGACAATAAAAACTCTAGATAAAAGAATATACTTCCAACATGAATGAAAATGTTTACATTTATTATTTATGGGTTATTTAGAAATGGAATAAAAATATAAAATAATTATTTAATTTTTGAAGGGAAACCTATATTTCTTTTTATAAAATGATATAATATTTATAATAAGATGACATTATTGTAAAAAATGAGCAGAAAAAACAATGGTTTTGGTAACATGATGAAACTTTCTTATATGTATGAAAACTTCATTGACGAATCGTTTTCAAGGTAGTATCTATAAAACTATATTTTTATTGATAGGAAATTATTACATCATTCTAGTTAATAAAATCATAGAAATACAAAATATTTGGGATGCACTAAATTATATTTATCCAAATATTATCTACTATTATATTTATTAATACATATTTGAAATTGGCATGGATACTTAAAAATTTGTTGACTAATATAACTGACCAAAGAGTTTCCTGGGTATTAAAATTGATTACTATTTTAATTTTATTGAATTATGCCTTATATGTCGAAAATAGGATATATGTTATATGGATTCCAGATTCTCTAGGAATATGATTAGAGACCAATCACATTTAATTTCCTAAAACAAATCTAATAGATGAATTTTCACATTTATACAAAATTATAAATGTAATATATAAGTTTTTCGTGAGGTTAATTCATCATTATATACAATTATAAGTAAATATCTATTTTCTGATTGATTATCATATAATTTGACATTAATATAAAATTTATATAATGATTTCATGATTGTAAAATTTTACAAGGATGAAACTAAAACTGGAAAAATCATTTTTGTGTATTTATGCACGAATGGAAAGACGGATAAGGTTTATTTCAAGATAATTAAATAATTAAACAAAAAATACAATTCCACTTGGATCATATTAATTTATTTTAACATAATCCAACTTTTTTTTTATAGAGGAAAGTAGATTACATTTTTCATTATAGAAAATTATTGATGTTTCACAAGGGTATATTTTATATCTCATAATAGACAACATTTATATATTCTTTCATCAGATTATTATGTTGTTGAAAATGAGAAAGACTACATGATTTCATCTATTAAAAGTTACCACAGTGGAGTGTTTTTTAAAAATATTTTCATAAATTCCTGGAAATGGAAGTATATTCTAATAAATGTTGTGATCTCATGACTCAATATCCAAATGCCATAGCGGATTGGAGTAATATAACACTTCATGGAATAAAAATAACCATGATTAGTGAGTATAGTATATAAATATTTTTTTTGGAATAATACATTCACACATCCTATTATGTTTCAAATTGGATTTTAGTCTATCCATTTATCTAGATGTCTCTCTATGAGTAATGGAAAGTTAATAAAATAATTTTTTGGTATTGTAGTGTTTATAAATGTAAATTAATTATATTAAAAATAATAATAATTTGGATAAGAGTTATGAAAATATAAAAAATTATTTTTCTAGGACATTCTTGTGAATTTAATGTTAAAAAAGAATATAACAAGTAATAAAATTGTTGGTGAATTGATTTAAATTATATTTGATGAAATAAATTCAAAATAGTAATTTATTAATAAATATTATATTGAAGAAAACATTATATAGTTAAATTTTAGCTATAAAAAACCTATTGGAAATCAGACTTGAGTGGTAGATTCACTTTTTGAGGGTGAGAATATACTTGAACAAACAAAGGAAATGGAATAACCTTTGAGATCACCCTATATATAGAGTGATTTTTTGAAACCTAGCACCTCCAATCCAATGATAATGTTCTAATAAAGATATCCTTTATATATTCTCATTGATATCAACTAAATAAACATCAATTTAACCACCAATAATTATAATATCGATAATAAATATTAGTCGCATACATTCTGGGGACCATTTAGTTTTAATCTTAATGAATATATATACAAATCATTAACTAATATGTCAAATGTATTTCTAATAAAAGGGAAATTTTTACACATTATAACGATATACTTACATAATAAAATTTCTATAATATGTCCTATAAATAATCATCACATGCTAACATAATACACATAAAATATACTTCAAATGAGGATCTAGAATATCATCGGTAGAATGGTGAATGCATAAAGTATGGTAGAAATGAAGCTTGAGATAATTTGAATCCCAATGAGTTCACAAATAACTCATCACGTAAAGATCACTTGGTCATTGGTAGTTGTTTAATCATTCCACAAATTAGCCAAATATGGAATATTTGGCACGAGGCGTGGTTGTTTCTTGAGGAATAACTTTGAAGAGGTGGTTAAATCTGCTGCTAACACTTCATTTAGAGACATTTATCTTCCTCTTCCTGGAAGGATAATTTGTAATGGAAGGACAACTAATGTCTTAGTGAACTAGGAGGCAATTGACTAAATTTTCAAATTTTATAGTTACTCAATTATTGTGAGGGTCTTAGTTAATAAAGGTGAAGGAATAATGATATTTCATGATCATACGCAAAGAATTATTGAAATCTATAGATGTGGTGACTAAAATATAACTGCAATGGGAAAAAGATATTATCATGTTGTCTTCACTTATGATGAAATCACACAATGAGAATAACCTCTTGGGTCACTATCCTTATGGACTAGTGTATATTAACCCAAGAGTGGGATATAAACTTCGACACAAATATTGGTAGAAACCAAGATTCACTGGTATGGATCTATATTTGTAAATTAAATAGGATCTATTTTCTCCCATGCCTTTTATTGTATATTTCAATAGCTGGGTGAAATATAATTCGAATGGATAGATAGATTGATAACCCTTTGATTTGGAAATATAGGAGATATACTTTTGATTTTTACATGTATAGAACACTTTTGGATGAAGTGGTTTTAACTACAAGGGATGACAATATCAAATTGTTGATCCAATACAAAAGGAAACCAAATATATACATTAACTGCATGTTATATGGACATATTTCTTTAGATTTTAATATGTATATGGAGTGATATTTATGTTATATGAAGGGACATGATATCTCTAACTTACTAAGCCAGAATGGAATGGATATAGTACTCCCTCATATAAAGAGAACTGTTAGACCTTATAATTTCATTACGATTTCGGAAATCTCTATGGAGAACAATCAGGAATCTGGGAAACCCACCCCAGCTCTTGATGAAATCCAAAAAGAACTATAGTAAGTGATGATGACATAGGTTGATGATATAGAATCATGTATGGGGATGCATGATCTCCAGACTACTGACCGGGTGGGAATCCCCCATGAGGATGATGGTCACTCTAGTGATAATCTCACCATTAGTAATTTGAATAAGGAAATACTATACTTCTAAAAACTTAAAGGGGATGCGAATGAATAAACAATAGTTTGGTGGAAAAATGAGACTCTATTTATCCCATAAATTTAGATATCCCAATAGAGACTACCCCCTATTATGAGTTATGTAGGAAGAAACTATAGAGGACCAATTAACAATTACCCCTATATTGGTGAGAAGAATGATAATAAAATTGTTATTTATATGTCCAATGATTCTATTAACCCTAATAAAGGGAAAACATTCCTGGAACTATCATCAAATGAAATGAGGAATAAATATGTTTAGGATTCACAGTAATCAGAGGATATAAACAGGGAATAGCCCTTCTCATAGGACCCATGTGAAAAATGGGCTTGGAGTGACTCACCTGCTGTAAGAAATTATAAACCACATAAAATTTTGAAATATGTTCACCCTATTGATTGGTACATATTTCTATGATGAGTTTAAGTATCAAAAACGTTCTATCCAGGTTAACAAGGTAATCACAGGAGAATATGGGATTATATTAGACCCAAAAACAGCTGTTGACTAACATGGAGGGAAGAAGCGAGGAAGGAAAAAAATTACACTCCATTACAAGATTGAATAGAATGAGGGGCATATGACTAGGGGTAGAGAGAACAAATGATGATGAAATTTTATTATAACATCCAAGCGATAGGGAACCCCCTAACAGCCAGATCCCTTATTCACTTCATTGTATCAAACAAACCAATCTGCATGGGGATTTCTGAGACAAAGATGTCTTTTGATAATTGGAAGATTCAAAATGGAACTATTTGGGATATCATTTTGTTTTTATAAATCTTTATAACTGAAATGGATCAACTTGGGATGCTCATACATGATATTACTCAAATGGTCACAGGTATCCATGGAAAGTAGAGCATCGCTATAAATATTTCCATCTCAAAAAACATGGTATAGGTCACCTTGCTGTATAACTCGACTTCTAACATTAAAATAAGGTAACTTTAGAGATAATTAAGAGAAATATATAGGAACACATCACCCAAGTAAGTGATGTTTGGAGACATCAACATGGTTCTCTCACCCAACGAAACGACTAGGTTGAGCTTCAATAGGATCATTTCCAACGATTTCTCAGAATGCATTAACTAGTGAAACCTTACAGATGTTCCAATTTTTGGAGCATATTTTACATGGAGAAGGTTTACATGGAATGAATTAAAATAGATAAAACATGATAGATGATTCATTCAGATGTGGGACAGAATACTCATCAATGGACTCTCAAGGTACACACATCAAAAGAACAACTCTGATCATAACCCTACCACTGTGAAACATCACACCATCTCAAGGACGTACCCACTTTCATTTTGATTCAATAATGGATGGGTCACCATCTCTGGGTGTAGGAAAATTATCTCAGAAGCCGGAAATATTATGCTAACTTCCATCCCACTTCAAATTATCATTAAAAAACTTAAAACAGATAAGTGAATCTTGAGGGAATGGAGAAAAAAAATGAATTTTCTAATATCGAACTTGTTATTCAACTTGCTAAACAACAACTAGAAAAAATTCAAAACATGGAGTAAAATTAAAAAATTCTTTGTATGGATGAAATAAAATCCCACACGAAGTTTTATTACCTATTAATTATCAAATAATGGATGGACCAAAGACATAATAATATCAAATGGCTCATGGAAAGTTACATAAATTCAAATTTTTTTTACATTATTCATATGTATTAAAGAGAAAAAGGAAGGAACCTTTCCATTAGAATAAATGAACAACTGTATAGTTATAAAAATGACATTTTCAAGGAACTGGTAGACTAATTTAGTAGCATCTACATTTATGATGGACCACATAAAAAATTATTGGCCATAATCTCACTTATATTTATGACAAATAATATTATGATCTCATGTGGGAACCTGAAGGGGATGAAATTATAAAGAATAGTTTTTCCTTAACATGGAGAGTGTTGATGGATCTTATGGTTTTACCAAAATATTATTACTATTTTATTCTCTAAATCCTCTATAAGGACATGGTTAATGCTTTTAGAGACTTATTTTTTCATTCCTTTATTACTTATGGAATTAAATAAAACATCATTGCTCTAATTCTAAATCAGTATAATGTAGTTGATATTAGAATCTTTCGAACATTTTCTATTGGTAATTCAATTCCTAAAATCGTTAGCAAGGTCCACTTTTCTAGGTTTGGAGAAATTTTCAAGTGTCACATCACTCCAAACCAATATGGGATCATTCCTAGATTATGCATTTGTAAATGTATTTTAACATCCATAGATAGTATTAAAATCTTGAAGAGGAAGGAAAAGAATAGAAACTTTTTTCTCAATAATGACATCTCTAATGAATTTGAGTCCCTAAAATAGAGTTTTCTCATTAATATATTTGACATGCATGGATTTTAAAAAACATTTGTGAGTATAATTAGATGTATTCTGTCATCATAAGGTCATTCCATTTTTATCAACGGGGCCCCATGAGGATACATTCAATATACCAGGGGAGTGAGAAAGGGTCAACCCCTCTCAGGGATACTGTTTCCAATTTATTAATGATTTTTTGAGAAGGTGTATAAATGATGTCACCTAAATTAGTATCTTCAAGTAGTTGAAAGTTGGGAGGAGTTATTTTTCTCCCACACACTTTCTCTACTTTGAAGACGTCCCTCTCTTTGGTCAAGAGGAAATGAGTTCCATTTCTAGAATTTAGGTTTTCATTCATCATTATGAAGTGTTTTTGGAAATTCCATGAGCTAGGGGATACCATTTATTATCATGGGTGATGGAACATCATTGGGAAAATAGAACGGAGTGGCAAGAAATAATAAAGTGTAGGGGGGGGGGGGTCACATTCTTTCAATTACTTGGGTTTCCAAATACTTTGGGAAAAAGTGAAGAGCCAATTTCTCAGATGAAGTAGGACATGAATAATTATCCAACTGGACAACTATAATTGAAATTCCATGGCTCATAATGGAAGATTATGTCTTTTGAACATAGTACTCACATTAAAGTTTTAATATTCCTTCTCCATATTAAAGTGTCCTAGAGGAATTATAAAGGAGCTACAAGTAATTATTAAGAAATTTAAAAGGACTAGATACATGAATGAGAGAGAATTGATCATTATTACCAAGAAGAACCATATCAAACCTGTTCACATTAGGGGGGTCATGGAATCAACAACCTGAATATTTTCAATGATGGATTAATTTCTAAGTTCATAAGGAAAATTTTCATCACTAAAGACACTTCTTGTGATTTTTTAGTTAGTATTTTCATGGAGAAATTTATTTATACACATCAAAACTATAATGTATCTTCTCTCTCGACCTCAATTAAGCTTTAATTTAAAGACATTATGAAAAATTACCAAATGGATTGTGAGAAGATACATTGGAATCAACTGTTGGAATGCATGTTGGCTTGATCAACCCCTCAAAAATATGATAAGTGTTCCCCAGATCACATGTAGATAACCATTTTTTATTTTATCACACAGTATAGTACACTTCGGTTTGTTCCTTCACAGGTTGTACTACAGGTCCAAATCACTCCCTTTATGGATGTTGTCACCCTTGTGTGGAGTTCTAGTGATAATGGCCAATTAAATCCCATAAAGTACTACATGATGATGATTCATAGATCCAATATACTTTTAGGATGGATTTCGGTGTTTGAGGTCAACTTGATACACCCATATATGTTTTTTATCATATAGATTCTTTTGATAAGCATGATACAAACTTGTGATCAGATGATGAGTGATAAGAATTGAATTTCCTTAGCATTCACTTTTTGTATTTTTGCTAATGGGGATATACATAATATGTTCCTTGAATGCATGTTTGTAACGTCCCTATAAGAATATACATTCCATACAGTTGGACTCAATCTCCATTCATGTAGATCATTAGAGGACATGTTGGTTTTTATAAGTACCACTAGGGAAAGCAAGAAGGATTATCACCTACTCTTGGTGGATGAAACATCCATCATCATAGCCATATGGGGGGACCATAATGTGTGACTGTTCAATGAACATCAGACCTCCACTCATGTTGCAATGATGATGATGTATAGGGATGTCCACACTACTAAAAAATCCATATGGGAGAAATGAACTATGAAATGGATTATTTGAACATCCTAATGCATATGGGGGTTCCATATAAACAAAAAATACACTTGTTTTGAAATATGTGTAATGGATACCTCCCATTGCAAGGTGGATCAAAAGCGAATATTGAACGTTTAACCATAGGCATGAAAGGCTCATCAGGATATGGAGGTTTTTCTTGAACACACTGTGTATTTTTCAAAATGTGTTTTCATCAAAATATTGATATTGTAACTTCATATGATACTGAGTTATGGAATATTTTGTATTAAAAAAATATTCTTTCAATAATAAGTGGACAGACCAATAGATTTAGTCAGAAACTATGAATATTGTAACATATCTGAAGTCAAGAATAATGAGTATCCCAAGGAAGATCTGACCCTGATGGAATGACATTATGAACCAGGCCGCTCATCTCTACCATATTTTCCCGCATTTGTAGAGAGAATCCAACATGGTATTGAATTAATTGTCAATGAGGGTGGTACTTAAAGCATGAACTATGTAGGCGTGCATAACACCTGATTATTCAACCACTTTGGTGAATGATGACATGAATTGGGTGGTCCACCCCAAGGTGTGTAAAACACCCTATACCACCTGATATTTTATTCATGTAGTCATTTTCATTAATAAATATTTTTGGTACCAATATCACCTAGATCATGTAAATTCCATGGTATTTACATAACATATATTTTACTTTTCTTTCAATCCTATCAAAATTATAACACATGTAGGGTGTAATCAATTTATAAATAATGAAAACATATATCAAAATCTATCATCTCATGAATTATATTAATGGAATAAATAATAATAAATTAATACCATACAACCAAATACATTATATTGAAAATAATTCAAATATGAAAGAACAATATAAACAATCACAAAGATTATAGTAAGTGATAAAATGGAGAAGGAATGAACAATGTTAGGCATCTTTCACTTTGAAATCCTCAACCCATAAATTATTCTCAATATCAAGGCCACAATTAGGAAATCATTCATACATTTGATGACATAACAAAGATACTATGCTTTCATTGGGTATACAAACAATAAATACTAAATGATTTTGTCTCATGAGACTAACCAATGACAATGGTGATATATAATATGAACACCCACCCATCACTACTTTAAAACAAATTTAGTCACCTTACGAATACTATAAATATCAATTAAATGCATAATCAACCATTCATAGAATCTAATTAACATCGATATTGAGATAAAACATATGGAATATAAATATATTTGTTTCCAAATAAATGGAAATAATACTTCAGAATAAAAATAATAGATTTTAAAACAATTCAAAATCAAAATTATTGAGTAATCAAAAAATATTTGTATCAGATTAATAAGTATTTTGATTGTGAATATTTCCCAATCAATATTTTGAATAGTTTTCTATGTAAGAATCCTAAAACTGCGATTATTTAGCGTAACTATATACGGTTAAGTCAATTTTTTACCCAAATAATCAATATATGGTTATCTTGATGAATTACCTTAAAATAAATTAAGGAAAAATAATGTATTTACATTAGAAAAGAATTTGATGAAAAATGACTCCCACAATTAAAAAAGATTTATTAAGAAAAAGGTAGTTATAAATCATTTATCTTATATAGATCTAAGTCAAATAATTCTAAAGAAGTCCAAAGTAGAAGGAAATGAACATAAAAAATTATTGAACGCATGAATAAGGTAATTCATAAAACCATTTTAGAAATATGGTCTTAGAATAGAAGGACTGATTACCAAAATATAGAGGTAAGGTCCGTTTAACTACTGTGGGAAAATAATGAGTCAAGCGTGAAAATAGATTACTGATAATACTTGTAAAAACCCAAAACATTATAGTGAAAGTGAAAAATTACTGGGGTATTTATAAGAAAATATCACTAATGTTACTAATATGTGTTATATATCATAAGAAATAACATTTCTAAAATTGTTACTGGAGAAAAAACCATTATGGACTGCGTAACACTTCAATCAAAAAAATCAGGGATAGTGTTCAAGAAATTGAACATAATATATCATAAATGAAAGATAATTCATGTTATAATATAACAAGTACATTGTACACACACTATTTAAATTAAATTATGTAAAAAAGACACCACATGTCTCAAAGAAATAAATTCTTGATAAAAAACTACAATGTTAATAGTAACATAATAAAGAAGAGAACATAGTTAGGTTACAATGATATTGAATTTATAATATCATAAAATGGAATATATTCATTATACTTAATAGAAATTAGTTTCCTACATAATATATATAAATGAAATGATGTTTTGAAATATCAAACATGTCTCGTGGAATTGAAAATAGATAAAAATAAACATTACCTTTAATACCACTTTGTGGAATGTTTAATAAATTCATGTATGAAAAATTAAAATATTAATAACATGTTTAATATCCTTATTCATACCTTTATCCTTTTATAAATACATTAATTTTATTTGTTTGTAAATATTACTTAGATTTAATTTTTTCATCATTTGATTTGATTAGCCTTGATATTTCTAGTGTACATGCATTACAATGGAATTGGAAACTATTATTTATAGATTCAAAATATGTAATTTTGATTTCATTATAGGTACTGTAATAGTGGTTTTATAATTATATATAATTTTATAATTTCATTTCATAAGTATTATATTAACTACTCCTGACAACAATGTTGGTGATGAGGTTATTTCAATAAATTCTAATGAAAAAATGTGTTCTAAATTTACAATAAGTTAAAAAATATTGTAATTATTAAAATACCATAAATAAAGATCAGTTTATAGTAAATTTATAATGAAACCAGAAATTAAGTTCATATTTTTTTACATGATGTAAAATTTTAACATTGTTTGTGTAAGATGTCAAATCGATATAAACAAGAACAATATATAATATTAGGGGTGAATTTGGTTATGATTGTGATAATTTTTGTATAATAAAATAATTAATTAACTATAATAATATTAATTATTTTTTGTTAATTTTTTAATCTTATTATGTGGTAGTTGGATATATAGTAAAATTCTAGAGTTAAAAAAGATGTCACTTTCCTAGATGCAATAGTTTGGATGTATTCACAATGGATATAATAATATTTAATAGATTTATAGAAATATAGGAAATGGTTATTAAAATAAAGTTTCTTAAGAATGTAATAAACATTATATAAATATTCTAATTAGACTTTTTGATTATACTGTGTATCTTATTGATGAAAAATCAAGTGCACCATCCATGGTGTTGGTAGTTCAGACATAAACCTGACAATGTCTTCATTTTTCTGAATGGTGTTAGTAGAAGGTAAAAAATAGATATTAAATTATTAAAATGAAAATAAATCTGATAATTAATAGAGATTATATCATACATTCATGGATATAATATATTTTAGGGGTTTGAATACGAAAATAATTAAGAGACCTTGATTGAGAACATTAACATTCCCTTTGAGTGTTATCTATTGGGTAGCACATTAAGTCTCCTTAGCATTGTGTTTTGGAATGGAAATTTATTATAAAACATGGGGAAAGTCTTTTTAGGATAATATGGTAGAGTACGGAAAAATATAATTATTTATAATGATTAGAGAAATGTTGTCTAAATAATGATCTTATATTAGTGAAGAAAATGTAATTTCTTGTATACTATTTACTTTTTCCATGATACAATGAAACTATTCAATGGTTAATTGATTCAAAATACAAAGTTAATTAATTTTACAGTGATTTGAGGATGCAAAATCCTTTACAATTCATTTTCAAACATATTTTTAAACCAATCTCATGCCTTTTGGTCATCGATTTTTATCTTTTAACATTTTTAGTTTTTACCGTGGTAATTAATTTCTATATAAGTAATTTATTATTGTTTATTGAAAATAGAACGGTCCTTATGAAATAATTTGAACCCAATTATTATTAATATTAAATCCATATTTTATAATATTATTTATATGTGTAAGAATAAATTATTTTTAATACAATCTTATTTCATGCGTAAAAAATCATTTTTAGTTAATGTATATTTTTTGATTAATTTTCATATATAAGACAAAATGATCAATGTTTTAAATTTTCCAAATATAAATTGGTTTGTTATAAAAACAATAATATTTAGTCACTTTTTACATAAATATATAAATATTATTTTTATGAAATAATATTTATTTAAAATAAAATAAAAATAATAATTTATTTATGGGGATATATTACTTATGTTTATAAAATGATAAAAATTGGTTTTAAAAATACATAACTATTTTTTAAAATGTATAAATGAAATCCTTAAATACAACTGTTATAATCTAAAATGTTTTATATGTATTTATGTAGTTTTTATATCTTGATATATCCAAAAATTCTATGACTCTAGTAACAACATTATTTCTAAATATTCACCTAAAAACATTATTCATTAAAAATACAAATAATTATTCTACAGAAATTATTAGTGTTCTAAATACATCAATTTTTTTTATTTTTTTAATTAAAATTATTTAATTTCAAATTTTAACTTTAAAATAAAAATATTGAAATATAATGAAAACTATTTTTATAGGAAAATAAAATATAAAATAGTAGGGGCTCATAATCAAATTTATAATCCATCACTAATGAAATTTTTTTAAATATATTCTTCATATATTTTATTCATAATATATTTAGGTTTCTAAAATAAGGAATATAAAAAATCAATTTTTTCGAGAATATATATTTAACCATTTAATGATCGTATTTTTTATTTGACTACAATAATTAAATTTTATAAACATATTATTTTTATCACCGAACATTACTCTTTTTAAATATATTATTTAAAAGTTTTTACATATATTTTTAAAATAATAGTACTTGAAACATTTTAACGGTTATATAATATTCCACATTTTGTCAGGTTTATGTGTTTTGTGAATCAAAAGAAATAAAAAATATTAAGTTTCATAGAAAAACATATAATTTGAAATATGATGTTGTTATAGATTGGTCACAGTGAATCATGTTTTCAAAAAAAATACAGTATGGAATATTTTTAAACACTCATTCGTTCAAACCAATAATACAAAAAAATTATAAACACTTTAGGATTAATTAATTTTTTTTTAAAAATGATGCTACATAATCTTGGAAAGACCTAAATTTGTTCAATACTATGAAAGAATAATTTATCCATTTTCCGGATAGTGAAGTTTGGGATTTTGTTGAGCCTCTGAAATAACAGCAAATTAATTATTATAAATGGGTTTTTGAGAGGAATATATATTAATTTGGTTAGATTTGTTGGAAAAATACCCAAAAAGTTGCTCAAGGATTTAGTTTAGAGGGTGACATAGATAGAGAATGTATTTTCAACCTAGTTGCATGATTCAATGAAATCTAAAATTTATTATACAATGTCACATATCATGGATTATTGAAATGTTAGATTGATGTAAAATATTTCATTTTCAAATGGATTTATTTTAAAAAATTTCAATTTGAGAAAACAATAAGGTTTTAAGAATGAGAAGAAGATATAATATTTTTTATGATTTCTAAGTATCATTATTGATGTAAATAGGGACTTCAAAATCGATATGATAGACATTAATAATTTATTTAGAGAAATTATTTACTTATAGTTAATTATGATATGACATTATTTATTAAAAACTATTCCATCAATATTCTATTTTTAAAGAATTATATAGGTGATATTATATTTATTTTACATAATTAATATTTTTAATGAATTTTCTAATTTTAAGAAGAAATAATTTTACATGATTATCATGAGAGAACCCAAGTTATTTATTTGATTTATAATTTTCCAAAAAAATATGGGATTTTTCTTAATCTAAGTATGTATTATAAGGAATTAATGAATCTATTTTGAGTTGATTATTATAAAATAATGAATTCTATTATATGTAATTTCTATAAGAAATATGGATAATCTATTTGAAAAATAGTTGATAAAAATTTCTAAAAGATAATTTAAAATCATTTATATTAATGATAATTAGAGTTGATCTCATTTATATTGGGATAGTGTGTTTAAAATTTCAGTCTAACATGATGTAAATTCATTTATATGTATTCAATACAATCATAAATCCTGCGAACCTTTTTATTAACCATGTATTATTCTATATGGAGTTTTTTTCATTTTATTTTATTAGTTATTCATATTTAAAATTGAAGGATTTTAATATTGATAATAGAATAATAAATTTCATATATCATTATCTAGGTAAATTATTAGTTTCATGGAATTGAATGGTGAAAATGTATGTAATTTTATCAATTTATGAAACTGAGTATTCCGTAACAGTAAACAAGTGTGCATAAACACTCAATATAGAAGATGTATTTATGATTTTTATGTTCCATTAAAACATTCCCAAATTTTATGTGATAATTCATATTACATTTATGTTTTCTTTAATAGAATATATAATTCAATGAAATAATATATTGAGGTGACATATCAATTTATTCATTATCATGTTCAAAATGGATACATTTATCGTGTGTTTCTTTCCTTGAAATAAAAACAATTTTATTCTATGAATATTGATAATATTAGAATAGTTATGGGAATAATAGATGTTTTAATTTATATCGTTTATAATTGAAAATTTTTATGATTCAATGTTATGATTTTTTTGATTATCTTAATTCTAATTATCAATTAAATATTCATTACACAATAGAAGTATATTTCTTGAAATATCAATGTTTTTTATCACTTGAACAGACATTAAACCTCAATGTTATATTTATTGTTATTTATGAAATTATATTGCAAAAACAATAAAATATCACTTATTTTATGGGATTATAATGATTATCAATTCTTTATTATTACGATTTTACTTGTATTATTTCACCACACCAAGGGGAAGGGGCGTGGTGAATTAGGGTGGTAAAATTTTTACCAATTAAATACTTCCCCATGTTTAACTCTACACATATCATGTGAATGGATCTCAATATCATTTTTCAATCAATAATTATTCATGAAATCAATAATAATTTTTACACTTAAATACAACACCCTGATATTTCTAAATATTAATATGTTTAATAGTGTATACAATACACAACACTATTTTTAAACGAATAACAATCTATTAAAATTTTAATATTACCAATTTTATATATATATTAAATGGGAAGATATGTATAAAAATAAAAATAATATGGAAAATATATATGATTTTTATATATAATCAAAATTCATTGACTAATTAATAACACATAAGCTCTCAATTTTCAATAAATTCATTTTACGTTTCAATAATACATTTTCATCATAATTTAATTTAAAACATTTTATGACAAAATATTATAATTTATTTGAGAATATTTTTGAAATATTTTTATATAAAAGGATATAAATTTGGAAATTAGACTATCAAAATTATATTTGTGTGGAATTATGGGATTTTACGGAAAAGGTTAATTTTTAGCGAATAGTGATAAAATTTGTTTTCTATAAAAATATCAGATATTTTCATTGAACATCACATTTATGATTTTATTTTTATGTTAATTTAACATAAGAATTTTTTATGTAAATAATATAATTAATTAAATTTCAATTAAAAATATAATAAGTTTTAAAATAAGGTCATTGGTGGCCATAAAAATACATTATTCTAATAGAAAATTTTCATTTCGATATACCCGTATATATTAAAATGTTTTTCATCACAAATATATTGTGAATATTAAAATATAGATCACATATTTTAAATTTTTATGTACAAATTTTTAAAATAAACAACTTTTAATTATCATTATTAATAGTAACCACAATAAATATATGTTACCTCAGTAATAGATAATAAGTTAGTTACGGTTAAAAATAATATGATAAGGACTTAAAATAGACAAAACATGAATTTAATATATTTTATGAGTGAGCTTCAACCATACTCATTTAATATTCAATGTTACTTAAATTTTGATCCAACATTCTTATAAAATAATATTTTTTTGTGAAGAATAATATAAAATGTCACTCTATGGATGTTATGTTTCATATATTTAATCACATATGGATAAAAATAAGTTGTGAATGGATATTAAATTTAATATTGATAATAATGAGATTATTTTTATATTGTCATTTTTTATAATTATTGAGCAATGATATAATTAGGTTAATTTATTACACAATGACAATATAGTGCTTGTGCAAGTAGTAACCAAATTAAATAAATGATTTTAAAATATATAAAAGTAATGGTGTATGAGTTACTTATTATATCCCATGAGTTTTGAAGATATATACAAAATTTAAGGATACTTTTAAATGTCTATATTCTAATTATTTCATTTTCATGATGATTTAAAAGTCAAATTAATTTAATAGTTCCAAACAAATAATTAATTCCAAATTTTAATAAATATTTTTTTAATGATTTAAAATTTATTAAAATTATAAAATCATCCATGTGAATGGGATATCGCTTAATATATTAACCATTATCTGTTTATGTTTCCCTTTTTATTTAATAGTATATTTCTTAACCCCTAATGTGAAATAAACATTTGAATCATGGTAATCATAAAAAGGGTTAACAAGTGGTCAAAAAAATGATAATAGTGAAAACATTCCAAAACATTTCTATATTTTTTAGGATGAGAGAATATTTACTTAAAATAATCATATCATTCTCATATACCAATTTTATGAAAATTTTGATGAAAATTAATTTATATTAATTTAATAATATAAAAAATTCAACGAGTTCCCCTTTGCTAACTTATTAAAGGGAACATCCTCTCATCTCTATATCACACATTTCAAGAACTCCTTATTGTAAAATAACTACATAGATACCTTCCTATCATCCCTACCCATGTTTTAGATATCTAATATTTGATATAATACCAATCATATAGTGATTATGGTGTAAATAAATTGAGGTTGTCGGAAAAATTTGTATAACATTTACTCTAATTTATCAATTTAATTTATTCATAAAAAATTAATAACTATTATAACCATTGTGATATAATACAATAAATATTTGAAATATATTATGGTATAATAATATTAATTTTTTCATACCTTAATACATTTAAAACTTTCATCAAATGTTTAATAAACCCATCATTTCTGTGTATAATGGAGTATCATCTCACAAACCGATGTTGTTTTCTTTCCATCACATGGTTGTATGGACAACAATAATAATGGATTTAATGTATATATATCTGATAATAATGACATAAGTATCATTCTTAAAAAATAATATATACTCTATTTTTTAACCATTCTACACACTATGAAAATGACAATATCATTCATGCCCACCTGTGGGTTAACACCTCAATGATGTGATGTGATTCCAATTTCCTTACCAATGACCATGGATTGTATATGTTTGTTTATTTTAGTAGATTATATGATATTTATGATATATTTGAAATTATTTTATGATAATATAATAAGTACTATCATTAAACATATATTTTTTAAAATGGAAATGATACAAATGAGTACATATAACCCACCCTCTACACGACTGTTACATAAATCAGTTTTCAAAACAAAAATTATTTATTTATTTTAAAAGTATTCATATTTATAACTCCCAATAATAGATTAATCTAAACTTATTCCTAGATCTGGTTTATTATATAGTTTAAAGTGTTCCCCTCACATTTTAATGGTTGTTGACTAGTTGTGAGATACGATGTTGTGTATATGAATATAATTTTCCATCAAACCAGAGTAATAAAAAAAGAAATAAGTAAAGAATTAAAGTAAAAAATGTGATTTTAAAATTAGTATATGTAAATAATGATGAAATTAAATATTAAATTAGGTATATGCCCAAATGGATATTTAATAGATACACTAGGTGATTTGCATCTAGGGTGATCCCATGGACAAGTGTATATAAAAGAAACTCAAATAAATAGACATTGATGTTTTACTATCTCCACGAAAAACCACATACATGGGCCCTATGAAACTATTGAGTTGGTCATTCTAAATCATAAAAAAACACATGAGTGTCTCTAATCTACCATGAAACTGTATTCCTCTCCCCATTCATTATGTATTTGTTCTCTCCCTCAAAGAAGACATAAGGTATTCCCAAAAACTAAGGATTACATACATGGGGCGAAAATAAATTTTAGTAGTACACACCCTATGGTGAACCTATAGTATTATTTAGTAAGTAAATTAACCTGAAATATTCTAATACAATCTAAGATATATCTAAAAATTATAAATAAAATATATCCACAGTCAATCAATGGGTCAGTCATCCCCACAGGTGACACCTAGTTCGACCAATGTCAAAAATATATTGAAACATGTGTCACCATATATATATATTTATGTACATTAATATATGTATATATATATATGTATTAAATATGTATTAAACATATAAATATATATATTGATACATAGTAATAGCTAGGACCTGACGCATAAACCAATACAACTATACATAACAACATAAGGGTCTCAAGTGTTAATAAGGTTGTTCAGCCTAATCATTAAAATGGGGATTCAAAATGGTATACCTGATAATCCAAATAATCGATGGGAAGTGTCTTTTAAAACATCCTAATCATTAGTTATGAAACATCATGTCTAACAACCAAATAAAGATTTCAAATAACTTACCCAACATCCCAATCAATGGGTGTGATTTGTCTTGTCCACAGCCTAATATTGATGTGAAATTCCATGTCCAAAATAATAAATTGAGTAATTATGAAGAAATATGTTCAAAAAAACAAACCAAGGCCTATCATTGTTAACTAACATGTGGGATCAAGTGACAAATCCTAGGATTAATATCTTGGAATCCCCAATCAATAATTCCCAAAATCCAGATTCAAGGAAATACATCGTGAAATACTAAAAAATTTGTAGTCAATAAAAATAATAATATTTGAATCCCATATAGAATGTATAGGTATCCCAATCATACCACATGCGGCCCCATGGGAAGTTTTCTAGGAATTACCTATGACATTACTAAAGCATAATCAATCAATAAGTTGAAGAATAAATAAAAAAGTAAGGATGAATGAATACCTAAGCAAACTGATAATACCCCATACCATTTGGAACATATGTATGATACATGTTTAAGGTGAAATTTGATAACATATTTACCCAAAATTGTAACTCTCTTACTTATGGTCGGTCAAGAACTATGTCACCCATTGGGTCCCTTGGGTTAAATCACATGAGTGGCATAGTAACTAGGATCCTCAAAGTAATCACCTCAAGAAAGGAATCCCGCCTAACATCCTCAGATGAAGTAAGAAAATAGAGGTATCCTTACCAAAATCATTTAGAAGAGTAGAAGTATGTAGATTTAACCTACCTAGGATCCTCTAAAACAGTAATTGTGTGTAGGCATCCTAGATGGAATCCCCAGAAAATGAATGCAAAGGAATCATAATAAGAATATGTTATGTTAAAACATATCTGAATAATATTACCATGTATCTTTGGTCACAAATCAGTCTCTAAAAAATCATGTTCTTAAATGATTAAGGCAAACTATATTGACTATAGTTTTAAGGGGATGTATTCTGGCCCATCACAAATAAATTTCTCACTCAATTTTTCGTGGAATGCCCAACCAATATTTCTCATCAACCCATATCTCAACCCCAACAACTGGGGAATCTAGATGACATGTAAAATAAGGAATATGGATAACTCATTTCATGTTCAGTATCCATTTATCATAACCCTAAACTCGGTCCCATTCCAAGTCTCAATTTATAGATACAACTGAATTCATCTACTAGAGGAAAAAACTCTACCTTGAGACTATAACCCCAAAAATCCACTTGGTAGGCCGACGACACCCCTAGGGTTCCACCGTCAATATAAATGTTGAAGAGACCAAAATGGTCTACTCATACATCCAATTTTGTATCTTGGATTTTAAATTAAAAACCCCTTAAATGACCAACAAAAGATAAGTACACAATAAGTATATATCATTACATGGTGTATACTCTAAAATCCCCACACAGGAGTGTACTCTAGCTGGACATGGAATTTGAAACCAATGTTCATGGAGTGTTAAACCTATAGACATCTTGTACTCTTCATCTCCTACCTACCCATTTACCTCATAAGGCTCGTCTATGTATATTTTCCTCAATGAGTAATTATATATGATGTGTAACACACATAGGGTCTTCCATTGTACCTTATATGAGTGAATTTCCCAATACAAGATGTTTGTACTTGTAATTAATTAATGAAAAAAACAAGTAAATGGTTTGTTCTCCCTGTATAATTTGTGTAAATATAAAAATTCAACATCTCTAATTATGATGAACACACAAAATGTGTTCCAGACCAATACACAATGTGATCAGGATTTCCAAATACCAAAAACATTCTAATGTCATGAAAACCTGTTCTAATCTCGATTAGGAAAATATTAAAACCCGTGTTTTCATAATAGTCATAAAGTTATAAAAAACTAGAAAGTAGATAATCTATTGGGATATAATGAATAAACCTAAAAATGACCTACCATTATGTAGAATATGCTAGAATATTTTTCTGTATTCACATTCCACCACTACATCCCAATGACCCATCTCCTCTTGTGTTATGAAATGGAACCTATGTTCCTACCTATCATTACCTCTCTCTACCACTCACTTTTTTATCTTAGTGGAATGATATTGGATTCCCAATGGGGAAAAACATTATAATTCATTGGGAAGATAAGAGAGAAAATATAGAAAATAAAGTGGAATAAAAATAATCAAAAAAACGAAAGGGTCCTGGTCCTGGAACCTGACATGGGTTTATATAATGAATAATAAAACCCCCAATTCTAGAGTCAATGATAAAGATATAATCTTAATATAATACTCCATTAAAAATATATATCTGAATAAAATAATTCGAATATGTTAATCTGTAATTGATTAAATATAAAAAATTAATTAATTCATGAATATTTGAATAACTCATATTTCAAAGAAATAGTTGTCCTATGGTAAAAAAACATGTTATGGGACTAACAGAGTTGTCATAAAAATTATCTGAGATAATATTATAGCAGAAAATGATCATTTTACCACTCATGATTTTCTCAAATCAAATGTTTATATTCCATCTAAGTTTCAGAGTCTATGAAAACACAAGTTAATACAACCTCTTATACATAACACTTTTCATCCTTGAGAACTTTTTCTAGTCAAATAGTAAGCATGCTCCCATACTGAGAATCTACTCAACTATATTATATTTTTAGTCTAAGAACCATTCTCACAAAATCTAAAAATATTTCATTAAGGAAGATGTTGAACTGTGAACAATTTAGTACTCCCAACCATAGGAATACCCTTTCCACCCCATCAAAATCGTTCTCCAAGATCAAATTCCTAGCCTCCTTCCATCACTGAACACAATAACTAGAGTGGACAAAATCACTCCAACCAGAGAACCAATGCATAATAATAGACACCTAATCCATTAAAACTACCTAAGAATGATTTATTTTAAAATTATGAATTACAACTTATAACGAGGATCACCACCCACAAATGTCCAATGTTACACTCCCCACCTTACTGATTTTTCTATATTTCTTCTAGAGTGAAACATATAAGTAGTTCATCAATCAAACTGGAAATGTTATTATGAATAATTGACATATAGAAAATGCTCTCTCAGTATACTCCTGATATTTTCAAGATATTGGCTATGATTCTCTCTAAATCAAGAGTTCACTAATATTCCATTTATAGGTGTTCCTAACTCCCAAGAGACATGATCACATAAACATGTTTATATATTCCATTAACTAATTTCTACCACCATGTCTCCTAATAATACATGTCTAGGTCGATCCACGAGTAATCCACTACACTACACTAGATATGTTTCAATGATATTCCACATAATAGTTTCACTTTCTTTAATGTTACTAAAATCCTTGGGTCACCATGATAGTATAATTTCGTTAAAACCATGTTATCATCTCCTATATGGACACTCTCTGATTAACCATTTAAATTGAACCATGTGAAAATGATGCATACTATTATCACTTAACTTATGCCCCCATTATTCATCCATTGTAAGGAAAACTAAGCTTTCTACTCATCACATAAGTATAATTAAGCAAGATGTTCCATTGGAAATCTTATTTAAAATAAGAACCTTACCTATGCCAATATTAATTCCATGATCTCTTGTTTCAGATGATGTTTTAAACAATTAAAGCATAATGTGTAACTAATATTCAATTAGGAAAGGTACCTGAATAGTCCTTCCCAGGGATTCTAGATTCCATATCCTAGTACACTACTAATATCCTCAAAAAACAAAGTAATAATCATTCTTATATCAAAAAACATTAGCATATCTTATTCAGTGGTTTGTACAGGAGCCTAGAAAATGATGACTATCTAAAAAAGAAAGCATAACCCCAGGCCAAGAACACTGACATGTTTCATTTAATTAAACAAAATGGTTACTTAAAAGTGTCAATGTCTCCATGAATTGCTTATTGGTCTCCCAAAGATACATACTGATCAGGTACCATAATAATAGAACTAAGTCCTAGAACATATTTCATTATTCCAAAATCTCACCAAGATCATGTCTTAAAGGGAATCATCCACATAACCATGTAAACTAAAGGCATACAACACACCTTTTAGACAAATTTAAGTATGGTAAGGATAATATAATCCTACAAGGGTCAAATCCATTAATATTGGGTTTAATTGATTAGGTTTTTAGTTTCATGTTATAGAGGAAAAAATCATTTATGTTTCAACTAGAAACCCATTTAATTACACACCAATAGTAACTATTATCATAAGGAACAATCTCTAATGGTGTTACCTTCCAATCTTCGACCTACCAGGATCTTATCGAAATTGAGAATCCTCATAAGGAACTTCCCCTATAGTATCATGATGTAAACATAGAACAGATAGTGAAATTACACTCCAAGGGAGTCCTCATATGGAAATAAACCCTCGATGTCCTCATCGATAATAAACATTACCATACATATCAATATCACACTAATAAATTGAAATAGATAACATTGAATGAAGATTAGTTAACAGAAATATCATATAAAGTTAAATGTAAAAACTACATGATGGTTTTTTTGAACATATAGTTGACAAAAACTAAAAATAAAAATGCAAAACAGGTTTTTTCTAATATGAATGAACTACCAACACTGACCTATGATTGTTAATTGTGTCAGACAACATTGTCTTGAAAAATGATATAACACCACTGATAGTTCATTTAACTATAATATCATCGCAATCTATGAGAGAAAACACCATATATGTTATCACTAACACTTTGAATAAATGAAAAAAATTATTAACACCCTAATATTGGTCCAAGACCATTGTATCATGTTCCATATAGACCTACTATTGTCAATGCACCTCTTGTTCACGAGGAATGAGTCATCGTCCTAACTTTCAAGTTTCTCATCATATATCCACATGTATTTCAATCAAAAGGATATATATATATATATATCAGTCGAGTTGATTATAATTCCAATATGAAACAAAATGGGAAAACCCCATTTATGCATTTTTGTCACTTTAAATAGTTGGACTCCATCATCAGAAAAAAAATATTGAACTAACATGCCCATAACATGAGTACTCAACATGAAAAATATGATGCATTCAACACTTCTTACCTTTTCCAATCAAAATTAAAAATCAATCAATGGACATTAACCAAATTTTTAGAGATAAAAATACATAAAAAATTATAACACCATATCACTTGTGCATCACTCAATGTTAAAATCATATACAACTGCATTATTTTATATTAATAATAGAAATACCAAATACATGTAAACCATGAATTATATGTTAAATTTTTGTTCTTTATGTACTATTCATATATACCATACTAGTTTTTATATATTCTTAATAATCCAGTCTACCATATATCAAATAGTAAATCCACATGAAGGAAAAACCATTGAAACCACTTTGTATCATCTTGAATCATAATCCACTAATCCTTTTCATCGATCAAGTTCACCACATGTCCTCAAGAATAAATCTTAATACACTAGAGGGTTCCATATAGTTTTGTGGGCCTAGGTTGTGTCCACAAGGATACTATGAACTCATATCAGAGTAATAAAAAATTGAATAAAGAAAACACCAAGAATAGTAGTAAGCAGTCAGAGAGTAAAAGAAATACATATAATCAAGGTTGAGATAAATGAAAAAATAAAATAATGGCCTGAATATCATATCATATATATAATATTTGACCAACCAATGGGATGATTCCATAAACAAGAGTATATAAATGAAATAAAAATAAAAGTGCATGGCTCTACTGATAACTCCATGATGAACCACAAACTTGAACTCCATGAAAATACTGAGAAACTCCAGCCTGATCATAATAATCAATATGATAATCTATGATAAATCATGGAAATGTGGTCTTCTCTAAATCCATAAATTTAGTATTCTAAATGATAAATAATTCATAATGTTTGTACACACACCATGGTGTAGACACATGTGGTGAGAAATATATCATAGTTGGCCAGCCCAATAGTAAAAATATAATCTATTGTCGAAAGTACATTCTCATGAAAAATGTCTAGCGTAGTTATCAAACAACAATAAATGAAATATTAAGTAAATACAAAGTCAATATTATGCCTCGTGATCCCGTTTAACGATCCATACTTCGACCAACACCAGAATATTTTTTGAAAAAGTGTCACTATAAGTATAAATTTTTATATATATGAATATATATATATATATATATTATGTAGGACACACACACAAAGATATATATATCTTTGTGCGCATGTGTGTAATACTTTCCATGACCTAAGGTGTGAAAAAAACACATCCATGCATAACATTGTAAGGGTCTCACCTTTTAAAAAGGTGCCTCATCAAAATCCATTAAAAAGGGATAAAAATAAACATGGTTAAAAGTCCAAATTTATGATGTGGATCTTCATTCTGAACATCATAATCAAGGGGTGTGGTACTTTATATATAACAACCCAATAAGGATTTGAACACCCACTTTCAATATCTGAATCAAGTGGTATGAAACACGATGTTCAAAACCCCAAAAATAATATGATATTCCATGTGAAACATCATAGATTTTTGTGGTGTGAATCTTATTGTATAAAAATCCCCTAAAGTCTTTTCAGTGAAAATAAAACATGTAGGATCAAGGAAAGGATCGTGGGAATCAAATCTTTGCATCCCCAATCTATTAGTAAGAAATGTTGGATCCCAGAAAATATGTTTGGACATCCAAAATAAGTAAAAGTCAATCAAAAAACATAACATCCAGATACTAATTATCTTATTTGGGAATACCAATAATTCCACAGAATGGACCGTGGATTGAGTATTTTGAAAAAAAATTGGGAATTATAGTTACATCATAAAAAACAATTATTAAACAAAAATAAATGTGTGGGTGTGGATGAACTCTAAAATGCACCACTAAATCCATGAACCATTAAACAAAAAAATATTATACTTGTTCTAGGGTGAATCCTATAACCATCCCTACCCACACCCACCACATTGTAGCACAGAGTTTCTCATTGTCTCGGGAATCCACTAGGTCCATGGAGTTAAAAAAATTGATATTTCTCTTAAATGGTATTCACTATGATAGCACATAAGGAATGGATTCCCTATAGGTATCCTAAAAATTATTAACCGAGTGAATTTATTTCACAAGTTATCTTCCAAGAGGATAAATTGTATTTAGAGGCATCCTACTTGGGATCCTCATAAATAGTAAGTGGAGGCATTCTACACATGATCCTTGAAAAGAGAAAGAATATGCATCCATGTTATGATCCATTCGGTGGAAACATAAGTAGATGCATCTTATAAGGGATCCTCAGTCACACACTAGTCTCTAATAAACAATGAACTCAAAATAATAAGGAGAATGCTAATGAACATAGGTGTAAGGGGATGGCTCATGGCCCACATCATATCAAGGTATTACTCTAGGTTTCTTCGAAAACCAAATCAATCTATCTTATTAGGTCATGTCACAGTTATGCTAACCATGGAATCTTTAAGGTACATCAAACAAGGACTTTAGTGAACACATTACATGTTAACTAACCATTTTTCATGACCCTATACTTGGACTCACTCCATGGTTCACTTATAAGAGACAATTGAGTTCATCAAGTAGAGGAATAATGTCTCCATTAAGTCTTTTACCCCATAACACCTCTTAAAAGGTCTCAAAATACCCCGAGGGTTCCCCTATTGGGATATAAATATGAATATTAAATTATAAAACTCATACATTCAATTAGTACTATGGGGTGCTAAGACATGAAAAAATCATAAAGTGTATTTATGGTTTTGTATACACCATGTATATCTGAGTAAATGGGGGTATACTCTCAAATCCAAACATTGGAATGTCCTCCTAAAAGGCATGAGAAGTATATCCAATGTACATGGAATGTTAAACATATACATGACGTGTAACCCACATGGGGTACCTTCCCATGTACCTCACATGGTCTAGACATGTATATTTTCATAGATGTGTAATTATACTGGATGGGAAACCCACACAGGGTTGGTTTATATACCCAACATGACTGAGTGCCCATACATGACCTTTCTTACCATATACTCGACTATATGGTAAATCATCAATACATGGAATTTAATCCCAGTACACACCATGTGTTATCAAAAAGATAACATTCTTAAATTAGAATAACACATGGTATGTTTTCTTGTACTAAATGCCATTCAATCAAAATTTCTAAATTGAAAATCCCATGAAAATGTCTTGAAACCTCTTTTTTCTTCTCATTAAGATTGGATCAAACAAATTGGGATCCTTATCAGTAATTATAGGGTTATATAACAAGAAATAATTAAATATATTGATATTTATGGCACAAATTTTATCACATCGTACTTTTGGGTGTAATTCACTGAATCTTCAGTTGTAATCACATTTCATTGATACTATACGATGATCTAACTCCTCTTGAGCTCTATGGAGGAACCTCTCTGATTCCTTTCATCTCTCCTCACACTTCCTCTAATTTTTTTCCTTGTTTATTTGAAAAAGGGGAACTAAGGTGAGATTGTGTGTGATTATTAGGTGAGGAGAGGGAATAAAATAACAAAATGAAAAGGACAAAAAAGAAATGAAAAAGAGAAGGTGGCTCAGACCTGGCCCTAATGGCCGACATGAGTTTATACCTAAACTAGAAAACTCCCAGTTTAATAGTCAATGGTAGATACCAAATTTCAATCTAAGACTCTGTTCAAAATATATATGCCAACAAAATCTTTTGAAAACATTAATATTTAATTAATTTATATTAATGATTAATTATTCTATGAATATTCGAATGACTCTGATATCTATAAAAATCATATCCTAGGTTGAAAAACATATTCCAGGATAATAAAGTGGTTATAAAATTATTAGAACTATCTTATAATTAAAATTTATCCCTTTACCCCACATGTGCAAAAAAAATAGAAAAAATTCAAATTTATGCTAGATTTTAAAGTGGAAAAAACAAAGGTTGTTTCATTTATGTATTAAAATGATAAATTAATCATGATTATTTTTATTTATATAATTAAATAATGTTCACATTGACCATGGTAAACATATAGAATACATTTTGATTTTATGATGAAAACATCATCAAAAAACCAGATGTGGACTTAACTAATTATGTAATTAGATATGTGATTATAGTCAATGAAATGAATAGTTTAAGGATAAGGATTTTGTTTTTTTTAAGAAAGTTGGCATGAACTGGTCTCCCAGTTCATGTCAAAGGAATTTATTAAACAAAAATGTGTTACATGGTAATCTCTAGGTGTAATGAGCTTACACCCTCTGAATTATAATGAAACAGACAAAAATACATTGAAAACTAAAAATAAATGTAGAGAAACCACCCTGTAGATGTCCTCAAGCGATCAGCCCTGCTGAGAAAAATTTTAGTCTTGCTGCATGTATGTCAAGAGTCCATGAAAATAGGCTGGAGATTCAGATTCTAATGGAAGCAGCAGCTCTGCAGTCCTTTTTAAGATCTTTCATCAATCCGGTCAGCCAGACATCTCAGTCCAGCTTGCATAAAGCCTGCAACTGATTTTCCATGAGACACCTCATCTCGAAACAAAACAAATGAGAAATATCAGAATGGTTCTGCACAGATACAAACAAGGCCAGACAAACATAACAGAGTATAGAGAGTATATAGGCAGCTGAAAAACAGCAATTTCCACACAGAAATGCAGGATCGGCTCAGAAGAAAATCCAATACTCCCAAAATTTGCCACAAATTCCAAAAGACTCAGATACAGACAGAATACAGTCAAGATATTGAAGCAAATTTTTAAGAGCATCTCTGAAAAGCATTAAACTTCAAACATAATCTCAGAAGCATCAAGAACAAAGAATAAGAAAATATCATATAAAGAGCTTGGTTTAGAACCCAAAAACCAGGCACGATCAATAGCCGTGTGCCCAAGTAGAGAACATCCAAAAGATGAAACCATTCTTGAAAATAGTTGATCCTCCATATGAAAAACCGCAAACAGAAACAAGGAAATCCAAACAAAAATACAGGAGAAGAAAAAGCTCCAGAAACCATAATATAAAACACTCACATCTAGAACTTCTCTTCTCAACTCGATAACAGAAATTCCTGAGAATATATCCATAGAAAAAGGGAAATCCTAGAAAAAATATCCACAATCTAAGAAGCATCAAATCAGAATGTCTTAGAATCAGCTCAGGAACCACATTCCATGGGAAAACCAGGAACCAGTCTCCATTGAGGACATGTCAAATAGGTTGGAATAGCAATTCCAGAGCCCACCAAATGTAGCAGGCCCCTCCCAACTGAAAATCAAAGCCACATAGCTCCAAGATGTTTGAAAAGTCTATGTAAAACAGAGATGACTCCATAGCAGATAAGAACATGCATCAAAACTTCAATCTTCTTGGAACATGCAAATCCAGAGTATCTAATCCAGAAATCCAGCAGTGAAAAATGCAGAACAGAGAAAATGCAAAGGTTTGATAGTATAACAGCTTGGAATAGACCAAAAGATCCAGTATATATAGCACACCCTGCGTTCTTGAAACAAACAGATCCAGAGAAAAGAACATAGCTCGAACAGTCCAGAAACCAGAGTGAATAGCTGGAATGAAATCCCAACATGGTGTCACATGCATCCCAAACAGTCTGCTTAATAGATTGAGCAAGCAGAAGTAGCAGCATCTAAAGAACCACTTTTATCTGAAAAATTACAGGCTAGCAAGAAAGTCAAAGCCAGAAATCCTAGCAGCCTCCAAAAGAACTGATTATGCAACAACCAATAGTACAAGAGTGGTTCAGATCAGAGAGAGGGGTTCTCCATCCCATGTCATAACAGAGTAGAAACAACCAGAAAAAGGGGACTCCAAAATAAAGTCAAATCAAAATACTATGACCAAGTAGAAGTAAGAACCAGCTCAAAGCTGAATAAGGCCAGAACAACCTCAACCAAAATGGGGCAATAATCTGAAGATAAAAGTGTTACTTTAAAAAGGGGGGACAAGATCCTCAATAAAAATTGAATCGGAAAAACGAGCTTCATTTTGATCCAATGAGAGAATTATATATCAAGTGAAGAAAGAAAACCAACAGACAGTGTAGCCTGGTTGCATGCTTTCTCAGAAAATCCAGAAGCACAATAGACAGCATGACAAAGAAATCCAAAACATAATCAGTTCAAGAAATCTTTCCTGATTCTTTCATTGAAAATTTCCTGCTTTGCAACCAAATAGGCGCTCTTAGTGATCTCTACTTTCTTAAAAGAGTTATATAGGATTTCATCACTGAGTCCCTCGGAAGAATCAGGAGCTTCACAAGTTGGTATAGTGTGATTATCATCCCTTTCAGCTTGTTTCTCCTTATCTACATGATGATTTTCGATAGGGGCATAAACATTATGTCTAGAAATGTCCAAAGAACGAGTGATAATAGTTCCCTCCACATGGGAAAAATCCCTACGTTTTCTAGTTTTTTTTGGATTGGGTGTGACAAACCCATCTGCATCTACTATTGGTTTTTTACCTTTCCGGTCCATGTCGCTTAAGTATTTTTCCTCAATATCAGTAGATTTATCTTCTTCAGTGCTTTGTGAGAGACCATCTTCAGATGCATCACACCTCCCCTTTTCCTCATCTTCCTGAGTGCCTTCTTGTATTTTCACTATCGTCCTATCATCAAGTGGGGGTGTGGGGTTATGAGGTACATTTGCATTCACCACAGAGGTTAAAATCCCCTTCTCACCCATATCTAGAGAAGAGCCTTCATGATCCCTCCATGAATCACAATGTTCTAGAGGCAGATTAGAATTCCCGGGGACATCATTGGCAATAGGAGTCTTAGTAACATCAATAGGGTTTGATTTAGTATGATTCAAGTTAATTTTAGCATTGACTTTTTCAACCCAAACTGCTTTGCAGCGAGTTTGAGGTGGTTCAGAATTTTTTGACTCACATTCTCCCATAGAATGTCCAACATTGTAGTAGGAATTACAATAAGGTGGAACATTTTCAAAAACCACCTCTTGAGAATAGCCTTTATCACCATTCTGAAGAGAAAATCTGGAAAGCAATGGTTGAGATATATCTATCTCAGTGCAGATTCTAGCAACTGAGGGACGAGATAAATTCAAGGTGGAAGAATCTTATCTAATCGAAGTTCCAAAAAGACTTGCAATGGCAGTAAGAGCACGCTTCTTAAAGAGATGCAGAGGCAGACTAGGGAAACCGATCCAAAGGGGAACAATAGGGGGCTCAGAACCAAGTTCAAAATCAGGAGACCACTTGAAGACCTTCATTGAAGCCCCCCAAAAAGACCAATAACCGTGAATCCAAAATCGATAATAGTCATTATCCAAGGAGAACCGAAATACAACATTCAAAGAGTTAAGAAGTCCAATATGGGAGTTTGTAAAACCTATGTTCTCAAGAGTTTTGCGTAAGAAGAACAGAGAAGGTTGGTTTTTGATAAATCGGCCAACAAGAACAAATCGAAGATCTGAAGAAAGTTCAATTAACTCATCTTTGGAGAAACTAATCGCTGATAGACCTCTGTGTCGGTATGTTTTTGGAGTAATAAATCCGGAGGCCTTCGAATCCGTGCGAGGGATTCTACCCGATACCACTTCTATGAAGGATCGCTCATCTTTGAGCACTTGATCGGAAAAGTTAAGGTTACACCTATCACCTGAGAGCGTCACCTTCCCGCGAGCCTCCATATCCTCCGCAAGAGGTACATATATAAGAATTTTGTTATATAAAAAGATGTTATGAAATCAAATAGTGGATTTCACTTTATTATACTGGTGTTAATGGACATAAGTAGTTTGTTTAGACTCGAGGTAATGAATTTTTCCTAAATTTAAACTCATTGAGACATGTTTTAATGTTATACACCTAATTGATTTTATATATTTTATTTATGTAAATTTTACATGTTATATAAATAATACTACATAATTAATATTATTTTAAATTATGATTCAAATAATATTATCCAATATTATCACGACCCATCCTCGAGGCCCGTGTCGTGACTACCCCAAGCCTGCGTTCCATAGGCCAGGGGCTGGTGACTAGCACCAAGGCGTAATTCCTGGTAAAAAGGGAAGTCATTTCCTTTGTAAAGTAAACAAACATCATAGAGAAAGCAAGCTGAAGTAAACACTATGTAAAAAATGGGTACAAAAGTTAGTGTGGAAATTAAGTGGGCCATAATACAAACCCAAACTGAAAGTAAAGTACAACTGGAAAGGGAAAACATCAACTGAAAGTAAAGCCGCAACGTCGAGCTGTCCACAGGAAGTCCCTCCTGAAGGGTGGGTATAGATATCCTCCACATCTCCTCGGGTCTAGCCGTACGCTCCGAGTACGTCCCCCCCAGTGGTCCACCTTCAGGTACCGTCCTGCTCTGCAAGCCTCAACCACGATCAGCGTTGTCCGTCATCTGCAACCAACACAACGTTGTGCAGGCATAGCCCGTGCAGGGGTGAGTATAAGCTACTCAGTAGGGACCCCGAGACCCCCAAGGTCTCCCAGAATCCACAAAGGATAATCCACAAAGGATAATCCACAATAGAAGATACAATCACGAAGTAAAATCCGACACCACTTTGGTATATGCCCATACATATACCTTAGTCATAAATTTCTAGATCGACTCCAACATCCGAGCCCAAAATTCGATCACGTCCACATAGAATGGAACAACACAATCCACATAGGAAAGCAAGTCAAGATTCAGTTCACAGAGGTATACTTCTTCGTATGACGATAGAGATGATCAGATTTAGCCACTGTTTCATCTAAGCCATCAGACCCACAAAGGATCGATAGGTACTAACCCCCACAATGACCCAAAAAGGATATGACCCACATAGTATCGATAGGTAACTAACCCCCTTAATGACCCACAAAGGATCTGAACCACACATGATCGATAGGTACCAAACCCCCGCAATGACCCACACAGGATCGGACCCACACATGATATGTAGGCGCTGGCCCACACATGACCGCTGATTGCTGACCCACACAGGATCTGACCCACACAGGATCGGTAGAACTGATAAACATAGGATCGCTGAGTGTTGTAGTCTTCGACATCGAATCCGCGAAGGATTTATGCACAGTCGTCATTGTCGTCACAATCGCAGCCAGCTCTAGGGTTCCCGCACACAACAATCTCGTTTGGGAGGGTCCGCTCCACGAGCCGAGGGGCTCATACATCAACTGACACATAGTCCAAAGTTGATGCATCCAAATGTTCTGTATCATCAATAGGAACTCAACGTCATAGACGGCGCGTCAATCGGACGCCCGGTCTGAGAGTTATTGGCTCTTTCGTCCTAGAGGCCCAGTTGGTTTTTAAGTCAAAACCAACCCGACTGTACTCCAACTGCGTCCAAAACACGAGCGCAGTAAGCCAAAAGGTCCATATCACTAAGATAAATTGATCAAAGTCGACGGGATGTCAATCGGACGTCCCAAACTCAAGCTATAACCGTTTCTGCTACGAGGGCCCGATTGGCTTTGTGTACGAACCAACCCCGCTGAACCCAAAGTTCTCCAAAACCCTGAGTGTAAAATACCGAAACGGTCGTCACGATCCAAGGATCGCTATGTGACAGATGGTGCGTCGATCAGCGTCACATAGCTCATGTTATGGGCAACAGACCGAAATGGATTGGTATTAGGGGGTTCGGGCCCGGTCCGATCCGGGCTGATACCCCTAGGGTCGGCCCGAACCGGGTCCGGCCCGCTTGGGTGCGGCCCGGCCCGGCTGGCGCGTTGCATCCTGGCCTGGGCGCAGCCCGGACTAGCCTGGGCACGGCATGGACCGGCCTGGGCGCGGCCCGGCTTGGCCTGGGTGGCCCGGCACGGCCTGGGCAGCCCGGTCAGGTGCACTGGCGGGGCCAGCGGCAAGGCGGATCGGCTGTAATGGCCGAGCAGTGAAGGTGCGGGGGGGCGTGCTGCCCCGCGCATTGAGAACCTGCTGCCCACATGTGGGGGGCCACACCTGCTGGCCGACCGGGGGTTACAAACCCCCAGTTTTCCCCTGACAGGCAGGCCCGCTCTAGCCGGCCGACTGCTGCCACCACGGGACCGACAAGTGTCGGTCCCCCTGATCCGACGCCGACGGCCCAAAATCGGCCGCCGGATCCCCTTCTCCACCACGGCCTGAATCCCGCCGCGGCCTTCGTCCGTCTGGCATGGCGCGACGGCGCCGCGCCCCTCTGCCGCGGCCCCGCTCCAGACGCGGTACCTTTTGTGGTTCTCCGGCGCGGCGCGACGGCGCCATGTCTTTGGTTTGTCTTCAACAGTGCAGTGCAACGGCGCCGCGTCTTCGGTTCATCTTCAACGGCACTGCGCTTCTCCCCCTTTCCTTAATAATTCTTGCGTGGTGGTTTGGCACAACGTTTCCTTGCTCGTGCAGCAACAAAACAAACCAAAAAGGGGGAGGAGGGTCGGTCATGTTCATGCGGTCTGACCTCCTCCCGTTATTGTGATATCTAGCGGCTCAAAAGAAAATGAGAAAGCGACAGAAGTATTCACGAACAACAATAAAATAAATGCCTACCTCGTCAAATTCGATGAGCGAGGATTCGTCGTAGAAGAAGCCGTCACAGATGGAGGATTGTTGCATCGTGGAAAAGCATCGTGGAAGAAGGAACGTTGCAAAAGAAGCGTCGCGTCGTCGATCTCCGAGGACCCGGCGTTCTTCACGTTCTTTGCATTGTTCGTCGAAGAAGAAGGGTTTTCTCCAAATCCTCTCCACGCAAAATGTTTCAACCCAAATAAAATAAGAGTTTTCTTATTTTATTAACGCACAAGACAACATTTGAATTTCAAAAGAAATGAAATGAACAATTAAATGAGGAGTCTAAAACCACCCAATTAATGAGGCATTTCTTAACCAGAATAAATGCAAGGGATGACTTAATTAAAAAAGGGGGGTGCGGGTGCGTTACTTAATTAAAGGATGGGGGGTTGAAAAAGGTGAAAGAAATGGTGGGGCTTGTGTGGGACCCACCTCACAAATATCATACCATCTGGGTAGGATATTGTGGGTCCCACATCACCCACATAACTTATGTTATGAAAAATAAAATAAAAAGCGGTTGTACCACTTTTATTTTATTTCTTAACTTAACCCCAAAAATTAAAAACCACACCCGAGAAGACGCAACTCCAAAAATGTTGTGTCTAAGCAATTTCTGGTGCTGCGATTCCATCGGTGCCCTCAGAATTTGATTCTGAGTACCGGTTCAAAAGTTAGAAAAAACCCACTCGTTCGTTCACTAAACTTACCAGAGCCAAACTTCGTAAAATTATTCCGGGCACACTGGGCCTCAGAATCATGTGCTGTCAGAAACTGCGCTCTTGTAAAATTCAAAAGAAAATTAAGAAAAAAATTTCCTTGAATTTTACGGGTCTTTACAACACTCCCACCTAAGGGATTTACGTCCTCGTAAAGATACATCATAAACTAGGGAAACAAATGCAGGTTCTAAGCACGCATCTGAGCCTCCCTCTACCAAGTGCTCTCGTGGAGGTTCTCGTGCTGCCATCTGATGCGCACTAGAGGAATCGACCGTCCACATAGGACCCGCTCCTGTCGATCGTCGATCTCCACCGGGACCTCCGCAAAAGCTTCCCCATCATCAATGTCCATCTCCCCATGGTCAACGATATGTGTCGGGTCATGCACATATCTCCTCAGCTGGGATACGTGGATGATGTCGTGCAACCGGTGCAACAGAGGTGGTAGAGCCAGGCGTTAAGACACCTCGCCAATCCTACTGAGGACCTGGAATGGTCCGATGAAGCGTGGAGACAACTTTCCGTCTCGACCAAATCTTTATAATCCACGTCGAGGTGAGACCGGCAAGAATACGTGGTCGCCATCCTCGAATGCTAGTGGCCTCTGCCTCCTATCAGCATAAGACTTCTGCCAGTTCTGATCTGTCCTCATCCACTCCTGGATGACCTGGACCTTCTCTGTTGTGGCCTGGACCATCTCTGGTCCCACAAGTGCAGATTCCCCAGGGTCTGTCCAGCATAGCAGTGATCTGCAAGGTCGGTCATACAACGCCCTGTATGGTGCCATCCCAATGGTGGAGTGGTAGTTGTTGTTGTACGCGAACTCCACCAAGAGTAGGTGGTCCTCCCAGCTGCGACCAAAGTTGAGGACACATGCATGGAGAATTTCCTCGAATGTCTGAATGGTCCTATCCGTCTGACCATCTGTCTGAGGGTGAAAGGTGGTGCGCAGATGTAGCTGCGTCCTGAACACCTCCTACAACCCCTTCCAAAGTCGAGAAGTAAAGAGATCATCTCGATCGGAGACGATAGATGATGGAACACCATGAAGCCATACAATCTCTTGAACATAGATATGTCCCAAGCTCTCCACTAAGCCCTGCTCTCTGATGGGTAAGAAGTGTGCCGACATGGTGATTCGGTCAACAATCACCCAAATGGAGTCGTGACCTCTGGAGGTGCATGGAAGTCCAGTCATAAAGTCCATAGATATGTCGTCACACTTCCACTCTGGGACCTCCAAGGGCTGTACCAAGACTGCTGGTACCTGGTGCTCTGCCTTCACCTGCTGGCAGGTGAGGCATCGTGAAACGAACTCTACCACAACCTTCTTCATGCCCAGCCACCAGTGCCGTCTCCTGAGATCCTAGTACATCTTCACCACTCCAGGATGTACCACCAAATGTGAAGTGTGAAACTCTCTCAACACCTCCTCCCATAAAGAAACCGGTCCCAAGGTATGTCCTTTGAAAAGGACATCGTGCTCTCCTCTCATGGAGAATCCATCAGGTGCCTATCCTGAGGATATCTGTGCACGCCGCGTCTCACAGTCAGCGTCCGCACACTGTGCCTCTCTGACCGGCTTTAGTAGTGGATGAGTGACTATGAGTGACTGAAGGAAGGCTGCTCCATCTCTATCCAAGAAGGATATCTGCAAAGCGGATAGCTTCTCTGTTGCCTCCCCAAGTAGCTGAATGCATGTCCTCCTGCTGAGAGTATTGGATACCACGTTCCCTTTTCTAGGAGTATAGACTATCTCAAAGTCATAGTCCTGGAGGAACTCGATCCATATCCACTATCTCAGGTTTAGGTCCTTCTGTGAGAAGATGTACATAAGACTCTGGTGGTCAGAATAGACTGTAAAGCGCTCTCCCATCAGATAATGTCACCACATCTTTAGAGCGAAGACCACTGCTGCTAACTCTAGGTCATGGGTATCGTAGTTCTGCTCATGATGCCTCAACTGACGTGATACATAGGCAATCACGACCTGATCCTACATCAGGACACATACGAGTCCGGTCCGTGATGCATCGCAGTAAACTACGTACCCTACTCCATCCTATAGCAACCTCAAGATAGGCATGCTGGTCAATCTCTATCTCATCTCCTGGAGCTATCATGATATCTGTCTGACCACACAAATGGTTTCCCTATCTTCGTCATTGCTGAGAGTGGTGCTGCATCTCTGGTGAAGTCTGGCACAAATCTCCGGTAGTACCCATCTAGTCCCAAGAAACTCTGCACCTCTGTCATGCTCATGGGTGGCTCCCAAGCTAGCACTGCCTTGATCTTCGCAGGATCCACTGCAAATCCCGCCTCAGAGATGATGTGTCCCAAGAAGTGGACCTCGCGTATCCAGAACTAACACTTCAAGAGCTTACCATAAAGCTGGTTCTCTCGGAGTGTGTCCTGTACTACCCGCAAGTGGTAGGCGTGCTCCTCCTCGTTCGTCGAGTATATCAAAATGTCATCGATGAAGACCACGACAAATCGATCAAGGTATGGCTGAAGGATCCTATTCATGAGGCCCATGATCACTGCTAGAGCGTTGTTCATGCCGAAAGGCATAACCAAGAACTCATAGTGGCTATACCGACATCTGAAGGTCGTCTTCTGCACGTCCTCATCCCGAACTCTGAGCTGATGATAGCCTGACCTGAGGTCTATCTTTGAGAACCACCGTGATCCCTTGAGCTGAACGAAGAGGTCATCAATCCTCGGTAGCAGATACTTGTTCCTCACTGTCACCTGGTTCAGGTGACGATAGTCGACACAAATTCACAAGATCCAGTCCACCTTCTTGGAGAACAATATCGAGGAAGCACAGGCTGAAACACTGGGTCAGATGAATCCATTGCCCTGCAAGTCCTCCAACTGTACCCATAGCTCTTGAAGCTCGGTTGGAGCCATCTGATATGCTGGGGTGGATATCAGGGTTGTACCGGGGTACAGATCAATCTAAAAGTCTACCTCTCTGCAAGGAGGTATTCCTGGAACGTCGTCGGGGAAAACTTCCGCATACTGATCCACCACTGCAGGAAAACTAGGACTCTGCACGTCAACTGCTCCTAGGATGAGGCTAGACAACTGATGAGTGATGTGTTGTCCTCTCCACTGCGAGAGTCCATCCTGTGCTGTGAAGGCTCCCTTCTCACCAGTGAAGGTGAACCTGCTCTCGTCGGTGCGTACACATCGCACCTTGCACCTAATACAGTCAATCTGAACATGGACTATAGATAACCAATCCATTCCCAAGATGATGTCTTACGGCCTCGACGCCGCTAGAAGAAGATACCAGGTGAAGCTCTCGCCTCCTAGAGTAATCTCACACTGCCGGAACCAGTGCGTAATCGTCGAGTCCTCTCCCGTAGGAGTCTCTAGCCATAAAGATCGAGTCAATGACTCTGTCGGAATCTCCGAGCTCTGAACAAGGGTAGTGGCTATGAAAGAATGACTCGCTCCTATGTCTATAAGAATTGCAGCAAGGGTGTAATAGAAACAGATAGTAACTTGAATCATCTCAGGTGTGTCGTGGTCATAGGCCTCCGCTGCCTAGAGCTATGCCTGTCTTTGCCCACTAGCTCTCTGTGGTCGGGGTGGGCCTCCTGGTGGTGGTGTTGGTAGAGCCTCGAAGAATCGTCCACCACCTGCTACTCGTCCAGCTCCTCTGCCTCGTCCGCCTACTCCCTGCGGACCACCATGGTCGACCCTCTACCTCTACCTGGGTGGCCCTTCAACCGTCTACTACTCCTTGGCACGGCGGGTCGGGCAGTCAAGATCCATGTGGCCCTGCCCGCCACATGCGTAGCACTGTCTTCCTCTCGAAAGGCTGGCTCCGCGTTGTGTGCCACGCACTACTAAGCCAGTGTCCTGAGGTCGTCCGTCTTAGAGTCTGGTCTGCCTGGACCCATGATTCATCCGTCGACTTCCTGCTGTAGAAGACTCTACGATGTTTCACCCTTCGGTAGGTCTCACAGCTGATGTAGGCTCAGCAAGGAAGCTCTCGATCAGAAGGGCTCGCTCCAGTACCCCTGCCTACGTTGGAATGCTGAGGGAGATCAACGATGCCCTGATCTCATGCCTCAATCCCTGATCGAAGGTCCAGGCCCAGAAGAATGGGTCCCGTACCATATCTGTCAAGTAGCACGAGATATCGGTAAATCTCACCGAGTACTGGGCGACCATCAAGCTACTCTGCCGCAGCTGTAGAAGCTCCTGGATGTGCATCTCACGGAGGGTGATTGGGATGAACTCCGAGCGGAAGAGGCTCTCAAAGTCCATCTAGAGGGTATATGCCTCATCGTGAACCTGGAGCATCAAGATCCACCATCTACCTGCTACCGCGTGCCGGAGGCTCGTGGCGAGGATCACCATGAGGTCTGCTGGTGTCCTCACTAACCTGAAAACTCATACAAATGCCTCTAGCCAATCCTCGAATGCCTGAGGGTCTGTCTCCCCACGGAACCTCGGCGGTTGATGGCGCTGAAACTCGTCCAGTGCACTAAGGTGATGTGCATCGTCAGAAGCTGGAGCTGCTAGCATCGGTGGCTCGGTGGGTAGAGGTACCACCGGTGCCTCTGCTGTCAAAGGGCCTCGTACTGAGGCATCATCGCTCAGTGGGCTGTCGTCACACACAACGCTCGGAACCCTAGTTGGCTGCCGTCGTGGGGCCATCCTGAAAAGAAACAGGTGCACCACGGTCAAAAAGTATACCTGGTGAGCTAACACAAAGTAATCACAATGAAAACATGAAACCCACATGCAATCAATGTTTTCGTGCATTAAGTCGGAAATCAGAAGTCAGGGTCCTGGTGTATAGATACGTCGGCTGCCGCACTAACACTGGACTCCCTGGACTAATAACCACACTCAATAATCTTAACCCTTTTTCTTCACATAGAAAAAGATCAGAGTCCTGAGTTCTGTGGTAGAACCGAACTCCTCTGATACGAATTTGTCACGACCCGTCCTCAGGGCCCGTTCCGTGACTACCCCATGCCCGCCTTCAATATGCCACGGGTTGGCGACTAGCACCAAAGCCTAATTACCGGTAAAAAGGGAAGGAATTTCCTTTGTAAAGTAAAAAAACTCTATATAGCATGAAAGAAGAAGTAAACACTAAGTAACAACTGGGTATAACAGTAAGTGCAGAAAGTATGTGGGCCAGAATACATACCCAAACTCAAAGTAATGTACAACTGGAAAGGGAAAACAACAACTAAAAGTAAAGCCGCAACGTCGAGCCATCCACTAGAAGTCCAACCTGAAGGGTTGGTACAGATAGCCTCCACAGCTCCTCAGGTCCAGCCGTCTACTCCAAGTATGTCCCTCCCAGTGGTCCACCTCCAGGTATCGTCCTGCTCCGCAAGCCTCAACCACGATCAGTGTTGTCTGTCGTCTGAAACCAACACAACGTAGTGCGGGCATAGCGAATTCAGGGGTGAGTATAAGCTACTCAGTTGGGACCCCGAGACCACCGAAGGTCTCCCATAATCCACAAAGGATAATCCACAAAGTAAGAAACAATCATGAAGTAACATCCGACACTACTTAGGTATATTCCAACACATATACCTAAGTCATCAAATTTTAGTTCGGCTCCAACATCCGATCCCAAATTTCGATCACTTCCACACAGGATATCACAACACAATCCACATAGGAAAGCAAGTCAAGATTCAGCTCACACAGGTATACTTCTTCGTATGACAATAGTGATGATCAGATATAGCCACTGATTCATCCAAGCTATTGGACCCACAAAGGATCGATAGGTACTAACCCCGGCAATGACCCACAAAGGATCTTACCCCCAAAGGATCGATAGGTAACTAACCCCCGCAATGTTCCACAAAGGATCGGACCCACATAGGATCGATAGGTAACTAACCCCCCAATGAACCAAAAAGGATCTGACCGACACAGGATCGATAGGTAACTAACCCCCGCAATGAACCACACATGATCCGACCCACAAAGGATATGTAGGCACTGGACCACACAGGACCGCTGAGCACTGACCCACACAGGATCTGACCCACACAGGATCGGTAGCACTGATCCACGTAGGATCGCTGAGTGCTGTAGTTTTCGCTGTCGAATCCATGGAGGATTTCTGCACAGTCATCATCGTCGTCGCAGTCGCAGCCAGCTCTAGGGTTCCAGCACACAAAAAGCTCGTTCAGGAGTGTCTGCTCCACAATCCAATGGGATGATACATCAACTGACACATATTCTGAAGTTTATGTATCCAAATGTTGTGTATCATCAATTGGAACTCAACGTCATAGACGGCACATCAATCGGACGCCCGGTCTGAGAGTGATTGGCTTTTTCGTCCTAGGGGCCCGATTGGGTTTTAAGTAATAACCAACCCGACTGTACTCCAACTGCGTCCAAACCATGAGTGGAGTAAGCCAAAAGGTCTGTCTCAATAAGATGAATCCATCAAAGTCGACGGCACGTCAATCGGATGTCCGGATCTCAAGCTATACGTGTTTCCGCTCCGAGGGCTCAGTTGGTTTCGTGTAGGAACCAACCCAGCCGAACCCAATGTTCTCCGAAACCCTGAGTGTAAAATACTGAAATGAACATCTCGATTCGAGTATCTCTACGTGATTGACTATGTGTCGATTGGAGGCATGTAGACCATGTTATGGGCAACACAACGAAAAGGATCGGTATTAGGGGGTTCAGGCCCAGTCCGACCCGACCCGATACCCCAAGGGTTGGCTCGAACCGGGTCGACCCAAACTGGGTCTGGGTCCGGCCCTCTTGGGCACGGCTCAGCTCGGCTGGCACAGCCTAGGCGCGGCGCGGTGCGGCCCGGCGCGCTGGCATGGCCAGCGACCAGGCGGCTCGGCCGAAACGGCCGAGCGGTGAAGGTGCGGGGGGGCTGCCCCCCCCCCCCCCCCCCGCATTGAGAAACCACGGCCCCCATGTGGTGGCCGCACCTGCTGGCCGACCATGGGTTACAAACCCCCAATTTTCCCATGACCGGTCGGCCCGCTCTGGCCGGCCGGCTGCTGCCGCCACGGGACCAGCAAAGGCCGATCCCCCTGCTCCGACGCCGGCGGCCCGGAACCGTCCATCGGTTCCCCTGATCTGCCGCAGCCCGGAACCGGCCGCGGACTTCGTTCGTCCGACGTGGTGTGACGGCGTTGTGCCCCTCCTCCCTGGCCCCGCTCCGGCCACGGTGCCTTTTGTGGTTCTCTGGCGCGGCGGGACGACACCACGTCTTTGGTTCGTCTTCAACGGCACTACGCTTCTCCCACATTCCTTAACAATTCTAGCGTCGTGATTTGGCACCATGTTGCCTTTCTCGTGCCGCAACAAAACAAACCAAAAAGGGGGAGGAGGGTCGGTCGTGTTCGTGCGGTCCGACCTCCTCCTGTTATTGCGATATCAGGCGGCTCAAAAGAAAAGGAGAAAGCGACGGAAGTATTCACGAACAACAATAAAATAAATCCATACCTCGTCGAATTCGATGAGCGAGGATTCGTCTAGGAAGAAGGCGTCATAGAGGGAGGATCGTCATGTCGTGGAAAAGCATCGCAGAAGAAGGAACGTTGTGGAAGAAGCTTCGCGTCATCGATCTCCGAGGATCCGGCGTTCTTCACGTTTTACAAGTTCTTCGTCGAAGAATAAGGTTTTTCTCCCAATCCTCTCCATGCAACAAGTTTCAACCCAAATAAAATAAGAGTTGTCTAATTTTATTAACACACAAGCAAACGTTTGAATTTCAAAATAAACGAAATGAACAACTAAATGAGGAGTTTAATACTTCCCAATTAATGATGCGTTTCTTAACGAGAATAAACGCAATGGTTGACTTAATTAAAAAAGGGGGGTGCAGGTGCATTACTTAATTAAGGAATGGGGGGTTGAAAAAGGTGAAAGAAACAGTGGGGCTCATGTGGGCCCCACCTCACAAATATCCTACCTAGTGGGTAGGATATTGTGGGTCCCACATCACCCACTTAACTTAAGTTAAGAAAAATAAAATAAAAATCGGTCGTACCACTTTTATTTTATTTCTTAACATATGCCCAAAAATTAAAAACCACACCCGAGAAAACGAAACTCCGGAAAAGATATTTATAAGCAATTAACGGCACTGCAATTCCATCAGTGCCCTCAGAATTCGATTCCGAGCACCGGTTAAAAAGTTATAAAAAACCCGCTCGTTCGTTCACTAAACATACCCGAGCAAAACTTCGAAAAATGATTCCAAGAACACCAGGCCTCGGAATCAAGTACCGTCAGAAATAGCGCTCTTGTAAAATTCCAAAAAAAATTAAGAAAAAAAAAATTCATTGAATTTTATGGGTCTTTACAAATATAATTTTCATAAAATTTACCAAGCTAGTGGTAAAGGGTTTCTAAACTAAAATCTCTTTCATTATGTTATAAAAATTATTAATTGATTATATATTGTAAATATTGTATTGGAAATATTTTCTTACGAATTATACAGTATTTAAAAATTTTAATTTACATTTTTTATAAATAACCACTCCATTGATTTTGTCTCAATTCAATTATGTGGTAATTGCAATGGTTTATCATCTCAAATTGAATTTATTAGGCCATATCTTATATTACGTAGGTCTATTATTTTATGACATATATATACAACCTCGTTGAGATTTTATATCAAGAATATTATTTTGTTTAATATATTTGATGTTTCATTTAATTTAATTCTATCATGAATATTTTAATCCAAAAGTAACCAAAGAGGTATGGTATTTATGTTTAAATAACTTTTTTAATCAGGATTGTTTATGATTTAATTTCAATTCGGATTTTATATTATCCATATTTTATAAAATAATTTATTTTTACTCTCCTTTATATATTTCTAGAATTTTTATGTTGAAGTTAATTTTTATCTCTTTAGTACTCAAAATGGTTCAAAAAATGTATTTATGAAAATTCAAAATCATTTCTACCATATAATCCTAAAAATAATTTTTTTCCATGTAAAAACATTATAAAATAATATCAAGAATATTTTTTTAATATTATTAAATGATTTTTATGTACATTTTGAAACAATTTTAACATTTTCAAAAAATATTTAAATATTATATTATGGTTATTTTTTGGAAAATGTAATTTTTAAAAATAATGTGAAAATAAATAAGGTTTATTGATAATGGCATGAAATTTGTTTCCCTATATTAGGGAATATTAATTATAGGAATGTTCTCTAATATGTTTCAATGGTTCTTATTAATGAAATTTTTTCCTAATATTCGGTAAATTTTTAATTACTGAATGTGTTTTGAATGTAGAAATGTTATTTTCCTCATGATTGTTTTTACAGTCTTTTAAGGCTTTTTTTATTTATCAAGATAACAAACAATTTTGTTAACTTTTGATCAATTGGGGATATGTTTTAATGATACCATTTTTATTCTATATTTACATATATTATTATTGTTTTGAATATATTTTTATCGGGACCCTTTCTATTCAATGTTTTAACCCAGCAATAATGGAATGATTGTTGGTTTTAAGGCTGTTATGTTGAAAAGCACAATATTATATTTTTTTTCTTGATATAGTGCATTGGAATTATTGATAATGATGGGTGATGCCCATATAGCTCATGATGATGGGTGATCCTGATATAGCTCGGTAATTCATTGGTTAATAGGATGATGTTATCTAGTTATAGGATTCCACTAATAGATTATTGGAATTTATATTGTAAGTTATTAAATTTATAAGAGTTACACTAATTGTGATGTGAAAATTATGATACAATTTACCTTGTTTTTTCACTATGATTCCATAATGTTACGTTGTGTGATTTTATTATTTATTGTTTTCAACTCTCCTATAATTGTTTACTTATATATATCATGTATTATGGTAAAAAGTTATTCCATGTATCATGTTTTATGATCATCATTTTTCTAGGTATTAATTCTATTTTATCAAAATCATGAAATTTTTTTATTTCATTATACAGTTACAATCATCATAGGAAAAAGGATTACATTTGATTATTAATTAATAAATATGTTTACCCTTATTAATAACATGATCTCACCCTTCATATTTTTTATACATCCCAAGGTTATGAGATTTAATGTTAAATGAATTGTTTAAAAAAAGGAATCATGAGTGATGTTTTTTATAGGAGACGTTGAATAAGAAATGTGGAATAATAAAAAATGGGTATAGGGAAAAAATATCACATAAAGGCATAGGTATAAATATGTAATAGTATTTTTATAACTCCTTAAAATTGGAAAACTAAAAGGACCATGGTTATATAAGTGATCCAATATATACATATGACGTTATAAGTCTTGGAATGATTGAAATTGGATCAAAGTTATCAATATCACACATGAAAAGAAAAAGATTATGTTTTTAACACTGGATCCACATGTGTTGACATAGAGAGTTTAGTTTTTGTATTAGAGGATGATTTAGAAAAATATAGAGATTAACATGTTTTTATATGAGGTTAACTTAATCATTGTGGATACCATCATGGGATTATATTATTATTGTTTAAAATAAGATTAATGGTATAGAAACCCCATTTTACATTTCAGGTGATAGGATTTTAAGATGAGTAATGCATTTTGGGGATACTTTTTATTGGTTTTAAGTATATGTAATCCTTAATATTACCTAGAATGATTATTTTTCAAGAATTTTTTTACATTTTTTGGATGTAACAAGAATGGTATGAAAAAACATTGAGGTTGAAAAATTAATTAATATTTATTATATTTTGGTTAATTTTGATATTGATTTATTTGTTTATTGAAACATTTATGTTGATACTTTGGTGTTATCATTGAATTTTGGAGATTAATATATTATTTATTCATATGATGATTTATGAATTTGGATATCATATTACCTTATGATAACCATTTGAATTTTTATAAATATAGATATAATAACTTTTTATTATTTTATATATGACATTTTCATTTAGAAGTTGATTATAGTTCTTTGTGAATTAAATATTCCTACTAATCTTTTGATGTAAATTATGATGTAAAGGTATAATATTTTGAAATAATGTAACCAAGGAATGAAATTACATTTTGGGATTTTAATAACATGAAGTTAGTATATGTACAAATTTTATTAGTATATATAGAAGAAGAATTATTATACCATATGTAAGGTATCTTGAATTTTTTTTACTCTATTACCTTCATTTTTTGTGAATCGTTGGTCCAATTCATACCTTTTTTTTAATATTGTTGTCATAGAATTTATCATGATCACTCTATTTGTTTGTGAAAAATATTCTTTATCACTCTCCATCATTAATTGTATAAAAATACTTTCTTCAATATCCATATTTTTTACATCCCATTAGTTTTATATTATTTGTAAATCTACTTATATGTTATTATATATAACCTTCATATTTTTGTTTCCTTCTTTTCCTGGGGATGTTTTATTAATCATTTTTATGATGTGGGAATCCAATAATGGTATTTAAAAATGTAAAAACCATTATTTATGATATTAATTTTAAATTTATAGGATGAAATTTATTAATAGAATGGAGAATTTAACACCGTATGATTTTAGAAGAATAAAACATTCGATTTTATATAGAACACTCAACACAATGCTTACATAAACCAAGGAATACTATTATTTAAATTTTAAAGTTATTACTAATATATTAAATATTATGATATTAATAGTATTAAATATATTATAAATACTATTTAAAATGGTATTATATAATCCAAATTTATTGATTAATTTATAACTAATAAGTACAAATTTTTTAGTAAAATAATTTTATGCTTCAAAAATTCGTTTTCATTACAACATTTTATTTTATATTTTTCAAAGAAGATAATTTATTTAATTTATATAAAAATTTGAAATAACTTTTTATAAAATGATTTCATACTTTAAACCAACATATCATGATTATCTTATTGTGAAATGTTTGGTTTTTTGAAAAGATTGATTTTTTAGTGAATAGTGAAAATACAATTTTTTAAACTATCATTTACATTCCGCCAACATCACAATAATGATTTTATTTTTATATAGAATTAAAATAGGTATTATTAAAATAGGTATTTTGTAATAAATTACAATTTAATTGTCATTATACTTAAATTTGGTATAAGATCACTTTTTATCATAAAAAACAATTTCAAAAAACAGTTTTTTGTTGTGGCTTATGGATTTATATTAAAATTGATTTATTCCAACTCTAATAATTAAATATTTAAAAATTGATCTTATAGTTTTAATTGAGAAGTTAAAATTAGGTAAGTAATTTACTTTTAATTTTATATTTGTGAATATTAACAATAAAATATTTTACACCTTAGTAAGTGTAAATTCGGTAATTAAGGTAAAAAATATGATAAGATCTAAAAATATCTAAAACACATGAATTTATTCTATTTCATGAGTTTGGATCATCCATACACATCTAATATTCTAAATTATTTCCATCTTGTGTCATAGTTATTTGAAAATGACTTACATATTATTTTATGTAAATAAATAAACAAAATTTCACTCCCATACCATTGAATTTCTCTAATATCTTTACATTTTAATAAAAATATGTTTTAAATTAACAATAATGGTTATTTTTATCATAATTAATATATTTATTTAATGTTTATTTATTTTTAATATTTTTTATGAAATAATTTCATTAAATTATTTCCCAACATCATCATTGTGTTTGTACAAGCAGTAGAAAAATTAGGTAAATGAAATTAAAAAGTTGAAAAGTAATTTTGTATGGATAATGTGTAGTTTCAATAAAATGATATAAATATAAAATATTATGGATTTTTTGAAAGTACAAATTTGAATTCCATTATTATATTGACAAATTTAAAATCAAATCAAATAAATATGTCAAAAATGGCATTATAGATATTGATTGATAAATAATATTTTATTTAATGACAAAAAATTAAAAAAAATCATATCATCATCCAAGTGATTTTTATATTGTAGAAAATTAGAACCATTTTATATTTGTTGGACTCTTTTCCTTTTATATTAAATTTAATTACCTTTAAATGATTAAAACATTAATATCACTAAAATCATCCAAAGGGTTAAAAAGGTGTTAAAACAAAGTGATAAGATTGAAAAATTCACATAAACATGTAAAACATTTATTCGATTATATAATTCTTGACTCATAGTAATCCTATATTTGGATTGTATATTTCTTTTACACTTTCAATAGTAAATTACATTATTTATATTTTATACATTAGTTAATTCCAAGAGTGGTCCTCCCCTCACATACAAAAGAAAACATCTTATTATCTTTTTCAAACTATTTTTGAACACTTATCCTCAAAAAATACTTTAACAAATACATTCCTAAAATAAAAAACCATGTTTTATAGGTATTATTTTTGAAATGATAAAAATATTATAGTTATTAAGGTGTAATGAAATGAATGTTTTCTGAAGAAGAGGTATGTCTTTAAACCAAATGTTTTAACTTTACTTCTTCTTCAAAGTCCATGAAACCTCTAGAAACTATTGTGATATACTAATAACGGTTTATATTATATACAACTAGGTTATTATGTTAATTTATTATATTTAATCCATCTAATTCTGTTATAAAATGGTAAATGATCCCATCTTCTATTTGTATGGAAAAATTACCACCTTGCAAACCAATGTCGTTTTTTTTTCATCACAAACTCTTATAGATTTGTTATAATGAGGAATTATATATATATATATATATATATATGATATTACTGACATAATTATTATTTTTAAAATTAATATAGGGCATATTTTCTTAAATTTCCATCCATTAAATAAGAATAATTCCATTATTTCAAGTGTTTGAATTACCATTGTAATACCACATATTTTTAATGTATATCTCTTTTATATTTATAATCTTTTATAGATTGTACACATGAACAAGCCTAAAACCATGATATAAAATTTAAAATTTTTCAAATATAATATAAAATTTAAATTATTTATTATAGATGGTATTAACTACATTATGAAATTTATATATTATATATTATATTCATAATATTGTAATAAATCAAATTTAATGCATAAAAGGGAATATTTTTATAAAGGTAGTTTATCATCTTTTCAGGCGTAATTGTTTTATAGAGACATTTTGACACATTAAATTCTATTTATAAATATGAATTTCATCATAAAAATCAGAATCTCATAATTATCTTAGGTTGATATTTTGGATTTTTTCAAAAAAAATTTATTTTCCAAGGAATAGTGAAAAAACCAATTCTTATAAAACCAGAATTCTATTAGTATTAAAATTCTAGTTATGATGATAATTTGATATAAACAATTAAATTAGAACTAATATTTAGGTATCACATAAATTAAAATAGGTTATATTTATATTATAAATTAAATAAATATTTTTTTTAAAAAGATAAATTGATTATTGAAAATTTTGTGAAAGATAATGGTTTATTTATAATTTTATAATAAATAAAATTATTTAAAAAAAATCACATAATAGAATAATAAATTAATTTTTTTTGTCTTATGATAATAATTTAATTTTAAGAGACCTTTGTTAATTTTTTAAATTATCATTAAATCATTTTCAAATTTAAAATCAGTATTTTTTGAATAAATGATAATTTTCTTAAAAACTAAATTGTTCAAATTTATAAAATTATTTTAATAACATGGAGTCTAATTTTTAATTATAAATATCTAAAAATGGTTTCTGTGATTTTTTTGGAAGATTCTTATATAATTGAATTTTTTATGAATAGTGATATACGATAATTTTTTAAATAAGAAAAATATATGAATGTTTGAGTCATTGCTGGATTATAGATTCATTTATCACCATTAGTTCAAAGTCACATGATCTAGTTAATGTATATAATCTCAATAGTTAATACTATTGACATTCTTGAGCCAATACAATAAACTAATGGAGTTAATAATCAAAAAACAACTATCTCGGAAAATATAAATACCACCCTCACCACCTCTTATAATCACACCTTTCAAGAAATTAAGATCTTCCTATATCTACCAAATAATCATTAAAATTTCGTCCTTCATGTCCAATATCTAATTATTTTAATAAAATATCAAACCAAATTTACCTAAGGTGGATTTCAAGGTGAAGAAGTTCAAGAGGTAAAATTATCTTTCTTTTTCATTTAATTTCATTTAAATATATCTTCATTTTTGTCCTCTCCTAACATCCCCCTATACATGTTACATGGAAACTCCAATATCTTATATATACTATAATTTTATTTTTTTTTAATTTAATATCCATCATCAAACCAATGTCATCCCCCTTTAATTCTAAAAATGAAAACATCATTCATGATGTGTCGATTCACAACCTTCATGGATGAGGACTTTTTATTTTCTAATTCCACCATAATGGTGGTCATAAAAATAATACAATGGTTTAAATTATATTAAATTATATATTAAAACATATTTATTATTCTCGAACAATTATATATACATAATAATAATTAACAAAATCAAACATCTGTGTGATGATCGAAAAAACACCAAAATAATCTAAATAGTTGACATTAATGTTTTATCTTATGAATCATCCTCATATCTGAAAAAATTAAATATAATACCATTTAATATTTTTTATGTTTATTGGTAATATATAATTTAAATTCTGGATTACTATTTATGTCACAACCTGTCCCAGTGGAGCCCGAGCCGCAACTCCCAAAGCCCGCCTCCAAGACGCCAGGGGCTGGTGACTAGCTCCAAGTAGGCATGCTACTAACATGGGAGGAATTTCCTATAAACCTGTACACATGCACACACATCACTAATCCCACAAAGGTGAAATTTAAAAAATACTAAAAAAAGAAAGGATGCTTGCATACAGTAAAACCCAACCAATAGAGTACGACAAAAAAGTGAAGTACAATAATGTTAAACCCTAGGCCAAAAGTACAAGCCCAACAAAAGGAAGTTTGCAACTAAGTCCAACCTGTAGAGAAAGGTATTGGGACTGCAACCTTTCGCCAAAGAAACACACCTTGGCCTGTCTGATCTCACTGAGCACCGTCGAGTCCTAGTTCTCCTAGAATCTTGTCAAAGGCTCGCTTGTCTGCACATGACACGACACGTGCAGGCAAAGCCCGTGCTGGGTTGAGTATAACAATACCTAGTAGGACACCCTGAAAACCACAAAGGAAATATAGGAAAGGAAAATACCACGAATAAAGGTACAGTCATCTCTACACAGTATATGTCTATGGAACATATAACTAGAATATCCAGATATACTCATACACCAACAACCTTCGCGATACCGCCACTAGGATCCAGCTCGAAGATTCCACTAAGAATACAATCGGGAGAACACAATCCTAGGTCTACAGAGAGAGAGAGATACAGAGTACTCATTCCAGGACAACACACTCCACAAGTACCTTGGGAACATGATGCTCAGGTGAGGATCACAACCAAGCAATGGGGTAATTCCAACAATTCAGTCTGAGCTAATACGCTAAGCATAGGATCGGTGCCCGGGTAAAGTCTGTCACTTCGATACCAAGAACTCTACCTCGGGTTCCAGGAATGAATAGAGGATCCTGCTCTAAGTCTCATAGAGGGGATTCCAATAACACTATTCAGGGAGTTCTGCTGAAGGCATCATACCACTGTGTAGAGAAAATGATACCAGAACCTTCAGGGAAAATACCACGGGTACGAACCCTAAGAAGGATAGTCCAAGTCACAGAAGACAAGTGGCTAATGTAATGAAGAAAAGGTAACACGACATGTAGTGTGGTTACACGCCGTGTTCCTTGACCCTGGGTACTGCCCGTGTAAACGGCCCGTGTCCATCGTTCAATTCGTTCCAAACCAAACTACACGGCGTGTAGAAAAGTACACGTCGTGTTCCTTGACCCCGTGTACTGCCCGTGTAAACTGCTCGTGTCCTTCGGCTTGTCGGATAAAAATCAACTACACTGCATGTAGAATAATCACACTTAATGTACGATCACCTGGGTTCACTCTGTGTACATTGGCCATGTGCCCGTACACGGTCTCTGCCTGTGTCCGTGTCTCTTTCCCGTGTACTAGTACATGGGGTATCCACTCACAGGTGATCATCTTCCAGCTAACATCTATTACCTCCATCTTCAACCAGGCACTAATTTCAGAGCGCAATCTGAGAGACTTTGGAGCTGCGAGCCAGGGCGGTTCTGCTACCAGAGCTAGTTTTCCTCCAGATGACAATAATAAGCGTCGTAGAGAGCCTACACGCGGTGATCCGAGGAAGCGAGATGCATCGTCAGGCAGCCAGGTAATATGCTACCAGTGTGGCCGGTTAGGGCACATGTGGCCGTAGTGACAGAGTTACCCCATGGAGTGTCGATCTTGCGGTAAGATGGGTCACCTTCATCGTTTCTGTCAGGTTTTCTCACCAGCAGCTAGTGACCGAGGCTCTTCCATGACTCCTCATTCCAGAGAATCACTGTCGGTTTTTCAGCAGTCGAGTAACTTGAGTTCTTCCGGCTGTTTAGGCCCAGGTGGAGTTCGAGGCCATGGTGGTCAGCCACCCGTTCCTCAACACTAGCTAGGACGTTCAGCCCAGGGTGGTCAGTCAGGGGCGCAGGGCCGCGGTACAGAAAAGTCTTATTCCGTGGAGCAGACTTATCAAGAGCAGGATCCCGACCCTTCTAATGTCCGAGGTACAATTTTAGTCGCCTCAGTTTTATCTTCATCCCTTTTCAATACTGGTGCTATGCATAGATTTATCTCTATTGCTGTTGTGGAGATCCTTGTTCTCTGCGTCATTTCTTATGCCGACTCGTTGACAGTAGAAACACCTTTGGGGATGAGGACATCTAGTGTACGCTAGTGTAGAGAGTTCCCTCTTGAGGTCGTAGGGTATCACTTCTTATAGGATCTCTATGTCCTAGAGTTGATAAGATATGATGTCATCCTTGGCATGGACTCGTTGATTTCCTTTTAGGCAGTTGTCGACTGTTATTTCCGAAGAGTGTGTTTCGTATGAAAGAGGGTGATCTGTTTCTTCATAAAGGTGAGTGGGACGTTCGGGCGAGTCAGGTAGGTCTCGAGCATCTTGGGCTAGGAGGGGTAACAGCCCATATCAGTAGTCTGTATCTGGATGACCAGGGGACTCCACTTTTGTATTTTCCTCCAGTGGTGGATTGCTTCAGGGACGTCTTTCTATAGGACTTTTCAGGTGTGCCTACAAAGTGTGAGGTAGACTTCTATATTTAGCTCATTCCAGGAGTGGAACCGGTGTCTATTCCACCCTATAGGATGGACACACTTGAGTTGCAGGTGCTCAAGAAGCAGTTGGAGGAGCTACATGTTAAGGGTTTCATCTGAACCAGTACTTCTTTCTGGGGTTCGCCTGTTCTATTTGCAATGAAGGAAGACGGTACCCTTCGACTTTGTGTGGATTATCGGAAGCTGAACCAGTTGACGGTAAAGAACCGTTATCCTTTGCCGAGAATTGATGACCTTTTCGATCAGCTTTGAGGAGCCCGGGTGTCCTCAAAGATAGACTTGAGGTCTGGTTATCGTCAGTTGCGCGTTAGACCATCATGTTTAACTCTGATATCCTTCATGAGAAGTTATGGTGTATACGAGTATACATTCATGTCGTTCGGTCTTACGAACGCGCCTTCAGTTTTCATGGAACTGATGAACCGAATGTTCCATCCTTTCTTGGACTCCTTTTTCATCGTCTTCATAGACGATATCTTGGTCTACTCTCACACTCGACACAACCATGCCACACATCTTGAGATCGTTTTGAGTACACTGAGAGAGCATCAGCTTTATGCTAAACACTTTATGTGCCACTTCTGGATGGATCAGATTCACTTCTTGGGCCACGTCATCTCAAAGGCAGGAGTGTCAGTGGACCCAAAGAAAGTGAGATCTGTAGTTTCCTATGAGCAGCCGAAGAATGTCTTTGATGTACAGAGTTTTCTAGGGATGGATGGATACTATAGATTCTTCATTCAGGACTTTTTTTTGTCTATCAGCACCTTTGACAGGTCTGACAAAGAAGGTGGAGAAGTTCTAATGGTCAAATTCTTGTGAGTCAGTCTTTCAGGAGCTGAAAAAGAGGTTGACGTTAGCACTGATACTAGTCTTGCTAGAGCTAGGCAAGAACTACACTATTTACTATGATTCATCATGTATTGGGCTAGGAGTTGTGCTTATGCAAGGGGATGTAGTCATTGCATACGGGTCTCAGTAGTTGAGGCCACATTAGAGAAACTAACCTACACACGATCTGGAGTTGGCAGCTGTTGTTCATGCCTTAGGTTGTTGGAGACACAATCTTATGGGAGAGCACTTTGTGGTCTTCACTGACCACAAGAGTCTCATGTATATTTTCACTCAGTGGGATCTGAACCTGAGACAGTGCACGTCGGTCGAGTACCTTCAGTCCTTTGATTTCGAGATTGCCTATATGTTGGGGAAAGGCAATGCATTGGTAGATGCGTTGAGCAGGAGAACTCAGATTATGGTAGTTTAGGAGGCCAGTAATGAGTGGCAGCTACTGGCTCTGTTCTCTGAGATGCATCTAGAGGTGCACGACAGACATGGACAGTCCTTCCTATCTTCTATAGCTGTTACCTCTTCACTTCTTGATCAGGTACAGATGAGGCATCTATCATACTCTGAAGGATTATTCCTGCGGGATAGTGTTTCAGGAGAGGACCCTCTTCCCGGATTTGCAGTGGGCGAAGATGAGATCTTGAAGTTCCAGGGACGCGTATGGGTGCCATCAGACATATGCGATGAGCTGATGGGGATTTTCATTCCTCAGTTTGGGCAGTTCATCCTAGAGTCACCATGATATATCAGTATCTTCATCCCCAGTACTGGTGGCCAGGTATGAAGAAGGATGTTTCTAGTTTCGTCATGAGATGTTCTAATTTTCAGCACGTGAATACAGAGCACCAGTGACCAGCATGCCTTTTACGGAAGCTACCCATTCCAGAGTGGAAGTGGAATGATGTCGCGATGGACTTTGTGACTGGGTTTCGGAGGTCGCCTCAAGGGAACGATGTTGTTTGGGTTGTCGTCAACAGGCTTACAAAGGTTGTGCACTTCTTACCGATTAAGGAGACCTTCAATATTGATGATATGGGATGACTTTACATCTGAGAGATCATTCGTCTGCATGGAGTTCCACACTCCATTGTTTCAGAAAGGGATGCACGCTTTATCTCTCAGTTTTGGCAGGGACTTCAGAAGGCCTTAGGTACACAGGTACTTTTGAGTACAGCATACCATCCATAGACTGATGGCCAGTCTGAGCGCACAATGTAGGTGCTTGAGCATATGCTCTAAGCTTGCTTTCTAGACTTTGTCGGTTGTTGGGAGAAACATATCCTTATGTTAGAGTTTGCCTAAAACATCATTTTCCAAGAGACCATACACATTGTATTTAATTTACGATGCGAGACCACATGGGGAATTGACGTTTAGTGCCTCCTCAGAGAGTCTGTAGTTCCTCGACGTGGGTCACAAGGGGGAATAATCATTGAGTGCTTCCCAAGAGAGCCTTTAGCACGATACATGACTAAAGGGGGAATTGACGGTGAGTGCTTCCCTAGAGAGTCTACTATTTTCAGAGCTGAACCAGAGGTGTGAGACTGTGTGTTCCTCCTAGAGGGTTGCTGGTACATAAAGGTTGAACCATAGGGGTTAGGCTGTGAGAGAAAGCCAGAGGGTTACCTGTTTTCTTCTTGTTGCGGGCTACTTACTTGTGTATTTTATTTGTTAGAACTGTGGATTGTAGTTGCTTGTGCTTTCCTATTTATTGCTTCTTGTTTTATTACATGCCTTGTATTCATTGACTATTAGGCATAAATTATTGGTTGATTACCTACTGGGATTGTATCTCACACCCTATTTGGGCCATTCTTTTGGGCCCAAACATACTATGTTGCTGCAGGTATAGATAAGGGAAATATCCCTTCTACTTCAGGATCATGATTGCACTGGAGCTGGAGAGCATGGGACCGAGCCGAGGCTCACGATGTTGAGGAGTTTATTTTTTTTTCTTTTGCACTTGTTTTTTGTTTTATTCTAGAATGTTGTTGTGTTTTCTGCATTCCATTGATACATGTACCTGCTGCATCATTTTCATCATTTCTATATATATATTCATTGTTTCCACTATTTGGATTCTGCTATTATGCATGTTGTTACTCCTTCCACTGTTGACTATTGTTTTTCATTGTATACCTTACTGAATGGGGGAATAGTTTCCCCACCGACTCACCAAGGTCCTCGCTGCTAGTCGGCAGCCTCTGGTGTTCGGGGAAAAGTGAAGGTATACAGAGAAAAATAATAGTCAACAATGGAAGCAGAAACAACATGCATAATAGCAGAAACCAAACATTGGAAACAATGAATATATATATATATAGCAATGATGACAATGATGCAGCAGGTACAAGTATCTATGGAAAGTATCAAACACAACAATGTGATGGAATACAACTGAAAACAAGTGCAAAAGAAAAAAAAATAAACTCCTCAACATCACGAACCCCGGCTCGGTCCAATGCTCTCCAGATCCAGCGCAATCAAGATCCTGAAGTAGAATGGAGATTTCAATTATCTATACCTACAACAACATAGTTTGCTTGGGCCCAAAAGCATGGCCCAAACAGGGTGTGAGATACAATTCCAGTAGGCAGTCACCCAAAGATTTATGCCTAACAGTGAATGAATACAAGGAAAGTAATAAAACAAAAAGCAGTAAACAGGAATGCACAAGCAGCTACAATCCATAGTTTTAACAAATAAAGTACACAAGTAAGTAGCCAACATTAAGAAGAAAACAGGTAACCCCTTATATTTCTCTCACAGCCTAACCCCTATGACTCAACCTATATGTACAAGAAACCCTCTAGGATGCACATGCAATCTCACCCCTCTGGTTCAGCTCTAAAAATAATAGACTCTCTGTGGAAGAACTCACTGTCAATTCCCCTATAGTATTGTATCGTGCTAAAGGCTCTCTGGGGAAGTACTCAATGTTTAGTCCCCATTTTTTCCCACGTATAGGAACTACAGACTCTCTAAGGAAGCACTCAACATCAATTCCCCCTGTGGTCTCGCATCGTAATTTAAAGACACTCTGGAGAAGCCCTTCTATCAATTCTCCCTTTGGTCTGCTACTCTAGGTTCTCACAGTCCTGAGTGAAACTAAACACTCTCAGCGTGTATGTACATCGTCCAAGTAACCTCAAAAACTAATTGTCTATCAACTAAGGCTCAGCAGCAAAACAAGGTTGTAGTCCACAATCCTACAACTAGACATGGCAACTAGAAAAACGCCAAACAGGAAGAACAAGCATAGAAAACATTCAAGGTACAATAATTCTATCATAATCACAGGAAAAAAATCTACTCTAGCAACCAAGAAAAGCAGGTAATACAACAAGGGAAAAATAGGAACACACAATACCCCGTTCAACGGTACTGGTGGAATTTTCACAAAATATTCATCAACATTCTACGGAAAGTCACAAACCACCTACTATGATTCTAGGAGATCGATATATGTGAACCCTGATGATAGATTCCCCTTAGAATGGCGTAGATGTGAGAAAATGCACAAAATACTCAAACTAAGATATCTTGAAAACAAGGAGAAATAAAGACCCAAAGCTCAAGAAGAAAGAAGAACTCACCGCTGTGCTTCCAACGCAATCGACCGTGCTTGAATCGGAGAACGGACAACGAGGTGGGGGCTCGGGGAAGATTTGGTTGTACGGGTCGCTCTCGGGAAAATGAGTCCTAAAAAAATAAAAATCGCAGTGGGACGTGACCCCAGTTCATTTAGTGAAATAAATACACATCATGTAATTTTAGAGTACACGTCGTGTACTAGGTCCTTTCCGTACTCCGCCAAAATCAGCCTCCACGTCGCCCTTACACACCGTGTGTGTGGCCTGGGCATGGCCAGCACATGGCTTCGAGCCGGATTAGAGTACACGGCATGTACTCAGAATGTTCATGGCGTGTACGTTGAAAATTTCTATAAAATCATTTTTCATAAAAACTCCAGAAAAAAAAGAAAAACATAGCTGAATAAATATCCGGGTTCGTACAAACTTTCCCCCTTAAAGAAATTCATCCCCGAATTTCCCTAACGGTGCATAGAAGAAGAATCCCCAAATAGTTCCGGACACTATGATCATACATCAGCCTCCCTCTCCCAGGTATCATCCTGTACTCACCCGTGATGCTATGTCACTCGTACCAGAGGAACATACCGCCCACGGAGGACCTTCGTACTGCGATCGACATTCTAGATAGGATGCTCCTCGAATAGAACATCTGCTTCAATCTCGACTTCCTCAGGCCAAAAGATGTGAGACGGGTCTGAAAAGTAACTTCAGAGTTGAGAGACGTAGAAGACGTCATGCATGGCCCGATACCTCTGTGGTAGCTACAACCGATAGGCGACCGACCCCACTCTCTCCATGACCTCAAACGGACTTACTTACCATGGTGAAAGCTTATCCTATCTCAAAATCCTCTTGTGTCCCAACCTCGATAAGACACGCAGAAAAATCGGATCCCCAACCTTGAACTCCTTCGGTCATCTCCGCTGATCAGCATAAGACTTCTGCTGCGAAGGTGCTGTAGCCATCCTCTTCCGAATCAGCTCTTTCTGCTCTGAGGGATCTTGAACAAGATGAGGTCCTAGCAAAGATGCCTCTCCTGTCTCCAGCCAGCATAAGGGTGACCGGCATGGACTACCATACAAATCCTCATATGGCGCCATCTGAATGGTCTCCTGGAAACTATTGATGTAGGAAAACTTTACCAGAGGGATATGTTTCTTCCAAAAACTGCCAAATTCTTGAATGGAAGCTCAGAGCATATCCTCAAGCACCTGGATCATGCGCTCGGACTGGCCATTAGTCTGGGGATGGTGTGCTGTACTCAAAAGCACCTGTGTACCCAAGGTCTTCTAAAGTACCTACCAGAACTGAGATGTAATGTGCACGTCCCTGTCTGAAACAATGGAGTGTGGAACTCCATGAAGACGAATGATCTCTCAGATGTAATGTCGTCCCATATCATCAACACGGAAGGTCTCCTTAATCGGCAAGAAGTGTGCAACCTTCAGAAGACTGTCGACGACAACCCAAACAACATCGCTCCCTCGAGGCGACCTCAACATCCCAGTCACGAAGTCCATCGTGACATCATTCCACTTCTACTCTGGAATGGGTAGCTGCTGTAAAAGGCATGCTGGTCGCTGGTGCTATTCCTTCACCTACTGACAAGTAGAACATCTCATGACGAAACCAGCAACACCCTTCTTCAGACCTGGCCACCAGTACTAGAGATGAAGATCCCGATTCATATTGGTGATGCCAGGATGAGCTGCCCAAACTAAGGAATGAAAATCATGCATCAACTCCTCGCGTATATCTTTTGGAACCCATATGCGTCCCTGGAACCGCAAGATCTCATCCTTGCCCACTGCTCATCCGGGAAGAGGGTCCTCTCCTGACACACTCTCCCGCAAGACTAAGCCTTCAATGTCTGATATCTGCCTCATCCATACCCGATCACGAAGTGAAGAGGAAACAACTATAGAAGATAGGAAGGTCTTTCCCTGTCTATCGTGCACCTCTAGATGGATCTCAGAGAACAGAGCCATCAGCTGCCACTCACTACTGGACTCCTGAACTTCCTGAATCTGAGTTCTCCTGCTCAACACATCTACCACTACGTTGCCTTTCCCTGGAATATAGGCATGCTCAAAATCAAAGGGCTGAAGGTACTCAAACCACCTACGCTGTCTCAGGTTCAGATCCCCCTGAGTGAAAATATACTTTAGACTCTTGTGGTCGGTGTAGACCACAAAGTGCTCTCCCAGCAGATAGTGTCTCCAACAGGTTAAGGCATGAACAACATCTGCCAACTCCAGATCGTGCATCAGGTTGTTCCTCTCATGTGGCCTCAACTGCCAAGACCCATACGCAATGACTCCATCCACCTGCATAAGTACAGCTCCTAGACCGATACCTAAAGCATCACAGTAAACAGTGTAGTTCTTTCCTGGCTCTGGAAATACTAGTATCGGTGCTAACATAAACCTTGCTTTCATCTCTCGAAAGGATGAATCACAAGAATCTGACAATAAAAACATAGCCCTCTTCTTGGTCAGACCTACCAAAGGTGCTGATAGATGAGAAAAGTCCTGAATGAAGTGTCTGCAGTATCCAGCCGACACTAGGAAACATCGTACCTCAAATACGTTCTTTGTCTGCTCCCAGGGAACTACATCTCTCACTTTTTCTGGGTCCATTTATACTCTTACCTCTATGATGATGTGACCCAAGAAGTGAATCTGATCCATCCAGAAGTGGCACTTCGAGATTTTATCATAAATCTGATGCTCTCTCAATATACTCAGAACGATCTCAAGATGTGTGGCATGGTCATGTCGAGTGTGAGAGTACACCAAGATATCATCCATGAAGACCACTACAAAGAAGTCCATGTAAGGATGGAACACTCGGTTCATTAGTGCCATGAAAACTACAGGCGCGTTCGTGAGACCGAAGGGCATGAATGTATACTGGTATAGACCATACCTACTCCTGAAGGCTATATGAGGTATTTATGATGGTCTAACATGCAAATGATGATAATAGGACCTCAATTCGATCTTCGAGAACACTCGGGCTCCTCGAAGCTGATCCAAAAGGACGTCAATTCTTGGAAAAGGATATCGGTTCTTGACCGTCAACTGGTTTAACATCTGATAATCCACTCAAAGCTGAAGGGTACCATCTTCCTTCTTTGCAAATAGAACAGCTGAACCCAAAGGATAAGTACTAGGTCGGATGAAACCCTTAGCCTGTATCTCCTTCAACTGCTTCATGAGAAGTCTACCTCATGCTCCAGAGGCAAACCTGAAAAGTCCTTTAGAAAGACGTCCCTGAAGCGATCCACCACTGGGGTAAAGTCCAACGGTGGAGTCCCATAGTCATCTAGATAATGACGAGCAGTCTATTTTGTCACCCCTCCTAGCCCAAGATGCTCGAGTCCTACCTTACTCGCCCAAACATCCCACTCGCCTTTATGACGAAAAGGATCACCCTCTAGTGAAATGAAACTCACTCTTCGGCGATAATAGTAGACGACTGCCTGAAAGGGAATCAACCAGTACATGCCGAAGATGAAATCATAGCCTATCATCTCTAGGACATAGAGATCCCATAAGAAATGATACCCCACGACCTCTAGAAGGATCTCTCTACACTGGAGTACACTATATGTACTCGCCCCCAAAGGTGTGTATAGTGTCAAAGAGTCGACAGAAGAAAAGACATAGAGTCCAAGGCTCTCCACAACAGCAACATAGATAAATCTCTGCGTAGCACTAGTATCGAAAAGGGATGAAGATAAAACTGAGGTTACTAAAATAGTACCTCGAACAGTAGAAGGGTCGGGATCCTACTCCCAATAAGTCTGCTCCACGACAAAAGACTGGCTTGTTCCGCGGCCCTACGCCCCTGACTGACCACCCTGGGATGAACCTCCTTGCTCATGCTGAGGAACTGGTGGCAGACCACCATGGCCTCGACCTCCACCTTATCCCGAATGGCCAGAAGAACTCTAGTAACCCGACTGGTGAGAAACTGGTGGTGCTGATCCAAAACAAGGAGTCCTGGAAGAAACCCGTTCATCAGCAGCTGGTGAGAAAACATGAAATAAACGCTGAAGGTGACCCATCGTGCCGTAAGATCGGCACTCCACGGGGTCCCTCTGGCCCTACAGCCTCGTGTGCCCTGACCGGCCACACTGGTATCATATTACCTGGCTTCCTGATGATACATCTTGCTTCCTCGGATCACCGCGTGTAGGCCCTCTATGGTGATTCTCGCTGTTATCTAGAGGCAAACTATCTCTGGGAGCAAAACCGCCCTAGCTCACAACTCCAGAGTCTCCCAGATTGTGCTCTCCAATTAGTTTCTGGTTGACGATGGAAGTAATGGATGTCATCTGGAAGATGTTCACCTGTGAGCGGATCTCCCGCCTGAGACCATCCTCAATCATCCTTACTAGGAACACCCCACTCCCATCTCGGAGGGGCGTGAAGCGCTGAAGCTCGGTGAAACGAGTGGAATAATCCATGACAGAATGAGTACCATGCTCTAAGTTCATGAACTCCCGGGATCGGTCGGCCCTCAGGGTCGCCGGGTTGAAGTAGTCATAGAACACACACTGGAACTCCTACCAATTCATAGCCTGCTGCTGACCTGACTGTGAGATCACATCTCACCACCTTATGGGGGAGTCATGGATCATGTAGGTGGAAAGCATGAACCGCCTCTCTGGAGGTGTCTCCAGATGCTCGAAGATAGTCAACATGGCTTCCAGCCATGACTCTATAGCCTGAGGTCCTCCTTCCCCCGCGAAAGTGGGAGGTTGCTGCTGCTGAAAAACTCGTGTCAACACATCCATAGACGTGGCTGGAGGCGGAGCTCCCTGGGAGGCATGTATCATTCTCATGAAACCATCCCTGAACTGCGCATCAGCACCTGCAACTAGTATAACAGCTGGTGCCAAGGCTGGCCCGACTGGAGGATCGGCAAGATGTCCCTGATCAGCCATGTCTAGCGTCTGATCACTGCCTGATGACAGACGTATGACCGAGGGACATCTCGGAGGCATATCTCTGAAAGATCAAAAGAACACCTTAGAATAGGAAAACAAGGACAGAGAACACAAGAGTACAAAATGGAAAAAGGGGATTAAAAACACACAAGTTTAGAAAACATGACTACACGGCGTGTATAAAACTACACGACGTGTCTTCATAACCCACTGACATGGGTGTGTAATCCTACCGTACAAGTCGTGTACACATCAAACTACACGACGTGTTGCACCCACACACGGCGTGTACTTGAAAACGGTTCCCCTACCTGAGTCTCCTTACATGGCTAACCAACATAGTCCGTCTTAACCTGAGACTACACAGCGTTTTTTTAACACGCGCGACGTATACTAGAAAAGGCTTCGGTGGCCTGTGTTTGTGAAACACATGTACGTCTACACGAATGAACCTTATACGGTGTGCTCTGAACAAACACGGCGTGCATAGGCAAGGTGACCCCGTCCCATGTTGTTTGTGACACGGCCAGGTACCTAGACAAGACTACACAGCCTGTTTCTAATAAACACAGAATGTGGAAAAGAAGGTAACGTCGGCCCGTACTCTTCGTGACAGGGATGGGTACCTGGACAGAACTACACTGCGTGTTCTCTAAGGACACGACGTGTTCTACCCGAGCTTCACTGGCCCGTGTTGTTAGTGACACGGCCGGGTACACAGCTCTGAACATACATGGCGTGTACCAATCATACACGGCGTGGTCCCGAACTTACTCCCACGACACCATGTTATTCTCACACGGTCAGTGACACGACCTGAAAACTATACGACGTGTATCCAAAAATTACACGCTGTGTATTCTAGGTTTTTCTGGGTAGTAGCTCAGCAACTGCTAAGACTCCCAGAACTACTAAAAACAAGGGAAAGAGGTGCCAAATTTAGATTCGTGAGAACCCTACACCCCGCCAATCCCAGCATGACATCTCATGTAGTAACATACAACGGAAAACAACATCTCTCTAACATGACACCAGAGATTCTATCAAGCATCTATCACAACAGTATGCATAATCTACACAAAGCCTATCACAACAGTATGAAATCTCTAATTCACCCTAGATGGCATGGAAAGAATGCATGGCATGTGATTTATAAAAGTGTCTATATGATTCATGAGATGGAATACCCTCATCTCATCGGGTTCCAACAGAAATAGAACCGAAATATAAAAACTATAACCGCACAAGTCATGTGAATCACTCTAGGTGAAAACATAACAACCATAAAAATGAAAAACCAACAAACTGCAATTAACGAGGTAGTATGGCCTTTCCCTATACATGGGTTATCTACTCCTGAGCACATCTTAATACCAAGTACCAAATCCGCCCTATCCCTGTATAAAGTCTCCAAACAGCAAAGCAAGAGAAAAGACCTCCTATGATAACACTTTGTAATGACCCGAATCCAGAACCCCTCCACTGGTGCCCCATACCTGGTTCGCCACATGACCTCAAGCGCCATTCCCCGAACGCCAGAGGATTCCGACTAGCAGCGGGGACCTTGGTGAGTCGGTAGGGAAACTATGCACTCATTCGGTAAGGTATACAGTGAAAAACAATAGACAACAGTGTAAGCAGTAACAACATGCATAACAGAAGAAACCAAATAGCAGAAACAATGAATATATATATTGCAATGATGACAATGATGCAGTAGGTACAAGTATCTATGGAAAGAATCAAACATAACAACGTGCTGGAATACAACTGAAAACAAGTGAAAAATAAAAACAAAATAAACTCCTCATCATCGCGAGCCCCAGCTCGGTCCCATGCTCCCTAGCTCCAACGCAATCAAGATCCTGAAGTAGAAGGTTGCTTGCCCTTATCTATACCTATAGCAACATAGTCTGATTGGGACCAAAAGCATGGCCCAAATAGGGTTTGAGATACAATCACAGTAGGTAATCACCCAATGATTTGTTCCTAATAGTCAATGAATACAAGACAAGTAATAAAACAAGAAGTAGTAAATAGGAAAGCACAAGCATCTATAATCCATAGTTCTAACAAAGAAAGTACACAAGTAAGAATCCCACAACAAGAAGAAAACAGGTAACCCTCTGGGTAGCCCTCACAGTCTAACCCCTATGGTTCAACCTATAAGTACCAGAAACCCTCTAGGAGGCACACACAGTCTCACCCCTCTGTTTTAGCTCTGAAAATAATAGACTCTCTGGGGAAGCACTCACCATCAATTCCCCCTATAGTCTTGTATCATGCTAAAGGCTCTCTGGGGAAGCACTCAATGTCTATTCCCCCTGTGGCCCACCTCAAGGAACTACAGACTCTCTGAGGAAGCACTCAACATCAATTCGCCTTATGGTCTCACATCGTAAATTAAGGACACTATGGAGAAGCCCTTCCGTCAATTCTCCCTTTAGTCTACTACTCTAGGTTCTCACAGTCATGAGTGAAACTGAACAAGCTCAGGGCACGTGTAAATTGTCCAAGTAACCTCAAAAACTACTTGGCTATCAACCAAGGCTCAGTAGCAAAACATGGCAGTAGTCCACAATCCTAAAACTAGGCCTGGAAACTGGAAAAACACCAAACATGCAGAATAAGAATAGAAAACATTCAAGGTACAGTAAAGCTACCATAATCACAGGCAAAACATCTACTCTAGTAACCAAGAAAACCAGGTAATACAACAAGGGAAAAACAGGAACACTCAATACCTCATTCAAGGGTATTGGTGGGATTTGCAAAAAATATACATCAACTTTCTACGGAAATGCACAAATCACCTACCATGATCCTAGGAGATCGATATATGTGAACTACGATGACAGATTCCCTTAGAATGATGTAGATCTGAGAAAATGTAAAAAAAATTCAACCTATGATATCATGAAAACTAGTAGGAATAAAGAAACAAGGCTCATGAAGAAGGAAGAAATCACTGATGTGCTTCCAACACAATCGACCGTGTTTGAATCGGAGAATGGACGGTGGGGTGGGAGGTCATGGAAGATTCGGTCGTACGGGTCGCACCTAGGAGAACGAGACCTAAAAGAAGATTAAAATCATGATGGGATGCGACCTCGGTTCATTTAGTGAAAAAAAGAAACGAACATGTCGTGTACTTTTCGAGTACATGACATGTACTGGGTCCTTTCCATACTCCACCAAAATAGGACTCCATGTCACCCCTACACACAGTTTGTGTGTCCCGGGCATAGACAACACATGGCTTTGAGCTGGATCAGAGAACATGGCGTGTACTCAAAAAGTACATGGCATTTACTTTAAAAATTTATAGAAAAATCATTTTTCCTAAAAACTCCAGAAAAAAAAAAGAAAAACATTCCTGAACAAATATCCAGGTTCTTACAAATAGGAGCTCATGGATGATTCAAGCACGGTCGATTACGTTGGATGTGCAGCGGTGAGTTCTTCCGTCTGCTTGAGCATTTTTTCTTGATTCCTCCTTGTTTTCATGATATCGTAGGTTGAGCGTTTTGTTCGTTTTCTCAGATCTACGTCGTTCTAAGGGGAATCTGTCATCGTGGTTCACATATATTGATCTCCTGGGATCAAGGTATGTGGTTTTTTCCTTTCCATAGAATGTTGATGAATATTTTGTGCAAATTCAACCAATACCCTTGAACGGGGTATTACGTGTTCCTGTTTTGCCCTTTTTGTATTTCTTGCATTGCTTGGTTGCTAGAGTAGATGTTTTTCCTGTGATTATGGTAGCTTTATTGTACCTTGAATGTTTTCTATGATTGTTCTACCTGTTTGGTGTTTTTCCCGTTGCCATGCCTAGTTGTAGGATTTTGGACTGATGTCTTATTTTGCTGCTTAGCCTTAGTTGATAGCCAAGTAGTTTTTGAGGTTACTTGGATGATGTACACAGGCGCTGATCATGTTTAGTTTTACTCTGGACTGTGAGAACCTAGAGTAGTAGACCAAAGGGAGAATTGATGGAAGGGCTTCTCCAGAGTGTCTTTAATTTAAAATATGAGACCACAAGGGGGAATTGGCATTGAGTGCTTCCTCAGAGAGTCTGTAGTTCCTGACACGCGCCATAGGGGGAATAGACATTGAGTGCTTCCCCGGAGAGCCTTTAGCATGATACGAGACTATAAGGGGAATTGAAGGTGGGTGCTTCCCCAGAGAGTCTATTAATTTCATAGCGGAACCAAAGGGGTGAGACTATGTGTGCCACCTAGAGGGTTGTTGGTACTTATAGGATTCACCATAGGGGTTAGATAGTGAGAGATACCAAGAGGGTTACCTTTTTCCTTCTTTTTGTTAGATGTTTACTTCTGTACATTATTTTTTAGAACTATTGATTTTATCTACTTGTGATTTCATGTTTACTACTTCTTGTTTTATTACTTTCCTTGTATTCATTGACTATTAGGCACAAATCTTTCTATGATTGGCTACTAGGATTGTATCTCACCAGCAGCTGGTGACCGGGGTTCTTCCATGACTCCTCGTTCAGGAGCAGCACCGCCAGTTTCTCACTAGTCGGGTAACTGGAGTTCTTCCGTCCTTTCGGGCTGAGGTGGAGGTCGAGGCCATGGTAGTCATCAACCAGTTCCTCAGCACCAGCAAGGAGGTTCAGCCCAGGGTGGTCATTCAAGGGTGTAGGGCCGCGGTACAGGAAAATCTTTTTCCGTGGAGTAGACTTATCAGGAGCAGGATCTAGTCCCTTCTACTGTCAGAGGTACAATTTTAGTAGCCTCAGTTTTATCTTCAGCCCTTTTCGATATTGGTGATACACATAGCTTTATCTCTGTTGCATTTGTGCAGAGCCTTGGACATTGCATCTTTTCTTATGCTGACTCGTTGACACAAGACACACATTGGGGACGAGGACATCTAGTGTACGCCAGTGTAGAGAGTTCCCTCTTTTGGTTGTAGTGTATAAATTCATATGGGATATCTATGACCTAGAGATGAAAGGATATGATTTCATCCTTGGCATTAACTGGTTGATTCCCATTCAGGTAGTCTTCGACTATTATTGCCGAAGAGTGAGTTTCGTTTCACCAGAGGGCGAGTCTTTTCTTCATAATGGTGATTGAGACGTTCGGGCGAGTCGGGTAGGACTCGATCATCATGGGCTAGGAGGGGTGACAGCCCATATCACTATTCTTTATCTGGATGACCAGGGGAATCCAAAATTGTACTTTCCTCCAATGGTGTATCGCTTTAGGGACGTCTTTCCAGAGGACTTTTTAGGTTTTCCTCCAGATCATGAGGTAGACTTCTCTATTCAGCTCATGACAGGAGCGGCACCGGTGTCCATTCCTCCCTATAGGATGGCCACACTTGAGTTGCAGTAGCTCAAGAAGTAGTTAGAGGAGATACATGATAAGGGTTTCATCTGAACCAGTACTTCTCCTTGGGGTCCGCCTGTTCTATTTGCAAAGAAGGTAGACGGTACCCTCCGACTTTTTTTGGATTATCGTAAGCTGAACCAGTTGATGGTCAAGAACCAATATCCTTTACCGAGAACTGACGACCTTTTCGATCAGCTTCGAGGATCCCGAGTGTTCTTTAGGATTTACTTGTGGTCTGGTTATCATCAGTTGTGCATTAGACCATCAGATATACCTATGACAGCTTTCAGGAGAAGGTATGGTTTATAAGAGTATACAGTCATTCCCTTCATCCTCACAAATGTGCCTGCAGTTTTCATGGCACTGATGAACTGAGTGTTCCATCCTTACTTGGACTCCTTTGTCATGGTCTTCTTGGATGATATCTTGGTGTACTGTCACACTCGACACGACCATGACACACATCTTGAGATCGTTCAGAGTACACTAAGATAGCACTGGCTTTATACTAGACTCTCAAAGTGCCACTTCTGGATGGATCAGATTCACTTCTTGGGTCACGTCATCTCAGAGGCAGGAGTATCAGTGGACCCATAGAAAGTGAGAGTTGTAGTTTCCTGGGAGCAGCAAAAGAACGTCATTGAGGTACTGATTTTCCTAGGACTGGATGGATAATACAGACGCTTCATTTAGGATTTTTCTCATCGAGCAGCACCTCTGACAGGTCTAACCAAGAAGGGGGTGGAGTTCTTATGGTCAGATTCAAGTGAGTCAGCCTTTAAGGAGCTGAAAGGGAGTTTGATGTCAGCACCGATACTACTCTTGATAGAGCCAGGAAAGAACTACACTGTTCATTATGATGCTTAAGGTATCGGGTTGAGAGTCGTACTTATGCAGGGGGATGGAGTTGTTGTGTACGGGTATCAACAGTTGAGGCCACATGAGAGGAACTACCCGACGCACGATCTGGAGTTGGCAGATGTTCTTCATTCCGTACGCTGTTGGAGACACTGTCTGCTGGGAGATCACTTTGTGGTCTTCACCAACCACAAGAGTCTCAAGTATATTTTCACTCAGCGAGATATGAACCTAAGACATCACAGGTGGGTTGAGTACCTTCAGTCCTTTGATTTTGGGCTTGACTATATGCCGAGGAAAGGCAATGCAGTGGAAGATGTGTTGAGTAGGAGAACTCAAATTCAGGCAGTTCAGTAGGCCATCAGTGAGTGGCAGCTGATGGCTATGTTCTCTGAGATGCATCTAGGGGTGCATGACAGATAGGGATAGACCTTCATATCTTCTGTAGCTGTTACCTCTTCACTTCCTGATCGGGTATGGATGAGGCAGTTATCAGACTCTAAATGCTTAGTCATGCAGGAGAGTGTGTCAGGAGAGGACCCTCTTCCAGGATGGGCAGTGGGCGAGGATGAGATCTTGGGGTTCCAGGGACGCGTATGGGTGCCAGCAGACATACACGAGGAGTTGATGCAGGATCTTCATTCCTCAGTTTGGGCAGTTCATCCTTGCATCACCAAGATGTATCAGGATCTTCATCGCCAGTACTAGTGGCCAAGTATGAAGAAGGATGCTTCGAGTTTAGTCATGAGATGTTCTACTTGCCAGCAGGTGAAGGCAGAGAACCAGTGACCATCAGGACTTTTACAGCAACTACCCATTTCGGAGTGGAAGTGGAATGATGTCACGATTAACTTCGTGACTGGGTAGCTGGGGTCTCCTTGAGTGAACGATGTCGTTTGGGTTGTCATCGACAGGCTTACGAAGGTTGCACAGTTCTTGACGATTAAGGAGACCTTCAGTGTTGATGATCTTGAACGACTTTACATTCAATAGATCATTCATCTACATGGAGTTCCACACTCCATTGTTTCACAAAAGGATTCGCGCTTTACCACTCAGTTCTGGCAGGGACTTCAGAAGGCCTTGGGTTCACAGGGTATTTTGAGTACAACATACCATCCCCAGATTGATGGCCAGTCCTATTGCACGATCCAGGTGCTTGAGGATATGCTCTGAGCTTGCATTCTGGACTTTGGCGGTTCTTGGGTGAAACATACCCCTCTGGTAGAGTTCGCCTAAAACAACAGTTTCTAGGTGACCATTCAGATGGTGCCATATGAGGCTTTGTACGGTAGGTGATGCCGATCACCCTTATGAAGGATGGAGGTAGGATAGCTAGATTTGCAAGGACCTCATCTTGTTCAGGAGACCTCAGAGAAGATAGATATGATTTGGAAGCAGATGGCTACAGCACGGTCTCGACAGATGTCTTATGCTGATCAGCGGAGATGACCTCTAGAGTTCGAGGTCGGGGATCAATTTTTTATGCGTGTCGTACCGAGGATAGGACATAAGAGGATTCGAGGATAGGGTAAGAATTCACTGTAGTACATCGGGCCATTTGAGGTCTTGGAGAGAGTGGGGCCGGTCGCTTATTGGTTGCAGCTACCTCAGAGGTATTGGGTCATGCACGACGTCTTCCACATCTCTCAACTCTGACGTTACATTTCAGACCCGTCTCACACCTTTCAGCCAAAGGAAATCGAGATTGAAGCGGATGCATCGTTTGAGGATCATCCTATCCATATTTTCGATCGTGGTACGAAGGTCCTCCGTGGTTGGTCTGTTCCTCTAGTACGAGTGTTATGGCAGCATGGGTGAGTACAGGTCGAGACCTGGGAGAGGGAGCCCGATGTATGATCGCAGTGGCCGAAACTGTTTGGGAATTCTTCTTCTACGTCCCGTTAGGGAAATTCAGGGATGAATTTATTTAATGGGAGATGTTTGTAAAAACCCGTATCTTCATTCAGGTATGTTTTTTTTCTATATTTTTTAAGAAAAATGATTTTTCTGGAAATTTTTGAAGTACACGTCGTGTACTTTCTAAGTACATGTCGTGTACTCTGATCCGGCTCGAAGCCGTGTGATAGACATGCCCGAACCACACACACGGTGTGTATGGGAGATGTGGAGGCTGATTTTGGCTGAGTACGGAAAGGACCCAGTACACGCCGTGTACTCTAAAAGTACACGTTGTGTACATTTTTGTCACTAAATGAACCGGGATTGCGTCCCATCACGTTTTTTATCTTCTTTTAGGTCTCTTTCGTCCGGGAGCAACCCGTACGTCCGAATATTCCTCGATCTCCCACCATGTTGTCTCTTCTCTGATTCAAGCATGGTCGATTGCATTGGAAGTGCAGCGGTGAGTTCTTACTTCTACTTGAGCATTGATTCTTGTTTCCTCCTTGTTTTCAAGATATCGTAGGTTGAGCATTTGTGCGTTTTCTTAGATCTACATCGTTCTAAGGGGAATCTGTCATTTTGGTTCACATATATCAAACTACTGGGATCAATGTAAGTGGTTTGTGCCTTTCCATAGAATTTTGATGAATATTTTGTGCAAATTCCACCAATATCCTTGAATGGGGTATTGCGTGTTCTTTTTTTTCCTTGTTGTATTACCTGCTTTTCTTGGTTTCTATAGTAGAATTTTTTCCTGTGATTATGGTAGATTTACTGTACCTGGAATGTATGCTATTCTTGTTCTGACTGTTTGGAGTTTTTCCAGTTTCCATGCCTAGTTGTAGGATTGTGGATTGCTGCCTTGTTTTGCTGCTGAGGCTTAGTTGATATCCAAGTAGTTTTTGAGGTTACTTGGACGATGTACATGCACGCTGAGCATGTTTAATTTAACTCATGAATGTGAGAAACTAGAGTAGTAGAACAAAGGGATAATTGATGGAAGGGCTTCTCCAGAGTGTCTTTAATTTAGGATGTGAGACCACCAGGGGAATTGACGTTGAGTTCTTCCTCAGAGAGTCTGCAGTTCCTCAATGTGGGCCACAGGGGGAATAGACGTTGAGTACTCCCCCAGAGATCCTTTAGCATGATACAAGACTATAGGGGGAATTTATGGTGAGTGCTTCCCCAGAGATTCTATCATTTTCAGAGCTAATCCAGAGGGTTGTGACTGCGTGTGCCTCTTAGAGGGTTGCTGGTACTTATAGGTTGAACCATATGGGTTAGGCTGTGAGAGCGACCCAGAGGGTTACATGTTTTCTCCTTGGTGTTGGATTCTTAATTGTGTAATTTATTTGTCAAAACTATGGATTGTAGATCCTTGTGCATTCATATTTATTGCTTCTTCTTTTATTACTTTACTTGTATTCATTGACTGTTAGGCACAAATCATTGGGTGATTGCCTACTGGGATTTTATCTCACACCCTGTTTGGGCCATGCTTTTGGGCCCAAGAAGACTATGTTTCTACAAGTATACATAATGGAAAGCACCCTTCTACTTCAGGATCTTGATTGCGCTGGAGCTGGAGAGCATGGGACCGAGCCGGGGCTCGCGATACTGAGGAGTTTATTTTGTTTTTCTTTTTCACTTGTTTTCAGTTGTATTCCAGCACGTTGTTGTGTTTGATGCTTTCCATAGATACATTTACCTGCTACATCATTGTCATTGATTATATATATATATTCATTGTTTACGCTGTTTGGTTTCTGCTATTATGCATGTTGTTACTGCTTCTACAGTTGACTATTGTTTTTACCTGTATACCTTACCGAATGAGGGCATAGTTTCCCCAACGACTCACCAAGACCCTCGCTGCTAGTAGGCAGCCTCTGTAATTCGAGGAAACACACTTGAGGTCATGTGGAGAACCGGGTATGGGGCACTATAGCACTCGTACCAGAGGAACATACTGCCCATGGAGGTCTTTCATACAGCGATCAACAATCCAAATAGGATTCTCCTTGAACGACTTATCTACTTAAAACTCGACTTCCTCTGGCTGAAAAGCGTGAGACGGGTCTAAAAAGTTTTGTTGGAGTTGAGAGACATGGAAGACGTCATGCATGGCCCGATACCTCTGAGGTAGCTGCAACTGATAGGCGACCGACCCCACTCTCTCCAAGACCTCAAACGGCCTGACGTACCATGGTGAAAGATTAACCTATCTCTGAATCCTCTTGTGTCCTATCCTCAGTGCAACATGTAGGAAAACCTGATCACCGAACTCAGACTCCAGAGGTCGTCTCCACTGATCATCATAAGACTTCTGTTGAGACCATGATGTAGTCATCCACTTCCGAATCATCTCTATCTACTCTGAGGTCTCCTGAACAAGACAAGGTCCTAGCAAAGATGCCTCTCCTTCCTCCAGCCAGCATAAGGGTGACTTGCATGGCCTACTATACAAAGCGTCGTATGGATCCATCTGAATGGTCACCTAGAAATTGTTGTTTTAGGCGAAATCCACCAGAGGTATATGTTTCTCCCAAGAACCGCCAATGTCTAGAATGCATGCTTGGGGCATATCCTCAAGCACCTGGATCATGCACTCAGACTGGCCATCAGTCTGGGGATGGTATACTGTACTCAAAAGTACCTGTGTACCCAAGGCCTTCTGAAATCCCTTCCAGAATCGATAAGTAATGTGCACATCCCTGTCTGAAACAATGGAGTCTGGAACTCCATGAAGACGAACAATCTCTCGGATGTAATGTTTTCCTAGATCATCAACAATGAAGGTCTCCTTAATCGGCAAGAAGTGCACACCCTTCATAAGACTGTTGAAAACAACCTAAACATCATCGTTCCCTCAAGGGGACCTCGAAAAACCTGTCAAGAAATCCATCGTGACATCGTTCCACTTCCACTCTGGAATGGGTAGCTGCTGTAAAAGGCATGCTGGTCGCTGGTGTTCTGTCTTCACCTACTGACAAGTAGAACATCTCATAACGAAACCAGCAACATCCTTCTTCATACCTGGTCACCAGTGCTGGAGATGAAGATCCCTATACATCATGTTGATTCCAGGATGAACTTCCCAAACTGAGGAATGAAAATCCCGCATCAGCTACATGCGTATGTCAGATGGCACCCATACGCGTCGCTAGAACTGCAAGATCTCATCCTCACCCACTGCCCATCCAGGAAGAGGGTCCTCTCCTGACACACTCTCCCACATGACTAAGCCTTCAGAGTCTGATAGCTACCTCATCTGTACATGATCAAGAAGTGAAGATGTAATGGCTACAGAAGATAAGAAGGTCTATCCCTATCTGTCGTGCACCTCTAGATGCATCTCAAAGAACAGATCCATCAGCTGCCACTTACTGCTGGCCTCCTGAACAGCCTGAATCTGAGTTCTCCTACTCAACGCATCTTCCACTGCGTTTCCTTTCCCCGGCGTATAGGCAAGATCAGAATCAAAGGACTGATGGTAATCAACCCACCTGCGATGTCTTAGGTTCAGATCCCACTGGGTAACAATATATTTGAGACACTTGTGGTACGTGAAGACCACAAAGTGCTCTCCTAGCAGATTGTGTCTCCAATAGCGTAAGGTATGAACGACAGCTGCCAACTCAAGATCGTGTGTTGGGTAGTTCCTCTCATGTGGCCTCAACTACTGAGACCCATACACAACGACTCCATCCCCATGCATAAGCACATCTCCCAGTCCGATACATGATGCATTATAGAAAACAGTGCAGTTCTTTCCTGGATCGGGAAAGACTAGTATCAGTGCTAACGTCAACCTCCCTTTCAACTTCTGAAAGGCTGACTCACAAGAATATGACCATATGAACTTCGCCCCCTTCTTGGTCAGACCTGTCAAAGGTGCTTCTAGATGAGAAAAGTCCAGAATGAAGCATTTGCAGTATCTAGCTAGCCGAAGGAAACTTGGTACCTCAAAGACATTCTTCAGCTGTTCCCAGGAAACTACAACTCTCACTTCCTCTGGGTCCATTGATACTCTGGACTCTGAGATGATGTAACCCTAGAAGTGAATCTGATCCATCCAGAAGTGGAACTTCGAGAGTTTAGCATAAAGTCGATGCTCTCTCAGTGTACTCAAAACGATATCAAGATGTGTGGCATGGTCGTGTCGAGTGTGAGAGTACACCAAGATATCATCCACAAATACCACGACAAAGGACTCGAAGTAAGGATGGAACACTCGGTTCATCAGTGCCATGAAAACTGCAGGAGCGTTCATGAGATCGAACGACATGACTGTATACTCGTATAGACCATACATGCTCCTGAAGGCTGTCAAAGGTATATCCGATGGTCTAACGCGCAACTGATGATAACCTGACCTCAAGTCAATCTTATAGAACACCCAGGCTCCTCGAAGCTGACCAAAAAGGTCGTCAATTCTCAGAAAAGGATATCGGTTCTTGACCGTCAACTGGTTCAGCTTCTGATAATCCACACAAAGCTGAAGGGTACAGTCTGCCTTCTTTGCAAACAGAACAGGCAAACCCCAAGGAGAAGTACTGGGTCAAATGAAACCCTAAGACTATAGCTCCTCCAACTGCTTCTTGATCTCCTACTACATAGGTGTGGCCGCCCTATATGGAGGAATGGACACCGGTGCCACTCCTGGCACGAGTTCAATAGAAAAGTGTACCTCACGCTCCGGAGGAAAACCTGAAAATTCCACTGGAAATACATCCCTGAAGCGATCCACCACTAGAGGAAAGTCCAATTGTGGAGTCCCCTGGTCATCCAGATAAAGACTAGCGATCTGGGCTGTCACCTCTCCTAGACCAAGATGCTCGAGTCCTGCCCGACTCACCCGAACGTCCCACACGCCTTTATGAAGAAAAGAATTGCCCTCTGGTGAAATGAAACTCACTCTTTGGTGATAATAGTCGATGACATCCTGAAATGGAATCAACCAATCCATGCCGAGGATGACATCAAATCCTGTCATCTCTAGGACATAGAGATCCCATAAGAAGCGATACCCTGCGACCTCGAGAGGGCAATCTCTACACTGGCGTACACTAGATGTCCTCATCCCCAAAGGTGTGTCTAGTGTCAATGAGTCGGCAGAAGAGAAGACATAGATTCTAAGCCTCTCCACAACAGCAACATCGATAAAGCTATAAATACAACCAGTGTCTAAAAGAGATGAAGATAATACTGAGGCTACTAAAATCGTACGCTGGATAGTAGAAGGGCGGGAGATCTGCTCACAGGTGAACATCTTCCAGCTGACTTCCATTACTTCCATCATCAACCAGGCACTGATTGTGGCGCACAATCTGAGAGACTCTAGAGACGCGAGCTAGAGAATAAGTGGGACGAGATATCCATGGACTTCGTGACAGGATTAACATGCACGTCCAGGGGACACGATGCCATCTGGGTGATCGTTGATCGACTCACCAAGTCGGACCACTTCCTATCTATACGAGATCAGAGTTCAGTAGAGAGCTTGGGACGCCTCTACGTGCAGGAGATAGTTTGACTTCATGGAGTACCATCCACGATCGTCTCAGATCATGATGCTCATTTCACATACCAGTTTTGTAAGGGAGTGCATGAAGATTTTGGGACCCAGTTACACTTGACCACAACATTTCATCCCCAGAATGATTGTCAGAAAGAGCCGACCATCCAGGTCCTGGAGGATATTCTATGAGCTTTCATACATGACTTCGGTCATAGCAGGGAGGATCACTTACCACTGGTGGAATTTTCTTATAACAATTTTTATCATTCCACTATTGGTATGGAACTATTTGAGGCTCTATACAGGAGACCTTGCAGGTCACCACATTGCTGGACTGACCCGAAAGAGTCAGCACTCATGGGCCGAGAGATGGTGAGAGCTACTACAGAGAAGGTGTAGGTCATCCAGGAGTGGATGAAGACTACATAGAGACAGAAAAAGTCTTATGCTAACTAGAGACTGAGGCCATTGGAGTTCGATAAAGGAGACCATGTGTTCCTTCGGGTCTCACCTCTATGGGGATGTCAGAGATTTGGCCATGGTGGCAAGCTATCTCTAAGGTTCATTGGCCCTTTTTAGATTTTGAGTAGAGTTGGAGAGGTGGCGTATCGCTTGGCTCTACCTCCTCCGATGGACCAGGTACACAACATCTTCCATGTGTTGCAGCTACGGAGGTACGTGCATGATCCATTGCACGTCATCGACTGCGGTGAGCTGGACATCAATAATGGAGCGACCTTCGCTGAGTACCCAGTGGAGATCAAGGATCGACTGGAGAAGATCATTCATGGACGAGCTATTCCTTTGGTGCATGTCCAGTGGAAGCACGAGAATCTCGAGGAGAGCACGAGGGAGTAGGAGGCTCAGATTCGCGTGCAGTACCCACATGTTTTTGAGTAGCCTTTTTTTTGTATTTTCAGGGATGTAGAAGCCCTAAGGTGGGTGTGATGTAATGTCCCAGATTTTTCCATGTATTATTTTAATATTATATGGGAATTAATTCGAGACTAGGCTCTGAAACGACGTGCAGTTCCAAGGCCCAGAAAGCCCAAAACAAATGTTTGAATTTAGTTAAATAATCAAATTACGTGCGTGCAGTTTTCCTGAAAAAGTGGAATAACTCCCGAATGGGTGATGATATCAGAAATTTGAGGTCACCGTTGTGTTAAGAACAACGATTTTGCCTAAGGCGAGGCCTAACATCGGTCGGTGCAGGTCGATGGTGAAATCTGGTTTTTGGAGGCAACAGTAATAAAATATTTAATTTAAAATGTTTTATTTAGACCTTGTTACGTCAAATATATATTATACTTTAAATAGAGATTACACAGTGGATCAAAGTTACAATCCCCATAACCCTGATTTCCCCTTGGAGGGTCTGGGAAAGCTCTGGAGGAAACACCCAACACGGCGACGGGAATCTTGAAGGATTTCGTCAGCGACGATGACGCGACGACCAGATCTTCTCCAACGAACGCTGCGGAAATCTAGGTAGGATGTCGTTGTGATTTTATTCTTCCCTGTTTTTGATTTCTACGACGAAAGCGGACTAATCCATGAATAGATTAGCCCACGAATCAATCATTCTTGTGGGATGGGCTTTTACGGGGATTTGATTCTTGCTATTTTTTGGTTTCGTTCAACCTTATAACGGTGACAGACCAAGATCGACACGAAAATCAATCGAGGTTTGTCCCTCTCGATTTGTGTGTGTCTCTTCCACATATTTATCAAGTTCTTCATGAGTGTTCTTCGCGTTCTTCATGGGACGAGGAATAACGGATTGTTGTACACCCGTTGTGTGACGCAACAATCCCAAATTGAAGATCTGGAATCGGTACGACCCTACGGAGGTGTGGATGCGGTGGCGATGGACGGATCGATGCAGATTGGAAGAAATCGTTCTTTGAACGATTTCTGCACGGGTGACTGGAATCAGATTTTGGAGCCGATTGAAGGCCTGAAACCAATGGTTTCGGCATCAAGATGATGAGGTAACCCAAAATCTTGAGTTTCTCGGCAAACAGATGGCTGAATCAAATTCTGGAGGATCAGCGGAGGCGCGCTGAGGAAGATGACCTTTCTAGAAAAATCCCGACTACAAGTCGTGTAGTATGGGCTACACGGCATGTGTTTGTCCGTAGGGTTATCCGGCATGTACTTTTAGAGTACATGGGAACGATCTGGGTACACGACCATGGACATGTCGTGTATACCCATCGTCGTCCAGTCCTGACCAGATACACGAGATACCCCGTGTACTGGTACACGGGCAGGCGACACAGACACTGGCAGATGCCGTGTCTGATCACCTAGGCTTGCTCCGTGTACGCTGGGCATGTGCCCATTCATGGTCTCTTCCCATGTCCATGTCACCTACCCGTGTACCAGTACACGGGGTATACTGTGTACCTGGTCGGGTCTGGCCGGGGAGGGGTATACACGGTGTGTCCATGGCTGTGTACCCTGCCAGTGCCGGTGTATTATCGGAGTACACGCCGGGTAACCCTACCGATGAACACACGCAGTGTATCCTATACTACAAGGTGTGTAGTCGGGATTTTTCCAGAAATTCCGTCTTCCTCTGCGCACCTCGGCTGATCCTCTGGACTTCGATTCAACCATCTGTTTTCCGTGAAACTCAAGATTCTAGATCACCTTGTCATCGTGATGCTGAAACCATGTGTTTCAGGCCTTTAATCGGCTCCAAAATCTGATTCCGGTCACTCATGCAGAAATCGTTTGAAGAACGATTTCTTCCTATATTCTTTGATCCATCCGTCACCACCGCAGTCACACCTCCGTCGGGTCGTACCGATGCCAGATCTTCAATTTGGGATTGTTGCATCACACAACGGGTGCGCAACGATCCGTTGTTCCTCATCCCGTGATGAACGTGAAGAATACTCACGAAGAACGCGATAAATTTGGGGAAGAGACACACACAAATTGAGAGGGACGAACCTTGATCGATGTTTGTGTTGATCTTGGTCCATAAATGTTAGAAGGTTGAATGAAACCAAACAATAACAAGAATGAAATCCCCAAAATCCCTGAAAAAGGCCATCCCAGAAGAACGATCGAACCGCAAGCTATTCTATTCCTGTATTAGTCCGCATTCATTGTAGAAATCAAAATCTTGGAATAATAAAATCACAATGACATCCTATCTGGATTTCCGCGGCATTCGTTAGCGAAGATCCGGTCGTCGCGTCGTCATCACCAACGAAATCCATCATGAATGTTGCCCCCGCGTTGGGGGATTCCTCCAGAGCTTTCCCAGAGCCTACAGGGGAAAATCAGGGTTATGAGGATTGTAACCCTGATCCCCTGCGTAATCTCTTTTTAAAGGATAAGAGCTATTTGACGTAACAAGGTTTAAATAAAATATTTTAAATAAAATATTTTAATACTATTGCATCCAAAAAACATATTTCACCACCAACCTGCACCAGCCGATGTTAGGCCTCGCCTTAGGTAAAATCACTGTTCTGAACGCATTAGTGCCCTCATATTTTTGATCCGAGAACCCATTCAGGAGTTATTCCACTCTTTCAAGAAAACCGCGTGCGTGCGTAATTTAATTATTAAATTAAATACAAACATTTGTTATGGGCTCATTGAGCCTCAGAACTGCATGCCGTCTCAGAGCCTGGTCTCGAATTAATTCCCATATAATACTAAAATAATTCATGGAAAATTCTGGGACATTACATCACACCAACCTTAAGTATTTTACGTCCCAAAAAAGCCAAAACAACGGCTACTCAAAAAGATGTGAGTACTACACGTGAATCTGAGCCTCCCACTCCAACGTGCTCTCCTGGAGATTCCCTTGCTGCCAACGGACATGCACCAATGGAATAGATCATCCACGAAGGATCTTCTCCTGCCGATCCTAGATCTCCACTGGGTACTCAGCGAAGGTCGCCCCATTGTCAATGTCCAGCTCGCCCTAGTCGATTACATGCGATGGATCATGCACGTACCTCCGTAGCTGCAACACATGGAAGACGTTGTGTACCTGGTCCATCTGAGGAGGTAGAGCCAAGCGATACGCCACCTCTCGAACTCTACTTAGAATCTGAAAAGGGCCAACGAACCTCAGAGATATCTTGTCGCCCCGACCAAATCTCTACAATCCCCGTCGAGGTGAGACCCGAAGGAACACATGGTCTTATTTCTTGAACTCAAAGGTCCTCCTTCTTCGGTCTTCATAAGACTTTTTCTGACTCTGTTTAGTATTCATCCACTCCTATATGACCAACAGCTTCTCTGTAGTAGCTCTCACCATCTCTGGGCCCATTAGTGCTGACTCTCCCGGGTCAGTCCACCAAAGTGGCGACCTGCACGGTCAGCCGTATAGAGCCTCGAATAGTGCCATACCAATAGTGGAATGATAACTGTTTTTATAAGAAAATACCTCTAGTAGTAGGTGATCCTCCAAGCTACGACCGATGTCAAGGATGCAAGATTGTAGCATATCCTCCTGGACCTGGATGGTCCACTATGTCTGACCATCAGTTTGATGATGAAACGTTGTGCTCAAGCGTTACTGGGTCCCAAAAGCTTCATGAAATCACTTCCACAACCGGGATGTGAAATGAGAATAACGATTTGAGATGATCATGGAGGGTACTCCGTGATGTCAAACTATCTCCTCCATGTAGAGCGTCCCAAGCTCTCTACTGGACTCTGCTCTCGTATGGCTAGGAAGTGGGCCGACATGGTGAGTCAATAAACGATCACCCAGATTGCATCGTTCCCCCTAGACGTGCGTGGTAAACCTGTCACGAACTCCATGGATATACCATCCCACTTCCACTCTGGCACCTCAAGGGGCTGACCAAAACCTACTGGAACCTGGTGCTCAACCTTTACTTGGTGGTAAGTAAGGCACTGAGAAAAAAACTCTACCACACTCTTATTTATTCCTAGCCACCAAAACTGACGTTGGAGGTCCTGATACATCTTTTCCACACCTGGATGCACTGCCAAAGGGGATGTATGGAACTCCCTCAGAAACTCCTCCCACAATGTCACTGGTACTGCCATGCGACCTCTGAAAAGGACAATGTGCTCCCCAACTACTGAATATCCATCAGCAGCATCACCTGTGGATATCTGAGCACGTAGAGTCTCACTGCTAGAATCCCCACGTTGTGATTCCCAGACTCACTGTAAGAGTGGATGGGTAATAACCATCGACTAAAGTTAAGTTCCCTCATCTCCATCTAAGAAGGACAACTGAAAAGAGCCAACTACCTTGTCGCCTCATCTAGAATATGTGAACTGGATTTCTTACTGATAGCATCTTCCACCATGTTCCCCTTCCCAGGAGTATAAATGATCTCAATGTCGTAATCCTGGAGGAACTCAAGCCATCGCCTCTGTCTCAAATTCATATCCTTCTGAGAAAATATATATCTGAGACTATTGTGATCAGACTAGACGGTAAACTGTTGGACCATCAGGTTGTGCCGCAACATCATCAATGGGAAGACTACCGCAACTAACTCAAGATCATGGGTCACATTGTTCTACTCATGTGGCCTCAAATGATGTGAGCGATAGGAAATAACCGCTTGCCTCTGCATCAGGACACAACCATGCCCGGTTCTCGATGCGTCGATGAACACTATGTACTCAACAACCCCCTCCGGTAATCTCATGATCGGGGCCCTCGTCAGACTCTGTCTCAACTGCTGGAAAGCCTGCTGGCATCTCTCGGTCCACATGAAAGGGTGTCCCTTTCGGGTCAAAGCTGTCGTGGGTGCTATAATCCTAGAGAAATCATGGATGAATCTCTGATAGTAGCCTTCCAACCCAAGGAAACTCCGCACCTCTGTCACGCTCTTGGGTGGCTCCCAAGCTAGCACTGCCTCCACCTTTGCTGGGTCCACTGCTACAACATCCGCTGAGATAATGTGCCCTAGAAAGTGGACCTCCTGTAACCAGAACTGACACTTCGTGAGTTTCCCATACAACTGGTGCTCTCAGAGTGTGTTCAGAACCCTCATTCGGTGTCTCGCGTGCTCCTCTTCAGACGCAGAGTACAAGAGGATATCATCAATGAAAACCACTAAAAACTGGTCTAAATAGGGCTGAAAGATCAGGTTCATGAGTCCCATGAACACTTCCGGGGCATTCGTCACGCCAAAGGGCATCACCATGTACTCATAGTGACCGTAGCGACATCAGAAAACCGTCTTTGGTATATCCCCATCTCGTATCCTCAACTGGTGATAGCTTGATCGTAGATAAACCTTTGAGAACCATCGTTCCCCTCTCAAATGGACAAAGAGGACATAGATCCTCGGTAGTGGATACTAGTTCTTCACGGTCACATGATTTAAGCGCCTGTAATCCACACACAGCCTCAAGCTCCTGTCCGCCTTCTTGGAAAACAGCACTGGGGCTACCCAGGGTGAAACGTTGGGTCTCACAAAGCCATTCATCTGCAAGTTGTCCAACTGCATCCTCAGCTCATGAAGCTCTTTAGGAGCCATCTGATAAGCCGATGCTGATATGAGGGTCATCCCGTGTTGCAAATCAATGCAGAAATCTATCTCTCAACAGGGAGGTAGCCTGGGGACATCCTCCGGAAAGGCGTCCTCATACTCATCCACCACTGCTGGAAACTGGAAACTTGTAACTTCTACTGCCCCATGGGCTAGGCTAGCCAACTGTTGTGAAATCGGTTCTGCCCTCCTATGCACGAGTCCATCCTACGCTGCATGGGTATCTCTTTCACCGAAAAAGGAGAACCTCATCCCATCACTGCGGACACACCTCACCCTTTTCCAAAAACAATCAATCTGGGCATGAACAGGGGATAACCAATCCTTACCAAGAATGACATCATAAGGCCTCGACACTACCCCCAAGAGTTTCCAGCCGAAAATCTCATATCCAAGGGTCCGGTCACACTACTTGCAAAGGTGTGTGATCTCTGAATCTTCTCCAGTCGGTGTTTCTATTCGTAAGGGTCGAGTCAACAACACAACTGGAATCTCAAGGTCTCAAACAAGATAAGAATCCCGAAAGGAATGACTAGAACATTTGTCTATCAATACGACATCCAAAGTAGAAAATACATAGATAGTACCTCTAATCATTGCGGGAGTACCTCGGTCATAAGACTCTACCTCCTACAGCTGCCCCTTCCTCTGTCCACCAGCTCTTTTGAGCTAGGGGAGAACCTCTTGGGAGTGGTGGTGGAAAAGGGTCAAAATTCCGACCACCTCCAACTCCTCTCCCAGCATCTCTTCTATGTACACTGCCTCACGGATCTTCCTGCTCCACACGTTGCCTCTGCCTCGGTGTTCCATCCACTACACCTGTGTCAGTAGTACGGCAGGTCGGACAATCTCGAGCGAGATGTCCCCTACCGTCACATGAGTAACATCGCCTCTCTCGAGGCTAGCTGGATGCGCCCTGTGAACCCTGTACGGCCGATCCTCTATCCTATGATCTCCTCTGGAAATGTCTTCCACGCCTGGGTCCCTGACGTCGTTTCCCTGCCACTAAGGTCTCTACTCTAGCTCTCCCACTACTGACAATTTCTGGTTGTCCTTGCTCTTCCAAGAAGCTCTTGACAACCAAAGACCACTCGATCACCCAAGAATAAGTAGGAATGCTCATAGGGAAGATGCTAGATCGGATATCTCGGCGCAAGCCCCAGTCAAAAGTCCGAGCTCTGATGTACTAATCTCTAACCATATCCATCGAGTACCGTGAGAGGTCGGTAAACCTCGATGAATAGTCAGCCACTGAAATGGTTCCCTGTTGGAGTTGAAGGAGCTCCTGTATGCGTACTCCTCTCAGGGTGAACAGTGAAAACTCATCTCTAAAGAGATGCTCAACCTCCGGCCATGAAAGAGTCGCCTCATCGTGAGTATGGATGACCAAACTCCACCATCGCCCTGCTGAGCCCTGTAGAAGGCTCGCTGCCAGGATCACCATATGGTATGCTGGTGTCCTGACCAAATGGAAGACTTTGGCCATTGACTCAAGCCAGTCCTCTGCTACCTGAGGGTCTGGATCACCTCGAAACTTGAGGGGTCTCTGTCTCTGAAACTCGTTGAGTGCGCTTAGCCTGCGCTCATCCTCCACTGGTACAGCAGGCACCAAACACTGCCCCACAGGTGGCAGGATAACTGGCACACCACCTGGTGGTAGAACTTTGGGATCTGGTCCCTGTATCGAAGCTTCATCACTGAGGAGGTCATCCTCGTGATTGGGTTGCTGGATCCTAGAGGATGATCATCACATAGGCATCCTGTTTAGGAAGCAAGATGTATCACAGTTAGTGATTATATCTGTAGAGATGACTTAAGAAGGATATGGAAACCACAACCCATTCCTATATGACGCGTGTACCATTATTTCCCCCCTATGAAACTAGTTTTTTCATATTCCGAGTCGAAAATCATGTTATCAGTGCCCTGGTGTATGGATAAGTCAGCCGCCGCACCAACACTGAGGTCCCTTTCCTGAGAGCCGAACTCGAAACACTTCACATTGTTGCCCCAAACCAACTCACAGACTCTTGGTCCTAAGTTAGAACCGACCACCTATGATACCACTCTGTCACGACCTATCCTGATGGGGTCCGAGTTACAACTCCCCAAGCCCACCTCCAATAGACCTGGGGCTGGTGACTAGAACTATGTAGGCATGCTACTATCATGGGAGGCATTTCTTATAAACCTGTACACACGCACCCACATCTCTATTCCCACAAAGCTGAAAAGTAGAAACTACTAAAAAATAGAGGATGCAATGCATGCACTAAAACCCAACAAATAGAGTACGACAGGAAAGTGAAGTACAGTAAAGTAAAACCCTGGGCCAAAAGAACAAGCCCACCAAAAGAAAGTCTACAACAAAGTCCAACCGGTAGAGAAAGGTACTGGGACTGCAACCTGTTTCTGAAGGAACACACCTCGGCCTGTCTGATCTCACTAAGCTCCATCCGGTCCTGGTTTACCTAGAATCCTGTCAAAGGCTCGCTCGTCCGCACAAGACATGACACATGCAGGAAAAGCCCGTGCATGGGTGAGTATAACAATACCCAGTAGGACACCCCGAAAACCACAAAGGAAATACAGCAAAGGAAAATACCACGAAGAAAGGTACAATCATTTCTACACAGTATATGACTACAGAACATATAACAAGAATATCCAGATATACTCATACACCACCGACCATTGCGATACTGCCACTAGGATCCTTCTCGAAGATTCCACTAAGAATACCATCGGGAGAACACACTCCTAGGCCTGAAGAGAGAGAGATACGAAGTACTAGTTCCAAGAGAACACACACCACAAGTGACATGGGAACATGATGCTCAGGTGAGGATCACAACCAAGCCATGGGGTGATTCTGACAACTCAGTTTGAGCCAATCCGCTATGTAGAGGATTTGTGCCTGGGTAAAGTTGGTCACGTCGATACCAAGAACTGTAAATAGGGTTCCAAGAATAAATATAGGATTTGGATCTAAGTCTAATAGAGGGGATTCCAACAACTCTATTCAGGGAGTTCTGCTAAAGGTATCACACCCCTGTTTAAAGGAAATGATACCCGAACCTTCAGGGAAAAGACCAAGGGTACGAACCCTAAGAAGGCTAGTCCAAGTCACAGAAGACAAGTGGATCAAGTCATGAAAATAAGGTTACACAACATGTAGTGTGGTTACATGCCGTGTTCCTTAACCCCGGGTATTGCCCGTGTAAACGGCCCGTGTCCTTCGTTCAAGCCATGAAAAACAAAACTACATGGCGTGTAGAAAAGAACACGCTGTGTTCCTTGACCCCAGGTACTTCCTGTGTAAACGGCCCGTGTCCTTCAGCTTTTCAGATAAAAAGAAACTACACGGTGTGTAGAATAATCACACACCGTGTCCAATCACCTGGGCTCGCTCCGTGTACACTGGCCATGTGCCCGTACATGGTCTTTTCCCGTGTCCGTGTCGCCTTCCCGTGTACCAGTACATGGGGTATCCCATGTTTCTTGTTGGGTCTGGCCGGGGAGGGGTGTACATGGCATGACCCTAGCCATGTACCCTTCCCATGCCCGTGTACTCTTGGAGTACACACTTGGTAACCCTACTGATGAACAGATGCTATGTAGCGCAGACTAAACAGCGTGTAGTCGGAATGTTTCCAGAAACTCCGTCTTCCTCCGCGCACATCGGCTGATCCTCTGGAATTCGATTCAGCCATCTTTTTGCCGTGAAACACAAGATGCTGGATCGCCTCGTCATCGTAATACTGAAAACATGGGTTTTAGGCCTTTAATAGACTCCAAAATATGATTCTGGTCACTCGTGAGGAAATCATTTGAAGAACTATTTCTTCTAATCCTCTTCGATTCGTCCATCGCCACCGCAGCCGAACCTCTGTTGGGTCGTACCAATGCCAGATCCTCAATTTGGGACTGTTTCATCGCACAATGGGTGCAAAAAGATCTGTTGTTCCTCATCCCATGAAGAACGCAAAGAACACTCATGAAGAACGCGATAAATTTGTGGATGAGACACACACAAATCGATAGGGATGAACCTTGATCGATGTTCACGTCGATCTTGGTCCGTCATCGTTAGAAGGTTGAACGAAACGAAACTATAACAAGAATAAAATCCCCAAAATATCCACAAAATCCCATCCCGCAAGAATGATAAACCCACGGGCTAAGAAGTTCGTGGATTAGTCTGCGTTCATCTTAGTATTCAAAAACGTGGAAGAAGAAAATCACAACGACATCCTACCTGGATTTCTGCGGCATTCGTTGGCAAAGATCCAGTCATTGCATCGTCGTCACTGATGAAATCCGTCATGAATGTCACCGCCGTATTGGGGGTTTCCTTCTGAGCTTTCCCAGAGCCTCCAGGGGAAAATCAGGGTTATGGGGATTGTAAACTTGATCCCCTTCATAATCTCTATTTAATGGATAAGAGATATTTGACGTAACAAGGTTTAAATAAAATATTTTAAATAAAATATTTTATTACTGGTCCGTCCAAAAACCAGATTTCACCACTGTCCTGCGCCGACCAATGTTAAGCCTCGCCTTAGGTAAAATCATTGTTCTGAACGCAACGATGCCCTCATATTTTGGATCCGAGCACCCATTCGGGAGTTATTCCACTTTTTCAGTAAAACGACATGTGTGCGTAATTTAATTATTAAATTAAATTCAAACATTTGTTCTGGGCTCACTGGGCCTTAGAACTGTACGTTGTCTCAGAGCATGGTCTTGAATTAATTCCCATATAATATTAAAATAATACATGGAAAAATCCAGGACATTACAATTTACATTTGACATAAACTTCTATAAATTTAGTCAAGTGAACAAATCATGAAAACCATGGGAAAAACACTTCTGATTGACAAAATTTAATCTAATAACTTATCAGAAGGCCATAAATAAATATAATAAAATTATAATAAATAAAATAAATGTATAATATTTTTTCAATTAAATTAATAATGAATCTAGTTTCAGTATCCACAACATTTAGTGGTCATATGGTAAGGGTTTCTTCATGAACCAGTATTTTCCATCGGGTTAGGTTTTCTCTCTCTTCACCATAATGAAATTAATAATTCTTATTACGAAACCATCCTAATTTTTTATTTTCATGTTGAAATAACCTATAAAATTCCTAATTATTCTTTATTTCATGGGGAATACGTGTTTTATATTGTATCCTTTTTGATTCCTCATGATAATAAATCCCGATTAAAGGGAACTTCTCATTTTCTTACCAATTTTCATGTACACTCCATAAACTATATTAAGGCACAAATATTTTTATAAATTAAAAAAATATTACTATTAAATACTAAATGAGATCAATTATAGTTTTATGAAAATAAATATTCATTTATCTTCATTAAATTATCATTTATATGTTCTATTAAACCGCAATTAAGTGTCCCATTTAAAACTTTTTTAAATAATATTTTTACATGATTTCACATTAGTTTCAAAATAAAGATTGAATACACTTTTAATATTATTAAAATATAATTTCATACCCTTTTAGTTTTTGGGATATACATTTTTACAGTAAAATTTTATGAAAAATAAAATTTAATTTCCAAAAGAACTATATTTTTTAAAGTAAAATGTGGATTTCTCTTAAGAATTTCTCAATTATTTTATCTGAGTACATTGAACTATTTCAACATCCATTATTGGATCATATGAAAAATCGTGGTTCATATTTTATGTTACAATATATCATATTTTATTTAATGGTTTATGACTATTTTGACCAGGGATGTACTGTCCTGATACCATTCTCCATATTACTCTGGGTATATTTTAATTATGTTTACAGATGAGGGATATTATTTTCATTTCATATGCATGTTTAAATAGTAATATTTATCTTAAATATGATTCAACCCATTCATAGGATGAATTCATTGGATTTATTAATTGTTGGGTGGGTCTCACTATATCCCCTCGAGGAATCAGAAATAATCATGACCAAAAGTAGTTTGAGTATTAAATGGTTTCTTACCAAATTATGTATATAGTATTGAAAGAATCATTTACTGTATGTTTATGATGTAAAAAATTATGCATTCCTTAATTATGATATTAGTTAATTATAGTATTTGTTATTATCCAAAGATAATAATATCTATTTTGAAGATTCATTCTCAGGTGATTGTCAATAGTGAATTATTTTGATCAACTTTTATGTCTTCCATATTATGTAAAATTTTATGTCATAATGAAACATATTATTATATATTTATATTGCCTTATTTTTTTTATTCTTATATATTCTACTTTTTTTCATACCCTTATTGAGAACTCGATCTCACCCAATTAATATGTTTTATTTTTTCCCAAGATTCCAAGATGTTTATTATGATTTACCTGTAGGGATAATTAAAAATAAATGTGATGTTTTCAAATGAGATTATTTTTGATTTTTCACTCAAGTTGTAATGTAGAATTTATTTTTTATCTAAATTTACAAGGTACTAAAATATCCATTCTTTGGGGATAAAATCCCTTATTAATAGTACCAATTTAATAATTTATGTCATCGAATATAGGATAATATAATTAGAATCTTCTCGTTTTTTATTAGAGAAGGTTTTGTAGTAACTTTGGAAAACTAGATTTAGGAAATCATAGATTAATTAACATAACCTTGTGATATAATTAGAGGAAAACCAGATAATAAAATCCCAAAAAACAATGTTTATGAGATTATATTTGCATAGTGTTTTGTATTTATGTTATGTATTTTACTAGTTTTGAGATTAAAAATAGTGAATTGATATAATATTGTGTACATGAAAATTTAGAAATGACGCCAAGTATAAGGAATGTGAAATTCATTAGTGCACATGATCCAAATAGTAATAAGGATCATATCTTTGATGGTATTAATCCCATATTTTGATTGGAATAAGTGTCCAAAAAATTCTCATAATATGAAGATATATTATTAGATTATAATGAGATAAAGAAAGAATTATATATGTATTATGGTTTGAGATGGACTAAAGAGAAAAATAGAAATGATAGAAAAAATATAAATGATGGAAATAAGTGAAATAAGTATTTTCCAATATGTGATAATTGTTGAAAGAAACTCCCTGGTAGTTTCTTAAAAAATAGTAGTTTTCTATATGTATGGGGATAAAGGAAACCATTATTGTTATTTTAAGGGTAAGAATTTTTTTCCTAATGTACAATGCTTCAAATGAAAGGAGATGTGACACCATGAAAATCAATGTATCACGTGTTAAACGAATATACCACAAACGAGAATAGTGGATCCTTTTCATGCTTTTGTAACTACTCATGGCAAATAGAAATGATTAATATATATGTGACTGGATTCAATAATTATTTTAGGTAAATACTTTTCAACAATGATTTTGTTATAAGAATAATGATATATATATATATATATATGGATTTTACAACAGTACATCTTCTTTATGAAACTACAATCATGTAATGAATCACACTCATAATCAAGAGATGTTTTTCTATTGTAATTTGATCTTATTAAAAACAAATGAATTGGTAAAGATAACACTAAATATATTCTTGATGTTGAGATAATTATAAGTATATGTTTATCAGATATTATTGGTGACTGTTAGGTTCATTAGTGATCTGACTATTTTTGTATTAGATTTTTGGATTTAAGGAATATATTAAACATGCTATGATTTTAATCATTGAAGCATGCATGATTTAATATACGTTTAAAGGAGATTAAGGTATTTATATATTTTCTATATGATAATAAGAGTTAAATTATTTAAGGAAATATTTTGTTGAGTTGATTTTGGAAACTTAGTGACCCTCATTATAAATTTTTCAACTCTGAATTAGGAATCATATTTTTTCGATGATTCATCATGTTAAATAAATATGGAATGGATTAATGATATTAATGGTTAATATTTAATAAATATTTGTAATATTGGATAAAATATGGTAACCATATTTTATTTTTTAAACATATAACGGTTGATTGAATGACTTCAGAAACTTTTGATAACTAAATATGCTTCAGGAATTAATTTTTCCTAGTTATCCCTCTTCAAATTCAAGAAATGATGTTGAGGTAGATCAAATAACACCCAAAGGATGAGATTATAACATGGAGATAAATCATGTAATAATATTTTCTTATGTGATTCTATGGATAGTAAATGAATTCATCAAATCTAGGAAAATTATTTTTAAACAAAAATAATATTTTATTACTATTCTTTCTGTCACTATCCATAACAACATGGTGGTGATATATTTTTTTATGTCTATATTTTAATTTCACACAAATTTTATCCTATTTTAATACCTAATTTTATTGTGACCTTCACATTTACCTTTTACCTCTATTACGAGGATATTTTATTAGTCCTATTAACGTTGTGTGATTTCAACATAGAGATTTTAAAATAAAAACTCCTTGATTTACAATCCAAATACTAAATTTAGAGAATGCAAGGGAGAATGTAACAACGACAGATTTTATAGTATTACCTTTTTAAATTTAACATCATCAAAATATTATATGCTACATCGTGGTTAAAACCATGATATAATTTTAAAAATGTGACTTATCAAACCTAGAATTTTAATTGGTTGGAATGGATGGTACTAAATAAATTATAAAACATTTTATATTTTATTTCCAATAAAATATTTGGATATTAATCCAAATTATTTATTTAACAACAATATAAAAATATATCATATTTAATACAAAAAGACTACAATTTTTTAACTGTTTTTTACATCCTTTTAATGGAGCACATATTTTAAAGCAAAATGTTGACAATTTGGTAAATTTTATTGAAAAAAATAAACATTATTTTTATAATATTAATTCCAAATTATCAATGACTAAAATTTTTATATTTTTTTGAAAATAATTTTTTTCCAATGAATAGTTAAAGATACATATTTTTATGGAAAATTCAATTTGATTATATTAACAGTATTTTTATGATAAGTAATGTATTGTTTTTTTTCAAAGTTAAATGTTTATTTACTGTTAGATAATTAATATAATGATTTAATAGGTAATTTATTTTTAGAAAATATATTCAAAAATTAATATGTTTTTCTTATTAGTGTAAGATAATTTAAGGATTCATTAATTAATTTTTCAAAATGTCATAATATCAATTACAATTTTAAAATCCAATTTTTTTTTAAATAAATGATTATTTTAAATAATATTAAAATTTATCATATATAGGAATTGTTTTATAAAATGGAATCTATTTTATAATTCTACACATAAAAATTATTAAAAGATAGTTTTTTATTATTTTGCAAAAGTAGTTATTTTTTTGGTGAATAGAAAAATATGATAATTTAGTAAATTAGCCGAATACATGCATTTTTGAGCCATAGTTGGTGTATGGATATTATTTTAAAAAAATTATTTTTTAATTTTTGTATTTATTCATTAGATTCAATAGTATTTATATTCATGATCCAAATAATTAACTAGTAAACAAAATAATCAAAAAACACCTCTCTCCTTCAATATAAATACTACCCTCGCCACCTCTTAACCTCACAACTACATATAATTGAACCTTGACCATTTTTTCTAAATGATATCACCAAGTATCTCCCCCCATGTACAATAGAAAGTTTTCTCAATAAAATTATGAACCTAATCACCCTATGGTTGATCTCATTGAGAAAAAGTTTAAGAGGTAAAATCCATTGATTTATCTTCTATTTTATACCCTCATCTCATATGCATATTGATGGTACATAGTTACTATATTATATTATATATACAATTATTTTATTTTTCCAATGGGAGATACAACATAACTTCTTTTCTACTACCCATTTTAATCTAAAAATGAAAACATCACCCATAATGTGTTGATTCATGACCTTCACGGATGATACATTTTCATTTTCTAATACTGACATCATGGAGGGACGTAAAACTATTATAATCCTTAAAATAGTCTATAAAATGTATATTATAATTTATTATGTTTTTAGAAGCCTTTATATTTACATAATATTAATTAATAAAAAAACTAGTGTGTAATGATCGAAAAAAATCAATATAATCTAAACGGTTATCATTAATATTTTCTAAAAAAATCATCAATTTATCAAGAAAATGGTTTATAAGACCATTTAATATTATGTAATTTCATTAACAAAATAATAATTCAATTCTTGATAAATATTTTCATTTTAAATGTTCTTCCATACTTCTATACTTATGAACCCATCATGAAATCCTTTGAAATGAATACACCTGAATGAAGAAATTAAATATTTTAACACATAAAAAAAGGACCCTAATGAACATAATAAAATTATAATAAATAGAATAAAATTATAATATGTTATATGTTCAATTATTAATGAATATTAATTTATCTTCTAGTACATTATGTTAAATAGGAAAGTACTTTCAGACATAAGGCAAGGGTTTCTTTCAAAACCTCTATTTTTTCCTCAGGATACACTTTCTCTTTCTTAAAATCAATTTAATTATTAATTATTCTTATTTAATCCAATAAAATTATCTTTTTATGCTGAAAAATTGTACCTTTTTAAATGTTTTCTCTCTCAATAGAAATACATGTTTTATATGGTTCCATTTTTTATTCAACTTTATAAACAAGCCCAATTAAAGGGAACATCCCAATTTTTTACTTATTTAAAAATACACTCTATAATATATTTTAGGCCACTTATATTTTTATAAAATCCAATTTTTTTTACATGAAAAACAATATTAGTTCATTTAATGTTTCACTCAAAAAAATTATTCCTTTTATACTTTAAATACTCATTCATATTTTCCATTAAACAAAACTAATGTGGCTCATTTATAAATTTTCATAAACACAATTTTTAAATGATTTCAATTTAGTATAGAAATAATGTTATGAATATTATTTAAATATTATTTGAATACAATTTCATTATGTTATATATTTTTTGATATACATATTTTAAATGTAATTTTATGAAAAATACATATGATTTATCAACAGAAATCATCTTTCCAGAGTAAAAATGGGTATTTAATGAAGAATTTATCATCAATTTTATTATAGTATATTATTATATTTTGACATTCATTTTTGGAACAAAATAATAATTGAGGTTTATATAATATTTTACTATCAAAAGTATTTTATTGAATGGTTAATGATTATTTTTACTAGACAAGTACCATCTTAATTCCATTCTCCATATTACTCTTGATAGTTTATGAATCTGTTTGCTGATTTGGGATATTATTTACATTTTATATGAATGTTTTAAAATGAATTATTACGTTTAAAATGTTTCAATACATTGATATGAGGAATTTATTAGACTTAGTAATTGTTTTTTGGGGCCCACTATAGCGCTTCGATGCATCTGTAGGTCTCATTAAACAAACTAGTTTTGGTATTAGATAATGTCTTAACTGATTATTTATGGTGTCTTGGATATGCGTTGATCGTAGGTTTATGATTTCCTAAATTACTCGTCCCCTGATTATCATATTAGTACTTGAAAATCTATGTGATTATTCAACTATAAAATATTCATGATTATGTTTCATTCTCATGTAATTATTTATATGATTTTATTTGGATCAAATATTATTCTTTCCATATTATGATTAAGATTATGTTGTAATGAAATTTTTTGTTATATATTCAACATTACTTATTGGTTATTTTATAAATTCTGTTGAATTTATTACCCTTACTACACATCTATGCTCACCCATTTATTATGTTTTATTATTCCTTGTGATTATAAATGGTTTATTATGATTGAAATGTAGGGATAATCTTGAAGAATAATGATTTTTCCAAAGGGTTTTCAAGGTTTTTTTCATTTCAAGTTGTAATATATATTTAATTTTAGTGTATGGTTTTCCAAATGAGCTAAAAAATTGAATCATTTTGGATGAAATATATTGTTCTTAGTGACAATGTGATAATGTAAGGCACAAGTATTAGGCCGCTCGGTTTTGGTTCTTTAAAACCATATTCATGCAGTGATGTGTTTCGTTTTCATAAAGATAACAATTCGATGGAATATATAAGTTTATTTAAAGTTAGATTATGATATAATTTTAACTATTTAATGATAATGTAATACTATATTTCATTACCCATTGTTCATTAAATATTGTAAATGTCACCCTTATGTACTTATGACCAACCATCTCCATAATTATAACACAAATCATTTTTCATAAGAAAGTTTTATTCTTGATTATAAATGTATTATTATTTAATAAAAATGATAATTATTTCCTTCTGATTATTTTGGAGATGATAATAAGTGACCACTGTGACAATAGTCAACGTATGGAAGTTATTTAAAAGTTATGAACACGACATTCTGAAAAGACCCGATCTGGACCTAACTAATTAAGCAACAAAAATATCATTAATATGAATTAAATTAATGGTTTTAAGTTATCATATTAATAAAAACATTATTACATAATAAAATAATTTATATAAATTTATTATACATTACATAAATGACCCACATTTCAATTTTTTACTCAAGGTGAGGGATTCCATCTCAATATAACTAAATGAAGACATGTTTTAATGTCATAAATATAATTTTTTCATATGATGTATATAATTATATTTTAAATTTTATATAATTAATCCTTAATAATACATTTGATTTTATGTTATAAGTAATAATATTTCAATTATATGTATTTTACCTGAATGTTATATTATTGTATAGGGTTTTTAAACTCAATTTTCTTTCATGGGGTTATATCACTTCTTCATTGATTATATTTAGCCTAGATAATTTGTGAAATTAATTATTTTTATTTAATTATCTCTAATGTATAATTGTTACACATAATATTTCCATTGATTAATTCTTAAATAAAGGATATGATCATGTTAAGGATTTATCATCTTGAATAATCAATGTTGGGAAATATATTATGTTATGAACCTATCATATTTTTAGATATGTATATTCAAACCCATTTACCAATTATTACATGAATCTTTTTATGTTCATGATATTTGGTGTTTTATTTTGATTTATTCTTTTATAGGGATTACGATTCAAAAGATACCAATGTGGTAAGAGTTATATATTTGAATCACATTTTTAGATTGGATGGTTAAATTTGGAATTTCAGTTGAGAAATAATATGATCCTTACATTATAATCTAATTTAATTTTTCTTATCCAATGGATATTTATGACTAATTTTGGTCTAAGTAAAATTTCTTTATATTTGGGGAAAAAATGGTTATTTTATAGAAAACTAAACATTATTTTTCCAATTTTGTTCAGAAAAACCGCTCTTATATATTTATAATTTCCTAAATTTTACAAGAATTTTTTAAACATTCATAAATTATTTTTTAATGTTTTTTAACCCATTATTAAAATTTTAAATCGTTTTTAAATTATCATATTGAAATTTTACGTAACATTTACTTTTTACCAAAGGGGTGGAAAAATATTTATTTTGATTATTATGAAAGGATTGGAATTTCACAACATCAGGAACACTCAATTTTACGAATCTCACTTTTATATTGTCTATGATTCCGTTGATATTTTTTTCCAGTTAATTTGAACATTTTTTGTTCTTAAAAGTATTTATTCAAAGCTAAAATGGTATTTTTATCAATAATTTTTATATTATATTTTAATGGTATTTCTATACATAAATAATATAAACCCCAAATGTTAGTTATGATCACCTGCGGATATGTTTTAATGATACCATCCTCATTTTTTCTATGGATGGATTATGATAATATCTAAAAGATTTTCATGATACTTGATTCATTTATTAGGTTTACCAAATATAATAGAATAATGGATTTTTCAAGGGTGTTATGTTGAAAATTGTATGATTATAAATGTTTTATTCAAGTTAAAATACTTCAAGTTACTAATAAATATAGTTGATCCAAATATGACTCGTGATTTTAAGTGATCTTAATATAGCTCACCAATTCATTAGATAATGAGACAAAGTTTACAGGATAAATATTTTTCCTAAGAGATTATTGTATGTTACAAGGTTGGTTATTATATTTCTAAGAGTGATTATAAGAGGGATATAAAAATGATGTTCCATGATTCCAAAATCTTATATTTATACTTATACCTTGTTTTAATATATGCTTTCATTAGTATTATTTTCACATGGCTTATTATTTTTTAATTATATAAGTATTTTCTTATGTTAAATATTTATGGCATGTCCCATGTTTTATGATCCATGTTTTTATGGGTATGAATTATCTAATCCAATGATTGGGAACTTTTATTATATCATCATATCCTTATGCTCATATTATTCCCATTAATGATATTAAATTTTTATTTCTTATCATTACCATTATTGATCATTTGATCTCACCCATATTTTATTTCCCATTTCACAATGTTATGAAAAATGATGTTAATTGAATTGTGTTGATATAGGATTTGTGGGAGAATAATTTTAGGGGATATTTTGAAAATTTATTATGTAATAATAAAGGCCATGTGTAATTGGAAAATTGACAACATAAATATATGGGTATTATTATTTAAGTGTTTTTATAAATTCAATAAAACAATAAACCAAAAAGTTCCTTTAGAATAAAATGGATTAATAATTTCATTTTTATGTTTCGCATTTTGGTATGGTATGTACTAGTATACATTTATTGATATCAAATCCTAAAATTTAATGATTATGTTTGTATCAAAAGTTATGGGTGTGTGGAGTAAAGTCTATTATTCAAAAAACTAGGAAGACCACAATTTTAAAATGATATTCAATTGAAATGGATGAATACATCATAAATGTATGATTGTTTTTTCCTATGAAAAAACTATTTTTTTTGATGATAAAAACAATTAATAGTATTTAATTGGACCAAATATCCTGACACCAACAAGGATTAATGTTGGAATCAACTTGCTATTTTTCAGCAGATTGATCTTACAACATTTTAGACCATGATAAATATATTTTTCTAGATTTTCCATAATGTTCGACTGAAAAGGTAATCATAAGTCTCTTCTAGGAATAAAATTTTAATATTGTTACCCAATGTGTTGTAATCACATACATATCCCTCTATCAAAATAATCAAAACTAAACACTATTGATATAACTTTTATCTTTATGATATACTAAAATCATAGATTGGTCTTTAATTTTCGTTTTTATGTATGTTCTTTTGTAGTCATTATTCATTTTTTTATATCTCTTTATTAGTTTATCTTCTTAAATGCATAAAAATTAATTCTCGAAATAGTATTGAGATATCCCTTTTCCTTAACAGACATAATATTCTTACTATAATAAATATCAATTATTTATCACTATTTCATTAATATTTTCTCTTCTTGAACTTCCGCTTCCATTTATATTTATATAGTAGAAATAAAACATCCTCATTTAATACTACATAATATTTTTCCTATCTTTCTATTGGTCAATCAATATTAACTAAAACCTTAGAAGTTCTAGTAACAAATTGTGAAGAATACACAATTTTATTCATTTAAATTTTTATTTGAATATAATCACATTGTTTTAAAATTATATTCAACAATTTTGAAATCATATATCCTTAAAATCCTTTAAATTTATGCACCTTCCACAATATTTGGTTATAATAATTCCTCTTTATTTCCATTATTACCATGTAAAATCTGTACAAGACCCATAATATTCACACTATGATTTCATGATTCCATTCATTAGTATTTTTGGGTATGTTTTATCCTCATGAAATACACACATTATCAACATCTCAAAGTAATTTTAACTTGTTTAAATTTAATATTTAATGATGTTAGAATTAATAAACCGAATAATATCTCAACATCATCATATTTATTTGTTGATATTTAACATTGAATTTCCACTTATGTTACCACAATATAATCCATTTAATTCATATAAATATAACATTTTTCAAGGTATGTCAACATATATAAGAAATATGTTTCTTATGCATTACTGTAGTGAACTCCATATCCTCGTACATTACCAATTTTTTCAATTTAAAACATATTACATAACAAATCAAATATGATTCAAATTCATGCCAATTTATTATGTATTATCAATAATATTTTATATTCATAGAAATTTTTTTCATATCAGTTAAACATAATTATATGTTATCGTTCTTATTGGGATCCTAATACATTTCAAATTCCTCTGAAATCCATTTTCAATGTTACATATTAAATGTTACTCTAACATATTTAATGAGGCCTACTACAAATTCTCTATAAACTCTAAATGATTATTAGAATATTTGGAGGGATATTTCATTAAAATTACCATGCTATCAATAATATGGTAACTTGAGCCAACCCATGTAATGGCCTTAAGTTAATTCCTAGTACACATGGGTATGAAACTAGTTCCTAGGAATCCAATGTTTTCATATGGGAACAATTTATCTATATAAAATAATAATAATATAGAGCTTCTACTTAGAATTTCATCATGGAAACGCCATAAGTCATATGATAATGCATAATGAACCTGAAATTTTGATAAACCAATAAAACCAAATTGTGAATAAGAATTAACATAGTGAGTGAATTGTAAAAGAAAATGAACCTACTTATCGAAACATCTAATATAAAATAGGACAATATAAATAAGAAATGAAAAAAAGGAAATTTTGATATAGAATAATACATGAGATGAATATAATAAAAAAACAAATACTATGAATAACCACCTCTATATACCATGTGTTATGCTCCATTTCATAAAATAACAAACACACATGATCATAGAACCCATGAATAACAACTATACAACCAGATCCTGAGAAAAAACATAAAATTATTATTTTCATGAGAAAAAACCCTAGAAGCTGACCTCTCCACACCACATTCATAGGCTTATGAAAATAAATCATTTTCATTATAGTTTACAACATAAATATCATAAATTAATATTTCATTAATCAGCAAACAAATTAAATGATACCAACATTTGAATCCTTTATTGTACAATGTATATAATAAAAATTTAATCATCCTTGTATAGATCAATTAATAATACATAAGGTTTTAAATAATTAGATAAATAATGTTCTATAAATGTAAAGCGTACACATACATATAAATACAATAAAATGAGATTCCAATGTAATACTAAATTAAAAATACCATAAATATGATTCACTTAGTGGAATCAAACAAACTATAAATAACTTAAAATAATAGCGTTTCAATGAAGTAAATATTATTGATATTTTCTAAAACGACATCAATTCATGAAGAAGGTAAATCATAAAAATATGCAAAATATGATTTATAGTAAAACTACTCAGGTGTAGGATATAAATAATTAAGATCATGGGTGAATGCCTAAGAGAGTTATGTTTATGGTAACATAGAAGTATAACTTCACTAGTTAGGTTGATGAACGTAGTGTGTGGGAGGTTGATGCATGTAGTTTGTGTAGTTCTTCCCAACTAATAGAAATTTAATCAAAATACCTCATTGTCTTATAGGTAATAAAACACACATTACATAAATATAGTGGGATACATTAATAACTAATGTAAAGGGAACATAACATTTTCTGGGATTTCCTACCCTTAAAACCATGGATCCCAAATAATTTATTCAAATGAGTGGGATGTCATTTATTTCATAGTAATCACAAATCTGTTTGTAATCATCGAAAAATATCTAATGGACAACTCATTATCCCATCCCCATACACCTCATTTTAGAAAGAGTCCATACTCATTTTCATAAATGTCGATCCATAATCATCATTATCTCTAAACATAACTATGAATGGGAGACAAATCAAAAAATGGGATAAAATAATTTTACTAACTAATTTAATGGAAACTTTTCCCATAAAAGGATCTGAATGGGATATTTGAAACATATTTTAAAAAAAACCAAAATATGATAAACTTTATTTGATAAGAAAATGAAAAAAAAACATATTATAGTCATTTAATGAAATAAAATATATCATAAAATTCAATTTGGTCACATGATTACCCCATATTCAAACTGATTTGAATAAACTACCACAATCAATCATTAAAAAAAAGATAAAATTGAAAACCTAACACATCCTTTTTTTGTAAATAGTTATAAAAAATACAGATTTAATTCTTTTAAAATCCTTGAAAATAAATGAACTCCTTTTTATTTCATTTTTTATATATATAGTCTTTAATTTTATTTCCAATACATGAGATACACAAGGTGTTTAAAATTATTATTTGAATAATTACAATGTCCGTTACTAACCCTATCCATTACATTGTAAAAATAAAATGTTTGGGGTGTTTAAGAGACAAAATATTTCATTTCAAGTGTTTTTCAAAAATTCCATTTTTTCCTTATAAGTGTCAATGACTTAGCATTAGTAGCTTAGCATCGGTAGGTTAAGGCATCAGTAGGTCGAGGTGTCAATAGATCAATGTGTTGGTAGGCCTAGGTGTTGGTATGTTTGACATCATTAGGATGGGCATCAGTGAGTGTTGTTGATTAGTGGTTTGGTGAATGGTGTTGGTGACTCACTGTTGGTGGGTCCCATCAATGACTCATATCAGTGAGTCACATATGTGATGTTCGTTAATGAGTCAGGTTTCTGTGACTCACTGTTGGGGACTCAACCATCGATCATTCTTTTCTTGTTTTTCATAGATTTTCTTGTTTTTCCCCTATTATGTTTTATTTGAAGTAAATAGAGTTTAAATCCATTTTTGATCATTTATAATCTTTTTCAATGGACATTAATTATATTTTTAATATATTAGTGCTTTTGGGACATTGATATAGCCATGCTGCATTTTCTTTACCACAATCTCACTTTAATGGCCCTTGAATACTTTTAACTTCTATCGATATAGGATCGGTGTTTTCTAAAGTATATATACTCTCTTCCTTTGAACCCTATAACTTCTTATTTTTCCCCTAAAACCATTATTCCTTAAAGAGTCTCATTTTTTCTATAATAACAGATCGAGTTATTTTTCTATTTGTTTATCCTACAGATTGTGCATCCCATGTTTTTGTTGTGAGGAGGAATTTTTGATCATTTGTTGTTCCATGTAGTGATTCCAAGGTCTCTATTTAAATTATGAATCTTTCAGTGTCAGTATATAGGCTTGTACTTTTGAATACAGTAGGATAATTTTTAAATTAAGTAATAAATAAAGGGCCAGGATATGATTATGATGTTTCCATTGTTTTATCTGTTATCTTTGATCCAAGATGTAAATTGAGTTTCACATATTCCCTTTGAAACTCATGGTTATTGGTGGTATCTATTCACACACATTACTCATGAATAGATAATGTTAATATTATATTAAATGATTGTGAACATGAAATATTGAGTAATCACATATACCTGACTAAATAAATGGATTCTATGGGAATGAAATTATTTTATGATCACCCATGAATATTGAAAGTTTAATTAAAATATAAGGGTTGCTAAATTTTAATACTAATTACTCTTGGGGTGGATTTTGTCTATGTATGGATATGATTGAACATGTTTTTTTTCTAGTCTCGTGTTGTTGTGGCCCGGATCATGGTTTTGAGTATGGTGTGGTACAAGTTGTGTAATGGAATATCATTCTAAGATATTGGTGGATTGTGGAATGGATGAACTTGTTTTGTAGGGGGACTACATCTAGGAAGTGTATCGATAGTAGGGTTGTAAGATCAGGTTGGAATATAACTATATTTATGGACGTGCTGTGTGTGGTGTGTTTTATGCAACGAGTTTGCCTAGTGTGATAGTGATGATGTGTGTTGTGGGTTTTTTGTTGTGAGGAAGGACATAGCCACATTGCATTGAATAAGTATGGTGGTTCTAGATGAATGGGTGTTCATGAAGGGATGTGTGTATAGTGACTACAACCTTGTTGAGTTTTGTTGTTTTACGAAATGTGGTTCTTTTTGTGCAGTGGGGAGACTGAGGATTGTTTTTAGGGGTAATTTTGATTAAGTATGGTGTTACCAAGCGAGTTTCTTTTTGCTTGGGGTTCCAGAGACTTTTGTGAAGTGTGTGTGGGTAGTGATGTTACTTGTGGTGTGGTTTGTTGGGTAGTTTCTTGGGTAGGAATATAATAACCAGTGAATTCCCTCTACTATGTAAATGATTTGGTGTTATGAAGATTCCTTTTATCAAATTGTGATGTGACCATCATTCATTCTGAGATGTTAATTTAGAGGTACCGGCAAAGGTACTGTTGTGTGGGATTGTTTTTTTGAATATTCATATTTTTTTATGACTGTTATGTACATATATATATATATATACATATATGTCATTGTTATTTCAATACACACCCCCAGTGTTGAGCTGTATGTGCCAAACAACCCATTATTATACAATAGATTTTTTTCCCAACATCCCAATGGGATGATGGATGGATATTTATTGGATCATCTCTGATACCTATTCTACGAATTGGTATCCCTACACTATTTGGGAAGGTTTGTGGTATGGTTGTGAGGCCCAGTTGTCTGTGGGTAGGATGTGATGTGGTATGTCTCCCAGATATGTGCAGGCAGGTTGTGACAATTGGGCTTGTGGAAGAGCATGGTATTGTTAGGACGTTCTCAATTAGAGATTAATAATTACGTAGTGGAAAGTGGTGTAGGGTACCCAAATATTTATGTACATTATATTTTACATTACATCAAATGAATTATTTGGTGAGTTTGCCTTGGTGAGGTTAGGGTTTATAATATAACTTGTATAAAGATTTATAGTTTCTGTTGTTTTCTTATTGGTTTATTAGTATGCTTCTCCCTCTTGTGCACAAGTGACATTGAATTTTACTATTGAGTAGACCTGTATGCTCCCACTATGTATATAAAACTGTTTTTTGGTTTCCAATGGGATTACATGGACCGTTTTGGACCTAACAACCTTGGAATTTTGGGATGGTTGATGTGTCACTTCCTAATTTTATATTGGAACACACATTACAGTTTTCTGTATATTTCTAATCGTTTAATTTAGAACTGAATGTGGGATAAATTTGGAAAATATTATATATGTATTGGAGTTTTTTTATATTGGTCCAACTTATCTCCTAAACATGGTTAGTATAAATGGGGAAATGCCTCCCATTTTTTTAGATTTGTATACCCTTGCTGCTAGTCGCCACTCCAAGGCCTACTAGAGGCGGGACTTGGGGGCCACTATCTGTTTTTTCAACTTGAATAAGGAAGATCCCAATACATTTCAATCCCATCCCTCATCTTGAAAAAATAGGGTCATGATAGAATGTTATCATAGATGATGGTTGAGAGATAGGATGGAGTTTGGAGTTAGGCATAATGACGATTACATGTACTGGTAGGGAAACTATATGAGGTGATGTTGGTGTCTGAAATAGGCCAGAGAAGACCTTCTAGGGAATGTGATTTTAGGGGCCACATGATCTGGGGAAATGACATTGATCTTAAAAAATTAACAAGTGAGGCTACACCGTTTGTGGGGTACAGAAAAAAGGAAATATGCATACATCATGATTACTGATGCTCTTTTTTGGGAATATCAAGGAATACATTAATAAAAAACGAGTTAAAATTAATCCTAAATTAATTCTATACTACTCGGTCATAAGAGTTCCTTTTTTACCTTTCAGCATTGGAACCGGATCATTGTCCACGGGTGGCTCAAGTAGTAGAGGATTAGCAGACTGACCCAATCGACTGATGGAAGGATGGACTAATGGGGGAGGTTGATCAGTGGTAGAATACCCTTTGTGATTTCCCACAGAATCCTATGGGAATGGGAAAAGGTGGAGTTTCTTATTCATAGATGGAGAGTGGGATAGATGAGATAGTGGTCACTTTCAGCATGATTCCGGTTCTGATAGAGTATCAGGTTCCATGGGCAGTTAGTCTGATTAAGGGTGTTGTGTGTTAGTGGTGGATGTTGTCCTTGGGGGAGAGAAAAGAAGGTGATGTTATGTGGATCGATTCTTATAAGGAGTTTTTGGAGGAATTCATTTCATTGACCATGAAGGCTTAGAAATGACAGGAGCTACTCTCCCTCCAGCATGGTAGTATGTTAGTATGGGATTTGGAGATCAAATTCTAGGGTCACCATTTAATTTATCTAGATCAATTTCCAGATGAGGAGTCTCAGGAGAGATGTTTAGAGGAGGAACTCTATCATTCTCCCTGTATGCAGTTACACCCTTTACCATACTAACATACATAAGGGTTCAAAAGAAGGATTATGGAGTAGAAAGGATGCACTCTCAAGGAGGTTTACCGTAAGAGGGGATCAAATCATGTTTTTTAATGGGGAAGGATAACAAAAATAGGTCTATAGTGTCAAGACCATCTAGGTTTCGGTCAGTAGGGAGCCGAACTTAGTAGTTATAGTTCAAACCTTCTTGTCCTCATACTTTTACCATAGGCTGGGGACATTGGTGTTTCTCATGTAAGGGATTCATGCGCTTTTAGATTCAGTGACTACATTAAGCATAATATAGTGGCAGTGGGTAGGTGTAGCACCCATTTCAGTAGTAGTTGTTTGCTAGGGAATTTAAGCAGTAGGGACAGCTTAACTAATGTGGGATAGAGCAGGTAGAGGATGAATTCAAGATTTTCTTAAGGTACTTCGACCCAGGCATGGTTGGGGAGGTGGTCAACTGCAGAGGGGTAGAGGAGTAGGGTGTGGCCCGGTGCACACCATAGAGGAATCAATTCCAGTAGGTCCAATGATCAATCAAGGTACAATGAGATTTTTTGTATTATTAATTTCACCTTTTTTGATTCAAGAGTTTCACAGTCATTTTCCCCTAGCCTAGCCCATGATTTGGGACTGAATAGAGAGAGAAATTCTATGATTATAGTGTTAAGTACACTAGTAAAATGTCAACCCGTGTTATTAGATGTTTGTTGGGTATGTAAACCAATGATGGGGACACATCAATCTCGTAAGGATATCATTCTTCTAAAAATTTATCCATCTGGTATTATCCTTAGCATTGAATGGTTTTAATCTATGCAAGCCGTTATCAACTACTTCTGTTGAAGTGTCCTGTTTTCAAACATGGATGACTATTGTGTGACTTTTGTTGGTGAGTGGGGTTTTTTGATGGGAAGTGGACATATTGATCCCTTTCATTCCTTGTTATCCAAGTTTTCAGTAGAATTGGTGGATGCTAGTATGGTGGGGGTTCCCATATTAGTTTCGATATTCTTGGATATTTTCCCTAAAGTGGTTGTGACTCTACCCACTAAAAGTGATGTTGAGTTCTAGATAGACTTTCCACGTGGTGCTAGTCCTATATTTATAGATCATTAGAAGATGAAACATTCTGAGTTGAAGGATTTGTAGATATAGATTGACGATATTATGGGTAATTGATTTATCTAGCCTAGTGTGTCAACGTGTTTGCTCAGGTATTATTTGTAAAGAACGAAGATGGCGGTCTGAGGTAATGTATATACTATTGATAGTTGAATCAGGTAATGAACAAGAACCATTACCCTCTCCTATGGATAAATGTTTTTTTTGAGTAGTTGAGTTGAGAATATTGGTTTTCTTAAATCATCTTTTGTTATGGGTGTCACCAGTTTCTCGTGAAGGAGAGGGACATCCCGAAGACTTCATTCTAGTGTAGTTATGGGCACTTGAGTTCATGGCTATGCTGTTTGGTGTTATGAACACACCAGACATGTTCATAGGGATTATGAACTCCCTATTTTATGTGTTCCTAGATTGGATTGTCTTCGTATCCATCTATGACATCCAGATCTACATGAAGTAAGAGGAGTAGCATACTGAGAATCTCAAGACTGTCCTGGCGGTCCTTCAACTCCACCATCTCTATGGAATGTTGTCTAAGTGCATGTTTTGAACATGGGAGGTCAACTTCCCTTGACATGTGGTGTTTCACCAGGGTTTAGTAGTGGATCTTTCAATGTTATTGGTAGTTGTATATTGGTAAGCTCTAATGAATGTTGTAGTGGATCAGAGTTACCATGATTTAGTAGGATATTACCATAGATTTGTATCATATTTCTCTTGAGTAGCAACTCCATTGATGGCTCTGACCAGAAAAAACCAAATCTGTTTATTGATTGATAAGTTCCTGGAAGAGTTTGAGGATCTGAATGGGAAGTTGGTTAGTTCCCTAGTGATCATGTTTCCATAAGAGGGGGGGGGGGGATTTGAGGTGTTTTTGATGCTTCCTACTTGGGCATGGGGTGTGTGCTGATGTGACAAAAGGGAGTGATCTGTTATGGGTCTATAAAGTTATTTCCCCATAACTACAACTTTTACACCAATGATACAAGGTTTTTAGCTATTGTGTTCTTATTAGTATTGTGATGACATTATCTCATTTGGGAGGACTTTGTGGTCTTTACGGATCCCAAGAGGTTGAGGTCCATCTATTCCAAGAGTGATCTGAACATGCACCGACAGAGGTGGATAGAATTTATATTAAATTTAAATTTTGAGTTCTTCGTAACCTCAAGAATGGGGAATGTTTTGGATGCTTATTTGAGTTGGAAGTCATTGAAGGAGGTGGTTTGGGAATCTACAGATTCTTGGAGTGATGTCGAGGAGTTGGCTTCCTTGCACATAGATGGAGGAATGGATGATTGTAAATGATATATATTTAAGATGATGGTGTAGTCATCTTTGAGGCCAAAGGTAGAGGAGTCTCAGTGGGGAGACTTGGAGGCATATTTCATGCCTGATCTTTTTGACCAAGGTAATTCTCTAAGGGGTATGTAAGAGGATATAGAGAATCAAATGTTGTTCTGTGAAAGATTTTTTTTCTCTAGTGCAATGTGTGTGTGAGTTCACTATGATTTTCATATATCACCCATAGTGGTATAGCCAATAGTTTCCAATATATATCATTTATTGAGAGAAGATTTTAGGTTTCCCTGGGTGAAGTGGAAAATGGAAGAGTATTGTGGAAAAGGACCTGTTGAGATAACATTTAAAGGTAGAGAACCTTGTTCCAAATGGTTTGTTGAAGCCCTTAGATGTCCCTAAGTAGAGGTGGACTGAAATCTCAATGTATTTCATCACAAGATAACTCAAGGCTCTAAGAGGATGAAATAAAATCATAGTAATACTACATTGGCTGACGAAATCAGATCACTTATTAGTGATCAAGGATTTGAGACATTGTGGATGCCTTAGCAAAGATTTATATGGGTGACGTAGTGAAACATTAAAGGGTTAATATATATATTTTATCTAATCAGGCTATGTGTATTACCTTGTGAGTCTAGAGGGAATTGAAATATTATTTTGGCACTCAATTACACCAGAGAACTTCTTTCCACCCTCAGATAGATGGGATGATAAAGAGCACCATGCAAACATTGGAGTACATGTCATGGGAATGTTTTCTAGACTTTGGAAGATTGTGGGTATCATAGTTTACCTTGGTAGAGTTCGCATAAAATTATAGCTATCACTCTTCCATTGACATGGCTCTGTTCAATGATTTCTACGGAAATTCATGTATTTCACCTTTCTGGTGGACCAAATTTGGGGAGGCATATGTTCTTGGTCTAGATATGATATATAGTATAATATAGATGGTAAAGATTTTCCTTGAGATAATGAAGGTAGAACATGATCAAAATAAGTTTTATGCTAATAGTACAAGAAGGACCTTGTAGTTCAAGGATAGAGTCCACATTTTCATGAAGGTTTCCCCTCTACATGGGTAGCAGTGGTTCAGTGTAGGGGAAAATTTTCTCCCAAGTTAATCGGACCATTCAATGTATTGGGGTGAGTTTGAGAGGAGGCATATCAGTTGGAATTGTCACCATAGTTGAGGAGGTTACACTACGTCGTTTATGTCTCCTCACATTGTCAGTATCTTCACAGTGACTCCCATGTCATTAACATAGGATAATTGGATATCGAGGATGACCCAACATTCATGGAGAAACCAGTGGTGATCCAGGATCATTGAGAGAGGGTGCTGTGTGGACAATCTATTCCATTGGGTTGTGTGTTGTGATGGCTTTTTGGCCTTGAGGGGAGTACTTATGAGAGAGAGACACAAATGTTTTCCAAGTACCCAATGTTTGTTTGATTTTTTTCTTATGTGTTTTGATTTTTGATTTAGTGCTTGAACGATGTATTTTATATGATGGGTTTCTTCTTTGTTCAGCAGTGTGAAATGGAGTCGTAACATGAGAAAAATGAGAGACCTGATTCCTAATTGAGACACAATAATTGAGATTCGATTAAATCTATGTGGGAAACTTAGTACCAGCCATAGAGGATATCATCTTGAAACAGTGGAGGGAATTCTCTAATTCATGTGTCTGGATGGTTGGTTCTTCTGTGGGGTATATTGGGGTTTATTGGGTTGCAATATGTTTGAAGAGGAGTTTTGGATTTTAAGGTTTCACTCCAACTTTCGAATAAATCACAGTGGTTTATCCTTTAATGGTATCCCACAAGGTGTTTGTTCAATCCCCTATTTTATCTAGGATTAGTTTGGAATTCAAGAGGGTGAGTATACATTGATAGGAATCTAATATAATGTCCCAGACCACCCCATTCCATTAGTTTTTCAAAATCTAATGCTTGGCGGTGTTCTAGGAGTCAACGATAGCTCATTTAGAGAGATTTACATAATTTCCATTTTTTATATTGGAAGGATACATTGGTGACTCCTCATTAGTAGATTAGAGTTGGTTTCTAAGGTTAGGTTGGTTGAGTCTTTGGTAGGTTGAGGATTCAGTAGGTCTTCGCAATGGTAGGTTGTGAATTAGTTGGACAAGTATTAGTGAGTGGCGTCGATGAGTGGCATCAGTGAGTCCCTCTTAGTGTCAGGTTAGTGACTCTTGTCAGTGAGTATAAATAGTGAGTTAGGCATCTGTGACTGACTATTGGTGACTTGTGTCAATGACAAACCCATAAGGGATTCATTTCTAGTTTTTCATATTTTTTTCCAGTTTCACCCCTCATATGTTTTATTTGAAGTAAATCATGTTTAAAACCATGTTTGAGAATTTATAAATGCATTTTAAAGGATATTAATTATATTTTTAGTATCCTAATGCTTTAAGGACATTAAAATAGTAAAATTACATGGTCTTGACCACAAAATGAATTTAATATCCTTTAAAACATTTTCCCTTCCATTGATATAGGATATAGATTTTCAAAATCCAAAATACTATATTCCATTGAACCCTTCCATTTCTTATTCATACATAAAAATAATTTGTTCTCTAATGAGTCGCATTTATTCTACAACTGTGGATCAATTTTTCATCCTATGAATTTCCCCTAATGCTTGAGTGACCCCCGGTTTTTGGCATAAGGAGGAACTGTTGATCGTCTGTTGTCCACGTTGGGATTCCTTCATCTCTATTTGAATTATGTATCATCTGGGGTGGGTATAATGATGTATGATTGTGAATAAATTTTGATTATTTTTAAGGAAATTAATAAATAAGGTGATGGAAGAAGACAAATATGTTTTCATAGTTTTATCAGTTATCTTTGATTTATGTTCTGAATTATGTTGGATTATGACCTATGAAAATCATGTCTATTGTTGTTCCCTTTTTTCATACCATACTATTGAATACGTGTTTTTAATATTCTATTGAACAACTATGAACATTGAATCTTGATGAATCATATATAAATAGTTAAATAAATCGATTCACGGTGATTGAAATTTGAATGTGATCACCCAAGAATAATGAATGTGGAATGAAATAAATATGGTTGCTAAATCGGAATACAACTTTTTATTTTGTGTGGCTATGTGCGGTGTATGGATCAGTTCGAAGATGTGTTTTTTTGTGATGGTTGTGTGGTGATATGACTTGGTGGTTTTTTTATGAGTATGGGTGTTCTGGTGCTATAAGGGAATCTCAGATTGAGAGATTAGTTGATTGTGGATTTGATTAACTTGTTTTATTGTTTGACTGCATCTAGGTAGTGGTTGTGTAACAGTGCAACTAGATCGGATTGTGTTTTGTTTATATTTATGGGTGTGTCGGGGGTGGTATTTTTATACCTGTGTTTTTTCAAGTATGGTAGTGGTGAGGTGTGTCGAGGGTTTTCTTTTTGAGAGGAAGGACATGAAAACATTACATTGACGAATGATAATGGAAGTTGTTGAATGAGTATTCAAGAGTGGGGAGTGTGCAATGGGACTACAAGATGGTGGAGTTTCATTGTTTTTCTGGGTGTGGCACTTTTCATGCAATGGGGCAATTGAGGATAGTTTACAGGGGATAACTTTATAAAAGGACAGTGTAACCATTTGTGGTCCTTTTTCCCATGGTTTAGAGAGATTTTGTGTAGTGTGTGTGGGTTGTGATGTAACTTATGGTGTGTTGTGTTTGGTAGATTCTTGAGTAGGAATGGAATAACCTCTAAATGCATACAAATTTAGAAATGATTGGGTGTCAAGTGGATTTCATTTATCAAATTGGGAAGTAATCATTGTTCATTATGATATGTTCATTTAGAGGGGATTGTAAATGTAGTTTTCTGTGGAATAGTATGTTTTGAAAACCCATAGTTCAGACTGATTGTCTGGTACAAAAATATATATATATATATATATATATATAGTTCCTTATGATTTCTATATGCACCCCACCCTGGTAGAGCACTACATGCCAAACACCACCATTTTTATGGGGGAGGGTGTGTTATCCCAACTTCCTGATGGGAGGATGGATGACAGGTTATTATCACTTCCATACTATCTATTCTAGGCATTGGTATCTCTATTCTATTCATATAGGTTTTGGTATTGTTATTAGGAAGATGTGTTTGAGAATGAGGTGTATTTCCTAGTTGTCTTGAGGACATGGTTATGGTTCGGTGGCCCAGTTGTTTACCAGTGTTATGTGATGTGGTGTGTGGCCTTGGTGTGTGTGGGAAAGTTGTGACCATGGGGATTGTGGAAGAGTGTGGTAGCATTAGTACGTTACACATTAGGGATGAGTAGTTAACCAGTGGAAAGTGGAGGGAGATACCCAAATATCGATGTGCTTACAATTTTAATTTACATTACTTGAATTATTTGGTGAGTGTGGCTTGGTGACGTTTGGGTGGATTGTAATCCTTTTTAGAATGTTTTTAGTTTCTCCTATTTTCTCATAGGGGAATTAGAATGCATCACCCATAAGTCCATGGGGGACTTTGTATTTTATTGCTTAGTATAATTGTATGCTCACCATAGTTATATAAAACTATTTTCTGGTTTCCAGGAATAATTATTTGGACCATTATAGATCTTACTATGTCAGACATTGGGGATACATTCTATGTCACTTCTTAGTTTTATCTTGGTACTTACTTTGGTGTTTTATTTTTATTTCAAGTATATTTTACTTTAAACATTCATATTGGATAGATTTTGGATTCTTTTATATATTTCATAGAGTTTTTTGAGTTTTAATTATCTTATATCTTGATCCTGGATACTATAGGAAGGTTACTGCCTCCCATTTTATGAGATTTTTGTACCGTAGGTGCTTCTCTCCACCTCTGGGCCGACTGGAGGTGGGAATCATGGGTTATTATATCTTTTTCATCTCGAATAAGGAAGTTCGCAAAATGATTCCATCCCTTCCCTCATCTTAACGAAGGAGGGTCAAGAATATAATCAAATTAAAATAATATTAAAGTTATATATTTAAGTTTAAAATGTTATGAACATATCAACCTACCTAAAATAAAAACCTTCACATTGATCCCATGTTTATAGCAACCTTTACTGATTCCTTGAGTACCTATCCCAAAAAATCCAACAAAATTAATAAAAAACAGCCAAAGGAAAATTATCATGTCGGTATGAGTAATGCCAAGCCCAATAAAAGACATAAAAGTGATGAAAATATAAACTAAAAGGTGAAATCAGCTCCAAACTTAATGTTAGACTTAATCCATGAAAAATAATTTATTAATGCACCATAACCAATAACTATTGAATATTAAATTCATTAAAAACTCTATATAAATTTTAAATGATACACACATTTATGAGAATGATGAATGAAAACTAAAAAATACCCTATGATTACCTCTTTTATAGGTAATGCAACAAATAACTATGAGGAAGGACGATTCCCACATTCCAGGTAGAATCTTCTTCCCAAAACCTAAGTAGATGAGTAATTATTAAAAAGAAAAAGTTGAGGAGAAATTAGAGGAAAGAGGAATTGACCATACCAATGACCTATAAGGACAAAACATCACTATTTAAGTTGATCCAAGAGAGTATAAGTGGATCCAAATTAGAAAAAATGAGGGGTTAAACTATTCCCTAAATTCAAATGTGATAAGGGAAGCTTGAGGAGATTCTAAATAGAGAGCCCAAATATCACAGGATGAAACCTTATAAAGAAAGGCTCCTGTACTTAGGCCACCCTGTGGTCATTGTGGAAATGATATTGAACAAATACAATGAGGTCACACTATGATATTTTCCATGGACCATAAGACAAAAAATCCAAAAGGGAAGAGGCCCAAGACCTCAATAGATTAGATTATAGTGTGGTCTATGGACTATGGAGAAAGAACCTCAAAAAAGGAAGTGGGGTTTATTTATCCAATAGCTAATCAAACGTATTTCCAATTTTTCTATGTTTCATGACTTTTACCCCACTAAAGCTCCAAAAAATAATCACCATCACTATTCCATGTGCCCACGTAGCTCTTGAAAACTATGGTGTGGTGGCTTGTGTCCATGATACAAATCCCCACATTCTATATAATTCAACCACTGATTCTAGAAGACTCACTATGGGTGGTATTACATCAAGTTAATGATCCTAAAACATCAAAAAACCACTAAAATATAATCAGCAATCTGCCCTCTATGGTTTTAATCCAATTATTCAAATTCCCTCATATTTTTACCAACCCATTATGAAATATTTTATAACAAAATCCCCACCCTAAAAATATAATATCCCAAGAATGTTCAATAGAATATCCATAATGGAAATAAACCAAGTAGTAATGGGAAATTAATACAGACCTGCTAGCTCCACCATAAAAACTATAAGACCGATCATAAATATATCGTATATTGGTAAGAATCTCCCCACAAATTTTTTTCCTTGACGACCTAAAACAAAATAGATTCCATGTGATAGCCAAAAAAAATAAATCAATAAATGTCTCAAAAAAATCTTAACTAAACCAATAAAATTCATTAGGAAAAATAATCCAACCAGAAATGAATCAATTTTAAAAACCAAATTTTATTAAATATTTTATTTTGTAAAACTAGAATACTATAAAAATCATCTTCAATATAGAAAATATTATACAATATAACTGAAAACCAAATACTTTATAATAGCACTTGAATATATTAAAATAAAAGAATTTATTAAATTTAATATCAAACATGCCATTTACCCACACAAAAAAAACACTATAATTTTTATTTACCTCACATTATTCAATATCATTAGATAAAATAATATAAACCACAACCATTATCATATACGATGAATACATTTATTTAGAAAAATCAAAATAATATTTTATAATTCACATGCCCATGACATCAAAAAGGTCCAATCCACGATTAAGAACATAATAGTTATTATTCTTTTTAGGAAAACATGATGAACAAATGAAATTATGATTAAATATATTAATATATAAATAAGTTAAAGATACAAAATTCTAATGATTTAAAACACCAAAATCCAAAAAATTAACCAGTAACCATGATTTAATTTTGATACGATCAGGTCATGTTAATTAAAAAAAGCTATGAAACTTATTATTTATATAATGAGTTGATGTGTATCCCAAATTACATTATATATTCTCACCACTAAGAAAGGATTTGAGTACAAAATCCAATTTAATTTGGTAATTAATTTTAAAAAATATTTTTTATGAAAATACTAATTATCAATAAAATACATTTTTATGTATTTTTTAAAAAAATTATTCAGTAATTTTGAAGACTTTTCAAATATTAAAACAGTTGAATATTTCATGTTCATAGTAAAAAAAATTATCATGATTTAATCACCCAAATAAAACCCCAAATTTTAAAATTTATTAAACTATAAAACATTTAATGTATGGAAGATCATAATTTTTTAATTACAATTATTTATAAGATGAATACGTTATCTTACATCAAGATCTTCTATAATTTCAATAGTAATCTAGGTAAAAATAAAATCCCCTTAATTCTTTTAAAAATTAATTTTGAAATTATATATCATTTAAAAGAAAAAAAAGTATATATTTGGAGGAAATTCGACCCAAAAAAATATAATAACAACAATACCCCAATTATATTATCTAAAATCATCACAAACCAGAAATATAATTTTTTAAAATCAAAATTAAAATATTATGAGCATCAATTAAATACGTAAATTTAATCAGTTGGGTTAACATGAGATATTTAAGAAACAAGTAAAATATGATCAACACAAAAAAACAGCCATATTTGATTTATGATCTATGTGCACAATATGAATCCAATTCACCTTGTCCATGATCTCGTTAGTTAATCTTCCAAATTCCTCAAAATTGGGAATCATACCCAAAATGAATGTTCAATATCAAGACTAGAATAATATATTCTTTACATGACTTATAAGAATATATTTTGGTATGAAATTTAGTGTTCATGAACTTACTCATGTCCTAAATATTTATTTTCAATTATCCAATCACCCATATTCATAGAATCCCCATATATATTTAAACAAAAATGGTATTTGATACTGTTTTCTCATGAAACTACCAAAGGTACCCCTGACCTAGGCACCAGATTTCACCCACGGAAATCCTTGGCGGGTGTTCTTAATAGAAACAATGGGATAAATAGTTCATAGGAATCAACTATATATATCTGAGTTATTTATCCTTTTAAATATATAAAATCATAGATCTTCTAGTTGAATATCCATAATGATTACACCATAAGTCTGATTATCAAACATAATAAATATGTAGTTTAAAAAAATTAGAAAAAATTGGGGAATAACAAATATCATAACTAATGAACCATACAATAATATAAATCAACAAAACCATAATTCTACGTATAAAAACAAGGTTAACATGCTCAAGAAACTATCATATAGAGTATAATGATGTAAAAGGATACAGGAGATAGAAAAATAATGATCATGAATACCAATATTTTTATGTCAAGAAATATTCCCCACTACTTGAAATCACTAACATACTTGAGCTCAATATTCATGAAACAAATTCTCTCTAACTAGATACTACAGTGGAAAAATATATATATTGTCTTATGAAAAATATAGTTGTAAATCTCCTCACACTTCATTGATAAAAATTAAATACAAATTCTATTCATCTAAGTTTGAAAATCGAATTGATAAAAATAAATATTACCATTCATTGAAAAAAGTCACAGGACAATAGCCTTTATATCCAATTTTGAAAAAGGTATGAAATCATGTTTTTCAAATTCCATGTTTAAATCAATTAGAAACACCCCAAGGAGCTATATCATGAACATTTAAAGAGTGGAAAACCATTTTATTTCAAATATTCATTTGAAAAAAATTAATAACATAATTTTTAAATCAATGTAGAAGGGATGGGATAAAATTTTAAAACATGAACATATATAAGAAAACTAGTTATTTGGAAAACATATAATACTTTATAGAAAATGATTACAGATAGAATCCACTTAGGTGATTAAAATAAAGTGGAAATAAGTAATAATAATATAATTTTAATACAAGAATTATTATAAATTATTATTTGGAATGTAAAATCCTCATGATAAAAAGATGGAAAATAAGTAAATATAAATTATATTAAAATTACTAAATAAATTAAAATAAATATGTTCTATGAGTGGAGAAACCCTAATGGCATGAAAGAAAGGGAAACATAGTAGTATAACTTAACTTGTTAGGATGATTCCCTCAATGAGTGGGACCATGGTGTCACTAGTAAGGGTGGATCACTATATCCAATGTATAGAGTATTAAAATACAATAAAATATAGAAGGGAATGCATCACACATTACGTAACATGTTTGAGTGACACACATATCAAAATGAAAGTGTCCAACTCCCATTATGGGATTTCCTAACCACGAACCAAAGGTTTACCAATATGTTAATCATAGGTAATGGGTTATGTTTATCAAAGGAAAACCACATATAAATAATAATGATATAAAAATATCATTAAAACAAATCATCATCCTTCCCATTTATACACATTTTTTGTAAGGTTATATACTCACTTATATAAACATGTGTTAATAATTACTTTTATCTCCCAATATAAAACATAATTATAATCAAATTAAGAACATGTACCAAACCCAATGTGTTACTTGTTTAATGACAAATAAATTTTATATAAAGTTCAAATTGGGAATTTGGAAACATCAATACAAACAAACCAAAATATGTCATACTTTTTTGAAAGTAAAAAATAAAAAAATTTAATTAAAATCATTTAAATTAATTATATTTATTTATTAATTCTACTCAGACACATTAAAAACATACCATCACACTAATATGAATAAACCACAAAAACATTTCCTAGAAAAAATAAATCATATGAAAATAAAGATTATTCATTTATTAAAAACCAATCACCCAAAATATTAATTTCATTACTTTAACTTCATTTAATATAAACAAAATATTTTTATAATAAAATTAGTTTTCAAACACCCATAAGAGATTTTAACTTATAGTTGAGATATATAAGTTGTGTTAAAGTATGGTTTGATGCATCAATTTGAATGTATAAATAAATCAAGGATTCAATTTTAAAATTTAAGTGATGGTTCCACCTATGTTAATAAATTATATACATAATGATCCCAATATGATATAAATATTCACTCAGTCCTCATTTTTCTATCGAAAAAACAAACATCCTCAAAATTGATAAACAAAACACCCAAATCCAGAATACTAGAATGGAATAATTTATTACCAGATCTCCATATAACATAACAGTTATTAATCATCATCTACAGGGTGTGGTCCAATCCCAACACACTACTAGACGTATAAAATAAAAAACCTATTTAATAGAAATAAAAAAACAATAGTTCGAAATGAAATCTATAAAAACCTACAATAAACATACGAAACATTATAAATTCATGGAAATGATGAATTTTGGCATAAAAATCCCCTATTAGGACATCATTTACAAGATACACATAAAATCCATATCAAGAGTGGGTAGATTCCACTATTCCATTGCAAAATCACCCCTGAAAAATTAACCATGATTGAAATACTTAGACAGAAATAATGGAGGATTACATTGATAACAACAGGAAAAATTGTAATGTGAATTCATCAGATATAATTTTCAGAAATGGAGTACAATGTATCGCCATTGTGGAATCTACACCATTCTTCAATTTGAATTAGTTTAGTGAATATCTATTGGGTTTCAAATAAGTACCCTAAATGATTATTAAAAATTCATCGATAAAAAACTATAGTATTTTGACTACAAAATGGACAGAGTGGATATTTCATGAAACATATTTTTCTAGGACACAATGAACTATTGTAACTATATTTCCTTAGTAAACTCGACACATCACCGATACTAATCTTACATAAGTACTCAAGGGAATTATTGATCATCATAGGAGGACAAAAAGAACATGGTAATCAGAGATATCCATTTGGGAAATGTTTCTCCCCCAAAAATCAGGCATGACTATTACATTAAATAGACTACCATTAAAAATGAGGAAGGAATGTAAGTAGATATAAATATTTAAAGGGTGTATATTATTTAATAAATAAATGAATATATCATAACAACAACACAACCATATTTATAGAAAATCTATATCAAAATGATATCTATAGTGAAAATATGAATATAGGGAGTACGACCAAAATTACACTACATAACATAGCAACGCACAATATCCAAAAACCTAGCCACAAGATATACTTCATTAGACTATATCTCAACTATCCCAAAAAGTTCTTAGACATCAGTAATCAAGAAGGTACATGAAATTTCATATTTTATTACCCTTACACATTTATCAAAAAAAATCTTAATACCCCCATACACATATGTAGGGTGTTATTCATAAATCCATTAAGGAGACCACCATTAATATATATAAATATACTACCCATGTAAACTAATAAATCTAGTTTAACAACACATTTTCAAAACATAGTTCACTTTTAAAAAAACATTTTCACTTGAAAAGAACACATTTGTATTCCCTTTGGTTTTCCTTATTCGACCATTAATTTCAAAACCTAGATAAAAATGATTAATTAAATAAATAATGAAACCCAAAACAATGTGACCAATAAACCCAACATGTAATAAATGGGGGAGTAAAAATAAAAATCATTAATGAACAAAATAATGGAAATAACAGATTGAAATGATATATCAATCAATCATGGAACTAATATTATGAATAAAAGAAATATAAACTGACCAATAATAAGTAATATGAATCATTGTATCTAACCAACTATTTATTACCTAAATTAATATGTTTCATGATTTGTATTTCCAAAAAAAGAAATTTATTAATTTGGAAGCTCACTTGGTCTTCATCAGCACAAAAATACTTACATGAGCTCTCTTAGTCCTCATAGACTTATATTTTATTCTCCTTCATTACTACTCTCTAATTATTTTTTCTTCCATTTTATAAATCTACCTCTATATATTAATGCATATGATATGGATTTATTTTCGCTTATCATTCAAACTCACACAAACACCAATGGTATCTCTTAGTCAACAGAATTCAATGCACATAATCCTCAATAGTTTCCAACCACATAATGATTTTAAAATAAAATTTCATAAACATTACATTAATATAAATATATATCATTACAATACATGAAATAAATCATCAAAAATACATTTCAAAACCCCCATTTAGATTCATATATCACATTTTATTTGTTTTAACAAACACATTGAGGGAAACTAGTCTATATCCCTATGAAAAGACAATATAAAACAAATAATTTTAATTATTTTTAAATACCCCCAAATAATATATATAACATTAAAAAAATTAATAAGTATGGGTAATTTGTTAAAAAATGTCACGGGAAATCAAGAAACAAAGAAAAACCAAGGAAAAATTCCCTTAAAAAGTGGAACATACTAGAAATCTAATGAAAAGATGCCACTTTTGAAATAATTAGCTTCAAAATAAGGATAAAGTTCCACTAGAAATCTTAAAAAACTATAATTCCTTTAAAATTTGATGATTTTATGTTATATTTATCTATATATATGTTTTATTTGTTTTTGGGTAGCTTTACAAGCAACATTGAGTTTAAGAGAATTGTGATATAGTGTTGAATTCATATTTTTTAATGGGATAGTTATTTCCAAGTGGCTAGATTGGACTATGAGAATTAGAGTAACTAAATTATGAAAAATTATTTTATACATTTTTAGAAAATAAATTCATTTATATTCAGTTGGTTAAATATTTAAATAAAATACTTTTATGGTAAAATGATATTTTTTTCTAAAAACTATTTATATATACACAATATGTTTTTATCTTAATAAATTATATTGAAATATTTTTAATGTTTTTTAGTAATTATTAATTTAATATATCTAGAAAATATTTTAAATTTCATATAATAGTTTTTATATGGAATTTAATGAAGGTAAGCTTAGTTTTATGCATGAAAATTAATTTTATAATAATAGTTTCTTTCTAAAATTTTTGATCTTATTTTATAATGAATTTCATCCAATTATAGAAATTAAATCATATAAAATGGATTAAAAAAATTTAATTATCATAATTAATATTTTTAATATGTTAGACATAATTTTTCTTCATTATCAACCGTCAACGTCGTAAAAATTCATTACTTCTAAAATGGTTAATAATTGTTTATATTATATATAAAAGTGTTAAAATGGCCCAAAAGCTGATATAAATTATATTGGATGAATATATTTACATTTAAACTCATTATATCTTCAATCTTGATTATCTTTGGAGCCACATTCCATTGAGAGTGAATTTATTATTTTTTAATATTCTTTATAATTAGAGGTTTTCCAGGCCCAACCCATATAAAATAACAACCCATCTCCTCTATTCTCCACAGTAATTTGAAAATTTTATAAAGAAAAAAATATAATTAAATGTATAATAAAATTACAAAGAAACATCTTTTAGGTTCACATACCATTAAAATAAAAACCTATGGGTCCTTAACAACATATTCCAAGGTGGTTTCTGAATGAAGATATATATATTATTACCATTTTTTTGTCAAGGATCATTATTCTTATAAATCCTTTAAATATTTTGTATCCAAAGTAAAAGAAATTAATCCCATACCAAAAATATTCTTATATGTTTATATGATTATGATAAAAAAAATTTCCAATACTTTTTAATGAAATGGGAAATGCATATATTTCTTGTCCTTCTAGGTAGATTACCACATCCCGGTAGCGATATGATTCATTTTCCATTACCATCATTCATGATAAGTTATTATGATTTGTTGCATGTTTATACTTGATATTTAATTCATAATATTTATTTTATAATTATTATATATTATCTACCTTCTTACCTATCCATTTATTGGAAAATGATACCATATCTCATGCATACGTGTGGACTTACAACTAAATGATGAGATGTGATATGTTTTTCATCATAAATGTATAGGATTAATTATAAAGTTACATTTAATGAATAAAAATAAAAATATTTTAATTATTATTATTATTGATATAATGAAACTATGACCAATGAAAAATTAGTGAAACCATCAAAATGAAAAATGCATGTAAAAATGAACTGATTTCACATGAATGATAATTTTATTGTGGAAATTGTTAATACAATTATAATTAAAATTTATAAATTAATTATACAATGTATATTAAAAATGAAAATAATTTTTTAATATATGTAAAATAAATCAACATATATTACACAAGTTATTTGTATTCATATGAAGGAAGACGAGACATATACTAAGAGTTATGTTACAATCTCATTTCATTTTTGGGTTTATGTATGATGGATTTATTATAAGCGGAATTATATGTATATCATCTTTTAAACCCCACATACCTTCACCTCCTCTAGTTATTATCATACATATTATGAATTTTTAAAATTTTATTTATTTATTTTAATATTAAAGGGTTTTTAAAGAAATGTAGACATTATTTCTTCTTTAGTCACTACATATTTTCTTCCTTACATAAGATCATTAAAATTGTTTATTGGATGGTTTTACTAAAACATAAAATATTTTAAATATCTATTTTAATTACAATTAACTTTATTTTAAATGTTTTTAAAGGAACATTTTCAATGAAATGTTTTATGAATACCTCATATTTGATTTAATTAAATGTTTAAAAGGAATGTTCTTTTTTAACATATATATTATGATTATTTTTCCCAATTTAATTATTGTTATTTTATTTGAAATGTAATTTACATGGTTTCATATTGATTTTAAAATAAAATATTTTTTACAATATTCTAGGAATTTTTACTTAATCATTTATTGAATGAAGAGAATATTTTTCTCAACAAATCAATTAAAGTTTCATATATTATTTTAATGATATTTTACATCAATGTTTATATAATTTATGGATTTTTTTATTCACTAGGTATTTGATATTATCATACCATACACATTATTTATCTATATATATTATGATTATGTTGATATATGGGTGATTGTAGGGAAACTGTTTCATTATTATGGGTTAATTATGTAATGAGGAAGCCTTTATAAAACTCATTTATTATCCATTAGTTATGCTATAATTATATGGTAAAATGTTTATGAATTCAAATTTCACTCGATGATTTATGATATGATGACATGATTAATATTATGATCCTAAATCATAAATATTTTTTTTATTATGTAATGGGTTAGCATCAAATTATATATCCCTCTAATTAATTACGTAATGATGGATATATCAAAAGATAATTTGTACTCGAACGGGTTGTGAACCCAGTTTATTGAGGTACACTATCGAATATGCTTTTCTTTGGGGTGATCCTTGACTAAATAAAACATTGAATGGGGAGTTAACCGAATACACTATAATAGTCATGTAATTTATTCTTGACTATAGAAATGATTTTATATTCAAATTTGAATTCCAAAAAACAATTTATTATGCATATTATTTTTTATCATGCCTCATGATTGATTATTAATTATATTCATTCTTATGAATTATTTATTTCATTATGAAGAAGACATGCCATTATTTTGGATTAATTATATATTATTGATCAGGTATGATTTTTATATGTTATTGTCATGTTTTCATACCCTTGTTCTAATCTTATTCTAACGTATGATCATTAACTGATATATGTTATTATTTTCCCAACTATGAATATTGTCTTACCATTTCTTATATTTACTTTCCCCCAAGATACGAAGAATTTTTTATGTAGGGTAAGTCTAAGAACTATAAAATTTTAGACACAATTTGTGGAAGATGATAACTATAATTTATAAAATTTGATGATTACATATCCAGTCACCAAATACACTAATACATTATGGTTTTCATGCATGTATTTCTATGAAATGTATAAAATATTCATCATTGATGGTGTGATTTATATGTAAGAAAATATCATTTTGACTCTATTGTTATCAAATCAAGGTTTTTTATATTCATATATTTCGATTAGATATTGTCTTTTGAAAATGTGGCTGATAACACAAATAATATTATAATATCCCAATGTTGTAGAAAAGTTTGATTTTGGATTTTCCTAGAAAAAAATTCCCATAATAGATACTATATAATGGGTGTGGCTGCTAGAAAAATAAAACATAGGGTAAAATATGAAATGGGTGTACTGGGTGTTAACTTTATTATCACTAATTCACAATGAGTGGTCTAAAAACTAAACACCATGATAGTCACTCTTAGGGTATATGCATCACTTAAATCATATTTTCCTTATAGACCATCTAGAAGTGTTTTAATTCATAATTAATACGAATGAACTAGGATTTACCTAAATTGTAATATATTCTAAGTAAAATGAAATTATTTTGATACCGTGAGAATTAGTTTTCATGATTATATAATTAATCAAAATGAATATTGTTACTCATAATATGCTTTTTAATCTTAGTCAATGGTTTGACCTTGGAAGAACCGTGCTACTGATGTTTGTAATGGTAAATGTTATGAACATCCTCATGAGAGAACTAATGAAATATAATATAGGCTGAAAAATCATATGGACATTCTCACCCAACTCTATCATGATATTAAATGTATCCTGAATCATGCTGACCAAAAAAATAACCCGGGGATGGGAAAACTAAGTATTGATAATTTTATGTTTCAATGTACACTTTTCTATAAGGGTTCCATTGATCTAATTATTTATAATAAATGGATATATTATATAGAAAATATATTCAACATTCACTAATTCATGGATAAGTCGATGGTTATTTTTTCTATATAATATTTGGATGGTGAAACAGATTATGGTGGAATCTTACTAATTATACGAGGATGAAGGAAGAATTAGAAACCATGACATGGAAATATTTGAGGATGTCATATTTGAATTATAATTTCCCAAAACTCTTCATATGAGAATTCAAATGTATTTATTTAAACTAATGTGGAAATAAGATAAATTTATTAGCACCTATGAAAAAAATCTCCCCAGATATTCATGGTATGATTATAATTTTACAATCAATTCTAAAAGAAACTTTTGACTGATATATTAGAGAATTACGACTAACTATTTAAAAGTTAATGGATACAAGAGAAATTTATTGTTATGAATACATAATTAGATGAGCTCTCCTACTTGAAATGAAAAATTTTAGACCCTCAATTTTCTAATATTTTTAGTGGATAAAATTATACAGATATAATTTCATAAATATTATAACAATAAAATACAAGTAGTTATGACAATAAAAATTCCTTAATGTAATATTTAGGGGTGGAATATTGAATGAATATTCTTATGGGTTCTAGTAAATGTTTTATATGTGGAAAATAATTACATTGGGAAAATTATTTTGAAGTGATTTAAAGTAGCCCATAATTTTAGGGATTCCTTAGAAATATAATCCAAATTACCCTACAAAATAATTATATAATTACAGGGAGTATTTTAATTACACTAATTAATGAATAAATCTAATGGTTAATAACAACAATCGATGTCATTTACCTCTTAATCCAATAATCTATGGGAATTGTCATTTTATTAAAACTATTGAAGTGTGTTATGATATTTATGTAGTGAAAGGTAAACTTATCATGCAATCCAGAACAACAATATTTTAATTTATTTATTGATTTTCCCACTATTTTATATATAAATAAATTTTAATGGTATCCCATCTCCATCATGATTATTATATGTTTAATTATTATTAAAAACTTCAAATGATATGATTATCAAATCTCAAATATATAGATCATCACCTATAATTGTTTTTGGAAATATACTTATATAAAATCATATAATTATACCTCTAGTTGAACAATATTTTATTTTGGGCATGGATTGGATCTCTATCTATATATACCATATCAATTTATTAGTAATTCATGTATCATTCTATATTAAAAATCATCCCATATTCATCTTTCCAAGTGAGGATAAAAATAATCATCCAATGGAATTTACATCCATTATATGAGTACTAATACATATTAATGGGGGAAAGATATCTTAAATTGTTGGATTTAAACTCATCAACAATGACATGCAAATTTTTCTAGATTATATAGTCATATTTCCTAAAGAATTATATAGTCTTACATGTAATCATGAAATTGATTTTTCAATATAACTCGCACCTAGTGGTACAAATATTTTAAAGACTCTATATAGAAATACCTTGAGTTAGTTGCATTCAATGAATAATATATTAATAAATAATATTTATTAGGGAATTATACACCATAGTTCATCACCATGGGGATAAGTCCAAAAATTAATAAGATGAAATATGGGTCAATGTCAGTTTTCATTGATTATTCAGAACTCAAATAGGTCATTCCCAAGAATTGGTATCATCTACCCCATATTGATCACTACTCTGATCAACTATGTGCAGCTCAATTCTTTTCAATGATTTAAGTTTTTAATAGATATCATCAATTGAGGGTAAAGAAAGAGGGTATAGGGAATACGACCTTTATTATGATGTGCGATCATTATGAATTTATAGTAATTCCATTTTAACCTACCACTAGACATGTAATTTTCTTAGATATAATGAGTAGAGTCTTTCGAAGTTTCCTTTATTAGTTTTTTGTTTTATTTACAATTGATATTGTTTTCTAATAAAAAAGAATTTATGTGAATAGATATAATTTTAGGATTATAATTAAGAACATGATGAAGGATAAATTCTATTAATAGTTCATCTAATTTGAATTATAGGTATAAAACGATTCATTCATGGTTTATATAATCTCATCATTGGTATATTAGTATATCCTTAAAATATGGATGCTATTGTGAAATATCATAGTCCAACAACAATAATAGAGATCCACTGTTTTCATTGAGTAGATGGGTATAAACAATTCATTGAAAGGGATTTAACATATATATATAATTAAATAAGCATGTTGACATAGAGGAGATAAATTCACTTTTAGATAGATTAATGTGGTGAAAATATAAAAGAGATGAAAACAGGTTGTTCAGTGTATATGTTCTTACACTAGATTACATTAGAGATGTTTTTGTGATCTATAGTGATGCATCAAAGATGGATCTGGGATGCATCCCCATACATAATGATATTTTTATATCTTATGGCTCATGATAATTGATAATTAATGAGAAAAATTACACACCCCATGATTTAGAGTTTGCAGAAGTAAATTTTCCATTCAAAATATAGAGGGATTATATTTATGGTGAAATATGTGATATATATGCTAATGATAAATGATTAATGAATATATTCACATACAAAGAGTTTAATATGTGTGATATGAGATAGTTTTAATTTATTATTCATTATGATATCTCAATACAATTCTTCCATGGGAAGGAAAACTAATTGGAGAATCTCTAAGCCAGAAAGACCAATCTAGTCTATCAACTATATGGATTCAAAGAGAGTCAATATTTGTGTATTTAATGATGACAGAACATGAAATCATTTTGAGTGCATTTATATAATATAACCCCTATATGGATTTTAAATTATTAATCTATGTGAAAATTAAAGATGCGAGTTTGATTATGTGGACCAACACCAGAAGATTGGAAATATTCTTAAATTTAACCATGATTTTTTTGAAATGAAATAGTTCATGAAATCAGTATCATCCCATCAATACCATATATTGTGTAGGATATTGTTAGGCGAATATCATAGTTCATCATTCATTATTCATCACAATATTATGAAGATGTACAGTGATATGAAAGAGTATTTATTATGGGATAATAAGAAAAGGGTTATTGTAGAGTTTGTCTCTTCATTCCTGGTATGATTTCATGTTACGTCCTAGAGACCTAAGTCTAAAAGGATGTGAAAACAATTTCCTATAAAATAATGTAAACGAGAAATAATTTTCATGGATTGCATTGTTGGGAATGTCAAAAAAATATGATGATAAAATTACTATTTGGGTAGTAGTTGACTACATCGTAAAGAAAAAACTATTTTATTGTAATAATAAGATATTTATCTCTTGATTATATTTCTAGGGTATACATAAATGAAGGGGTAATACTTCATGGAGTAATCAAAATTTTTTATATCTAATATGTATGTGAGGTATATATTGTAGTTTTGAAGAAATATTCAACTATAATTGGATAAATAGTTGAAATTTAGCACTTTATATCATATTTATCCCTATATTAATTTATTGATGTCCGTCAAAATCCATCAAGATATTTTGAGATCACATTCTATAAATATTATTTCTAGTCAGAGTCAACACCATTCTCAGGTCTTGTTGTAAAATAACAATAGCCACAACTCAAGAATTTAGATAGATCTTAATTATGATATATATGGAATGAACTCCAGAACTCCAACATTCTTGGAAGATGTTAGTGAAGAAATGTTATTTAGATATGGGATATTTTAGTAAATGGTGTATAAGTTTTGAGCCTTCTTGAACACATCAGGGAAGCCCATTTTCTACAAAAAAAAATATAATGACAATAATTGGAAAATTATAGATCAGGAAGTTGGTGATAAGGTATTCCTATGGAAATTTAATTATAATAAGGCTTCGAGATTTGAAAATAATGTAAATATGAACCTAATATATATAATACCATTCAAAATTCATTATTATATTTATATGGTTATTATCTTTTAGCACTTCCACTAGTACACTCAAATGTTCATGTTGTGTTCCATATATCTTTTATGGGAAATTACATACATGATCATCCTAATTTATTGATCTTACAGATAACAACACTAGTGTAACAACCCAAAAATCCATTAATAAAAATTTCTATTGATCTAATTAAAGGTATTATTATGAAAAATGTTGATGTAAAACATAAGAACTTCTTTGGTTTAATGGTTTTGGATTTCAAAATACCATTAAAAATTGTGACCATTGCTAATATAGTTGTTGAACAGTGATCACAATATTAGTAAAAATAGAGGGATTTACCAAATCCAATTTACTCAGACAATGGAAGATATTACCTCATCCAATAGAATTTCTCTATACGAAACACAATTTTTAGATCCCAGATTGGAGGTGGAGTCACTGGGAATCACTCTCGACCAATCCCAAGCCAGGATTCAACATGTAAAGCTCGAACAAAATGGCCTATGAGAGATGTGAATGTTGATAGAGGTTACCACCATATAGATGTTATCCAAGACACCCCATGAGTCTATTAGCATCACAAACCTTACCATTAGGTCTTATGGGGGTGTGATCAGGGGTTATGTATCAAGATTATAGCCATATGATTATGTGATTCATTTTTGTATATAATAAAGAATATAAATTCATTTTATTATTTCTACATTGTAAATACTTTTTAAATCCCTAAAATAATTTCAATTCATATTAAATTATGAAATGTATTTTGATGAATTAATAAATTTTTGAATTAAATAATATTTTAATAAAATATTATTCATATGTTATTTTTTATTAACTGTAAATGATCGTATAATTTTTATGAATATAATTTGAATTGTTATTAAGAATTAATGTAATTTTTTTCCAAACCCATGAATTTTGAATGATTGTCAGTATTTATATTAAATGAAAAAAATCACATATTTAGAAAATTTTTCTTATAAAATATAGATTATTTTTGGAATTAGGATGCTGAAATTATCCTATGGTGAATTTTTCATAATTTTTAGAGACGACCGAATTTTTGGGTAAAAATTAAATAATGTTTTATTATATAATGTGTTTATGACATCATAACGACCAAATAATGATTTAATAAAATACAATAAATTTGATGTTTGGAAGATATATTTTTTATCATTAAAATAATTTGATTTTATGTTTGTTTGATTTATTTTACAAAGCCTTAGTAGACCCTCCAAGACTTATAAAACATTTTAACATATAAAATTCATTTTCTTGAGAGGGTAACTCACCTCAACCTAAGCAATACTGATATATAAATAAGATCAGAAATTGTCCTTATAAATTAATTTTTTCTACTCCAATTTGGCTAAAACCATAGGAAAACAATGATCTAGTTAGTTGTTTTAAATAGTTTAATGTGTGGTGTCCAAAACCTAAATAATAAATAATTTCCTCACATTTCCAAAATATATCCACACAAGCTCCCACATCCTCTTCACTCGAATCATTTTAAGTCCAATCAAATTCAACCTTCCTCTCTTTAGAATCTTCCCAAGGTTCCCCAAGCCCCTAAAAATCTTCTCCCAAGCCTCTCCAAAGCGTTTGGGATCACATTTCCAAGTAAGGGATTTCTTCCATTCACATTTTTTCCAATGTTATTTATGTTGTTATGCCCATTTAATTTCAATTACCAATGTTGGGTTATGATTTATCACCTCCCCCATACTTCCCTATTTATGTTTCAATTATGGGAGACCCCTTTATCTCTCATTAATGCCTCCCGTGTACACCCATTACCATGTTGAAATTCATTAGGGAATTTATCTTTCTCCTCATTTACATCCAATATTTTTTTTGTATTATGCATCTAAATTTCATTACATATATTTGGACATGTATCTATATGACATATTATATTAAATTTCATTTACATATAATGATACACACCTTTCTCTTTCATCTACTATTTTTATGAATTCTTATGTCAGACAGTTATGCTGCCGAAATTACACTGGGATTTTCCAAGACAAAGACAATGTGTAGTGAATACCATGCCCATTTGCCTATCAGGGGTATTTAACAATATGAACATTTACATATTGATTAATTAGTTTCCTTTGTGAAATCAACATTCCTTGAACATGGTATAAATGATGATGTTTAAGGATTCTATTTTATATGATCCATGTGTCACACTTCTACAAGAAATGAAATGATTAAGAAGGGTGCACCCAAATAGCGCTCCAATGCATTATGTAAATATTAGTATCATGATACATCAATTTTAATGACAGATTACTAATTATATTTCAAGTGCAATAAAGGTTTAACCATGCTCTATGTTAAAGGATCATTGGCTTATGAAAATATCATGTTAAATATTATTGAAACATTTACATGATATGATAACCTTTCTATATCATGAATTTATGTTCATTTTTCTCTTATGCTCCATTGATATGCCTATTTCCTAACATCTATTTTACTATTCATGTTATGATTTTTTACTCCCTTACTGGGCTATATATCTCATCCTTTTATTATGAATTTCCTCAAATTATCCCAAGTATTTTTAAGTACGAGGGAATGATGTGGTCATGTAAAAATGTTTCCAATATGTTGTTTTATTTTATGTTTTATGTTATTATTTATTGATTCTATTCCCTAATGACACTAGACATCTCAATATTCTACATTGTATCAATTGATGGTTTTATGAAATAAATAATTTTTATGTTTATAACAGAAAGGAATGTCTCTTATATTTGGTATCATAGGATAGGATATGTTATTTTTGGTATAAGATTAGAAACCCCTATAGGGATAATTATAAGTATAATTAAAACATCCATAAATTTTGATGAGTATTGAGCTAGTGGTTTGTCATGAAGATTCAACTCTGTATGGACATGAGCTGGGGGAGGCAGCTCTAGCATAGATGTGTCAAGGGGTAAATCATGAAAACACCTCCTTAAACTAGATTTGAACAGGAACTATTGCACGAAAATGATCATTTCTACACTCATGGTTACAAAACTCCATGGGGATTTTCTTTTATAAATTCATAAGAATAATATGAACCATTGTTAAGGGAATAAAAAAATAAATTAAGAATATATTTTGGGAATTAGATCATGGACAACCTACATTGAATCCAATAAGTTCATAATTTAAGGAAATGAACTTTATTTATAAGCCATTTGTTTTGGTCCTTGGATTAACCTTTATGTGTTACCCCATAGTTTCCTTTTATTCCATCCAACAGCTAGAAATATGAGGACTCATGATAAAAAAACGATGTGAAGATCAAAGTGACAACTGTTCTAATGAGATTCCCAATCTAATGGGAGCATAATCACAAAATTTTTCATGTAAATCTCTCAGTTATATCATGTTTTTAATAGAAACATGGGTCATGAGGAACGTTCAACCCCCCTAAGAATGAACTATTCTCAATTGAGAGATTCATGAGACAAAGGCCTCCTAATTTTAATGGATCATCTGATCTTCCAATCGCTGATCAATGGATCAACTCCATTGAAATGATCTCCTTCACCATTAAATGCTCCGAACAAGAGACGTTTCTTCTAGAAGATTATTATATGGAAGGTGAAGATGATCCATGGTGTACATTAATCAAAAATAAAAAGCCCGAGGAAGAGATTGAGGTGTTGTAATGGGAGGATTTCCTTAAAATGGTTTCAAAAAATATTTTCCTCGCATCCTACGACATAAGATGGAATGGGAATTCCTTTCACTCATGCGAAAAGATGATGAATCCATCGTAGCATATGAGGAAAACATCACTAGGATTGCATGATATTCCTTTGTCTTTGATGTTACCCCATAATTCAAGGATGACCGCTTCTTTGTTGGGCTAAATCATAGCCTATGAAAATCTCTAGTGATCCTTGATTTCGAGTTCCATAATTAAATTGTTATATGTTCCTTCAAAGTAAAAATGGAGATTAGTGAATCTCAAGGGTATCATGGGGATAATAAGTGTAAGGTGGAATTCAATTTTGACAATCTGATGTATATATCAGATAATGCTAAGAAAATCCATCACCCCACTTTCCAATGGTGAGGAAAAAAGCACCCCTGAAATTTCCTAAAGGGGATAAGGACTTTCTTAAGGTGAGGAAGAGAAGGGAACCAAGAAATTAATTTCCGAACAGGAAAAACATGAGACTATGACATAGGATTTGTAAAGCTCCCTTTGACCCTCAATACATTTTTCTTTTCTTCAACAGGAATGAATAGGGGAACTTTGAAAACCATTTCCCTAAGCCAAGGGTTTTCAGAGGTAACCAATAGCCTCCAAAGAATCTTGGGTGGGTTATTTCATCACTACTACCCATGTTTACCCTGAATCCGAAGTGGTGATGGTACACGAGTTATTCAAAAAAAAATAGCAAACATAATTTTGGATTCTAGTTCTACACATTCTTTTATTTCCTGAACATTTTCTCGAATATTCCCCACACCACCACATGTAATGGAAGTATAGATATCGGTGAGAATAAGAAATGGAAAAATTCATTTCATATCATGAATATAACTCATATCCTATCATAATTTGGAAATTTAATTTCTAGGAGGACCTCGTCATACTCCCTTCATTGGAATTTTATGAAATTATTGGCATGGATTAGAATTACATATATAAAGAAAACATAAAATGCTGTGAGAGGGAAATCACTCTCCTTATGCTGAATCGACCCCCTATTCTATACATGTTCTTGTAGGAGGATGAATCTTTTTTAGAACCATAATCTTAAGTGTGGATATTACTGCCCTATTAGTATGTGTTTCCAGATAAAATGATTGAGTCCACAGAAGCAACCATCCTTGAAGACATTCCAATTGCGAGGGAATTTTTAAAGTGTTTATTGAGGAATTACTTATCCTTCCTTCCATAGGAGATGTTTAATTCTCAATTGATCTTATACCTGGGAAATTGAAAATTTCCAAGAATCAATATTTAATGGCTACTGCAGATCTAGAAGTGCTAAAGAAAAATCTACAGGAGAATCTGGATAAAGGATTTAAACGCCCAAGTGCTTCACCATTGGATGCACGTCTTCTCATTGTCAAGAAGAATGATGGGTCAATGTGCCATGGTAATGATTATCGTTAGCTTAAAAAAATCAATGAGAAAGAACAAGTATCCTCCACCATGAATTTACGACATCTTCAATCACCTAAGATGAACACAATACTTCTCCAATGTTGATTTTCCATCGGGATATTTCCATCTAAGGGTGTAGAATGAGGATATCCACATGAATGCTTTTCATATACAATACATGCACTATGAATTCGATGTAATTCATTTTGGACTCTCTAATGTTCCAGAAATATTCACGGACTTGATGAATAGTGTCTTTAGATATTACCTCGACATATCTATGGAATTATTTAAAGAAGATATTCTAATATACTCCAAAACAAGGGAGAATTATGATCTAAATCTAAGAATTGTATTAGAGACCTTGTGAAAGTACAATATATATGGAACATACAACAAGTGTGATTTCTAGTTGAAGGATGTCACATTCTTAGGACATATCATCACAAGAAATTGGATATCTGTGGATCCAGTAAGGATAGCTAAAATCGAGGGATGGCTAAGCCCATCATCAGTAACAAATATCCATAGATTCCTAGGGTTAGTTTGATATTATCACCAATTTGTGAGAAATCCCTCACAATTATCCAACCATCTTACCAAGCTAACTCCGAATGGAGTCAAGTTTTCTTAGAGTGATGAATGCAATGAGTTCATCAAGGAGTTGAAAATGATGTTTATCACTGCACTCAAGCTCTCATTACCCACATGTGGAGAACAGTATGTGGTATATAGTGATTCTTTGAATAAAGGGAATGAGTTTTTTGTTGTTGAAAAATTACATAGTAATTGCTTATGCATCAAGGCAATTATAAGTTAATGAGAAAAACTATCTGTCACATGATCTAGAGTTTGATAAAGAAATCATCTCTTTGACGATTTTCTGACATTACCTCATTGGGTAGATGTGTGAAATATACATGGATCACCAAAGCCTTATGTATATATTCACACAGAAAGAGTTGAATCTGTACCAACAAATATGGTTAGAGCTGATTAAGGACTATGACTGCTCAATCCATTACTATCCTTTAAAAGCAAAAAAGGTGGCAGATTATCTATGTTGAAAGGATGCATCAATTCTATCATTTTTGATAATTGAGAAGGATCCAATATTATTATGTTTGATGAAGATAGACATGTGAATCATAAATAAGGGAACATCATGAATCCCATCACAATTGATCTCTCAACCATCTTTTCTGGAATGTTTTAAGGATGCTAAAAAGGATGATGTGGGAATTCTGAAGAATGTGGAAACTATCAGAAAAGGGAAACCATTGGATTTTAATGTTAATGAATAAGGAATTGTGAGATTTGGGGAAATAGTTGGTCTCCCTTCAAATCTAAAGTTAATGAAAGAACATTTTGATGATGAGCATAGTTAGAATTTCTCCATTCACCCATGAAACAAAAAGATGTATTGAGATCTACGAGAGCATTGTTGGTGGGTTAACATGATGAAAGATATCACTGAGTATACATCAATGTGCTTTGTATGTCAGTACGTGAAGGATGAGAGGCAGAAGTATAAGGGGATGATGCAACCATTAGCATTACCAGCATGGTAATGGGAGAACATCACCTAAGACATTGTCACCAGATGTCCAAATACATCCAAAAGATAAAATGCTAACTTAGTTGTAGTCGATCATCTTACAAATACTACACACAACATTGAAATTCATGAGGATTTCTCATTGGATCAGTTGACATGGATATACATGAGAGATGTGATAAGGCTTCTTAGAGTACCACTATCGATTATATCCAGTTGATATCCAAGATTCACCTCTATATTTTTGAAGAGTCTACAATATTCTCTAGATACTGATCTGAAATTCTTTATAGTTTATCATCCTCAAACTGATGGGAAATTTGAGCGGACTGTCGAAACACATGAGGACATGTTGAGATCATGCTCAATGGACTTTAAAGGATGATGGGATCAACATATTCTTCTAGTTGAGTTCATTTACAACATCAATTTCTACTCAAGCATCCAAATGGATCCTAATGAAGCACTTTAGGGGATGAGGTGTAGAACACCGGCATGTTGGGATGAATTTGGGGAGAGAAAACTCATAGGTTGAGAAATAGTCAATGAAATAGTGGTGAAATATATGATGATTCATTATCACATTAAAGCTGCTCAGAGTCGAAAAAAATGCTATGTTGATAATAGTCGATGAGATATAGAGTTTGATGTTAGAGACATGGTATTCCTCATCATATAACCTTGTAAGAGAGTTTTGAGATTGGGGAAAAGGGAATGCTTAGTCCAAGGTACATCAGCCATTTTGAGATCCTTGATCACATTGGTTCCATTCCCTTTCCACTAGAACATCCACCAAACCTATCTCAAGTACATTATGTATTCCATGTATCACTATTGAAGATGTACATAGTAGTCCAATGGAACACACTCAATATAGTGGTGGTACCATTGCAGAATGACCTATCATATGATGATAAGCTGGTGAAGATCTTAGATCATAGAGAAAAATTTATATGAAATAAGACAATTCCACTTGCGAAAGTGTTGTGGAGAATCCAAAAGTTTGAAGACGAAACATGGGAATCAGGGGAAGTGATGAAGCATAGTTACCCACATCAGGTTTAGTGTGGGAAAATGAAATTTTGGGAGAGAAATTTCTTAGGGGGGGGTGATTGTAGCAACCCAAACAATAATTAATCAAAATTATTCTTGATCTAATAAAATGTATTATTATTAAAGATGATGTTTTAAAACATCTGAACTTATTTGGTTTTAGGAATATGGATTTTAATATAACATTTTGAATTGTGAGCTATTACTAATATAGTCATTGAACAATGATCACACGATTAGTATAAATATAGGGCATTATCAAATCCAATTTCCTCATACAAAGATTGTGATGGCCTCACCCAGTAGAATTTATCAATACTATGCCCATTTTTTTGATCATGGAAAAGATGTGGCATTATTGGGATTCACTCTTGACCAATCCCAACCTAATCTTCAACACGATAATCTTGAACAAAACTTCCTATGGTAGAACTGGATGTTTGTAGAGATTACCACCCGAGAAATGTTATCTGACCCACCCCTATAGTCTTTCATCATAAAAAACCATACCCTTAGGTCTTATGTGGGTGTTATCAGGGGTTATGTAACAACACCCTATCCATGTGATTATGGGAATTATTTTTTATAGAATAAATAATATACATTAATTTTATTATTGTTACGTTGTAAATAGTTTTTAAAGAAAAAATATTATTATTAGCTAATATATAATTTGAAAATATATTTTGATGAATTAATAGATTTTTGAATTAAATAATATTTAATAAAATATTATTAATATGTAATTTTTTATTAAATATAAATGGTTTTATAATATTTATGAATAAAATTTGAATTTATATTAAGGTTTGAAAGCCATTTTTATCAAAACCCATGAATTTTTGATAAATGTAGGTATTTATTTTAAATGTAAAAATTCAAATATTTAGAAATTTATTTAGATAAAATGAATATTATTTCTGGAATCTTGATGTTGAAATTATCCAATGATGAATTTTTCCCTATTTTCTGAGACAGATGAATTGTGTGGTAAAAAATAAATATATTTTTATTATAAAATTTGTTTTAGGACATCATAATGACAATATAATGATGAAATAAAATACTATAAATTGTAAGTTCATCCAATAAATGTATTGGAATAAACATAATGTGATTTTAGGTTTTTTTATTAATTATACAATACCATGGTAGACCCTCCAAGACTTATAAAACATTTTAACTTTTTAAATTTATTTCCATGAGTGTGGGACTCACCACCACATAAGAAAGAATAATATTTTTATAAGTTAAGACATTAGACCTATTAAATATTTTTTCTCCTCATGTTTGGGAAAAATCATGGGCCAAAACCATGGGTAGGTTTGTGGTTTTAAAATATGTGTGGTGTCCACTACATAAATAATAAATAAATCCTTTTTTCCTATATAAACCCACCAAAGATCCAACTTCCACGTCAATTAAATCCTTTGGATCTCGACCAAATTATTCCCTCTTCTCTCTAGAATCCTCCCATGGAGCCCCAGGATTCTATGAAGCCTCTCCCAAGACATCGGGATCACACATCTAAGTAAGCAATTTCTCCTTTTCTTATTTTTGTTCAACATTCTTTTAGTTGTCATGCCCTTTTTATTTCAATTGAAAGTTTTGGGGTATTATTTATCTCCTTCCCCATACTTCCATCCTTATGTTATAATGATGAGAGACCCCTTTAACTATAATTAATGCCTCCCATGTACACTCGTTACCATGCCGAAATTCTATAAGTAATATTTCTCTCTCCTCATTTACATCCAAGGAATTCATTTTTATTATACATCTAAATTCAATTACATTTGTTGGGACATGTTTATATATGACCCCCATATATTCCATTTCATGTACATATTATGAGAAACTCTTTTATCTCCCATTGAACATTTTTATGAATTCTTATGTCATGCCGTTATGTTGTCGAAATTACGCCGCGATTTTCCATGCCAAAGTCATAGTGTATTGAATACCATACCCATTTCACTGTCATGGGTGTTCATATTTACGAACAAATACTAATTTATTATATAGTTTCATGTATGAATTATAAATTCCATTATCGTAGAAAAAATGATGATATTTAATTAATCCATGTTATAGGATCCAAGTGGAACACTTATGTAATAAATGAAATGATTAAGAGTGGTGTGCCCTAATAGCGCTCCAATGCATTGCGTAAAGATTAATATCATGATACGTCAAGTGAAATTAGTGATTACTCCAGATAATTAATGTGAAATGTGGGTTTACACATTCTCTATGTGCAATGATCCTTGAAACATATAAATATCATGTTAAATGACGTTGCCACATTTCTATGTTAGGATAATCATGTCATATAATGTCTTTATGTTCATGTTTCTCTTATACTCTATTATTATACCTGTTGGCTAACAAGTATTGTATTTTTCATGTTATGCATTCTTACTCCCTTAATGGAATTTATAGCCCATCATTTTATTTTTCATGTACTTAGTTCATCCCATGAAATTCTAGTTATGAAGAAATGATGTGGTCCTGTAAAAAAAGTTTTCAATAAGATGTTGCATTTTTTTTATGTTTTTATATGATGTTCTTAAGCCCCATAGACACCAGACCTCCCAATCTTCTATGTTGTATCAATTGAAGGTTTTGTGTAATAAATCTTGTTTAACTGAGTAATAAAAACGAAGGGTTGTTATAACTAGATTGTGATCTCTATTATGAGGAATAAATAGTGGATATTATATATTCTATAGGTATGATTATATGAATCAATAACACCCATAAGGTCTAAGTTGAAAATTGGAACCATAAATTTTTGGAACATATAGATATGATGGGGTAGTAGTATACTTAGTAATTTTATTGTAGTGACATAAATTATTGAGATAAATTATTATAACAAGGGTTATATTTTCTTATCATGTGATTTTTTTTAAATATTTATCTTTATAAAAATTAAATTAAATTTCTATGTTTTTTTACATGAAACATTGAGTTTATATGAACAAAACTATAATATTAATATTTTATTATATGTTATGATAGTTATAGAATATCCATTTGATTGGTAAGTAGGAATATTTCCCACTATATTATTAAAATATTCATTTCACTTAACTATAAAATGAATTCATTTCATTTTAATGGGTCATAAATTATGATAAAATCATTTGATGGTAAAAAAAGATTCTTTTTCTAAAACAATATTTTTGTGAGGTCAACATATTTTATTACTAATGTTAATAAATAAAAATTAGTAAATTATTTTAGTTTAATATATACCTATTTTATTTAAATGATTTATTTAAAATCTGTATTATAGTTTCTTAAATCGTACGAAATGATTGAATAATCTGTCTTATGCTTATAAATTCCTTTTTTATAAAAACTATTTTATTTGTTAACATATATTTAAATTAAATTATTGTACATATATAAATTGAATATTTTAAATTATATTAAATATTTTTAATTAACATAATTTATTTTATTTAATATGGTTAACTTATTTTTTTTTCTTTACAATTAGTAAGTGAGGTAAAAATTCATTACGATGATAAATCATAAAAGTCGTTATGGAGGGGTTAATATAAGGAGATAAGGGTATAAATGAGATGAAAAAATGTCCAAATAACATTTTATGAATATATTTTCGTTCCATATCATAATATCATAATTATTAAATAAAAATTGATCCACATTCCCCTAAAAAAATATTCATTATATTTTAATATTCATTATAATTAGTCAACCTCTCACCTCACTAATTGAAGCGAACCCCATATCCTTTATTCCCAATAAATCACGTTCAATTTAAAACAAAAAAAACAACTAAAATATATTTTGAAAATATATATCTATTTTTTGAGGCACTAATATTCTAAAAATACAAACTCGCGGTACTTAAGGAGAGATTCAAAAGATGTTTCTAAAAGAAGATGTATATGTTCTTACAGATATATTCTATGTTTCATTCCTTTTATAATTAACATAAAACTGATGTATAAATCCTAAAATTATTACTAATATATCATTAATAGATAGATATGTTATTATTGTTATTTTATGACCCCTTTCCACCTCATTTGAATCATATGGTAAATGAAAGTATCACTCATGCATAGGGGTTTACTATCACCTCTAAATACCGACATGATTCATTTTACCCCACCATCATTCATGGTTAGTTACTATATTTGATTCAATGATTATATTTTGAATTTTTAATGTAATTATTCTTCTGAAATTAATTTTTTTTATTTACGTTATTAGCATTTAAATCAATTTAAAATGAAAACATTTCTTGTGCTTATTTATGGATTACCACATTCAAAAGCACTGCAATTTATGTTTCATCAATACTAAATATGTATAATTATATGATTATATATTTTGAATAATTATGAAATTTATCTCATTATTATGATTTTATAGATAATAAAACCGTTGGGATGGTGCTGGTATAAATACCATTGAACCAAAGCAAGTATGAAAAATAGACCAATTTTCTTATTAATGAATATTTTAATAATAAAATTGTTAATAAAATGTTAATTCGGAATAATAATGGAATGAAAAATAGTATTTTCTATATTAATATAGTTCAAGAATATATTTATAATAAATATTTATTTATAATTAAATATATTTAAATGTGTATAATGAAATAAATTACTTGAGATAAGGGTTTTTGTTATAATCTTATATTTTTCTTCTAGACTGTAGAGGCTAAAAATCCATTGATGGAGATTGTATATATATTATCCATTAAAACCTATAAATTTAATTTTTATATGATTATTCTATGAATTTTTATATATTTGTAACATTTTCTTCTCTTTGATACATAAAATGACTGGAAAATTTTTTTTAATGAAAAGACTAACTTATTTCATATTGGTTCAGCTAATTATTTCTTCCAGATCCATTCCCTTAAAAATTATTTTAGGATGTCTTTATAAATACATGATTTTTAAAATAGGTAATTTTCATTACATATTACTTTATTTAAAATGGCTTATAATATATATTTTTGAATAAATGGTTTCTGAATTAGTTTTCATTGAATTTTTTTAATAGTGTGAAAAGAATGTTATGTTTTAATATAGGCAATATGAATAGATTTTTCCAGTGTCATTTCAATTATTTTTTTGATGTATTTGTGAATATCTTCCATGATTCTTATAAATGAAAATAGTTTTCTTATTATGATGGTAATTTTTTGTTAAAATTTTATTAATAGAAAATATTATTTTAATCATGTTTTCAAAGAATGGTTCAAATTTTATATGATGTATATTTTTATCTATATATACATCCATTTAGGATTGTTAAGATTATCTATGGATATTATCATATCATACCATAAAATGTATTTCTCTGGATAGAATATGATGATGAATGTTCTCTGAAACCTGTTTCATTATCACAGGTTAATTTTGTTATGATTGAAAACTTTCGAAACTCGATTCTTTTCGATGGGTTATGAAATAATGAAAAGATGAAATTTACATGAAACATGTTTCCTTTCAAAGGGTTATTATATGATGATATGATGATTGTTTTATGATCTATTGGTACACATATATATGGTTTTTATTTTTTGATTTATGGTCCTAGAATAATATATCCCTCTAAGGATTTGGGTAAATACAGACATATAATAAGATATTAAGGACTGGAATTGGGAGAGAACCATGGTTATTTAGAGAATATGTCTAATAATGTAGTTTTGGGAGTATACCTTGACTATATAAAATATTGAATGGGGATCAACCCCAAATCAACAAAATAGTTTTGGGTTTTATCCTAGTCTATGAAAATGATTTTCTTTTATTTTGTGTCTACCATAAAACGTTGATTTGTTCATTTGATATCCTCTCTATGCTCATGAATGATTATTGATGATTCTGAAAAAAAAATTATTAAATTTTTTGTTATGAAAAATATTTATCCCATGATTTATGATGGATGACTTAAGATTGATTAGGTATGGTTTTCATAAATTATGATTTTGTTTTTATAACCTTATTATTATATTATACTCACTTATGATCAATGATTTATATATAAATTTTTTTTACTTTGAGAATATGATCTTATCCTTTATTATGTTTCTATTCCATAGGTTACGAGGAAATTATAATTTATGGAATATCAATTAATATTAATACAAGATAAGAATGTTTTGAGAGATATTAAAGAGATTTAATGAAATAATATGATCATGTATCTGATCTTCAAAGACACTACACCATTAAAATTTCAAGAAATGTATTTTTATTATATGTATTAAATATTCATCAAAAAATGATTTAATAAATATTTAAAAACTCATCAGTTCACCTAATTAACCCCCTCAGAAACCCTAGGCTTAACCAAATCACATTAATATACTTTACAATCCAATATAAAGAGAAGTACATTGGAAAAAAGTGGAAATAATGAATAAATTGAGGTAAAATGATGTTACCATGAGGGAAATCATGGATCATTAGAGTTGAATCCCCAAAAGTATAGGGGTAATAATTTCTATAGTGTGAGGGAGAGACTACACATGAATGGGGAGAGAAATGATGGAGAGAAACTACAAAAAACTCTAAGGACTTTTTTTAAACTAATTTTTAATGCACTATTCAATCCACTTAGTCTGTCGTATGGTATCGAAAACATGAAATATATATGTGGTATACATGATTGACCCAAAAGACCACATAGTTTCATGAACCACCACATGATTTGATGATATTTTCAAAACTCCATTTCCCCCCAAAACACCAATCTTTCAAGGATAACCACAATGTTTATACTAGATGTTCACCAACCATAAGATATGGACTATTTCCCCTAAATAGAGGTTATTATACTCTAATTCCTATGATCTATTATAATAAATAAATAAATAAATAAATAAATATTAAAATAATTTAAACCAGTTACATGATGGGTGTCACAATTCTCCACACAATTCTACTTTCATCTCCCTGAATTCCCCAATGGATCTTAAAAAGAAAAAATTTAATGATACATATACCTCACTAAAAGACCCCACTACCAAGATTTGCCGATACCACCCCGACACTGCCAAATACAACAAACAAATGATATTAACATACCATAGAGAACCTTGGTATGATAATCTAGGATATAAATAAGATACTCAAAGATGGTGGTATCGGGCATTAACTCTAATGTTTCTTTCTCAATCGCATGATATACATCTGGATAGTACTCAATAAATTGAGTTAAATGAAAAAAAAATCCTAGATCTAACTTATCCATAGTAATAAGTCCAATCAATTGGCCTCCTTCTCATGATACTCTACAATATAAAAATTCTCAACATAGTTCCTTTTTAGTTTCCATATTTTTCAAAGATAAGGTTTCCATGTTAAATGGATACATAGTAAAAACCCCTATCACCATGATTGTTGTTATTATAATGAGGATATATTTATTTTGGGAAATTTTACAGAATCAATAACATAATTTGGATCAAGTACATTATCTTCCCCTCTTCTGGATGAGACATAGTCTCAATATGGAATGATCATGTAGTTCAGCTCCTAACAATGGGGAGCTGTGGAATCCCATTGAAAAATGTAATTATGTGACATCATCACGGATTCCTAGGAACTATTGATGTATAAAAATTAAAATAATTATAGATACATCTCTAATGAATCCCAAATTAAAAGCACACATGCATGAATCATATCCCCAAGGCCTAGATGGCCCGCCCACTCTAACCATCATTCTATGAGTGATATGTTATGATCAAATTTAAAAGTGTTCCCATGAATTCAAAGAAAATAGTTTTATATAGTGAATTAAATACATTATCTTAATTGGAAACTATCAGGGAAGGAACCCCATGAAGCATAACTATCTCTCCAACACACAACATCCCAATCTCATGCACCTCCATTGACTCACTAAGGGTTAGAACATTAGATGACGTTGAAAACCAATCTATAATTAACAAAATTATTCCCTTCCAACATGGTGTATAAGGTGGACCAAAAAAAATACCATGAATTTATAATACCACTTCGTTAATGAATTGAGATTAGGTTAAATAAACTCGATTTTCCTTGGATTCTAAAATTTAATCCGCTAATATTTAAAAAATCTGGAATAAAATAAAAAACTAAGCATCATTTCTAGTTCCACTAATACTAACATCTAATAGTATTAAATATTTTTTAATCCCTTAAGGGAATGACCCAACAATAATAATATACCTTCTGAATCTCCATTTTCTTCAAGGACAAAGAAACTAATAGTTTATTCTTTAATAAAATTGTATTGTATAGACACCAGGAACAATATTTTGAGTTATCCCCACAATTTGTAAATAAATTAATATTCTTGATATTGTGTTCAATTTCTTGAACAAATTTATCTCAATTGAAAATTGATGGTGTGAATTAAATACTGATCTAGGACAACCCCTCTCATCCATAAAACATATCCAGATAGATATCAACAAAAATCCAACACACTCCACTCACTTGTAAATTAGTTAACTGACTAGATATACAAATTCTTTCATAATTCATCATTTAATACATTTATCTACCCAATATATTTAATTATTTTTAAATAAGTGTTATGAAGATACTATATCTAGCGTCCCAACATGAGGTTCATGCCCCCTGGTTGATGATACACTTTTGGACTTTATAATTAGAGAGAAATATAAAACATTCACCAAAGTGGTAATGATTCTAAAAATTCAATTCAAGTAACAAAAAATCCAAATAAAGATAATGGTGGGTATACCATCTCATGTGGGAGTAGCTGATTGGATCCATAGGCCACCACATGAACATTATACTTTAGCAGACACCGAAACACCACACACGAGGCATTGTAAGGCACTATATATCCATTCCAAAGCATAGGAAAATATAATGTTTTTCAATGTGAAATGAAACTAAATCTACTAAAAAAAAATTCAATCCTCAATATATTCAAAATTCACAAATTTCTTTTTCAATGAGGCCAGGGGAGAATCTATGATACCATAGACTTAAATAAAGAAACTATAATATCCTACCAAGCCTAAATAGGTTTGATCTAAAACATGTTCTTTGGTCAATCCCAAGATGTATCCACTTGGATATTATTAGGATACAGTACTCTATATTTCCATAAAATCACATGAACAAAAAAAATTAATATGATAATTTAGAATTATTATTTAGAAATAATTGAGTATAGAAGAAGCTCTATTAAGATTCCCCAAACATCTCTTAGATGGTATCAATGGTACTGCTCCATATTTTAGTACAATAGGATTTCATCAACAAAAATACTATGAAGGAGTCCAAAAATAATGAAATATATTTTTCATTATTGAAATAATTACTTTGGGAAGATTTTTAAGAAATAAAAACATAACTAGACAATCAAATTGCCCAAATCTTCATTTAAAGGCATTATATGGAACATCTTACTCCAGAATTATCAACAGGTAATACACAAAAAATAAACTAATTTTAGAAAACTACTAATCTCCCATAATATAAAAAAACCAATTATATTATATAGATATCTACACTTTACATTGTGTTGATTTAGCTTATCATTCCGAATAAAAATTTGGATACTCTCACATTCCTTATTAGTAGAAATCACTGATTTCACCATAGTGAAATAAAAGGAGGAATAAGCCCCTTTCATTCAAGGTGCTACAACTATATCTCTTTCTGATTCAATTTGATATGTTATATTCATTATTATATTGAATATATTGGTCTCGATTATAGGTTCAGATTGATAGTGGAATTTTCCTCTAACCAGGATGGAGACCGAAGAAAAATCATCTAAAATACCCCAAGGTATTAGTCCACAATCACTAAATATGAACACATAAGAAAAACTACTCTAAAAATAAAAAAATAAAAACCAATTCAACTAACATGAAAGCAACCCCATATCATGAGTAATGAGTCTATAACTCCATTACATTGGATCCCACACAGCCTACAAGACATATACACCAATAATGAGATTGAAACTAGAACATGTTATGATTATAGTCAATTAATTCTTTGAAAATGATAATCTAATCCATAATAGTTATGAGACAAAAACCTCTTGTTTAACCCTGATTATGTCTAAAACTATATCCACATCCTTGACTAAATCATTGAACTCCATGAACATAAAATATCAATCCTTCTTCCTTCCAAATTGGGTTACTAGATCCATCAGAAATGGCATAATCTGTTCTAGTATACCAAAATAACTAAGAAACATTAATATAAGAAATTAATTAGAAACACATGTTGGTCGGAGTGGATACTTAGGGTGGGTGAATTGAGTCCCAATTAAAATTCCTGATAGAAAACATTATGATAAAAACCCCTTAATTCAAAACGGCCCACTCGACTAATGCAATAGAGATATAAATGTTTATTTGCTCAACAAGTCCCTCTAAGGTTGATTAGTCCTTAGTTGAATCAATGAAATCACTAATTAAACTATTCATATAGGTTTATTTAATTAATCATATATACACACTAAACAAAAAATAAATATTAGAGTGAATGTAAATTTTTTTTTCTATCTTTGAAAAGTATAAGAAGTTGATAAAATAAAATATATTTTTTGAGGAATAACAAAACAATATAAAAAAGAGGTTCAAGCTCATGATGAGACCTAATTCTCTCCACTTGGTGATCACCTACCACCATGCAATTTGTATTAATGTACTTGATACACAACTTGTATCAAGGATTGCAACAGTTTTTTAAAACTATGCAGGTTCTGTAACCTTTAAAATAGTTCTACACGGGAAATCAAGAAACCAAGCCACACAAGGCTTCATCCATAGTTATGCGTGGGAAACAAATGTGTGGGAGTATTTAGTGGATATTTTCAACATCCCCCAGTTAAAGAACAGGAGACAGTGTGTGTGTAAAAAAACACACTACTCAGAAATGAATAATATGTAACATAGTAGATCCAGAAAAAGTAGGATTGTTTTTAGAATTCTCTGTGTGTTTGATGATCATATCCTAACTTATTGGAGTTGGAGAAATTAAGGTTTTCTTCTTCTCTACATATTGCCTCCAAAAACAGAGTGTCACAATTTTCCGGTATTGTCTTCTAGGTATTGAGATTTTCAACTTCTTGGTAGAAGGGTTCATTTAACCACAGTAGTACAACATTGAATATGTTCTTCCAAAAGTTCTTCATGAACCTTTTGGATTTTTAGTATAATCACTAGAGTGTTATTCTTCTTGTTTTTAGTAATTCATTTTACTTCTCTCCATTATTTTTGTTTTCATCTATTCCTCTATATATATTTATTCCTTTTACTTTTTCTCTTTCATATTTGAGGTCTGGCAGAAGGAGTAAGTACATTAGGTGAAATATTTCTCATACCTCGTACTGTCAACATTTGTTATCCTGATATGTCTGCAATAAATATTAATTAATATTAGATGGATGAAATCAAACAAATATGACCGTTATGAATATATTAAAAAAATGGATAATGTATAGAATATGTCATCAGTAGACTGGTAACAGTAGCCTATAAATCAGTAGCTTCTTCAGCAACAAGATTAAACAGCAATAGGCTTTTATCAGTAGGCATATCAAGTGGTAAGATTTACCAACAGTATGCTAGTCCAACGGTAGGATTTACTATTGGTAGGAATTACCAATGGTTGACATCAACAACCATAGAAATTACCATTGATCTCTCCTACAGTAGACAACTAAATAGATGACTTCCTATAATTAGTCTGACAGTGGACTTCTAACAGAAACTCTTTGTTGCAGCAACCTTGTCACTACAGTGACCTATCACATTAACACAGAATCTATATGGTTCTGTAGATTCTCTAATGATAGGCTTTACGAAAGAGACCCTGTACTAGTGACTACCAAAAACAAATTTATAACTGTAGCTATTATAATGGTAACCTTCATCAGTAAGGTCTTCAATGGTGACCTTTTCACCAATGACTTAAAGTGGTAAGGTTCAGTTGTAGGTTTGCCAATGGTGATCATTATAGTGGCCTAAAAATAGTTACCTCTTACCAGTAACCTTCAATAGTGACCTTTGACTTAGAGACTTTTTATACATTAATTTTTTTTAGAAATGTCCTGAGATAAAACCAGATTGAAATAGATTTAAAAACAACTAACCTGTTATAAAAGTTGTCATGATATTGGATTATCAAAATAGGTGAATCCAAAAATCTCCCACATTTTGATAATCACAGATTATTCCATTAAACATTATAATAATTATATGATTATCAGAGATAATGAAAATTAGATGTCAGTTAATAAAATAAATAGTTGTTGTATCTTATCCCCCTTTGTGATTAGAAAAATGAAATACAATAAGAGAGAAAAGAAAATATTTAATGAAATATTATTACAAGATTCAAATAGATGTATAAAATCCCTTTCAAAAAATACAAGCACACACTATCCACCTTAGAAATAGGTAATGACTCCTTCTCTTTGGAAGATGAAGAGAGATGGTCTGTAGGTGGTTGAAGAGACTGAGGCCGAGGGATAGCATCAAGGATGATAGGAGATGCTACAATAGAAGCTTTAGTGTCCCTAGTGGGAGTGATTATATGAGGAATCATTCGAGTCAAGCTATTGATGGCATGACCAGGAGACATCAACGAAGCAGCAGTGGCCAAGGCTGAGGTAGTAGAGGCAGATGGTAATGATGGAGGAACAAAAATGGGTGTACAGTCCACATGGAGGAAGGGTAACATACGATTCTTGAAGTCCATGATGATGCTTCCACCTCTCTCCACGGCTGAGATAAAGTCATCCTTATTTTCCATAAATTTATCGAAGGCAAGATTCAGCTCCCAATTCTTTCCCACTTGATCCTTAAATGCCTGAGTGACTAGTGGAATCCTCATTTTCTCCAACAGTAACTTGTAGTGGCCATCCACCTAATGCTTAGTGTATACCCATTTGTAATAAATGTGAACTTGTTCATTGTCAGCCTTCTAATATTGACCATGTTCCCTTAAATAGTTGGACACAAGCATATTAATTTCTCTGGTAATAGAAATTACATGTGAGATTGAAGTACTAGAACCAGAGATCTTGTCCACTTCTTCTCTAACAATGGATCTAAATGCTTCAATGTCAACTAGAGGAGAGGCTGATGTGGAATCAAATGCACCTAGAGATGCCAGAGAGAATGTTACTGTCTCCTTAAAGGATTTAGTTAGACCACTGATCTACCTCTTCACTTCATCATCGTGACCTTTCACATGTGTTTCCATGGACTTATTAAAATCCTCAAACACAGTTACCAACTGTAGCACCACAATTTTTAAATATTGAATATCCTTGTCCACCTGAACTATATAGGTTAGAAGAGTAGTCAAGCTCACCACAGATTGTTTCAGAAGCTCCACAGATTCTGACAACTCACTCAATTGACTCTGACACTTCCTTACTTCCTGAAGCAGTTCAGAGTGATTACTGAAGTTTATTTTGGCTAACTCTGGTGCAAATTGCTCCTGAACTAGAGCAACAACCTTGTCTATTTTAGAGGACATATCCGTAGACATTATCTGCATGTCAGAGTTCTAGGATTCATGGTTTTCCTTTCTGAAATAGTCTTGAGGAAAATGTTTTCTAGAGGTAGTAAAATGAGGTTTGGCACTGAAGGTCTTCTTTTGGGCCTTTCATCTTCTATGTCATCATAATCTAGTCCCAACACCAGAAACTCATGGTCCACAGTACAACCTTCAATTTAATGCAAAACATATACTGATCCTTTGGAAATAGGATGCTCCCCCTCAATTGGAGATACCTTTTGGACAACTATTTCATCTTCTTCCAGCCTTGCAACATCGACATCTGTTGTTTCTTAATCAACTAACTCACTAGTAGTGTGATTGGCTGCTTCTACTGAGTCATCCACAATTTTCATTAGAAGGGAAGTAGACAAAAATTCTTCTTCCTATTAACTCAATGCACTTTCAGTGATCTAATAAGAGGACTCAAACTGATTTCCTCTCCTTCACTATCCTTACAAGAAGCCTCATGTTCCTCATGTTCAGAATGACCCGATGCAGTAGCTTCTTCCAATTTTGATGTATACCTAATTGTGATATGAGCCTCATAATACTCTTCTTCATTGGTTTCATCAAACTCCTTATCCTTTTGATCAAATTATCGCCGTGGTAACTCTCTTGGTGGACATCCCTATCCTAAATATATCATTCCAACCAGAGGACATGTTGGTAGATCAGGATCACTCTTATCATCTATAAGAGTACCTTATTTCTCATGTTCCATATCCTTCTCTATGTATTCATCAGAATAAACAGGTTCTACCCCATAAGGCTTAAAACCTGGATCCCTCTGATCCTTTTGACTAGAAGGATTATTTATAGGCTCAAACTTCTCATAATGCTTCTCTTAATTATTTACCAATTCTCTTCTCTAGGGATTCCAATTGATATTCATGAACTTGTAGATTATCTTGAAGATACAAAAAATGTTTTTGGCTACACTTTTTCCCTCTTTATCTCCAGAAATGCCCTTAACCATCAGCATCACAAAAAATACGTTTGGCATGAAATAAAACATCTGATTTAGAACTTGTCTTAGTCATGTCTTCTATCTGATCCATCAGCAACCTACACAGGTAGTTCTTATGTCCATGCTTTAGTAAATACAATATGAATATGTCCGGATAATTCATCATAGGAAAGTCCCATCTCCCGGGACATATCACATGATGGATATACATGAACAAATGTCTATCCTCTTTATTCATTTCAGTAGAAATAATCTTCCTTGAGGTCCCATTTCCTGTCGGTTCTTCCAAAGCTTTCTCATAATCAGAAAACACACAGTCTGGAGGAATCCCTCCAGAGTAGTAGTCAAATATATCCTCATGGGGTACCCTTAGACATTCAACCCATTTAGTTCATGAAAATCTTACCTCAGTTCTATTTAATCGTGACACCAGTCGGTTCTTATTATCTGACTTCTCGAATTTCAGAAAATATTAGATTTCTTTGACTATACTTAGGTAATATGGCCAATTATTGTTCACAAATCACACCACCCCACATTGAGCCTCTAGTGCCTCCAGAACTTAGTATTTTCTAGAGTGAAACCAATCTTCAAATTTCTCCTTTTCAGCCACAATTTTTCTCTTTGGAAAATGTTGGTTAAAGGGATCTATTGATATATTACTTCCCCTAATTGACTCAAATCATGGTTTTTTTGGCCTTGTCACATCTCCATCATCATCCAACGGTCAATTGACTCATTCCATTGAGGTTCAAAGTTGTTTTAGGGTTCAACATAAAATTAGGGTTTAGGAATTTTAAGGGCAAGGATTAGAGAGTGAGGAAGAGAGAGGATCAAAATGTTTTTGTGAACTAATTTTATTTATTAGGGATTGGAAAAAAAATTTGGAAATAATATGAATAAAACCGTTCAGATTCCCACATAAAATATGAAGTAACGGAAAAGTCCAACAGTGAGGTACACCGGTGGGGTTCTAACAGTGAGGTGAAACATTGAGGTTCTAACATTGAGGTGAAACAGTGAGGTTCTAAAAGTGAGGTGCAGCGATGAGGTTCTAACAGTGAGGTTCTAATAGTGAGGTGCAACAGTCAGGATCTAAGTGTGAGGTGCAATGATGTGGTTCTAACAGTGAGGTGAAATAGTGATGTTCTAATAGTGTCCTTCAATAGTGAAGTTATCATAGTGAGGTTCAATTGTGAGGTTCTAATAGTGAGGCTCAACGATGAGGTTCTAATAGTGAGGTTTAATGGTGAGGTTCCCAATACTGAAATTAATCATCCCTAATTCTTGTTTGATGTAGTTTAACCTCTCTGAATTCAAAGGCTTTTTGAATATATCAGCAAATTGTTGTTTGGTGCCAATGAATTAAAGAGTGATATCACCTATTTGATAATGATCTCTCAAAAAATGATGTATTACATCAATATGATTTTTCCTGGCATGAGATACTAGATTTTTAGAAATGTTAATAGCACTTGTGCTATAAGAGAATATAGAGACATGTTTGAATTGATATCCATAATCTAGTAAATTATGTTTCATCCACATAATTTGAGCACAACAACAACTAGTAGCTATATATTCATCTTTTTCAGTAGATATTGCAAGATAAATTTGTTTTTTTACTACACCATGATACTAGTGACACATTTAAAAGATGACATGTTCCAAAGGTGCTTTCTCTATCAAAATTGCAACATGTAAAGTCAACATCAGAACAACTTATTAGATCAAATGATGGTCTTCTTGGATAAAATAGTCCTATATTGGGAGTAAATTGATGATATTTGAAAGTCCATTTAACAAAATTTAAATTATATTAATTGGGATTATCTTGAAAACAAGCACACATTCATACACTAAACATAATGGCAGGTCTAATAGTTGTAAGGTAGAGAAGACTCCCTATCATACCTCTGTAGTTGGTTTGATCCACTAGTTCTCCAGCTTCATCTGCATCCAACATATATGTGGTATTCATAGGTGTATCACTATATTGACTACCATCCAAAACAAAACATTTTAAAAGAACCATAACATATTTGATTTTTTTTAAAACAATACCATATTTATTTTGAAAAATATGAAATCCATGGAAAAATTTACATTCTCCCATTTAACACATTTCAAATTCATTTTGAATTATTTTTAAAAAATCAGTACATAAAGAACTTTTAGAAGATCAAAAAATGATGTCATCAATACAAATTTGTACAATCAAAATATATTTTGATATTATTCTAATAAAGAGAGTAGGATCATCTATTCTTTTAGAAAAACTGTTTGAATTAATAAAGGAGCTGAGCCTATCATACCAAGCTCTTGGAGAATTATTTAAATCGTATAAATCATTTGAATGATTAAAACATTATTTGGAAAATGGGGATTTTTAAAACCATGGGTTGTTCAAAAAACACATCCTCAACTATGTACCCATTTAGAAAAGAACTTTTATCATCCATTTGATAATGTTTAAACTTCAGATGAGCTGCATAAGCAAGTAGTATCTTAATGGCCTCTAACCTAGATATAGGTGCAATGGTGTCCTCATATTCTATTCCTTCCTCTGAACTATATCCTTATGAACCTAACGTAGATTTGTATCTAACTATATTCCCAGACTCTTCAACATTGTTCCTAAAAACCCATTTAGGGCCTATTTTCAAATTGTCCATAGGTTTTTCAACTACTTCCTAGACGTTTTTTCTTTCAAATTGATTTAATTATTCATGCATAGACATCACCCAAAATTAATCATTGGTGAAAACATTAATATTTTTCAGATCAAGTTGTGAATGAAAAGCTTGATGTTCAACCTAGTTTCTCAAAGAAACTCTAGCTGGTTTTCTTCTATTTAAATCACCTACTACATCGTCTAAAGGATGATTCGTGAGAATTATAATACCTCTAGAAAGAGTTGAACAAGACCCTTCATGGTAGTTTATAGGTTCAGACTCAATAAGTAAAGATTCTAGAAAATTCCCAGAACTAGTTACTTTTATAGGGGGTTCACTATCATTATCATTAAGGTATAGAATTGACATATCATCCTCAAGATATTCAATAGAGGTATTGGGTTCATGTGGATAAATCTCATCAAATATGACATGAAATAAATCTTCCACACATTTAGTTTTCTAATTTAATAATCTACAGGATTTACTCGATATTGAGTAACCTAGGAAAACTCCATGATCACTTTTGGATCCAATATTGTCATGATTATCCTTAGTGTTAATAATAAAGACGTTGCAGCCAAATAATCTAAAGTAGTTAACCTTAGGATTCCTAATGTTCCAAAGATCATAAGGGGTCTTCTTATAAACAGTTATAATGAAGACTATATTAATGGTATAACAAGATATATTTATATCTTCTTCCCAAAAATAAATAGATAGATTATATTCATTAAGCATAGTTTGGGAAATCTTTTGTAGTATCATATTTATTCTTAATACGACTCCATTTTGTTGAGGTGTTCTAAGTATAGAGAAATTGTGACTATATCCACTGTTTGTGCAATAAGATTCAAACTCTTTATTTTCAAACTCTTGATTTTCAAACTCATGACCATGATCAATTATCATGGTCTTAATTCTAAGTCAATTATGATTTTCTACAGACATGGATTATTTGATAAAATAAGAACATGCTTCACTTTGGTGAGAAAAAAAATATACCCAAGTGTACCTAGAAAAAACATCTACAAGAACATAAACATTGTTCTTCCCATTCAAACATGAAACACATGATGGTTCAAAAAATTCCATGTGAATTAACTCAAGGGGTTGAGAAGTAGGGACCTCTATCTTTGGTTTCCAAGAATCTTTGTGTTGCTTTCCCTTTAAATATGTATTTCACACTTTGGTAAGAGGAAATACCAATTTAGGTAAGTCTCTAACTAAATTGTTCCTAGTCAGTTTTCTACGTGAGTTCCCATTCCAGTATCCTAATCATTTGTTCCACAACCAGGATTCCTACTGAAAAGAATTTAAGTAAGAAACAATTTTCTTGGCTATGCATTTTAAATCAACAATATAAAAAATTTAATTTCTTTAGGGACTGAATACTAAATCATATTTGGAATTAAAAACATTACAAGCATCATTTTGAAACATGACATTAAAAACATCATGAAAAAACTAAGAGATACTATGTGAATTGTACTATAATCCATCAACAAAATTTACTTTTGAAATTAATATTGAATTAGGGCTACCAATCTGGCCTAATCCAACAATTTTTCCCTTTGCAATATCACCAAAAGTTACATGTCCACCATAATCTTTGATTAGGATCTTATAGAAGGAATAATCTCTTGTCATATGTCTTAACCATCCATTGTCCATGTACCATAAGGTCTTATATGAACTCTTTAGGAAACTTCCCTATATAACATATTAGGCATGGGGTAACTATGGTACCGAAATTTTCTTGGGTCCAGAGATTTTAGGAAGTCAAACTTTGGGAACCCATATTTGTTTTATAGGTCTCCTAAAATCAGCATACATATTTGGAGGTATAAATACATTGTTTGGCCTTTTTGAAAATTGTATCCTAAAAGATAGTACAAAACTATAATTAGCAGTGAAATGTCCATATTTTGGAACAAATTTGGTTTTGCTAATTTTTATCTATCCTGGTTGATATCCTAAAAAAGATGTATATTTTGGGGCAATATTATTTCATAGAAACTGAGTTAAGATATTTGTACCTATAGTGAACTTCTCAATATATCTCTTTATTTGTTCATTTGATAATTTATGTTCAGTGTTTTCTTTTAATAGCTGTGAGAATTTATATTTTTCAATATCCAGATTTGACTTATAATTAGAATTTTAAGCATGCTCTCTCTTTAATGATTTATATTTTCTCTTGATCTCATTAAAGTTATCTTCATGCATTTCACAATATTTAAATAGTATATGCTTATAAATATATTCATCATTATGTGACTCACTCTTATTATTAGAATAATAGGAATTATGTATTAGAGAATTATGTGTTACCTCAGATGTTTATGTTAGGAAACATAAGTTAGCATGATTGTTTGGTTCACTATCTGAAGCATCAGATCCACTAGAGATGGGTTCTGAATCACTCCATGTATCTCTCATAACCTTTTTTATAACCCTTGCCCTTATCTTCATATTTCTTCTTAAATTTTAGATCGGGGCAGTCTGCCTTCATATGACCTTTTCGTTTTCACTCATAACAGATTATTTCAAATGAGTTATCCTTCCATTTTCTATCTTTTATCCATTTTCCTTTAATATAATACTTTCCCATGTGGTTTTACTTCCTAAAGAATTTCTTATTTCGGTATAACTTTTTGAGCCTTCTAGAAAGTTGATCCATCTCCACATCATTTTCCTAATCTGACTCTTCACTAGTAGATCTTTCTAGAGGAACTTCAATATTTATTTGTATTTTCTCTTTGAGTTTGATCTCTTGAATTCTACTGACTTGTTCTTTGGTTCTTATCCTACTTCTTGATTCACTTTATGTTTTTTAATACATCATAATCATTCCAATTAGTTCCTTCACTGGATGTTTTCCTATTTCACAAGATTCTTGGATAGAAATAGAATTTCCTCTCCATCTATCATGTAAGAATCGATGTAGTCTCATAATATAGTCCTTCTTGTCTACTGGTTTTCCTAGAAGACTCATATTATTAAATATTTCATTGAAACAAAGATACATTTCAGAAATAAATTCATCAGGCATAATTTTATTATTATCATATTTAATATTAGATGTATTTAATCTCATTTCATGAACGTTGGTTATTCCCTCACGAGAAATAGCTAATGTATCCCAAAGTTCATATAATGTTTTTCAGGTAGATATTCTACTGAATTCCTCCTTACATAGAGAATAGTACAAAACATACATTTCATTACAGTTACTATTATATTTAGCTTTAGTCAACTGCGACCATGTATCCCTAACAGTAGCAGGAAATACATGTTGTTCTTCAATTGTATCCCAGATTTCAGGTCCCATGCTCTCTAGATACATTTTCATTTTTAGTTTCCACTAAGCATAATTATTACCATTAAATAAAGGTGGCCCGTTAGTTGCAACACCCTCAACTCTTGTTTCTATAGTTACATTGAATTTAAAGAACTGATAATTTAGATATGAAAGAAATTTTCTGATCTTAAAGATATAACTAAAATCACAATTGAAATGAATTTGAATACTAGAAACTAAAATCCTCTGATACCAAATGATGGTTAGAGAGGATAATCAAGAGCGGGGGTGAATTGAGTTCCAATTAAAATTACTTTTAAAAAACTTTATTTTAAAAATCCAACAATTCAAAACGGCCCAGTAAATTTAGGTCATAGAGATAAAAATGTTTAATTTCTCAAAAAGTTTATCTAAGGGATATTTTTCCTCAATTGAATCCATGAAAACACTAATTCATCTTTTGAAATAGGTTTACTGAATTAAGCCTATATACACACTAACCAAAACTAACTATCAGAGTGAATGTAAATATAATATTCTGTCTTTGAAAAATATAAGTAGCGGATAAAATAAAAGAGAGTATATGAGGATTAACAAAACAATATAATATAGAGGTTCAGCCTCACGCTAAGACCTAATCCACTCCACTTGGTGATATCTTTCCAATAATAAGTTTGTATAAATAAAAATGATACACAACCTGTATCAGGATTTACACCAATTTTTACAAACTTTCTAGGTTCTACAACCTCTACCACAATTCTACGTGGGAAGACAAGAAACAAAGCCACACAAGGCTTCTTTCCACAATTATGTTTGGGAAAACAGGTGAGAGAGTTTTGAGTGGATATTTTCAGTATCCCCCAGTTAAAGCACATGAGACAGTCTGTGTCTAACAAACACACAGTGCTCAAAAATGTAAAATAAGTAACACAGTAGATCTAGAGAAATTTGGATGGAGTTTAGAATTATCAATCTATTTGAATATCAGCTCTAGACTTCTTGGAGTTGAGGAAATGAAGGTTTTGTTCTTATTTCCATGTTTCCTCCAAAAAACAGAGTGTCACCACTTTTAGGTATGGGATTCTAGGTACTGATATGTTCAACTTCATGTTACAAGTGTTATTTTAACCACAATAGTAAAACAATGAATATGTTCTTCAAAAATATCTTCATTATCCTTTTGGATTTTCAGTATAAGAACTAGAATGTTCTTCTTCTTGTTCTTCAGTAATGCATATAACTTATCTACTTTTATTTTTTTCACTATTCTTCTATATAAAATTATTCCATGAAATTTTTCTCTTTTATATTTGAGGTCCAACAAAAGGAATAATTACATCATGTGGAATCTTTCCCGTACCTCATACTGTCAATATATTGTCTCCTGATATATCTAGAAACAATATTAATTAAAATCAAATGCATGAAATCAATCAAATAAGATCATTAGGAATCTATTAAGAAAATGGATAAATTATAGAATATGTTATCAGTAGACTGGTAACAATAGCCTATCAATCGGTGGCATCTTTTAGTAGAAAGCTTAAATAGCTGTAGACTTTTATCAGTAGGAATATCATGCGGTATGAATAGCCAAAGATAGGATTGTCCATCGATTGGCTTTACTAACGATAGAATTTAAAAACAATGGAGTTCACCAATTGTAAACTTTACCAGTGAGATCTTCCATGATAGACTACTTAACAGTAGAATTCTAGTAATTAGTCTGACAGTGGACTTATAATAAAAACCCTTTGTAGAAGCAACCATGTCACAACAGTGACCTATCACATTGACTCAACATCTGTATGCTTTGGTGAGTACTCCGATGGTAGGCTTTACCACAGTGACCATGTACTGGTGACTTCCAACATCAACATTATTACTATAGCCCTTATAATGGTAACCTTCATTAGTAAGGTCTTCAACGAGGCCCTTTTCACCAACGACGTCAAGCGGTAAGGTTCAACTATAGGTTTTTCAAAATTGACTGTGATAGTGGCCTAAAAACAGAGACCTCTTACCAGTAACCTTTAATAGTGACCTTTGACTTAGTGATATTTTATACTGTAAACTGATTTTAGAAAAGTCATGAGCTAAAAATAGATTGATATAGATTTTCAAACTACTAAACTATTATAAAATTAAACATCATTTGGGATTTTCAAAATAGGTGAATCCAATAACACCCATATTGAATAAGGTAAATTACACATAAGACGAAAAACCCTTATACCACTCATGGTGGCGACCCACTATTTGATTCATCGTCTTCACTTTTTATTTGAAATACGTGTCCTAACAATGGCCCTACCTAATCATTACTACCTAGGTAAGAATCACCTATAAAATAAGGAGGTGATCACATTCCCTTATAAGTATTTAATCATAACTTTCAACCCTTAGGTATATAAAAAAACTCTACTCCCCTAAATGGATTTATTATAGAATCTCTAAGGAAAATCTAAACACCAAAACTGATCACATATCCATAAATCCTATCATAAATTAGGTCTGGTGTAAATGAAATCCCATGATTAATAAATTTGTAAAACTTTTGTTTATAATAATCCATTGGTTTAGTAATAGATTTCTTTAGTGTGACCATGACAAAACTATGATGGAGATTATCCAACATTCTCTTCTTACAAGAGGAATACATCTTGATACATCCCATTATAGGAGAAACAATATTGAGAGCTATAATTCTTATTAAATAAACATCATCCATAACACCTTTATCCATCCCCTCAAAATTATTCATTGAGAAAAGGATAATAGTAATTGTTATGGTCTTAACCTCGAATCTCACTTCGGAAAATCAATCCTTGATATAACTATTAATGGGGATATTAGAAAAAAATTAAATAACATAGGAAACTGAGTATAATTACCAAATATTGAACTATCATCATGATTTATTTTCATAAACTCAATTTCCTTTAATAATTTTATAATCTTAGGTAAAAATTATAATTAAGAGCATTTTTTAATGTAGTCCATGTGATACCCCACTGAGACTTCACATGAAACACAGACTCCCACCATTTCTTACCAAGTCCTTCCAATATTTATGTGGTGAAGCTGAATTTCAATGTATTTGTGGAATTTATAAAATTGAATATATGCTTGATCATCTCCATAAATTCCTCAGGTTCATTGGTAACTATATTCCCAATATAAAACATATAAATTCTGATTAGTGAAATTTTGTGAAAGATCTAATTCTAATTCATGAACTCATTTATAGCATTTTCCGAAGTAATAATTCTTAAAAATAAGTATCTGAAATAATGTAGGATCAATTGGAGGGGTCCTTAAGGGGAGTGGTCCACTTCTCCATCCCTTCGATAAGAATATTTCATTATGGTATGCACTATATAAGAAACACGAGATATAATTCATTAAATACAAAATTAAACATCAAACAACATAAGAAAACCATAAGAAACCCTTATAATTTATCTCAATCAAACAATATCAACATATAAATCACCTTTAAATGGGTTAAATAAAATAAAATATATTAAAAAATCCATTAGGCGTGATTTTTACCCATGTTTAGAAAAGTGTTCACCCACTACACAAAAAATATAAGAATATTGCATAACATATCACATATCTTCAACATGGTTACTAAAAACTATGTACCAAAATTGTTAATTATTTCAACTCTTCTATATTTCAACATTAAACTACAAAATTCTCAAAACTGATAATAGGTTATTCATAGAACCAAAAACTAATGATGAAAAACCCCTTGTCTTATTTAAAAAAATTAATTGGGCTCCAAATCATAAGTAAAACTCGAAACCACCCACATAAGCTAATGTATTGGAATAAGGAATATCTATCTAGACACCATTTTTTCACCTAACTCTTGACCCTTTACAGTTTAATATTCTATCTACCCCTTAATATAAAAAATAAAGTGGGACATAATAAGATTTTATAGTTAACTATCATGGGGTTACCTAACATGTCGCCAAAACCAATTAGTCAGAAAGCTAGATGCATGTTCTAAATTTCAATAAGACAATGATAAGAACCAGTACATCATAGATAGACATTTGGGAATGGATTATCCCATAAAACTATGGTTTAAAAAATCCATTAATCCGTAGAAACAAAATGGAATAAGAAAGATCAATATATTTATGTATCCAAATACTATATACAATGAAAATACTAAAAGTTGATATCATAAAATCATCACATCACAATTTGAAAACATATAAAAAATATTATATCTAAAGAAAAAATCCCAATATAGCAATAAAAAGATATAAGAGGGGGAAATGATTATAAAATCAGGAGAAAACAATCTCCCCATGAAGAAAGTCCAAAATCATCCAAAAATAAACCTCCAAAAAGAAGGTAGAAGAAGAAAAATGTCAAGTGATTGGGGATAAAAATAAAATGGGAGATAAATTAGGGGTCATTAATTTAATATTCATAAGGGGAATTTTGAAAAAGTCCAATATCTAATTACCATATCAATATGTATAGTTTTATTATATGGTAATGAAAATAGTGTGCCAACTTTGTAGGATTCATTGTCTCCCCTAAAATTGGATATATATTTCCCCGAAACCATTTAATGATATTAAACGAATGATTATGTCATGAGAGACCCTTTTTAAATCATACACCCATCTCACATGGTTATCTAAATGGGTTCTACTAACTGTGTGCTATTTGATCAACAACACCAATTTCTCTTAAAACTGATGTTTTTATCCTAAAACTCATAGAAACCCCTAGATTATATATAAAAATTAACAAATATCAAAATAATATATAATAATGACATGAAAATTGTCAAAATAATAGTCTAAAAACCATGAGACAATCCATAATGAAAAAAACATAGATTCCAATAAGATGGTTATCGACCACACTTCAGTGACATAAAAAAGGCTGAGAATTTATAATCAACCAACATTCCCTTTCATTTCTACCACCTTTATTGACTAAAATAATTATTTTTCACACTAATTAGTTCTGTGTAATTATTCTTGGTTGTAATGATTTCTTTTCTTCATTCGGTTACATATTTTTGTGGAACATATTTCATTACATAATCTATTACATCCATCTAGTCTCTTGGTGTAGTATTCATCTTATTAAGAATCAATTCTTGATACAAATGCATAATAAAATGGTCCAATGATATTTTTCCATTCCGAATTCAAAAATGATATCAGACTTTATGATATTTTAATTATCCTTTTCATAAAACCTACCAGGAATATCAGAATCTTCATTATGGATTTATTCCAATAAACCCTTCCTTTTATTTCATTAATGCATTAATTATATAGTTTGTTATATATATATATTTTAATTAACTAATTTCCATATCCTTTTATAATTGTACATAGTGTTTAATCTTCTACCATTATTATAATTAAACCATTTTTTAGTGATGCATCATTGTATAAATTATTAGATTTGTTTTGGAAAATATTATAATTTTTATTAAAACACACAGATAACTAATAAATCCTTTTTTTTGTATTATTATTTTTTATTCATCTTACTTTATGTTTTTTAACACAATGGTTGAAAAATTTATACAATCATGATTCTTTATAACGGAAACATTGATTTAAAACTCAGTATAAAATTTCCAATCATAAAAATACTTTATTGTTAAACATATACTGACCATTTTTACATATAAATTGTATATACTTTTGTGTTATCATATTAACATTATGATATCCTTATTTTTCTATTTATACATGTTTCAAAAACCATTAACTTCATTATATATAATCCTTTTATAAAATCATTAATTTCTAAAAAATATTAATGATTTTGCGAATATATTTCTATGTACATTTTTTTCATAATATTTTTGTGATATTTTATTTACTATATATGCTTCCATTTAAAAAAACATATTCTACACGATCTTATATCCACCATAGATATACTATTGGGTTCATAATAAATTTTATTTATTCATATTTATCCATATTTTTATTTGAAAACTAAAATATGCATCAAAACAAAATCATTAAAAACACAATTTTTGGTAGTGGTTGGTAAATTTACATTAGATATCACAATAGTTTTATCTTAAAATGTTCAAAATATGGTATTTATATAGGAATATATATTTTAGAATAACGTCCCCATTATATTTATGTGGGGAATTATAAATTTATTCATGTTTTTAGAATACTTATCTTGTTTCACTTATTTATTATATAGCTTAACCTCTAATTAAAAAAATGTTATTGAAGTTTCTCTCATAATTAGGTACTTTTATTTTATCCTTACACACGTTTCATATTCAGTCAAAACTATTTCAATGCACCTTTTTAATTTAATAATCAGAATTTTTTAGATCCCTTATAATATTTAATTTTTATTTTTATTGTGAATTTATATAATTAATGAAATCCTTAAAATTTCCTTGAAATTCATGATAATTTATCTCAATAACATTTATGAAATCATCATAGTATTTGGATTTCGTGAGAACCTCATATAACCAAGAAAAAATTTATTGATGTGTTAATTTTTATTTAACTATTTCATGTACCTATTTGGTGATCTTTTTCTACAAAAATTCATTTTGTTTTATATCATATTTCCTCATCTCATTTTATTTAGAAATGTGTGTAATATCCTCATTTAATTATTTAATGAGAGAAAATAAAAATTAACCTATTTGGGTTGCTCTTGTAATGTTTTTAACAAGTAATAATACAAATCATAAATGAATTTGTCATATAATTATTCATATATATTATAATCCTCAATTTTACATTTTTATTATAATCGAAAATATTAATAACATGTTTTAGGTTCATCATATTTTTGATAATATTTTGAGACACCTGGGGTAGATGTGTTATATAATAGATTACTAGTAGTTTCCCCAAATAGTTTATCATAATCCCTACTAGATCATAATTTCCTTGATTAAATCTTGATGATATTTTTTTTATTCCTCTATTTACGAGATGCATATATTCTTCATTTTTCTCATTTTTTTTATTCATTTTATTCTTTTGGTCCATAGAAGAGATAGTGATCAGATCTTTAATTTTATTACCATATCTAATCCATCATGTATTGAATAATATTGAATAAAATCCCAAAAAGATAAAATATAATGTTTTTTTAGAGTACAATTTGATTTTTACATTGTTTTTCTAGAAATTAATATTCAATTAAGATCAGTCCACCACACTATGGAGAGAATATATGTGGTCTACCATTTACTAGTTAAACTATTACACACTTTTTGGTTTAAAATGATTTATTGAATGAATATTATTTACCTTTAATATCTCACATAATTTTCATGAGTACAATTATAAACATGAAATAATGAAATAAGGCACAAAATGATTAGATAATTACATTCACCTCTTATGTGAATGTCTGCATCCTCAGTTTACTGTAGTTATTATCAACCCCCCACCAAACTCGATTAATTTTAGATATAATGATAAATAATGTGTGTATACTTTAAAATATAATCTTGATTCGAACAAGGTTATATTTAAGAACAAAATAAATATTTTTTTTATAATTTTCAACAAAAAAATCATCCAATCAAACAAGAAGATTCATCTACTTCCTCTTTAAATTTTTATAATTTATGTAGGTATATGTATATTCGAAAATGATGATCCCAATATCATATCTTAGTGTTCCAAAATTAAATATCTCCATCTCAAGAACAATAATCATAATTATGTTATCTTACATTCTCATTAGTCCATATTATATACTAATATCATAGGATAATCATTTCAATTTTATCCTACATGATTGTTGGCCGTTAAAATAAACACAATCCTATCTCTTTCTTCGTCATTCTGTAATAAATAATAATAAAAAACTAGAATAAAATCCTTGATTTCAAAATATTCCTTCACCCATAGAACATTAACGACAAAAATGTTGTAGTTCTCTCAATTTTCAATTAATACCTCTTAATCAAAAAATTATTTTTGTCATTGTCTTCCAATTATATAAATCAAAATTCCACATTAATTATCTATAATATTTGGTCTTAATTAACATATATTAAAGTAAATTTTCCCAAATATTAAATGTTTTGGTAACTATTTGTGAAACATACACACTTTTCATCTTGTTAACTATCCATTAAATAATCAAATAAATATGTTGAATAATATTCAAAAATACTTGTTATTTGTTTCATTTCAATCTTATAAATCATATACTCTCCATAAAAACATGGTATTCATAATTCATTATGGTTTCTATTTCTATCATGTAAACTCTATATAGGATTAGAAATAATTACTCATTATGTGCATGCTTCCATTCATGAATAATTATAGTGCAATATATATCATCTTGGCACAAAAACCTTATCTATATCTTGAAATCATATTCTTGGGTTAAAAAGTTACTTGAATAATTTATATGTTTAGGATTTTATTAATATATATATATTATCACATTTATCTTCGGATTTTTTCCATCAAATATCTTTTTATATACTTGAAATATCTTCCATTGAACTATTATAAAAATTCATTTATCAAATGTACTATCATATAAGAGAGATAAGATTCTTACACAGAAATTTAATATGGTTTAAAATATATTATGTATCCATTTACATATATCAATTTTCACTATATGAAGTTTTATATATCATCTCAAATATAATCCATATTCTAAAAAATATTTTACATATTCCAAAATATATTTTATATTCTTTGAAATATATTATATATCCTAAAATATTAGTTAAATGTTATGTTTAATTTCTAGATCCCAATAATTTAGTAGTTATTAAGATATAAAATTTCTTCATTATGCATAATTAGATGGATTTTATGTATAATATTTTGATGTTTTCACATGTAGTGGAAATATATACATATTTCTCAAAATATTGGATGAACACTTAAATATTTTTGTATAACCTTTTAAAATCTTATTTTTTATTTATAGAAAACTTGTTAGTCTTTATATATCTCTATAGAGACTATTGCACATCAATTTATATCTTGGTGTCCATCTTATGTACATGTAGTTTACCCTTTCACATCTTTTTATAATTCAAAAAATTTTAAAATTCACATTATGTAAATCATAATGTATGTTATATAAGAGTAAATGATCATTATCCACGATCTAAAGATATTATTATGCATTGAGAACATTTTTAAAAATCTAGAAATCTATAACCATAAATTTGATAACCAATTATAAACATATTCACATTATGTCAACTCTTCAGATTATTCATTAATAACAAAAAATGATTATAAATCATTTTGGGACTCATTTAAAAGATTATTTTGGTTACAAATACTACATATAATATTTCAATGGATTTTCAATTAGAAAAACCATATTCTAAATTTCAAAAAGTTATTCATCCATGTACCATTGTAATGTCATTTTTACTATATAATAAAAATTAAAACAGATCATTATAACAATAATTATCAGTTTCATCACAGAGCTATAATGAACAGAATTATTAATTATTCTGGTAATATTTTTTAGAACAGTAGTTTTACCCTTTATTTTTAATCATTCTTTACAATGATAACAAAAACATGAGGTTACTCATACTCCCATCTGAATGGTATTTCCTATCAGGGATAACTTCAATACATATTTATACCTTTTCATGGTATTCTATTCTTTATTCATGTTTCTATTTCAATCACATATTCACATCTTGTTAGTTAACACAATTCTAAATTGTGATAAATAAATTTAGACACCATGATTTCCCAATAATCCCCCATTTATTTTTATTTTAAATACACATATACTAAATGTATATTAACAAATTTTCATTTATTTTATTCTCTCTTTATCTATTAGAAATAAATAAAAATGATCCTAGGAGGGGGTGATATAATTTCACTAATAACTATGTTCCATTGATTATCCAACTACAATTCTATGTGATACATCATTCTTGTAGTAGACAATAAGGACTAATTAAAATTAAACACCTATAAATAAAAAACTCAAATATAATACAAAATCACAATACATTTTATAGGGTTCGTTCAAATATATTTTTTGTAGATCAAATTATTGAATATATTGTCATGAAATATATTGACTTGAATTTATATTACCATCTCAATAAAATATTAAATTATTCAACAAAACAAAAATGTTTACATCCAAAAATTATCCCTAGAGCCTTGAATATTATTTTATCTTTAACTATAATGTGAAATTGAAATTAAACCCATTACCGTTAGAATAATTTCTTGAATTAATGGAATGGATAATATGATAACAAAATATTTCAATGATACTTTTCAATAACTATTCCATAAATCTAGATTTTCAGGAAATGAATGGTTTGGATAATATTCTCAAACATCACCCATTTAAGGAAATATTTCAGATCACCTTTGTCTGGGCCAATCCATTTATCAATAAAGCAATGAGACAATAATTTTTTTGTTCTCAATAAGATTATTTCATTAAATATTTTTTTATACTTTATAAATTATTAATATTTTTATTTATCCACCTAGAAACATTCATCACTTTAAATTTACTATAGGAAAACTATAAATATAATCATTGTGTGAAAAAAGTGGTTTTATATTACACCATAGATATTTAAAAATAATGAGTGTTTATCCCAAAAAACTATATGATTTTTTAATATCATTTAATTTGTTAAATCTAAATTGTTTATATTTTTTATATTTACTCAGAATGTATCTTAATAATAATTGTTTCTTTTATAGTGTTAAATATTATTTTTATATGGAATCTCTTAATTTATATTAACCATAAAATCCCATGAGTTTCTGGGTGCTCGAATAATTTGATAGATATTATCTACTTGATCTTATTGGATGATTTCATAATCCATTGAAATGTTTCATTTCTACCTATACATTCCACACAACTCCTCATGCACTCATTAGATATCCATTTTTGAAAACCTCTCATGATGTTCATATTCATCTTCATCGAAACAGCATACAAAACCAATATTTCAATTTCATTCATAGAATTTTTACCATATCTGTTTGTTCATTTTAACACCATCAAATATGATTCCCATGGAAAATTAAAAGTGGTTCTTGTTTTTTCCTATTACTCCAAAATAGAAAATTAATTTTTTATTCTTGATGAAATGTCGTCCCTAGACATTATGGGATTTTTTAAAAACATTTGTTTTGTCTAATCCAGTGATAACTCTGTAGTATTTTATTTGATTTAATTATTTATTAACCTTTTTCCATCATGTTCTTTTTTAATAGATTAGGTAATTTTCATAAGAATTAATCAACCAAAAGAAAATTTTGATTGAATATTTCACATTTATTTTTCATCAATCTTAATTTATTGGAGATATAGAGGCATCGATCCTTCAACTACGTACAATAAATAAAATCACATTTTCCCCCACTAAATATATGATTTACTATATTTAAATTGGTTAGAATATTATAATGAAAATAAATTGATTTAATCTTAATAAATTAAAAACACCATTAACATCCACTATGTCATATTCATTTCTTCTAAATATCATTCTGGAAAATTTCATTCCTTGTTTTTTTATTTTTTCCTCTTGTTATGCTACTGTTTTGATAAAATTCTTTTATAAATTGTTATATCCACTATAGATATTATGGTAGAATATTAATGGTTATTATTCATCAATATTTATATATTTTTTTTATGAATCCTGAATTGTGAAAAAATAGATTTATAAGAATCATAATTTTATATACTATATAGTACAAATTTCATTGAGATTGTAAGAGGATTATCATTAAATTGTATCAGGAAAATAATTTTATAGGATAAAGGTTTTTTATCATAAAGACACTATATATAAGTTAATAAGATAGAATTTTTGAAATTATGAATACTTTTTATTGTTAATTGTTATTTTAACAAATGGTGGAACTCGGCTGGATCATATAGGTATTATAATGGTAATGGAAATTGAAATATTTAGAATAAGGGTATATTTACCTGATGATGATGAACTTTTGATGAGTTTATCATAAATAATATGGGAGGTTTAAAACATGAATTAGCTAAAGAGTGGGGGGTATAATGGATCAATGGTTGAGTGAATCAAATAGTGGATATTTACAACAAACATCAAATGTCAATGTAACTTTTTCTACTAAAGGAGAACCTCTATATAAGTGGTGGGAGAATATTATTAGTATAATGCAGAGTATAAGTCATTAAAAAATATTTTAAAATATTTTTAATGCATTTCTATTTTTTACAGTAATTTTAATACTTTTATTTAAATTAATATTAACATTTTCAATGAACACATATGTATCAAGTAAGAATGTTGGAACATTGAAATCTATTTGTGTCAAGATTTCATTTTTCTTTTTTTGTTTTGATGTAGTTCTGTCTGTTTTTTTGAGAATATGTGTAATATCCGTGAACCTAGAATCCCAGAGTTGGTGAATTATATTAATACATTGTCATAGATACAAGAAATGAATCCCAAATTACTAATCAATTTTTTGGTTTTGGAATCAATATTACATACATGAAAATTACATCATAACATGAAATCAAAATGTTCTCGGAGAGGGGATAAAAATGATGTGGGAGATAAATTAGATATCATTAATTTAAATTTCATTAGGGTAGTTTATAAAAAATCCAATATTTAATGACCATTCTATTCTATATAGTTTGGTCGTATAGTTTGGAAAATAATGTTCCAGTTTGTGTAGGAATCACTATCTCCCCTCAAATGAGAAATGTAGTTTTTAGAAACCATTTAATGATTTTAAAAACCATTATTTTGTAATGAGGGACTCTTTTTCTACCATACACCCCCATCACATGGTAAGATATTTGATTTCTACAAACTCTGTGACGATTTTCCACAAACACCAATTTCTCTGAAAACTGAGGTTCTTCACCTATATGTCTTAGAGAACACTAGATTAAATATATTAATAAATAAATATAAAACATATATATATATACTAGTGTCTTGAAAATTGTCAAAATCAGGGTCTATGTACTATGATACAACCCCCATCACTGGGGGAAATTCTATAATAATTAATAAAATGTACAACAACATGTTTTATAGGCCATGGCACAGGAACCTAAAAAAGGGCCTCACAATTGATTTACACTCTATAATCCCTTGAAACTTGTGTCTTTTGTTATTACATATTAACTACAAACTAATAAATAAATATTCTACATATACTATCACTACATAATGATCCTTTACAGCCCCCAAAAAAACAATTGGGGTCACCAATAGCCATGTCGTGGAGCCCTCTTATTTAAAGACTACAACATTCGAATATCTAATATTCCTAACAAGGGATCTTATACTAGAATAATGTTTAGAAAATTATTATAAACTATCTAAAATATTACAAAAAATTCATCTTTGAGATTTAATTCCAAAAATTTAAATTCCCTTATATTTTCACTTACTGTAAATGACAGAGTTTGTTACACATCCCTATATACTTTTTGTAGAACAAATTCAACTCTTACACCTGAATTATAAAAATATATTTCATATTTACATATCACATAGGTGATAAATACATATCCTTTAACATTATAGATTTAATCTATGTTAATTTTTTTTACATTTATATATCTCAATATTTATCAATATGTTTCCAAATTTTAATCCAAAACTCTAACAAACTCTTACATATGATTAAATGACATGTATTTATAATGTATAATAACAAACATGTATCATGTACAATTTAGATACACAAAAACATTAATCCAATGATTCAACCAACATTTTCAAAACCTCTTCACAATATATAAAACACCTTTAGTTACTTTGGAATGACATCAAATGAACATTAAAAATCACATTAATAATGGAAAATAGTAAACTCTATGTAAATACTCTTTATAGTATATAAATATATCATTCAATGTTTCAAAAATATTAAAAACATATTCAAGCTTCAACCATGTATCTTCTTCAAGTAGGATTAGAATTTAATATATGATAACAATTATGATATATAATCACTTATTAGTTTTTTTACTTTCCTCATAGAGACATAGTTTACATCAATATTAATCATCTATAAAACAATTACATCAAAATAACTATCCTCTTTATTTAAAAACCAAAATTAAATTGTTAATAAAAACATTAAATTACAGAAACTCCAAGCTTCATGGTATTCATGAATCTACTAAACATTAATACATATTGGAAACGTTTAGGGGGAAAATGATTATTATTTGCGGATTATTTTATGAACCCATATTTTGATCATACATATTGAAACCATGAATATAGAAAAAAACACTTATGAATATGTGGATTGAATAATTTCCACTTGTTTATATGTTTTCAGTACACACATTTAAAATTAATATTTAAATATTTTAATCCATTTTAATCACTCGTACACTTATTAGTAATAAATACAATTAATAGAGACTAATGGTGGAGTTATTCCAATAAATGTTATGTTCCATCAATTGTTCAAAACTATGCATAAAAGATTTATAATTAGTTTACAATACTAGTGTAGTTAATTTAGATAACAGGGATATCAATAATAATACAATATTATGATACCAAAAAAATTATATTCTTTGCGGATGTTCAAATTGTTCTTTTAGTAAATATAATTTTGAATATTTTTGTTAATATATTTCAAAAACTAAATATCCATTACTTTAACTAAAATATCTTAAAACACACAACACAACTAAATTTTTTAGTTTCAGAAATTATTACTTAAATTTATCTTGTTATTTTTTACCACTCTTTATTTTGATTAATTAAACATATCACCCTTACCATCTGAATATATTATTGAAAAAATGATGGAAGAACATTGAAACCTAAATTTTCAATGATAATATATATGAAATATTTTAAATTTCTATATTTTCATGAAATTAATGACTCTGTAACCTTTCTAAATCTCCTCCCCACATAAAAATTCTATTACTAGTTCTTCATCTCGGGTGATAACTTTATCTAATAAGCTATAAGACACTTAATAGTGGCATCACTATATTATGAGTAATTTCAATCTCCTGTGCATATATGATAGCATACACATCTTCAAATATCTCATTGTAAAAACATGAATGACCTTCAATTAGATTAATATAAAAAATACAATATATGTACCAATGTAGGTGTTCTCAACTAAACATCAGTGACATAAACAAGGATGAGAGTTCCTTGTCAACCAAGATACACATTCATTTTTATTACCTTTAATGATTTATATCACTATGATTCACAATAAAACTTTATAGAACTAATAATTATCTATATGAATGATTTTTTGTCATTATTTACCAATATATTCTTGTGGAATTTCAATCATTACATTATTCATCACATCCATCAAGTCTCTTGGTGTATGAATAGTCTTATTAAGAATATCTACTTGGTACAAATGCATAAAAAAATGGCCCATTTAATTGTGTCCAACCACTATTTACCTTCCATATCACTCTTCACAATCTCTAAGTTATCCACTTTATAAAACCTTTTAGGAAGATCAAAATATTCTTTATGGATTTCTTCACAATGATAAATTTTTTTTTACATTCATGCATATTCATAATGGAAACTTTTATTGAAAACTCCATTGAAAGTTTCTAATAATCCAAATCTGTTAAATGTAAACATATATTTACCATTTTTATAAGTATATTGTAGAAAATTTACTTTTAATCCATTTACATTATAATTTCAATATTTTTCATCATTTTTATGTTTCAAATAAATTCATCTTTCATATGGATAAAACATCTAGAACATCATCAATTTTTAAAGAATATTATACTTTTTTGGAATATATTTCTATATAGAATTTTTTTCATAAAAATATTGTAATATTTTATCCCTTATTTATGATTAATTTTGGATAAAAAACTTCTTATACCTAGTATTATATCAACAATCGATGTACTAGTATGTTCATAAAGAAGTTTATTTTTTCATATTTATCCAATTTTCTATTTTAAAAAAACATTAATCATGATTTCTTTTGTTGAATTCATAATTTTTTTGATTGGATTGTACTTTTAGATTCGAGCTCACAATAGTATTATCATATAATGGTCTAAATATAATATTTCCATAGGAAAATGAATTTTAGAATAATGACCCTCCGTAAATTTATGTGTGTAAGAATATCTTCTAACTTTTTTTAGAATACTTATCTTGAGTCACTTAATAATTTTATAGATTAACCTCTAATTAAAAAAAACGTTATTGAAATCTATCTCATAATAAAGCACCTTTATTTAATCTATAAATAATTTTCATATTCACTCAAAAATATTTTCAGCCGCTTTTTTAAATTAATAGTGGGAATTTTTATGCTCTATTATCATGTTTAATTTGACCTTCAATTGTGAATTTATAGAATAAATGAAATCCATATAATTTACATAGAGTTCATGGTTATATTTCTCAATACCATTATGGAATCATAATTCAATTGTTATTCCTTGAGAACCACCTATAACAAAAATTGTTTTTATTCATGAGTTGTTTTCTATATACTTATTTCCACTACTTGTTTAGTGATATTTTGATTCCCAAATTCAATTTTTGTTAAGTCAAAGTACTTTATCTCATATTACATAGAATGGTATGTGATAACCTCATTAAATTATTTAAAAGAGGTTAAATAATTTACATATTTGGGTTGCTCTTTATAGTTTTAGACCAAGTAAGAACTTGAATCGTCAATTTATATATTATATAATTGTTCATCTATATTATAATCCCCAATTTTACTTGTTCATTTTAATGGAAAATATTAATAACTGGTTTTAGTGTCTTTATATTTTTGTTAATATTTATAGACACTTGAAGCATTTGTGTTATATATTAGATTAATGGTAGTTTTTTCTACTATATTATCCCCATCCATACTATATCATATTCATCCTTGATTAAATATTGAAACAATATTAATTTATTCCTATATTTATTAGAAGTTTATTATATTAATATTTATAAATTTATTATTCATTATATTCTTTAGGGCCATAGAAGAGATAGTCATTAGATCAATGATTGAAATACATAATCTAAGCCAAAATGTATTGATTACTTTTGAATATCATCTAAAAAACATGAAAAATAGTATTTTGAGAATGGAAATATTTTTACCTAGATTTTGTTGATATAATTATTACCTTAATATGAGTCCACCACACTAAGGGGTGAACCCATGTGGCCTACCTTTTAATTGTTAAAATGTTTCCACACATTTAGATATAAACTGATTTAGTGAATGAATATTAGTCACCTTTTATATCTCACATTATTTTCAAGTGTGCAATTCAAAACATGAAACCATGAAATAATAAAAAAAGTATTAAATTATATAATTCACCTCCAATGAGAATGTTTATATCCTTAGTTTATAGTTGTTGTTATCCACCGCCACTAAACACTCATTATTTTCAATATAATGATAAATAATGAGAATATCATTGAACATATAATCTGGATTCCCTATAGATTATATATAATAACCTAATAAATGTTTTTTTAATTTTCCACAAAATGAACCATCTTATAAAACAATAAGATTTAACTAGTTCCTCCTTAAATTTTGTTGTGTTATGTAGGTATATGTCTATTCTAAAATGATAATCCCAATCTCATATCTAAGTGTTCCGAAATTAGAAGTCTCTATCTCTAGAACCATAATAATAATTTTGTTTCCATAAATTATCTTTAGTCCTTATTATAAAATAATATCATTGGTTAATCATTTCACTTTTTATCCAACTTGATTTTTGGTAGATAGTTTACACACATGTATATCTCATTCTTCTTTATAATTATTCAAATATTAAAAAATAACTCAAAAAACAATATTGGGTTCACAATATTTTTCACACTAATTGTATTAAAGGAAAAAAATTGGTAGTTCTTTCAATTTTCAATTATTATCTCTTAATCAAAACATTATTTTTCTCACTATCTATAATGTATATAAATATAAACCTCCATATTTATTTCAATATAATATCTTGTCCTAATTTACATTTATCAAATAGTTTTTTTCAAAAATTTTATTTATTAGTAACTATGGGTGAAACATATAAGCTTTTCTTCTTGGTAAATATCTATTAAATAATCAAATACGATTATTGAATAATATTCATCAATATTGGATGTTTTTATCATTGAAATCCTATAAATCTTAGAGTCTCAATCAAAATATGGTGTTGAAAATTCCTCATGGTTTCCATTACTATCATAGAAATCCTTAATAGGATTATAAATAATTACACATTCCATGCATGCATTGATTAATGACCAGTTGTGGTGCAATATATATCATTCGGGCACAAACACCTACTTTATTTTTTGAAATTATTTTCCATTGTTATAATTTTTCTTGATTAATTTATATATTTATGAATTGAAGAATATATATAAATCATCACATTTATATTTAGATATTTTCCTCTGAATATCTATTTATATAATTGAAATATCTTTCGTTGAATTATTATAAATCGTTCATTTATCTAACATTATTATCATATAGGAGAAATAAGTTTCATACACATCAATTTTATAAGGTTTAAAATATATTATGTATCCCTTTACATTTATAAATTTTTATTCTATGACTTCTAATATAACATATCATATATCATTTGAATTCTAAAAAAATATTTTACATATTCTAAAATATATTTTATATTCTATAAAATATATTATGTATCATGCAAAATTAGATAAATTGTTCGTTTTATGGTGATATCCCCATAATTTACCAATTATTAAGAAATAAATTTTCATCATTATGCATAATTAGATGAATTTTATGTATTAGATATTGAATTTCACATAAGTAGTGGAAACATATACATATTCCTCAAAAAAATTCAGGAACCCTTATATATTCATTGAAGAACATGTTCAAACCTTATGTATAATTTATAAAAATAATATTGGGCATTACATATCTCCCTTGACCGTTTCAACACATTTTATAACATAGGGAAACTCTTATGTACATATAGTTTACCCTTTGACATCTTTTTATAATTCAACAGATTTTAAAATTCATAATATATAAATCATAATAGCATTAATATAAGTGTAAATGATTCTTGTATATGATCTAAAGTTACAATTATGTATGGAGAACAATTTTAGACATCTAGAAATCAATAACTAGAATTTCCCAATACTATTATAAAAATATTCACAATATCTAAATTCTTTATATTGATCTTCAATAACATAAAATTAAAATCAATCATTATTAGACTAATTCCAATGAATATGATAGTTACCAATAAATCATAGAGTATTTCAATGGTTCATCTATTACTGCAAAAATATACTACACTTCAAAAATAACCATCCATGTATCATTGTAAAATCATTTTTTACCACAATATAACACTTATGATTGATATTTATAATAATAATTATTAGTTTAATCAAATAGAAATAATAAATAGAAATATTAACTATTCTTGTTATTTTTCATGGAACAATAGTTTACCCTTTTTTAAGGATTCATTACTATGATAATAAAAATACGATGTTACACAAACACAAAGCTGCAAGGTATTCTCTATCAAAGTTAAATTCAATACATATTTCTTCATTTTATGGGAATTCCATTATATATTCAAGATTCTTATCCCAATACATATTCAAGTCTAGTTAATTAACACCATTCTCAATGGAGATAAATAAATCTAAATACCATGTTTTCTCAATAATCCCCCCGTTATATTTCTTGTCAATACAAATATATTAAATGTGTGTTAAAAATTATTATTTTATTTTATTATATCTATAGATATTAAATATAAATAAAAAGGATCCAGGGAGAGGGTGATATAATTTCACATAAAGGTATGTTCCATCAATTATCCATCTCTAACTCTATATGATACTAGAGGATCGAGATATGAATGTAGATGCTCTAATACAATAGGGGGGGGGGGGTGAATTGAATGTTTTAAAACATTCATTTTTAACCATATGGAAAACTATGTTTAACAAGGTTAAACACGTTAAATTCACAAGGCCTCTTTTAATTCTACAAAATTATGAGGTTCTGAAAATTTGGTTTCAGAAATAAAACTTAAGGAAATTTTAAATTGAAAAGATTATACCATAAAGTGTATAGAATCATACATATAAGACTATACAAAATTACAATTAATTATATGAAGGTTATAATTTTTTCCTTTATACAAAAACAACCAAAATTAATATGATAAAAAACAAGTAAAAAGTATAAGATCTTTTAAACAAATGAGTAGGGTATCCAACACACTTGGATAAATGTCCTTAGATTTATACATTCAAGAAAATCTATCTTACCCATAATAGGGTAAGCCCTTAATAAGAAATTAAGAATCTATCTTGCAATCCATGCAACCCTTCAAACATTAAGGTAGTCGACACCTATTTCATCCTATCCCTAGAAGTCCTCAAACTTTAAGGTAGTCGACACATCTGTCTTCATAAACATGTAATCGCTTGATTATAATCCTGAATAAATTGGGGTCGTATGAAGCAAGAGTAACAAGATGTTCAGTATGCACAATGCATGAGAGTCTCTCTCTCTCTAGGAATCACAACAACATGAAATATCTAGAGTTTTCACCAAATATTCTCAGTGTTATATTGTTATATGAGTTCATTCAAATGAGATCGTATTTATAGGCACTTCTCCAATGGTCGACTCCCTCCTCCAATTATCATATTTTTCCTTGAATCTCTAAGGGATGAGTACACATTTCCCTCAATCAACGGTTAGTTTGAAACAAAATTTACGTCATCGTTTCATTACTATAACTATTATACAAAAAAGATTGTTGCTTAACCAAAACCATTTTTCAGAGTGTATGGAATATTAATGTTTAGAGTCTAACTAAATAAACATTTACAGACTATAAATCATTGATATTCAGATTATATTTTTCAAGGAATTCAGAGTCTGAATTTTAGAGAATCTAGAGTAAGAATTTTAGAAATTTTGTAGTCTAAATTTAGGGGAAATCGAAGTTAGAATTCTAAGAAATTTTGTATTTTGTATTCTGAGGAATTCAGGGTCTGAATTTTAGAGAATTCATAGTCTGAATTTCAATGAATTTGGAGTCTGAATTCGTATTCTGAAAACAGAATACTCGATATATATGAATTTATTAGATTTCGTGTTTTTAGATGTGAAACCTAATTTTAGACATAGAAATAAAATGATTTAGATTGATAGAAACAATAAAATTAACTATTAAAACATAGGTAAGGATAAATTTCCTTAGGGAGGTAAAATTTTCCTTAATAAGATAATTTATAGGGAAATTTTAATTTTCTTTAAGATAGAGATTTTTTTATTTTCAAAAGATATTAGAATGGAAAAGTCATAACAAAACCTTAATGACATAACAATCTCCTCTATTTTTGAAAGCACATACATCCTTGCAAATAATGAATATAATGACTTAGAGTTTTACTTTATGGGCAAAAAAATAAAAACATATCTTCCTTTACTTATGAATCATGGTGTATATGAATAACTTCCCCTTTTGTTTTGAAACCCCCACGGATCATATTCTTGATATCTATAAATAGATTTTGCTTTTTCATTTATAATAAAATCTTCTTTAATGAAACTCCCCCTTAGATAGACTCCCCCTTACATAAGGAATTCACTTCATTACTTAGTATTCTTTTTTCAATTCATTTCTCCCCCTCTGTGATTTTCATAAATGAATAATGGGAATAGAAAATTTTAAGGTACCAGATAAATTAGTAGTATACAACAAAACACATAATGAACAACCAAAATTTCATTATTATGGGAAATATTTATAAAAATTATAAAATACAACAAAATATCAGATTGGGGAAAAATTATCCTACTTTATCCTTTGACATTAACTACTATATAATGGGTTTCAACTTCTTTATCCCTCTATTACCATTCTCCACATGATTGAGAAGCTGATCCAGATCATCATTTTTCTTTTATAGGTATTTGATCCTTTCATACCGATCCTTAAGAATATTTTCCTGGGCCTTCAAAAGATCATCAAGATTTGCAAGACTTTCTTAAAACTCTATTATGATATCCATTTCCCTATTCTAATTTATAGCCCCTAAATTTCGATTTCCAGTCAGATCCTTGACTTCCTGCATCTGAGTTTTCTATTTGATACATAGATTTTCCTCAAAACTGATAGTGAGATCATGGAACATCCTATCTTTTGTGTCAAAAGAATCCTTCAAAATTTCATGAAAAACATCATAGATTCTCATCTAATAGATTGTTTTCCTTCACCATTTTTAACTTCCTTTCACTATATTTTGTGGGATTCATATCCAAAGAATAAAGTTTTGAAATTGGACTGAATCCTGAAAAACTTATCCATAGGGATGGTAAGTGATTCTAATTTCTAATTAAATGAATATTGAATCAACTGAAACCATGACCATATAAATGTAAATAAGGGTATAGTATCAACCATAGTTTTCAAATATCAAACTAAAAAATAATGTCCAATAGAGGATGATTTTGAATCAATATGTTATGTTGGTGAGGAATCATTTTCAATTTCTTTAGATTTCCCCTTCAACGAACCACCAACATCATTGTTTTTCACTGCATATTTCCTAGTTATATCAACCAACACATTTTTTACCTTCTCTTCTCCCTAAATATTCTCGTCTGCTTTGGGTGATTCATGTTTTCTATTTGGTAGTTGAAAAATATTGTTTTCCTCAATGTTTTATTTCTTAGTGTCTACCACAAGATCTTTTGGTTGAATGAAATATAGATTGATACTCTCTTCTTCAGATGGTTTATTCACATATTCATGACCCGTTGCTTCTTTTCTTGGGGTAAGAGTTTTTGAGTATTCAGCTTTAGATATTCTGATTCAAGGTTTTTTTAGACTCCCCTTCCCATTATATCCCTCCACTTGTCTAATCATGTCATCGATATCACCACTTCCTTATTCTTCTTATTCCACTTCTTCATCTTGAACTATTTCATCTTCTGGTTCTGGTTTGAGAATAGCTATCTTCTTTCCAGGTGTCACATGATATGATTCTTGAAAAAAGGATTCTGATACCTGAATTTGTTCAAAGGATTTATCAATAGCCTTGAGAATTTATAGAATTATCTCGACATCAGACATCTTATTCCTCTACTTATTTGTTTCTAGCTTTTCAAGATCCTCAGTAGCCTTCTACATCATTTCTTTTTCTATAGTATGGTCCTAGAAAATTCCAGGCTCCCCTTCCTTCTTATTCATCTTTTTTTTCTCTCTAATTCACAACCACTTCATCTAGATAAGTATTTTTATTCTTTTTCGTAGGTGGTGCTGATTGAGTTTACTTAACCACGTGAGTTTTTTTGTCTTATGGTTCTTTCATCTTCCTCTTCCTTCCTCCCTTTTTGGATGATTCATCCACTTCTATATTCTTTGATAAAGCATTTATTTTATATTTATAATAATAACATAATTTTCTTGATTCACTATAATAACCAACCATCATTCTCTTTAGAGTATCATCACTCTACAACATGACCATGAAATTACATAGCTAAAAACATCAAGGGATTTTGAACCAGTCAATAAAAAGAACTATATTCTTGGAGATAATAACTAGAAACATGATGATTTGAGATTTCAGAGTTCCATTATTGATATTCTCAATTGTATGCAAAACATACATCACCAAAGTGATCTTTATGAAAATCACTAGGAACTCTGAGGCATAAATATTACTCTTCATTAGAGTATCCATGTCACCTTTTCTCATAAACAGAAATATCTGAACACATAATTGAAGAATCCAGATGTTTATCGAGTGAAGAACTATTTTAGAGTCTTTACTTCTTTCAAGAAAATGCACTCTAAAACCTTTTCCTTATTGAAAATCATAAAACATCTATAATCATGTGGCTGAAAAATTCAGCTTCACCCTCATATGGAATTCCAACCATATTGGAAGCCTTTTTGTAGGAAAGGGGTAGGTCTTTCCATATATCTTGAAAGAAAACTTATCTCTTCTTCCATTGTTGAAGAAACATACTGATTAAATGAATTCAACCAATAACTCCAGATAAACCTGATCATGTGCTTTCGATTTGGATACTCATAGGCTCTCCCAGCCATTCTTCTTGACATTCATTGAAATAGTAGAATCATACATAGAAAAGAATTTCTGATTGGCTATCCTTTCACTTTGTATCTGCCATTCAGATATTTCCATAAGAACGACATTTTATTCTGAAAATAATCTTGGAAAAACATTCGAAATTGAGGAAAACATGAAAATTTGGAAGGGTATTATGTAGTGGAGTAAAATTTCCACATGCCAAGGCTTTAGTGACTGATATTGGACAACCATCCGGGGTCATTACACAAGAATTTTGAGGTGAATGTTCATCTTCCTTGATTGATCCAACAATTGATATACTTCCAATCAGATATGATGGTAGAGATGAAAAGCAAAGAAGGAATTTGGTATGTTCCAATCTATAGAGGTCTTTAAGATAAAAATATGGATTTAAGGAAACGAGAATTTGAATATTTTTTAATAATATGAAAATACCAACATGTAAAAATATGATTACAAAAAATTTAAAAATTAAACAAACCTTTTGAATTGATAGGAAAATTATACGTAATGTGGAAAATACTTATTGAAATATTATAAATTTCGAATATTTTATTAAAAAAATATGTTTAAGAAAATTTTTATTATGAAAAAAAATTTGATTATGGAAATTTTGATTTTGAGAATTTTGATTACAAAGATTTTGATTAAAAAAATAATGAATAGAGAAAGGAAAAAAATTTGACTAACAAGAAAATGTACTCCCATATGAAAAGGAGTTTCATACAATTAGGATATTGGTTTCAACTGGAAGTTAATAAGAAAGATTACCTTACAATAATTATTCTTAAATTCAGTTTAATATATTCAAATCTATTAGAGTGTAATGATTTTGTGAAATATCAGTATGTTGATCTTGCATTCTGATAAATTGAAGCATGATAACATATTTTTGTGTGTGATCCCTAAAAAAGTGATGCCTAATATTAATGTGTTTTGCAATAGAGTGTTTTGTAGGGATTTTAATTAAGGTAATGGCACTAGTATTATCACACAATATCTATGTTTTTTTAAAAGTCATACCATAGTCTATGAGTGTGTGTTGCATCCACAACACTTGAGAACATCATCTTCTAGCTACTACATATTCTGATTTAGTAGTTGAAAGTAAATCTTAGTGATTATTTTTTCAAGACCTAGAAACTAATTAATCTCCTATGAAATGAAATATTTCAAATATACTTTTCTTAACCATTCTGCATCCACCAAAATCTGCATCCGAAAATGTTTTTAAAACAAAATAATTTATAGAATTGTAAAAGAGTCCAAAATCCATGGTTCACATTAAATAGTGAAAAATTATTTTCACTTCTTTTAAATGTGATTCCTTACGATTGAATTGATATCATACACATAAGAATACTAAAATTATTTTCGATATACTGGTTTCCTAGATTCATCATGATGAAGTGAATTTGAGGTATGAAAAGGAGTACTTATTCTCATAGTGTCGTTATATCCATACATTTTAAGATGATATTTATTATACTTATATTGAGATATATTAATTCCTTCTGGTTTTGGAGCAATTTTAATACATATGAAAAATTTTAACTCACCCATCATACTCATTTCAACCTCACAGTTCATTGAATTCACAGATGAATCAGTTAATGATTACTGATTTGAACCAAATATAATGCAATCAACATAAATTTAACCAATCAAAACATTTTTCTTTTCTTTCATTAAAAAATGGGTTGAATCAAAATATCCCTAAAAAATTTTTGTATAAAAAATCATGTAAGTCTATCATAAAGGGCTCTAGGAACTTGTTTAAGTCTATATAAAGCTTTGGTATGTTCGAAAAAATGTTCAGGATGTTTTGTGTATACAAAACCAGGAGGTTGTTCAAAAAAAACTTCCTCTTGATCATTTATCTTAAAGAGAGAACATTTTAAATCCATTTTAAAAAGATTGATGTTAAAAAATGATGCAATGGAAAGTAGAATATGGATAGATTCAAGTCTAGAAACTAGAGAACATGTTTCTTTATAGTATATTCCTTCTTGTTAATTAGAGCCTTTTGAAACTAATCTATCCTTATTTCTTACTATGGTTCCATTATAAAAAAATATATTAATGAAGTTCCATTTTACTCTAATAACATAAGTTTCCATTGTTCTTTCAACCAAATTCTTGACCATATTCCTTTCGAATTCATTTAGCTCATCATGCATGGCTTTTATCCAATCATTATCACTGAAATATTCAGCAGTGTTTTTTGGTTCTAGTTGAGAAAAGAATTCTAGATGTTCTACATTGTTTCATAAGTATTTTCTAGTCTTCAAAAGATAATTGAAATCTCTATTGATACTATAAATGGGATGATTCTTAAGAAACAACTAATTTAGGTTTTTTAATACATGTTCATCAACATATGGTTGAAATATTCTGGGGGTAAACACTTTAGAAATATTTTATGGAACATTTTACTTATCTGAAGAATCTTCTATCAAGGGTTGATAATCAGTTTTTGAAAACACATCTGAAGGCATAGGTTAGGATTTTTTAAAACTAAAAGGATCGGTTTTATCAAATTTAACATGTACTATTTCTTCAACAGTACAAGTATTTTTAATAAAAACTCTATAAGACATTGAAGTTGTGGAGTAGCCTAGGAAAATTTCTTCATCATATTTTTGTGTGAATTTATGAATATTATCATTACAATTCAGAATAAATACTTTGAAACCAAATACATTGATGTAGGAAAGACTATGTTTTGAACCATTCTACAATTCATAAGATTATATGTTACAATAGGGTCAAATTAAAACCTGATATATAGTATAACAAGAAATACATACAGCTTCAACTCCAAAAATGATTAGCTATCGAATATCCACTCATCATGTTTTTGTTATCTTTTATAGTATTTTATTCCTTCTTTCAACAACACCATTCTATTGAGGAGTTCTCGGTGATGACAATTTATGAGTAATGATTTTTTTACAAAAAAATTATATAAATTTGAAATTTGAAATTATCCTCCTAGATCACTATGAATAGTTATCAATGGAAGGGTTTTTCTCATTTTTAACATGAGCACTAAAAAATTTGAAATAAGAAAAATCTCTAGATTTCCTTTTTACAATATATACCGACGTAAATCTACTGTAATCATCAACTATGAATAATAAATTATATTTTCCTCCAATGCATGGAGTTTGTGTGGGTAAGAAAATGTACATATGCACCAATGATAATGCATCAATAGTTTAAACATCACCAATTGATTTTAAATATTAATTTCATTTCATGACATACTGACAAGGATTTCACACTTTTGAAGAGTAAAATATAAGCTCTAGTATATCTTTAACAATGTCTTTTCTTAGAGAGTTATCAATGGTTACTATGTTTACAATGTCATTTCCTTATATGACACGACCTATATTGATCTTGCATTGCACTATGGGAAGGTAGTTCTTGGATCATATGGTCTTCTATGCTTAGTGTGTATAATTTCTCTTGCCTATGGGAAGAAAGAATAAACTCTTCCTTGTAATTGTGCAATAAGAACTTATCATTTCTAAAAATTACAAGGTAACCATAATAATATAATTGGCTTATGCAGATGAGGTTGTTCTGAAGACCCATAAAAATAAAATATTTGAAATTAATGTTTTTCTAAGAAGAACAATGTTACATATACATATAATTTCTCCCTAAACATTATCTATAATAGTTACTTTTCCTCCTTTCGTCTAGATAATATTTTCAAAGATGTTTTTGTTACCAGTCATATACAGGGAACATCCACTATCTATGTACCATGTATTACTATTGGAACTATATTTATATTCCTGAAAATAAAAATTTTAGACTTTTAGAATCCAAATTTTCTGGGATCTAGAAATTACAAAAAATCAAAATTTTAGGAATCGACACTTTCATTGAAAAATAATCATTATGAAAACCTAAAGACCGAGTCTTATTTAATGATTTTTTTCTAATGTACACCTCAATGGTATTTAGTGAAGAATAGAGCACTTTGCGAAACAAAATAGTTATTACTGAAAACTGGTTTAGAATGAGTATAACCAAATCAAGAACAATTCCTTAGAGGTCGAATATGGGAATACATGTTGTTAAAATTTTTATTACTAGAGGTAATGTTTGAAAAATACGTTCTGAAGGAAAATATTCCTATATTTAGTTTAATATCCATGTTTTTAACCTCAAAAACATTAGTTTTAGACTTATAGTTAGTCTCTAAAATATTTTTCTATGAAATTACATTTTCAAGATCCACAGAATGTTTATCCATCTCAGAATTAAATTCCTCATGGTTTTTTTGGAAATACTTTCAAAATCCTAAATTTTCTTATCATGAACATTAGAAAGACATTTAACATCATTAATTAAAATATGGATTCTAGAATTTTTCTTATCATGTTTTTTCTCAAGTTTATAATTTTCATTATCATGAATTTTAGCAAACCTAGTTACTGTTCATAAGATGGTAATGTATTATCTTCACAAAAGAAGATTATTCATTTGAAGACATGTTATTATTTATTATCATTATAATTCACATTCAATGATACATTAGTGATAGATTTGGCATTATTTATCTTGTACATTAGATACTGATTTTCAATGGGTATTCTGGCTAGTAGAACAAGATTATTCTGACTAAAAAATTTATATTCTGAGGATTCATCAGAATATTCTCAACCACTGGAACTCTAGGTGTCATTGGCTTTCAAAATAATCTATTCATTTTCATTATAATACATCTATATATTCCTCTCATAGTTATTTTCCTTTCTATAATTTTTCTTAGGAGTAGGTTAATATCATCGTATATTCCCTACTCAGTTTTCATTCATAACAAGTGACTGCCGAGTCATTCTTTTATTTTCTTTATTTCTTCATATATCAATACTAAAAGCCTTTCTATCCAACTCTCTTGTTCATCCTTCGAGCATGATTTTCTACTTCATTCTCAATATGTTTTTTTCAATAAATACAGATAAAATAGTGACTTTCTATAATTTAGATCTTATAACCCTTCAAAGAGTGTAGGATTTAGTTGTAGTAAAGGCTACACTTCCATTACCATTGTTTCCATATCCTTATCCGCATCTCTTTTCATTATTGTCTCATGTTGAAGAAGAGTTACAAAAATCACATCCAGAGTAATTTTCGATATATTTTTATTATCATCAATTGTTATTCTCTTAGATCCCCAATCATTAGGAATGATATCGATAATTTTATCCACAAGTGCCTCGTAATCAAAACCTTTCTCTCCCATATATTGTAAAATTTTAACAATTTTTACAATCCTTACATGTTACACACTATTTCTCCATAAGGAAGTAGAAATCCATGATATTCTTTTCTTAGCATAGCTCTTCTCATTTATATTACACTGCATGTACCAAAATGTGTAACCTCGAATTTCATCGAAATAAATTTAGTAGCTTCACAAAAAGAAATATGACTATATATATTCTTTATCATAGAACACAAAAAATTATTATGTACCTTGTAGTTTAGTTGATATTGTGACTTTTCATGATTGGTGAACATTTTGACATCCTTGTTAGGAATCTTGTAATCTTCAGTAAGCATAACAAAATTGTCCACTTCAATAATAATAACAAATGGCATTATAAGGTCTCTACTATATTCATAATCATTCCCATCAAATATTGGTTTCCTAAAAGGATTTATATTTTTAACCAAACCAAAAATCATTCCTGCCATCTAGAAGAAAATTTCTTTCCATAAAACTTGTTAACAGAAGAAGTTTGTAAAAAAGGATAAAAAAATTCTTAGGCAAGGAATAATTAATAACAATGAAAACATAAATAAAATATGGGAATATAATCATTTCAGAGACCTCCTTTGATACAAATTATTGGATTGAAATAATAATTCATATGCTCAAATACAAGAGGGGGGGGGGGTGAATTGTATGTTTAAAAATAATCATTTTTATCCTTAAGGAATACTATGTTTAACATGGTTAAACTAGGTAAATTTACAAGAACTATTTTTGATCTATAAATATACTAGGTTCTGAAAATATGGTTCTGGAAATGAAAAATATGGAATGCTTACAAGGAGAAGATTATACTTTAAAGAATATAGAATATTAATTATCAGAGTATATTAATGTATATGAAAGAATGAGAAGATTATACTTTCATCCATTATCAAAATACAATGAAAATAGACGTGAAACAAAAAAAAGAAAAATGAACAAAATCTTTTATCCCAATGAGATGGGTATCCAAAAACCATTGACAAATTTCCCATGATTTATACTTTTATGAATATCTGTATTACCCACACCACGGTACGTCCTCAATAGGAATATCAGAAACTGTCTTGATATCCTTGCAAGCCCATGAACATTACTATAGTCGAAACCTCTCTCTTCCAATTCCCAGAAGTAATCAAACATTAATGTCATCGGCACCTCTGTATTTCTGTCCACAAAATCCCTCAATTGTACTCACCATCAAATTAGAGTCTCACAAGGCATGATGAACAAGATGTTCAGTACGCCGAATACATGAGAATATATCTCTATATAAATCAAAACAACATATAATCTCTAGAGTGATCAAAAAACATTCTCAGTGTTGTATTATTATATGATCTCCTTTAAAGGAGATCTTATTTATAGGAACTTCTCCAAAGGTTGGATCCCTCTTCAATGGTCTTATTTTTTCTTGAATATCGAAGGGAACCATCCTTGTTCTAGTCAACTAATGGTTTTTAGAAACAGATTATAGGACATCATTTCATAACTATAAAAATTATACGAAAAATACAGTATCTTAACCAAAAACTTTTTTCAGGTTCTATGGAAAAATAAGCATTAGAGTCTAACCAAATAATCATTATGATACTATAAATCATTGATATTCAGATTCTGTTTTTGAAGGAATTCAGAGTCCGAATTCCGAAAAATTTGGAGTCGGAATTCTGAGGAATTCAGTGTCTGAATTCTGAGAAATTCATTGTCAGAATTTTAAGGAATTCTGATTTTGAATTTTGAGGAATTCTAAGTCAGAATTATAAGGAATTCAGAGTCTGAATAGAATAGAAATCAGAGTCTAATTCTAGGTAATTTGGAGTCGGAATTCTGATGAATTTGGAGTCTGATATCTAATGAATTCAGAGTTAAAATTTATGAGAATTTAGAGTTTGAATTTCTGTGAATTTAGAGTATGAATTCAGAACAAGAAAAAATAATAATATATGGCTAAGAATTTATAGAATTTCAAAGTTTTATATGAAAAACATAATTTTATACATAGGAGTAAAATGAGTTAGATATAGAGAAACTATAAAAAGAACAATGAAAACATATGATTGGATATGTTTCCTTGGTATAAGTAAATTTTCATTATTAAGATAATTCTTATGGAAAATATAATATTCCTTATGACGGAGAGTTTGTGAGGTTCAAGACATAGAGGAATGGAAATGTCATAAGGAAACCTTATTAACTCAAGAGATACATGATTCTTATTAAAGAAAAGATGGACTAATTTAAATGAAACTCCTATAAATAAAAATAAGAATATAATAAAAACATAGAATTTATATAATAGTGTATCTTCAAAAATAATTTTATGTTGATCAATATGTTTAATATATTGTTATTATATTTTTGGACTTGCATTCATATTACCATATCAATAAAATATTAAATCATTTAACACAATTACATGGTTTAATTCAACAAATCATCCCTAGAACCATAAAAATTATTTGTATCATTAATTCCATCATAAAATTGAAATTATCCAATTTAATAGTATAATATTGTCCTGAAAAATGAATGGGATAATATGAAAACATAAATTTTCAATGATAAATTCTATGAACTATTCCATAATTATAGATTTTTATGAAATTAATGGTTTGGATATCATTCTCAAAAATATCCCATTTAACGGAACATATCAATAACACCTTAGTTAGCGATGATCCCTTCTTTAATTTAGCCAAGAGACACAAATATTTTTCTTCTCTATAATATTAGAATTTTATATAAGGTTTTTATATTTTTTATATTACTAAAATTATTAGTTATCTCCCAAGAAACATTAGTCACTCTCACTCTCCTATAGAGAAATTATAAATATGATCATTTTGTGAATTAATTGATTCTCTATTACACCTTAAAAACAGAAAAATATTGAGACATATCCCCAAAAAATATGCTCCATTTTTCATCTCATTCCTTGAGATAAATCCAAATTTTATCTATTTTATCTTATTTTTCATAATACATCTTTATAATCCCAATATATTTTCTTATTTTTAGATAGTTTTTTATATGGAATCTCCTTATTTATATTAACTATTAAATACCATATGTTTCATGGTGCTATCTTAATTTGCTTTAGATTCTCTACTTTCACTAATAACATGATTATTTAGTCCATTGAAATTTATTGTTCCTGCCTATACCTTACACACAACTCCTCATGCACTCTTTTGTTATCCTTCTTTCAAAAACTCTCTAGATGTTCATATTCATCTTCATGGATACCATATACCAAATAAATATTTCAAGATCTTTAATGGATTTATTAACATATATGATTATTTTTTCCACCATAAACAATGATTTAAGTGTCCTATTTAATGTGGTACTTATTTTGACATATTAATCTAATGTTGAGAAGATTTTTTTTTCTCGTTGAGAAATCATCCCTGAACATCATGGATTTTTTTTTTCAAAAAAATTATTTTGTTACCAATCCAATGATAACTCAATAGTTTTTTATTTAACTTATTCTTCTGTATTCTAATACCTTCATTGTATTTGTAATATTATAAGATGTTTTTTATAAGTATTTATCAACAGAATAACCACTTTTACAGAAAATTCCACTTATATATTTCACCCATCATAATTTTTTAGAGATATAGAGACTATTAACATCATACTATTTACAATGAATCAAATCATGTATAATCCCAATAAATACAGGATTTACATGATTGCAAGAAGTCAGAATATGATTAGTAAAATAATGTTGTTTATTCCAATGAAATTCTAAACACCTATAATAGCTACTAAATTATAATCCTTTCTTTTAAATGTCATTCTAGAAGATTTCATTCCCTGATTTTTGTCATATTTTTCCCTCTAGTTTTGATATTTTATTGAGAAACTACTTCTATAAATTCTTATATTTACTATTGATATATTGGTAATTTCATAATGGGTTTCCTTCATCCATATTTTTCTATATTTTTATATGTAATAAATTATAAAAAATACATTTATAAGAATCATAATTTTATATATTATACAATACCTATTTCTTAGAGATTGAAGTAGCTCTATCACTAAATGATATCTATATATTAATTTCAAAGGATAAAATAATTTTATCCAAATGATCATCCATATAAGTTAGTAAGAGAGAAATTGTGAAATTTTGAAGACTTTCTCATGTTAATAGTTCTATTTTATCAAAATGAGGATTGTAGTGGAGAATCTAAGACATATAATTATAGTGGAATGTGAAAAATTTATCTTAACAGTATATTTACATGAAGACAGTGAATATATGATGAGTTTATAGTAATGAATATGGGAGGTAAACAATATTTATTTTTTGAGGAGGTGGGAGGTATAATGGATCAATAGTTGAGTGAATAGAATTATGGATATTGACCACAAACATCTAAAGTCAATGAAGCTTTCTAAACTAAAGGAGAACCTCAATGAATGTAGTTGGACAATTTTTATTGTGAAATATAGAGTATATCTCATTAATAAATAATTTATACTATTTATAATGACTCTATATTTTTAAATTTTATCTTTGATCCTTTTATTTAAATTTATATTCAATTTTCAATGTTCACATATGTATCTACTAAGAGATTTAGATCTATTAAATCTACATGGGTAAACATTTATTTTCACTTTTCTGGTTCATTTTTTTTTGTATGTTATTTGGAGATGATGGATAAAGGCCCCAAACCTAGAATCCCAGAGTTGGTTACATATATTAATATATTTTCATAGAATCTAGGCATGAATCCCAATGTAATGATCAATTAAGCCGTTTAGAATACATATTAATTACATGAACTTTACATAACTACTTGATAGAAAAAAAATATTTCAAATCTAATTGAAAGACCCATAAACTCATAGATTATTCATGGAAGTCACTATTAAAATATATCATCATATTTTGGCATAAAATAATGAATATGAAAGGGGTAATATAAAATTCTTAGTAAAGGTTTGTAATAAAATATAATCATAAATAATAAGTCATAGTGAATAACAAAAATTACACATTCCGTTAAAACACAATAGTTAGAATAATATGGTAGGAATGAAAGGTGATTAAATAATTCCATAATAAAATATATCATTGGAATGTTTAATAGAATAATAATTACATTGATAATAAATTACCTATTTTATAGTGAGGAAATGAATAATATCATACATCATAAATATAATTTCATTTCCTTAGAAAAAACACAATACATAATGGGTAAAAACCCAACCTAGTTTGTCTTAGAATACCACAAATGCATCAATGAACTATAGTGAGACCCATAAGTCACTTAATATGTCTAACACATTCATCATAATAAATGGGTTAAAAAACAATATAATCATTCAAATTATAAAACAAGAATATAAAATGTGAATACTTTTACCAGAAACCATTAATGGTATCAAAATTTCATCCACATTAAAAAAAATAATAAACCATTGAACAACATATTGTAGATGGTATCATAAGAGATAAAACTTAATTATGTACAATATTCAACATTGGATGTTGACATATTTGAATAAAACATTGAAAATTTGTTATTAAAAACAATCTTTAATCATTCCAATGTGTCCCATTACAATATGAAACATTTAAATCATAATCCTTATTAAGGAATCATTAAATGAAACTTATAATGTCATTAGTAAAAGAATAATCATTATATAATATATTATAGGGATGTAAATACAATTCACACATAGAGAATAAGTGATGAAAAGGTCACATTCCTCATTGAAGAGAAACTAAGATGAGAATACCCTTTTTTTACTTTGGGAAGAATAGTTCATTTGGAAAAATAATTTTTTTGTAATAAAATCAGATCTTGAACCTATATATTCCAAAAAAAAGTTCTGGACATTGAAATTATATTTTAGGAATATATTAATTCCCACATAAGTTAATTCACATAATATAGTTTTTAAAAATCATTAGAAATAAAAAAATTAGTGTGGTTTAAGGTAAATATTAATGGGATTATAAAGAAGAGAATATTATTTATTTTCACAATAAATGAAATAATATTTATTTTTCTTATAAAATTTGGGATTTTATAAAAATAATTATGACGTAAAATATAAAATATTTTACACTTGAAAATGGTTTATTATTTGGGAATCTCCCTTCAATCTGGATTACTTATCAGGAAGCATTGAGAAGGGAACCATATAGAAACATGTAAATCCCTATAAAATAAGGGTGAATTGGTATAGATACATTATTTTGTAAAATATAATCATTATTTAGAATAATTACATAAATGTTAATAATAATAAAATTGGTGTAGAGAAAGATAAAAAAACATGAAGGAAAAATGTTCGTTTGGGAAGTATCCCTTAACACTTTGAAAACATTCGAAATATACGCACCATAAATTTAATGATCATCAAATAATATGTTTAATAAAATGAATATAAATATATTCATTTCATAGAAACTCAATTAGACTTATTAATACTCGACACATATGAAATATTGGCGAGTAAGTCATATCTCACAGAAATTGATTGTGTTGAGAAAACTCTTACCTTCTGTTCAAATGTGTTCTATACTACACTATAATGTCATGGATAACAAAATAAATGCATGAATTATTTATTTATGAACCTTTTATATATTTATTTGGTTAATTATATTTTAATTACGTTCATTTTTTTCCTATTGATGTGTTATCGAGTATAATTTTTTCATCTGAGGTAATTCATATCCTTTATTTTAATGATCCATTAAGTTGTTTAGAAGTAATGATGTTCATATAAAGGATATACAGATAAATAATTATATTTATATTAAATTAATAAACAAACAGTTGTTTAATTGGTTTTATATGTTGTTTTATTTCTATATATGAGGATGAAATATATGATAACATGCTAATGAAAATCATTCAGATTAATTTTAGCGGTTCTAGATCTTAATAAACCTGTTTTGATTTAACATTTAGTATTGTGTAAATATGTTACTAATTAAACATAAAAAGATATGAAATATGAATTTTAGAATATATTTCAAACCTTAAAATGGTTATATATAATTATTGAATATGGTTATGAAAAATGAAAACATGTCGTCTTTAAAGGTGATAAAACTACACCTCGCGGGTGACATTTCAATTTTTAGAATGAATGGGAGAGGAGTCAAGTATTTATGACGGGTCATTCCATTAAAATTAGATAATTTTAGTATATAAATTATAATATAGATTCCATGTCTTATTGGATAGGGTATGTGAGGCTATCATAATAAAATAAAATAATTTGAGAAGAAAATAAAAGGAAAAGGACTAGGAATTCTACATCTAGAATTATCTTCATTGAGAACCTCAACAAAGGGATTGGTTTTGGCCTTTTGATGAGACCAATAACTCAGAAATGGGAAGGGTATTAGGTAGATAATTTGGTATAAATTTTAAAAGGTTCAAATCGTGGAAGATGTGAGGAGAAGGGTTTGCAAGGGGTTGTATTTATAGTTTAGAAGAGGAGTGTTTTTTAATATTTTATTAATTTTTTTAATATTTTGGATGAAGAATATGAATAGTCTATGCATTATCACAAAAAATTAAAATAATGAGTGTGACTTTGAGATTATGGTCTTATATACTCAATAAATTACTTATGACTCAAAAATTCATGTATCTAACATTTATAAAAAAATGATCATATTTTACTTTAACAAAAAAATAAAGTATTTTAGAAAAATACCAAAAATTATTTGAAACCATTTTTTATGTATATAGTTCCAAAATGAACTCTATTTTATGAAAATAATTTTCTAAATATGATAAAATTTAATTTTAAATAAGATTATCACCGACTCAAAAAATACATGTTTTAAAATTATAAGTCATTTTACAACATTTGAAAAATAAAAAATTTCACATAAAATTAACATAAAATCATATGAACAAAAAATATTAATTTATTAATATATTTTATGAATGTAATTTTTTTCTATCTAATTTTATTAATTATAATATTTTAATTAAATATTTATGACTTTTAACAATACCAAAACTTAATTATTAATTTTTATAATATTCAAAAACATATACTATGATATAATTATTTCATACCTTTATTTTTAAGACTATTAAATTTTATATTTAATTTCTTGTCCGAGGTTAATATTCAATTGCTCATATTACTGTTCATAAGGGTAATATTACCATTTTAAAGGGTAAATTTAATATTCACCAAAAAATTAAGTTGATCATTTTAGAATCTAAATATCTTACTGATCAAAACCATGTATGTCCATTTTTCTAAATTAAATTCATAGATGTGGAAAAATTATGATTAATGCGAATCTCACAGGTGTGGATGGAAGGTGGGTAAAAAAGAACATTCAATAGTTCAATTAGTCTTTATATCTTATTGATAAATAATAACGATTTCAATGATCTATATTCTATTAATATATATATAATTTATCTATTTTGAATTTATAAATTAGTTTAATTTATAATAATTATTTAAATGAAAAATTTAGTTTTTCAACTAATGTTCTATATTTTTCACCATTCATTAAAAATGGAACATCTCTAAGAATGACTAAAAATTCACCCAATGATAATTTTGAAAAAAACATTTTTCATTGAAAAAAAAATTATATATTTTATTATAAATACGTTTTATTTATGTGAAACCAATATAAATAAAATTTAATAGTTTTTATTACAAGTAAGAATAGTATTTTTATCATCTATTTTTTAATTATACTCTTTAAATAATTATAAAAAAATTTTGTTTTGTAGTGACTCAGTGTGGTGTGCATTTCATTCAATATAAAATTTATTTTAAAATACACAGGGTTTTACATTCTCGAATCTAATAAATTTCATTCTTCCAAGTTTATATTTCACATAAACAAATGTTTATTTTTGAAAATTTTCTTTATGGGAAACCCATATTGAAAATGTGATAAAGAAAACACCATCATAATAAGAAAGAAAGAATAAATGAGAAGGTCAACACAATTTTAGGCATTAAAAAATATAATTGTAGTGGGAAGTCAAAAAATGGACATGAAAGATAAATATTACCATTAATTTTTGATGGAGAGTGTTAAAGGACATGTTCAATAAGAATTTTACAATCAGAAAACTATAAGTAGCCTAATTGGTTAAAATAATAGTGATCTATTTGTAATGTTAACGAATAATGTTTTTGTTTCAAAATATTTTTCCACGAGTTATGGGATTCCTTTAACATCTAAATAATCACTTGTGAAATTAATCATACTTGATTTCTTTCCATTTCATAATAATAATGTCATCCTTTGGTTGTGGTTTATCAATTTTCACTTCATTCATTATACCTTGAAATGAATGTACAAGAAGATTTTTTCACACTTGAAGAATTCAAGTCATCTTATATAAAATACATATCCCACAAAACTATAATTATATATTCCAATTTTCTTTATAGATTAACCCAATCCAAAATGGTTTTGATAAGATAATATAATTCCCCAATAATAATAAATCAGTATAAGATGAAAAAAACATTTATATCCAAAATTCAAAATTAATACACAAAGTTCAACGTAGATTATTTTCCAAATTACAATCATTCCTTAACTAAATGTTACAGTAAATGACCAAACATTTAGAAGTATTTGTGCATTTAATCTTCTAAATGATATCAATGACTCATAATGTCTTACCAACAATTTAATTTCTAATATCACATAATCATCAAGATATTCTTGACATTTCAATAAATTACCCCAATCATCATACTTTCATAATAAAATCATTGCTTACTCCAAAATAAAATTCACTATTTATTCCTAAAAAATATAATATTTACCAAAGTCCTATATGATTCCAAAAATTAAGAACTAATCCCAAAAAACCATTAATGACTTAATCAAAAAATAATTTCCCAATCACAATGGTATATATTTTATATAATAAAAGTTACTAAAAATTAACATTTATCCATTAGATTTTTTATCTAAAAAATGTCATGGAAACCAAGACTTCATGTAGGCAAGTTGTAGATATTGAACCCTTGTTGCCTTTCAGTGGTGGGTTTAAACCCAACAACCTTGACAGAGGATGTGGGGTTTCCCCCAATATATAGTATTTCATTTTTCTAAAAGCATATAACTTCCAAAAAAATATGATAGATAGACTTGAAATAAGGTCAATTACTAAAAATTCATAGAACAAGGATTTTTAATAAAACCAAAATACCAAAATACATCATACATTTATTTCCACTTAGATCCTTCCATTTTCTTATGGTTATCCAATAGAATAGTCCCCTGGCTTGGTTAATAAATTGGTACCCAATATTTATGGAAAATAACTACATTTGAATTGTTAGGATCAGTTTTATTTCCTTCCATTGTAATATTTATTTATTCCATTGAAATACATTTATTTTTGTCTCTTTTTCCCATAGATATAGAATTTATCCATTCCTTTGAGACACTATCCTGGGTTTCTCCATCCATAGTTAATGTATGATGGAAATAAATCTTTATTTTCTCCAAGTTCTCCACCCCTAGAGCTCTTAAAAAACTCCAATTTATTATTCTTTGATGGTTTGGGGGTTGGTTAAGGATTACATAGTCAATAATATATCATGAAAACTGATTTAGAATGAGAACAATATCGTTCCCTCTGATCATCATCCAATTTTATTTTTCATCAACACTACCTTGTACAACATTTTATAAGTTAACATGCCTCTTTAGGGTTCCACCCATTTACTAAAACCAGAAACCATAGTATGAGTAACAATTGTCGTAGTGAGAAAAATGTAAAAGAATTTATTTCATATCATAATACATTATTTTGAACCTAAATTTTTTAATCCTATGTTAATAATTTTCATTATACATTAAAATATTTAATAATGGTTTATAAATATAATTTGAATTATCATATGAATATCCCCCATGAGTGTCAAACTAGGTGCATAGTAAGGCCCTTTGTCGTGTACCTGGTTACCCCGAATCAGGCCCAAGACACCTCACCTAAGTTATTACTCCGAGGTACATCTATTCAGAACCACATCCCCTTATACTATCCATATAGGGATGTATGGCTCGGAAGACCCACACAATCTTTAAAATAAAAAATTATTTTATTTAAAACATATAAGCCATTCATAGGGTTATTTTACCTAATTTATGTTTTCTAAATCAGATTTTCCATGTTTTCTACAAAACATCCCTTCAAAACAACTATAATAACCCTTTCCCAATTATTAATGATATAGTGCCTTATATTAAAAAATTGGAATATATAAAACACAAAAATTACAAAGGATTGATAAGTTTATCAGTTTTGGAATCTAGATTATATACGTGATCTTTGCATTACATCAAGAATGAAAAAAAATCAACTCCATTAAAAACACTGATATAATCGTAGAATATTCATGCAAGTCATTCTTCATATACTCTATTGCGTACAAGGGAAAAATATTGATTAATAATCGGGATCACTCAGTTGTTTAGCAGGGGATTATAATACAAAATTAGCATAAATAACAAGGCATGGTGAATTACAAAAGGTCCCCATTGAATTAAAATAAAATATTGAGAAAAACCTAGATGAAATAAAATATGATTAAATAATTATATAATAAATCATTACCATGTATACTAAAATAGTATAATAATCACATGTACTACCAGTTACTAGTTTCATAATTAAATAATTCCTAATTTTAGACATCTTAAACATACCGTCAAGGCCTCGGCCGAAACACTAAACATAATGTGTAAAAACATAGTATGATTTGTCTAATGAGAACTATCGATGCATAGAGGGGATATAGAGGGCCCTTCCACTCACATTGTAATTCCAATACATTATTCATATGAAAAGGGTAAAACATAATCTACATAAACATTCATATAAAAAATGACCATACAAAATGAGTATACTTTATCAATAATCCATGAATTGTATCAAAAATCACATCTATAGTAAATATGTTCATAAGAACATCAAAAATATTTGATAGATGGTATAATAAGAGATAATCATCAAAGATGTACAAGAATAAATAATGTAATTTTATATATATTAATATACCATGTGAATATTGTTTTGAAAAATATTCTTTAACCATTCCAATGTGTCCCATACCACTTTGAAGAATTTAAATTATAATCCATATGAATGAATTGTTAAATAAAAATTACAATACGATGAGAATATGAAGAATCGTGATATTATATATGATAGGGAAGTACATAAACCACATACACAAGGAATAAGTGGAGAACAATGAATATATCTCATAGAAGTAAATGTGAGACGAGAAAACCAATTTATTAATTATGGAAGATGAGTTATTTTTGAAAAATAATTTATATTTTTCATAAATCAGATTGTAAATAGGAATATTCTATAAAAGGAATCTTAATGATATTTGAATTATATATCAGGCATAAATTATGTCCCATACAAGGGAAATCATGTGAAAATATTTTTTAAGAATATTTTGAAATAGAATAATTTATCGCGGTTTAAGAAAAATATTAAAGATATTTTAATTTCGAATGGAATTTTGTTATCATAATATGAGAAATGAACCAATATATATTTTCATCATAATATTTAGGGTTTTAAAAAATAATTATGGCTTAATCCATATTCTATTATGCACATGAAAATGCATAAGAATTCAAGAAGTTCCTTTTAATCAGGATTGCTTATTATGAATAATTGAGAAGGAAACCACATTAAAACTTATACATCACAATAAAATAAGGATGAAATGATATGCATATAAAGTTTTGCAACATATAAATTGAATTTTTGATATTTTTATATAAATAATGATTAATTAAATTGGTTTAGAGAGAGATAAATCTAAAGTATAAGAAAAACGGAGGTTTGGGAAGAAACCATTACCACATTACAAATAGTCAAACCTTATGCCCTAAAAAGTTATTGACCAAAAAATTCGTAATTTAATTCAACTAATATAAATAGAATCATGACATGGAACATCAATGGGATTTATATATATATTTATATAACACAATGAATAATGTGAAGTATGGCATATCCCATCAAATGATTGTGACTTGAGGAAAGCCTTACATCTACTCAGAATATGTTCTGCACATGAACATAATGTGATGGAAAATATATTAATTAATTAATTAAATAAATTTTAAATATTTATATTATATATTCTAATATTATTAATTTCATTTATGGGCTTATTTATTAATTATAGAGTTTAATCTCATTATTCGAGAGTATTTGTTTTCTTGGTATTCATGGTCAGTTTGCTTGTTTTTAAGAAAGTATGTTCATGAAATATAGATATAATTTTCCATAATTAGTATTATATAAAATTAATGAACATTTAAAAGATTAATTTTTTTTATATATTGTTTTATTCCTTTATATGAGAATGAATCATTTGATAACATGTTAATGATGATCGTTTAGATTAATTTTAGCGTGTTTAGATCACAAAGATCTTGTTTTGTTTTATCATTTAGTATTATAAAAATATGTAACATATTAAACATAATAATTATTCTAATACAAATTTAAAAATTTATTTCATCCATTAAATTTTTTTTATGAACAACCTTGAAGAAAATTAAAGATAATGAGTCTTGTCATCATTGAATGCGATAAAACAACATATCATTAACAAATATTCCATTTTTAGAATAAAAGTGAGATGGTAAGGGGTATGATGTTGGATAATTCTATTACAATTAAAAAAATTTATTATAAAAATGTTACTTTAATTAAAATATTATTTTGGACATGGTAGGTTTTGGAATAATAATAAAATAAAATAAATTTTAAAAAATTAAAAGGAAAATGAATTTTATTTTTTCCTCATGAATTCATCTCCATGAGATCCTCCTTAATGGGATTAGTTTTTTATTTTGAGGATAACAATAGATATTAAACCTGGCGGAGAGTCTTGTGAAGATTATCGAGAATAAAATGGAAAAGAATAAATGATTGGATGGTGTAAAGAGAAGGGGTGGTGTGGAGTTGTATTTATTGTACAATAAAAGGGGTTTTAGAATATTTTATTCATTTGTATAATATTTTGGCACAAGAAATGAATATTTTTAGTATTATAAACAAATATATTAAATTCATATATTAATTATTTATTGGAAATTATTTTGTTTCACTATTCTCTAAAATTGATGTAGTTTATAGAAATCCAAAAAATCCACCATAATGTTTTTTAGACATGTAGATTTAAATTATGAACTCTATTTTATGAAACTAATTTTTTAAATATGAGAAATTTAATTTTTAATTTAATCATCCATTACTAATGAAAATATGATATCAAAATTATAACGAATTTTATAACTCTTTGAAAAAATAACATGGGTCTCATAAAATTATTCTAAAATCATAAGATAAGACAAATATTAATTTATTCATACATTTTATGAAAATAAATTTTCTTTTGAATCATTTTATTAATTATAAAATTGTAACTAAATATTTATGACTTTCAAAATTACCAAAATGTAAGTATTACATTTTAAAATATTCAAAAACATATATTTTGATATAAATATATCATAACTCCATTAATAATATGTCTAATTTTTTGTATACTTTCAAAGGTATTTCTACTATTCATTTAGTCATATTTCTATTCATAAGGGTAAAATTAGTATTCCAAAGGGAAAAGTAATTATTTTAAAAAAATTAATTTGATCCTCTTAGGCTCTAAATATATTATGTATCACAACCATGTTTATACATTTTTTGAAATTCATTTCACAAAATCTTCAACGTTATTTTTAATATTAACCCCATAGATGTGGTGATAAGGCATGGAAAAAAGGATGTTCAAGTGTTCTATATGTGTTTATATCTTATTTTAACAAAAAAATGAATCCAATGATTGAAATTGGTTCAGTATATGCATAATTGATCTATTGTGAGTTAAAAAATAAATTTAATGTATAGTTATTATTTAAATGGAAAACACAATTGTTAACTGGTATGTAATATTTTTCAGTAGTAATCAACAAAATGAGTCTTCTAAGAAAAAAAATCTAGAAATTCAACTTATTATAATTGTGAAAAAACGTTTTTTATTTTACCAAAAATAATATATATTATTATAAATATGTATTGTCTTTGTGAAACAATTATACATTAAATTTAATATTAGTTATTAATGTTAATATTACTATGTCTTATGGATGTGATATAACTGTGTTGTTTAAATAATTATAATAGTGATGTGTTTATTCAATAAAACACAGTGTTTCATGTTTTAAATTCAATGTTAAATTAATTTTAAAAAACATAGTGTGCTATATAATGTTATTAATTTAACTTAGAATGATGAGTGGAGTGTATATTCTACCATTATTCTAGTACACTAAGATAAAGCTATATTTTTCTAGGTTTGAATTATATAGTGCATAATCTCGATAATGACAGATCTTTTAAATATTATAGATCAATGTTTTGATGGTTACATATATTTTCATTCTGCAATATGTGTATCTATGAATATTAATTTATATATTGTTGGAAACTCATGTAACATTCAAACATTAATTGGTGTTATATTTATTTTAATTGATAGTACTAGAATTGAAATAATCGAGAAAAAATAATGAAATATTCAATAAAGTTATTTTCATAGAACATATTATGACTTATGAAGGATTAAGTTTGAATATTGCATCATCCATATTGATATGGAAACATTATTAGTAAGAGGAAAACTACATGTTGTTTGGAATAGTGGATGTGAAAAGTAGTATAAGAAAAATATTCTTATGGCGAGGATGTAGTTGGAATGAAATATATAATTTAACATTATATGGAAGAAAAATACAATTGAGATATTGGATTCTCTAGAATAGATGTATGATAATCAAATGATATTACTAAATTTTTTCCTAATATGATACCAATTCATTATATTGATATGAAACTAAGGAAAATGATAAATCCAATGATATAGTTCAACATTATCTAAAGATATAAATATGAAGTAAACTTAATATTCATAGATGATGTTTAGGAAATAATGTAGTTATATTCCTTTCTAGAATAATGGTATGTAATGGTTAATATGGAATGTATTTATGGTTGAAATATTGTGATAGTGTCCAAAAACATACAAAATATAATCTTTAATAATGAACTCAATAGAAGATAGGTCGGAGTACCTTTATGAATGGTTTTCAATGGCAAATTAATGGTATGCTCACCTTTGAGAATAAATCATTAAATATTTGAAGATATATCATGGGATATGAGTCCAGGAATGTTTATTGGCCCACATCTCACATGCTACAATAGTGGGAAGCATGGAAACATCTGGAGGATGTGTAAAAGTCATAATGAATCCATATGTAGGAAAGCTAATGTATGATAAAAACACATTAACATATTATAGGGATGAAATAAGCTACTATTATGTGTTCATATTTTGGTTGAGCCATCAGTGGTTGAATCTATCGAATCCACACACGAAATGAAATATTACAACTATATGATTAAAAATTTATTAGAGTTTTTGAAAACATTATCTAGATGATTATAAATCCTTGAATGATACTTGGTGGGTGAGGTGGCCATCTGGATATTGAATGAGTGTTTTTTATTTCCGAAAGAAGTGATATTCGATTTATTTTTTTGTTATAATCTGAAATCTTTTGATTAATTAGACAATGATTGGTATAATAATATATTTTCTAGTAGTGTTCTAAATGCGACTTAAGGTCATGTTATTATAGTGGTAGTAGTAAATTATGGAATTCATTGCATGAATGAAAAATTATATGGAAGATAAATTTCTTGAATTTCAACATTATGAGATCCTAAGGCCTTGTATTATTGGTGCGTCTCCTTACTCAAAGGAAGATAAATGTTCTAAAAGAGAATGAAACACCATAATTTTAATATAAGAGTATCATAATATATGGGAGTTTTGTTCTATGGAAGAAAAAGAAGATTTCATTCAACATAAAGGTTCTAAATCACAAAGACTAGACTATAGTTATAGTTTACTCCGATTAATGGTGAAAACCTTAGTTTAGTTTGAAAAATGACCAATTTACTACTCAAATTCATTGATGATATGATAAAACCATTATGGGTGTATTTACATAAGCATATGTCAAATGTTTTTAGTTTATATATACCTTAAAAACTCAATGAGGAATGATAAATTTTTTGAAATTTAATGTTACTCAGATTAAATAATGGAGGAAATTACATCGATTATACCCCTTGGAATTTTTTTGGAATATTGGGATTATTACTGAACGAAATGTCCCAATAATACACTAGAAAAAAATTATGATAAATAGGATGTTGAAATAATGAAATAATGATGAATGATTCTTTCACACACACTCCATAATTCCAAAATCCATTTGGTTGTAATAAATTAACACTATTAAATTATGAATCAATATAATTCCATTGTATATGATTATCTTGAATCAACACAATGAGTTTTTTTGGTAAACTACATATATTTTCATTCAATAATGTCTTTTATGTTTATGATTTGACTATATGTGAAAAATATTTATATAACATATATGAAAACTCACATGCCTATTTAATTATGGGATATGAGAATGAAGAAATTGGTTTCAGAATATGGGATGATGAAAAGTGAATACTTATATCAATTCAAAGAAAATACCATCGGTGAGATGGTCCGATAAATGGGAAAAAATCACTAAATTAGTGGATTATTGTAAGAATCCATCAAAAAAATTTCATGTATATCTAAATAAATATGCAAGAATATCACAGGTTTTGGGGACAATAGATAAGAGTAATGATTCCTTAAAAGATTAAAAAGTTTGAGACAATCTAGGATTTTCATTGTTTCAAGATTTATGAGGATATTATATGGATTTTTAGTAATCAGAATTTGGTTTCCTATAAGATAAATGGATAGAGAAAACAAAAACAGAAGGAGATGAGTCAAAAGTTTACTTGAATAGATCTTTAATATTCGATAGAAAATTATAACGATGAGAAAATATTTAAAAAATCATAATTCTTACATATTTTAGGGAACAAAAATTCATATATGGGTAAGTGACACTATTTGGCTCCAAAATATGGGAGTCAACTATGACTGGAATAATAAACTCCTTTATGTTCAATAGAACCAGTTTACTAAACAATAAAATGTATATAGAGAACAATAGAACACATTGGTTTCTATTTTGATGGAATAAGATGAAAAATATAGAAGAAAAAAAGAAGGAATAGTGGAAAAAGGATTCAAACTGGTGGAATTGAAAAATTTATCAAAAATATTTTCACCAATATTTAATCTGACAAAAATCATTATATTTTTGAGTTTAGATTATTACAATAATCAATTAATGAAGAAAATTTTTGATTAGACAAACATTATTCATGGTGACTTGAAGGTGGATATATATATTAATAATAAAAATGTTTTTTGAAGACTACCAATAAGAAGGATTTATTTTTATGTTGAAGGGAATCTTCTATGGGATGAAATAAAAAGATAAATTTTGAAACATGAATTTGGACACTTTCATAACTGTGGAATATTTCACAAAATGTGACTACAATCATTATTATTTTTTATGATGTTGGAAGAAGGGACTTAAATTTTACCTATTCTATATATAGATGACATATTTTGGAAATTTCATAATGGTTCACATATTCAAGAGAAAAAATGATTTTTGTTAGAATGATTTTAAAATATAAAAATTATCCAATATAAGAATAATTTTGGGATAAGAATTGAATGAATTAAAAAGAAATATTATTTTGATGTTATCCTAGAAATAATATAATATTAATTATGATGGAAATTTTCAAATGACCATATATATGTCTGTATCGAACCCCCATGGTGAACACATGAAGTTGTTTAATGCACATGAATATGAATTGGAAGATGTTTCTTGGTACATGGTGAATAAAACATATAAATAATTTTTCTAATATTTTATATACGTAATTATTTGTATTGGACTAGAAAAAATCATTATAGTGGGAGTTTAAAAATATTTTATGTAAAACCCAAGAAGAGGCTACTATGAATGTGTGGAATAGAATGTTTGATACCTAAGGGGTCAAAATATAGAGAACAGATCTTTAGGGATGATGAATCGTTATAGGGATTCATGAATTTAAATTATATATGATATTTATACACCTAAAAGTTAATAGTAGAATTTATTTTTATGTCGGACATAATAATTTATGTTGGATGTCCCAACTGGATCCTCTGGTTAATTTATCATCCATGGAATCACAATATATAACTCCTATAGATTTAATATAGGTGTTATTATTTTTAATGTTCATGATAATTTAACATTGGTGGGAACATGAATGAGTAGTATCATTCTACATGAGTTACTGTGAAACTCATTATTATTGGAATCTAGCAATTCATGTTGGAATGAAATAATTGTAACTAAAATATAATTCATCTAGAATATACTAGAAGATAAAGTGTTTTTGATATGTAAAATCATAGTAAATAAAAATGTAGTTAATGTGTTCCTGAGAGTTATATTCCATGAAATTATGAGGTTGAACAATATATTTGTATGAATAAGATCAACAGATATTGATGGAGGAAATAACATGCATGAGGAAGAAGAATGATATCTGTTTTTCCTATATTCTATAATATTAAAAAAAGATATTTAGAGGGATATATATATATATATATATTATTTAATAAGTTTTCAATTGGAATATTTATGGTATTTTGAATCATTTTGATGTTATTTAATCAAGTTTACCAAAATAAGTAAATCCAATTGATCATATCTATTTTATGAAGGATGTGAACGTTATTGAATTGAATGTATTTTTTCTGGAATGTGGTAAACATATATTTATTTTTTTGTATAATCTAATCATAACTTTCCTATATGAAATGATTGATGGGGTGGAATCTAAATGGAATTGGTGGATTACTTACTCTAATGGTGGGTTGAATATAAAATCAAATGTGATGAAACCCACTCAACAGGATAAGAACCATTGTAATATAGAGGTGGGATCAATTTCTAAGTAGAATGTGTAGTGTAACTCAATAATATATAATTATTACTATGTGTAAGTACAATCACATTTTTTAAAATTATTTCAATCCTTTTATATTGGGTAATATAAATCTTTTCTTACATTTTCTATGGATTTTGGATGAGAGTTTGAAGTACATAGTGTTTGTGTGTCCATTATATTTTTTGTATTTCTTTATCCATTTAGATGTTGTTGTGTAAGTGTTTATTATAGTGTTAGTGCAACGTGAAATAGTGAGATGAGTGGGTGTGTGGTATATCCATCATTCAACACACTTTGATGAAATGAAATTTTTTATGATTTTATTGAACCTCAAAAGTGAGTGATCTTTTTTCTGGAATATAGATTTCTATCATTGTGGTATAATGGATGAATAATTCCAAAAAATAATTCTTATTTTGATTTATTTTAAAGAGATTAATTATTCCAGTTTGGTTGAACATGTTTAACCTTTAATTAAAAAAATTTCATATTTGTGATATTTATCTCCTTCTAAGTTGACTTCATTCTCCCATCCCAGAAAATTTCATATTTTCTTACCATTATTATCATGATTTTTTTCATGAATTTCCTTGGAAAATAACTTTATAATAATTAAATTCATATCAAATTTCAAATTATTGATATCTATGAATGGATTCATGTTTTCATTCCATTCATGTCAACTTCATTCAATCCTTTTTAAGGATTAATGTTTCTCTTGGGATTATTTGATAAACAAATTTTCAAATTTATACAAATATACATATTTATCTAAATTATTTATAGTTTTGGCCTCCAATTGTTCGGTGTGATATTTTCACACAAATTTATTTTTTACTAATATCATTTATTTTATCTCTAATTCTTCCTAATGGGTTTTGATCTCCCCCATCATTTCTTTAAATTGTGAAAAAATAAAATCAACTATGACATTGAGAATATATTTTAGGGTTTCATCAATATAATAATGTGAATTATCATATGAAATATCATATAACTCATAAGATATATTATGTTTCTCACTTGTACATTGTATCATGAAAAGATATTTTTGTTACATCATATTAATGATAATATCGTTAAATTCTTAAAGAAGAACTACATTCCTTTTCCTTTCTAAGGAATTTTACCACATGATGTTCTCCATCCATGTTAGATAAATATTTTCCATTATAATTTAATATAGAATATGTAATTTTTTTTTCTTTATATAACATATATGTTTTATTCATCCATAAAATTTATTTCATCTTTTTATTCTTAATGTTATTCAAATATATAACATTTTGATCCGTAGTTTGAACCAAATTTCCTAGTCCATATTTGATCCTAAATTTTGAATAGAATCTCTAGAAATTAGAATATTTAATTCATTAACAATCAAATTTGAGGTGTAATATGTATTTTAAATAATTTTTTGTTCAATTAAGATCATTAAACTACACAAACATGAGGCAGCATTGAGTAAGCATGGTGTAAATTTTACGAATTAAATTCCTCCCATGTATAGTTTCTACACCTATTTTTAGAATAGTTATTACGCTCCTTTTTCACTCAGCATGTTTTCATAAATTTAATAATGATAAGTAAAAAATAAATAGGTATTCAATGATTTGATATAGGGTTCTCCTCCAATGTGGACGACAAGCCCCCCCCCCCCCACACTCATTTATAGTTTTTTATCTGAAACACATATGTTATATTATGATCATGATGGTCCTCAGAAAAAAGAATATCCTTGAACCTGGAATCCCAACAACATAATTTTTACAAAGAATGAAACAGATTCTATTTTGTTGTGTCTAGTTATAATCAAGTCTTCCACTTTGATAGATTGATTAGGATTGACCCTTCATGATATTTGATAATCAATAAAGGAAAAGGCTAATTCATGATTGAGGAAATTGATCTCTTTTTTTGTGTGCACAAATATCACAAGTTTTCTTCTTGTACAATGATAAAAAATGGTATATCAAAATTTCTATTCAATATTTATAATATATAGATATTTTTTATGGTTTTTTCACTTTTTTTCTTGTGTGGTATTTACAAGTGGTTATACATATCATTATATCTTTTTATTTTTTGTAATTCATTAAAAAAATTATTATCTCCAACCAATGTGGTGGGATTTATCTTTTATTTAACATGTATAATACTCATGAAAATATTATATTCAGTTTTATTTATCCACAACACCTCTTATTTATTTAGGTTCAGATGGTTCCTAAGGGGTAAAACCCAGAATCATAGATCAATAAGACCATGGATCAGACCATAGAAATCCCCAATGGTTTTTTATGATGTATTCAGTGATGAATACATAATGTGGGTTGGTAGTGTCATAGGAATGATATAGTCCAGTAGTGAAATAGGCATGAAATAAGCTTAGTGAAAAGAGTAGGATGATGAAGGAATGATGATGTAATTGGACTTCAGTCATTATTCATGGGACACTGGGAATTACGACCCTAGGATTGAAATTGGTATCCCTAAACCTAGATATAAAACCATACTTTTTAATAATATAAAATAGTCTTCAACCTCAGCTTAAAAACACCCCTTCTTGGGTTTCCTAAATGAAATATAATCTAGGGTTACCATATGACGTTAGTCATGGCTCCATACATTCAAGAGGATTCAGATAGGTGGTGAAGTTATAAAAAGTCACAAGGTGTCAATACCATCAATATCATTTCTCTTGGTTTAATCTAGATTCTAATTAAAATTTGTAATTACCTATCTCTTTGATAGACATCCAAAAAACCTATTGTCCAGACCCATCCCCTGGGGCTCGAGTCGTAACATCCCCAAGCCCTCCTTCCCTAGGCTAGGTGCTGGAGACTAGATCTAAATGATTAAATCCATAAACTGGGAAGGAATTGCCTTTAAAACTACAAACAAAAACAAATATAGAACAAGCGTAAGCAAACTCTAAGTAAAATATGAATGCAGAATAAGTGCTGGAAAGTAGAAGGGAAAGAAATAGAATCCCAATAGTAAAGTACAAGGAAAGGAAAAACATGTACAAATAGAAATACAAATAGATAGAAGGTTCCACGAAGCTCCTAGATTTTCCACCACATATCCTACATGAAGGGTAGGTACCAATAGCCCCCTTAGTGCTCTACATTTATCCGTCTCCTCTGGGTACTGACTCTTAATGAGGTCCACCTCCGCGTACCGTCCAATCCTCGTACAGTCCACCTCGGTCAGCACTCTCCGTCGTCTGCATCAAACAAAAAGAGGTGCAGTCATAGCTCGTGAAGGGGTGAGTATAACGATACTCATTTAGGACCCCGAGACCATATAGGTCTCACAAAATCCACGAAGGATAAACCACAGTAGAATGATATAATCACAAAGTATCAACCAACCCTACTTAGGTATATGAACATACATATACCTATGTTATCAATCACAGTCCGGATCTAACTCCCGAGCCCAAGAACAAACCATTCCACAAAGGAAGTAAAGTCAATCACCACATTGATAATGGTTGAATACATGACTCAGGTCACACAGGTATACAACTCACGAAGTGGGGTAGAGGTAATTAGATGTAGCATCTGAATCATCTCCTTTATGGAACCCACATTGGATCCTGGAACAATATCAGTGCTATCAAACCCACGTAGGATCTTGGCACAGAATTTGTCATGGTCGAACCCATGTAGGATTCCGATACATTTTTCATCATTGTCAAACCCATGTAGGATCCTATTACAGAAGCCACTATTGTCGAACCCATGGAGGATCCTAGTACAGAAGTCACACTATCAAAACCATGGAGGATTCTTGTATATTAGTCATAACTGTTGAACCCAAGTAGGATCCTAGTATAGAATTCACTGCTGTCGAACCCACGGAGTATCCTGGTACAGAAGTCGTCAATGTCAAACCCATAGAGGATTCCGGTATAGTATTCATCGCTGTCGAACCCACGTAGGATCCTTGTACAGAAATCACTATTGTCGAAACCATAGAGGATCCTGGTACAAAAGTTGTCACTGTCGAACCCACGTAGGATTCTGGTATAGTAGTCATCGATGTCGAACCCACGTAGGATTCCTTCATCTCAGTCGTAGCTAGCCCTAGGATTCCTCCACACAACACACTTGATTCTGGGAGGGTCCTCTCCTCGAGCTAAGTGTCAATACATCAACTATAATGAAGACCTGAGATGATGTACACCCTAGTTCCATTTCATCTTAAGGAACCCAACGGGACAGATGGTGCGTCAATCGGACGCCCGCTCTAAGAGTTATTGGCACTTCCATTCCAAAGGGCTGGTTGGATTTCAGGTACAATTCAACCCGACCATACTCCATCCTCATCTGAATCTTGTGTGGAGTATACCAAAAAGACCATCTCATCAAAAGGAATCCAACGTAGTTCATGACACATAAATCAGACATCCGGTTGTTATGTTATAAGTGTTTTCTCTCTGAGGGCCTGGTTGGTTTCGGGTTTTAACCAAACTGGCCATACACAAACTTCACCAAAACCATTAGTGTGATTTAACAAAACAACAATCTCAATCCAAGGAATCCTGTGAATCTAAAGGTGCGTCGATCAGAGGTCTGTAGCACAAGATATGGGCAAAAACCAAAAGTTGTCCGAAGAGGGGAGTCTGGGTCCGGTCCGACCCGGCCCAACCCGCCCTGGGTCGGCCCGAACCAGGTCAACCCCACTTGGATCCAGGTTCGGCCCAGTAGGGTGCGGCCCGAACTAGCAGCCGCAGCCCGAACTACGTGAGGGCCTGCCGGCCCGTGCGGTAGGCGGCCCGGCCCGCGCGGTAGGCGGCCCGGCCCGCGCGGTAGGCGGCCCGGCCCGCGCGGCAGGCGGCCCGACCCGCGCTGTAGGCGGCCCAACCCGCGCAGAAGGCGGGCCGACCCGCGCGGTAGGCATCCCGTCCCGCGCAGCCAACCGCTGCATGACATGTTGGCCAACTGTGTTACGCACGTGTGGAGAGGGTGGGGTGGGGGGACACCCGAGGTCCTGTAACGGTGGAGCCAGCTGGCACCGCCCGACCTTCCTAGAACCCGTGGATGTAGGTTCCGCTCCACCGCCTAGGTCAGTGCTGTCACGACCTTCTGCCAGTGGCACGCGAGGGGCTCCACCGCCCCCAGGTGGCTGAGTGGTGCCGGCCACCACCTCAGGTCGCCGGCCCCGCCGCGCCACCATGATCCTCCACGGGTCGCTGAAGTCGTTCCGGTGGTCTGTTTTTCCTCACATCTGCACCTACGGCCTCCTCGGGTCCAGTTATTCACTGTGATGTCCTCAAATTTGAGTTTTCATTCCATTCACTCGTTTCCCAACAAATCACACATGAAGAATGAATTGGCAGACGGTCTATACTTGTTCGTTAGCTCGTGCCCTCTACGTTAGAGGCTCAAACAGTAATCCATCTTATAATTGAACAAGAAACAAACCCAAACTTATTTTCTAACCATCCTGCATTCAACATCCATTCTGCAAATCTTCATGTTCATGGTTCATTCCACAGTTGTTTTTTTATTATAAGGAAAATAAGAACTAAAAATAAAGGAATTCAACATCGAATTCAAAACCCTACCTCGATTTTCGTTGACAACAGACAAAGTCGCGGGATGGCAGTGTCGTTCCGTTGACATCAGAAGGAGGTGACGTCATCGTTGGCGACATTATTCACGGGTGGCATATTCCCTTTTTCTTGGTTGAAAGGGAGAAGACGATGCTCATCGTTCTTTGTTGGAAGGATGAAGAATATTTCTTCCTTAGAGATGTTCTTCATGGGAATAGCGCTTTCTTTCCAAATCTCCCAAAGCCTCCCAACAGAATAATTGCCCAGGAAAAATAAAATATTAGGTTCCCTAATATTTTAATGTTTCCATGCCTTTAAAAAGTATTCAAAAACCCAAATTCATTAATGAAGACATTAATTAATTGTTTTGGCACAATTAAGGCGGAGGGAGGTGGATATTTCACCCAAATTTAAAAAAAGTTTGTAGGATCATTAAATTTAAGGGGAGTTCGAGGGGGTTCAAGGGGATTTGAGGGGTTAGGTGCTCGTGTGCGCCCCACCACATAATATCCTCCAATGGGAGGTGATCTGGAGTAGGGTCCCACCTCCAACTTCCCTTTGGAGTAAATAACCACCTTTCAAATGAAAATTTGTTACCCACAAATATTTATTTAACTTTTAATTTTAATTAGAAACCCCCAAACTAACATTCATTCTCAATTAAACACAACTACAGTAATGGTATCCTTAAGCGAATGCGAGTGATGCGAGTTCATTGGTGCCCTCAGATTTTAATTCTGATCACCAGTTCAAAATAAAAAAAAATTCCACACATACATTTACTAAATTTACCCGAACAAAACTTCAGAAATTGATTCTGGGCACATCGGGCCTCAAAATCAAGTGTTGTCCAAAACTGTGGACTCGTAAAATTTCCATGTATTTGAGAATAAAAAAAATTCCATTGAATTTCAATGTCTTTAAAATCTCACCACCTGAGAGCATTACTTCCCCATAATCTACATCACATACTAAGAGAAAAAATGAGGGTACCGATAAAACATTTAAGCCTCCCGCTCCCATGTTCTCTCCTAGAGCTTTTCATGCTGCCAGCAATTGCGCACCATAGGAATCGACCATCCATGCAGAAACCGCTCCGGTTGATCCCCAAACTCTACTGGAACCTCCATGAAAGTTCCCCCGTCATTGATATCTAGCACCCCATGGTCGATGATGTGGGACGGTTCGTGCACGTATCTCATCAGCTAAGATATGTGGAAGACGCCATGCACCCAGTGCAATAGTGGTGAAAAGTACAAGTGGTAAACCACCTTGCCTACCCTACTGAGGACCAAAAAAGTTCCTAAGAATCGAGGAGATAACTTTCCACCTCAGATAAATCTATGTAGAGTCGTCGAGGTGAGACCCATAGAAAGACGTGATCACCATCCTCAAATTCTAGAGGTCTCCGTCTCCTGTCAGCATATGACATATGTCAGCTCTCCATAGTCTTTATCTGCTCTGGGATGACCTGGACCTCCTCCGTGGTAGCTCTTACAATCTCTAGTCCAAATGATGTTGGCATTATTGGTAATTCGGTCAATGATCACCCAAATCGAGTCATGTCTCCTGGACGTACATGGATGACCCATCCAGAAGCCCATTGATATCTCATCCCTCTTCCACTTTGGGACCTCTAATGGATGAACCAAGCCTGCTGGTACCTGATGCTATGCCTTCCCTTGCAGACAAGTGAGGCATCGAGAGAAAAACTCTGCTACTACCTTCTTCATGCCTGGCCACCAGTGCTGTCATCGAAGGTCCTAGTACATCTTTACCACTCCTGGATGTACCGCTAAAGGGGATGTGTTGAACTCCAACAACACTTCCTCCTGAAGTGAAACTAGTACCATGGTACGTCTTCTGTAAGGGATGATGTGCTCCCTACCTTTAGAAAATCATTCGGGTGCCTGCCCTGAGTATATCTGAGCTTGTCGTGCCTCGTAGTCAGTTTCCACATGTTGTGCCTCCATAACTCGCTGAAGAGGTTAGGAAGTGACTTTGAGAGACTGTATAAAGGTTGCTCCATCCCATTCCACAAAGGATGTCTGCAACGCAGCTAGCTGCTATGTCTCCACTCCTAGAACTTGAATGCCTATTATCCTACTGATAGCATCAACTACAAAGTTCCCCATTCCAGTAGTATAGACTATATCAAGGTCGTAGTCCTATAGGAATCCAAGTCATCACCACTATCTCAGGTTCAGGTCCTTCTGAGAGAATATATACCTGAGAATGTAGTGGTCAGAGTAATCTATAAAGCATTCTCCCAACGAACTATGGGTGAGACTAGCCAATTTAAAAGAACTCATCTACACCCTTTTTCACCTTCGTCCTACAAGAGATGCTATGATTTCTCCTTTGTAGAAAAGTGAAATCTGGTCTCATCCCCTAGATGAACCACGCCCATTGCCTAATTCAGTCTATCCTCACATGAACAATACTAATTCATGCCATTGATGACATCATAAGGACTCAACGATACTACCAAGCGATCCAACTATTACTCTCTCCTCCAAGGGTTGAGCCACACTATCGGCATCAGTGTGTGGTCACTGAGTCTCCTCCAGTAGTCATCTTGAATGTGAGTGTCAAGTCAACCGTTTTATCCAGAATCTCTTAGTATTATCCACACAAATGGTTGGAAATCAAACGTTACAAGGACAAGTGTCTTTTATTACTACAGCTCAAAGTACAGAGACACAAACCAACCACAAACAATGATATCAATGAAGCTAGAAGCTTCATGAACAAAGGAATATTCGCCTTGATCTATTCCCGCTCTTGTCCACCTGCTCCCAGAGCTCCATGGTCGTAGGCCTCAGCTGCCTGATGTTGACCTCTCCCCTGTCTTCCCATTCCCTACGGCCGGGGTGGACCTCCTAGAGGTGGTGGTGGTAGGGCCTCGAAATGTCATCCACCACCTACTGCTTGGATAGCTTCTCTACCACATCTGATTGGTCCTAGTGGACCACCAATGTCAAACCTATTCCTTTTCTTGGGAGGTCCCTCTACTTCCTGCTGCTCATCGGTAGGGTGGGTCAGGTAGTATCGAGCCATGTGACCCAGCACGCCGCATGCATAGCACTGCCTGCTCCTCGTATGGCTAGCTCTGTCTCTTGTGCACAACACAACCGAACCTTAATCGTGCAGTCGACCACCTATGGGTATGATCCTCTTGGACCCTTGAGTCATATGTTTGCTGCTAGCTGTTGAATACTCTAGTGTGTGTCAACTAGTGGTGGGTCTCGTAGCTGGAGACTACGCAGCAAGGAAACTCTCCACTAGGAGGGCTCACTCCAATACCCCCATCTACGTTGGTATGTTGAGGGAGATCATTGATGCCCTGATCTCATGCATGATCCCCTGCTCAAACGTATGGGCCCTGAAAGAATGGGACTCGTATCATATCTGTGGAGTAGCGCAAGAGGTCGGTGAACCTCGCTGAGTACTGAGCTACTATCATGATGCCCTTCTATAGATGAAGTAACTCTTGAATCTGCACTGCACGAAGGGTGGATGGTACAAACTCTGCCTGGAACAATCTCTTTAAGTCTATCAAGAGTAGTGATGCCTCATCATACAGCTGGAGAAATAGGCTCCACCATCTGCCTGCTGGTTCATACAGGAGACTCGCTGCAAGGATCACTATGAGGTCGGATGGTGTCCGTACAAATATGAAAACTCTCACAATAGCCTCCATCCAATCCGTAGATACATGTTGGTTTGTCTCTCCCATGAACCTGGGCAGTATCTGGCACATGAACTCATGCAACACACTCAGTCATCGTGCACTCTCCACTGCTGGAGCTGGCGGTGTCAGTGGCCCAGCGGGTAGTGGTACTGCTGGTACCTCCGCTGTGATGGGGCCCTCCACTGAATCCCTGTGGCTCAGTGGGCTTCCATATTCTATGAAACTCATAACCCTAGATGGATGCCTTCATGGGGCCGTCCTTAAATGAAACAAATGCTCCACAGTCAAAAAAATATACCTGGTGGGCTGGCACAAAGTAATCATGAAGAACTTTTTTAAAGAAAACACACATTCAATCAATGTTTTCATAAACTAAGTCGGAGATCAGAAGCTAGAGTCCTAGTGTATGGATATGTTGGCCGATACACCAACAATAGTTTCCCTAAACAAATAACAACACTCAAAACACTTCACACAATTTTTGTTAAAAGAATTAGAGTCCGTGTTCTGTGGTAGAACTGACTCCTTTGATACCAATTCGTCACGACCCGTCCCCGGGGTTCCATGTTGTAACTACCCCATGCCTGCCTTCCTTAGGCCAGGGGATGGCGACTAGCACCAAAGGTGTATAAACCTAAACAAGGATGGCATTTTCTTTAAAACTGTAAACAAACACAACCATAAAACAATAAGAAGAAAAAACTATGTAAAAATTGAATATAGAAGATGTCCTGGAAATTACAAGGGCCAGAAATACAATCCCAACAGTAAAGTACCAGGAAAGAAAAAAATAGGTACAACTAAAAAGAAAAATAGCTTGAAGGTGCCTATCAGCTCTTGGATAGCCCACCACAGATCCTACCTGAAGGGTAGGTACAGATAGCCTCCTCAGTTCTCCACGTCCGTCCGTCTCCTCCAGATACCGACTCATCTTGTGGTCCACCTCTGGGTACCATCCAGTCCTTGTACACTCCGCCTCAGTCAGCGTTGTCCGTCGTCTGCATCCAACACAACGAGGTGCGAGCATAGCCCATGCTGGGGTGAGTATAATGATACTCAGTAGGCAACCCGAGACCCTCTAGGTCTCACAAAATCCACAAAGGATAATCCACAGTAGAAATATATAATCACGAAGTATCAACCAACCCTACTTAGATATATGCCCATACATATACCTAAGTAATCAATCACAGTCCAGCACCAACTCTCGATCCGAAGCCAAAAAAATTCCCCAATGGATGTAAATTTAAACACCATGTTGATAATAGTTGAAGACATGACTCAACTCACACAGGTATACAAGTCATGAAGAGGGGTAGAGATGATTAGATGTATCCTCTGAATCATCTCCTCTGTCGAAACCACATAGGATCCTAGAACAATATTAGTGTTGCTAAACCCATGTAGGATCATGGAATAGAAGTCATCACTGTCGAACCCACATAGGATTCCGGTACAGTAGTCATCATTGTCAAACGCACATAGGATCCTGATACAGAAGTCACTGCGGTCGAACGCATGGTGGATCCTAGTAGAGAATTCATCCCTGTCGAACACACTGAGGATTCCGGTACAGTAGTTATCGCTGTCCAACCCATGTAGGATCCTGGTATAGAAGACACTGCTATCAAACCCACGGAGGATCCTGGTACATAAGTCGTCACTATCGAACTCACAGAGGATTCTGGTATAACATTCATCACTGTCCATCCCATGTAGGATCCGGGTATAGAAGTTACTGCTGTGGAACCCACATAGGATCCTGGTATAAAAGTCATCACTTTCGAATCCACGGAGGATTCCGATACAGTAGTCATCGTTGTCGAACCCACGTAGGATTCTGTCTTCTCAGTCCCAGCTAGCCCAAGGATTCTCGCACACAGCACGCTCGAATCCAGGAGGGTCCACTTCTCGAACCAATTTTCAATACATCAAATATTAATAAGACTTGAGTTGTTGTACCCCATAGTTCATTCTCATCATAAGAAAATTAACACGACAGACGATGCGTCAATAGGATTCTTTTTCTGAGAGTTATTGGCACAACCGTTCCAAGGGGCCGGTTGGATTTTTGTTACAACCCAGCCCAGACATACTAAAACTTCATCCAAATATAGTGTGGAGTATTCCTGAATGACCGTATCATCAAAAGGAATCCAACTTAGTTGATATCACGTTAATCGGACGTCTGTTCGTTAAGTTATAAGCGTTTCTGCTCCGAGAGCCTGATTGGTTTCGGGTTCTAACCAACCCGTCCATACCCAAACATCTGCAAAACCCATAGTGTGATATACCAAAACTCCCGTCTCAATCCAAGGAATCCTATGAAACTGACTGTGTGTCACTCAGAGGTTCGTAGCTCATGTTATGGACGAAATACCAAAAGAGATCCAATGATGGGAGTCTGGGTCTGATCCGACCCGGCCCAACCCGCCATAGGTCGGCCCGAACCGAGTCGACCCGACTCAGATCTAGGTCCGGCTCGGTAGGGAGCATTCCGGCCCGACCCGCACGACCAGCCGCGACTCGTCCAGTTGAATGAGTGTGTTATGCGTTCATGGAGCGGGGAGGTGGGGGGCTATGTCCTATAATCGTGGCACCATCATTCAGCGCATGAGCTTCCCGGAACCCGCGGATGCATGTTCCGCTTCACCGCCCTGGCCAGTGCCACATCGCACCACCGCCGTGCTCCGCCCGGGCCACCAGAGTCATTCCAGTGGACCGTTTTGCCACCCGTTTATCCCTACGACCTCCTAGGTTCCTGTTCTTCACTTCAATAGCCTCAAATAAGATTTTCATTCCGTTCACCCATCGCGCATCAAACCGTGCATCAAGAACGAATTGGCGGAGGTTCATGACATGTTTGTTAGCTTGTGCCCTCCGCGTTGGAGGCTCAAACATTAATACATCTTAAAATTGAACCAGAATCAAACCCCAGCTTTATTTCTAACCCATATCGCATTCAACATCCATTCTTCGGATCGACATGTTCTGGTGTTGATCCCCAGTTGTTGTTTTTATTCATAGGAAAAGAAGAACGTAAAAGGAATGTCATCAACCTCAAATTAAAAAACCAACATTGATTGTCTTTGACCGTTGACAAAGTCACGTGGTGGCCGCATCATTCTATTGACGTCAGAATGAGGTGACATCATCATTGGTGACGTTCTTCCTGAGTGGAGTCTTCCCTTTTGGCTCGGATGAAAGGGATATGACGATGCTCTTCTTTCACCATTGGAAGGATGAAGAAGCATTCTTGGTTAGAGATATTCTTCATGGGAAGAACACTTTCTTTCCAATTCTCCCAAAGCCTCCCAACATAATAATTTCATAGGAAAAATAAAATATTAGGCTCCCAAATATTTTAATGTTTCCTTGCCTTTCAAAAGCACTCAAAAACTCAAATTAGTTAATGAAGTCTTTAATTAAATGTGTTGGCACAATTAAGGGGGAGGGAGGTGGAGAGTTCACCCAAATTAAAAAAAAGTGGGTTGGCTCATTAAATTCAAGTGGAATTTAAGGGGGTTCAGGGGGAGTTGAGGGGTTAGGTGCTCGTATGGTCCCCACCACATAATATGTTCCCATTGGAGTTTAAGTGAAGGTGGGCCCCACCTCCAACATCAATTTGGAGAAAATAACCACCTTTCAAATAATAATGTGTAACCCACACAATTTTATTTAACTTTTTATTTTAATTAGTAAATAATATATATTATTAAAAAAATAAAATGATCTACAAAACTAAATACAATATATGATAGGGATCATCATATACAGAAAAAAACATTTCCCATTACATTTTTTAAAAAAATTGAATAGAAAATAATATGATCTATAGGGAAAATCTTATAATCAATGTATCCAAATCATTGGCCTCCATAAAATGATAGACTAAATCTATATGTGTATCTCTAATACATGCCTACTCCTAAAAGAGATCATGAAGGTATAATGATTTTCATCGAATCTCACTCCATGTATATGAATAATGAGGGAGTACAAACACCCAACAAAATTATCATAATTTCCGCAAAACACTAAGTACAGATGTGATCAAGTGGATGTGCATGAAAAATATAAAATACTGAAATTCATGATCATTAAACAAAAATAGATGAAAAAAGACAACATGATGAACATTATAGAGAACATGTTAGGTTATTGTGTGCTAACTAGGCTACCATGACACTTGACCAAAACTACTCCATATAGTATCAGATGGATCTGGGTCATCTTTTAGAACAACCCAACCATTGACCCATTTCATAGGAAAATTCCCTATAGATATATCTAAATCACAACCCCTAACTCAGGGTAGGGTCACCTTCCTTGTCCCAATCTTATGTATATCATTGTATGTCTACCCTCATACTAACTATGTTGCCACATTTCCTATCCTAGACTATTCTCTCAGTGACGGTATACTAGACATCATATCCCAGACCACATGATTTTTGTGACGAATGAAGTAGTTTTTATAATAAATCGATTTTAAATATAATTCATGTTAATTATATGTAATTATATTAATTATAATTATTATTACATTAATAATAATTTAATTTTGTGAAGGATAAAATATTATTATTTTTATTTAGAAAATGATATAATTTAAATTAAAAAAATATTTGCCATGTGTAATATGATATTGATTAAAAAATAATTTTTAGAATTTCTGAATTTTAATTTGATTAGTTAAATTCAGTTTTAGATTCATAATATCAAAAATTATTATGTTGGGATTTATTAATTTTTTTCAAAATGATGACGTCTAGGTCAATAGTGAAAAATTATGTTTTTTTAGAAATAAGTTAATTTTTCATAAAATGAAAACATTTTTATTAAAAATTATGATTATATGGAATAAAATAATTTATTAAAAATAAGTATGATGAGCTTAGAAATACATTTTTGTCTCTTTGAAAGAGAATAAATGTTTTTTTCTAAAAATAAATCTATTTTTATCATTTTTCATTAATTAATAATTTACAATTGTATATTAATATTTTAATTTCATCCAAATTTCAAAAACACTTCTTTGTTTAACCATTAACCAATAAATTACATATAAATAAATAATAAACAATATTTTAGTGAAGAGTTATTTTTATTCTTAGAATGTCATATATCTTAAAAAAACTAGATTTCATTAAGGAAGCTTTAATTAAAATTAATTATTACTACCACACAAAACATAATGTTAGAATAAAATTGTTCAAATTATGTAATAATTCAAATTTAATTTTCATTCTTGAAAATTATCTACCACATTAAATGTTATTCCCTTGGGTAGGGGTTAAATGGGTTAAAATTGATAAATTAATGGATAAAGTCAAAGAAGATTAAACAAATTATTAATAAATCGAAGGATAATGTATTTCTTAACCCAAAGTGTCACTTTTTCAATTCTTATCCATATTTATCCACATTAATTGAAAATAACTTCACCTTTATATATTAATAAATTAAATTACAAAAATTCCATCCCACTCATCTATAAAAGGACTCATTCACGACCCAACCTCTCCAAAAATCATGGGAAAACTTAATCAATAAATCCAATAGAAAAAACTCCCCCATTAATATTTATCACATCCTATATGTTATTTTATCCTCAAATTACAAATATAGTAAAGCTTAAGGGAGGCCAAAAAGATGATATCCATTGAAGAGGTGATTTTGTAAAACAAGTACTTTCATGTTTCATTATTCATCCAATTGCTTAAAATTTAGTATTTCATTAACAATATATTTAAATATGTATCATTAGTATACTAAAAATTTATTTTATTAATTTATGACCAATTATATTCCACCCTACCATCCATTGTAAAATTAAAATGTTAACTAGGTTATGTGTAGACTATTGACTCATTGAATGATGTAATTAATTATTCATATGCACCATACAAAAATGATTTAAAAATTAAATTATGAATAAATATGAAATTTAAAAATAAATATAATCCTATAGTAAGAGAATTAGTATATTCAAGAAATAATATTAACAATAAAGTTTCATAATAAAAATTAATTACCAAAAATGATTATACGATGTCACATTTCATTATTTGAATATAGTTCGGATAACTTTTCAAACAATATAATATTTCTATAACTAGAATGAAAATAATCACACACACACATATTTATACAAAAAATTTTGATGTCTATGATTCATTTTTATAATCCTTTTAATTTGGGTCAATGTATGAAAGTATTATTAGTGGAATTAATTTAACTATCCCAAAATGACCAAAGCTAATTTAGTAATTAAATGTAACAAGATAATAAATGAAATAAAAGTATTAATAATATTATAATGATTATGAAAAATTCTCTTAACCATTTAGCAATGAATGTAATTTTATTAATCAGGATGGAATAGTATGTTTAGAATTATTTGATACTAATGGCATTGAATTTTTCATTTAATCATTATTTTAAACAGTTTAGAGTTCACCAACAAACAATTTTTTCCTCTATGTCTATATTCATTCAAGAATTCTTATCTATATAGTTCTACTATATCTCAAATTCTTTAATAATTATCTCTAATTTTTATAAAAAAATTATGAATTAGTTTATTTTTATTTTTTTTTTGTATGCGTATTTTTTATTTTTTTTATAAATAACTAAAAAGAATGTTTTTAATTCTCACAACATGATCCAATTTTATATCCTTAAGGTTTTTTATTCATTATGATTATCCCTTTACAAATATTACTAGTTTTAAAAATTGATATCAGTTTCCATTGTTCTGTGATTTTATTTGTTTTTAGAAGTTTATCAATGAAAATTTTACTTATTATTATTTTTATTTGATAACATCAAGTTCTTTTTTATTATAGTTGAAAATGAATATTTTTGGAGATTTATGGGAACATTACAAGACTATAATAGATTTATCCATGATATAGTTTTTGTAAACTATATATGATGATAGGTCGGGTAAATATATCCCTATATTTTATTATGAAGTGGTTTGGACTCTGGAAAAATTATATTGGAATTAAATGGTGAAGTAACTCCAATATAAATTAGTTTGATATCCCATGTAAACATCATGTTTATATTTTCCTTTATGATTTATTATGATAATTATTATTAAATTCTTCAGAAAAATAAGTTTCTACATTGTTAAGTAAGAAATTAGTTTTTCTCTAAGATTATTTTATTAAAAGGAAAATATTCTTATGGGATTTCATGTTTTTCTATAACCTAATAGATTTAATATAGCTTTATTTCTCCCATTAAGGAATAATTTTTCATCATATTTCTTTATATTTTTTTATAGGATTTAATTATGTGTAGGAACTATAGAAAAGTAAAAAAATTGATAATTTAGAGTAATCTTAAATAATGAACGTTGGCCATAAATTTCATAGGAGTTTAAATTTATGATTTTTTATTGGAAATATATACATAGTGTGAAAGTGTTCACTATTATCATTTAATGGGATTCATAATTCACTAAAACTCTAAAACGAAAATGTCATTGAATTATATGAGAAATATATCCTTTCTATAAATAATTTAATTATATGTTGATTTTGTTTATGCAATCAAAATTGGTGTCCCGAATTTTTTATTGGTAAATTCAAAGGTAAGAAAGGATGGTTTTTGGCATAATAATTTATTATTATATTATTTTGTGAGAGTTTTTTATTACTATAAGGGTATTATTGTTTTTCATTATAATATACATCTAGATTATAATTTTTTGACAAAAAAGATGATTTTTTATTAATGTATTAATGCAATAAGAAGAAAATATAATAATAAATCAGTAAGAATAAATTTTTTTAGTAGGAAATAATAAATTTTTGGTTTTTTTAAATCTATAATAATATTATATAAATCGAGATACACATATAATGTATTGAAAAAATTATTTATAGAGGAATTTGTAAAAATATATCATTTTATGTGAAATCATTTTACAATATTTTGGGGGAACCTCATACCAAATGGTAGATGAAGGATGTTTCAATTCTATGGGGAAGATATTTGGTGTTTTGAGTAGTTCAACGAATCAAAAGGTGACTCTTTATTTTTATTTTTTAGATGAAGGTGTTTTGTGGTGTTATTTTATTATTAATAATATTTAGACTAATTATATTTTTACCATGAAAAAGATTTTCTTTGAAAAAATACATAAAAAATATATTCTTAATTTTATTTGACTTAGATAAGAATGTATATTTATGGGGTAAATGTTGGTGGATGACTCAATTTCATTTTATAATGATATTTTTTAATGTTGTACTAGTATGTACCATGTTTTATTATGGAAGATAAAATTAATATTTATAGATTATACAACGTATTGAAAATATATAATGATAGGGTTTGATTACTTATGAATATAAAATTATGATGTATTTTTTCAATATGTTCAAAGGGTTGTGATAATGATTATTACCTTTTATAATTCTTATAACAATATTGATATATAGTAAATAAGGTATAATGAAATGGATAATTAGTGAATATGTAAATATTATTATATGAGAACTCAATTTCTCTATTGTCTTAAATGTGTAATGGATCATTTTAGAGAGTGTCTCATGAGATCAAGAATTTATTTTTATTGGGCTAAATTTTGAAATTTAGATCGTGACTGTAATGAAATGTTAAATGTTGCGATTTGTAATGGTCATTAGTAAGTTACATGTTTTAATTGTAATGAGTTTTTTATTTATGAAAATGTATGTCCAAATATAAGTATGAATGGTGGATATCTCAATATTATGAGAAAAAGGTTGAGGAAACATCATTTTATTCTTCTATATCTGATTTTGGTCCACCAAAGGAAGTTAAGAGAGGCACACTTATTATTTATTAAAGTTATTACAAGGTATGATTTGATTATAGGTTTACACATTATTTTATATTTGTGAATGTTTGGAGTAAAATTGAAATTATAAGGCCCTAGCCTTAAACCTTACTTAATCTTGAGTTATTACAAGATTACACATTGAGGAACATTTCGGGTTTAGAGTTTTAGAGAATTATATCATAAAACTTGCATTACATTCCACATATAAACAAAGTGGTTAAATAAATATAGTATTCTTCATTCCCATCAATGGAAACATATTTAAAATAAAACCAGGATTATTTCTTGAAACTTCCTTGACACTGTCATCATATCATGTACCTTTCCCTTGACCTGCGAAAAAAATTTCAAGAAAAACTTGGGATGAGCATAAAAATCTCAGTAAGGGATATAAAAATATGGAAAGGAAACATGGGTACATATATACATAAGAATGAGATCATACATTACCCATAAAACATAAGCATTTTAACATAACTCATCAAATCATGAATAAATCATAGAAATCATAAGACATAAAGGTAACTTGAGGCATTCATAACATTCTTACGTAGGGAGTAACCCTCTTGGTTATGTTTGGAATACCTATCACAGTATATTCCCTAAATCTCTTCGGAGAAACCATAACGTTTCACTCCTTCGCGTTACCCAATGCATTGGAGAGCTATAACGGGCTCACCCGCCCTTAGTTTATCACAGAACCACCAGTCTTCATAATAATGCCCAAGAACCATAACATAATCGTATCACGTAAAACATGCATAAAAAAACATAACATTTCCACATTTCAATCACGAGATATCAATACAACACATTGATATAATAAAAAAATTATGAAAACCATTTTCAACACCAAAGTAAAACATGGTATTTATTTTTCGTTTAAAAAAAGGGTATGGCTTCTAGGGGAATCCGAAACTCCAATAATGGTCACAGCGGCAGAGAAGTCGTTGTCGCCGCATACGTACGACAAGAAAAACATTCCCTTTTGTCGTTTAGTAAAACACTTTGTATAAAAAATATTCCTTTTGAATAAACGTAAAAGTCAAAGTGGTTTATACACCGTATAAAAGAAGGTTGTGTATAAAACAAAATATGCCTCAATGAAAGGAGATTGAGACGAAGTCCCATACCTCAGGTCCGACTTGACTCGATCGTTCTTTAATGTCCTGAATAATAAACTTGAGTTAATTTCTACTTGATTAAGAACCTTTTTCAAGTTCATTATTCCTTTTATATCACTTATTATCATGTCATGAACACTATGTAATTATTTAAGTTAATAATGGTCATTTTAACGATCATTGGTACATGAGTCAAAAATAAACCCTTTATAATTACAAGTTGTTCACGTATCTATTATATCTAGAATGGTATTCATGATTTAGATATCATATATATCATATATATCCAGTACATGCATGCATTTATAATATTACATTATCATTTAGAGATAAAAAATGAAATGCACCATTCATGGAGACGGTAAGTCGTACGTACGCATGAACGCTACTTTCATTTATATTTCATATTTAATAGAATGGAATCATAATGATATAAAGTTATATTATAATTCCAGTATAATATCATATATAATATAATAGTTCCATCCTTTATACGTCCCACATATGGTATTTAACGAATCAAATCACTTTGAGGGGGAGGTAGTCCGCACTTCCTTAAATGAAGATATCGCGTTTACCCATAATGGAAACCATAAAGGAATGAAAAAAAAGAAAAACACGAAGCTTAAGGAAAACATAAACATATTATATATCATATATAATGATATTGACATCTTAATGGACACCTTTGAAGGTGTTAAATGAATGTTGAACAATCATCGTTTTGAGAGGCATAAATTCACCATCCACGGAAATAGTATGTTCGTTAACCATTAGATGTAGGTGTGTGTAAGTGTATCTCGAATCCATATTATAACAACATCCTAGTATATTTAGGATACTGGAGTTGTTACAAAAGAAAATAATAAAAAGAGTTTATGGGGTTGTAGAAGCAAAATAAAACAAAAGGACTCAAAAGAAGACATTACCTTAATATCGGGTAACTCCCTTTGGTTTGAGCTCAAAGGCTTCCTTGGAAAGTCTTCTGCCCAAAGTGAGGCTTCAAGGAGTAAGATAGGGAAGTGGAGAGAAAAAATGAGCAGGGTTTGGCCGAGCCAAAGGCTTTGGGAGTGTGGGAAAAGAGGTAGAGGTGGGGGCCTTTTATAAGAGGAGAGGAGGGGCACTCTTGGAAAGTAAAGAAATATTACTTTATTTGAAAATGAGTTTCAGATTTAAATGGTCCCACATTGATATAATTCGCGGATAAAGCAATAAGGGTTCTAAATCTACCCATCCAATAGGTTTTGGACATGTGTAGGTCTTAGATATTACATTATCTTTCCATTTTATTTAAATCATTTATTAATGAGGTCATCGCTGCATCATCATGATGTCATAAATAATTTAATTTATTTAATGTCTAAAAATTATAAAAAAAATACTATGATGTAGTAAATATTTTTAGATTTCCAATTACTATTTATAACCAAAAATCGGATCTTTATAACCCCATGTAAAAATTGTTTTCGTAAAACATATGATGTTTGTGTCATTTTTACTTTTACATTAAATAAAAATTTATTTATGTCATTTCCCAACCAAAGTGGCTCCATGGGGTCCCCAAGTTTACCCATGGATTGTCTTGGTCGGCCATGAAACAACCAATGAGGGTAGGACATGTGTCAAGCTCATCTCATTTTATTAATGCATTATTTTTACCTTAAACTACACTAATTACCACTAATCGCGATTAAAAACCTAATAAGTTACTATTCACCAAAAAATTATTTTAATCTCATTGAACCAAATTTTACTTCTTAAAGACTACCATGTATGTCGGATTTTTGAAATTCAAAACACAATGATGGCAAAATTTCATTTAAACGGAAAAATCAGTTTCTATAACTACCACTTAGTGGCTTCACTATTCATCAAAAATAGAAGTTTTTCAGAAAATCACCAAAAATTCACCCTAAGCTATATTTGATATTCCGAATTCAAAAATGAAGTATATTTTACTAAATTCAAAACATATAAGTAACATTAATTAATTTAATAATTAATTCCCACTGTCAGAGCAAATACCGTGTTTTTATAAATCAATAAGTATCAAAAGATTGACACCAGTTTAAGTCTAATTTCAAAGTGAAATTGATTCCAATGAACACCATTGGATTAAATGGTAAAAATATATTCATATTAAATATTAATACCAATTCAAAACATAATGTAATCATATAAATAAATTAGATTAAGAAGCAGTTTTGATGTAAAATGTTGTATTTTTCACTATTCATTAAAAAATGAACATTGTCAGAAAAATACCAAAAATTCACACAAAGTAAATTTTGATGTCCCAATTATAAAGAATAAGTTTATTTTAAAAAACATAGATTATAAAATTGTCAAAAGATAAATTTAAAAAATGGTTTTCCATCAAAAGTCTGTAAAACAATCTTTTAAAAGTATTAGTGTATTCCATGCTTAAGATTGGATTTATTTTAATTTTAAGCCTCCAAAACACTTTCTAGTTCATTAATAGACATAGATAAAAATATCTAATATTCATTACTTACTTGGGATGTTACATCCTTCCCCCCTTTAGAAAATTTCGTCCCCGTAATTCATTTACTTATCGAATAAATGGGGGTACTTATCCCTCATTGCATTTTCAGATTCCCATGTTGCCTCTTCCATCATGTGGTTTTCCCAAAAAACCTTTACCTGATTAATCACATTATTCTGTAACACTTGCTCCATGTGGTCAAGAATCTGGACCGATTGTTCCTCATAATATAGGTTCTCTTCCAGCTGAACTACCTCTGGACTCAAAACATGAGATGGATCTGGCATGTACTTTCTCAACATCGAAACATGAAAAACACTGTGTACCTAAGATAAACTCGGAGGTAAAGCCAGTCGGTAAGAAACTGATCCAACTCTCTCCAGAATTTCATATGGTCTAATAAACCTTGGACTCAGCTTTCCTTTATTCCCAAATCGCATCACACTTTTCCATGGTGATACTTTGAGAAAAACATGATCACCTACCTCAAAGATAGATCCTTCCTCATGTTGTCTGCATAACTCTTCTGCCTACTCTGAGCTATTCTCATGTGCTTCTGAATCAGCTGAACTTGTTCTACCATCTCTTTTGCCAATTCTGGTCCCATCTACTTCCTATCACCCACCTCATCCCAGAAAGAGGGAGTTCGACACCGCTTCCCATATAATGTCTCAAATGGTTCCATCTGTATACTGGAATGAAAACTGTTATTATATGAAAATTAAACCAAAGAAATATGTTGGTCCCAACTTCCCTGATAATCCATCGAAAAAGCTCATAGCATATCCTCCAAGGTCAAAATTGTTCGTTCTGACTGCCCATCTGATTGAGGATGAAATGTTGTACTAAAATTTAATTCAGTACCCAACGACTTCTGAACGCCTTTCCAAAAGTTAGATGTGAACATGGGATCACGATCAGATACAATTGAGAGAGGAACTCCATGTCACCTGACTATCTCTTTAAGCTACAAATGGGAAAGTTGATCAAGAGAGAAAGTATCTCGTATAGCAAGGAAATGATAAGACTTGGTCAAGCGATCAACAATAACCCAGATTGCATTATTACCTCGAGATGTCTTCGGTAATCCCACAACAAATTCCATGGATATATTCTCCCATTTCCACTCTGTCAGTGGTAATGGATTATGAATCCCCTTAGGTAACTGCCGCTCTGCTTTAACCTGCTGACAAGTCAAACACTTCATAGTAAAATCAGCAATATCTCTTTTCATTCCATCCCACCAGTAATACTACCGCAGATCTCTGTACTTATTAGTACTGCCAGGATGAACTGAAAACAGAGAACTATGAGCTTCACATAACAACTCTCTCTTCAACTGTGAATCACAAGTCATACACAATCTCTTCCCAAATCGCATCACACTTTTCCATGGTGATACTTTGAGAAAAACATGATCACCTACCTCAAAAGATAGATCCTTCCTCCTGTTGTCTGCATAACTCTTCTGCCTACTCTGAGCTATTCTCATGTGCTTCTGAATCAGCTGAACTTGTTCTACCATCTCTTCTTCCAATTCTGGTCCCATCATGTTCCTTTCACCCACCTCATCCAAGAAAGCTAGAGTTCGACACTGCTTCCCATATAATGTCTCAAATGGTGCCATCTGTATACTGGAATGAAAACTGTTATTATATGAAAATTAAACCAAAGAAATATGTTGGTCCCAACTTCCCTTATAATCCATCGAACAAACTCGTATCATATCCTCTAAGGTCAGAGTTGTTCGTTCTGACTGCCCATCTGATTGAGGATGAAATGTTGTACTAAAATTTAATTAAGTACCCATCGACTTCTGAAAGCCTTTTCAAAAGTTAGAAGTGAACCTGGGATCACGATCAGATACAATTGAGAGAGGAACTCCATGTCACCTGACTACCACTTTAAGATACAAATGGGAATGTTGATCAAGAGAGAAAGTATCTCGTATAGCAAGGAAATGAGCAGACTTGGTCAAGCGATCAACAATAACCCAAATTGCATTATTACCTTGAGATGTCTTCGGTAATCCCACAACAAATTCCATGGATATATTCTCCCATTTCCACTCTGTCACTGGTAATGGATTAATCATCCCCTTCAGTAAGTACCGCTCTCTTTAACCTGCTGACAAGTCAAACACTTCACAGTAAAAGCAGCAATATCTCTTTTCATTCCATCCCACCAGTAATACTCCCGCAGATCTCTGTACTTATTAGTACTTCCAGGATGAACTGAAAATGGAGAACTATGAGCTTCACATAAAAACTCTCTCTTCAACTGTGAATCACAAGGAATACACAATCTCTTATCATTTTCTTCTGTGCTTTCTTGATTCTATCTGATAGAGATGATCTCATTGATTCCTAAAACAAAACAGAAGAACATCCTGCAACAACAACTTCTATGCCAAAGTTCATCAAATCCTTAACCAAAGGATCACGTTCCAAACTCAACATTGCTAATGAAGCATTACTTTTTCGACTCAAAGCATCAGTCACTTTATTTGATTTTCCCGGATGGTAATGAATTTTAAAATCATAATCCTTGATTAATTCTCGCCATCTTCTTTGTCTCATGTTCAATTCTTTTTGAGTGAATATATACTTTAAACTTTTGTGATCAGTATATATATCACACTTTACTCCATACAAATGATGCCTCCAAATTTTTAAAGCAAAAACAACAGCAGCTAATTCCAAATCATGTGTAGGGTAATTTACCTCATCAGTTTTCAACTGTCGTGAAGCACAAGAAATTACCGGATCATTCTGCATTAGAACGCAACCAAGTCCTTTCAATGAAGCATAACTGTATATAACAAACTCACCATTCCTGGAAGGTAGTGCCAAAACTGGAGCATTCACCAATCTTCTTTTCAATTCATGAAAACAATCATCACATTATTTTGTCCAGATAAACATAACACCCTTTCGAGTTTGCTTAGTCATTGGACTAGATAACCGTGAAAAATTTCTAACAAACCTTCGGTAATAGCCTGCCAAACTAATAAAGCTAAGAATCTCGGATACATTTGTGGGTCTTGGCCATTCTTCCACAACTTTTATTTTTGCAGGATCAACAATTATTCCATCTTTAGAAACAATATGACCAAGGAAAGAAATTTGTTGCAACCAAAAATCACATTTGCTGAATTTTCCATACAGTTTCATTTCTTTTAAGGTTTGCAAGATAACCCTTAAATGTCTTTCATGCTCCTCTTTAATTTTAGAAAACACCAAAATATCATAAATGAATACCACCACAAACTTATCCAAGAACTCATGGAAAATTCTATTCAATAAGTCCATGAATACAGCAGGTGAATTGGTTAGCCCAAAAGGCATTACTACAAATTCATAATGGCCATATCTCGTACGGAACGCGGTCTTCGGAATATCTGCCTCCTTTACCTTCAGCTGATGGTACCCCGATCTCAGGTCAATCTTTGAAAAAAACTGAGCTCCCTGGAGCTGATACAACTTCATTTGATGGCCCGACATCTTCTGAAGTAGTTGCAATGGATTTCACCACCCCTTTCTGCTTGTAGTCTAACTGCTTCCCATCACTCAAGCTCTTTGTCAAACACTCATTTTCATAGTGACCCATCTCATTGAACTTATAACATTTCACTAACTGTAAATTAAATTTGTTCTTACCTTCACCTTGATCCTTTTCAGTGCAATCACGAGCCTTATATCCCATATTACCACATCGGTAGCACTTTCCAGAATTCAGAAGATATTCCCCAGCATTCCTTTTTCCACATTTATCACAAACTGGAAACATAGTTTTCTTACCATCAGACTTTTTTGAAGAATTCTTACCTTTCTCCTGCCACCTCGGCCTCTTCTTCTACTGGTTGTTATAGAACACTTTGTCATCGGCAAACTCCATTTCCACCTTCTCAGCACATCAAACAAGATTTTCATAACTTTTAAACTCACGAGAAGCTAATTCCCTTAGATATTTTGGCTTTAATCCTGAGTAAAAATGATTGATTTTACTATCAAGGTCTCAGATAAAATTTGGTGCATACCTTTCCAATTGGGTGAACCTATCTTCATAGGTAGCCACTGAGTCTTCCTCTTGCCTCAATTCCAAGAATTGCTTTTCAATCATAAGTCGAATAGCCTTAGGAAAATACTTCTCAAGAAACATACCTTTGAATTCATCCCAGTTGAGAGAATCTATCTCATTAGCGTCCCTGATATTTTTAACCATCGACCACCACTGATCTGCCTCACCCTCCAAACGGTAAATAGAAAGACTATCCTTTTTATTGTCTGAACACCCCATGACATCAAAAATCTTCTCTAGTGCTTTAATCCACCCTTCAGCTAGCACAGGGTCAGATGATCCTCTAAATGATGGGCGATGTTGCCTCATGAAATGTTCCACCACTGACATGTTCCTCTACGGTTGGTCTGGCTGATCTCGTGCATGGATACCACCACCATTTATAGCCTGAGTCAAATGTGCCATCACTGCAAAAAACTATTCAGTTCCAATTCCGACCATCTCAGGATGCTGATTCGGAAGGTTATTTCCTTCTATATGCCTTCCTAGCACTGCTTCCCGGTTTCCTCTGCGAAAAACCATTCTGAACAAACATGTCTTAGATGAAACAACATGGTAATCTTCAAATGCTATATCATTTAAAAAAAATATTTTTGGATAATCATTTAATAGAATTCTAACTCCTAACGTTATCTAAACTGACCTTTGATACCAACTATAAGTCCCCAGCCTTAAACCTTACTTAATCTTGAGTTATTATATGATTACACATTGAGGATCTTTTTCGGATTAGACTTTTAGAGAATTAGATCATAAAACATGCATTACATTCCACATATAAACAAAGTGGTTACATAAAGATAGTATTCTTCATTCCCATCAATGGAAACATATTTAAAATAAAACATGGATTATTTCTTGACACTTCCTTGACATTGTCATCATATCATGTACCTTTTCCTTGACCTGTGAAAAGCATTTCAAGAAAAACTTGGGATGAGCATAAAAATCTCAGTAAGGGATATAAAATTATGGAAAGTAAATGTGGGTACATATATACATAAGAATGGGATCATACTTTACCCATAAAACATAAGCATTTTAACATACCTCATCAAATCATGAATAAATCATAGAAATCATAATACATAAAGGTAACTTGAGGCATTCATAACATTCTTACGTAGGGAGTAACCCTATTGGTTACGTTTGGAATACCCATCACAGTATATTCCCTAAATCTCTTCGGATAAACCTTAACATTTCACTCCTTCGCATTACCCAATGCATTGGAGAGCAATAACGGTCTCACCCGCCCTTAGTTTATCACGGAACCACCCGTCTTCATAATAATGCCCAAGAACAATAACCGAATCGTATCACGTAAAACATTCCTAAAAGAAACATAACATTTCCACATTTCAATCACGAGATATCAATACAACACATTGATATAATAAAAACATTATGAAACCCATTTTCAATACCAAAGTAAAACATGGTATTTATTTTTCGTTTAAAAAAAGGGTATGGCTTATAGAGGAAGCCGAAACTCCAATAATGGTCACAGTGGCGGAGAAGTCGTTGTCGCCGCATACCTACGACAAGAAAAACATTCCCTTTTGTCGTTTAGTAAAACGATTCGTATAAAAAAGATTCCTTTTGAATAAACGTAAAAGTCAAAGGGGTTTATACACCGTATAAAAGAAGGATGTGTATAAAACAAAATATGCCTCAATGAAAGGAGATTGAGACGAAGTCCCATACCTTGGGTCCGAGTTGACTCGATCGTTCTTTAATGTCCTGAATAATAAACTTGAGTTAATTTCTACTTGCTTAAGAACCTTTTTCAAGTTCATTATTCCTTTTATATCACTTATTACCATGTCATGAACACTATGTAATTATTTAAGTTAATAATGGTAATTTTAACGATTATTGGTACTTGAGTCAAAAATAATCCTTTTATAATTACAAGTTGTTCATGTATCCATTATATCCAGAATGGTATTCATGATTTAGATATCATATATGTCATATATATCCAGTAAATGCATGCATTTATAATATTACATAATCATTTAGAGGTAAGAAATGAAATGCTCCATTCATGAAGACGGTAAGTCATACGTACGCATGAACGCTACTTTCATTTATATTTCGTATTTTATAGAATAGAAACATAATGATATAAAGGTATACTATAATTCCAGTATAATATCATATATAATATCATAGTTCCATCCATTATACGTCCCACATATGGTATTTGACGAATCAAATCACTTTGAGGGGGCGGTAGTCCGCACTTTCTTAGATGAAGATATCGTGTTTACCCATAATGGAAACCATAAAGGTATGACAAAAAAGAAAAAACCAGAATCTTAAGGAAAAAATAAACATATTATATATCATATATAAAGAGAGTGACATTTTAATGGCCACCTTTGAAGGTGTTAAATGAATGTTTAACAATCATCGTTTCAGGAGGCATAAATTCACCATCCACCGAAACAGTATGTTCGTTAACCATTAGATGTAGGTGTGTGTAAGTGTAGCTCGAATACATATTATAACAAAATCCTAGTATATTGAGTATACTGGAGTTGTTACAATAGAAAATAATAAAAAGAGTTTAGGGGGTTGGAGAAGCCAAATAAAACAAAAGGACTCAAAAGAAGACATTACCTTAAAATCATGTAACTCCCTTTGGTTTGGGCTCAAAGGCTTCCTTGGGATGTATTCTGACCAAAGTGAGGCTTCAAGGAGTAATATACAGAAGTTGAGAGACAAAATGAGCAGGGGTTGGCCGAGCCAAAGGCTTTGGGAGTGTGGGAAAAGAGGTAGAGGTGGGGGCCTTTTATAAGAGGAGAGGAGGGGCACTCTTGGACAGTAAAGAAGTATTACTTTATTTGAAAATGAGTTTCGCATTTAAATGGACCAACATTTATATAATTCGAGGATAAGGTGATAAGGGTTCGAAATATACCCATACAATAGGTTTTGGACATGTGTAGGTCTTTGATATTATATTATCTTTCCATTTTATTTAAATAATTTATTAATGAGGTCATCACTGCATCATCATGATGTCATAAATAATTTAATTTATTTAATGTCTAAAAATTATAAAAAAACTATTATGATATTTTAAATCTTTTTTTCTTTCCAATGATTATTTATAATCAAATATCTGATCTTTATAACCCCATGTAAAAATTGTTTTCGTAAAACATATGATGTTTGTGTCATTTTTACTTTTACATTAAATAAAAAGTTATTTATGTCATTTCCCAACCAAAGTGGCTCCATGGGGACCCCAAGTTGACCCATGGCTTTTCTTGGTAGGCCATGACACAACCAATGAGGGTAGGACATGTTTCAATCTCATCTAATTTTATTAAAGCATTATTTTTTACCTTAAACTACACGAATTACCACTAATCGTGATTAAAAACTTAATAAGTTACTATTCACCAAAAAAATTATTTTAATCTCATTGAACAACATTTTACTTCTTAATGAAAACCATGTATGTCGGATTTTTGAAATTAAAAACACAATGATGGAAAAATTTCATTTAAATGGAAAAATCAGTTTCTATAACTACAACTTAGTGGTTTCACTATTCATCAAAAATTGAAGTTTTTCATAATTTCACCAAAAATTCACCCTAAGCTATATTTGATATTCCAAATTCAAAAATGAAGTATATTTTACAAAATTAAAAACATATAAGTCACATTAATTAATTTAATAATTAATTCCCGCTGTCAGAGCAAATAGCGTGTTTTTATAAAACAATAAGTATCAAAAGATTGACACCAGTTTAAGTCTAATTTCAAAGTGAAATTGATTCCAATGACCAACATTGGATTAAATGGTAAAAATATATTCATATTACACATTAAGACCAATTCAAAAGATAATCTAATCATATAAATAAATTATATTAAGAAGCAGTTTTGATGTAAAATGCAGTATTTTTCACTATTCATTAAAAAATGAACATTGTCAGAAAAATACCAAAAATTCACACAAAGTAAATTTTGATGTCCCAATCATAAAGAATAAGTTTATTTTGACAAACATAAATTATCAAATTGTCAAAAGATAGATTTAAAAAATGGTTTTCCATCAAAATCTAGTAAAACAATCTTTTAAAAATATTAGTGTATTCCATGCTTAAGATTGGAGTTATTTTCATTTTAAGCCTCTAAAATACTATCTAGTTCATTAATATACATAGATAAAAATATCTATTATTCATTACATACTTGGTATGTTACAGAAATACCTTCTAATAAAATAGAGATATTTTTAAAAAAAAATTCCTAACGGTGGAACAAAAAATAAATGATTTATAAGAATCATGGGATAAATTCCTATGGAATTGTTTTTGTGATAATATTCTATCCATACCAATACTAGAGTTTAATGTTATTTTGGATATAAATTTGCATTTGAAAAATCATGATGAAAAATATTAAATAGAATGTGTTATTTTATTTAATTTACAGGATCAACTATAGATTTTATTTAAGAATGAGTTGATATCCTTTAAAACATGTCAATAATATAGGAAGTTTATTAAATATGGGGAAATTGATATCTTATTAATATAATTTAAAAGACTATAACCATTAATCTTTATGATGTGGATATGGTAAATGAATACTATGATATTTTTCTAAATTATTTTATCAATTTTATGTCATATTTAGAGGTTAAATTCAATATTAAATTATTTCTCATTGACTAAAAAATTTCAAAAAATCATTATCAAATGGATATATGAGAGTTGATGTAATAAATTATACTAATTACAATATAATTATTTAATATTCTGAAGAATTTCACTCTATTGGGAATATATTTTTTTAAGAAGAAAGATGGTTATATAAGCCTTTTCATCATTTATATAAAACTCAATAAAAATAAAATTATGAAAATATATCCTTTTCCACTTATTTATTACATAATTGATTAACTATGTATATATTATTAATTTCTAGGAAATAGCAAAAAGTATATATATAATCATTTGAAGGTAAATGAATAAATTATTCCAAGTATAATATTTTGGATTATGTATAAACACTATGAATATTTGGTTATTACCATTATGTTAAAAAATGCAACAACTCTATTTATTGATCTAATGAAATGAGATTAATATGATTATTTTTTATGAATTTATTATGATACACTTTAATGATATTGTTGTATATTATAAAATGTCTGAGGATCATGAAAAACATCGAGGTTTTGTTCTACATACCCTTAAAGAAAATAAGTTTTTAAAATTTTGTAAATGTGATTTTTATAACAAACTTTCATTAAATGGGGGATATTAACTATATATGGTATAAATATTGATCCTTATAAAATTTTATTAGTGATATAATTTAAATGAACTTCTAATTTCATTGAGATTCGATGTTTCCAAGTACTATACTATTCTTATTGATTGTTTGTTGAGAAATTAAATTAGTAAGCTATCCCTCTTACCATGGTGGAAATAAATGAAGCAAAATTCATTTGGATAATAGAATTATTTGTATGTCCTTACGAAGTAAAAAAGAAACATTTTTAATACTATAATATTCAAAATTCCATTATGAAGTGTCATTTTTTATTTATATTGCTGATTTATTTTAGGGATATGTTTGCGTTTTCATAGAAAATGATTGGGTAATTGAATTTGTTTCACCAGAATAGAAATACCACGAGGAACATTATTGAAAACTTAATCTTGAACATTTAGTGGTAATTGTTTTTTAACAATTTATTGGTATCTTTTTATTTGGGGAAATGATATATATATATATAATAAATATAGAGTATTTGTTCAAAAAAAAGAGTTAAACAAGAGGAAAAGAGGATAACTAGAAATGATAAAATAGTTTTTTGAATTATTCTCTATAATCACAGTGGATAAAGAATGTTAAAATATGTCTTGAGTAAAAAGGATAACATTTTATTAACTATATTACTATTGGAAGATGATATAAAAATTAATTATTTAATGAAAGGTGTACTAGAAAATAGTTTATCACAAAAACTCTCATCTTTTTTTATCATTTATTTTAATCATTATCCTTGGTGAATGAAAATAAATATGCTCAGATAAAATACCTATTTTTTCATTGAAATGTAAAATAGGTTAATGATAGATATTTCCATATGTTTTATGTTGAAAATTAATGTGTAAAGTATTTGGAAAGAGGTTTTTTGTACAAGGAGACTCTTAATTAAAAAGATGATTTTATAGTGATACACACAATGGTATATATATTTTTTATCATGTAATCAATAAGAATTAAATATATTTTTTAATATATTTTTGTTGTGAATGAATAAAAAATATTTTTTTTATTCTAACACAAAATGATTATTTTTTTAATAGGATAATGCTGAATTATAGCTACCAAATATATTTCTCTTATTGATGATAATTCCAGAATGGAAATTAGAGAACATATAATTGATACCTAGGATTCTCACACATGAATAATAAGTCATATTAAATGACTTTTAATCACATTACCAAATTAAAATTCGAAGGATTGTAATATTTTATGTATTTGGAAGCCTAGAAAACAATATTATAACTTGGTGAAATATCTTCATTTTCCTAAATAAGATATTCCAATTTAGTACTCCCAGTTAAAAAATTTCATCTTATACTTAAAAAATGAAACATATGAATGGGTGACATCTTATAATCAGTAAGTGTAATTATAGAAGATACATATGAAAAAAATGAACACAAGGGTATGCGAATATTAGAATAGAATTTTAATATCATCCCATGCATATCACAAATCAAACACATGAGTCATTAAATAATGATTCAATGATAATAAGACATGAGTCATATGGTAATCAAGAGCATAAATAATGAGGGAATTATATATGAATTAGAAATGGAATAATTTCATACACATAAACACATGAAATTATTTCCATTGAAGTAAAATCTCATTTCCAAGTATATCTTTTCGGAATTAGTTCATTTACAAAACCACCTATATTGTCAAGTTACACTCTCAAGACCATATTATTACATATGGTTCACTCCCAATAACATCTTAGTGTAAAAATTACCTTACAGTACTAGGTTCACATCTCATTCCTTCTATTTCTACCACATGAGATACAAATATGTCCTAAATTAATTTGATGAAGATATAGGTCCTACCTATCATATAATGAAACCATACAGATATGTTCTATAAGATAATAAAACTGTATTCATATCATAACCCATAAAAATATAAGGGCTTCATAACAATCATATAATAACCTATGAAATAAAATAGGTATCATAAAATTTTCATCATATCATAGCCTGTGGAAAATAGACAGGCACAAATAACCATTTCATCATAGAATAACCCTTGAAAATAAGTAGGATTCATAAGCATTATATCATGGTATTACACATGGAAGAGGAACATGATTTATAAACAACATATAATATTAAATATAAAAAATTCAATGAAATAATAATAACAGTTTTCTTATATCATATACATAGTAATGAATAAAATATATCTAAGGATTTTATATTAGACAATTAAGGATATAGAATGATAACATTGGGGATTTATTAAATAAAAATAAACATTGGAAATATTTTCTTATGAAATAAAATGATTTAATAATCATTTTCTAGGATTTTTTAAGAATTTTTAATTATGATTTAAAAATAATATCAAATATTTATTCAGTAGAAAATTATTGCCTCTTTTAAAAACAATTTATAAATCATAATTTTTTTAAAATAAAATTCTTTGAAAATAAAAATAAAAAAATATAAATAAAGAATTGAAAACTATTTTAAACAATTTTTAAAACATAAAAAATTTAAAATTAAATTCATTGAAAATGATATTAAAATAAAAATTTAAAACTTTTTCCAAATAACATATAAAAACATGTTTTTTTGAATAAAACTGATTTTTGACCAAATAGAGAAATAAGGTCATATTTTCTGAAAAAATATTTCATAATTATAAAAAGAAAAAAAGTTGAACATTTCTAACATTGCATCAATATATAAATAATACCCAATGTAAAATTAAATTAATGATAATTATTGAGATGAGGATCACAATAATTAATCAATGTATGCATAATCATAAACAATCTTGATAAAAGATGAGATTGTAGTAATAATTTCTTACCTATTTTGGTAAAATTGAATAAAAATACCCATGATAGAATATAATTACATGAATACAGAAATATATTGAAAATAAGGACCTTAAATATATAACATTTCAAATGGAATGTATGTACACCTTGTAAAAGAATATAGGTGCATAATATAACATGTTTCTCAAAGATTGTAAATGGAGAGAAAATTATCTTGTCACTTTGGTAACATTGAAACATAATACCATTGAAAACATGATCCTCATATGGACGTGTAAATAAAAAACTTTATGTTTATGAATGATAAATTACATTAATGGGTTTTATATGCGCCATATAGAATATGTGGTGGAGAAGCATGTGTCTCACAAAAGAAAACAGCGAGACATAAATCAATTTCCTTATGTTTTCACTCTCATTATAATTGTTCAAAAATATTATATATCAAATACTTGTTTATTATAAATATATCACAGAACCCTATTATAATAAATAATACACTATATGTTTTACATATGACTTTGTATTACCTCATTACTAATAAATTTATTTTAAGGTTTTGTTTTTGGTAATAACCGCTTTGTTTTTCAATCATGTTTTCAATTTTTATTCTTGGTACTACTACATAGATAATTATTTCCTCATATAAAAAAATCAAAAATGATATAAATATCAAATATATAAATTATATATTTATTTATATTAACCCATAATATTTATTGATAAGAAAATAAATACATTGTTCAAGGATATGATAGGTCATCTGTATGAATGAATATTTTTTCCATGTTCTTATTAGATTGAGAGAACTAAAAGTAAATGGTATATATATATATAATTAATAAAATAATATAACTTTTTGTTATATATATATATATCAAATATTTATATTAAAACCATATTTAATATATTCCTTGAATTTGTGAATGAATCACATTGCATCGTGAGGTGGTAATCCACTATACACAAGAACGATGTTATCATTTTCCCACAGGAGGGAAATCTTTAAGGTATGTGTCATATTAAAATAAAAAACCATAATAAAATATTAAAAAAAATAATAATTTCATATATATTATGTATGTATATAATTATGTCAATCCATTAATGATGTTAATGGAAAAATTAAAGACATTAGTTATGACATGGAAGTCCACTATACACACAAATGATGATTTTGAAACCCATTTGAATGAATTTTAGGTTTTTTTGGTCATAATAATATCATAAAAAATATTATTATATGCAATATATGTAGGATATTATATAAAAATTATATAAAAATTATTGATGTGGTTTTCAAAACATATTGAACAAAAAATGTTCATTGATGAATGTTACATCTTATTCGGATTTATCCATTTGGTTTGCACCACATGGATTATTTGGTATAATTTATTCCAAAATTAAGGATTATATGATGTGGTTATGTATGTTTTAGGTGATTTTGGGAGGATTTGGTCAAGAATAATATATTGAGAGGTGTGAATAATGGGGGAGATTGAGTTCCCTTTTATTGGTGCGGAGGAATGTCAGTGTTACACATACTCAAAGGTATTCACTAATATTAGGTCTTATTTACCTCATGTGACACCAAAATTGGATAGTAAAAGCGATAATGGTTTGTGTGGTCGAAAATGGATTCCAAAAAATATAATTAAATGCCTTTTTAAAAATTTATTTCTAAACATTTATGTTTCCGTATTTATAGAATATTGGTTTTTATTAAGGTAAATATTATTTTAACCAAGGTAATTTATTTCATATAAATAAATTAATTTGGGATATATTAGAAACATTATATCCAATAACTCTAAATTATTGTAAATTATTTTTTAAAGAAAACACTAACATGTGTTGAAAATCATTTTTAATTCAAGAATAACTAACTTTCCAAAACACTTCTTTATAGATAACGACACTAATACAATTTTTTATTATTTAATTGTCATGTAAATTTAATAATAGGAAAACATTTTGATGAATGGATCATAGGTGATATTTATTATTTTTTTCGAGTAAATTTAAATAATATAATATAACTATTAATTTTAAATAAATTAATAAAATAACAATTATTTTAAAATGATTTCAATGTCATTTTTGAAAATAATCATGTGCATAATATTTACAAAATAAATACGATATAGGAAATTTAATAAATTATTTTAACAATTTGTTGACATGATATATTCTGCTAAAAAATAATTTATCACAAGAATTCATTAAATATACATCACTTTTAATGTATTTCATAACATTTGATAGATTTAATTATTATCTAAATAATTCTTGTATGAGTTTTTTATAAACTATTTATGGAATTATATCATCTAAAAAAATATATACTAAATTTTTATGATTAATAAAAAATCATTTATCTTTTAAAATAATATTTATAATCAAATATTAGTATTTTCATCTCTATTAAATGGTTTTATTAAAATTAAAAGGAAGAAAAGTATATTTTTTGTCATTTTCATTGTAGTTTTGTCCAATAGGCTGAATAACATAATATAGGTGCTGAATTAGGGAATGAATAATTTAAACAATATCCACCTTTGATCTTGTTCTGTCATTATACGAAACACACTTCTCTCTTTCTCCCATAGCAATATATGAACATAAAGTATATCATGAATGGGATAAAACAAATTTTACTTTGTTCCCCCGCACTAGGCTATGTCAAATTAGAACACCATGATGATGGAATACAATTCCAATTTCACTAAGTCTTGTGCCATTAATGAATACATTGTTTATGTTAGATCTTCTATGCCCAGGATCAATACCTTTAGAAAGGATTAGTGTCTACTCACTACATTCCCAAGGGTCACTTCATTTGCCTCAATCTCTGGCTCATTGTTGGAGGAAAGGGATCCACTCACATTTTATGGACATGTTAGTCCCTTCATTATCCATAATAAAACGTGCATATTTAACTATTAGAAGAATCTATTTTGATGTCCAATTTTAACATGCAGAAGAATCTCACTTTTCACCAGGAAACCTCAATTTTTACAGACAACCTTCACTAGGCCTTGTGCATAATTCCCTGATTTTGTGTGAAATAATCCTTTCTCATGACACATATTTTGCAAGATTCCTATTATTTTATGTTATATAGCATTATTTTTCACATATCCTTTATTTATGTGCATACAATTATTTTATATGCAACCTTGGAATTCATGTGAAACTCTCATGCATACTCTAATTTCGTGCAACAAATTTTGGATACATTCTATGTCATGATCAGTTACGAATGAGGGGGCTCACCTCTTATTTATAGGCGTCAACGACCCCTATGAGCAAAAACCTCAGTGTCACCCAAAACTCTCATTCTGTGCGCATTCCTTTTCATGCAATCACCATTTTTCACGCAAATCTGCAGATTTTTTTCATACCTCATTCCTTTTCAAATTTTGTGCGTTCTGATTCAGAAAAACTTTTTTCATGAAATATATAACATGCATTAACTATTGCTCACAAACCCAATTTCACACTAATTCCATGTTTTTCATGCGTCACTCTAATATCTCTAGAACCTGAAAAATCTCCATGGATTCCCCCTTTTTCAATAAATTGAACATAGAAACAAACCTTGTGATCCAAAAAAACATTGAGGTCTGCTATTTCAACAAACACAACGAACCCAAAAATGCTTCAATGATGCCTTGAGGGTCTTTTTCTCAAATCTTAGATAACATATATCATGGTCATAGTTCTGGGAAAATGTCAAATACTCATAATATTACAGAATATTTTCATAATGTTTATTGTATTTCCCTAAAATGGCTTTTAAAAAGATTTAGATCATTATTACACCATATATTCAAAGTCAAACAATATGTAAACCCATTTTTTCTTTAATCACTATAATTATTTTTTCTTGTTTTCGCTATTAATTTTTATAAAAAATTAATTATACATTACTATAAATTATGAATTATTATTATTAAAAATATGGAATCCAATTTTCAAAATTAGACTAACCTAAATTTTATATTTTAATTATAAATTAATCTCGTATACATGAAAATTAAGTAAAATTTAAAAAAAAATTCAATGGTTTAGAATGTTTTTATATCCTATTTCAATATGAAATTGACTAAAATGGACTAAATTGTATTAATTTAACAAATATTGAACTACTTATAGTTAAAATAATCTAAAATATTATTTATCTTTATCAATAATTCAAACAAATATGATGTTTTCAATTTAAATTTCAGTATTTTCACTATTTATAAAAATGAAACTTATTAGAAAAACTAAAAATTCACCCTAATAGAATTTTGATTTTATTATTTCATAAATTAATTTTATTTTATAAAATTGAATTTATAAAATAGTCATATAAATTTTTTAAAACAACTGCTCGATTAAATGGCTGTAAAAATTCCTTTTGGGATAATAATGATTTTAATATTTAATGTTGAATTTATTATTATCTATTTTATAGAAAAAATATATATAATTACAAATAGTTTATTTAATATATAATGTTTTCATTTTATTAAAATAATACAGAAAATAATATTTAATTCTTTTTGGATAAAATATGTTTGGGCAAAGAAAAATAGTTTTTTCATAAATAGAATTTATTTATTTTTAACTAGATTTAACATTTATTATTAGTTAATTAGTTTCTAAAAAATTTATTTCATTTAAATTTATAAAATATATTTTCATAATTTAGTTAATACATTGCATACCATCCATTCCCATGGCTATGTGATTTCTATACTATTATATTAATGACATGTCACATTTCAATTTAAACTCATTGTTGTATATAACACAAGTTAATCTCGATTTTTTATTTAAATAAAGTCTAAATAGGTGTAGCATGAAGTTAAATCAATAAATGGAAATTACATTATTTAAAATAAATTAATTCTTAAATATACAGGGTGTTACATTCTACCCCCTTTAAATATAAAATCACCATCTAAATTTATCTCTGTTAGTAAACGTTTAATAATTTAATGTTTATTTTATAAAAACCTAAATTTTAAAAATCAATAATTATTAGTCATTTAAAAAGGATATGTATGAAACAAAATGGTTACCCAATGTAACTCATAAATATGCTTCCACTTTGGAGTGCATAGTTGGGAAGTGAAAACATGTAAATATAAGAGAAACCTGACAACGAAATACTGGTGGAGAGTGATAGAGAATGTGGTCAAATGAATGCTAATGATCACAAACTATGAAACCAAAGAATTTTGAATAATCTCATTGATAATAGAAAAAATATGATAATAGGACATAATTTTATTTGAATAATTATACCAAAATATTATTCTTTATTTCATAAGCATAATATAACCCTTTGGATATGCCTTAACAAATTTCCACTACATCTCTTACTCCAATAAATGAAGGTGAATTGTTTATTCTTGAATCACTAATGGTTGATATGATCCATAAAAATAATGATAAGCCATCTCATATATCTTTAGTTTTCATCACAAAAAATGGTTAACACAAGTCATGCAAAAACATTCATATAGGAAATTAATATCTATTTCTTCACACAAAGTTCAACATAACCCACATCATAAATATATAACCTTTTAAACATTATGAAAGATTAAAATCATAATATTTTGAAATAATGTCTCTAAATTTCCATAATTAACTTATCATAAATCCCCATATACAATAAAGTGTATCTTGATTATCATATACCAAACATGTTCATACCTAAATCATTTATTATCTTAAAACATGATTCTAACATGAATTAAAATAAAACCATATTAAAAAAAATAAATCATATACAATCCTTACATAGTATAATTATTATTGGATATATTATTTAAATAAAAAATATTTCATAATATACATATGTGATTGCATAATAAAATTTTTCCCCAAATCATTATTCCATCCCAGGTTAATTAGTACCATCTAATTTTGTTCATTCTAGTAAAATATATCTTCATATAAATAAAACATCATATTCCCCACATCTAGAACATTTTATGGGGTACCTCCCATAATCATAAAATCACATTTCCATTAGATTAATTTTCCCAACCATATATATATATATATATTTATCAATTAATAATTATTGACTCTAAATGATGATTAGTCGGAGTTGATGCTATGTTGGTGGATGTGTTTTCTTACTTGAAGGCATGATGTTTTTTTGAGTTTCATTGATGTATCTCCAGGAATGTCTCTCACTTTTGGGTGGGTGTAAACTCATTACACCTATATCCAACATTTTAATACTTTTGATTAAATAAATTAATTTGGGGCATGAATTGAGTTACTAATTCATTTCTGCATTTGATACAAAAACATATTAATTACTTTCATGGAACAAGACTTTCCTCTATCTAGAAGTAAATTCTTTGGATAGTCCATTGATTTGGGTAATGACCATGTTTTATTATAGAGATGACATTTAAATCCTTAAAATAGTTTCACTATGCCCCCCCTTTCCACATATATAACATATTTCCCTCAATTTTATATATTAATTTAGTTTTTTATTTCCACCTTATTGATAAGTTGTAAATTGTGACTTCTTTTCACTGTGTAAATTACCAAATGGACTTTCATAAAATTTATTCTTCCTCTTATTTGATGTGTTGTGAATCTTACTAAAGTTCACATTATTAATCATATTTCATGGAAGATGATTAAGAATAATCAAAATATCTTAATTTCCATTAATCATCCAATTTAATCTCAATTTCTTTAAATTTCTAACTAGATTCAATGATAAAAAGATTTCTTTTAGTTCCATCAATCGACTAAAACTAGAAACATAGTGTGTGCAATAAAAATCATAGTGGAAGAACACATAATAAGGGAAATTTACTTATTGGATGTATAAAAAATGACACCTTATTCTTTAATATATTGAAGCTTAGGCATATCCCATGTTATTATAAGTCATATTATATTTGAATAAATTATAATGGTTAATAAATAGGTTGTCAATTTATAAATAATATCCCTCAGGAGTGTGAAACTGGGTTTTACACAAGGCCCATTTCCATGCAATAGTTCTAAATAAATTCAAGATCAATGATGTTTTTTTGGTGTTGTTACCATTAGGAAATTTGATTTCAAGCCAAAATATACTTTTAGTATCATGAAAGGGGATTGTTTCTTTGACGAAACATTCTACATACTTTTATAAAATTCTAGGAAATTTTTTAGTGAATTAACTCATCTTAAGTATTATCCATAGAAACATTCATAGAAATATCCTCAGAATGTTCCTTTGGGATATCACTAGGGTTATCTAATCCTAGTTTCCAATGTTTGACTATAAATTTAGATGGATTACTACTTTAGAGATCCATAATTTTTAATCATTAATATTAATCCATTTTAAATGAATAATCAACACATTAGAAAAGTATATTCTTGAGAACTATAATTTTATATCATATTTGGAAATGTGGAAAAAAATATATTCTTACATGGTGAAAAATATTCATTTTTTCATCAAAGAAAAACACATTTAATACCCATACTTAAAACCCTATTTCATAACCACGGGAAAGGAAATAGAATAATGGCTGAGCTGAGATGACCAGTATGGGTATGTAATAGAGGTACATAACTATTACATGAATATAATGGTATGATATCATAAATATATAATTTTAATATCATAACCTATTTATCAAAGATCATACATATAATTCCTGATATACATATTAGAATATAATAACACATTAATTATGTGGTAATAAAGAAAAAAATCCATGGGGGTATAACATAGGAATTAGAAATAGAATTTTGGAAGACACATAATCAAATGAAATGATTTCCATAGTAGTCAATGCCCACTACTAATGATATCTTATAGGAATAGATTCACTCCCAAAAATATCTTATTAGTTATGGTTCTCTCGCAACACATTTTTAGTAGTCATGGTTCATTGATAATACCATACAAGCATATAAAGTCTCTTATAGAACTATGTTAACTTATGATCAAAATAAAGAATGTATATTCTAAATTAAAAGAGGAGGGGGGTGAAATGTATGTTTAAAAAAATTATAACCATAAGGAAAACTATGTTTAGAAATGTTAAACAAGGTAAATTCACAAACCTTAAAATAGTTCTATGAGAAATGATTCCTTAGGTTCTGAAAATATTGTTCAAGAAGGAAATAATAAGAAATGTTATCATAAAAAATATCCCAATTAAATTGTATATAATCTTATTTATTATAGTCAATAGAAGTATGAGAATGTATACGAATGTTATACTTTCATCCTTTATAAAAATGCAGTGGAAAAATCATGAAATAAAACAACTAACAAATGGTAAATCTTTTAACACAATGAGTAGATTATCCAAAAACTTTCGATAAAGGACCCTTGATTTATAATTTTAGGTAAGTCTGTCTTACTTACACCAGAGTAATCCCTTGATAGGAATATCATATTTTTTCTTGTTAACCCTGAAATCCCTCGAATAGTATAATAGTAAGAACCACTATTTTCATATCCTTGGAAGTCCATGAACTTTAAGGTTGTCGGCACATTTGACTTGTAATCCCCATAATTCCTTGATTGTACTAATATATAATTTGAGTCACACAAAGCAAGATGATCAATATGTTCTATGTGTAGAAAGTATGAGAGTCTTTCCCTCTCTTGAAATCACTTCATGGTATGTAATCTCTAAGTCGATTAACAAATAAGGAGATCATTGAAATTAGCTCCTATTTATAGCCATATACTCCAACGGTTGGATCCCTCCTCCAACGGTCATATTTTTTCGTGAATCTCAGAGTGACCTATATACATGCCAATCGACAAATGATTAGCTATAAAAATATTGTATCACATTGTTTCATAACCATAAAATGCCCAATTAAGATAATGTTACCTAAAAAAATCTATTGTTCATAGTCTAAAGAAAAATTAGATTACAAAGTCTAACTATATAAACATTCAGAAACAATATGAATGGAATATCAAGATTCTATTTTTCAATGATTTTGGAATCTGGATTCTAAAGAATCTAGAGTCTGAATTCTGAGGAATTCAGAGTCTAAATTACAAGGAATTCAAAGTCTGAATTATGAGGAATTTGGAGTATGAATTCTCAGGAATTCAGTTTCTGAATTTTGAGGAATTATGAATATGAATTTGGGAGAATTCAGAGTCTGATATTCAAAGAATTAATAATCTGAATTTCAGATAATTTGGAGTATGGTTTTCATAGAATTAGGAATCTGATTTTCCTAGAATTCAGAATTTGAATTTCAGAAAATCCAGAGTCTGAATTTTAGTGAATTCAGAGCCTAAATTTTAGACAATACAGAGTCTAAATTTTAGAGAATACAGAATCTAAATTTTAGATCACTCTATATCCAAGGTATTCTAAGATTCTGAGGATTTATATAAGAATATGAATTTTATACTATAATAATATAATGATTTTGATTTAGAGATATTATAATATGAAACAATAAAACCAAATGTAACGATATAAATTGCATTAGTGAAAGGAAATTTTCTTTATGAAAATAATCCTTTGGGAGATATGATTTTCATTAAGATAAAGTGAATCAAATTTTTTAAACCTAGAGGAATTGAAAATTCATAAGGAAACCTTATTGACCCAATAATCTCTAAATTTTTTAAAAGAAATAACAATATTTAAAAAAAAGTCTATTATAACTATGAAATTGCTTTATGAAAAATAAAATAAAACCCTTTTTCTCTTTACTTATGCATCCTAGTAAATACAACTAACTTCACCTTAGGTTTTGAAATTTATAAGGATAATATTCCAAACATAATTAAAAATATTTTTATTTTTCATTCATGAAGAAATATTCTATGAGTAAACTCCAACTTAAATAGACTTCCCCTTACATAGTTCATTCACTTCTTCACGTAGTATTATTTTTTATCATTACATTATCCCGCATTATGATTTTCAGAAAGGATTATAGAGAAGAAGAAACAATATGGTACCTAAAAGATTAGAACTACATACAATAACCAGATGACGCACCACAAGTATTTTCATTATGATAGGAAATATTGATTCAGGGAATGTACAAAAAAAGGACAGATTTGAGAAAAAATATCATCCTTCTTTTCCTTTCAACCTGAAATTTTTCACTATAGTCTTAAAGTTATTATGATGTTTATGATCTTCTTCAAAGTGCTTGAATAACTTTTATTTATCCTCATTTTTCTTCTCTAGATCTTTGATCATTTCAACTAGAGACTTTAGTATTTCTGCAAGAGAATTCAAAAGTTATTCTTGCTAACTAAACATTTCCTCAAACTCTATTCTATGATCTCTTTCCCTGTTTAAAATCAATGAATCTGAATTGAGCATCCAATTTAGATCATTTACTTCCTACTTCATGGATGCTTGTTCTACGTTTGGATTTTCTGAAAAAAATTTCGTAAGATCCGTTATCCTAAAATATACTCTATCAAAGGTATCCTTTACATAATCATGAATGTCATCAAGAATTATCGGATCTTCAATCGTCTTCTGGGACCACATAGTGATTTCTATACAGGACCTTCTATGAGCATCATACTCGATATAGAAAGTCTTTTAGTCAACCTCAAGATTGATGAATGTTTCCATAAGAATACTAATAGAATTTGATTTCTGATTGAATGAATGTTGATGCATCTTACAGCACAAGTCACTACTCAGTAACAAATGGATAATATCAAATAATTTTTTCAATGATTCATCCACAATGTCCTAACCCAGGGAGAATGATTCCAATCCAGAATCCCTCATTGGTAAGGACTGTTTCTCTATCTCAACGGCCATTATTTTTGTTGATCAACCAAAATTTTTCTTAGCTACCTCATATTTTATAGATGTGTCAACTATCACATATTTTCTACCTCATACATCTTTTTCTTTAGCTTATTATTCATTTATTGAAATTAAAATTCCTCAATTGCCTTAATTTTCAATGCCTTTTCCTTAGTAGGATCTAAGAAAAATCTAGGATAACATTCCTTGTTGTTCTTATTTTCTTCCCTCTATTTTGCAACAACTTCATCAGAGTATGTTTTTTTTGATTCTTGGAGTTTGGGGGTGCTGATTAGGTTTTCAGAACATTAGGGTTTTTAAAAACTATTGGTTTCTTTCACCTTTATCTTATTTTGATCCTTCTTAGAAGTCGCTACTAATTTTGAATTCTTGGCTAAGGGTTAAATTTCACCTTCAGATAATTCTTAAAATTCTCTGGAATTTCTATTTAAACCATATTTTATCATCCTTAAGGTATCATCACTCAACACAGAATCCTTAAAATTTATTGGCTATGAACTTCATGGGATTTTGAAAGAATCTTGGAAAAGACTATAATCAGGGATTGGATTGTTAGAGACATGATGATTTTTGATTTGAGATTCCCATTCTTGATATTGGAAAAATCCAACAAGATATACTATACCAAATTTATCTTTCTCACTTTTACAAGGTAATCCATATCATATATATAATTTTTCATCATGGTCTCCTTATCACCATTCACAGAAATCATAAATCCCTAAAAACATACATCATAGATCTTGAGATTCGTAGTGAGATGATTTATTTTGGTTTCATTACTCCTGTCAAACCAAGTCACTCTATAACCATATCCTTCTAAAAACATCTGGATTCATCAGGTAATTTATTTTAATAGAATATAGTTTCACCCTCATAAAAAAATTTCTATGATTCTTGTATCCATAATAAAAGAAATAGAATATGTTTTACCTTAACTTTTGAAGTAAAGCATATCCCTCCCACCTTTATTAAAAAAAATTCAGTTTCCTAAAACTCAAGAATCAACTGAGGGTAAAATGGATCATGTCCTTTTGATTTAACTAAGAACAACTTTTCATATCAATTCACATTAATATTGTGTGTAATGATAGAATTATACTTAGAAAGGATCTTTAGATCTACTAAAATTTCCCTATATATTTTCATCATTGTGATTTACTTGGTTGAAGACATTTTTTCTATGGGGACGCTTCCAAATACATCCATAGTTATGAAAAAAAGAAATGTGAAACAACCATTTTGAATAGAGGTAGAGATTCAACACACAAAATATTGAAAACTGATGTGGGAGAAAGAATATGAGGGGACATTATATATGCATTAAAGAAACATTTCATATTCCTGAATTGATCCAACAGTTGAAATAAACAAGATCTTATCTCAAAGTTGAGATTAATGATGAAGAAGGATTTTGTAGGTTTGGTTATTTTGAGGTTTCTAATGTTACAATTCATATTTAACAAATTTGAATCAGAAATACTTTATTAAAACAAAATTAAAATACCATATAGTAGAAAATTAATTTACAAAATCTGAAAAAAGTTATCATACATTCATGATTTCTTAAAAACAGTTAGTAACAAAAAAATTTCATCTTGATAAATTCTAAATTTGGGAAATGATTATTAAGATAAGAAAATCTATAAATTCCACAATTATTGTAATGATATTTCTTTTAAAAACAGAAAAAATGAGAAAAAAAATTGAATTTTGGAAATTTTATTTAGAAAAATTTAGATATAATTTTTTTAGAAAAACTAGTTACAAGAAAATATACTCCACTTATAAGTATTAGTTTCTTAATGTATAGATATATGTTATTACAAAATTTTAATATTGATGATTACCTTACAGTTACCATTCCAAACTGTGTTTTAATGTATTAAAATCTATCAGAGGGTAAATATTTTGTAAAAATTTCAGCAAGTTGATCATGCGTTAAGATAAATTGAAGATTAATATCACTTTTAAGTGTGTGATCCCTAAGAAAGTGATGTCTAATATCTATGTGTTTTTCATGGGAGGGATGTGTAGGGATTTTTTTGGAAATGGAACTAGTAATATTGCACAATATCTATGTTTTGGAAAAACTATTTCCACTGTTTGTGAATGTGTGTTGCATCCACAATACTTGGGCACATCAACTGCTAGCTGATAGATATTCAGCGTCATCATTGGAAAGTGAAACTGAGGGTTTTTTTTGAGAATGACGAAGATGCTAATTAATATCCTATGAAATGACATGTTCTGGATGTACATTTCTTATCCATTCAACAGGCACAAAAATCAACATATAATTTATTTTAAATAAAATCATTTTCCAGTCTTATAGATATGTCCTAAAGACCTGGTTTCCTTTAAAGAGAAAAAAATTATTTTCATTGATTTTAAATGATATTCCTTTGGATTATATTGACATAATTCAAAAAAGCATACTAGAAATATACATTCAATACAACATTTAATCAACAGGATTCCCAACACGATCAAGATCAAGAGAATTTAACATACCAATTGGAGTACATATACTTTTAGTGTTATCATATCCATACTTTTTAGGATGATATTTATTATAATTATGTTGTGATATATAAGTTACTACTGGTTTTTGAGAAAATTTGATAACCTAGGAAAACTTTTAACTCACCCATCACACTCATTTTAAACTCTGATTTCATTCGATTCGAAAACGAATCAGTTAAAGATTGATATGTTTTACCAAATACATTTTTATCAACATAATGTGGAACAATAAAAACATTTTCCATAACATTATTTATAAAAAACGTTCGATATGTACTTCCCTTAACATAATTATTTTGCAACAAAAAACATTTAAATCGATCATACCGGACTCTAGGGGCTTGTTTATGTACATATAAAGAATTAGTATGTTTAAAATGATGTTAAAAATGTTTTTTGTATCAAAAACCATGAGTTTGTTCAGTATAAAATTCCACATGAACATAACCATTAAGGAAAGAACACTTTACATCTATTTGAGATAGTTTAATTTTTAAGAATGCTGCAAAGGAAAGTATAATTTGAATTGATTCAAGTATAGCTACAAGAGAATAGGTGTCTTCATAGTCTATTCATTATTGATCAATATAGATTTTATCCATTAATCTGGATTTATATCTTATTATGAATCCATTTTTATCATAATTATTTCTGAAGACTCATTTTACTCCAATTATAGAAGTTTCATTAGATCTTTAAACCAAGGTCAAGTCATTATTTCTATGGAATTTTTTTATCTCATGTTTCTTGGTTTTATTTCAATAATCATCACCTAAATCTTCATCAGTGCTTTTTGGTTATAATTGGGAAAGGAATTCTAGATGTTATACTTCATTTATTAAGGATCCTCTTGTCCTTACAAGTAGATTTACACCAACAAAGATACTATCAATTAGATGGTTTTTATGAGAAAATATAATTTTTTTGGTAAAACCAATTCATCAACACATGGTAGGAAATCATCTGGGGTAAATTCATCATAAATACTTTCATCAAAATTTTCTTTATTAGAACAATTTTCTATCAACGGCCGGTTAGCAGTATTTGAAAAACCCATATGAAGATGTAGGTTGGAATTTTTTAAAAACAAAAGGATAAACATCATAAAATTTAACATGTACTATTTATTCAACAATAAAAGTGTTTTTATTAAATACTTTATAATCCATAGATGTGGTGGAGTAGCTTTTGAAAATTAATTCATCATACTTGGGTTGAAATTTATGTAAGTTAACATTAGTATTCAAGATGAATACATTGAAACCAAATTATTTGACCTATGAAAGTCTTTGTTTTCTACCATTCCATGATTAATATCATGTTTTATTAAAAAAATATCTGATTAAAACATGATTTATACTATTACAAGATGAATCTAACTACTCAGCACATGAATGATTATCTTTTTAATATTAACTCAACATAGTTCTAGTTATCTCTTGAATACTTCAATTTCATCATTAAACTACACCATTTTTTGGATGATTTCATGGATATGAGATGTTATGAGTAATGACTTTCTTACAAAAAAATATTTCAAAATCTGAATTTTGAAATTCTCTTTCATGATCATTATGAATAGTTATCAAATGGAAGATTCTCTCCTTTTTTGACTTAGAATCTAAATATTCTGAAATAAAAAAAATATATTCATATTTATTTAGGAAATAGACCCACGTTAATCTACTGTAGTTCTCAACTAAGAAAAATAGATAATATTTTCTTCCAATACAATCAGTTTGTGTTGGAATGAAAATATCCATATGCAGTAACTATAATGCATTAGATGATGAGCCTTTACCAATTGATTTAAAACCTGATTTATGTTTCTTTTATATTGAAAAGGATCACAACCTTTTGCCGAATAAAATCTATGATCTGGTAGACACATAACAAGTCCTTTCATTAAATGTTTTCATAGGTTCCTAAGGTGACAATGTCCTAACATTATATGAAAATACAATGATTGATCTTCCATTGCAATAAGAAAAAGTAGATCATGGATGCTATGGTTTCGAAGACTTGGCTGTATACATTCCCATATCTATGGATAGAAAGTATAAAATCTTCCATGGAGTTGTGTACGATTATCATTCCAAAAATTTACAAGGTTACCATAATCACTTAATTGACTTATGCAAATGAGATTGTTCTTATGTCCATTTACAAGTAAAACATTTAAAATCTATGTTATTCCAAGAAGAAAAATATTATATATACCAACAATTTATCCTTGATCATTATCTCCAAAAGTTACTTTCCCTCCAGTAGTCTTGATAATATTTTCAAAGATGTTTTTGTTACCAGTAATATGTCAAAAACATCCACTATCCATGTACCATGTACTGCTATTGGTACATTCCTTATTTTTTAGAAAAATAAAAGAGTTTTACTTTTGGAATCCAAAATTACTTGGTTCATGAAATTTCAGAAAGTATGATTTTAGGTTCCAAATTTTCGTTGAAGAATAAGCATTATGAAAAACTAATGATTGGGTTTTATTTAAAAAATAATTTCATTACCAATGTCCAGCATCATGATATTTAGTACAAAATGGAGCACTTTCGAGAAAAAAATAGTTATTAAGAAATATTGGTTTCAAATCAGTATAACCAAATCCAGAATGATTCCTTAATTGAATAATTTGGGAATATATGTGGTAAATTTTTTATTTACCTGAGGTAAAATTTTCAGGGTATTTATTTAAGGAAATTATTTGTAATTTTATTTCAGTCACCATGTTTTTATCATCAAGGTTATTTATTTTTGAACTATAGTTTGCCTATAAAATACTTTTCATAGAAATAAAATTTTCAAGATACTTATAACCTTTATAATTGTTAGAATTAACTTCCTTAATGTTTTTAGAAACACTTTCAATGTCACAAATTTTCTGATCATGATCCATAAAAAGATCAGATACTTCATTAGTTAAAAACCAAATTCTAGAACATTCCTTCTCAAACATTTTTTTATCTTATAATTATTATTTTCTAGATGGTTGGAAAACCTAGACACTTCATTATAACAAGATTAAGAGTTATCTTCATCAAAATATCATTCATCATAAAAGACTATTAATATTTTTCATCAGTATAATTTTCATTCAATGATAATTTAGTAATAGATTCATCATTGTATACCTTGGAAATTTGAAAATGATTTTAAATGGTTAGTTTGGCTAGTAGAATAATATTATTTTGTCTAAAAGAATCCTACTATGAGGATTCATCTGAGGAATCCTGACCAATGGTACAAAAAGTATCAATAAAAATCAACACTTTCTTAGACTTAGTATTATAATACTTTATTATATTTATCTCAGAATATTTTTCCTTCCTGTCTTTTATTTTTACCATGGGGCAATCTTGCATGATGTGTCCAATAACTTTTACATTCATAACAGGTTACTTCTGAATATTTATTTACATTTCATTCTTTATTCTTATAAATATACTGAAATTATTTCATTCCCAATCTCTTGTTCATCCTTCAAGAAATATTGGACAGTTCATTTTTAGAATATTTACTTTCGCTAGAGTTAGATAGAATAATGACTTTCCTAGACACAGATCCTATAATACATTATGGATTCATGACTTTAGTAGAAGAAAATAACACACTTCCATTTCCATTCTTCTTCTTATTCATATCAATATATATTTTCAACCAGGATTCATGTTGAAGAAGATTTCCCAATAGCTCATCATGAGTAATTTGATATACTTTCCTATTATCATCAATTAATGGTCTTTTTTATTCCCACACATTTGGTATGATGTGAATTATCATGTAAATATGATTGTCATCATCTAAACATTTCTCTCCCTTATAAAAAAGGCTGTTTACAAGGGTCATAACAATTTTTTGTTCTTTTCAAACAATCTTTCCATAAGTAAAAATAAATATCTGATATTCTGCTCTATGCATAGCCCTTCTAGTGTTTATAACATTGGATGTACTAAAATGTGTAACTTCCAATTTTTCCGGATATAATTTTTGGATTCACATGATGATATATGACTATATATTTTCCTGGTCATAGAACAAAACAATGTATTGAGTACCATGAAATTTAAATGACATTATGATTTTTCTTGATTGATGAAGGTTTTGTGTTCCTTGTCATGAATTATTTAATCATTACTAAGCATTGAAAAATTATCTACTCCAGTATTAATGTAAAAGTTTTCAATCTTTCACTCCAATAATCATAATCATTACCATCAAAAATAGGCATTCTTCTAGGATTTAATGTTCCAATTGAACAAACAATCATTCCTACCATTATATTAGAAAATATATTTCCACAAAATTAGTCAACTGAAAAAGTTATAATAAAATATAGAAATCTTTAAGAAAAACAAGAACATGAAAAGTTATCCAACAAAATTTATAACTAGGAAAACCTGAGAAATAAAAATTATATGTGAGAATACGAATTTCAGAGACCTCCTATGATACCAATTGTAGTATCAAAAAAATAAAAAATTTAGATTCTCAATTAAAAGTTGGGGGAGTGGTTAGTTGAAAGTTTAAAAACACTAATTTTTGTCTTTAAGGAAAACTATGTTTAACAAAGTTAAACAAGGTAAATTAACAAACCGTAAAATAGTTCTATGAGAAAAACATGCATTGGTTTCCGAAATATAGTTTTGGAATGAAAAAATAAAAAAAATTCTTCTAAGAAATATTTTACCTAAAACTATATAAAATTTTATTTATCAGAGTAAATAGATGTATAAGAATGAATATGAAAGTTACACTTTCTTCCTCTATCAAAATGCAGTATAAATAAAACATGATTAAAATAAATAGAAAATGTGAAATCTTTTATCCCAAAGAGTAGGGTATCAAACAACCTTGGATAATGATCCCTTGATTTATATACTTTCAAGTAATTCTATCTTACCCACACCTGGGTAATCCCTTGATAGGAATATCAGAATCTGTCTTGCTATCCCTGCAAGCCCTCAAACATTAAGGTCGTTAGAACCTCTATATTCCAAACCATGGAAGTCCACAAACATTAATGCATTCAACACCCATATCTTCTTATCCACAGAAGACCTCGATTTAACATAGTTAAAATTAGAGTCACCAAAAGAAATATGAACACGATGTTCAGTACGTAGAAATCATGAGAGTCTATCTCTCTCTAGAAATCATTTCACATCATGTAATCCTTATGTTGATCAACAGATGATGTGCCCATTCAATGGATCTCATTCAAATGAGCTCTTATTTATAAGAAAATATTCCAATAGTCAGCTGCCTCCTCCAACAGTCTTGTATTCCCATGAATCTCGGATGGATCTATACACGTTTCACTAAACCAAATGTTAGTTATAAATTTATAGTATGACATCATTTTATAACAATAAAATGTGTATAGAAAATAATGTTACATAACAAAATCTATTTTTCAATGTCTATGAAAAAATAGAATTCATATTCTAAGCATATAAACATTCAAGAACAATGAGAAAAGGATATTTGGATATTGTTTTCAAATATTTCAGAATCTAGATTCTAAAGATTCTCAAGTCTGAATTCCAATGAATTAAGAGTCCAAATTATGAGGAATTTAGATTCTGAATTTTGTGGATTTCGGAGTAAGAATTTAGAGAAATTTATATAATAATTATAAGGAATCTAGAGTCTGAATTCTAATTAATTAAGAATCTAAATTTCATCAAATTTGGAGTCTGATTTTCTGAGATTTCGTCATCTTAATTTTAGAGAATTCAGAGTCTGATTTTTATAGAATTGGGAATCTGAATTTTAGATAATTTGGAATCTGAATTTTGGGGAATTAAGAGTCATAATTTCAGATAATTTGGAGTCAGATTTTTAGAGAAATCAGAGTATGAATTTTAGAGAATTGAGAATCTGAATTTTAGAACACCCTATATCTAAGGATTTATATGATTTTGAGGTTTTACAAGCAAATCCAAATATTATACTATAGTAATAAAATTAATTTAATTTAGAGTTGTTGTAAAATTAAATAATGAAATCAATTGTGAGAATAAAAAATTCTTTAGAGAACAAAAATTTTCCTTATGAAAATAATCCTTACAGAAATATTATTTTCTTTAAGATAAAGTTTTTGTGATTTTCAAATCATAGAGGGATAGTAATTTCATAAATAATCCTTATAGAAATAATAGTTAACTCTAAATTCTAACCCTCATGAGATACAAATAATTACCCAATTCATTGGAGGTAGACATAGGTCCCACCTATTACATAACAAAATACTACATCTTTTGTGATAAAAGACAATAAAACACAGTCATCATATCATGAACCATAAAAATATATGGGTTTCATAAATGTCATATCATAATTTGGAAAATGAAATGGGTATCAAACACATTTCAATATATCATAAACTATTGAAAATATATTGGTTACATATTCATATGATTATAGAATAACATATGAAAGGAACAGGGTGTCATAAGGGGTATATTATGGTATAACCCATGGATGTTAAACAATTTTAATAAAAAAAATTCATATTAATCATGAAAAAATATAATAAATTATAAAAATGGTGTTATTGTATGATATATCCCATAAATCAAAAACTATATCAAATTATTTCATATAACATAGAGATGGACTTTTAATGATCACTTGGAGTATTTCATATGAAAACAACCATTCTATGAAAATAATTTTTTATGGGAATAATAAATTTCAAAATACCTTTCTTTGAAATCCATATTGAAAAATTATGAAGTAGTATTTAAAAAACATATATATTTTTTGTGGAAAATATATTTCTTTTTGAAAAACATTTCAAATAAGTAATAATTTTTTTTACAAAAATTATTAGAAATTAAACATGAATACATATAAAGTTAATATTGAAAACCAAATTAATCATTTTTAGAAATTTAATACAATTATTAATTACTTTTATTTGAAATTTTTATTACAATAAAATTCATAAAAAATATTGAACATATTTTTCTAAAAAGTGGGTTTGGAATAAAATAGATTTTTAACTGAAGAGTGAAATAAGTTCAGATATTTTAAAAAACACAAAATTAATACAATTAGGAACCCAAGAGTGTAAAAATGGTACCACTAGATTAATATATCATGGAATATAATAGGCTAATAAACATAAGTATAATTTTTGATTGATGGATCATATTATTTCATCAACAGAATCATAATGATAATCAATCTTGATGAATAAAGAGATTGTAACAATAAACTCTAACCACTTTGGTAACATTGAGTAAAAATACCCATGAAATAAAAAAATTAACATAACAATAAAATATCAAGAAAAATATGTATTTGGAAGATATCAAATTTCAAAGGTGAATAATATGATCCTCATAAAATAATATAGGTGTGGAAAATAACACGTGTCCAAAAGAAGGAAAACAGAGACAAAGTTATCTTAGAAAATCTGTAACATTAAATCCATAACACAATGAAAGATATATCCCAAAATAACTGTGTATATTGAAAAAAATACAATTATAATAATAATAAATTAAATTCATGTGTAGTACAAACACCATGTATAAGAAAGAGGTAGTGAATATAACATGTGTCTCAAAAAAGTAAAATGTGAGACCTAAATACATTACCTTTGGTATATAATCTCATCATACCAGTTAAAACATACTATATTATAAATACATGTTTGTTATAAATCTGTAAAAAACCATATTCATATATATAATAGGATATATTATTTACAGATGAATTTTTATTTCTTGTACATTAAAAATTCCATGTTAATGTTTTGTTTCAGGTTAAAACCACTTTGTTTTTTTACATGTATTGACATGTTATACATATCCACCAACGTAGATCATTATTTAATCATCTAAAAAATTGAAAAACATGGTATAAATTTCATATATATTCATTATAATTTTTTTAGATAAAACTATGAAATTTAGTGTTAGGAAATGAAATACACTATTTGTGGAGACAGCTGGTTATACGTATGCATGAGTATTTTTTTCTATTAATTATCATTTTAAAATAAAGAAAAAATAATTATATAAATATATATGTGTTATCATTCTAGTAAATGTTTTACGTTATCTAAATCGCCTATGTATATTAAACTCATAATTAATACATTACCAATAAGTGTGAATGAATCACATCACTTTATGTGGTGGAAGTCCACCATGAAATCAAACAACATTATCATATTCCATGAAAATGGATATAATGAAGGTAAGTATTACAAATAAATTATAAATTCATAACAACTTCATTAGCATCATAAACATAATATACCAAAATCGGTATATCATTATGTATATCCTTGAAATGTGGTTATGAAAAAATGAATGACATCAATTCACATGGCAGAAGTCTGCCATACAAAAGAATGATCATTTCATGACCCATTTGATGGAAGTGTGAGTGTTTTCATGTCATAAACATAACATAACAAAATATTATTGAATTTAAGATACTAAAGTTAATATATAAGAATGATATAAAAACTATTGGTGGCGTTTGTGGAATTATTAGAAAAATGTATCTTATATAAAAGTTACCAAGTATTTGGGAATCTAATATTGGTTTTCCCCATAAGAAGTCATTGGTTCAATTTATAACCTAGGGTAGTGTTATGGTATGAGAGTATGGAAGTTATTTTTGTTGTGGGTGATTGATCCAAATAATCTGATATGTGTGAAGAAGTGGGGAGTTGGAATTCCATTTTATAATTGTAGAACAATGAAATTGTAGTAAATAATCTAAGGATTACACTATTGGGAGGTCTCACATACCTCATTTGGTTCTAAATTTGGAAAAAATGGGGGGGTGATGTTGTCTACACATAAGTACAATATACAAATATAAATAAATTTATATAAAGTTAATCCATAACTATCATACCTAGTAATTTATTCTAATATAGTTATTTATTAAAGAAAATAATTTTATAACCTAGGTAATTTATTCCTTAAGTGTAACACCATGACCCCATAAGATCGGAGGCAGTAAAAATCAATCAAAATTCAAATTCATAACATTGGAAATGGAAACATAATAAGGCTAAGCTAAAATTCCCAGTAAAGGTATGTCAACTAAGAGAAATAATGAATCAATTAGAATAAATCAACTTGTAAAGGTAAAAAGTGGATACCACATGCCATTCAGATAACTAGATAAGGAACAATCAATACAGACAGATAAGAAACTAAAACCACATTATATTTAATTGAAAAACAGATAATCAAATGTATTTATAGATTTTATCATATGAAAACCACATGGATATTAAGAATTATAACTAAAATATATACGAATTTAAAGCATAATTATTAACATCATGTCTAAGGAACATGATAACCTATATTTTCAAATCCATCCACTAGGCAATTTAAAAATATATGTAGAAACCATTTTAATTTGGATAACAAAAATGTCTTATGCAAACCGTCTGATGTATTGAGGGGATATAAAATGTCAAATACTAACTCATCATTTCATGTCTAAAAAATTTATCAAATTGAGTAAACAATTTAATCTTTAGAAATTAAGCCTGATCAAATATCTGTATTGAATAAATGATATGTATTCATCAAAAATTTCCCATTTAATCAAATAACTATAAAAGTTAAAATAGCATGTAAAAATGTTATATAATTTAGGAAATAATAAATTCCATCATCCAAGAATGTGGATTTTTAAATGATTAAAATAATTCCATTGTTAATATATAATGTTATCCATCAAAAAATAGTTATATTTCAACAATAATAATTAAAAACATTCTTGATGACTGTAATCATTAAACATTCTGACGTGTCCCATACCAATTTGAAAAATTTTAATCTTGTTCTCAATGAAAGAAAAAAATTAAATTAATTATAAAATGAATATTAATGATATAAAATTTCATTAGGATGTAAATAGATAGAATTAAATTGAAATTTTTCGTAACTATAAATAATTTTCAATGGAATGTAAATTGAGTGGAAATACCATGCCTTGCATTTCCATTTGTGTGAACGACCATTAACCTCTTTTATAACGGTTTTAAAATCTTTAATTACTTATTAAAGAAACATTTTATTGTTTATAATATCATATATTATATTCTAATAATATATTATTACCTTTTTAATAACAATATTTCATTATTTTCACTATATTGGTGTTAATTTCCATGTTTGTCGAGATTGTATTAACATGTTAATTTATGAAATTATAAATTAAATAATGTGTTAATCATATAAATAATGTAAAAAATGATTTAAATATCTGATATATTTATTATTTATTTATTTATAAGAATTTATAATATTTTGAGATAAGGAATGAACTGTACTATTCATGGGGATGGTAGGTCGTACGTTTGTATGAATGCGACATTCATTTATTTTTTATATTAATTGAATGAAAAAGAAATGATATTAATTCATATTATAATTAAAGTATTATATTTCTTATATATGTAACATATTTTTAATAAAAACATCCTTTATATGTTCCATGTATAGTGTGAATGAATTACATCACTTTGAAGGGGCGATAATCCACACTTCAACAAAAGATGTAATTGTATATACAAATATTAGAATAAATTATGTTATGTGTTTTATTAAACTTATAAAATCATAAATAAATTATAAATATCATTTATATCATATATTTACATTGTTTATAAAATAATTATCACTATGATAGGCGGTAAATTAAAAAGAAACAATCATTATTTTGTGAGCTGATAGTTTGTTGTTCAAATAAACTGTATAATCGTTACCCAATGTATGCATGTGTTTCTAAGTAATGTTATGAAACATAATAAAAAAATATACCATTATATTATAGATAATTATTTTATCATATATTCTTGCAATAATAATATTTTGGGGGTGAAGAAGGAAAATAACTATAAAGAGCTTAAGGTAGGATGTTACCCCTTCTTTGGGTAACTCCTTTCAAAGTCCACTAAAGGGATTCCTTGGATTAATTTATTCGTAAGGAGAGGCTTTCAGGTTTAGGGGAGATATGTTCTCGATTTATATGGTACGATATTGGTTGAGATTCAATGCAGGTTCAAATATTTGAGGATGTGAGAGGTGTGAGTTTCGTTTTATAGTGGAAGAGTAGTTTTATTCATGTAATTTTTTTAAAAAAAAATTCCACCTACTTTTTTACTATTAAATGTTTCTCCAATAACTTTTCAAAGTACATAAAAGTTAGTACAAGGTCAATATATGGACATAAGTGTATTTTGGACCAGTTTTTATGTCATTTTGGCTCCAATGATTATTGGTTTTTCCCTTGTTATGCTAATTATCATCACAATTATTATAATTTATTTTAATAACATTCACTAATATTTTCGGGAAAAAATTATGTTTAAATTATTATATATTATATTTTTTTTATTCCATATATTTATTCCAAATAAAAAATTCCAAACCTAGAATTTATAGAAAATATTTTAAAAGTAATCCCACATATAGGACGGTAATGCTGGTTTATAATGTAAAAATGTTCAATAGTTTGTTTGGTTTTTATATACCATTTCAAAGTGTAATTAATTAAAATTTCCCACAATGTATTAAATTATAATACTTTAATCTAACTAAACATTAAACACATTTAAAAATATAATTTATCCTTATAAATAAATTATTGGAAAAAAATTGTTTAATTAAAATTCATTTTTTTCAAAATTTATTAAAAAATAAAACATCATAGAAAAATTAAAAAATCCACTCAAACATAATTTTATATTCAAAATTAAAATATTGTGGATATTATTAAATATAATATTTATTTAAATTAGGAAAAATTATTTAAAATCGGTTCTCTATTAAAATATCTTAAAATTGCCTTTATAAAAATATAGTATTTTAAACATAAAATTGTGTTTATTTTTATCCTATGTTTATCAAATATGTTTTATAAATATAAAAATATTTGATGGAATATATAATACATATATTTCATCAATATCATTCCCCAATTGTAATTAATATAATATATTATGATAAGAAGTATTCACCAACAAAAAAATAATGTTTTTATATTCAATGTGTTTTCATATTTATTTATATTTAATTTTTAACCAATGATTTTTTTATTTTCCAAAAAAATATATTTAAACATTTTAGTTAATTATATTAATAATGATCAATTTAATAGTTAGGTTGTATCTTATTATAATTAATAATAATATTTTTAATAATATATTGTTATTCATTAAAACTCAGTCTTTCCTGTATTGTTATCCCTTGAAGAAAGTCTCTCTTATGTGTAATACAAGTTAACCTCAGTGTTATATGTGGTGTAAGATAATATTTATGTTTTGGGTAGTGTAATATTAACATGGTGTCTCCCATAAATAAATTTAGTGGATAATTAAATTTTTTGTCATTGAAAGAGTTTATAATTTCTTGAGGGGTCACATTCTCCGCCTCATAAATAAATTTCATCATCAAAATTAAAAATTGATCTCGATTATCAAGTGATTTATATATGAAAAATAAAATGTTTTTAAAATACTAACATTATATATAGTGTTAATATCATATCTTCTTAATAAAAATGTAATGGAAATTCAAAGGTCACAACAAAAATAGGATTTCAAATAGGATAACATTATTAAAAACATAGACATAGAAGAAAATAAAACCTCCATGTACTGATGGAAAGTGATAGATAAAATGTTTAGTTGAAATTCAATGGCTAGAAATCCATAAACTATTAGTCTGTAAAGTGGTCATTGATATCATAAAAATGATGATAATAAAAGAAACTGTTTCTATTGATAACCTTTCCATAGTGTTGATAAATTATTTCAATATTTTAGAATTTATGTAAATATAAGTATCTTTTTAATAAAAACAATTGTATACATTGGTTTTTACTTGAACAATTTCTAATTTTTTTCTTCCCACAAGATTCACCATATGGTGAAGTAATAAATTCACCTATAATACACCATCCAAAGATCAACATAAACAATTTCAAAAAAAGATAATTTTACCAAATGATTATGATCCAAAACATTATAAGAGAGGTCATATAATTTCAAAAATAAACATATTACAAGCCTATATTCAATATAAATTATCAAATAGGGAACATGTGAACACATTAATATTGTATTCTCTTGAATAATCGAAATAAAAATAATTTCAATAAAACAATATTGAAATCTTGAAAGCCTCTTATAGCACCACCTGTTTCTGGTAAGTAACTCTTTAATTAAGATTTATATGTAAATAATGTATATTGGTGATTTTTGGAGAGTTTGGAGAAATTTTGGAGGGTGATTGGGTTTTTTATATAGGTGCATGATTGGTTAAATGTTTGGGAACACCATGCATCACCTATAGAAAATTGTGCATACTAAGACATGGAGAAAGAGAAATCACATGGGTGGTGCATCATTTTTTCGGATTATGATGATATGTAGTAGATAACATGATATTTTAAAAATGAATATGTACTTTTGAGGTATTTGATCAATCATTGTTGCAGAATGGTTAAGATACCATGCGAGATGACTGTATGTGGTTCATCTTATAGGAGTATATGGAACATGGATAGTGAACAGTTTATCTAACTGTGGGACTAAACAGTGTGTAGAAAAAAACTAGACCCAAAAAATGTGAATCAAGGTCAATTTAATGTTTTAAATCCTCATTTTCCCTCAATACAACATTAACTAGGTATTTTACTCCCTTAATGACCATGTAAGGTTATCACATCGATTCATAGGTGATCTGAATTATTCCATTAGTGATTAGAATCTTATTTATCATAGTAATTGATCATTCTTGATCATTCTTCATGTGATTCTAAGACTTAAAACACTCTCTCTATCTCAGTTTCATATATATGCACCCTATGTGGGTATATATAAGGTTTGGTATTCCCAATATAATAATATTTGGCCTTGTTGATTATCAGAGAGAAGATTTAATGATGGTTTAAGGATATTCAACCATGTTTTGTGATGTTTTTCATGTCGTTTATCAATTTCTCTAAGACTCTCGAGGTAGGTAGCTACACTCTCAATTCTTCTTGATAAAACTAATTGTAATAGTTTCAAATTGATTATATTTATTAAAATTTATTTTTTATTCTCTGTGAAAAGTTTTCAGAAAACTTTATTGAATAACTATTTCTGATATTATGGATATTGGGTGTTCTATTGGAATGCATTTTTAGTAAAAAGATTTTAAAATAGTTATTTTAAAATGATGGTTTGGTTTAATGCCTGATTTTTTTTTCCAAAAAATGTTTTGTTTTATATAAATGGATGTTCAAAAAGATTTTCAATAAATGTTTACTTCAATTTAAATGGTTGGAATAACTGCATTTCTATGAGTTTTGGGCATAAAATTTTGTATTTTTTCATATTACATTACAAGGATTAGTTTAAATATGACATTGTTCTCATTTCCAATTATGTATTAGAGCATGGGATATAATTACCTTATTATGACATGGTAGATTGACGAGAAACCAATCATGGGTATGGAATGGTCATATTGATGTATTCACGGTTAGATATATGGAATTGAATGGTTATTCCAAATGGAACTTGTGAAATGGTTTTAAAATGTTGTTGGGTAGATTCCCTTAGAAAAATTATTTTTGATTTAAAACTTTTTGATATGAAACATGTTTATATTTACTTTAAAACTATTTTATAAATTAGCTTATATAAACAATTTTATATAAATGTTTCTATGTAATTTATCATGGAGGCATGAGTAGGGAAGACATTGGGGAAATCCTATTGAGTTTTAGTACTCACTAATACATTGGGAAAATTATTTCTTTTACAAATATCATCTATCAAGATACGAGCAAAGGAAAACAATCACATATTTTTAGTAATTATTCTTGATAAATGGGATGTTTTGTAGATATAGTTCCTAAAGGTTGTGAAGCTGGTGTGTCTTTTGGTTGTCATGGATTTTTAATAAAAAAATTCCACTCTTTAAATTTTCATTATAATCTTCCACTATGGTAATTGATTTTTGTATGATTATTATAAATGAAATTTTGAGTTATCTTTCATGTTTATCATGAAGCATATAGTAGTTTGTTTTGTAATTGATTGATTCTTTAGTTGTTTCATTCATTATGTTAAAATCTTCCCCCACATGTATAGAACCCCATAGGAATTTATTCCAAACCTTCGAAGACTTCAAGATGTTAATTAAGCCATATTAATATAATGCCACCCTCTCATGCCAATGAGAAGGGGAGGGGCGTTACAAATGGTATCAAATTTATTTCGTTTAATAGTCTATTTCAAACAAATTATCTCATTTTTGTTTAGTCCAATGTCTATTTGATACAATGTGTACTATCTTGTTTAGTACTAGACCAAAAAGTGGTCACCATTTATTTTAGTCTTGGAGTTAAATTAATAATTGTGTTTTCAGTAATATGATATCATAAAATAGTGTAGTATTTTTGGAAAATAAAATTCAGGGAAAAAATATGTAGCTATACTTTTTATACTGATCCTTATGTTACCAAGGTGTATGGTACATATGTATTTTGGAGAAACATATTGTTTTTAAATCTCATTGTAATAGGAATACCCAATGATATGAGCATGAAAAGAATTTGAGGAATGACTTCCCACTAAGAGTGTATATTTGATTTTGATTAATTATATATGATTTGGTGTAATATGATTTTTTTGAAATTTTTTTTCAAATGAATGGTTTTGAAAAATACCATGATTGGACTATTTATAAAATATTTTTATTTTCAAAATATATTAATCATTTTTTTAAAAAGATGAATATTGAAATGGTTGATTTTGGAAAGCAATATTTTGATAATTGATGTGGTATAATTTGAAATGTTAAGACTCCAATTTCTTGAGAGTGATACATATGAATGTTTTTGTTTTATTATAATATAGCACATATAAGGCATTATAAGAACTAATTTGTTGAAGCTAGGGAAAATGTGGTTTCACCTAGGCCATAAGTGAACAAATATATAGTTTAAAGTATTGTAAAATAATATCATGCTGTGGAAATGTAGAACCCAAGGGATGATACAATAAAAGTGGATTAAGAAATCCAGTTTCAGAAGCTGATTCCACACATCTTCTAGGGTGATTCATAACCATAAATGGATGTGGTGTGTCCGAACAAGTTTAATTGTATCTTCGATTTCATCGACACAACAGTAACGATAAAAGTCTTGATAGTGACTTATACGCTTGAAAATCATTTACACTAATAGTGAGATATTACAGTATTGGATGGAGTGAATCAATTCCTTGGTTGGGAAGATTATGAGTAATTTCCCAAAACAAAAATCTATCCAAACACGTTGAAGATTTATAGTATGAATGACATCATAATATTTATGTAAGAAAGTATCCCTCTGATAGAGTATATGTCTAAATTCAGATATTTATTTTTCCTTCCACCTAATTGTTTGTCTTGTGAGTCCTTAAAGGAAAACATCATTGAATCAGGACAAAGGAAGGATATTTACTCAATGATAACTATGATCTATATTATGGATTATAAAATGATTGTGAATAGAGAGACAGTGGATGAAAGGGACATCTCAAGATTTTTGGGATGAGGAAGTATGGTAATAACCATGGTAACAAGTGAAAAATCTAGTTCTAGAAGAAAGAAGAAGTGTGACTACTTCTTCCAATGTGGGAACATGAATCATAATCAAATAGCATGATCCGTGTATCCTTCTCCATGACCAAAAAAAAAGTGATGTTTCTAATGTGGTTCCACCGAATATATAAACTAAGAATGTACAACACCACCAAGTGCATGCCATAATTTCAATAAGTTGGGACATACCAATTGATATTTTCACAGTTCTCTGAAGTCATATGCTCAAGAAACCTATCTGGTATCATAGGAGTCAAATGTTTCAAATGAGCGAGGAAAAAATTAGCATCATATGATAAACAGATATGGCTATTGTGATTATAGGAATACCATGACTTCAATGTAAGTTAAATCTCAATAAGTGAAAGAAATGACATATTACACTGATGGAGAAATTATATGGTGATGAGTAGGTGACTGTTAATGATCCTATTTGACCATCTATGGTGAGAGGACTATGTTGAGAGATACAATTTTTTTGAATTCCACCCATATGCAAGTTCATTTTGATACTGGTTCAAAGTATTCGTTTATTTCTTCTCATGATGTAGAATTGTTTAATTTAAATCTTGAGATAGAAACTATTGTGATAGTACTTCATAATTATCTTATAAAAAAAGATTTTCGAGCCTTTGTGAGTAGAAAAATTTCTATAAACATTTATGTATATAAGAAGAAATGAAGATTATAAATGTTAGAGATGGATTTCTAAGATGTAATCATTGGTATGCATTGGTTGTCATTGTTTAGGGCTAACATCGACTGTTATGGAATAACATTTAGTTTCTGGACTAAGGATGAAATCAATCTTATCTTTATGTGAGGAAAAAATGTGATGGTATGCACAATGGGATTATGTGCACCAACTATGGGAATAATCTCTTACTAGTTTATGGTGTTGACATTAGAATCAATGGAGAGATCGATAAAACCAGTTTTCCAATAGTCATGGACTAGTTTCCAAATTTGTTTCCCAAATAAATTTCTAGGTTACCACTTATAAGGTAACTAGAGTTTACGATTAATATATTCTTAGGGACCAGTCCAATATCACCTCCATATTACAAAATAGAACCTACAAAATTATGTGATTTGAATGTATAGTTGAATGAATTTAAAATAAAGGTTCTCATTTGGAAAACTTTGTATATATGGGTAGTACCATTCTTATTCATAAATAAAGAATGTGGAACTCTAAGGATGAGGGTTTTTTATCATAATTATAAAATAGTTTTGATAAAGAAAGTGTATCCACTTCCATGCAATGATGATATTTTTGGTCAATTATGGAGAGCCTAGTGGTTCTCTAATATTAAATTATGATCAAGATATCACCAATTGTGAGTTTGGACTGAGGATATTCCATAGATTGTTTTTTGAAATAGACATGGATATTATGAATATGTGGTAATGATTATCGGTCTTACGAATGTACCAGTAGTGTTTATGAAATTGATAAATCAAATAATTTAGTGATGTATAGATTCTATTGTTGTGGTGTTTTTGGATTACATATATTTTTTTTCAAGGAAAATGTCTCAACATGAGAAACACATGGAGACAATGTTGGAAATCGTTAGATACCATCATTTGTGTTCCAAATTAACAATGTTCGATTTCTGTATATGAGAGGATCACCTTATTTTCCATGTAATTTTTGAAATATGTGTTTTAGTGGATCCAAATAATATAAATGATGTTTTCTCCTTCCAACTACTGAATAATGAATTTCGGATATAATTTTATGTGGTCTTTTTAGTTATTATCAAATATTTTTTCATGACATCTCAATACTACATTTAACTATGAAAACTTTGAAAAAGATTAATATTCCATTCGAATTGTTTGGAGAATGTGTGAAGTCTTATCATGTGTGATAATTTCATCTTATATTAGAACCTATCTGTATATTTTAATAATCAGAACAAGGGAACATGGTGTATTGTGATGCTTTGAGATATATTTTTGAGGGCATTATCATGCAAGGAGACAATGTTTCGTTTTATAGTTCAAAAAAATTAAGGGTTCATGAGAAAAACTACCCAACACATGATTCTGAGTTACCTGGAGTCATCCATGCTTTAATGACTCGAAGTCATTTTCTCTTTTTTGAGAAATTTACTATTTTTATGTATTATAAGATCATGGGTCATATTTTATCCCAATTATATATTAATTTTTGGCAAATAAATGGATAGAGTATCTCTAAAATTTCGACTTTGACTTGAAGCATACAATGAAAAAAACTCAATTTGATGGATGATGAATTAAGTTGAATGTCAAATGTTCTATTAGCAAACAAAGCATTATAGGAGTCACAGCTGATGTCAGTCCTAGCCGAGAAGCAATTGGAATGTGAATACCGAGGTGATTTTGTAGTTTTCATTTCATTTTTGGTGTTCTAGATTTGGAAATGATGGTAAAGGAGACAAATACACCAGATGAAGAATGTGTTGCAATGAGTTCAATACTCAATGATGGGGAGAAAATTTAGGGATTGAACCTGGTGGAGAGTTCAGTGTTTTGGTTCAGGAATCACATGGTTGTACCTATGGCTTATCAAGAACAATATCCTCATAATTACCACCACTTGGGATGGGATTTTCATCCATTAAAATAGAATATGTATAGGGCATTGAAATTGCAGTTTTGTTGGGATATCATGAAATAGAATGTGAATGTGTTTGTAAAAATATGCTTATATTTTTCTGCAAGTTAAGGTAGAGAGTCACTAAAAATTAGGTATGTTATGGTCTTAAACTATTTTAGGAAGTAAATGGTAGAAAATATAAATGTATTTAGTTATATTTCACCAATCAATGGTTGAAAATCAATATTTCATATGTGTGGTTGTGGACTGATTCTTGAAGTTAGCCCATTTCATAGTAATTTTTGAAACACATATTGTGGAGTATCAATCCAAAATCTATATCAGAAAAGTGTTTATGAGACATTTCAAAAAACTATCAATAGTATTGTGGAGATATGTGGTTTATATATTGTTTCTAGACATCCTTACAGAAATACCTTGGGGCAATGTTGATTATGAGTACTACATTCCATCCTCTGATGGACATCTAATTTAATTGCATGATACAAACAATAGAAGGCATATTTCAGGCTTCTATAATTGATTTTCATGTCTCATGGTAAGATCACATTCCATTGGAAGAGTTCCCACATAAAAATAGCAATTAGGAATTGATACATATAGATCCTATCGAAGTATTGTATGGGAATCCAATTCATTCTCAACATTATTTTGGGGAAAATTGTGTGAATTATATAGTTGGTAGGATCCTTTTCTATGAAGCAATAGAAAAGATTCATTTTATTATGAAATGTACGGATATGGATTAGTGTCATCTTAAATCATAGCTAATCATTATCGATGACCATTTTCCTTTGTAGTGAGTGATCATGTTCTCTAGGTGATATCTCCTAGGCATGGACATCATCTTTTAGGGAAGCATGAGTTGATATGTATTTAATAAATTATCCGTTTCGAGATACATGAATAGATTGGTGAGGTGGCATACCATTTTCTATTTCCACCATGTTTTAGTGTTGTGCATAATGTGTTACATGCATCTTATATGAAAGGTATATGCCTGGCCCTAGCCCTATGATCATATTAAATCACATTTACCTAGATTTTGATTCTTCATTTACACATATCCTGATGCAAATTATGTTTTAGCAAGGGAAATCATGGTGTTGAAAAAGAATTTTTCTTGTGTGGGTTTTGTGGAAACATAGCCATATTCAGTAAGATACCATGTAATTTGAGATGGAAATAAAAGGGAAATGAACAAAACTCATTTAGGGAAATGATCGGTTTATAATTTATGGGGATGGAAATGTCAATGGTGGGGAGAATGTTAGATCAACCAGTTTATGGTAGGAAACCCATTAATTTGATTTTTTATGTACACAATGTATATGGGTGAAGTTTGGTAGAGTTTGGAAAACTTTTTGAGTGTTTTAGGGATTTTTCTATAGGTTCAATGTTGTTGCATGGCTTAGGAAGACCATGAAACACCTATAAGAAAATATGTACAATGAGACAAAGGAAAAAAGTAAAGGTTCAAAGGTAACACATGATCTATCTAGAATATGTTGCTGGCTAGTAGAAACAATAAACTTTGAAAAATGGTTCTGGTCGTTTTGAGGCAGTGGCTTCAGAAAGATTACACACGGTTTAAAGACTGTGTGAGATGACTATGCAAGGGTTTTCTTTAATGTAGTGTCTGGAACACATTTATCAAATTTTTTTCCTAACCATGACACTGAACCATGTTTGGAAAGATAGTAAAACCTAAAAAATTGAATAGATATAGGTTTAATGTTTTCTTAACACTTTTCCCCCTAAAATATACCTAAATCTAGATATTCTCTCTTAAAGGCCAAGGAAGGTTCTCCCTTCGACTCAGAGGTGATCTAAAGGCTTCCCTTGTTGATTACAAGCTGATTTCTCACATTATTTGATCATTATTGATTGTTCAAGGAATTTTTATTGTATCTAATTTGATCCCTCTCTATATCTTGGTTTGTTAGATTTACACCCGATGTGGGTAGATCTATGATTTTCGATTCAAAATATAATTACATTTTGCAATGTTGATAATTTGGGAGGGAATATAAGGTGGGTTTCTAGAGATTCAACATGATGTAGCGATGTTTTCTATGCCTTTTATCATTTTTTCCAAAACTCTCAAGGTAGGTGGCTTCACTATAGACTTATCTTGATAAAATTGAATAGATTAGTTTCAAATTTATTTTTTTGATTAAAATTGAATGTGAATTATATAATAAAGGATTTTTTGCATTCCGTTTGTGTAAAAGGTTGTGAAATTAATTATATTGGGGGTTGGGTTGGAAAATTATTTTGGTAATATGAATTTAAAAATATGATTATAAAATGATGTATTAGTTTTAATGTTTGGAAAATTGTTTTTATTTAATTTTTTTGTATTATTGAATAGTTTTTTTCAAAATGATTTCATCAAAAGTTTATTTTCATTGAAATTATTTTCAGTATTTAATTTTAATGGTTTTTATGCATAATTGGTGGTTTGTGTCCAAATTTCGTTACAAGGCATGGATGAAATATGGAATTGTTCACAATGCTAATGGTAATAATAGAACATGGTATATAATTACCTTATGACTACTTGATAGATTGATGAGAAATGTCCCACGACTCTTGAACTGTTATAATGATTAATTCATGGTTTTTTATGTGAAATGGAATGGTTATTCCAAATGAAACTTTTGAAATGTTTTAAAATAATTTTTTGGATTATTATATTACGAAAATTGAATTTGTTGGATAGCTAGATGATATGGAACATGTTTATTTTTATCTGTTAAATGTTATTTATTTTTTTTAAAAAAATTATTTTATATAAATGTTGATATCTTTTCTAACCTAGTGGCATTATTAGGTAATTAATTGGGGGAAAAGATACTATGTTTTAGTACTCATTCCTACTTTAGAACATTGGTGAATATATAGATATCAGATATCGACAAATAGAAAAATATAAAGCATCACACATCTTTATTACTGCTTCATGATACTTGAGAAGTTTGGTGGAGTTGGAACATAGAGATTAGAAAGCTTTAGTTTCTTCTGGTTGTCTTATAGTTTTAATATATTGTCTTCCACTGTTTAATTTGATAGTTTATTATTCCAATATGGCACTTGATTATGGTATGATTTTTATAAATTAAATTAATGTTCATCATTTTTATTATCTTCTATCACATAGTGGAATGTTACGGTATGAATTATTATCTTATTTTTTTTAATATTAAAGGTAAAATCACCCCCATCTGTACTGAAGACCTTTTCTATTTATTACTAGCCTTTGGTGTATTAGGGGTGTCTAATAAGGCCATGTAATGTGTCACCGCCTGCTAAAGCCAATGATAAGAAGTGAGATGTTACACATATTTATTCCTTAAATATATCATAGATAATTGGATAAAAACCATAATTATAAACATGTTGTAAACTCCATTAATGATAGCCTAATCCAATTTCATAAACCATTACACAATTCACTAGTAGTTAACACTTATATTATTTTCACACATCTGAACATATCATATCATTATCCAAACATCATTACCTTAAGATTAGGGAAATATTAAGGGTTATCTTACACTCAACCATGTGATTCTCAAAAGTTTAAATTACTAAAGAATAAATTATCTTAGCACCATTTAGCACATGATAAGAACTACATAACAAAAAGGATAAAAAATATAATCCGTATATATTTCATAAATCACATGATGGAAAAATTAGAAATTAAATACTTTTAAAAAATCATTATTATATCCAATAATCTATGTAAAATAATTATTCATCTTCTATTGTGTTAGTAAAATATTCTTGAACTTGATAACTTATCTTTTTCTGAGGTATACTCTTATGACGCTCGGGGAATTTTTTTGCATAGTTTCATATTTCCTTGAAGTTATAACACAGAATATAATAATTTTACTTCTTCCATTTCTACTATTTCACCTATTGACAATTTATCCCCACTTTTAACAAATTACCCATATAATAAACCCTTTATGAGGTTTATTATTTCCATAGTTATGCCACGTTCGAAAACCCTTCATTCCCATTTTCAATTTATCATACATTTTCTCTTCTTTTTCATATTATATTTCATAAAATTGACGGTATATTACTTGGAGTATTATTTCTCTATATTGATAGTATATAAAACTATTTCATCTTGGGAAGAATGGTTTGGAGACACTAGCACACTTCAGACACATCTCTTAAGTCCTTCAAGGAAATAATAAATCTTGAATTCTGTGTTTCAAATGAAATTAGTTACATAACATGATAACCTATTAAAGGTATCCACATACATTGAATCATATTCATCAAATATATTCTTTAAACTATGTTAATTTCTATTCATCTATGTTCTTTTCTCACAGTGGAAGTATTTATCAAATTACATCTTTATAAAAGTTTTCTATTCTATGAGTTATATTTTATATTACTCCTTAGTATCCTGGATCATTGACCTCTATTGATCTACATCTCCTTTCATACAATAAATTTGAAGAGTTATTTCTTCCTTTTCACCACATACGAGTTCCATAAATATCATCACCAGAAAATTAATCCATTTCTTTACCTCAATTGGGTCAATAGTGTCATGACCTATACCATGGGGCATGCATCGTGACTACCCCAAGCCCTCCTTCCATAAGCCAGGGGTTGGAGACGAGCACCAAAGGTGCAATTCCCTAAAACTGGGAAGGAATTGCCTTTATAAATCGTAAACACACACAACCAGAGAATAAGAGAAAGAGAACACTAAGCCAAAGCTATATAACAAATGTACTGAATGTAAAAGGGGCTGAAAATACAAGCCCAACAAAAAAGTACACTTGTTATACAGCTTCTTCTTAGTGTTTTCTTCCGCTTGTTCACTGGTTGTGTGTGTATACGATTTATAAAGGCAATGACATCCCAGTTTTACGGAATTACACCTATGGTGCTAGTCGCTAGCCCCTGACCTATGGAAGGAGGCCTTGGTGTAGTCATGATACGGGCCCCGGGGGAGGGGTCATGATAAATTGGTATCAGAGGTGTCAGTTCTACCATAGAACCTAGGACTATGACATTTTCATTTTGTGAGACAATAGGGTTAAGGGAACTAATTATGGTTTTCAGTTCAGGGAGTCTAGTGTTGGTGTTGCAGCCAACATATCCATACACAAGGACCCTGACTACTAATTTCCGACTTAGTATATGGAAAAAATAATTGCGTGCGTATTTTCACAAATTTTCATTAAGTTATCTCAAACGTGGTCATCTCACCAGGAATAATCTTTTGAACATGACACATCTGTTCAGCATGCCTCGAAGCAGACAGCCAATTAGAGTTTCAAGATACTACACGATGACAGCCCACCGAGCGACGAGGCTCTGGTGCATGGCCCTCTTACTATGTTGGCACCTTCGAGTGATGTTCTAGAATCACAACTACCCATTGGGCAGTAGATGCCACCAGCCACACCGGAGGAAATTTTACGCAGACTGAGCACGTTGCACGAGTTCCATCAGTAGAGGCCTTCGAGTTTATGAGGCGAGACAGGTTCCCAGGAAGCATAGGACTGACTGGAGGTGATTTCTTGAGTTCTCCGCCTAGTTGAGAAACCCGTAGAGCAGATGGTGATCTTAGCTATGAGTGGTTCCTAGTGAGTTACCATGAGGTTGGTCCACATACAGATGAGGGTTTGGTATGTGGACCTTTTTCTAAGATTGTTCCTTAAGGTAGTGTGTCAGCTATATCACTGTCCGTTGGTCAGGAGTTTTAAATGGAAGTACCAGTTGATGACACATGTAGACTTAGTTCTTTACACATGTTTTGGCATCAGATACCTCTCTGGTTCTGAGGAAAGCCCAAATTATAGGTGGCTGAGGACTGGCCTGAGGATGTGGCTAAGAGTTCTCTAGAACTTCTACAGCTTTGGCAGGATGACATGTTAGTAGATGAGTATTCGTCGAGGCATACCGATCATTCCTGGTACTTGATGAATATAATACGATCAGTGCTTCAGATATGGGACCTCCGAGTGAAATGTGTTTAGGGACATCTGAGCCATCACTTTCGTTTTCCTTTGTGAATTCCTAACTTTTTTAGTATTCTAGACAGAACCTTTGCAGTTGAATGTTATTTGGTTGAGTGGATACAACAAGTGAATGTTATTAGTGGGGAAATCTGGAATCTAGCGCCAGTCTCAGAGACAAATTCATGTAAAATGTTTCAGAAAGAGGATGAAACATGGAAATATGAATCTTCAGGGCTGTAGATGTGGAATCAGAACTAGGAGAGCATCATGAGGTGGTGTACATTTTTACATTTTACAACCACCCACATTTGTGGTCCCCAGCTGGCTTAGGGAGCTAGAGGGAAGATGAAGAGAATAGCTACATGTAGTCATGGAGTGTGACCCAAGGTCTCTAGGAATGAGTCGAGGAACAGAAAATGCCAACTACTAGCTTCCATATCAATAAACCTAAGTACCAATCATTTATTCCTTCCACGAATATTTTCCTAGACCTAGATTTTCTGGTTAAACCATTTACTTGACGCTCACGTCCAGAGATACCATTAGGAGGAGACTCGATAATCACACTTATGTCGATGGTGTGATATGACCCTTAAGGTGAGAGTTTTGGTTGGAACCTCTTGGTGGCTACGTTGAGGCCTTACGACGTTAGTTTGGGTATGGACTGGGAAACCACAATTCATACATAGATTGACTATATTAGGAAAAAAGGTTGTCGTTTATCTACAATGTTGAGATGAGGTATTCCTTAGTCAGTGAAAAATAAAACCCATGAAGCACATGTTAAACTCATGCATAGGTGGGTGTAGCCGATCACTCTTGAGTCGGCCAGCCTTAACCTCATGGCAGTATGAGTTTTTAGATTTTAGTTCTTCCATGACAATGACATTGAGATAGTCTATACTCCATGGAAGGGGAACGTTGTTGCAGATGCGCTAAGTAGGAGGGCTGGTATACAGCTTCTAGGTAAGGAAATAGAGTAGCCGTCTACCTTTTAGATTTCCTTTGTGGATAGGGATGGAGTAGACTTTCTACTGTCTCATGCAGTTACTCCTCCCCTTCATCAGTGAGTTATGGATGCACAGTGTGGAGATGCTGACTTTGAGATATGATGTGCTCAGATATCCACAGGGTAGGAATCTAATGGATTTTCTGAAGGTGGGGAGCATGTCATCCTTTTGAAAAGATGTTCCATGGTACCAGTTTCACTTTAGGAGGAATTTTTAGAGAGTTCCACACTTCCCCTCTAACGGTATATCCAGGAGTGTCCAAGATATATCATGACCTTCGATGAATGCATTGGTGGCCATGTATGAAGAAGTTAGTAGTGGTGTTTGTATCACAGTTCCTCACTTGTAAGCAAGTGAAGGTAGAGCACCAGGTATTATCAGGCTTGGTACATACTTTAGAGGTCCCAGAGGGGAAGTGGGATGGGATATCCATGGACTTCGTGAAGGTTCATCCACGTACATCCATGAGTCAGGACTCGATAATGGTTATTGTTGACCAACTCACCATGTCGGCCCACTTCCTACCGATCAGAGAGTGGGGCTCAGTAGGGAATTTCAGATGCCTATATGTGCATGCTATAGTGCATTTTTATGGAGAAACTTCTTCTATTGTCTCCGACTATGACACACGATTTACTTCCCATCTATGGAAGGGGTTGAAGGATGATTTCAGGACATAGCTCCGCTTGAGCACCGCCTTCCATCCTCTAATGGATGGTCAGACCAAGGGGACCATCCAAACCCATGAGGCCATGCACTGTGCATATGTTCTTGATATTGGTCATATCTGGGAGGGTCACCTTCCTTTGGTGGAGTTTTCCTACAACAACAGCTATCTTTCCAGTATCGATATGGCAACTTTTGAGGCCTTGTATAGTCGATCTTGGAGATTTCCACTGTGCTAGACAGACCCAGGGGAGTCAGCACTTGTGGGACCAGAGATGGTATGGGCTACCAACGAGAAGGTCAAGATCATCCACGAGCGGATGAAGACTGCATAGATTAGACAAAATTCGTATGATGACATGATAAAGAGAAAATTGGAGTTCGAGGATGGCGACCTCGTCATTCTACGGGTCTCACTTCGATGAGGTTTGTGGAGATTTGGACAAGGCGGAATTTTATCTCCAATGTTCATAGTACCATTCCAGGTTCTCAGCAGTGTAGGAGAGGTTTCATACCGCTTATTTCATACACCTCTGTTGCATCGGGTGCACAACGTCTTCCAAGTATCTCACATGAGGAGATACGTGAACAACCATACTCACATCATCGACCATGGAGAGCTGGACATCGACAATGGGGCAACTTTTAAGAATTTTCCAGATGAGATTGTGGATTGAGAGGAAAGGGTCTTACGTGGATGGTCAATAACTCTGGTGCAAGTTCATTGGAAGCACGAGAACCTCAAGGAGAGTACATGAGAGCGGAGGGTTATATGCGTGCTCAGTACCCCCATCTGTTCCCTTAGTTTGAGTTGTAGCTTACGAAGATGTAATTCCCTAAGGTGGGGAGAATGTAAATACCTGAAATTTCCATGTAATTTTATTAAATATAAGGTAATTTTAATAGTCTTCAGTTTCTAACAGCACACGATTCTGAGGCCAGGAGTGCTTGAAGTGATCCCTTGATGTTTTGATAGGCTTAAATTCACCCGCGTAAGAGGTTTTTCTAAAAAAGTGGAAAAATTTATAAACGGCTAATTAGACCAGAAATCTATGGGCACTATTGCTCTCAGGATGGAGGGTTTTCCTAAGGCGTGACATAAGTTTAGTCAGCATGGTCCTCATGTAATAAATCCCCAAACTCGAATAACCGTAAATAAAATAATTAAATAAAGTTATTTTATTTTTCAAATGTTTATAACTCACAAACTGTAGCTCGGATTAAAAATAAAAGACCAATGATGAACTCGTGAGGTCTTTCTTTATTTAAGAAGTTACTAACATTATCCGGCATGCGGCACCATAAATAGTTATGTTTTGGCCGTAAATAAAATAAATAAGTGAAATTTATTTTATTGTAAAATTTGTATCATCTAAATGGAAACATGGATTGAAAATCTGAGAGTACTGTTGGGTTTGTTGGGGTGTGTTTCACCTAGGAAGAGCATAACCTCAACTGTAGTGGGTCAAAGGTGACTGATAAAAATTTTCCAAACTTTTTTTGTGTACGTTCAGTAAATGTCTAAGCAACGTTTCATATCTTTTTAACCAAATCTCAGAATTGATATCGGAGGGCACCGTTAGACTCGCATTGTCGGTAATTGCTTAGTGATACCTTCACTGCAGTTGTATTCTGATGAGTTTTGAAGTCAGTTTTTGGGGGTTTTTAATTTAATTTAATAAAATAATGTTATATCTTTATTTTATTTAGGTGGTTAAAACCTCCAAGAAGAGGTTGGAGGTGTGTTCCACCACACCCAAACCTCCCATGGGAGGTTATAGTGGTGGGGCCCAACCACACATAACCTCCCGCGAGAGGTTACAACGTGCGGACCCCCTAAGACCAATAAACCCTCTATTAAATGTTTGGGGTGGGGACCACACAACCCCTATTGATGGTGGAGGATAAAATCTCCAACCTCACCCTCATTAATTAGGGAGAGCCTCTTGCAAATACACCTAATTAAATGTGACACCTCTCACGGATTTCATTATGTGGGGCCCACACTTTTTATTCACCAAATTTGAATTACGTGCCATCGTAATTTTAGACAAACCCTACCTCTTCTATATAAGTGGAGTTTGGGGGAAGGTTTTGGGATGACTTCTTTAAGTGGTGAAACTTTGGAAAAGAGACCTGATGCCCAACCCTTGGATAATTATTCATGCAACAAAGAACCATCGCCCACGAAGAACGAAGAACGACGAACGTCGTTTTCATCCTTCTTCAACCGAGGAAAGAAATAAAAGGATTTCCGCCCATGAAGAACACTGACGACGTCATCTCACCTCATCTTCTTCGAGCACTTCATCCTATGACATTGACAGAACGACGACTGCCTTCTGAGACTCTTTCGCCGATCAACAAATTCCGGTAGGTAGTTTAATGTTATTTTATATAAGTATATAAACCTTGTTCTTCATCGAAGAAATATATGGTATGAGAATCACCTTTTTCTATCACCGTAATGAGGAGGGCTCGGGCCACATGAACATTGTCTTACCCTCCCCTAGTTTGTTCTTGTTCAATGACAATGACTTGGTAAAGAGGCAACGACGACGAAGACAGCGAACAAGGGCCACACTACTCGTGGCCTCCGCGAACTGTGCCACCCCCATGGCACCCCGACGCGCTTCTCGTGCCTTGGATGCTACCCTGTCGCATTGCTCACGCCCCGCCGGTGCGCTGCAAGGTGCCCCGGCGCCCCGCTGGCACTTTTCCCAGCGCCCCTGCGCCCCACCGGTGTGCTTCCTAACGTCCCTGCTCCCCGGAGGGGTGCTTCCCGACACCCCTAGGCCCCACTAGCGCACTTCCTAACACCCCCTCGCCCCACTGGCATGCTGCCCAGTGCCCCTCTACACCATCGGCGCACTGGACAGCGCCTCTGTGCCCCTTCCAGCGGCCTGCTCAGCCCCTGCCGGCGGCCTGCCCGACGCCCCCTGCAGCCTGCCCTGCGGCATACCGTACCCTGCCCGGTGCACCCGCGGCCTGCTCGGTTACCATCCGGCCTGCCCCGCGCCCCGCGCAACCTACCTTTTGGCCTCCCAGCCAGTGGCCTCTCGAGCAGACCCGCGGTGTCCCCCGCGGTGTCACTGACCGAATAGGCCCGACCTCCTGGGCCGAGTCACCGAGCCGCCCATGTGGTGACTACCAGGCTGAACTGCCCACACGGTCCACTGGGCCTGGCCTAGGGGACTGGGTCAAAACATAGCGAGCTGACCCACCCAATGGGTTGGGTCAGACCCACTGAGTCTGAATGGGTTGACACAGACCGGGTCGGACCAGACCCGGGCCCATTACTGACCCATTACTTTTTTGGGCCATATCATTGGCACTGGACGTCAGTTTGATGAACCGCCAACGGTGTAG